>CM057451.1:1103793333-1105066666 GCA_016271365.2 Neoceratodus forsteri
GGGTTGAGACAGGTGGGCTCAGTTATTGAGTTAGATTTAGGGAATTTGTATTGGTGCATGTCTCACCATTTGTAGGAGAGCTAGTCCAGATTAAAATCACCTAAGATGTAGAGCTCACCAGAGGAGGCATGTGTAGCTATGGTGGTGAGGAGTTTGGAGATTGATGATGAGGGGAGACTGGGGTGGCAGTATGCTCTGGCGTATGAACATGGGTAGAGTGTGTGGCAAGGAGAGTTTAATGAGGGTAAGTTCAAATGTAGAGGGGGAGGAGACTGAGAGCACTGGGGAAATCCGGAGCTTGGATGACAGATATACGGCTACACCTCCACCCTTACTGGGTCTGTATTGTCAAATAAGGAAGTAGCTGGGAATGAGGAGACTGTCATTGGGCACTTTATGTGAGAGCCAGGTTTCGCAGAGAACCAAGACATCTGACTGGAGGTCCAACATGTGGGGCTGGAGAAGGTTTAGTTTAGGGAGCAAGCTTCTCATGTTGAGGTGGATCCAGAAGCAAATGATTCGATACCTTTTATTGGACCAACATAGATGTACAGTAATAAAAAGAACAAAGTGCTTTAGCTTTCAGACCAACAAGTCCTTCCTCGGAAACGTAATGACAGTTATTTAGAAAATCCCATACTTTTAACACCCAGATCATGCAGAAAAAAGCAGAAAAAAATCCCCATTGGTTCAAAACACTCATTTAAAAAATAACAAGAAGATGTCAGAGAAGCTTAATAGTACTCTTTCACCTTCAGCTGAGAGGGTCTAAGGGTCTTATTTTATTTATTTATTTATTTATTTATTTACGAGATTAATCAGGCAGGCATACTGAGCGGGGGGGGCCCCTCGTTTCTAAATGCGACCTGGGGACGGTTACAAGGGGTACACAGGACATGTATTTACATGGATTTAACATATACATTCAGGTACACAGATATACACAAATTTAACCTAGGGTGCAGTATATAACGGCAGAGACATTTAGGTACACAGGCAGTGTGAGAAACCTGTAACAGGCCATGGTAACATAACAGTACAATAATGCTTAAAACATTTCTGACCCTAGAATGCAGTAGGTGAGAATAGACGGAGCATTCACAAAGCAGGGGTGCATGGGGCTATGGCTCATGAATGCTGGTAACAGTTGCATGTGTCAGAGAAATGGTCATAGAGAAGCAGGTTTAGGAGTCTTGGGTTAGAGGTGAGCCTAATGTCTGTAGGTAAATCATTCCAAAGTTTAGGCAAGCGATATTTGAAGGCTGATTGTCCCTTGGATGTGTGCATGAGTGGGACTTGGAGGAGCCTAGAATCAGAGCTTCTGAGAGAGTAGGCCGAAGAAGGTTGGGCCGATAAAGCGGAGCTAAGGTAAGGGGGGAAGGAGTCGGACTAGCATTTCGCTATGACTCTGGAGCAGTGGATCTGTCTCCAGGACACAAGTGAGTGAAGGGCTAGGGAGCTGTATAGGTCACAGTGATGGGTCATTGGGGGGCAGTCCAAGATGAAACAGCAGAAAGAGTGAAAGAGGGTGTCCAGGCTGGCCAGGTTGGAAGAGGGTGCAGCCCCATAGACCACGTCGCCATAATCAAATATTGGGAGAATCATTTTATGCATTAATTCCCTTCGGACCGTGGAGGGCATGCACCCTATGTTGCGATATAGCACACCCAGTTTGGGTTGCAGTTTTTTGTGTAGCGATTCGATGTGGGCTGAGAAATCTAGGTGTTGGTCGAGCCATACCCCAAGGTATCTAAAGGAGGTGCAAGCTTCCAGGGTATGGAAGGTGGGAGGAGCAGCTAGGCGTGAGAGTCTAGGTTGCATGCTGAAGGTTAGGGAGATGGTTTTCTTAGCATTTAGGATTAATTGGTTGGACCTGAACCAATGCTGAATGGAATCGAAGTCCTGTTGGAGAGCAGCAGACACGACACCAGTGGAGGGCCCAGAGGCGTATAGTACGGTATCATCCACGTACATTTGTATGGCTGAGTTTGTGCAGGCCAACGGAAGGTCGTTTAGAAATATAGAAAATAATAGCGGGCCCAGGACTGAGCCTTGGGGGACCCCCAAGGTGACTAGGAGGGGGGGGCAGATATTTGGGAGCCGATTTTTACCGATTGGAGTCTGCCAGTTAGGTAGGCCTGAAACCAGCAAGTGGCAAGGCTGGAAAGGCCTGCGTCAGTTAGTTTAGCTATTAGCTTGGGGTGGGAGATGGTGTCAAAAGCCTTGGCCAGGTCTATGAAAATAGCCGAGGTGAGGTGCCCCTTGTCCATTCCTGAGGAGATGTCATTAGTGAGTCTTAGGAGGGTGGTGATAGTGGAATGAGACTTACGGAACCCTGACTGATAAGGGGTGAAGAAAGAGGTAGAGTCAAGATATTGGGTGAGTTGGATGAGAGCGAGATGTTCCTGAAGTTTGGCCAGTATTGGGAGCAAGGAAATGGGGTGGTAATTTCCAGGCACGGAGGGATCACCACCCTTTGGGAAGGGGATAACTACCGCCTGTTTCCAAACAGCTGGGATTTTAGCCAGGAAGAATGAGAGGTTCAGGAGGTCGGTGAGTGGGGTGGTGATGGCGGGTGCTGATAAGTGGAGTAGTTTAGCATCCAGGCCTAAGGGGCATTTACCTTTGTTGGGGTTGATGGCCCGTAGCACTTGTAGTACTTCGGCCGGGGTGACTGGACGGAAGGAGAAAGTATTGGCCAGGGGGGAGATCTGGGATTTCAATGATGAGCTAGGTGTGGGTGGGGTGAGCTGGTGGTTGTGTAGGAGAGACATGGCGCAGCTGGTGAAGAAGGTGTTGAAAGAAACATAGAAACATAGATTTTGACGGCAGATAAGGACCGCTTGGCCAACCCAGTCTGCCCATTTCCCTACCTAATGGATAAGCTGCAGATCCTAGTTAACCAGCAGCCTACTTCTTCCTACCCCCCCCCCCAGAATTGCCTTATGACTGTCCCATGCATGCTTGAATTCCACCACTGTTTTTGACTCCACAACTTCCTCCGGAAGGCCGTTCCATGCATCCACAACCTCTGTGAAAAATACTCCTTAAATTACCTCTGAGCCGCCCCCCTTCTATCTTCAAATTGTGCCCCCTTGTTCTTGCACACCTCTTTTTTTGAAAGATGCTACCCTCTTGGACTTTGTTGATTCCCTTGAGATACTTGAAAGTTTCTATCATGTCCCCTCTTCCCTCCTTTCCTCGAGGCTATACATATTCAGCTCCTTAAGTCTCTCTTCATATGTCTTCCGGTGCAGACCCTGCACCATTTTAGTTGCCCTCCTCTGGACAGCCTCCATCCTGTCTATGTCTTTGCAGAGATTGGGTCTCCAGAACTGCACGCAGTACTCCAGATGGGGTCTCACCAACTGTCTGTACAGAGGGATAATAACTTCCTGTTTTCTGCTGGTGATGCCTCTCCCTACGCATCCCAGTATCCCCCCAGCCCTCCTTGCTGCCCTCTCACATTGCTTGCCCACCTTTAGATCATCTGATATGACTACCCCCAGGTCCCTTTCCATTTTTGTTGTTGTTAGTAGCAACTTCTCTAGGGTCCGAGACGATGTTGCCATGGATGGATAGGGTTGGGGTTGGTGGACTGGTGGAGTGAGTAGGGATTTGATGGTTTTCCAAAAGTTTGAAGGGTGGCTAAGGTTGGAGGTAAGAGCTGACTTGAAATAGTTTTGTTTGTCCTGCCATATAGATTTGGTGCAGGAGTTGCGGAGGGTACAGTGTCTTTGTAGAGATACTTGGGTGCTGCATAGCTTGTGTTTTTTCCAGGCGTGGTCCCTGGCCTGGCATCTGCTAATGATGTCAGCGGTCCAGGAGAGATGGGAGCCCTTTACTCTTGTGCGTTTGAGAGGGGTGTGGTAGTCCCATACAGCAAGAAAGTTATTTCTGAACATATCGAAGGCGAAATTGATGGTGGGTGCCTGCTGTATGAAGGACCAGTCAACTTGAGCAAGGTCATTTAGGAAGGAAGGTAGGCATAGGGATTTATAGGACCTTGTGAGGATCATCCTGGGGAAGGGGAGGTTTGCAGGTCTGTGCACCTTCCTGACCATATATACCATGTGGTGTTTGCTCAGGGAGTTGGGGAGGAGGCCAGCTTTAATAATCCTGTGGGGGTGGGATGTGAGGGCCCAGTCCAAGACGGAGTGGTTTAGCGTTTTAGGGTTTAATCTGGTGGGTTGGGCAGTTAGTTTGGAGAGGTTTAGGGTGTTTACTTTAGTTTGTAGCTTTGAGCAGTTGTTCGCTAGCCATTTGAAACTGAAGTCACTGAGGATGTATAGCTCGCCATCTGTGTCAATAGACTTTAGTGTGGCTAGGTGGTCTAGGATGTCGGACACGGGGGTAGCAGGGGTGCATCAGAACCCCCCCCCCCGACGTACACTGGGGAGGAGTGAGGGAGAGTGAGCTTAACCATCAAGGATTCAACTTGTGGTCCAGGACCGGGTACCTGGACTGGGGTGAACTATAACTTGGTGGAGATGAACATGGCAGTGCCGCCCCCATTTTATTTACCCAAACGGTCCTGCCTAATGAGTGAATAGCCAGGAATGTCTACTGCTGAATCAACATGGTGTGGTTTCAGCCATGTGTCGGATATAATGAAGATGTCTGGGCGTAGGGTTAGGGCAGTGAGTTGTAGCTTGGGAACTTTATTCATGATGCTGCAGATGTTGAGGTACAGTAATCGGAGGCCCTTGGGGAGAGTTGGGGGGGAGTGGGAGATGTAGGACCTGGGTTTGTTTCAGCATCCCTGACAAGAGGAGTAGCAGTATGAGGAGCTGTTTGGAAATAATCCATGCGGATCTGGACTTTTGTCTGGTGTGGGTATTTTGTGCGGTGGGAGGGGAGGCAGAAGTAGCCAAATTATATAGGACAGATAGTCCCTGAAAGAATGAAGGAGGGAGGATGGAGGCACTGAGTACCCAAGTAAGGGTGGGCATATGTAGCATTTGGTGTAGGGTGGTGGAAGATGAAGGTGACAGGGGTGAGCAGAGTATAGTTAAGGTGGAAGTTTGGTTCCCGCAGGGGCTGGGTTGCTGGGGGGAGAGAGGCAAGAGGAAATGCCAGGGAGAAAAGTGGGAGGAGATAGAGGAGCATTGTGCCAAATTTAATTGCAGCAACAAGCTGGGAACTGGGAGTAGCGGCCGCTAGTGGTGGATTCGTATAAGCTGCAAATGTGAAAGTGCGCTGATTGGTTTTATCGCATCACCTGACAGCCCCTGACAGCCCCTATATAGCTGACAGCCAACCAAGGGTGGTGGTGGGGGCAGTGGGGAGCCGGCGCAGAACGCTGGCGGGGACAAAACACATGCCGACTCCTCAAAATGGTGGCAGCGGAGGCCTGTGTCGTGCTCGCTCCGTACCTTTGCTTCGCTCCGGGGGGGGTGCTTCTATGTGGTGGATCCGGTGGGAAGGGCGGACAACAGGGAGGCCCTCGTGACCCTCAAGGTGATCCTGGGGAGAGCAGTCATCTCAGGCCCTCACGACTCCGATACTGCTGTGAGAGAGGAGAGAGAGGAGAAATTTAAAGTTATATGCTGCCGAAGGGGTGGGGCTGCTTTTTAGGTAGGTCATTATACTTGGACCTTCTGTGAAATCGAAATCTAATGTAAATCACCTATTACATCACAGTACATTTCTACTATATTGGGCTATACAGATTCTGTCTGAGTGAAGGAGACTAGCTTTAGAGCACTGTAAATTACTTCTAGTAGGGCTAACAGACACAGGCTGAGAGAGGAGATTATATTACATACTTTTAAAGCAACAAATTCTTAAGTACAAGGTGAAGATTGCTAAATAATATGCTGAGGCTATATTAATTCCCTTTAAAGCAACGAGTTTGTAAGGTACATGGTGCAGACTGCTAAATAATATGCTGAGACTATATTAATTACTTTAAAAGCAACGAATACTTATGGTACTTAAGGTACATGGTGCAGACTGCTAAATAATATGCTTGGACTCGTGGTGCTATGCACAGAAAAAAATAATCAGTAGAGGTACGCCGACAGCAAATGAAACTTTAAAGGCAGCTAGTCTGAGTATGATTGTTTGAGTGATTCTGTTTGGCGTCAGTTTTAAAACACACTCCGACTCCTTAAAATGGTGGCAGCTGAGGCCTGCGTTGCGCTCGCTCCATACCTTTGCTTCGCTCAAGGGGGGGTGCTCCTGTGGGGTGGATCTGGTGGGGAGGGCGGACAACAGGGAGGCCCTCATGACCCTTAAGGTGATCCTGGGGAGGGCAGCCGTCTTGGGCACTCATGACCCCGATACTGCTTTGCTTCACTTCGCTCCGCTTTGCTTCTGGTCTTATGTTAAGGTGGGTGATTTTTAGGCCTTGGGAAGAAGTGTGGGGGAGGGGGCGCATCCTGAGTTGGGTCAATGTCCCTGGCAGTGAGGAGCAGTAACGTAATGAGGAATCTAGTAAGGTTGTGTACCTGCTTGGTGGGTAGGAAAGCTAAGAGGGTAGTGGGCGGGAGAATAGAAGCACCTGGTAGCCATGGGTAGTGGGGCAGAGCAGTGAGAGGAGGGAGAGAAGTGAGGGTAGGGGAATTTGTTGGGTCGGGAATGGGGGAGCATGGGGTGGAGGGTATATGGAAGGGGCGGGAGGGAGACCAGAGTGCCAAGGAGAGTGAGGAGGTATATGATTATGTGGTGCATTGCAAGGATTGAGAAGTGTTAGCTGGGAGAGTTAGGGTAATTTGGGTGATTGGGTGTAAGGGGAGGGTTTGTTGGACTGTCAAGAAATGTAGGTATTAGTTTCGGGTATATATGTTTAAAGCAGTATGAGCTGTATGAGTAGTTAGTTAGGGGGAAGTCAGGATCCTTGGTAAGACAAGTGGGTGATGAAGGAGTGGGACAAGTCAATAGAATAATCAAGATATTTACAAATTAAGGTGGGAAGGTCCAATATTTAGGCTAAATAATCCTAGTGGAGGCAGCACTGTGAGATTGAGTGGTGAGCAGAATTGTGAATGGAGTTAAGAGGTTGGTTAATTGGAACATGTAAGAAATAGTTGTGTTTTAGATTATGTACGCAAGATAAAATGTTTAAAGCTGTATGAGGTATACGAGTAGTTTGGGATGAAGTAAGTATGCTGCACAAACAGATACCAATTGTGCAGTGTCAGTGACTCAGAAGGTAGCACACTCGAATCTGAGGCCAGAATATTGGAAGGTTGTGGGTTCTAGCCCCACACCAGGAACGTGGGATAAATAGGGGATACATGATGGGCATGAGTGTGATATGGCAAATATTGTCACTTCTGCAGAGTGAGATATCCAAGCTCACGATGCAGGAGTGACAATATTCTCTTCTAATCTACCCATCATGTGTTCGATCTCTCTAATAGGCCAAGAGTTTCAGAAGTTTTGTTATGCTGTCTTGTGTTCTGTTCCTGTTTATGTGTTTGCTCATTCTGTGTGTGAGCTTTTCTGAAGGGGCTGGCAGTGATATAAACTCTGAGAGACACATGAGCGTGTTTAGCAATGCTAAATGAGTACGTTTTAGGTAGGAGTGAGAAACATACTTTTGTGAGGCTATATTGTTTAGAAGTCGGGCTGCAGTGAAGCTAAGAGTATTACAGTAATTGTAATGAGCTGAGTGTCAGAGTGTCAGAACAGCTGATACTGTTTTCAGTGGTAATTAAGTTAGCTGCAGGCAGAGTGCAGAGTGTTCTGTGAAATTGTGCTCTTTAGGATTCTGGCTGCAGTGAAGTTGAGATTGTCACAGTAATTGTAATGGGTGAGAACAGAGTTTGAGGAACAAGTAAGAGTGTGTTTCAGTGGTAGTTGAGTTAGCTGCAGGCAGTAGTTTAGACTGTTCTGTGAAGCTGTGCTGTTTGGAATTCTGACTGCATCAAGTTGAGAGCATCACAGTAATGAGCTGGAAGTTGGGGGGGTAGGTGTGTTTTGTAATGCTCACTGAGTTAGCTGTAGGCAGCAGTGAGACCTCTCAGGTAGTTCTGCATTTGTGTCTATGGTAACAGGACAGGTGCTTCTTGCATGCTGAGGGGAAGACTGCCTAGGGTGATCACGAAAACATGGGCCACCCAATACAATGACTGGGACCTGTCTGTACCAGGGTACAGATTATTTCGTAGGGACAGGGTGATTGGGAAAGGGGGGGGGTGACACTATATGTGAAGGAAGGACTGAAGTGTGTAAAGGAGGAAGGGGAGGAGGGTAGTATGGAGTCACTTTGGATGCAAATCCAGGATTCCAAGAATAGGATTCTTAGAATGGGAGTGGTGTACAGGCCACCATCTCAGACGGAGGAGTTAGACAGGGAACTAGCGGGACATATCAGAAGGACCTGCGAAAAGGGTAGTGTGGTGATTGTGGGGGACTTCAACATGCCAGGAGTGGACTGGAGCACCCTAACAATCAGGAACAGAAGGGAGCAGGTACTGCTGGATGCCTTCCAGGACAGCTTCCTGCTGCAAATGGTCAGTGAACCAACCAGGTTGGGGAATACCTTGACCTTGTGCTGGCAAATGGGGACTTTGTGAGAGAACTTATAGTGGAGGAACGCTGTCAGGGAGTGACCACCACTCAGTATGGCTCACATTAGATATGGGCAAGGAAGGAGTGGAATCTGGCACAATAGTGCTGGACTTCAGGAGGGCGACTTTGGGAAGATGGGGAAGTGGTAAAGGGTACCTGGCCAGAATTCAATCTAGTATGGACACTAACCAGAGGTGGGAGCTCATAAAGCTGGGGATAGTGGAGGCAACAAAACCTGCTGCAAAGCCCAGAGCAAGAAGGCTAGGGCTAAGAAACCGATCTGGTTGAGCAAGGAGGTCATGGAAAGGTAAGGAGGAAAGAGCTGCCTTTAGGAAGTACAAGAAAACAGGGAGGGGGAGACAGGGAGGAGTACTTGACAGAATCGAAGGAGGTGACAAGGGCAGTAAGGGGAGCCAAAGCATCTATGGAACTCAGGCTGGCACAAGGCATTAAGAAGGGGGAGAAGGACTTCTTTAAGTACATCAGGGAGAAAAGGAGCTGTAAGGACCACATAGTAAGGATTAGGAAGGAGGGGGGTTGGGTGGAAGCAGGGTGCGATAAGGCGGAAGCACTAAATGAGTACTTCTGCTCAGTATTTACTAAAGAGAAGAGGGGGGTGACACCCAAGGTGGGAGAAATGGCAGAAGTAGGGTGGGAAGTGGTGACAGATGGGGAAATCATGGAGAGCAGAGTTTGAGAGGGTTTGAAGGCACTGAGGGTGGACAAGGCGCCAGGCCCAGATGGCATCCACCCCAGGGTACTGAAGGAGCTGGTAGAGGTCCTTGCAGGACCTTTGGCAGACCTATTTAATGCCTCACTACATTTGGGGTGTGTACCTCAGGACTGGAGGATGGCTCATGTGGTGCCCCTCCACAAGAGTGGCCCAAGGATGAACCGAGAAACTACAGACCACTGAGCCTCACATCCATCTTGGGTAAGCTAATGGAGACTATCCTGAAGGAGGCTGGTGGCCCTCCCTAGAGGCCAAGGACTACAGGACAGCAGACAGCATGGCTTCATATGGCAGATCCTGCCAAACCAACCTGGTCGAGTTCTATGACTGGGTAACTAGGCAACTGGACAGGGGCCATGCAGTGGATGTCCTGTATCTGGACTTCAGTAAGGCATTCGACTCAGTGCCACATAGAAGGCTGGGAAGGAAGTTAGTAGGCACAGGGGCGGGTGCAAAGCTGGTGAGATGGGTAGGAAACTGGCTGCAGGGAAGGCAACAGAGGGTGGTGGTGGGTGGGGAGCTCTCACACCCAAGGGCATTGATGAGTGGTGTTCCACAGGGCTCGGTGTTGGGACCAGTGTTGTTTGGGATATTCATTGCAGACATATCATGGGACATCATGAGCAAGATCAGTCTGTTTGCTGATGATACCAAGGTGGGCGCGGTGGTGGATGACCTAGGGAATGGCAGGGGTTGCAGGATGATCTGGCAAAGCTTGAAACCTGGTCAGACACCTGGCAACTGGGCTTTAATGCCAAAAGTGCAAGGTGCTGCATTTTGGGATGAGAGACCCAGGAGGAGTTACCAGCTGGGGAGTGCAGCTAGCCCAGACAGAGGAGGAGAAGGATCTGGGTGTGCTCATTACAGGGTCAATGAACAACTCGGCACAATGTAGGAAGGCAGCTGCAAAGGCCAACAAAATGCTGGGTTGTATTGCAAGGGGTATATCCTCGAGGAGGGAGGAGGTGATTCTGCCACTGTATAGGTCATTAGTTAGACCACACCTGGAGTACTGCATGCAGTACTGGCATCCGTATCTGAAGAGGGACATTAAGTTACTGGAGGGGGTGCAGCGCAGAGCGACAAAGATGACCAAGGGGCTGGGGACTTATCATATGAGAGGAGGTTGAAGCAGTTGAACATGTACTCACTGGAGGAGAGGAGAGGAGAGACAGGGGTGACATGATTGAAACCTTTAAATACATGAAAGGCATAAACAAGACAAGTACAGAGGGGCTGTTCAAAGTAATAGAGGGGAGGGACACCAGGGGCCATGATATGAGACTGGAGCGAGGAAGGTTCAGGAGGGAGATGAGGAGACACTTTTTTACAGAGAGGGTGGTGGCTGGGTGGAATGCGTTACCTCCTGAAGTGGTATGCAGTAGAACAGTGGACTGCTTCAAACGAGGATGGGACAGGACAAGGGAGAGGGTTAGTGAAGGGGAAGGGTGGAAGGGAGGGGCAGCTGCAGAATAAGGGGTGCTAGCTGCACATTCGAGCAGACTTGATAGGCCTCTAGGCCTTTATCTGCTGGCAAATTTCGTATGTTCGTATGTTAGTATATCAGTGACCTTTTGTGACCTTTGTGTGTAAATGGCTGATATCATCACAGTAGAGTAGAGGGTAAAAATATCACAGTGCAGTGGATGATACAGTATGCTGTTTTATCTCACTCATTTACCACTCACCCCTATTGTATATATCCGAATACTGACACTGTAGTACATCATGAGAGGTGTGCTGCACTTCTGAGGTGTCATAGAAACATAGAAACACAGACGTTGACGGCAGATAAGGACCGCTTGGCCCATCTAGTCTGCCCATTTCCCTACCTACAGGATAGGCAGCAGATCCTAATTAACCAACAGCCTATTTCTTCCTACCCCCCCATAAGAATTGCCTTATGTCTGTCCCATGCATTCTTGAATTCTCCCACAGTTTTAGACCCCACAACCTCCTCAGAAAGGCTGTTCCATGCATCACTACCCCTCTGTGAAATAATACTTCCTCACATTGCCCTAGAACCGCCCCCCATCTTTAAATTGTGTCCACTTGTTCTTGACGTCTCTTTTCTGAAAGATGCTACTCTCTTGGACTTTGTTGATTCCACTGAGGTACTTAAAAGTTTCTATCATGCCCCCCCCTCCCTTCTTTCCTCAAGGGTATACATATTAAGCTCCTTTAGTCTTTCCTCATATGGCTTCTCTTGCAGACCCTGCACCATTTTAATTGCCCTCCTCTGGACCGCTTCTATCCTGTCTATGCCCTTGCGGAGATGGGGTCTCCAGAACTGGACACAGTACTCCAGATGGGGTCTCACCAACTGTCTATACAGAGGGATAACAACTTCCTGTTTTCTGCTGCTGATGCCTCTCCCTATGCATCCCAGTATACCCCCAGCCCTCCCTACTGCCTTCTCACATTGCTTGCTAACCTTAAGGTCATCTGATATGATTACCCCCAGGCCCTTTTCCTTTTTTGTTGTTGTTACTACCTCCCCCCCATTGTGTATTCTTCCTGTGGGTTCTTGTTTCCCAGGTGCATTATTTTGCACTTCTTTGCATTGAATCCTAGCTGCCATATTTCTGACCATTCCTCCAACCTTGCCAAGTCCCTTCTCGTCCTTTCCACGCCTCCTTGTGTATCAACCCTGTTGCAGATCTTTGTGTCATCTGCAAAGAGGCATACTTTTCCTTCCAGTCCTCTGCAATGTCACTTATGAGAGACATTAAAAGGACTGAACCCAATACTGAACCCTCAGGTACCCACTAGTAACCCCTCTTTCTTCAGAGTGGACTCCATTTACAATTACCTTCTGTGTCCTGTTGTCCAGCCAATGTTTTACAGGCTACCACCCTGGGACCCACTCCAGGCTGGTTAATTTGACCATTAATCTTTGTGTGGGACTGTGTCAAATGCCTTACTAAAGTCTAGATGAGGCCATGTCCACAGCCTCCCGGTCTACTATTTGGTCACCCAGTCAAAGGAAATCTATTAGATTAGTCTGACATGACCTTCCGCTGTGAACCCATGCTGCCTTGGGTCCTGTGCCCCACTGGCCTCTAGGTACTCAACTATTCTTTCCTTCAGAAGTGACTCCACCACTTTCCCTACCACAGAGGTCAGACTGACAGGTCTGTAGTTTCCTGCCTCTGTCTTGGTCCCACTTTTGTGAAGGAGAATCACATCCACCTTCCTCCAGTCCTCGGGTACCACACCATCCTCCCATGATTTATAAAAAAGAGTTGCCAGTGGTTTCACTAGTTCCCCCCTTAATTATTTTAGATCTCTGGGGTGAATTCCATCAGGCCCCATTGCTTTGTCCACCTTCAGTTTTAGGAGTTGTTTCAGAACCCTTTCTTCTGTGAAAGGACTGGGATCAACCCCCCATAATATAGGGAGAGCAGCCTTGAACCCAGAACCCTCAAATGCTCTATTTCCGTGCCTTGTCCTCTGCATCTTTCGGATGACAGGTTAAACTGAGGTTCCATCTGCCTGTTCTGGTGGTTGTTCAGGTGGACGTTAAAGATGCCATAGTACTTCTCGGAAAGAGTAGGGGAATTTTTATTAAGAAAATCCAACAAAAGATGCAACCAAAGTAAATCACAAAAGTCCTGAAAAATAAAATACAAATTATGTTAAAACGCACAGAACTTATATCACAAAAGTAACTAGACAGTGCCTCTTGAAAGTGTACACTGCAAGCCACACTCCCCCCACACACCTACACATGAAAACTACTGACCCTCCACCAAATGCTGATGTGCACCTTCCACATTCCTAACTCTTCATGGGGGGAGCCAAGGGAAATATCTCCACCAGGTTTCCAAAACTTTGCGACGTAACTCTCTGTGTTCCTTACCAAACAAAAAGGTAATCTCCTTATCAATAAGCACCACAAGACCTTCCAGGGGAATAAACTTTTGTTGCAATATATATTGACAACGGACTTGCTAAATGCCCCACTTTATACAAGCCAATACAACCTGCAAAGTCCCAGTATAAAAAGTTTTCCATCCATCCCTAAACACACCATAAACCAAAACATCATAATTCATAGAAGAAAACATAGGAAGCTTCCATTGTTTGGCCAATAAAGGCTGGAGACCTATAATATACAGTAAGAAGAACATGCAAAAAACAAGTGGTCCATTGATTCTAGCTGGTCCAGACATTCGTCCCTCAAACAGTATCATTCGGTCACTATTTTGCGGTGGTGATTACCCTTACATTCAGTTTCCCATGACAGTATAACCATACTGCTTCTCACATTTTATATGGTACTCGAGGTTCTAGAAATTGACTCATGAGGCGCTTGTCTGGTACATAAAAAGGACATTTATACGACAGTATAACCATACTGTATCCCACATTTTATGTGGTACTCGAGGTTCTAGAAGTTGACTCATGAGGCACAAAGACTGAGGTGTTGGTGGTGGATCTGGGTCACCAGATAGAGGGATTGGGGTGGGGTTACTCTCGGGACTGGTTCTTGGGGGTCTCCCACTCCTGAACTCTGAGCGGGTGCGAAACCTGGGGGTAATCTTCGATGAGGGTCTGACACTGCATTTGCAGGTGTCAGCCGTTGTTAAATCTTCCTTTTATCATCTGAGGACTATCTCCAGGATTAAGCATCTAGTTCCGTCCGGTGACCTTCCTATGCCGGTCCATGGCCTTTGTGTCCTCTCGCCTTGATTATTGCAATGTCCCTTACCTAGGGCTTCCTGGGGTTGATATTCGCTGCTTGCAGCTGGTGCAGAATGCATCAGCCCAGTTATTGACGGGAACCTCCCAGTCCTGTCATATTTCACCAGTGCTGCGCGAACTGCACTGGCTGCCAGTCCAGTGGTGAATCACCTTTAAAGTCAGACTTCTGACTTATAAAGCCTTACACGAACTTCTGGTTTCTATATGCCCTGGAGAATTCGCTCCGCTCGACTGTGAGGGTTGCTAGAATACCAAGGGTTTCGCTTAAAATCTTCTGGGGCTCGTGCATTTATACACTGCCCCACTTCCTTTGGAATTCTCTACTCCATCAGATGTATTGAATGCCCGACCGCGGAGGGATTTAAACAGGCGCTCAAAACTGTTTTATGGTGTCGTGCATTTGGGGACTAGTTTTATTTTATTGATTGTTCATAAATATTTTATTCAGTTTTAATAGTTGTAATTTTATATTGAAGTTGTTTTAAACTGTACATAAGGCACCTTGGATTTTGAAAGGTGCCATATAAATAAACATGATTTGATTTGATTTGACATCATTGACTACAGGCTTGTTATCTATGGTGCTGCCACTGACTGTGCCTTATGGTGTGTCTCTGTTGCCCTGAACAAGGCTTGCTGACCCCTCACTGGGGCTGCCCACCACCCACACACCTGTGACCTCTATGAGCAGGCAAACTGGCTACAACTGCAGGTAAGACTCACATACCAAACCTGCCTAGTAGTGAAAAAGGCCTCACTTGGTCTTATGCCTCCTAGGGTACATAATCTTCTCAGTCCTGCCTGCAGCACCCACCACACCAGAAACTCTGATAACTCCACTCTACAAGTCCCATGCTGTCGCACTTCTCAAGAGCAGCAGTCATTTGCAGGCAGAGCCCCTAAGTTGTTTAACTCACTGGGCTGTGAAGTCACCAATTTAGCCTCACTTGCCACGTTCAAACACAAGCTCCGTCAGCTCCTTCTAACTCATGCCACCTGTGACTGTTTTTTTTAAAAATCCCATGAAGGCCTTGCCCATTCTTGCCTCCCTATAACTCTATGATTTTTTCCCCACCCCTCACCCCCTTGCTTTCCTACTCACCTTAGCACCTTTCCTTTTCCCTCTAGCGTTGCCCCTACCTTCACCTGCTGCCAAAACTTCTTCTCCCACTCAACCCCTCCACTCACCTTCCCCCCAACAGTGTCCCCTG
This sequence comes from Neoceratodus forsteri, assembly GCA_016271365.2. Lineage (NCBI taxonomy): Eukaryota > Metazoa > Chordata > Ceratodontiformes > Ceratodontidae > Neoceratodus > Neoceratodus forsteri. The sequence goes on from CM057451.1 coordinate 1,103,808,505, forward strand.
ACTTTTCTCCCTTTCCACTCCTCTCTCCTATCAGCTGGTACTACCTCCCTTCCCACCTCACCCTCCTTCCCTGGCTGCCTTTCTCCCACATTCAAGTTGACCTGCCGCCCTTCTCAAAGGCCTAGCCTGCCTGGGTATAATCAACCTACGCTATTACTCAGTGTTCTTTTTCTTGTTGACTAGGCTTATTTTTGGCTGCATTCTCAAATCTATAATTGTGTCTCTATGCTACACCTATTCATGGGCGTAGTCAGGTGGGGTTTCCTGGGTGCTTGGAACCCCCCCTCCCCGCTTGCCGATTGCAAAAAAACAAAAGAAACATTTTTTTTTAATTCTCCCAGCCAGCCACGGCAAGGTGATGCCCCCAATTTACCTACAGACACTGAGGTGATGCTACGTGCCACCCGAAGACCTGTCCGCCGTGAGGTACTGTATCCTCCGCTGCCTGAGCAGCAAGCCTGGTCCTGCCATTTAAACTTTAAAACCCTGGCCGCATGCTGTGTGCTACAGGAAGTGGGGCAGACCGCCAGAAGTCGGCTGATGAATATGGATGAGCGCCCTGCCTCCCACACTGCCTAGTCTGACATGAAGAGCCTCGCTGGCTCTGCATCACATGACTGCATTTGAAGAGGTCACATGTGATGCAGAGTCACCGAGAAGCATAGTCTGTCTGCGCAGTCAGCCAGTAGAGTCTTTCCCACCGTGAGCTGGTAGCGTCTGAAAAGTGTGTCGGGCCATGGATTTTTGCCGGCTAGTCATCTGTCTCCTCCAGGCAGGGCACCTTTGGGGAGCAGTGGAGTCTGGGTCTCGGCAGGCCACAATTAAATCTGAGCAGCCAGGGAGGAGGCTGAGCATCTGTGGCCAGGCTTGGCCGACACAGTGAGGGGTGACAAAACCAAGCAGGCAGGCCAAGGCAAAGTGTCTCATCAGACGTGGCAGAGTTGGACACAGGTGATTTTAAGGTAACTGGCAGGCAGCAAATACATTGGGGCAGAATTAAAAAATGATGATGGAGACACTAAAAACCAGGCTCATTTTAGCCAAAGTGGCGAGTGGCCTGAGGATTTTTTTGGTGACCAAGCATTCTCACACTGAAGGGGCTAATGTAACTGAGAGGCCAGGGGATTAGAAAATTGGCTGGCTCATGAATAGCACAGCTAATAAAGACAAAATGCATCTTGCCCAGTCTCACAATGATGAGACAAAAAAACGTAAAAGGGGGCTGTTTGTGTCAAGAGGGTAAGGAAATGGCTCAATTTTGCCAAAGTGGCCTGGGGATTTTGGCAAATCTCTAAAACTGAAATGCGGGGCTGATGTGACTGAGGGGCCGGGGGGATAGGAGATTAATTAGTGGCTGGCTCATGATGAATTAGCACAGCTAAAGAGACACATGCAATGACTTACCTGGTCTCACATGAGACAAAAAAACATAAGGGGGGGCTATCTGTGAGCTGTGATGTAGTCAGTAAAATAAATGATAATCTTAGGATCGTACGGAGAAAAAAAAAAGGAAAAGGTGTGTCTCCTGGCTCTGTATGAATTTAGCCAGCCAGTGCACTGCAAAGTTACTGCCTAAAATGCACAAAACTGCACCATTTACCACCCACATTTTCAACATTTTCCAGGGGGGTATGCTCCTGGACCCTCCTAGAAGTTTTTGGGAACCCCCCCTCCACCAAATCCTGGCTACGCCCCTGCTATTGTAAACTTTTTCTAGGTTCATTTACTTAGTATTAAACTTAGCCCTAATGCTGCATCATTCCTGTACATATATTGCGTTAACTTTTGCCTCCTATGTAACCAATTTGTCATACCTGTCTATGTAATATAACTGCGTATCTTTGTTATTCGACATGGAACCTTTGTAAAAGAGCCCCTGGCTCAACGGTGTTAATCTGAAACCTAAATAAATAAACAAATAAATAAATAAACTGGAAACATGGGTCCGTAAAGAATCGGGTACATAAAACTTGACTATATAGTTCTTTACAGTTTTTATAAAGAATGTCAGCCGTGGTAATATTCCATTGTTTTAATTTTTTTAAATGGGAGATTGTTATCTGCAATCCCAGCTGGAATATTATGAAAAACTCCCCACATCCCAGAGTTCCATTTCATAAAAAAAAACATTGACACCTAGTTTGGAATAAGGGGGCCAAAACCTTCCCATGACCTTGTATAATTGGTAAAAATTAGCGTATATATAAATTGAAAAAAAAATTGGGTTAAACATAGTCAAGCCCCCCTGCTTTATAGGCCTAAACATAACTGCCAGTTTAATACAGTTCAACCTGCTCCCCCATAACAACCTAAAAAAGACATTATATACCCTGATTTCTAATTGGCTGGGAAGGGGAAAAATATAACTCACATACAGTAAAAGTGGTATAATTAAAGGTCTTAATAAAAAAATCCATTTCTGTTTTGTCATAGGCCAAGCCTTCCATTTTTCCACTTTGAGTTCTGCCATTTGTAAAATATCTCAGTCCAATTCTGAATGGCAGGGTTTGCACCCCCAAACAGAATACCTAAACATTTATGGGGCCTGGCAAAATCTTTACCCCAGCAATATCCAACACCGGATCCCCCCCAGGTGACATTTAATACCATCCCCATACTTTTTTCTTTATTTAGTGTTGACCTAGAAACAGAAGTGAAGTCCTGTACTACAGACAAAGCCCTAATCCCAAACATTCCATCAGCAACCGTAAGGCACATATAATCGGCATAAGCCGTGACACAGGGGAAAACCATTCCCTGAGTCTCGCTTATGTGCGTAATACTCAGATGTTGTTCTGACTTTCATATTAACGGATCAACACTGAAGACATATAAAAGAGGACTAAAGGAGCATCTCTGCCTCACTCCTTTATATATGTTCACTGAACCTCCCAGTAGGCCATCGACCACCGGCTGAATGGTAGCATTTGAGTACAGGTGGTGAATCTAAGCCACAAAACCTAGTGGTATACCGTATGTTTCCAAAACAAAAATGTATGTATTACCGCATCAAAAGCTTGTGCTTGGTCTAAACTAATGACATATCCCATACTCTCAGGTCCTTTGCAAATTTCCCTAAGGAGAATAGGATTATCCGGTGCAGTTCTTTTTGGTATAGCACACATTTGGGTAGGGGTAATCAAAATTTGAACTGTATCAGACAGTCTTGTACTCAATATTTTACTCAAAATTTTCCAGTCTACATTAAGCAGGCTAATTGGTCTCCAATTATTTAGATCAGCCTTATCTCCTTTTTTATATAGATAAATCAGAAAACTTTTCAATAAATCCTGTGGGACCTCACCCTGGCATTGTAGGATAGAATACTTTTGCTCAGTATTTACGCCTAAGAAGAAGAGGGGTACCCAAACCAAAAATAAAAGCACTCTGGATGGGAGGTCGATATCAGTCCAGAAGAAAGGGTCATGAAGGAACTCCTAAACCTCAAAGTGGATAAAGCAGTGGGGCCTGAAGGGATTCACCCCAGAATTCTAAAAGAACTACAGGGGAGAACTAGTGACACCACTGTCTACCCTTTTTAACAAATCATGGGAGAATGGTGTGGTACCGGAGGACTGGAGGAGGGTGGATGTGATTCCTCTTCATAAATGTTGGAGCAAGGCAGAAGCAGGAAACTACAGACCTGTTAGCTTCACCTCAGTGGTAGGAAAAATGATGGAATCACTTCTGAAAGAAGTATTATTGATTACCTAGAGGCCAGCAGGGTACAGGACCCATGGCAGCATGGATTCACAGCAGGAAGATCCTGTCAGACAAATCTAAGAGTTCTTTGACTGGGTAAACAAAATAATAGACCAGGGAGGGGCTGTGGATATGGCCTACCTAGACTTTAGCAAGGCATTTGACACAGTTCCACTCAAAAGATTAATAGACAAGTTAGCCAGCCTGGGGTGGGTTCCAGGGTGGTAGTCTGAGTAACAAGCTGGCTGGACAACAGGACCCAGAGGGTAATAGTAAATGAAGTACACTCTGAAGAAAGGGGGGTCACTAGTGGGGTACCACAGGGTTCAGTATTAGGACTGGTCCTCTTTAATGTCTTTATAGGCGACATTGCAGAGGGGCTGGAAGGAAAAGTATGCCTCTTTGTAGATGACACAAAGATCTGCAACAGGGTTGATACACAAGAAGGAGTACAAAGGATGAGAAGGGACTTGGCAAGATTGGAAGAATGGTCAAAAATATGGCAGCTTAGATTCAATGCAAAAAAGTGCAAAGTAATGCACCTGGGAAACAAAAACCCAGGGGAAGAGTACATAGTGGGGGGGGGGGGAGGTACTATCAACAACACAAATGGAAAGGAACCTGGGGATAGTCATATCAGATGATCTTAAGGTAGGTAAGCAATGTGAGAAGGCAGTAAGGAGGGCTATGGTGGTACTCGGATGTATAGGGAGAGGCATCACCAGTAGAAAACAGGAAGTTGCTATCCCTGTTTGCAGACTGTTGGTGAGACCCCATCTGGAGTACTGTGTACAGTTCTGGAGACCCCATCTCCGCATGGACATAGACAGGATGGAGGCAGTTGAGAGGAGGGCAACTAAAATGGTGCGGGGTCTGCAACAGAAGCCATATGAAGAGACACTAAAGGAGCTTAATATGTATACCCTTGAGGAAAGGAAGGAGGGAGGGGACATGATAGAAACTTTCAAGTACCTAAAGGGAATCAGCAAAGCCCAAGATGGGAACATCTTTATGAAAAACAGGTGTACAAGAACAATAGGACATAATTTGAAGATAGAGGGGGGACGGCTCAGGGGCAACGTGAGGAAATACTTTTTCACAGAGAAGGCAGTGGATGCATGGAACCACCTTCCCAGGGAGGTTGTAGGGTCAAAAACAGTGAGGGAATTCAAGAATTCATGGGACAGACATAAGGAAATTTTAGGGAGGGGTAGGAGGAAGTAGGGTGTTAGGTGACTGGAAACTGCAGCTTATCAGATAGGTAGGAATTGGGTAGACTGGATGGGCCAAGTGGTCCTTATCTGCCGTCAAAGTCTATGTTTCTGTGTTTCAATAAACAATATTGCTATATGCGCCACAATAATATCAGTGATTTTCTTATAAAGCTCCATAAACAGACCATCAGGTCCTGGTACCGTTCCCCCTTTTAAAGAAAAAATGACTGCTCAGATTTCCTCTGAAGTAATCAGGGCTACCAAGTAATCCCTGATCTCCTGTGACAACTCTGGAATATGGAGGTTGTGAAGAAAACTAGATGTGGAAGCCAGAACATCTTCCCAAGGCCCAAATAATCTTGCCGTATGGTCATAAACCCGCTGAGCTATTTCCAAGTTATGAGTTGCCATAGAGCATTCCTGACATTTTATCTGGGCCATGTATTTTGCATCATTTCTATGTTTGCAACAATCATACAGGTTAACATGACTACTGTTCCCTTGGGTCCCATATTTTTGCTCTGCCAATAGAGTGGATGTCCTGTCATATTGTACAGAATACATCTCCTTCTTAATATAAGCAATTTGGGCTGTATAATTATACCCAGTTTCATATGTCCTAGAAATTAAAACCTGCAGCCGATCCGGTGGCACTGAGGGTTGAGGCACTGGATGCCACACCTCACACCATGCCACGCTGGTGACCCAGGTTCGGGAATGCACCCAGGCCGTCAGGGGTCGGCAGGGGAGGGATAGGATTGAGCATCCGAAGGACTGCTCTCCTATCCTTGGGGAAGGACTGGGGTTATCACCGCTCTGTAGCGGCCCCCAGTGGAGTTTGGTGGTGCTGCAAGAATAGTGCATTTAGAGGGTGAAGTGCGGCAGACGTCAGCACGTGGTGCCCTGACGTCATTGCACGTCCACACTCCAGGGGGAAAGAAAGGAGGAAATGGCTGGGCACAACTGTGCAGCTTGATGGCCGTGCTCCACGCTGCCCTGAGGACTGTCGTGGAATCGCACTGGGTGGTCTGGTCCCAGCCCAGCATGGGTTGGCCCCCTGGCAAGTTGGGGCGTGACCACACCAGCCCCCGGCATGTAAGTGAGCCTGCTGCTCTCCGGGCAGGTGGAGCCGGCAGCTGGATGCCCCTGCCGGTGGTGCTGCAGCGAGGCAGCAAAAATTAAATAATCAAAAAAAAAGAAATTAAAACCTGCAAATGCTTCTTAAGTTCCCAATAGTGTGTGTAGCATGCTGTGTGTTGATATTTGGCCCACTGCTGATAAAACCATTTCAAATCATATTTAGTGTTCACCCACCACTGTACCGAGGTATTGTATAAGTCATATACAGATTTCCTGGCTTCTAGAAGTTCCTGTAAGGCCACCCAGACATGTTGCTCTTCCAACACTGAAGCATTAAGTCTCCACCTGTGGTGAGTCACTGGTTTGTTTAAGGCAGCTCCTACTTTTATTGTAATTACTCCATGGTCAGTAGTTTCCACTGGAGTCACCTTATACCCATTAATTGGTACCCATTGTGAGAGAAAGAAAAAATCTGTCCTAGAGGATAGAATTCCTTTATAAAAGGTGTGGTTTGGAGACCGGACCCCTACGTGGGCCCCATCTTTCAACTGTGCCGTAGACACCAGGGAGTTAAGGAAACTGGATTTGATATACAGTTTTGTGGTTTTTTTCCAGTTTTATCTTTTAAGGACAGTATGCAATTAAAATCACCCCCAAAAACCAATGTTTTGGTGGTAAACAAATAAGGATGTAGTAATTTAAATAATTCAGTTTGTAATGCCTTCGGGGGCATATAAAGTTATCAGCCGAAATTCCTGATGTGAATAATAGATATCTAGTAATGGTCTAGAAAGTGGAAGCTGAGGTTCAGTGCAGGGAAATGCAAGGTACTGCACTTGGAGGCCAGAAACCCAGGCCAAGTGTATACCTGGGGGTGGGGGAATGCTACAAGTCTTGATGACTGAGAGGGACCTGGGGTGGTGGTGGATATCAAGATGAACAACTCAGAGACTTATAGAAGGGCAGCAAACAAGGCCAACAGGATGCTGGGATGCATCACTAGGGGGATCACCTCCAGAAGAGGGAAGTGATACTTCCTCTGTATAACTGCTTGGTGAGGCCACACCTCGAGTATTGCATGCAGTTTTGGAGGCCACACTTAAAGAGGGACATTAAACTCCTGGAGAGGGTCCAGAGCAGGGCAACCAAAATGATTTGGGGCTTGGGGGACATGACCTATGGGGAGAGGCTCAAAGAGCTAAATATGTACACATTGGAAGAGAGAAGGGACTTGGGGGGACATGATAGAGGTCTTCAGGTACATGAAGGAGTAAATAGGGGAAGAGCAGTCGGGGTGCTTCGAAGGAAGGAGGAGGGAGCAACTAGAGGGCATGGGTGGAAGCTGGAGGGGGGAAGATTCAGGGGAGAAAGGAGGAGGTGCTACTTCACTGAGAGGGTGGTGGAGCCATGGAATGCACTGCCCAGAGGGCTAGTGGAGGCAGAGACAGTGGAGGGGTTCAAGAGGGGGTGGACCAGCTACAGGGGAAGCATTCTGGAAGCAAAATCCAGTGCAGTGAGAATATCTGAAACTGGGAAGGGAGAAGCCAGAGAAGGCAAGCGGGGCAGTAAGGTCAGCTCCCAGGGTGGAGGCTGACCAAACGAGCAGACGCGAAAGACCGTTGGGCCTATTCTGCTGTCCTTTTAGTATGTTAGTAATAAGGCTCTTCCTGGGGCCAAATCCAATAATCTGTTAATTGTAATAGGCAAGGCAAGGCCAATTTTATTTCTTAGGTGCCCATTCCTGGGGGTTCTGGGTGCCTCACATAAAATCGTAATAATCCAACAAACAGCAATTACAAACAACAAGTACATAATGCAGCTGAAAAAATAACAGTTGGAAACAGGTCAGCTGTCTTCCCCATATATTTAAAGGACAATGTCTGGGGAAACCAGAACAAACAGATGGGTCTTAAGGCAGCCCTTAAACACCTCAAGTAATACCCAGGGCATTAAATAAAATTCCCAGCTCGGAACAGGGGTCCTCCCCTGAGGACCAAAAGGAGGGACCTTCAAACCATTCCAATGAGGCCGTAGCTATCTCCTGTAATGTGTGCAAAGGGGTGTCCTGTAAAAACAAAACATGCTTGTTAAAGTCCCTCAAAAGAGCAAAGGTAGTTTGCCTCCTCTTGTTGTCCTTAATATTATTTGTATTGAGGGTGGCAAAAGAAAAATTACAAGACACAGCAAATAAGGTAGGTCAGAAGTCAAGGTTCTGCTTTGGACAATTTCTTCATTTTGGCTTTCTTTTTTTTTTTGGTTGTTTGGAATCCATAGATGCCAAGTCTGTGTCAGTAGTTATTTCCGGTTGTGAGGAAGCAATAGAAGAAGTATCAGGTTCTTCATCCATATCTCCCCATACTTGGCCAGAACTGAAAACATATTTTCCAAAGGAAATACATCCTGTACTGCTTTGAGTGGAGGAGGATCTGAAAGGGGCTTACATCTAGCACTTCCTCTAGGCAGTTGCTTGTCCCAACACAAAGGGGGTGGAGGGGGCATAACCCCACTGGATGGATCTAAAAGATGTATGGGTCCTTCAGCCACACCTGTCTATTGTGGAAGTAAAAGTCCTTCCAGCTCTGTGTCCACTTGTCCCGTGGGTTCCTGGCCCACTTGGGTGCCCTCTGGTTCTTTAGATAGTCCATCGTCTGGAGCCTAATGGTCAAAGGTGTTCTCCTGGCTTGGTACCTCTGGATGAGGAGTCATCTTTCCTTCTGCGATTTCCATAGGGTTGTGCTGGGCTGATTCCTCAGATGCAGTAGGAGGAGGAGAATAGGATGCCAAAGTAGGGCCAACTGCATGGTGTTCCTGCACTCTAGACACTACTTCCTGTTCGTCCCCTTCAGCATCCGGCCGATTGTGTGTGGCCCATGGGCAGTTCCAAAACATGTGTCCTGTTTCATTGCACATATTACAACTAACTGGATTGGGAAAACCAGCATTAGCATGACCTATTCCCCTACACAGGTAGCATTTCATGTGATCACAGGCATTACTCAAGTGGGTATAGGCGCCACATCGGAAACAAGACTTAGGCTGTCCAGCATAGAAAATGAAGCCTCTATCACAGCCCAAGTAGAAGCAGCTGGGTAAATGCTGAATGGACCCATTTTCCTGGGGAAGATGAACTTGAATTCTCCACCCCGGTCTATAACTGCTATAAAATCCATGATAGGGTCATAATTCCCCAAAACTGTGCACATAGGTTTTAGCCAGTGTAGAATGTAATACAGACCCCCTCATTTTTGAACACTATAATCACTTTAAAAGCTGATTTTGTCAAAGGAAACACAATAAACTCAGACCACAGTGGGGTGTACTGAATCTGTTGGTACCTAAGCTAGAAAGTTTCTAAGCCACTGGCCATTTTGAGGCTAACGTCAAAAACTGGATCTCCAGACATATGAATCAGAGCATACACATCGCTAGCTTGAAACTGCAGGCTATTTTTCACCAGTTGCCTCCCCACATAAATCTGATCTAGAAAAATACCCCCCGTATTTAACCTGCACTGCGTTTCTATGCCTGGTAGGTTTGGGGGGGGGAAATAAGCCAACGTTATGTCCTGAATGGGTGAGGGCTCATACCTGTAGAAGAAGAATCAGGTCCAGTTGGAGGAGGGCCATGCTCAGACCTGGGGCGGGGACAACACCATGCCTTATGTGGTTTGTAGGATGAAGGAGAAAGTGCTCTGGCAATTAGGGAATAGTCTCTACATAGTGGAGCCTGATTGGTAGTCTCATCTGAAATGCCAGTTTTTATATCCAAAGTTGGATTTTGAGTGAGCTCCAAAATCGATGGGATATGTAGGAGGCTGAAGTTTTCAGAAGCTAGCCCTTTCTCAGAAGACCCAAACTTCTTTGTAGGCACAGGACCTGGAGAATGCCATGGTTGTTGACCTGGACCTTTAACCCACCCTGCTTGTTCCAGGGCTTCAACAATTGTCAGTCCTGGGGCAGACACATTATTATCAAATAAAGCAAGTAACATTGTCTCAGTGTCCTCTGACACAGTGATGAAGTTGTTCCCTTCTGTTTCAGATCCTCCATTGTTATTCATCCCAAAAGTACCTTGTGCTAAAATCACTAGGGGAGGGCCCACCTCAGTTATCAGCCCTGAGCCTCCCCACCATCTGTACATGCAATTGATAGCTTCTCAACCTGGACTGGAGCAGAAATGAGTTTGGCCAAACCTGACTGTCCCACCTTATCCCCCACAGAATTCACCTCCCATGTCTGTGTAAGCCGATCAGTATCAGAAAAGTTTGTACCTGTATTCCCGGAGTCCACAGTGACTGCCATCCAGTCAGCATCAGTGAGAAAGTCCTCTCTCTGCTCCCGAGGTAAATTCCACAGGAGGCATCAGTTAAATCCACAAGGTCATCCCGATGTTGCTGAGATACATCCTTACATAGAAACATAGACTTTGACGGCAGATAAGGACCGCTAGGCCCATCTAGTCTGCCCATTTCCCTACCTACAGGATAGGCTGCAGATCCTAGTTAACCAACAGCCTATTTCTTCCTACCCCCCACAAGAATTGCCTTATGTCTGTCCCATGCATTCTTGAATTCTCCCACAGTTTTAGACCCCACAACGTCCTCAGGAAGGCTGTTCCATGCATCCACTACCCTCTCTGTGAAATAATACTTCCTCCATTGCCCCTGAACCGCCCTCCTTCTATCTTTAAATTGTGTCCCCTTGTTCTTGCAAGTCTCTTTTTCTGAAAGATGCTACCCTCTTGGACTTTGTTGATTCCACTGAGGTACTTAAAAGTTTCTATCATGTCCCCCCTCTCCCTTCCTTCCTCAAGGGTATACATATTAAGCTCCTTTAGTCTCTCATATGGCTTCTCTTGCAGACCCTGCACCATTTTAGTTGCCCTCCTCTGGACTACCTCTATCCTGTCTATGTCCTTGCGGAGATGGGGTCTCCAGAACTGGACATAGTATTCCAGATGGGGTCTCACCAACTGTCTGTACAGAGGATAACAACTTCCTGTTTTCTGCTGCTGATGCCTCTCCCTATACATCCCAGTATACCCCCAGCCCTCCCTACTGCCTTCTCACATTGCTTGCCAACCTTAAGGTCATCTGATATGATTACCCCAGGTCCCTTTCTTTTTGTTGTTGTTACTACCCTCACCCATTGTGTATTCTTCCCGTGGGTTCTTGTTTCCCAGGTGCATTATTTTGCACTTCTTTGCATTGAATCCTAGCTGCCATACTTCTGACCATTCCTCCAACCTTGCCAAGTCCCTTTTCATCCTTTCCACGCCTCCTTGTGTATCAACCCTGTTGCAGATCTTTGTGTCATCTGCAAAAAGGCATACTTTTCCTTCCAGTCCCTCTGCAATGTCACTGATGAAGACATTAAAAAGGACTGGACCCAATACTGAACCCTGCGGTACCCCACTAGTAACCCCTCTTTCTTCAGAGTGGACTCCATTTACAATTACCTTTTGTGTCCTGTTGTGACGCCAATGTTTTACCCAGGCTACCACCCTGGGACCCACTCCCAGGCTGGTTAATTTGACTATTAATCTTTTGTGTGGGACTGTGTCAAATGCCTTGCTGAAGTCTAGGTAGGCCATGTCCACAGCCCTTCCCTGGTCTACTACTTTGGTCACCCAGTCAAAGAAATCTATTAGATTCGTCTGACATGACCTTCCCGCTGTGAACCCATGCTGCCTTGGGTCCTGTGCTCCACTGACCTCTAGGTACTCAACTATTCTTCCCTTCAGAAGTGACTCCATCACTTTCCCTACCACAGAGGTCAGACTGACAGCCTTCAGCCCTAGGGTATTAAAATCTTTCTCCTAAAGCTGCAGCAGTGGTGCAGACAAGGCCACAGTCCAATCCAACAATCCATCCTCCTGTGTCGCACCTTGTATGTGACCCCCTGTCCGTCTACCTCCCGATGCGGTGTTCTGTTTGCCCTGCAAGAGATGCTTTTGCCGGGCAATGACTTTGGCGAGCTGGTGCCATTTCCCTTCCAGTTCTAGGTAGAGATCATCTTCACCATCTTGTGTGGGCTTCTGTATCGATGGGGAATCAAAGTTAGTTATCCCCAAGTCTGGAGCCTGAAATCCTGCAATGTAATCAGGGTTGACCTCCTGTAGTTCCGAAGCAGGAGAGGAGGCCATCCCTCCTGCTCCCTCCACCTCCATCGTCTCACTGGCACCAGCAGCCACCAACCCAAACGGACAGCAGCAACCCCCTACCTCAAGAGTAGGGGAATTTTTTTTATTTAAAACCAAAAACAAACTTATAATCCATAACATACATGCATATACATATTTCCATTATTATCCAATAGTATAACAAAAGGAAAAAAACACAGTTTCTTCTTCCTATAACCTCTCTTTCAACCTTCCCAGTGCACGTTTTTTTTCACATATTTTTCCCTTGTATTCCCCAAAAGCTTTAATTTCATAATTATAGATTGCATCTAGCTCTACCTGCAGTTTAAAAATCGCATCTTCCATGGATAAATCCTGTCCTTGCAAGAATCTCTGGCATCTAACTTGCCATATAGTCCACTTTATACAAGCAAAAATCACATATTTTGTTTTCTGTCCCATTTTTCCCAGTCCTTTGTAAGTTGGCCATATACCAGTAAATTATAAGACATGTTTTGGAAACATTTGACATTCCACATTCTTGCTAATGTTACCCATAGGATGCTAATAAAGGAACATTCATAAAAAGGTGCTCCATTGTTTCCACTTTGGCTGTACAGCCATCATTTAAACACATTCTTTCTTCCATTTTCTTGTGCTTATAGTTATATGTGACATTTAATTTTCCATGGCTACATAACCATATAGTTTATTTCATTTTCCTAGGGATTCTATTCTCCAGGGTGGCTTCTAGTAATATTCCTTCCTTGATATGTGTTTGTACCCTAAATACTGGGTCTTCATAATGATTTTTTCCCACAGTCTCTATATAACTGCTTCCTAGTCAATGTTCCCACTGTTTCTTTCTGCATATTTCATTGACATATTTCCCAATTGTTTCAATGTATTCTGGAAAGTCAACAGTTTTGTTTTTCCTCTTCGTATCCCAGGATTCCTGCAATTCTGACTTCCATGGCTTTACAAAAGGAGTCCATATATGTTCTTCTTTGCCTACTAGTGGACTAATGTTTGTATGAAAAAAAAAGTTTGGAAAAATACAATTAGCTGGACCATGTTCAAGCCTCCTTTTTTTACAGGCCTATAGGTATGACTTCTTTTAATTGGATTTAACCTACTTCCCCACAATAACTGAAAAGAAAAGTCCTAATATTTTTGTCTGCAGGTTAATGGGGCTAGGAAAAATATAAGCTAAGTATAGAAAGATTGGTATTATGTAATTTTTTTATTAAATATATCCTCTTATTTTTGGACATATTCCATTTTTTTCTTCACTTTCCTCTGTGCTATGTTGATTTTCTCTTCCCAATTTTCCTGTATGACTCCTCGTTGTCCACATTTTATTCCTACTATCTTAACATTCCCTGTTACTATGGGTATTATTCCTGAGTCTTGTGATGAAACTTGCCCTATAGGTATAATCATGCTTTGTTTTTCTGTTTATTAATCTTGATCCCTGTATAACTTGTGTCCTCCTCAGACACCTGGACTGCTTTATTCCCAGATTGTATATCTTTCATAAATAGCACACAACCATCCGCAAATGCACTTGTTTTATGAACAGAGACTCCATTCTTAATTTTCATAGGTTTTACATTAGCATTTTGTTCAACATTCCTCATAATGGGGTCCATACACAGCACATGTAAGAGAGGACTCAAAGGGCACCCCTGCCTTACTCCATCATATATATATATATATATATATATATATATATATATATACACACACACACACATAGGAACACCTAAATTATTATTCACCATAGGTATTATTTGTGCTTCATTATATAAGGCCTTACATAATGTTAGAAAACTTTCTTCTAGTATACCATAATTGTGTAAAACTGCCCATATGTACTCATGTTGAACTATATCAAATGCGATCTCTTGGTCTAATGCATAGATATACCCGTTTAGACTCATTTTATTCCCAGATCCATTACTTCTCTAATGTACATTAGGTTTTGCTTAATATCCGTTCCTGGGATAGCACAGATTTGTGTATCTAAAACCAAATTCTGAACTGCCATTGCTAACCTTTTCGTTATAATTTTGGCCAAAATGTTGTAGTCTGAGGTCAGTAGAGTTATTCGCCTTTAATTGTTTAAGTCAGCTTTTTCCCCTTTTTTGAACAAAAAACAGTTAGTCCTTGCTTCATACTATTACCTATTTCCCCTGTTTCAGACACATATTTGTATACTTCTTTAAGCATGGGTATCAAGTCTTCCTCATATTTTCTATAGAATTCATTAGGAATTCCGTTTATGCCTGGCACTGTTGTTTGATAGGGGATGAGTAACATATCTAATTTCTGTTTCTTTAATCTGTTCTTGTAATATCTGCTTATCAATTTATGTGATTCTTGGATTTCCTAAATCAATAAAAAAATTATCATTCTCTGCTTGTTTTTCCTTCTGAAATTCTTTCTTCATGTGTTCCTGAACAATCAACTTCATTTGTTTTTTATCTGTTTGCCTATGTCCTGTTGTATCCTTTAATTGCATCATAACTCTATTATGTATTCTTTCTTTATTACTGTCATAAGGATTTACATGGAATTTTGTTCCCTGGGTACCCCATTTTTGCTCCATAATCAGAGACTGGGCCCTATTACATTGAAAATCATACATTTTTATGTTTGCTTGCACGCATGCGCACAGTGCATGTGCAAGAAACATCTTGCGACAGTACCACATTTCAGAGGTGTGTCAGTGTTGTGGTCAATGCAGCAGATGCTTTACTGGGTGCATCCCTCAGCCACTAATCAAGGGGGAAGCTGCCAATGACAGCAACTTCAAAGAAAGCCACGGATTTGAAACGAGTCTGCCGCTGCAATCACCGTTTCGTTACTGAGCAGCACCTTCCCTCTCCCTCGCAATGCTGCAATCACAAACAGTTTCTTCACTGCAGCAGCACCTTCCCCCTCTTTGCAACCTTGTCAGCTCCTGCCACCCAGCACTGTGTCCCTGGCCCTTGCTCCGCCAACAACTTGTTTGTTCTGTGTGCCTTTCCTGGTGAAACAAGTAATGAGCCACTGCTCCTGCCGCCCGCCACACACTCCAAGGAAAACCAACACCGGGGTGCCCAATCCCCATGTCAGCATGTATTCCCCCTCCCTCCATTAATTTGGCACACTGGGAGCTCACCCCTGTGTGCCAGAATGTTTCTGACACCGGGATACCCACTCCCAGTGTTGGATGCGCCCCCCAAAACCTGTCTGTAATCTGATGACATTGGGGTGCCCAATCCCCATGTTGGCATCCCCACCACCAACAACACTATTGTGACACACTGGGAGCCCACACCAGAGACCCAAAATGTTTTTTTTTTAAACCTGTAAAAGAAAGAAAACCATCTGCCTGGCATCTTATTGTATGTGTGTTTTTTTTTTACCTGTGTAAAAGAAAATGGCCCACCGTCGTCTCCCCAGTCCCCCACCCCCTACCACTTAGCACCCACCTCCCCGCACCCCCTCACCCATATTTACCTTCGGAGGTTAGGAGTGCGACTTCTCTTGGCGGACACATCTGCACTCTTCAAAGCTGAACTGCAAATTGAGGAATGAGGAATCTAGTAGCGCTGTATAATGGTAGTCAGTGGGGAGGTTCAACTTAGGTTGATATCTCAGCCATTTTTAGATTGTATTTAAATTTTTCAACATAGGGTTCTTGGGACCCCCACCTCATAGTTTCTATGTCACTGTCTTCTCCTCACAGTTCCTGTCCGATGTCGGTTGTGAGGGCCAGGAGAACCACAGCCCTCCCCCGAAGCTGCGACACAGAATCCCCTGCCTCTTTCAGCTCCCCGTGGTGTTGGTTGTGAGGGCTTGGAGAACCACGGCTCTACCCCGAAGCTGCAATGCCAAATCCCCCACCTCTGTCAGCTCCCCGTGGTGTTGGTCATGAGGGCCAGGAGAACCATGGCCCTTCCCCGAAGCTGCTATGCTGAATCCCCTGCCTCTCTCAGCTCCCCATGGTGTTGGTCGTGAGGGCCAGGAGAACCATGGCCCACCCCTGAAACTGTAACGCCAAATCTCTGCCTCTCTCAGCTCCCCGTGGTGTTGGTCATGAGGGCCAGGAGACCACAGCCACCCAGCTCACGATGCCGATCTCCGCCTCTCAGCTCCCAGCCATGGTGTTGGTTGTGAGGCCAGAAGAACCACTTTCCTCCCCAAAGCTGTGATGCTGAATCCCCTCCTCTGTCAGCTCCCCATGGTGTTGGTCATGAGGCCAGGAGAACCGCAGCCCACCCCGAGCTGCGATGCCAAATCCCCAGCCTCTCTCAGCTCCTGTGGTGTGTGCGAGAGGCCAGGAGAACCAGTCCCACTCCCGGGCTGCAACACTGAATCCCCACATCTCTCAGCTCCCTGTGGTGTTGGTCGTGAGGGCCAGAAGAACCACGTCCCTCCCTGAAGCTGCGATGCTGAATCCCCTGCCTCTCTCAGCTCCCTGTGGTGTTGGTTGTGAGGCCAGGAGAACCACAGCCCACTCCCGAGCTGCGACACTGAATCCCGCCTCTCTCAGCTCCCGTGGTGTTGGTCGTGAGACAGGAGAACCATGTCCCTCCCTCGAGCTGCAATGCCAAATCCTGCCTCTCTTGGCTCCCGTGGTGTTGGTTGTGAGGCCAGGAACTCATCCCTCCCCCAAGTGTGATTTGGCCTAGATCCCCGCCTCTCTCAAGTTTGCTAGGCTCAACTGACAACATTTGTGTTGCTTACCCACTGACATTTTGTGTCGCTGCCCCACCACCCCCACCACCACCCTTGGTCATCTGCATTGTTATAGGCTTGGTCATGTGAGTGCTAAAAACCTATCAGCCCACATTTCCATTTGCTGCTTATCGGCATCTACTGCTAGCAGCCGCTACTAATTACTAGCCATGATCCCTATCGGTTTCTCAAAGTTGCTTCTATCCACAACAGTTTTTTTTATGGTAGCTCCCCTGGTCTCACTACCTCCGTCCTCCTACCCAGATGTACAGTCTTGCCAGCTGGCTCCCCTCACTATAGTTGCTCCTAATCCACCTTCCTCTACATTAACCACTATGAAGCTCCCAGATGTCCTCTGACCTAACCTATTGGCAGGTCCTTCTGTCCTGCCACCCACCTTTCATGCAAGATTAATTGCCCTGAAATTCCAGTCCCAGAACTCCGTAGTGTCTCCCTCCGAGTCACCTGATTCCTTCTGCAAGTTCTTATGGGCTGTGCTCAAATCAAAAATTCTAATAACACTCTTACTCCTATTATCAGGGGATGTCAAACCTAACCCCGGTCCTACCTCCCCACCCTGCCCAAACTCTGCCCCCAAACTCCCCCAAGGCTTTAAACTCACCCACCTAAACATCTGCAGCCTCCTAAACAAAACTTACCCTACTACAACAAAATTGTTCTCTCCTTACGACCTGACATATTCTCTATTTCTGAGACCTGGCTGAAACCTCACAATCAGGATGGCGAATTTGCCACTCCTGGCTACACCCCAATCCGACATGATCGCCCTAGCAACAAAAGAGGCGGTTGCATAGCCATGTACATCAGAACATCACTTCAGTATACCCCGCGTCCAGCTGCACATGCCCACAAATGCCATCAATGCTATTCTAATTAAACTCTCCCTCCCCTACACTAGCCCAATGTTTATTGCCAGCTCATATTGTTCTCCAGCCGCCACTTCCTCCCACACAGTGGAACAACTAAACATCCTTATGTCACTGACGACAGGGGGTGAGCTTCATATCCTGGGTGACTTTAACCAGAACTGGCTCTCAGGTAGTTGCTCCATGCTGTGCAACCAGGTGTCAGCTTTAAATCTTTTACAACTTATAAAGGAGTCTACATGTCGCAACCTCACTTCATCAAACAGCTCCCTACTGAACTGGTCCCTTACCTCCCACCCCCACTGGATAATTGCCTCAGGACTGCTCCTGGACTCCTTAAACAACCACCACATGATATACTTGGTCAGGAAAATACACAGACCAATATCACCCCCTCCCCAAACCATCCTGTCCAGATCCTTTAAATCCCTGGACCTGGCATCTGTCCTATATGACTTAACTAGCATTGATTGGTCCTTCATCCCACCTGCCACCTCAGTCGACTCCGCACTGGAGTACTTCAAGTTCATGTTTATAGCAGTTTGGAACTTCCATGCCCCTCTAAGGAATGTTTGGGTGAGAGGTGCCCACTTGCCATGGATTTCTGCAAGTATCATGGCCCTCCTCAGGGCCAGGGATCAGGCCTGGAAGGCGGCCAAGATCTCCGGCTCATCCATGCATCGTCAACAGTATCATGCCTTACGCAATGCCTGTACGAGTCAGATCCATAAGGCAAAAGCCAAGCACTTCAAAGACTCCTTCCACACCAGTTTAAGTCAGCCAACTAAATTTTGGAAGGTGGTTAACTCACTATTCTCTCCTCCAGTGCAGCCATCCACCCTGGCACTCTTTGCAGATGGCTCCACGCTAACAGACCCTCTTGTGGTGGCCTTGCATTTCAACTCCTTTTTTACAGAATGCACCTCTTCACTGTTATCCAATCTCACGCCTGACTCAGAAACCACCTCCACTCCTAACCACCAAACCCCCTCCCCCACAAATCAATCAACTCCAGCTAGCCTCCCTTTTGTCTTCTGTCCAATTTCTCCAGCTGAAGTTCACAAAGCCCTGCTTGCCCTTAATTCCTCCAAGAGCAAAAGTCCCACTGGCCTAGACTCCAAGCTGCTATACCTGTCGGCTCCAGCCATAGCCCCCCCGGCATCGCTATACAACTTGCCATTCATGTTAGCCACTATCCCCACTGAGTGGAAGCATGCCACAGTTATCCCGCTTCCCAAAGGTGACGACCCCTCTGCTCCTGGGAATTATCGCTTGATTTCCCTCCTCCCTATATTGGCCAAACTCTAGGAACACCTTGTCCTCTCTCAACTCTCCTCTTATCTTGATTCCTCTTCCTTTTTCACTCCCTTCCAGTCTGGTTTTAGGAAGTCCCACTCCACCACCACCTCTCTCCTGAGGCTCACTGACTCAATCCTCACTGACATGGACAGTGGACACATCACCGCTGCCATTTTTGTCGAACTGGCTAAAACCTTTGACACTGTCTCCCACTCCCTTCTCATATCCAAGCTCTCTCTTGCAGGACTCTCAAGCGTGGCCACCAACTGGTTTCATTCATACTTGATTGGCAGATCCCAATCTGTCAGAATTGGTAGCACCACCTCTGCTCCCCTCCCAGTTACAGCTAGTGTACCTCAAGGTTCAGTCCTTGGCCCGCTTTTGTTCTCCATTTTCCTAAATGCCCTGCCCTCCATCTGCCCACATTCATCCATTCACATGTATGTGGATGATACAGTTATGTACACATCTGCCCCTCCCCCTTTGATGTGGTGACCAGACTCCAGCAGGACTGCAGCAATGTTCAGCAGTGGTTTCACTCAAATCTGCTCTTTCTCAGTGCCAAGAAAACCATCTCCATGATCTTTGGCACAAGGCAGAGACACTCTAGGCTACCCTCCCCTCCTTCTTTCCACACCCTGGGTGGGACTACTCTGGAGAACTGCACCTCATGCAGATATCTCAGGGTCTGGCTTGACCAGCACCTGGACTTCTATGTGCATATAGATGCCATCCACAAAAAGCTCCACCCCAAGCTGCGAGCTATATACTGAAACCATGGTTGCATCTGTTTGCTGACTCATCGAGAGACTGTACAGAAGATGATTCTCCTGATTTTCAGTTAATATAGTCTGCAGTGCTGCCCCACCCTAGCTAGACTGGAACCCCACTTCCACGCCTTCTGCCACTTTGCCCTTGACCGCTCACCTACCATACATCACTGTGACCTTTACAGGACCCTCAAACTCCCCTCGCTCCATGACAGGTGCCTCGCACACTGTGCTGGCGTTACAGAAAATATTGGGCACATTCCCTCCCTCCATATCTAGCTTCAGTACCATCAGCCTCTACCCCCTCCTGGGTTACGCACTAAGAAATAGTGACTCGCATCTCCTGGGCATCCCACTCAAGGCCACCAGGGCAGGCCAGTCAGCTTTCATTTACTGCATGCCCAAACTTTGGAACTCACTTCCCCTGGCTATCCAGCAGACTCCCCCCGCCAGGCAGAATGTCAATTTTCTTCTCAAAGTCCATTTCTCCTCCACCTGCACCTGCACCTGTACCTATGTCAGCTCTAGATGCTAATAGCAGTAATGCCATTATAGGCCGATGTGCGAATCGTTATTCTTATTATGGACCTGAAGCAATTCCCATTGCCACTTGTCTCTCTCTATGTTCTGCTGCCCTGCATTTAATCCATGCTTGTTTCATTTGTCAACATAGTAATGTACAGCTATCCATTGTGCTTGTACATAGAAACATAGAAACATAGACTTTGACGGCAGATAAGGACTGCTTGGCCCATCTAGTCTGCCCATTTCCCTACCTACAGGATAGGCCGCAGATCCTAGTTAACCAACAGCCTATTTCTTCCTACCCCCCACAAGAATTGCCTTATGTCTGTCCCATGCATTCTTGAATTCTCCCACAGTTTTAGACCCCACAACATCCTCAGGAAGGCTGTTCCATGCATCCACTACCCTCTCTGTGAAATAATACTTCCTCACATTGCCCCTGACTGTACTGCTCTTAAACCTGTATTTTTTTTGTATTTATTTATTTATTTGTGTCTAGGATTACAAGTACCTTTGAACCAAGGCTGTTTTACAAAGGTTCCATGTCAGTAGGAGGACAATACAACATGTACAACAAAGCAAGGCAGGTATAGGCAGGATAAACAGGTCAACAATCAGTTCCGTGAGTATTAATGTATACATTTTGGTTAAGACAAGGCAATAGCAATCAAGGGAGCACAATAGTGTTACAAGACTTGGGAGGGACACTGGGAGGTAAGAACTGCCAGAGGCATTTGTCGCAACACATAGAGAAGTGCAGGTGGTGGGGAAGGGAGAAGGGGGGAGGATGGGAGGGAATAGGAAAGATAATGGAAAGAAGGTGAACGTGCTGTGTGACAAGAGCTCAGGCAAGAAGTGTAGGATTGTAAGGAGGGCTGATTAGTGGTGGCAGTTGCAGGTGCTGGAAACAGTGAGAGAAATGCAGAGCCTTGATTTGAAAGGGCCACACTTTGGAATGGTGGAGATCTCACTTTTGAGACTATTCAACCAGCTAGGGGCCCTATAAGCAAATAAACATTGACCCTGAGAGGTTCAGCAGTGAGGGACCTGCAGGAATTGAGATTCAGAGCCCCTAGTATGGTGGGAATTTCTGTTGGGCAGAGGAGAGCTTGTACACCCGGGGGTGCAAGGCCCATGGTTATCTTCTTTGCTGTAATACAGGTTTGATATTTTATGCAGTTTGAGAGTTCTAGCTAGTCAGTTTGAGCGTAGAGGTCACATGTATGGGTAAGACGATGAGATCCAGTGATAAGCTGACAGGCTTTGTTGAGGGAGGTGGAAATGCGTCTGAGGGCAGTGGAAGTGGCAGAGCCGTATATGACAAGGCTATAGTCGACTATGGAGACAACAGGACTATGAACTGTGACCCTTTCGACTATGGAAACAACAGGACTATGAACTGTGACCCTTAAGGCTTCTGAGGTAAGGCATGTCCTGTGCCTGTAAAGGAGACCAAGTTGTGTATTTGCAGCCTTGGCGACGCTGTCGATGTGGGCACCATAGGATAGGTTACTGTCAAGATAGATCCCAAAATATTTAAAGGATTGCACCTGTTCAAGGGGCATTCCAAGGCAGTTAATGATGGTCAGGGGATGCAGCCTGTTCTTGTTGTAGGAGTTACTAAAAAGCATTGACTTTGTTTTTTTTTTATAGTTTAGGATGAGCCTATGTTTGGTGAACCAGTTCTCAACTGAGGCAAAGTCAAGCTGGAGATTGTTTTGCAGGTGTTGTGGATCCTTATGGGTGGTGTTTTAGAATGTGATTGTAATTGACGGTCTATTTGTCCATCATGAATGTATTCACCTACCCCTTCCCCCAGGTCACATCTGGAATTGAGTAGTTGTCTGCTCAGCATGCCTTCCTGGTAAAACCTTTAAATAAATAAATAAATGTTGTTACTGGGTCCCGAAAGGTGATTTCATGGACACTGTGCAAAATCACCTTTTGGGACTGATGAACAAAAATGACAGTGCCATTGTTCATGAGGTGGGGTCACAAAAAAACCATGTTGCAAATTTGGTGGTACAATTCCAAGAAATGACTGTGGGACGAACATGAGTTGCACAATTTCTACACACGCTCATAACTTCAACAATTATTTTTATTTTCACTCTAGATTTTCAACATTGCCATTTTTTCATACCTACTTATGAACAGCACAGCTGTCATTTTTCACAATCTATCCAAAATGTGTTGTCGCACATGTGGCGCAGAATGATGCTGTTGCTGTGGGAAATTGACTTTCAGGACAGAGAAACACAATCACAGTGCTACTGTTCATGAGGGGAGGTCCCAAAATGGACATGTTAAAAATCTGATGAAAAAATTCCAAAAAAATGATTGCGTTACGGGCATGCGTTGTGCAGTTTCTATGCACTCCCATAACATCACCAATTTTTCATATTTTCAATCCAGATTTTCAACATTGCCATTTGTTCACACCTCCTCATGAACAGTACAGCTGTCATTTTTCACA
This sequence comes from Neoceratodus forsteri, assembly GCA_016271365.2. Lineage (NCBI taxonomy): Eukaryota > Metazoa > Chordata > Ceratodontiformes > Ceratodontidae > Neoceratodus > Neoceratodus forsteri. Next base: position 1,103,831,306 of record CM057451.1, read on the forward strand.
TCTAGCCTGAAATGTGTTTTCCCACCTGTGTTACAGAATGGCATAGTTGCTTTGCGAAATCCCTTTTCGGGATTGAGTAATGAAATGATAGTGCCACTTTTCATGAGGTGGGGTCCCAAAAAGCCCATGTTGAAAGTTGGAGTGAAAATACCAACAAATGCCCTAGGCATTAGGGTTGTCAACCATAATGCCCCACCCTGTAGAGACTGACAGGCACCGGGGGGGGGGTGACTTGAGGTCTTCGGCCGTAATGCTCACGCCTTTCCACCCCCACCTTACAGCCTGTGACAGGCATTGAGGTGTGCCTTGGGGTCTTTGGCCCTAACATTTACCCCATTCTTCTATACTGTACCCATCTCAGCTTATTTTCTTATGGAATAGGGTGAGCGTAAGGGCTGAAGACCCCAAGGCACACCGCAACACCTATCGGTGTCTGCAGGGTGGAGTGAAGTGGAGATAGCATGGCGTATGGCTGATGACACAAAGGCACACCCCCTAGTGCCTGTCAGTCTTTGTAGGTAGTTGGGGTTACGTTAGTCCAATACTTCACTGCCATTCCTATTATACATCTCTCTAATTCCTGCACTACTAATGCCAATGCCAGCATGCAAACATTCGGCATTGACAACTGCTTGTTTTCTTAACCTTTTGAATTTCTTCTGACACATCAATTTGTTCTGTGACCTGAAATGTTAGTAATTTCAAAACTTTTGCTTCCAAACTTAAATATTTCTTATAATTAGATCCTTCTCTCTTTTTGGACTTCTCCAAGAGTAACTTTTTGATGTCAAATTGTGTATCTTCCCACCATTCTAACATATTTTCGTATAGAAAACAAACAGATTTTCAGGCACGTAATATATCCTTTATTTCCTTTTGAGTGCTGTCTTCCTGTAATAATTATAAGTTCATTTTCTAATAGCCCCTCCTTATTTTTATGTCCCCACGTAGATCTATGTTCACTTTAACAGCAACATGATCTGATGTCTCTATTGGAATTATATCTGCATTTTTTGTCTTTGTGTTTTTTGGTAGAAACCAGAAATCTATTCTAGATGCAATTTTACCTTTATAGTAAGTATGCTTTGGTTCCATTTTACAAATGATATATGCATCCTCTAGCTCTGACCTTTTTAAAATTGTATTTAATTTATTTGTGTCACAGAAAATTTTCTCTATTTTCCTGGCCCAATCTTTTTTGATAACCCGCAATTAAAGTCACCTCCCCAAAGCACTAATTTGGAGGTGTGCAGGAAAGGCTCTGTTTGCTGCAGTAGATGATTCCTCTCTGTTTTTACTTGAGGATTATATATGTTAGTCATTCTAATGTGGATATTTTTGTAATATGCACCAACCACTAAAACTCTCCCTGGGCCTAGCTCTGTTACTTTCCCCATACTTATTTGAGGATTGGAAATGAAAATACCCACGCTTGAACAGTTTTCCTCCCCTGTTGACCACAATCATGGCCTTAACTTCCCATCTTTCTGTGCTTGCTGTATTTCTGGTAGGGGATGTAACCTTGTATCTCGTCCACTTCCAAATCCTTTAAAATTGAAAATGTGGTTAGTCTCTTGAGAGAGGTGGTATAGATTTTAAACGTTTTAGTTTAAATATACTTGTAATATACTTGCAAATGATACTGTGTTTGCTTGATTTGAACATACTGGTGTGGGACTGTGGTAAGGGTTCCCTCCCAATCAGTATAGCACTCTATATTTCTGTGAGGCATTGTGGGATACTGTGGGTTACTCCCAGTTCCAGTTTTTGAAGGGTCATCTACCTCACAGGGAGAGCTGCTGTTTCAACACCTTGCTGCTTGCTAGGCTCTAAAATCTGCTCCTGTGCTTTAGAGGATTGTTTTTAAGTGTTTTTAAACACTTCTGTAGCACTAGCAATAGTAACCAAAACAGGAAGCAGGAAGTGGTGCGACTTCCTGTTTGGGCACTATTAAAGGTCCCCTCTAGTGAGTGGGGTGAGCATGCACAGGGCCACGCACAGAGACATGCACATCTTTGCGTGTGTCAGCTGTGTCATCTGGGGACTCTGGCCCAAAACTCTGTCACATCTAGGTAAAGTTATATCTTATAATTTTGTATCTTTATTTATGTTATCATGGAAATAAATTAAGACATTGTTACACTGAGTACTGGGGAGATTGCTATGACTTGTATCCTATGTAATAACTTTTGCTTAGAAAGTAGTACAGGATTTGAGGGGCCTACATATCTCCAATGTAAGGAAAATGAAATACTGAAAGTCCGTCTTTCGGATGAGACGTTAAACCGAGGTTCCATCTGCCTGTTCTGGTGGTAATTCAGGTGTATGTTAAAGATCTCATGGCACTTCATGAAAAGAGTAGGGGAAATTTTATTGAAACAACATCAGAAAAATAGTATAAACAAATACACAGTAGTACATCATGCTGAAAATTATGGGAAAGTGTAACACAAAGTACAAAATCATATAATGAGAAATAGATCCAAAGAAAAATACAAACATACAGGATGTATCATCAAATACATAAAATGCAGAAAACCAATAGGAAAATAATATCTAGACAAAATATAAATGTGAAAAAGCATAGGAAACTATCAGTAAAATAAAACAAGAATAAGAATCAAAATATGTAGTACTTCATATATTCAGGAAAAAAAAAAGAAGTAGCTACAGCAAATTAAGTAATCGGAGCACCAGTATCAGTAATTCAGGGCATACCTTTCCAAGATTCCAACAAAATCTTTGTATTAAATTTCTAAGACTCTGATGAATAATAATTCTTCAAATCCATTAGGACTTTAGAATAATCTTCTGTAAAGGAACCTTCTTTTTGTTGAAGCACATAACCACAACATGACAACCAGATATTCCATTTAAGTACAACCACAATCAGTTGTAAAGTACATAAATTCCATGAATTCCATTCAGCAGAAAATATTCCAAACATTAAATTATCTAACGTCACTGTTTCCCAGAGTCTTGAGCCCCACTTATGTGCTAAAAAACACCAAAAACCTGTAATAAAAGAACAGGTAAAGAACAGATGTTCAGTCATTTCTTCCTGTTGTATACATGAAGGTGTACTACAAAACCGTTCTTCAAGTTGTTTGTGCTTTTGGTTTGCCTTAATATTTATCCTATCATGACATGCCAGCCAATGAAAATCCCACAACATGACAGGTATCCTATTATTGTTAAGAAATTTCATCAGACAATCAGAGTAGGATGATGGGCAGTGTCGAAAAACGACATCCTCATGACAAACAATGTCTACGAGATAAAATTGTTTCCTAGGTAGTAAGCAAATCTGGTTCTCCATCAAATGCCATTGTTTTAGTCTCAGAAAAGTACATCTAAGTTATTCAGGAATATCAGGAGATCTCTTCAAAACAGTAAGCTTGTTAGAATGCCACATGTTCAACCAATTCCCACATTTTAACTTAACAAATCTTTCCCAGCCTATCTCATCAGAAGCAAATAAAGGTCTAATATTTGTATAGAGAAAAAAACTATTGAAAAATAAAACGGGATTGACCATACTCAAACCTCCTTTCTTCAGTGGGAGATACAAAACATTCCTTCTTATAGGATTCAAGCGGCTTCCCCAACAAGCCTGAAAAAATATACTAAATAATTTTATCTCCATTCACTTAGGAGGAGGGAATATATAACTAATAAACAAAAAAATAGGAATCAAGAAAGTTTTAGTAAGATATATTCTTTTCTTTTTACTTAATTTCCACTTACTCCAGAATATTACCTTTTGCTTTCCCAAATCCAATTTTCTATTCCAGTTTAAATCATCCAATTCTCCAGGCCTAGAAAAAAATCCCCAAAATAGAAATTGGATCAGTAGAAAATGAAATTTGTGCTACAGTTCCCACAAATCCTAATGAGAAATTCAGACGTAACCCCTTACATTTCTGCAAATTCAAAGAAGCTCCAGATATCTCACCAAATCTGGTGCATAGGCCAATGGCTTGTGTTAAGGAGTTTTCATCTTGCACAATAAGAGTCATATCATCCGCATATGACAATGCCATATACGGAAAAGTGGTATTCAGAAGGCGACCTGGAAAAAGTGATCTATTGGTATTCAAAATTCGTAATAAAGGGTCCAAAAAAACACATAGAGAATGGGGCTAAGTGGGCACTCCTGTCTCATACCTCTCTGCAACTGCACCAGACATCCTTTCCAGCCCCACATTACTGGGATAACTGTGGCTGTTCTATAAATACATTTCAACCAGTCAACCACTAAAGATGGTATTCAATAATGTAATAATACTTCCCAAAGAAATTCATGACTCACCCTATCGAAAGCTTTTTCTTGATCTAAGGAAACCAGAAACCCGTCCACCAACCCCCGTTTACCATACTCCACTATTTCCCTGAGAAGTAACAGATGGTCCTGTATACGTCTGTCTGGGATAGCATAGGATTGAGCTCGGAAAATTACAACCGATGCCACCAGCTGCAGTCTGATAGCCAAAATTTTAGCCTGTAGTTTAAAATCCGAATTCAATAAACAAAGAGGTCTCCAATTATCAAGTTTAGTTGCATCTCCCTTTTTAAAAAGAAAAGTCAAAATCCCCATGTTCATAGAAAGTGGAATAGTTTGAGTAGCTAAAATATGAGTAAAGACCAATGTCACTTCCGAAATAAGCTCTTTTATCAGAAGTCAGTAAAACTTCATTCGGAAGGCCATCCAGCCCCAGTGATGTACCCGACTTCAAAGACAACAAAGCTGCTGTGACTTCAGAAACCTGAAGGGATCTAGAAATCTTTTCCAGTAAGTCAGGATCTAAGGATTACCAATTCCAACAGATAGTTTGATATATTCTCAGTCTGCAAAGCTGAAGGGGCATACATATTTCTAGTGTAGTCTTCCATGATTTTCAAAAGGGACATTTTATCAGAATACAAATTACCATCCAACCCCTGAAGGGATGTCATATTCTTAGCTTTTCTGGCTCTAGCGTAACTCTCATTTGGACATATCACCTCAACATTTCCCCGTGTACCAAAGGTATTCTGAAAGTCTAAAGATTTAGCTTTACTATCATGATATTGTCTCATTACAAGGGATACTTGAGCTATCTGTTCAGCAAAAGAATGTCCCAACTCTGCAGACAGAGGGAGCAATCTTTGTAGCTGAAGCCTATTTTGCAGGTACATAAGATAGGATCCATTTGAATGAATCCTGCTAAACTGCCTACAAAGCTTGTGGAGATCAAATTTGGTGTCTTCCCACCATAAACAAGGATCATCAAAAAAATCAAAAACAGACTTCCTGGATTCTATAAAATCCTTTAAAAGACCCAAAAAATACACATTAGACAAACAGGAAATATTCATTTTCCAAAACCCAGGACCTTTTTTGATGGTTAAAGGGTTCCCAATGTAAACTTTAACAAGTCTATGATCCATAAATTCCACAGGAAAATTATCTGCACCTAAAACAGGAAGATGATTAGATAGGAAAATATAGCCAATTATAGACGTCAAAGAACCCTTTTGAAAAGTAGGAACACGCTTTTTATGAAAATCATAGAAGGAATCTTTCAAGTTTGCGAATAAAAGTAAATTACTCAAAAAATGAGAATCACAATATGTTTTAGAGGTATTTGCAATTAGAGGGCAATTGAAGTCTCCAGTAAAAAATAAATGAAACGAGGTACATAAAAAAGGTCTAATTAATTTGAATAAATCACATCTTCCTGTCTTTGTTTGAGGTGTATATAAAGTAATCAATCTAAAGGCCTCACCCTGCATTATAGCATCTAAAACAAGTGACCTACCAGGGAGTAAGTCATAGACTTTCAACAACTTAAATTCAGGCAGTCTAAATAAAATTCCTACACCTGAGCAGGTATCCTGTCCGAAAGACCAATATGAAGGCCCTACAAGCCACTCTCTAGAAGCCTGCTGTATCTCTTTCATAGTGTGAAACCTTACATCCTGCAAAAAATAAATACCAAATGATAAAGTTTTCAAATAGGGAAAAACTGTCCTGTTTGCTCACCCTCTTAATGCTATTAACATTGAGGGTATAACAAGAAAAGGAATTAGCAAAATTTAAAGCATTCATTTATACTTCCCCCTTCTTGAAGCCTGTCTCTTCAAGTTTGCCTTTCGTCTTTTGGGGACCTCTCACATTCCCCATATGTTCAGAATCAAAGGCCACCTCAGGCATGGAGGAGGCTACTGAGGAATCATCAGATTCTTCACCAGTGCAATCCGAATGCAAGATGTCAAATTTATTGTTAGTGGATACAGGAAGAGACTGTCCATGTCATTTCAGAGCAGATGCCCTGGTATGACGTAGGGGAATATGAGACCAGCCTTCTGGTTTCTCCAGAGGTTTTAGGGGTGGGGGCATAAGATTCACAGGAATCTCTATTTCTGAAGTAGAGGCTACTGCCAGATCCCTGACCCCCCCCCCAATAGAGTCATCATGTACAACCTCCACTCACTGAGGGAGAATCCTCACATCCTTCTTTGTGACCTCCCCTGCACTGGATAGTAAGTCAGTCACCTCTGAAACTGGTTGAGCAAGAGGCAGAGTCACCACAACCTGCTTATCAATTCCTAAACTTTTAGGGGCACTCAAGGTTCTTTTTTGAGTCAGGGTTGTGAGCAGGTGCTGTTCATCCCCAGCAGCCTGATCAGGAAAATTATGTGTTGCCCATTTACAGTTTTGGAAAGTGTGACCTAATTCATCACAAAGATTGCATTTACATTCATTCATACAGTCCAAACCCAAGTGACCCAGTTCCCTACAAACATTACACCTTAATTTACCACAAACACTACTTATATGTGCCACAGACCCACATTTATAACACGTTCAGTTGCCCTGCATAAAATAATATTCCCCAATCCCTCCCTAAGAAAAAAGAATTCGGTAAATGAATCACCCTTGTATCAGTAGTTTTAAGTAGAACTTTAACCTTCCACCCCCCAGTCCAAATGTTCTTAGAGTCCAACATGGCCTCAGGATCCTCCATAATGGTGCATCTCTGCTACAACCAATAAATTAAGTCATTTACACTGACTACCTCATTTCTAAACAGCACTGTAATAACCTTTTGCTCAGGTTTTGACAAAGGTATAGCAATAAAAGGAGCCCACAAAACAGATTTCTTCAACTGAGAATACTTCAACCAAAATCTCTCTGAACCAGACACTGTCTTAAAGCTTACATCAAAAGTTGTTTCCCCAGAAACATGTATTAGGGCATGCAACTCAGTAGCAAAAAACTTCATTGAGTCTATTAAGGTTTTTGCCACAAAAATCAATCAGGTGGATCCTGCATTCCCCCGATATAAGATAGTCGGACCGCATTATGTCACTTAGCAGGATAAATTGGTAATTTAAATAGAGAGGAGTAGGAGCGAGGAGCAGTTCTATGCAAAGGATTAGGGGCCTCTGGAGTTTCGGCATATCAACATTGGGAAGCACTCCTGACAATGCCGTGCCTGCAGGTTTGCAATCAGGCATCTGAGCAGAAGCAACCAGCAAGACCAGATTCTGTGTCAGCTGGAGTTCCTCCAGCAATTCCAAGGCAGAATCCATAGTAGTGCAGCTCGCAGTAGGCATATGAATAGGGGAATTCCCTGCTACCCACTGACCTGAGGACTCTGCACGCTTCCCAGCCTGCAGCAATGACAGCCTCATGTATCGACCATGGCTTTGGTGTAGGCTCATGTACATCCAACTGTACTCCAACGCGACTAAGGCCAGGCTGTTCAACACCCTCATTTACCTTTCCGGACGCTATAGCTGCCAACTCTGCAGTTGGATGCAAGTTTAGACTGTCCTCCCTGTCCATGATCTCCGCCCACGAGTTCCGTGAAATGTGGCCATCTTCCTTGTAAATTTCACCTGACTCAACAGAAGGAACCAATGACAATTCGGTAGCAGCAGTTAAGTCCCGAATCTGTTTCTGTATTTGCTGTTTTTGAGATAAAAATACCCATTCCTCAGTGTCAAGAGTGTACAGCAAATCCGCTACCACAACGCTAGGAGTTTCCCCATTCAGCAGCAGTAAAACAAGCGGACTCTTCAACAGCACTGTTACCCGACAGAGTAACCCCATGTAAGTCCATGTTTGAAGCAATTCAAGCCAACAAAGCAGCATCACATACCCCAGTGTTCTCCCAAGTAGAAGTCAAGTCTTCCGTCAACAGACATTCCAAATCTGGTCTCCTCACATTAGCTCCCAAAAACTCCATCTCGACAGCTTCCTGACTGTGTTCACTGGCCCTCAGAGTAGCCATGTTGGATTCCAGTCAGGAAAGGAACTATCCCCTACAGATGGTAGGGGAATTTCCCTGGTGCCCTGTCCAAATTTCCCCCATTCACTATAAAAAAAAAAGAAAATACCACCAACAGCTTAATCTGGTTCAAGGTCAGTTGGCATTCATCTGTACCCCCCTCCCTCAGGCCATGCCTGAAAATGAGCAGAATTTGTCTAGTGCACTTACCTGGTCAACAAACACTAAATAAATAAAAAAATCCAGGAACCTGAAATACATTTAAACAGTTGCAAAGCACTAACATCCTGTTAAACAGTGAGCTACAAACACACAGATCAACTAATAATTCTGCACCCACAACCTGTGCACCCAATAAAAAGCCAGATGATTCCCTTAAAAGAGGAAGGGAAGATGAGGGGGGAGAGGACAGTGACTGGGTAACTGACATTTCAAAAAGCAAAAAAGGAAGGAGGGCTATGAATTTTAGTGTTCCTTTACAAAATTCATTTACTCCTCTTGAAGATGTGGAAGTAGAAGGATCTTGTGACCCAGGGCTTGGCAACATGGAAAATAAGCCTAATGATGAAATATCTATTCCCCATGAAAAAGATATTAATAAATCCATTCCTAATAATAAAAATATTAAAACTGTTATTGCACAGGTGCATCAATCTGCAGTTACTGGTACCAACGTATTACCCCCTCCTGGAACGCCAAGCCAGGTCACTACTACGCAATCTATGGCGGAAGCTTCAACTGCTAATAGGACTGCTACTAGTACCAACCCCTGTATCATCCTAGAGTTAACGGAGAGCGAGCCCATGGAGGCAGAGCAAGCAGTAGCTGAGGGAACAGATATGGCAATTAGGCAGGTGGTAGTCCTTGGGGACTCAATCATTAAATATTCAGACAAAAATGTATGTAAGCAGGACAAAGAAAACAGATCATGCTCTAGTTTTAGAGGTGCATGGATTCAGGACATCGAATGGATGGTGCCTAATATTCTTTATAAAATGGGCAAAGGATCTCAAGCAATCTGATTGGTTGTTAACCATGCATTAGATGTGCCTAATGCACAGCTAAAACTAGAAATCCAATTTAGAATACCCAGACCCATTTTATAAGCGCAATAAGCCACTTCAGGGATGTGCATTAGACAGTTCTAATGCACGGCTAGGGGACTGGACGCACTCAACCTATGGCCTCATGCCTCACTACGTCCCCCTAGCCGTGCATTAGAACTGTCTAATGCACACCCCGTTGTGTCTTATTGCTTACTAAACACACTGGCAGCAATCCAGTTGTGGTAGTTCATGCTGGAACAAACAATGTTAACAAATTTACTGCTGAGGACATACAGAGTAGTTATATATCACTGGTTGACATGTTGGAAAAAAGAGGATGTGACATCATGGTCTCTGAATTCCTTCCAATACCTACAGCTAATGTAAAACAACAAGAGAAAACAAAGAAAATAAATGAATGGTTACAAAAATGGACACTTCAGAAAAAAATAGGGTGCATCACTCATTGGGAGCATTTCAGCATTGATAATACCAAGTATAGCTGGGATGGGCTGCACCTGAGCAAAAGGGCAGCTATGCATTAGGTAAAAGCATAGCCACAGCCATTGACAAGCATTTAAACTAGCTAGAATGGGGCAAAAGGGCAGGAAACTTCTAACCATATATTAATATCCAACAAAAGCGATGGTTATACAATACTTGTTAGTAATGCTAGGAGCCTGAATTCAGTTTAAATAAATGAACGCACAGCTATTTTGACTGAAAAGCAGATTGACATAGTAGCAGTTACCGAAACATGATGGGACGACACATCTCTGTGGTTTAATAATATCCCAGGCTACACTCTCTATCATAAAAATAGAAATATAAAAAATGGTGGAGGAGTCTGTATCTACATTAAAAACTCTCTTAAAGCAGTGGAATTAAACATAAGCATGGATAGGGACATTGAGGGGCATTGTACTCAAATTGAACATTCAGGTGGCAAATAATTAATATTCACTAATTTCTACAGGCCACCTTCAACCGATGTCGTATACAATGAAAATTTAAATAACATTATCACTGAACTTATGGAAAAATCAGAGGTGATTCTGGTAGGTGATCTAAATCTCCCAGGAATAGACTGGAACAACCTAACTACCAGTAATAAAACTGAATCACCATTTCTTGATAATCTCGTTACACGAAGGCTTGAGCAAATGGTCACTGAGCCCTCAAAGGAAAAGCACATTTTGGATATAGTACTAACTAACATCGACTCTGACATCTATAATATGAAGCACTGGTAATTCAGGATGACAGGGATGGGGGTCGGTCGAATGGGAGCTGACCAGCATGGAGCACAAACAGTCATGATAAAAAAAAATACAATATGGAAGTTACTAAACCACTTGGTAACAGTGACCATAACATAGTACTATTTAACCTTAACATTAAAAAAGTCAACTAATAACAATACTAGATTTAGGCTCAACTATCCTAAAGGTAATTATGCCAACATTAAAGCAGCCCTAGCAAGGTCTGACTGGGAAGAACAATTTTCAGGGCTATGCACCAATGAGTGCTGGAACCAGTTCAAAAACATTTTGCATGACTTAGAAAAGTTACATATACCACTAAGCAAAGTTAACAATGGTAAAGGAAAATACCCCAGTGGCTAACTAATAAAATTACTAGGCAAATAAAAAAAAAAGAAGAAAGCCTTTAAAAAAATGAAGAGAAACAAAACCGAAGAAAATATACAATCATATAAGCTAGAAGTAAAAAAAAAAACAAGGCAAGCATAAACAAGCATTTGTCAATGCCGAATGTTGCTTGCTTGTGTGTGCTGTTTAGGTATTTGGAAATGATAGTTCCATGCCTTCCTCCAAAGACATCCACTGTGTCTTTCCATTCAGTATTCAGACAAGAGTGGGAGGGGCAAGGGCCACAGCAGTACAGCAGTCGCCAAGGGGGTGAAGAGGTGGACAATAGTCCATTCAAAGGCAAAAGAGTCCTGCAGGAGCTCAATAAATTGCAGGTGGACAGAGCGATGGAACCAGATGGCATACGCCCAAGGATATTAACAGAACTGCGAAGGGAGATAGCAGTACCTCTGGCAGCCATGTTCACTGAGTCATTCAACATTAGTGAATTGGAGGAGGGCACATGTGGTCCCTCTACACAAGTCCAGCAACAGGAAGGAGGCAGGGAACAATAGGCCGTTCATCCTCACCTCAGTAGTGGGGAAGATCATGTAGACATTGCTTAAAGAAAGGATAGTGGGGCATCTAGATGCCATCAGAGCCCAGGACCATAGACAACATGGATTCACAGTGGGGACATCATGTCAGATAAATCTGGTTGATTTCTTTGACTGGGTGACAAAGGAAGTGAATCAGGGTGGGGCAGTGGACAACGCTTACCTTGATTTCAGCAAAGCCTTTGACACCATCCCATATAGGAGGCTAATAAACTAGCTGGGTAGGCTGGGCATGGGGGAAAGGGTGGTAAACTGGGTTAGAAATTGTCTAACAGACAGGAGGCAGAGAGTGGTGGTAAATGGTGTGCAGTCTAGGGAGAGGGGGCGACCAGTGGGGTGCTGCAGGGATCGGTCCTGGGGCAAGTTCTGTTCAATGTCTTCATTAGTAATATTGCAGAACGTCTGAAGGGAATTTTTCACCAAATTTTCAACATAACCATTCTAAGATCTCTGCTCATGAACAGTGTCACTGTGATTTTCTTAATCTGTCCCAAACATTGATTTCACACCAACTGCACCATTGTGCGCTACATGCACAGAAACACATTTTGGGTGACATGAAAAATGACAGCTGTACTGCTCATAAGGAGGTGTGGTAAAATGGCAATGTTGAAAATCTGGAGTGCAAATATTAAAAATTTGAGAACTTACGAACGCACGTAGGAACTGCGCAATGCATGCTCGTAAAACAGTCATTTTAGGAATTTTTCACCAAATTTTCAACATAGCCATTTAAGACCTCTGCTCATGAACAGTGTCACTGTGATTTTCTTAATGTGTCCCATACATTGATTTCACACCGACTGCGCCATTTTGCGCTACATGGGCGGAAACACATTTTGGGCAAGATGTGAAAAATGACAGCTGTACTGCTCATAAGGAGGTGTGGTAAAATGGCAATGTTGAAAATCTGGAGTGAAAATATTGAAAATTCGCAAACTTACGAGCGTGCGTAGGAACTGCGCAACGCACGCTCGTAAAACAGTCATTTTTAGGAATTTTTTCACCAAATTTTCAACATAGCCATTTTAAGACCTCTGCTCATGAACAGTGTCACTGTGATTTTCTTAATGTGTCCCATACATTGATTTCACACACCGACTGTGCTATTGTGTGCTACATGGGCGGAAACACGTTTTGGGTGAGATGTGAAAAATGACAGCTGTACTGCTCAAAAGGAGGTGTGGTAAAATGGTAATGTTGAAAATCTGGAGTGAAAATATTGAAAATTCATGAAATTACGAGCGTGCATAGGAACTGCATAGCACACTCTTAAAACAGTCATTTTAGGAATTTTTAGTAGATTTTCAATATAGACTTTAGAGCCCACCTTATGAACACTGGCAGTGTCGTTTCATTAATCAGTCCGAAAGGTGATTTCAGGCAGTGACTGCAAATCACCCTTCAGCCTGAGTAATGCCATGACAGTGCAAGAATTCATGAGGAGGGTCCCAAAACCCATGTTGAAAATTTGGGCCCAAAATTCCCAAAAATGCCTGAGATATGCAACAAAGTTGAAAAAAGCCTATCTATTCCATTATACAGCTTACGGCATTTCCTCAGTTCTGATCGGCTTTGAAGAGTGCATCGTGTTCCGGTCCACGAAGATCGTCGCGCCGAGCTCGGAGAGTAATTATGGGTGAGGGGTGTGGGGAGGCAGGGTGCGCAGTGGGTGGGTGCGGGTTGTGGGAGGGGCAGGGAGAAGCACCAAGGGACAGTTTTTGTATTTACAGGTTTTTTTAATAATAAGACGACGAGGGACGTTTGCCACACTGGGGTGGGCTCCCAGCGTGGCAGCTGGAAGGCTGTTGGGAGGGGCTGGAGCCGACGGGGGATTGGGCACCCCCCGTCGGCCATAACATTATTTTGCCATGCTGGGGTGGGCTCCCAGCGTGGCACCTGGATGCTTTGGCGGGGATGTGCAGCCGACGGGGTTGGGCACCCCGTCGGCCATAACTGTTGCCACGCTGGGGTGGGCTCCCAGCATGGCACCTGGATGCTGGGGGTGTGGAGCCGGGGGATTGGGCACCCCGTCGGCTGTACAGTGTCGGGAGGGGAATGATGAGTAACGAGTGTGCATGCTTGTGTGTGTGTGTGGAGGGGGAGTCTGCTCACTGAAGCAGACTCTCCTTTCAACTATACGACCACTGCATTTTCAACTGCTGTCATAGACAGCTGCAGCAGTGATTGGGGAACTGGGGCTGTGCCTGCAAACACACTGACTGCATTGGAAAACGGGTGCCACACCTCCGAAAACTTGGATGATGGCACTATGTTTCTTGCACATGCGTGCAAGCAACATAAAAATGAAAGAAGGAAATTGGAATACAGTGTCTAAAGGGGACACAAAAGAATTTTATGCTTATGTTAATTCCAGCAAACGTAGTGACAACTCCATTTAACTCAATCAACAGTAAGGGAGTAGAGACTAATAACGAATCAAAAATAGCAGTCACTTTTAATGAGTACTTTAGTTCAGATTTCACCTTAAATTAGGCAAAAGTGTTATCTAACCCTAATATAGATCAGTTTATTGAGATCAGTCCAGGTGAAATTAAAACTGCTATTCTAACACCAAAGAATAATTCTGCACCAGGACCTGACACTGTAAACACCTATTTTATTAAACACTCGACTGGATTCTGATTCCTCTAACCATAATTTTTAATAAATCTTTCAGTAACGAAGACGTTCCCAATGACTGGTGCAGAGCAATTGTGGTGCTCATTTATAACAAGCATTTGTCAACGTCGAATGTTGATTGCGTTGGTGTGTTGTGCATGCTCACTGGCCCTCTGTCAGTCGCTCAGTCTGTTTCGTCTGGTGCTGCAGGCTGCTCTTTTATACTGGGCTCCTGCCTGCATTGGCACCTTGTTCTGCCCACTAAGAATTCTGCAGCTGTCCCGACAGAACTCTGTTGAGGTGGCTCACTCCCCCTCTCTCACTCGTTCATTCTGTGTCTCTTGGTGCTGCAGGCTGCCCTTTTGTACTGGGCTCCTGCCTCTGTTGGTGGCTTTTTCTGCCCACAAAGAAATCTGCAGCAGTCCCGACACAGGTCTGTTGAGCCTGCTGACTCTCCCTCTCTCACTCACTCGTTCCATTTCTGCTGGCGCTGCAGGGTGGCCTTTTGTACGGGGCTCCTGCCTGCATTGGCACCTTTTCCTGCCAACAAAGAAATCCACAGCAGTCACAACAGAGCTCCGTTGAGGTCGCTTACTCCCCCTGTGTCACTCACTCATTCTGTCTGTCCTGGCGCTGCAGGCTGCCCTTCAGTACTGGGCTCCTGCCTCTGTTGGCGCCTTTGTGTGCCCACAAAGACATCTGCAGCAGTCCTGAAAAAGCTACGTTTAGCTTGCTCACTCCCCTTCTCTCACTCACTCATTCCATTTCTGCCGGCGCTGCAGGCTGCCCTTTTTTAATGGACTCCTGCCTGCATTGCCGACTTCTTCTGTCCACAAAGAAATTTGCAGCTGCTACAATACAGCTCTGTTGAGCTCGCTCGCTCACTCCCCCTCTCTCACTCACTCATTCTGGGTTCCCTGCCAGTGCAGGCTGTCCATTTGTACTGGGCCCCTGCATGCACTGGCACCTTTGTCTGCCCACAAACAAATCCGCAGCTGTCCCCACAGAGCTCTGTTGAGGTTGCTCAGTCTCCCTGTCTCACATGCTGATTCTGTTTGTCCTGGTGCTGCAAGTGGCCCTTTTGTACAGGACTCCTGCCTGCATTGACACCTTTGTCTGCACACAAACAAATCCACAGCAGTCCTGACAGAGCTCCGTTGAGCTCACTCAGTCCCCCATCTCACTCGCTCGTACTGTTTCTCCCACCGCTGCAGGCTGGCCATTTTCACTGGGCCCCTGCCTGCACTGATGCCTTTTCCTGCCCACAAAGACATGCGCAGCAGTCCTGAAAGAGCTCCGGTGACTTTGCTCACTCCCCCTCCCTCACTTGCTCTCTCGTTCTGTTTCTCCCAGTGCTGCTGGCTGCCCTTTTGTACTGGGCTCTTGCGTTGGACCCTTTCGCTGCCCACAAACAAATCTGCAGCAGTCCCGACAGAGCTCAGTTGAGCGTGGTCACTCCCCCCTCTCACTCATTCAATCTTAATGTGTCCCACGCAGTGATTTCCCACAGCGACCATGCTATTCTGCGGCAGGAGTGCAAAAACACATTTTAGCCACAATGTGAAAAATGGCAACTGTACTTTTCATAAGGAGGTGTGGAAAAATGCCACTGTTGAAAATGTGGGGTGAAAATATTACAAAATTGAGACATTACAAGGGTGCGTGGAAACAGTTCAATGCACGCTTGTAACACAGTCATGTTATGGAGTTTCGTCACCCAATTTTCAACATAGGCATTTTAGGACCTCTGCTTATGAACAGTGCCACTGTCATTTTCTTAATCTGTCCCGAACAGTGATTTCCCACAGTGACTGCGTTATTCTGCGCCGGAACTGTGAAAACACATTTCGGTCAGGATGTGAAAAATGACAGCTGCACAGCTCATAAGGAGGTGTGGGAGAATTTCACTGGTGAAAATGTGGCGTGACAATATTACAAATCTGTGAAGTTACAAGCGTGCATGAAAAGTGTGCAATGCACATTTGTAACACAGTCATTCGAAGGGCTATTATCACCAGATTTTCAACATAGGCATTTTATGACCTCTGCTCATGAACAGTATCACTCTCATTTTCTTAATCTGTCCTGGACAATGATTTCCCACAGCGACCGCTGTATTCTGCGCTGGAAATGTGAAAACACATTTTGGTCAGGATGGGAAAAATGACAGCTTTACTGTTCATAAGTAGGTGTGGGGAAATGGCAATGTTGGAAATCTGATGTAATATTATAGATAAGCAACTTACGAAGGCAGAGCGCAGTAAAATCCTCGCGCAACGCCGCCGTAACGCAGTCATTTCCACACGAGTGTCATTACCAGATTTTCAGCATAGCCATTTCAGGGCTCTACTCATGAACAGTGGCACTGTCATTTTTTTAATCTGTCCCAAACACTGATTTCCCACAGTGACCGCACTATTCTGCACCGGAAGTGTGAAAACACATTTCCGCCAGGATGTGAACAATGACAGCTGTACTCTTCACAAGGAGGTGCGACAAAATGCCAATGTTGAAAATCTGGCATGAAAATATTGCAAATTCACGAAGTTACGAGCGTGCATAGCAACTGCGCAGTGCATGCTCGTAAAACAGTCAATTTTTGGATTTTTTCCACCAAATTTACACCATAGACTTTTTGAGAGCCCACCTCATGAACACTGGCACTGTTGTTTCATTAATCGACCCAGCACAGTGACCGCAAAATCACCTTTCCGGGCCGATTAACGCCATGACAGTTCAAGAATTCATGAGGAGGGGTCCCAAAAGCCCATGTTGAAAATTTGGTGGAAAAATTCTCCAAAATGCGTGAGATATGCAGTAAAGTTGAAAAAACCCTATGTATTACATTATACAGCTTACCGGCATTTCCTCAGTTCACGGTCGGCTTTGAAGAGTGCAGACGTGTTCCCGGTCCACCGAAGATTGTCGCGCCAAGCTCCTAAGGTAAGTATGGGGTGAGGGGGGTGTGGGGAGGCAGGGCATGCAGTAGGTGGGTGCTGGTTGTGGGTGGGAAGCAGGGCGAATGCCAAGGGACGGTTTCCTTTTTTCCAGGATAAAAAAAAAAACCACGAGATGTCGCGGGACCATTTTCTAACTTGCAGGGGCATCTGGCACACTGGGATGGGCTCTCAGTGTGCCAGCAGAGCCTTTGTGGACTGGGGGGGCAGCAGTAGCCGATGGGAAATTGGGCACCCCCGTCGGCAAACGGGCGGGGGCGGGGTATCAGTATGCCGACGGGGATTGGGCACCCCATCTGCAGCAACAAAAAGGGGGGGTTAACAGAATGCCAACAGGGAGTGGGCTCCCCCGTTGGCAACAAAACAAAGCAGGACCACTACAGCCAATGGGGATTGGCCACCCCGTCGTCAGGAACAAAAGTGGAGGAGGGCACAGAATGCCTACGGCGCACAAAAGACCAACAAAGCCGATGGGGATTGGGACCCCCCGTCGGCAACTAAACGTGTGTGTGGGTGGTTCTCAAACAATCTCAGGGGTTTTACATTCCGCCCTGCAATGACGGATCGCTCCCTCATTGCAGCGGATGACTGATGCTGCAATGACAAGGCGGCCCCGATTGCAGCGGGCTGATTTTTAGAAAGTTGTGGCACGCTGGCTGAACTAGTGTCAGCAGCAGCGTGCCACAGCATTGGGGGAAGCGGGCCAAGTCTTTGCAGGCTGTGGGGGCATTGGCCACAACAGTGCCGCGCCTCCACAACCTGCTTCTCGAGAAACCTATCACAACATGTTTCTTGCGCATGCGCGCAATCAACATAAAAAGGGAGACAGAAAAGCTACCAAGAACTACCACCCTATTAGCCTCACATCAATTGGCTCTAAAATTATGGAAAAAGTCCTTAAAAATAGCTTGGACTTAGAGGCAGAGCATTTAGGTATTACTGATGAAACCCAACGTGGTTTCCTCAAACGTAGATTTTACACAACCAGCCTGGTAGCTTGTTATGAAACAGTAAGCAATAGACTGGGCAGAAATATCCCTGTGGATATCATCTATTTAGATTTTAAAAAGTAATTTGACCTAGTCCCCCATAAATTGTTGATCAACAAAATGACTGTGCTGGGTTTTAGTAGTCATTTGTTTGAATGGATCAACAAATGGCTACATAACAGAAAACAAAGTGTTAAGATAGGAGACACCATTTCAAATTAGATTGCAGTTACAAATGGGGTACCACAGGGCTCAGTGCTCAGGCCTAATTTGTTCAGAATTTACATAAGTGACCTTCATCATGGTGTATCTAATAAGCTCAGCAAATTCACTGATGATGCAAAAATCACAGCAGAAGTGGACACTGATGAGAAAATATTAACATTTAAATTAGACCTATTAAAAATGGAAAATTGGGCTCCTAGCAATGAAACATTGTTTAACACTGATAAATGCTCTGTGATCCATCTTGGAATAAAAAAAGGGCCCACACAACATATAGCCTCAGTGGAAATAATATAAAACCTGTTTTAGTGGAAAAAGATCTAGGGATTTTGATAAATATCTCCTGACATGGAACCTTTGTCAAAGCCTTGACTCAAAGGTAATTGTAATCCTAGACTTAAATAAATAAATAAATAAATAAATAAATAAATAAATAAAATAACACCCTAGCCTCAGGAGACCACTGTAGAAAAGTGGCTCAGACAGGTAACTGCATTGTAACAGCCATCAAAAAGACCTTTACTACAAGGGACGAACATTGTATCCTACCACTCTACAAAGCTTTTATTTGCCCCATACTGACTACACTGTCTCTTACTGGGCCCCGCAACTTAATAAAGACGAAAAAATAATTGCGAGCATGCAAAGGAAAATTACAAAGCTAATATCCAGAGTCACAATTTCCCATATGATTCTAGACTGTCCGCTCTCGGTCTCCATGACTTACAATTGAGGAGGGATCGGGGTAACATACTTCTGCTATTTAAGATATTGAGTGACAATTCCCTTACTAAAGAATACAATAAAGTAATGTGTGACAAGCCTGAGAATTTAAGATGCCGCAATAAACAGATCTGTATCCCTAGAGCACTGACTAACAAATGTCAGCATTACTGTACGGTCAGAGCAGCTACTTTATGGAACATGTTGCCCTATGAACTAGTGAATGCAGCTAACTTTAATACATTCAAGGCCAAACCAGATAAACATCTCTTGGGATAGCATTTTCAAATAATCCCCACTTGTGTGGGGAGGGTGGTCTCGATGGGCCTAGTGATTGCTTCCACCCTTACACTACCAAGTAACATTATAGAAAATACACTGGAGGTCAGCCATCATAATAAAATAAAAGAGAACAAGCTTAGCTTACGTATGTTTGAGCTTTGCCTTTTTTTTTTTAAACTGGGTGTTTGTTGACTCATACTATGAAGATTGTTCTGGAAATGATGACGCTATAGAAGAAGAGTCGGATTCACCTTCAGAGTCAGCTGACTCTTTTTCTTGTAAGGCTATTTGTTCCTCAAAGTTATGTAACTTTCTTCCTGCTTCTTGAATTATGATTTTGGTGACTTGTATGTTTTCTTAGATCTTGTGACCATTTGGAATGGCGGACCTAAAGGTGCACTAGGAGGAGGCATAACCTGCCTTTCTGTTTGTGCTGTCTCCTGATTTAAGTTTTGTTCCTCTGTTCACCTTGTTGTTCTGTTGAGACACTGTTCATATTTCCTTTTCTCATTTCCTTTCCTTTCCATTTACTCCTGAGCTGGACTCTGGATTTTCTTGACTTTTATTGGTTTGTTTGTCCTCAGAGTTATTAGCCTCTCCCCTTTCTTGTTTTTCCCTCACCAATCTGTCTCTTTGTGCCAGAGCCACATACACGTCTTGCTCCACTTGTTCTGCTGGTTCTGGGCTGTTGTGTGAGGCCCAGGGACAATTCATGAAATTATGACCATTTTCTTCACAAAGGCTGCACCTCATTGGGTTTTTGCAGGATGCACTGAAATGGCTATTTCTCCACAAAGTTCACATTGTACTTTATTGCATACATTACTTAAGTGTCTTTAATCTGCACATCTGTAGCATGCCCTTGGCTGGCATCCATAAAGAAAAAAACACTCCTCTAGCCCCCCCCCAAAAAAAATAACAATTAGGCAGATGCTGTATTTCACCATTACTTTGCCTTAAGGTTACTTTAAACCTCCACCCTCCTGTCCATAAATGTTCTGCATCCAAGATTGGTTCTGGAGGGCCATTCAGGTCACATGTTTTGTCTTAACCAGAAAGTTATATCTGCTATGTTGACTCCTTCGTTTTTGAAAAGAATTGTCAGTATTTTGTGTGCTGGTTTGGTCAAGGGGATGGCTATGAAAGGTTTCTATAAGGGTGTCACCTTTAGTTGATGATATTGTTTCCAAAACCTTTCTAAACCTGATGGATGTTTATTTATTTATTTAGTTTTTGTTGGCCGGGTAAATGCATTAGACAAATCCTGCCTATTTTCAGGCACGACCCGGGGGAGGGGGATACAGATGAATGCCAACTGACTTTGAACCAGATTAAGCTTTTTGGTGGTATTTTAGTGAATGGGGGGAAATTTGGCCAGGGCACCGGGAAAATTCCCCTACTCTTTTAGAGAAGTGCTATGAGATTTTTAACATCCAAACTTTAAAGTTTAAAACTTATATCAAAAATAGTGGCTCCAGGGGTATGGATTGATGCATGTATTTCATATGCATAAAAATGAATGCTGTCCTTTATTAAGCTCCTGCTGACAAACAGCCTGTCTGGCGTTTCTGAAGCTTCTCCTCGAAATTTTAGCCTGACTGCATTTCTTCTTTTAGCAGGTTCAGCTGCTATTGTACATTCAGATGTTCTGGCAAAAGCCTTTCTCTAGCACTGGGGCCCCAAGCTGTTTCAGGTTTCTGTTTATTTTCTTGTTCAGTTTCACTTTGACTTTTTTTCTACCTGGGTGTTTTGTTCTTCCATTTCAAAGGAAGATTCTAAATCTTCTTCATTTTTATCAGACATTTCTGCATCTTGCATTTCCCCTCCCCTTTCCAGTCTTTCTTCTGCTCAGAATTTCAGTTTCACATTTGTTATTATTACTGTTTCCCACTTTATCAGTCTTTGACTGACTTGTATATGCTGCAGGGTCTTCCTCATTACAGACCATTTTATCTACTTGTGTTTCTTTATTTTGTTGTTACTCCTTCTCCATATTCTTCGAGCAGTTTGGATCCCAACCCTTTGCTGCTTTTACCCACAAGGAGGAAACCACTTTGGTTCTCAGAAACGGTAGCAGAAAAGGTCAGAGCCAAAAGGTTGGCCTTCAGGAAATATAAGGGAACCTAGCATGGAGAAGATAGAGGGGCATACCAAACTTCCCTAAGGGAAGTAGGAAAGGCAGTAAGGCAAGCAAAGGCCCAAACTGAGAAAACACTAGCATGAACAGTAAAAGAAGGGGACAAGACTTTCTGTAGATACAATAGTGAAAGGAGAAAGTCCAGAGGGGGTATTGCTAAGATCAAAGGGGATAAGGGGAAGTGTGTGGAGGAGGACCAAGGAAAAGCATCTATCCTAAATAGATACTTCTGCTCAGTATTTACTGAGGAGACGGTAGGGCAGGGCCCACAGCTCAGCAGCATGGACACATGGGAGGGAGGTGTGCACAAGTCCCTTCACAAAAGAAAGGGTTCTACAAGAGCTCGCTAAGCTCAGGGTGGACAAAGCAATGGGACCAGATGGCATACATCCCAGGGTACTAAAGGAGTCAAGGGTGGAACTAGCAGATCCATTATCAGAACTGTTTAGTGAGTCTCTGAGCACAGGAGCAGTCCCAGAAGACTGGAGAAGGGCTTATGTGATCCAGCTCCACAAGAGTGGTAGCAGAGAGGAGACAGAGAACTACAGACCTTAGTAGTGGGAAAGATTATGGAGGCACGCCTTAAGGAAAGGATAGTGCAATACCTGGAATCCATAGGGGCACAGGATCCAAGACAGCATGGGTTTACAACAGGAAGGTCCTGTCAAACTAATCTCATAGACTTCTTTGACTGAGTAACCATAGTGGCGGACCAAGGGGGGTGCAGTTGATGTCACCTACCTGTACTTCAGCAAAGCTTTTGATACTGTTCCACATAGAAGATTGATTAATAAGCTGGGTAGGCTTGGGGTGGGTCAGAAGTTGGTCAACTGGGTGGCAAACTGGCTGGCAGGCAGAACGCAGAGAGTGGTGGTAAATGGCATACAGTCAGAACAGATGCAAGTCACAAGTGGGGTACCTCAGGGACCAGTCCTGGGGCCAGTCCTCTTCAGTGTCTTCATCAGTGACATTGCAGATGGACTGGAGGGTAAGGTTTGTCTGTTTGCAGATGGCACCAAAATCTGCAACAGACTAGATGATCCAGATGGGGTGGGCAGAATGAGAAGAGATCTGGATAAACTGGCAAAATGGTCAGAAGAGTGGCAACTAGGATTTAAAGCAAGGAAGTGCAAGATCATGCACGTAGGGAAGAGAAACCCTGAAGCCACCTATAGGCTGGGAGGGCAGTTGCTGGCAATCACAATGGAAGAAAGAGACTTGGGCATCATCATCACAGATAACCTGTGTAACCCCCCTACAAATGGGGGTTCCTAAAAATGCCAGCCTGGGCTTACCTTAGCCCTGCACCTTCTGTTCTCCTCTCGCTGTCTTCTCCCGATCTGGCCTCCAATTTTTTCTGGTCCCCCAGGTCTGCTTGCCCCTCCAATGCCATGCCCTGCTGCCCAAAATGAAAATCCAGCCCCTCGGGGCTTAAAACAGCGATCACGAGCTCCCACTGGAAAAATGCTGCCTCCAGGGCAGCGGGCATCGCATTGGTGCGAAAAGCGCCTTTGAAGTGAAACCGCTCAGTTTGCGGTCACCTGGGACTGTGCCATCAGTCCGGGATCTCTTCCACCTAACTGGTATCCGGTGACCATGGACAGCCTGCTGGGGAGAAGTGTCTCAGTGTAAGTTAAGCAGGTTGAGGCGGGGCTCATTGAACTATGCCTGGGCCGGGCCCCGGTCATCTGATTAAATGACAATGTGTGTCTGGCTGCCCCAGGGCAGCTATAATCAGCTGCTACTGAAAAGAGAAGAAATTAAATGTTTTTAAAATTACAACCTATTGCTGCATATGGGGGATGTATTGGGGGAGAGTGTTTTGAATTAAAAGTAAGTGCTTTTCCCTGGATCACCCAGAACTTTGGGACTCTTGTGTGTCAGCCTGTCAGCTGCTACAGAGGGAGCTTGCTATGTGCAGTAGTGACAGGATAACCAGTGGAGCCACACCCTTCATCTGTACAGCGACTGCAAGTACACCAACTGGGCTAAAGAACTGTGGGGCATTTGGGGCAAATAATTCTTTCTGGCTGCACCAAGACATCATTCAGGACTGTATCAGATCTGCTATAAGGGACAGTGGGTTAATCAGCCATTGCCAGTAGCCACAGCAAATCGAAAAGCCAGGAAAGGAAAGCCAGAACTTGTGGGACATTCACAACGCCTCATGGGTAAACACCCAAGTACTCATGGGGACTTATAGGGACATCATTTTAGGTGCCAATTCTCCAAACCAACTGTGCCTTGAGTATTCTGATTGACAGGTCCCTCAGCCACACAGAGATCTGTCACCCCATTTTCCCTGCCAATCAGAAGCTGAGAAAGAGCCCTATAAGAGACAGTGTTTGCCAGCATTTCATCAGCGATCTGCCAGAGTGAGAAGAAAGAGAGCAGGCTCCAGCCTGCTGGGAGCCCCTCACAGTGTTGGGGGCTCAGGCCCCTGCCATGCCACCAGGCCTGGGCCACTTAGCTAAGCCCCTCCAGTCATCAGGGGGAAGTTTGTTATTTTCTAGTTGAAGTTTAAAAGTTAAAGTAATGTAGTGCTCTGCAACTGCTAGTCTGCAGGTTGCCAGAAATGTCCTCCAGAGGCTAGCCCTCCCTCCCACGTTGGGGAAAGATGTGGAAAGAAGACCATCTACTAATGCCTCAGTTATGAGAGCTGAAGAATAATTCAGGATTCCTTTGATTGCGAATGCAACCCGTGAGGACCTGAGTGAGTACCTCGTACCCCCCGGTGTGAGGGAGAAGCTTCAAAAGTAATCTTGAGGGCCTCAAGCCCCGCTCCAGATATTTCCTGCTGTGTGATAAGATCTCTGAGCTATCAGTCTGGGATGCTAAGCCCTGCAGAGATTGTTCTGTTTAAAGATAATGTGGCTGCATCTTGCCTGCTGTCCAAATGGCAAAGATGAAGGTGTACCGAGATGCCTTGATAGTAAATCATATAAATGTGTTGTAATTTGTCATTGCCCTATGGGTCAGTGTCCTGTCTTCATGGAGCTCACAGCTAAGCTGCGATTGCCACTTCATGGGACAGGAGGCCCTAGAGCGTATTGTGTCTGATTTATTCTGGAAGAGAACTTACTTCTGTCTTAGCCGAATTTTGTCTGAGAGCGCTTGCCAAAAGTGTATGATATCTAGACGTGCTAGATGCTTTACTTGGTATTTAAATGTACTGGATGTGACTTCATGCAAATGAATCTGGATGCTTGATAAAAGTGTCGCTTTCTGCTTATACTGAATGGATGCCTTTTTTGGTGTTTAAATGTACTGGATGTTTCAAAGGAATATTGGATGCTTGATAAAAGTATTGCCTGCTAATTACTCTGGATGGGACTTTGAATTATTACGTTGAATGTTCAGGATGTAAAATCCAAGATGTAGCTGTGTAGCTTGTCCTAGAATATTTGGTGTGTGATGTGCAGGGCAATCCCTGTTTTTTTTTCTGTAATGCACAGGGCAATCCCTGTCTTGTGTGCTGTGCAGGGTCACTTTCTGCAGATTGAGCTAAATGCAGGGCAATCCCTGCCTTCGCTGTATCTATTAATCTACAGCCATTGTAGGAATAGTTTTCCATGTTTGCCCCTCCCTTCGAATCAAAAGCTGGCCAACTCAACCAGCTGCAACGTCCACAAGGCCTGTGTAACCCCTAGGTGGCACTATCCCAAGGGCTACTCCCCCGCTTGAGTGACTAAAGTTAAGGGGCCTGGGTACTGAAAATGGGTGCCTCCACCCAGAGGACAGGGTTATTGGTAGCTTAGCTGACCTGGGTACAGCCCTCCGGGACACTGTAACCCCCCCCTCTTTCCCCTCTAGTGGCCTAAGCAATGAACAACAGACACAGTTATAATAACCCCTAATCAGCATACAAATCCCCACTCTGTTTGCACTTACCACCAGGGATGATTCCACCAGTTCGACCCTGGAGACCCCCTGCAAAATAAGGTTAGACACAGCAGGTAACAATAGTACAGTGCTTCTTGTACAAAATGGAACCACAGTCAAGTTAAATGCAAAAAGAATTAGATCTGATTTATTCAGGGGGAATGAGCAAGGGAGGGGTGTAATTTGGCTGATTAGTTCTGTAATTGATTCAATCAGGCAATCATGCATGCACTTTAGAGGCCCTTCACAGTTACACACTATGGGTACCCAGTTGGAAAAAAGGTGGGCTAGCCTGACATGTTGCCCGGGGTAGGCCGGTGTTGCAGCTGGTCGGGGCCCTGTGATGGAAAGAAGGAGCATGCACAACCACACACAATTTGTAATCTGGAGCCTGGAGGCTCAATTTGTGACAAGAAAACAACAATTGAATCAGATGACAACACTTTTGAATTAGCTGATGTTGCAGGGAGCTACCCTGGTGTTTACTTATGCTACCCAATACACAACACAGGAGGGATGAAATGGAGACTGCAGGTCGACAAGCTGGTATGCCAAGAGAAGCAGGGCCCATACGATTCACCAAGGTGTCATTCCTGTTCGAGATGTTGAGCAGGGGGCTGATCCACGGGCGAGTCTCTCGTTGATGGTGATCTCTGCGTCTGAAGTAGCTGACTGGGCCAAGGTGGCAGGACCCAGGCTGGGTCAACAGTTCGGATTCCGTTCGATAGGTGCTGGAGGCAGCTTCCAGCAAGCATGACACACTTAAGTAGTGGGGAACCAAATCACGACCTACTGACAGCTTACAGCACATTTATAGTAAAGCAAAACACAATACCACAGGTTGGATGACAGTCCAGTTGCAATTTCAGTTTTCCTGAGCAAAAACCATGATCTCTGTGGTGATTCAGATGTCCTGACAGGCCGATCGCTTACAGCAAATCTTCGGTCTTCTTCAGGTAACAGGGCAGTCACAATTCGGTATTTCTGGTTACAAGCCAGTTCAGATTCAGTCTGATTAATTTCACTAGCAGATCCCTCAGAAGGGAAGATGAAGCAGGCAGGCCAGACACAGCCTTCCCACCAGTTTTCTGCACTATGACACAAGAGCAACTGCTCGAATGACTTGAGCAGTTCACTCTCTCAACTCCAAACTCAGACTGACACTCTGCTGCAGGCAGCACCGGGACTTCCTTCTGATCCAAAAAGGGTTTGGTTGGTTGATTCATCTGTCTGTCAAAGCAAGGGCTCCCCCTCCAGGTCCATTTAGGCGCCAACATGAAAAAACTACAATTCCTACAGAAATTCACTCCCACAAGACCCCTGGGGACAGACTTCATTTTAAGGTCCCCAAAAGGTACTGATTGGTGCAATACGGAAATGTCCATGCTGCAAAGAAAGGCAGGTTAGACAAACTGTAATACCATTATTATTAGAGCAGCTAATCAGCAAACAATTACCAGTTCTAACAGAGCTCCCTCTGCAATATTATTGCAGCCCAGGCAGGACTCAAGCCTGGAAACACTTGGCCCATACCCAGATTAATTATACACCATAAAAATAATGTTTCTTAAAGGGACAGACACGGAGGCTAACAGGGCACTCGCATGCAAGCACTATTACACTTGTCAAGACACAGAACGCCCGCCTGGTAGTGGGCATTTAAGCACACCCAAGGAAGATTTTTGGGAACCCCCATTTATAGGGGGGGTTACACCTGCAACATCTAGGACTGTGGCATCTGAGTATCCAGTATGGTTTGAAATTGTGGGGTTTCTGCTGTATCTGGGACTGGTACCAGTGTGGGTAAAATACAATCATTTATGTAACATCTGATTAGTCAGCAGCTGGATAGCCAGGACTCTGGGTATCATGTGTCAAACTGAAAAATATGATTGCCTGTAGTGTACTAGTATGTAGCCACCCAGCTGGAGGGTTCATCAGCAAAACACCAATCTAAACTGTACATATGTAAATAGTAATTGGATAAACTCTACTCCATATCCATGTTCCTAACTCCTTGATCCCCAAATAAATCTCTTGTTACTGTTTTTGAAATTTTGGTGTGAACATATTATTGGAGAGAGTCTTTAAATACAAAATGCTGAAATGTGGGGAAATGTTTATGGGGGCATGTCTGGGGAAGGTAACTGGTCATTGTGGGTGGTATAGCATCTCGGGGGGCTATGCCTATTGCCAGCTTACCCACGTAAAGCACCTTGAGTGGAGGCACTGCACAAAGTTTTAAAATGGTTATGTTAGCGAACCCAAACCCCTCAGCCTAGCTTGCAAGTAGTAGACAGGGGAGTAACACTGGGGATAGTGCCACCCAAGGGTTACACCCGAAACCATCCAAGCAGACCACTAAAGCTGTAGGTAAGGCTAGGGGGATGTTGGGGTGTATTAGCAGGGGTATCACAAGTCGTAAGAGGGAGATAATAATCCCTCTTTATGAGCTGGTCCGGTGGCACTAAGGGTTGAGGTGCTGGATGCCACACCTCGCGCCACACTGGTGACCCAGGTTCAGGAACGAGACCAGGTCATTGGGGGATCAGCAGGGGAGCAGTAGAATTGAGTGTCCAGAGGACAGCTCTCCTCTCCTCTCCTAGGGTGGGAGGGCTTCACTTCACGCAGCACTAGCAACATCTGGAGGGGTAAGGTGCAATCACAGTCAGCATGGGGACATAGAAAGGGATTGGGCGGCAGAGGGTCTCCTTCACTCAGGAAAGGGAGCATGCCTGGTGTGAGCTGAAAGCCATTGCATGTCCACACCCAAGAGCAACAGACGCAAGGAAAAAGCCCTGCACCCTGGATAGGCGATGGAGTCCTCTGGTGCCCTGTAGTCACCCTCCCAACACCAGGTCTGCTCTCTGGCTCTCCCGATCTCCCTGACTGCCTGGTGGATGTAAGGGCCTGTGTGTCTATCCAGGTAGGAGGGGAAGTGTCTGTCTCCGATTTCCCGGGGGGTGGATTTCAGGTGGGAGGTAGAACAGCAGTGGTGTGTGAGAGTCTCCAGAGAGAGTTCCAGGAGTGTGGTGCCATAAAATAGAGTTAAAAAAAAATCCCTCTTTACAAGACACTGGTTAGGCCCCATCTGGAGTACTACATGCAGTACTGGAGGCTGCACCTGCACAAGGACATTAACAAAATGGAGGCAGTCCATAGAAAGGCATCCAAAATGGTGAAGGGACTGCATCAGAAAACATATGAGGACAGATTAACAGAGCTCAATATGTATACCCTAGAACAAAGGAGGGAGAGAGGTAATATGATTGAAACATTCAAACATCTTAAGGGCATTAACAAGGTGAAAGAGTCTAACATGTTTCAATATAAGTAAAATAGCAGGACAAGAGGACACAGCATGAGATTAGAGGGAGGCCAATTAAGGGGTAATGTGAAGAAGTTCTTTTTAACAGAAAGGGTGATGGATGAATGGAATGGCCTACCTCAGGATGGAAGTGGTGGATATGACTACAGTGCAGGGCTTCAAACAAGCATGGGACATGCATAAGGGAGCAATACAGATGAGTATGAATAGATAGGCCATTGACAGAGTAAAGACCTGTGGTACATTCATAAGACAGAAAAAATGGGCAGACTGGATGGGCCTTGCAGTCCTTATCTGCTGTCAACTTCTATGTTTCTGTGTTTCTGCTCTTTGCAAGGCCTCTAATATCCAATCTGGTGCAGCAGGAAAAGATATTGTTTCTGTTCGGTTTTCATTGTTTTGGTTTTCTGGTGCAGTCACCTTCATTTGCTTGTTTGGCGCCCGGGATGCACTAACCATTTCTTGTTCAGGTTTTTCGCCCATAAAAAGTCTTTCCTCAGATGTTCTTTTTTTTTCATCTGTCCATGGCACACATCTTAGGCAGAGCCATTTCTGACTCGCTTTTGCCATTCCTTTCAGGGCGCCCTTTTCTTTAAAGCCATCTTTCTTTTTATTTTTACTTTTTGAGCTGCTTCTGTTTTCCCTTCTGTTCTGACATTTTCTGACTCACTGCTGTTGAGAACCACGGTATGCTTTGATGCTTCCACATCAAAAGCCCTTGAGTGGAAGCTAGGGTGTTGTCTGCTTGTGTTTCCTTTGGTTCACCATTTTTTTTCCAACTTCATTCAGTGCCGCTTGCAACTTTTGCCTCTTCTGCTTATGCCTCTGATCCTCCACAAGCAATTTCAGCACGCTCTCTTATTTCTCTGAAAATTCAGGAATGTCAGCACCTTCATTTGTTGTTTTTCGAATGTACCAATTTTTCTCCTTTCTCGGTTACACTGCTTTTTCCTCTAGACTCAACATTCATTTTTTTGGTCTCTGGCAAGTTTGAGACCGGGGAGGAGACCAGCTCCTCAGCCCCTTCCTCATCCATCCTCTCCAAAATCCTCTCGGGCCTAGACATCCCGAGCACTCCTCCACAGCAACAAGGGCTCCCTCTACTGCAGAGTAGGGGAATTTCCCCAGTGTTCTGGCCAAATTTCCCCACATTCACTAAAATACCATCAACAGCTTAATCTGGTTCTGTATGTCTTTTTGCATCTGTATCTTCCCCCTCTCCCATGGGATGAGGCAGAAAATAGGCAGAATTGCCTAGTCCTCTTTTCCCAGTCAACAAAAACTAAATAAATAAATAAAAATAAAAATTAAAAAAATAAAATATTGGGATTCTCTACCCACGGTACCCAGTGATTCCCTTGGTAAGTAGAAATTTGTTCAGGCTTACCTTAAAAGATTGTATAGTCTTCATGTCCACTGTTGCCACTAATAGGCTGTTTCATAGGTGTACCACCCTCTGGGAGAAAAAGTGCCTTCTAACATTACCCTTGAATTTACCACCATTAAGCACCAGAGTGAGTCCCCACATCCTGCTGCAGGGCAGATCAAACATCTCTGCCTGTTCCATCTTGTCAGTACCCTTGAGTATGGAAAAGATTGGGATCATGTCCTCTCTCAACCTCCTGTCCTTCTGGGTGAACCTGTTAATGGTCTCTAGCCTCTCCTCACAGCTTTTGTCTTTGATACTGCCCATCATTTTGTTTGTGTAACCAGGTCGCCATGGATATTGCATATTGTGGTTACTACCCCTGCCTTGTGGGCTGAAACAAGGTTGAGGGGCCTGGGTTGTTACTTTCATGATTGAAGGATTCATGTCTGGATGTTTTTAGTTTGCACGGTGCCTCCACCCAGAGATTAAATTTAGGATGGGCTGGTGTCAGAGCGATAAAACCCTCTGGGCTGCAGTACCTACCTTCTCATCACAGTGTCCTCCTACACAGGAAAAATTATAGTTAACCGTAAAAACAAAAAGAATGCAATTAATGACTTACTACAACTAATAATATGCTCACAAGAGGAAATGTAAAATAACACTAAACTATTTTTGGGGAATATTCACAAGGTATAAGGGAATGCAAAGCAAAACACTTTTTGGTTATAACTCATGAACTGTAACTGCACAGCCAAAGTTAGGCACCTAACTTGGCTTGGCCTGTTAGGCACGTTTTTAAAACAGCAGTAATAACACTTTTAAACAGCAGGAGTGCCCACCCCCACCAGAACATGCAGATACTTTTGCAGTGCAAATACAGGGAGTGTAACCTTTTGAATTACCAGACCACCTGTATTGAGGGCACTACCCACTTCCAGCTGGTACCAGTTTAAACCCCTTTAAACTGTATGGGAGTTCCCTGTGCATAACTGGTGGGAGAAAGGGTGCAGGTCTGTAGAAGTTGCAGCTGATTGTCTGACGGTGGTGCACTTTAAAGGACAATTAAACAAGTATATTTGGGGGGTGAAGCAAGTGGCAAATGTTCCAGACTACTATCACAATAAGGGGTGCTGATTTTCCTAAAGATATTAGTTACTTGTAATTTTAAAAGGAAAAAAGATTTCAGACTAATACTGCACCAACTCCCGTAAGCGGCGGACTAATTGCAGTTGTTTGAGCGGCGTTCCGAAGTGCGTAGCTATGGGAGAGGACTATGAGCAATGCTTGAAGAGTCTGTAAGGTTGCACCAGGAAAACCAGAGTACAAAGCCTACAGCATGTAAAAAATCAGCAGTTGCATAAAGAGACATGGTGAAGTAAAACTTTTCTCTTCCCTTTTTCCTTTGAGCACTGTTTGTGGCCAAAAAAACAAATTTTTTAAACAAAGGTGTATGTTGTACTTTAGTGTGATTTTCTATGGCATGTTTTTATGGATTAATAAAGTGGCTTTTTACCCTCTATGCTGAATCCATGCTGTTTATAGTGCTGTCCTCAACAGATTTAGTTTTTTGCTACTTGTAATTTTCTCATTTAAATAGTTTTTCTGAGTCAGCAAAAGGTCGCTGAAATGTAAACAAACCCCTGATTCTCTCCAATTCAAGCCACAGCTCAGCTCACAAAATGGCGAGGATGTGCCATACATGATGATGTCATCGGAGCGATGCATAAACTAAGTATCAATATCTATGCTTATATCTACCTATAGTGGCAATATCCAACATTTCTTTTTAAGTTTTTATGCCCAGGGTTTTTTTCCTTGTTTTCTCCCACCCATGTCCCGGCCATGCGTGTGTGTGTGTGTGGAGGCATGCACACGCCGCAGTACCGGGACACTCCTCCCACTACTTGCTGCCCCCTGCCACCTACGCTGACCATCGGACCTCCACCCAATGGCAGCGGAACTACGAGGGGGGTGACAGCCTCCTGGCAGAGGAGAGCTGCCTTTCGGCTGCTCGATCCTGCTCCGTCCCCCCCTCCGCTGGCTCTCTGACGATCCGAGTCCATTCCTGAACCTGGGTCACCCGCGTGAGGTAAGGAAAGGTGTCCAGCCCCTCAGCTGGCAATATCCAACATTTAAAAGCAGTGCCCATAGGTTTCAATGAAAGAACTGGAGTGGAGTCGCTCCGATGATCTCATCATGCACAGCATGTCCTCGCCATTTTGTGAGCTGAGCTGCAGATCCCGGATCAGAGAGAATCGGGTTTGTTTACAATTTGGTGACTTTTTGCTCACTCAGGAAAACTACTTAGATGAGAAAATTACAGGTAACTAATGTGACGCTCTGCCATCTGCTTATGGTTAAATGTATGATACATGTAATATAAATATATAGTATGTGATTGTCTCACACAAGCAGGCAGTGAGGGGAAAGACTTGACCTCTGACCACAAAAGATGTCAGTGTGAGGAAAACCACAGGATGTTATAAAAAGACCAGAGGAAACCATGAATGAATTAATTAAGACATCCTTCTAGAGAGACAGGTTATTATCCTTTATTACCTGCTACTGCCTTTTGTAAGTTGACTCCCATGGATGCATTTAAGACATGCAGGAAGAGACTTATCTGGTTGCATGTTGGTGAGAAGCCATAAACCCCGAGATCTCTCTAGCAACAGGAATTCAGCAGAGGGACATCAAAGAGAAATGGTTGATCAAAGACTGTCATATTTGGGAAATGGCTTTTTGCTGATGTTCACATTATTTAAAATACCTCCTTGTAGAAAAGTATGAAGAATTAACTCTTAGGGAGGGTCTAGCAGATGTTACAAAAGAGGTGGGGAGATGCCTCTTGAAATGATCTTGCATCTGGGAATATGTGACATATTATTCCTGGACTCAAAGAGAGAAAGATTTCTCTGAGCTTTTGAAAGCACTAAAAGGGTAACATCTAGAATAAAAAATACTTTATTTGTGGTAGGAGTTTATATTCTGTAACTTCCAATTTTTTTATATGACTGTAAGATTTGTAATATAATTGTTCTGTACTTGATTTTTCCTGTTTTTACCATTTTTAGTAAACAACATTTTCTTTAAAATACTGCCTGTGTGTCATCTGAGTTTTCTTTTGTATGTGATGCTGAACCTATGTTTAAGTCTGACAGCGGTTAAAAGCTTGATTGTGTTACTGAGCTTGCTATAAGGCCCTACACGACCAGGGACCGAGCTACCTGAAAGATCTCCTTTGCCTGTACTGTCCCTCACGTCCTCTCCGATCCACCGATGAGGGATTGCTAGAGGTTCCCAGGGTACATTTGCAGACATCGGGAGCAAGGGCATTCAGCTTTGCTGCTCTGTCCCTGTGGAACTCTCTACCTCATCAGGTACAAGATTGCCTGACCATCCAGAGTTTTAAAACTGCTTTAAAAACTTATCTTTTTGATCTGGCTTTTGGTAACTGAAGTGTTTTTATGTGGTTTTATATTTATTGGAATTTATATAATGTATGTAATTTTATTTTATTTGTTTTGTTTTATTGTACAGGCGCCTTGGTTTTGGAAAGGCGCCTTTTTATAAATTAAAAATTGATTGATTGATTGATTAAAAGGTAAGAAATACCTAGGTCTCTTATGGAGTTGTAAGGGTTCATTTTGGATACCTGGCTGGATGCCGTTGGGTGAAAGATTATATTGCATACCCCCGAAGAGAGTATTATCTGAGCCTGTTAATTGGGTATGCTAGCATAAGGTTCACAGTTTGAATCCTTCCAGAACTTGAGGCTAGAAGGTGATTCAGATCCAAAAACAGACAGGAGGGTTACCCTGTTTGTTACCTGTTCACACTATTGCACTCTAAGGTTTGCACTGTGGGAGCAGAGGGCCTGACCTGCAGAGTGCGTTTGTGACAGATTTGGATGGCAGCGGTGGGATTTAAAGTCTGTAATGCAAGCTTTAACAGTTCAGTGTGTCAGATTAATACTGTACAGCTCAGATGCAAAATAAGGCAGTGATTTATTTTTAAAAAAAGTAAACAGAACTGTATCATTTTGCTTACAGTCAAAGTTCCTATCTGTTTTATTTTTTTTCCGAGGGCAAGTTAGAGTAGCTGTAGTTAGGGAAGAAGATGGGTTCCAGCCACAGTGAGCACACTGCAGACTACCTGAGGCAGTTGTGCAAGGAGAGAGGAGTCCTGCATGAGGGAAGAGCCAACAAGCAGAACCTCATGGAGGCTCTGATGGCAGCTGATGTGCAGAACCTCGAGTCACAGTCTGTGACTGAAAAGGGCTGAACCTTGGGCAGGGAGCAGCCAGTGTCCAGTGCAGTGTCCAGATCCAGTGAGGAGGACAGCAGGGCCAGTGCAAGCCAAGGGCCACAGCAACAGGGGAAGGTCACCAGCATTCTGGAGCCAGAAGCAATCTGGTTGCAGACAGAGTTGTGGAGAATGGAGCTGGAGTTCCAGAGAGAAGAGAAGCGAGAGCAGCAAGCTGCAGAGAAAAAGAGGGAGCGAGAGCAGTGAGCTGCAGAGGAGAAGAGGGAGCAGCTTCAGCAAGAGGCAGAGTGAGAACAGTGAGAGGCTGACCGTGAAGATCGTGAGCGCCAGAGGCGACATGAACTGGAGAAGCTACGACTCCAACCACCAGCACCAGAGCAGGTAAGTGGCTTGGGTTTAACTGGAACTACAGGACTAGGTTATAAATTAAATTCTAAATTGATAGCTGAATTTAAAGAGGGGTAAAATATGGATGCTTTTTTAAATTCCTTTGAAAAAGTATGCATTCAGGCAAATATTCCTGGAAGGTCCTGGAGCTTCCAGCTATCCCTGTTATTTACCGGAAAAGCTCGGGATGCATTGGGTCAAATGGACAATAAGGACAGTAATGATTATAGTAAACTAAAAAACTGCACTTTCAAAGAAATATGAGCTAACAGCAGAGGCATACAGAGTTAAATTCCTTAAGCACAGGAGAAGCCCTGACATGAGCTATGAGGAGCTAACCATGAAACAACGTCAGTTTTTAAAACAGTGGGAAGGAATTGAAGCAAACTCTGTAGATAAAATTGAAATTGCTGCACTGTTAGAGCAGTTTTTTGGGGCATGTCCAACAGAGCTGAAAACCTGGCTGGAGGACTGAGATCCAAAAACAGTGCAAGAGGCTCCTGAACTCTCGGACTGCTATGCCAAAAGCAGACCTCTTCTGAGAGCAAATGGGGCTGGTATGGCAGCACAGAAAGGGAAAAGTGCCTTCAGGGCAGCTAAAACCCTCATTGCCTTCACCGAAACCAGGTAGTCCCAGGTTTCAAAGAAAATATTTTTGTTGAAAAAAAGAAATGAATGTTGGGTTTGCAAAGAAACTGGGCATATTGCCAGACAGTGTCCCAAAAGGACAAGCAGTACACAAAGTGGTGCTAGAAAAGAAGTGAGTTGTTTGTGTGTCCCTGAAAGCATGCCAGTAAACATGAGGGAATACATGCAACCAGTCACAGTAAGTGGTGTACAGACACAAGGGTTAAGAAACATGGGGACATCCTTGACTTTGGTAAAAGGGGCTCTGGTGGAGCCTGGTCAGCTTATAACCAATCAATTTGTGACTGTACAGGGGTTCATTGGGGAGGAGAAAACATTGCCAATCACTAGTGTTCTCCTAGACTGGGGAGAGACAGGGGGAACTGTGCAACAGGTTGCTGTAGCTGAAACTTTAGTGGTTGATGTAATTCTTGGCAACAATCTCAAAAGGGATGGTGTGCACAGTTACCCATAGTCAAGCGACAAGGGAAAATTGTAGCTACCTAGACCCTGTAGAAGCCCCTGTGGAAACGACTGAGAGGCTGGTTCCCCAGCCTGTGTCTCCTGATTTGGAGACTAATGAAAGGGGTGTAGAAATTTCTCCGGTAGCAGTTAACCAAACAGCTATGGAGGGTTACTCCAAGGAAGGAGGGGTGATCCATTGTCAGAGGGTTAGGGATGGCAGTGATCCTGACTGCCCTGATGCTAGAGCTAGGGACCCTAGTTTAGACACTGAAGGGGACCTGTCCCATGCCTTGGGAATGTGCAAAGTGTTTGCAGCTGCTCAGAAAAGTGACCCTAGTCTAGAGAAGCTGAGGGCTTGGGCAGACTCTAATGGAGCACAGGGAGGTGATGAGAAACATAAGGTTTATTGGGACAATGGACTCATGTATACTCAGGATGCTAAGACAGAGGGATGGGTGATAGGCAGGCAGCTTGTCGTTCCCCAGTGGTACCATGAGCAGTTGCTCAAGATTGCACACAATATTCTCATGTTTGGTCATCTGGGAATTGCACGCACTGTGCAGTGATTGGCCCAGAATTTCTATTGGCCCAACTTCACCCAGCAGGTGAAGGAGTATTGCAGGTCTTGTCACCGGTGCCAAGAAATAGGGAAGGTGGGTAAGAAAACCCAAGCCGCCCTAATTCCATTGTCCATAGTGGAGGAGCCATTCCAGAGGGTGGGAATGGATATTGTGGGGCCTTTAAATACCCCCAGCTCCTCCAGGAAGAGATTCATCCTGACTGTGGTGGATTATGCCACCCGGTACCCAGAAGCAGTCACCCTATCCTCACTGAGGACAGACAAAGTGGCAGATGCCTTACTTGGGATTTTCTCCTGTGTTGGGTTTCCGCAGGAGGTTATCACCGATTGAGGGGGTTCCTTCGTGTCGGACCTGATGAAATGTTTGTGGGAGAAGTGTGGGGTGGTGCAGATGCATGACACCTTATCACCCACAAGCCAATGGGCTTGTGGAAAGATTTAATGGTACCCTGAAGTCAATGCTCCAAGTGTTTGCTGAACAGCATGGGAGGGACTGGGAGAAATACCTTCCCCACTTGTTTGCATACAGGGAGGTGCTCCAAGAGTCAATAGGGTTTCCCCCCTTCGAGCTCTTATATGGACACCAGGTATATTGGCCCTTAGACTTGATCCGGGAGGACTATGAAGGCAAGCACACCACCCAGGGAACTCCCATAGTGGATTATGTCCTTAGGTTTAGGGAAAGGCTGAAGTAGCTTATGGGGACAGCCCAGAGCAACCTGTCAGCTGCCCAACAAAAACAAAAACTGTGGTATGACCACAGAGCCAGAGCTTGCTCATATACGGTGCGTCAGGAAGTCATGGTTCTAATCCCGGTCTGGAAAGACAAGCTGCAGGCTGAGTGGGCAGGACCGTACAAAGTAGTTAAAAAGGTAAATGACGTAAACTATATTATAGAGTCACCTGACAGAAGACATACACAAAGAATGTACCATGTCAACATGATGAAGCCATATGCCAATAGGGCTGACATGGTGTTTGCAGTGTGTAGTCCTGGGGAGGGGATGGACGAAGGAGACCCCCTTCTGGACTTGCAGGAAGAAAGCAAGCGGGAGTCTTCTGTGGAGGCAATTAAAATGTCACCCCAGTTGGCCCCGGACCAGATCCAGAAAGTAAGGGAGGTTTTAGCAGACTTTGCTCCACTGTTTAGTGCCAAGCCTGGACTAACCTCCTTAGCGATGCACAATGTGGAGACAGGGACACAGATGTCCATACAGCAGATAGCATATCAGGTGTTAGAGGCTGTCCAAAAGGACATTAGGAGGGAGGTGGAGAAAATGCTGGACTTAGGGGTAATCCAGAGATCCCACAGCCCCTGGGCCTCACCCGTAGTCCTTGTTCTCAAGCCAGATGGCTCTACTTGTTTTTGTGTGGGCTATCGTGGACTGAATGCAGTCAGATGCCCACCCGATGCCATGGACGGAAGAACTCTTGGAAAATTTGGCGGGTGACATACCTTACAACTGTTGACCTGACAAAGGGGTACTGGCAGGTAGAGTTAACTGCCAGAGCTAGGGAGAGGTCGGCCTTCATCACTCTGATAGGGTTATTTGAATTCAAAGTAATACCTTTTGGAATGAAGAACGCCCTGGCCACTTTCCAAAGGTTGGTGAACAAGGTGTTAAATGGTGCTGAGGAGTATGCTGTGGTGTATCTGGATGACATTGCCATCTTTAGTGCCAGCTGGGAGGAACCCCTGTCCCACCTTAGGGAAGTGCTGGGCAGGATACAGAGGGCCAGGCTCACTGTCAAAGCTGAGAAGTGCCACGAGGTCATGGCTGTAGTGGCATACCTCAGGCATGTTGTAGGCAGGGGACAGCTCCATCCTAACCTAGTAAAAATAGAGGCAATAAAGGCATGGCCCAGACCAGAAATGCAGAAGCAGGTCAGGAGTTTTCTGGGGACAACACAGTACTATAGGAAATTTGTACCCAATTACAGTGCCCTGGCTGCTCTCCTATCTAGCCTGTTAAAGAAAAGGATGCCTAAGAAAATTATCTGGGAACCAGCCTGTGAAAAAGCCTTTACCAGACTGAAGGAGGCACTGTGCAGTGCTACTGTATTGACAAGTCCAGACTACAACAGACCCTTTGTAGTCCAGACTGATGCCTCAGATGTGGATATCGGGGCAGTGCTGAGTCAGACATCCAACCAAGGGAAAGATCACCCCATAGCGTACCTGAGGAAAAAGTTACTTCCCAGGGAGCAGGCTTACTCTACTGTGGAAAAAGTGTGTCTTGCCATGGTGTGGGGCCTACAGAAGTTAGAGCCTTACTTTTATGGGCAGCATTTTGAGGTACAAACTGACCACAACCCCCTGGTTTGGCTGGCACAAATGGGTAAAACAAATGGTAGACTACTAAGATGGAGTCTTGCCTTGCAAGGGTATGACATGATGATCTCACACAGGGTGGGGTGGCCAGTGAAAATGCAGATGGCTTGTCATGTCAGTATGAGGAATGACCTCACTTAGGGAGCTCATCCCATGCAGGGGATAGAGCCCACAAATTCAGTCTAGGTGGGGAGGATTGTGACGCTCTGCCATCTGCTTATGGTTATATGTATGATATGTGTAATATAAATATATAGTATGTGATTGTCTCACACAAGCAGGCAGTGAGGGAAATATTTGACCTCTGACTACAAAAGATGTCAGTGTGAGGAAAACCACAGGATGTTATAAAAAGACCAGAGTAACCATTAATTAAGACATTCTTCTAAAGAGACAGGTTATTATCCTTTACTACCTGCTACTGCCTTTTATAAGTTGACTCCCATGGATGCATTTACGACATGCAGGAAGAGACTTATCTGGTTGCATGCTGGTGAGAAGCCATAAACCCTGAGATCTCTCTAGCAACAGGAAATCAGCAGAGGGAAATCAAAGACAAATGGTTGATCAAAGACTGTTATATTTGGGAAATGGCTTTTTGCTGATGTTTACATTATTTAAAATATCTCCATGTAGAAAATTATGAAGAATTAACTCTAAGGGAGGGTCTAGCTGATGTCACAAAAGGGGTGGGGAGATGCCTCCTGAAATGATCTTGCATCTGGGAATATGTGACATATTATTACTGGACTCAAAGAGAGAAAGATTTCTCTGAACTTTTGAAAGCACTAAAAAGGTAACATCTAGAATAAGAAAGACTTTAAGTATTTGTGGTAGGAGTTTATATTCTATAACGTCCCATTTTTTATATGAATGTAAGATTTGCGATATAATTGTTCTGTATTTGATTTTTCCCATTTTTCCCATTTTTAGTAAACAACCTTTTCTTCAAAATACTCCCTGTGTTTCTTCTCAGTTTTCCTTTGCATGTGATGCTGAACCTGTGTTTAAGTCTGACAGCTGTTAAAAGCTTGATTGTGTTACTGAGCTTGCTTAAAAAGTAAGAAATACCTAGGTCTCTTATAGAGTTAAAAAGGATTCATTTTGGATACCTAGCTGGATGCCCTTGGTGAAAGATTATATTGCATTGCCCCGAAGAGAGTATTATTTCAGCCTGTTAATTGGGTATGCTAGCATAAGGTTCACAGTTTGAATCCCTCCAGAACTCGAAGCAAGAAGGTGATTCAGACCCAAAAAATAGACAAGAGGGTTACCCTGTTTGTTAACTGTTCTCACTATTGCACTCAGAGGTTTGCACTGTGGGAGCAGAGGGCCTGACCTGCGGAGTGCGTTTGTGGAACCTAATACTTTTAGGAAAATCAGCATCCCTTATTGTGATAGTAGACTAAAGCATTTGCCATTTGATTCATCCCCCCAAATTACTTGTTTAATTGTCCTGTAAACAGAATAACACTTTCAAAACCCACGTGCCACAGGCCTACAGCTGCTAAAATGGCAAACCTCAGAGGAGGTATTTGTTGATTCTTGCCCAATGGCAAAAGATGTAGCTTTGGTGGCAAACTTTGTACAAAATCCCAGTTGTAGGGTAAGCCCTGAGAGCACACACGGTTCTGCTGCTGCCAAGTTCCTTGACAACTTGGGCTTCTCTTCCTCCTTCTTTGCAGGTGTAGGTTCTTTCGGGCAGTTGTTCAGTTGTGTAGATGAGGTGGAGGCTAATCCTGACGATGCAGATCTTGGGTGCCACAAGTGCCTCAGGATATGGATCAGGCTTTCTGCTCTAGTAGCTGTCTGGCCCTGTCTGGCTCCTCTCTTCTTCTCCGTGGGACAGACCAGTCTAGGGATCAGGAGCCACACACACACACACACACACACACACACACATGTCTAGGCTTCTGGACTGTAGTGCAGTACACTAACCAATGCCTAGTAGTAGCACTGATCGCCCGTGTTCCCAACTGTTTGCAGTCTTGATGCAGGCTTTCACACAGCAGTACCTACACAGAGTCTCTGGTCACACTGCATGTTGGCAACTGTAATGCAATTAATGGATCAGCAGGCTTTTACCTCCTTCCACAGAAAAAACAATAACAGTCTTTCTCCAACAAGGTGTCATTCTGACACAATCAGTAACATGCAGTTCAGTCTCTGTACTGCACAGGGTGTAAAAACCTCAAAGTCACCTCCTGATGAGAGGCCGTTGAAGCCCCAGGCAAGCTTCCCTCAGAGGCTTTGGTCAGCAGCAAAAACCCTGTTCACACAGTGAGAGCTCATGGCCAACTGCCTAATCCTGGATTTGCCCTCATACTTTTCCTGCACAAGGACAGCAGTTTGAGTGTGTAAACTGGTGCATCTCTCAGGCTTTCTGTACGATAGCCAGAGGTCCAGGAAGGCTGCAACAAGAAGAATGCTCCTCGGTTCCCCCCCCCCACAGGCTGCAGTCCCAAGGCCCAGAGAAAGCAATAAACTGTGCTACAGAGTTCAGGCAGGCTGAGGTAGTAGAGGGAGTAAAGGTAAGCACCATAATTTGTATGTGTGTGCGGGGGGGGTTGCAGTTGCCATTGCCTTTTGCTGCACTTTCATGACTACCTCAATACCCTTTTTGTATTGGACACCAAAACCACATGCAGTGCCCCAGGTGGGGCATGACCAGGGTCTTGTTAAGTGGCATGTTTCCTTCTCCTGTCTGCTGCTCACCCCCCCTTGCGATGTACCACAGCATTCTGCTTGCCCATTTGGCAGTGACTTCTCCTGCCTCACAGCCATGTCTCTTATGACCTCCAAGTCCTTTTCCTCCACAACTGCAGCAAGAGGTAATGGTGGTTTCTGTGTTCATTAACTAAAAGCTGGTCTAGCCATAGTATAAATGTATCCCTAGTGGTAAGGAAAGGATAATTAGAACTGGAAAGTTTGTTGATGCTGTAGGGGCTAATTACACAATGATTATTAAAAGGCCCTGAGACACAAAACAATTAAAGAAGATTAATTTATTCTACACCCTTGATGGGGCTACAATTATCAATGTACCCTCCTTTAAATACTGTGGCGTCTGGCTTGACACGCACCTTGGCTTCTCTCAGCACATAGACACTGTTTATAAAAAAACTCCATCCCATGTTTGGTGCCTTTTACAGGAACAAAAGCGGTATCCCTTTACCTGCTTGCTGGGAAATCATTTCAAAGATGACACTTCCCAGCTTTGACTATGGTGACATAGTTTACGGTGCTACACCCAAGTCCACTTTGGCCAGACTGGATCCTCTCTTCCACACCTTCTGTTGGTTTGCCTTGTCCTGTTCTTCCTTTACTCACAACTATTCTCTATACTCTGATCTCTCCTTCCCCTCCTAGGTACATCACCTACTTACCCACTATGCTTCCTTCATCTTTAAATTCTGGCTGCCCTCCTTCCCCCTTATCTCAGTTCTCTTCTCTCCCCTATGCCTACTTCCTCTTACTCTCTCTCTGCAACTCAAGCTATCACTCCCTAATGCTCCCTTCTTGTAAATCCCTTGCAGGACAGAATGCCTTCTCTCGCCACTTTTCTAAAATCTGGAACTCTCTTCCCCTTGCAGTTCACTCTACCTCCAGCAAACCTGTCTTTCCTTGTTACTCCTAAAACTGAAAGTGGACAAGGCAATGGGACCTGACAGGATTCGCCCCAGAATTCTAAAAGAAATAAGGGGAGAACTAGTGACAACACTGACTACCCTTTTTAACAAATCATGGGAGGATGGTGTGGTACCTGAGGACTGGAGGAAGGTGGATGTGATTCCCCTTCACAAAAGTGGGAGCAAGGCAGAGGCAGGAAACTACAGACCTGTTAGTTTGACCTCAGTGGTAGGGAAGGTGATGGAATCACTTCTGAAGGAAAGAATAGTTGAGTACCTAGAGGCCAGTGGGGCACAGGACCCAAGGCAGCATGGATTCACAGCGGGAAGGTCATGCCAATGAATCTAATAGATTTCTTTGACTGGGTGATCAAAGTGGTAGACCAGGGAGGGGCTGTGGACATGGCCTACCTAAACTTCAGCAAGGCATTTGACACAGTCCCACACAAAAGATTAATAAACAAGTTAGCCAGCTTGGGAGTGGGTCCCAGGGTGGTCGCCTGGTTAAACATTTGTCTGGGCAACAGGACACAGAGGGTAATAGTAAATGGAGTCCACTCTGAAGAAAGGGGGGTTACTAGTGGGGTACCACAGGGTTCAGGACTGGGTCTGGTCCTCTATAATGTCTTTATAGGTGACATTGCAGAGGGACTGGAAGGAAAAGTATGCCTCTTTGCAGATGACACAAAGATCTGCAACAGGGTTGATACACAAGGGGGTGAAAAAGATGAGAAGAGACTTGGCAAGGTTGGAGGAATGGTCAAAAGTATGGCAGCTTAGATTCAGTGCAAAGAAGTGCAAAGTAATGCACCTGGGAAACAAAAACCCAGGGGAAGAGTACACAATGGAGGGGTCTAACAACAAAACAAAATGGAAAGGGACCTAGGGGTAGTCATATCAGATGACCTAAAGGTAGGCAGGCAATGTGAGAAGGCAGTAAGGAGGGTTGGGAGTACTGGGATGCCATATGGAGAGGCACCACCAGTAGAAAACAAGAAGTTGTCATCCCTCTGTACAGACAGTTGATGAGACCCCATCTGGAGTACTGCATGCAGTTCTGGAGACCCCATCTCCACAAGGACATAGACAGGATGGAGGCAGTCCAGAGGAGGGCAACTAAAATGGTGCAGGGTCTGCACCAGAAGTCATAGAAAGAGAGAGAGACTAAAGAAGCTTAATATGTATACCCTCCAGGAAAGGAGGGAGATAGGGGGACCTGATAGAAACTTTCAGGTACCTCAAGGGAATCAACAAAGTCCAAGAGGGTAGTATCTTTCAGAAAAAGAGATGTGCAAGAACAAGGGGGCACAATTTGAAGACGGAGGGGGGGCAACTCAGAGGCAATGTGAGGGATTATTTTTTCACAGAGAGTGTGATGGACGCATGTAACAGCCTCCCTGAGGAGGCTGTGGGGTCAAAAACAGTGTAGGAATTCAAGAATGCGTGGGACAGACATAATCAGTTCTAGTGGGGGTAGGAGGAAGT
The DNA here is from genome assembly GCA_016271365.2 of Neoceratodus forsteri. Taxonomy (NCBI): domain Eukaryota; kingdom Metazoa; phylum Chordata; order Ceratodontiformes; family Ceratodontidae; genus Neoceratodus; species Neoceratodus forsteri. The sequence goes on from CM057451.1 coordinate 1,103,875,125, forward strand.
AGGCTGTTGGTTTACTAGGATCTGCAGCTTATCCAATAGGTAGGGAAATGGGCAGATTGGGTGGGCCAAGCGGTCCTTATCTACCATCAAAGTCTATGTTTCTATTGAAGACCAGATGAAGACAATGATAGAATAATAATATTGTCAGCATATGCAAGCTCTAGACAATATTCAGAACCAGTTTTTGATGAATCTGAGTGGGGCTCATCAAAGCTTGTCAATAACTTGTTTATATAAATTGCAAAGAGTGTTGGTGTGAGAATACATCCTTGCTGCACCCCTTTATTTGTTACAAATCTTTGAGAAAGATTTCCTGCAAGATCCGTTCTTGCTTGTGCCCAAGTATTAGAGTACAAAAATCTTATTGCATTTATTGTTGTTATTTATATACCCCATTCCGAGGTTACTTCGATTTATTGCGTCAAAAGCAGTACAGTAGTAAAATCTATATAGGCTGCAAATATTTTCTGTCTCCGTAATTTAATTATTTTTTGCAAAGATGCTGAAATACAGAACAATTATCCATAGTTGAAAATTGTTGGCGAAAGCCAGCCTGCAGGGGTGAAAGGCCACCAAGTATGTCTATTTCCCTTAATAATCTGTTTAGTAACATGTTAGCAAATATTTTCCCAATAATATCAATTAAACGTTATTGCTCTATAGACATGCAAATGAAGAAACATGACCGCATGGAATTGGAGGGTGCACCTGAACAAGATTTCGAACCTCCTCCAAGTCATAATGAGGATTACTCATCTTTTTCCTTATTTGCCAGACAAATGGGTGATACCGTCAACATCCCCTCTAAAAAAAAACAGAGGAGGATGAAGAAGGATGCCTAATTGATGGATATGATGGGAGTAGCTCCACCAAGAAGAATGTTACTTCCCTTCCATAAATCACTGAAGAAGGCCATGTCAAAAATCCGGTCTGCACTTACTTCAGCTGCAGCCATACATAAGAAAACTGAAAGAAAATATCAGGTGTACAAGCACTGTATGCCCATCCTGATCGTCAAGGACTAGTCTAGGCTGCTACTTGTGAAAGAGCAAAAATCACTCTGTTAGCACAGCCCCTTGAATAGGACTCTAAAAAATTGGATACTATGACCAAAAAGGTTTATGCCACAGGTTCTCTGCTTGTCAGGCAGGCAGCTTATTCAACCCTTATAGCACAGTAACAGAAAGCACTTTGGAACACAGTTCTGGCACTTGCCGAGAGAACAAATGATGAATTGGCAAAGGACATGATTACGACAGCAAGATCAGTCCTGGATGCCACTAAATATCATTTCTACACTGTGGCAGACACTAATGTCACTGCTGTTTGAGTTTTGGCCCATGCAGTGTTTTTAAGAAGGTTTTCCTGGCTTAGGACTACTATTCTTTCTCCGGTTACTCAAAAAAAACCCATGGATTTCTCTTTTGAGGGAAATTCATTATCCGGCAACAAAACCGAGGCTTACTTGAAAAAGTTGATAAATACAAAACCACTTACAACAATGAGAAGGAAAAGGCCTCTACCTCCTACAGGTCCTACGGAGTGGGAGGCAGATGCAGAGGATACTTTACAACAGCCTATGCCACTTATGCCCCTATGAGTACTGATCACAAAGAGGTTGCTATAGGGGAAGGGGCAGAAAGGCTTTCAGGTACAGTGGTGCAGCTTCAGCGCCTAAGCCCCAGCCAAAACAAAACCCCTGCCAAATTTGCCCAGGTTGCCCAGCCATTGCCAGTGGGAGGAAAACTGTCCCACTACTTCCAAGAATGGATAAACATTACCACAGACAAGCAGTTACTGGAAGTAGTGGGCCAGGGGTTGTGTCTGCAGTTTAGACATTTTCCAAACCTGCAAAAATACAAAAGTGTTCTGGCTCACTCTCCCACAGAAAGAATTCTGTTGGAACTGGAAGTAAAAAAAAAAAACAATATCAAAAGACATACAGTAGTGCTTTGTGAAGTGTGTAGTGTTTTCCATGTAGCTGCTTTGCTGATCTCCTGTAAGGAAATACCCCTTGATACTGCCATCACGGCAGAAGTGCCACACGTAGAGTGTGCCCCGAGGCCCTGAGGTGGCAGCTTGTCAGCTTTGCTGTAACAGAACTGGATGCAGGAGACTATCCAATGAGAAATTTCTTCTCCTGTATGCTGGTTTACCTTTATTGAGTATTGTTGGACCTTGCCTCCTTTGAGTTGTCCAGATAGTAGCTCAGTGCTTTCTTAACATCCAAACTGTGGAATTGTTGCTGTCTTGTATTGGATTTTGCTGTAAAGAACACTGGAAGTGCAATTAACTGGTGCAGATGGAATTTAGATACCACAGTGGGGAGGAATTGTCTGTTTGCCTTGTCCCTCTGGAAAATGATATAGCTTGGATCTGTGCAGAGGGCTTGCAGCTCACACACCCTTCTGGCAGATGTCACAGTCAGGAAAACTGCTTTCTAGGTGACATATTTTTTAATCAGCAGTTGCCATGGGCTCAGAAGGAGGCTCAATGAGCTGGGGAACGTACAGATCCAGACCCATGGTGAGACTGGATCTCTGACTGGAGGATACAGGTGGTTAAGGCCTTTAAAGGACTTCCTGAAAATAAACTGTGAGGCCAATTACCTGTCCTTGCCAGCTGAGGCATAGTCTGACACTGTTGCCAGATGCACCTTCAGAGTTGAAGGCCTGAGACCTTGGGACTGAAGATGGGCCTGATAGTCCAGGATAGTAGAGAGGTGTGCCTGAAGTGAGCGGAGCTACCTAGAGGAGCACCATAGTGAAAACCTATTCCACTTTAAGGTGTAGGTTTTCCTTGTTGCTGGTTTTCTGGAAACTTTAAGCACTGCCAGAACCTTTCTGGAAAGATTAAATCCAGAGAACTAACTCCTCAAGTCCCATGCCATGAGACGAAGGGATTTCGGGTTAGGAAATGTTATCTTGCCCTGGGACAAGGTCAGCAGATTGTACCTCAGGGGAAGGCTGATAGGATACTTGACAGAAAATGACAGGAGTAGTGAGCTTGGCCAAGTCTGCCTGGCCCAGTCTGGAGCTATGAGGATCATGGTTGCAGATTCTCCCCTTAGTTTCAGCAGCATCCTCAGTAAGAGTGGAAATGGAAGGCATAAAGAAACTTCCCTGTCCAATTAAGGACTAGGGCATGCACTGGGAGTGTCCCCACTGAGGATGGTCTGCAACAGAACATGGGAAGCTGGTAGTTTTCCCAGGATGCAAACAAGTCTATCGCTAGTGTACCCCACCTTCTGAACAAAGCAGCCAGCACCTGCTTGTTCAGGATCCATTCATGATGACCATGGCTGATTCTGCTCAGGGAATCTGCCAAAACAATGTATTTCCCTAGCAGGTGAACTGCTGGCAGTTCAACCCCTAAGGAATAGGCCAGATTCCAAATCTTCATTGCTTTTTTGCATTGCTTTAAAGATCTTGTTCCTCCCTGTTTGTTGATATAATACATGGTAGTGGTGTTGTCTGTCCTGACTTGAATGGACTGACCTCTGGTGTTGGAGGAGAATGCCTGCATTGCCAGATACACTGCTTTCAGCTCCAGGAGGTTTATGTGCTCCTGAGACTCCACAGAGGTCCACACATCGCTCATGGTTAAATCCTCCAGATGAGGGCCCAATCACAGGAGGGAGACATCTGTAGTGAGCACAACTTTGGGTTGTCGTTGGAAGAAAGGAACTCCCGCTCTGAGATTGCCTTCTTTCCTCCACCACTCCATTGCCCTTAACAGGCACTTTGATACTCGCACTAACTTTGACAGTGGGTCTCGCCTTTGGGGCCAGTGAGACCCCAAGTGGTACTGGATGGCCCTCATTTGGAGTCTGGTGCCTAGAACTACTACTGTGGATGAGATCATGTGCCCCAGCAGCTGAGGAAGTCTCTTGCAGGTCTGGGTTGCCCTGTTTTGAAAGATCTTGCAATCAGTATCAGGTTTTCCACTCTTTGAGGGAGGAACGCCTTCCCCTTGGTGGGCATCCAGTTCTGCACCTATAAAGTCCGGAACCTGCATGAGTTCTGTGTAGGAATTTTGGGAATTTATCAGGAAACCCAGGTCCTCCAGAGTGTGCTGGGCAAGAAGGAGGGAGGACTTAATTTTCTGGTGCGACTTTAATGAGACCAGCCAGTCATCTAGGTAGGGAAACACCACCACCCCTTGCCTCCTTAAATGTGCTGCCACTATACCTAGGCACTTTGTGAACACCCTGGGAGCTGATGACAGGTCAAAAGGTAGGGCTGCGAACTGATAGTGACTGCTCCCCATGCTGAATCTAAGGTATTTTCTGTGAGTGGACCTGACTGTGATGTGAAAGCATGCATCTTTCAGATCCAGTGACCCCAACCAGTCCCCTTGTTGCAGAGATGGGATCACATACCTTATTATTACCATCTTGAGCTTTTCTCTTTTTTTAAAGCAACAGTGCAACGAAAATGGGCTAAAATTTGACCCCAACTTTTTTTCTTCCTAATTAATACCAGATGTCTTCCAGTTTATTTTGGTGGTAAAATGTTAATTTCTGTTATCATTTAAGAATTTTATGAAAGTTTTAAAATAATTATTTCTCAAGAAAAGAAGACGGCTGCCTCATTTTTGCATATAAATAATGGTAAGGACCTGAGAAGGGTAAGAATCCAGACAAAACTGCAAATGTACAGTACACAGCATAGGAGGCATCCAGAAAACCCAAATCAAAAGTTCTGCCAATATTTTTCATAACCATAGTGAAAAAAATAGCTTTTTGGAATGACTTCTTTCATTGCACTGCTGCTCGGGTATCCCAGGTCTAAAATGGGTCCCCATTTTTCTTGGGGGTCAGGAAGTATCTTTAGTAAGGCCCCTTCCCCCATTGTGGTGGATGAGTGGGAGACTTTCTCCACTGTGTTTACTTGTATTAGCTTCTTTACCTCTAATTCCAACAGGAGTTTTCCTGTTGGAGTAGGAAGAGTGAAGTATTTGTGAGCCTGAAGTTTTGGGAATCTGCTAAATTGCAGAGTCAGACCCTGACTCACTATTTCTAGGACCCCATGCCTGCGAATAATGAACCGGCTTTCTCCCCAGTGGCAATGGTTCGGCAAACTGTGCAAACGTGTAAGGGGTTCTGTTTTGCCTGCACCCTGGGTGCTGGAGCAGTGTACACAGACCTGGGACCCCTTCTGCCTCCACTCCTGAAGAAGCCCCTCTGTTGGGAGTAGCCAAACCTACCGAGGGCATCTTATTTTTGGCCACTAATGTTTCATTTCCTTCTTCAGAAGGAGGAGCAGCGACATGATTTTCTTTTTGTTTTTTTCTTAGAAGGCACCATCTCTGGTGTCTGCTCAGAGCTTGTTTTATTTTTACTGGGTTCAGGGTTCCCTTATTCAGACACCATGACCTCAGAACCGTCTTTAGCAGCCTTGTCCTTCTGCTTATTTTGAGGGTCTGGACCCTCTCTGAGTTTTTAGGTGATGTGGAGGCAGAATTAGATGCCATGAAGTCTTCTAATTTATTAACCCTTTTCTTTATTGTTTAAAGGCAAAACTTCATGCAAAGCTCACAATTAGAAAAATTGTGGGGGGCATGCATAGAAACATAGACTTTGATGGCAGATAAGGACCGCTTGGCCCACCTAGTCTGCCCATTTCCCTACCTACTGGATAAGCTGCAGATCCTAGTTAACCAACAGCCTATTTCTTCCTACCCCCCACAAGAATTGCCTTATGTCTGTCCCATGCATTCTTGAATTCCCCCATTGTTTCTGACCCCATGACCACCTCAGAAAGGCCATTCCATGCATCCACCATCCTCTCTGTGAAAAAATACTTCCTCACATTGCCCCTGAGCCGTGTCCCCCTCTATCTTCAAATTGTGTCCCCTTTGTTCTTGCACATCTCCTTTTCTGAAAGATGCTACCCTCTTGGACTTTGTTGATTCCCTTGAGGTACTTAAAAGTTTCTATCATGTCCCTCCTCTCCCTCCTTTCCTCAAGGGTATACATATTAAGCTCCTTTAGTCTCTCTTCATATGGCTTCTGTTGCAGACCCTGCACCATTTTAGTTGCCCTCCTCTGGACTACCTCCACTCTGTCTATGTCCTTGAGGAGATGGGGTCTCCGTAATTGCATGCAGTACTCCAGATGGGGTCTCACCAACTGTTTGTACAGAAGGATAACAACTTCCTGTTTTCTACTGGTGATGCCTCTCCCTATACATCCCAGTATCCCCCCAGCCATACTGCTTCTCACATTGCTTGCTAACCTTTAGGTCATCTGATATGACCACCCCAGGTCCCTTTCCATTTTTGTTGTTGTTACTACCTCCCACCCATTGTACTCTTCCCTGGGTTTTGTTTCCCAGGTGCATTACTTTGTACTTCTTTGCATTGAATCTAAGATGCCATACTTCTGACCATTCCTCCAACCTTGCCAAGTCACTTCTCATCATCTCCACCCCCCTTTGTGTATCAACCCTGTTGCAGATCTTTGTGTCGTCTGCAAAGAGGCATACTTTTCCTTCCAGTCCCTCTGCAATGTCACTTATAAAGACATTAAAAAGGACCGGACCCAGTACTGAACCCTGTGGTATCCCACTAGTAACCACCCTTTCTTCAGAGTGAACTCTGTTTACTATTACCTTCTGTGTTCTATTGTCCAGCCAATGTTTTACCGAGGCTACCACCCTGGGACCCACTCCCAAGCTGACTAATTTGTTTATTAATCTTTTGTGTGGGACTGTGTCAAATGCCTTGCTAAAGTCTAGGTAGGCCATGTCCACAGCCCCTCCTTGGTCTACTACTTTGGTCACCCAGTCAAAGAAATTGATTAGATTTGTCTGACATGACCTTCCCACTGTGAATCCATGCTGCCTTGGGTCCTGTGCCCCACTGGCCTCTAGGTACACAACAATTCTTTTCTGCGCGGACAGCTCAGCCAGACTCTGCATGTGTGCGGGCAGCTCAGCCAGACTCTTATCCATCAGCTCCCGAACCCTGCTTCTAAGAAAGTAATTTATTTAATGCAAAGTGTGAAAACAGGCAACAAACAGTGCCAAAGTAGTGTAGCATGTACGATGGATGGATATTTCATAGTGCCCACAAGTAAACCGCAGTGGGGAACCAAACAAATGTAGAAGAAAAATCTCCCAGGGGCTGGAGTGGGAGCGGGGATGGAGATGGAGGTGGGAGATGTGCAGCAGCAACCTTGAGCCACACAATATCCGATAGAGTCCTGGAGGCCCTCTTGCCCAAAACTGAATTGGTTGCCTCAAAACTGGAGCAGTTCTAGGGCAGAGAGAACTCAGTGAAGTTCTGACCCTAATTAAATAAGAACTGGAGCATGGTAGGGTTCTGATTTGTTCTGATTAGTTCTCATTATTTATAAATATTTGAAAAAATGTGATAAAATGCATAAAAGTGGCCAAAGTTGGTCATACTTAACACAGAGGCCCAAGGGAAATAATTTAATGCATTATTTGTATACAAATTAAAGTATAACTGATAAATAAAAGCAATCACTACTAGCTCCTTCATGACTGGCCTGTACTGGTGGCATATTCTGCTTGGGCCTGTGACATGAATGTGCTGGAGAGAGAGAGAGAGAGAGAGAGAGAGAGAGAGAGAGAGAGAGAGAGAGAGAGAGAGAGAGAGAGAGAGAGAGAGAGAGAGAGAGAGAGAGAGAGATGCAAGTACCTATGTCGTACACAAAGCAATACCAAGTACTGTAGGCAGCTAAGATATTTTTATTTATACTGAGTATATTATTTTGATGGATGTTCAAGTCAGAGCAAACCAGGCCAAAGAAATGGATATAGTGAATGATCAAATGAGCTGCAGTAAGAGCCCACCCACCCTACCAACTGCATCACATGTCCCGATGTATTGTGGTATGGTACACTACCTAGTTCAACAGGTGATAATGTTTTCTATGACTGCCTTTACTGAACACCACGCTGAACAAACAAGAAATGAAAAATATATAGATGACCACCCAGGCAGCCAGTCACATCACATCAGTCAAGTGCAGTGCAGTCACAAAATAAAGTTTGTCACATCCAACTGAAGACCTGGTGACACACAGTTACATCCTTCCTAGTTCCACAATTGCTGCCAGCCAGTGCCAAGTAATTTAAGTATGTAAAATAAGATCATTTCAGACCAGTTACTGTATGTGAGATGTAGTATTGCAGCCAGACTAGCATACCACGCACACACAATAAAGAAATTAATTTAGTAACAGTTTTCTCTGTGAAGTAATCGCAACCAAATATGGGAGTCGGAAGAAATATATTATACAAAGAGCATTCAATTTCAGGGTTCAGGCTCCTGCTAAGTCATCCGTTGTACTAAAATTAAAACAGTAATACTACAGTACAGTCAGATCGGTAGTAAAATAGTATTTTTTTAATCAGTTGCTGAGGACAAAAAGAGACGAATGGTAGTAGTAGACAGCAGTACCCTACCTTCCAGATCAGATAGTGGTACTTACTACCACCAAGTAAGTTTGTGACACGAAACGCAGTCGCTTGCTGTATTTGGACTCTGAACTCACTTCTGTTATTATTTTCCATGTATCTGTGCTCATTGTGATCATTCAAGTAATTCTGGCCTGGCCTAGTCTGTCCTGACCTCACTTGTTGCCACTAATTGCTGCCTCATGTAGTAGACCCTATTTACAAAAGATTTTCACTGCAGGCACAAATTCTTGAAAGTGTTTTGGATAGGGTCTGCTCAGACTAGTCAGTGTACGATGTTTCATCTAGGTATCATATTGGAAATTAAAGTGAGGAATGTTGACTTTTAGAAATGTCAAACACTCATCATTTTCTGATGTCAAACAGGAACATGTGTCAGTAATGACATTAGCATCTGAACTAAACAATCGTTTTGAACAGACACTAGACATGGGACAATTCATGTACCTCATTTCAAGTTTTACTAAAGCAGGCCACATACTTTGCTTGGATTTCCAGTATTTCAAAGGATCAGCATTCCAGTTAATATTGGGCTCTGCCACCTACATACCAGCAATGGTCTGTGCTGAGGCTGTGTTTGAAGAAGTGGATGAAGAAGATGTTACAGTTAAATCTTGTAAGTGACTCCAGAGACATGAAGCTGAACTTAGTGACTGTGGGACAGTGCTATCATTGGATGGTGGTGAAGAAAAAGATTCAGCTGCAGTGGCTGAGGAAGAAGAGGGAGAAAATGCTGCAACACTAGAGGACAGGCCGCCTGATGCTGTCTTGTGAAGAAGATTCTGAATGTGGTGCTGTTGTACACTGTCTCATGACAGCATGCACCTCATGAATTACTTCTTGTTCGTTTATCTCGAATGAAGTGTCATCATCATCATCACTCAATAGTTGCTGTGATTTGTATCGTGGGTCCAAGACTGTTGCTTCAATGTAGTACTCAGAATGAAGCATTTTATGTAGTTTTGTCATCTTCTTCAGCTTTTTGATCATACGTCTGGCTAGATCCTGTTGTATTGTGGGGGCAACCTGTGTGTGTCAGCAGTACCACTGGCAGTCTATGTGATGGAATTGTTTTGGTTCTCTAATTTTTCCCTAATCAGATTCAATCTAAATTTTAACATTTTTGTTAGGGTCATCACCTGGCTCAGAGCTGCTGTGTTTTCACTCACCTCTCTGGTGATTTCCTCAAATGGCTGGATGAGTAAAATTAGAAACTCAATAGATGTCTGCATTGAAGGGTGGAGGGGGCTGCAGGAGGACCTGATCAAACTACATGAGTGGTCGGATGCATGGCAGCTGGGGTTTAATGCCAAAAAGTGCAAGGTCTTGCACTTCGGGGCTAACAACCAGGGGAGGTGCGAGCAGCTGGGGGTGTACAGCTAGAATGCACCAAGGAGGAAAAGGATCTAGGGGTGCTTATAATGGGGAGTATGAACAACTCAGCTCAGTGCAGAAAGGTGGCAGCAAAAGCCAACAGGATGCTGGGGTGTATAGTGAGGGGAATCTCCTCCAGAAATAGGGAGGTGATCCTGCCCTTCTACAGGTCACTGGTCAGACCACACCTGGAATACTGCGTGCAGTACTGGTGCCCATTCCTGAAGAAGAACATCAGATTGTTGAAAGGTGTACAGCGGAGGGTGACAAAGATGATCCAGGAACTAGAGGGATACTCCTGTGGGGAGAGGCTGGGTGAGCTGAATGTGTATTCCCTGGAGGAGAGCAGGGATAGGGGGACATGATCGAATCCTTTAAATATTTAAAGGGGATTAACAAGGCTAGTAAAGAAGGGATTTTCCAGATTAGAAGGGGGAGGGTCATGAGTTGGCACCAGATGAGATTGGAGGGGGGAGATTCTGGAGGGAAGTCAGGAGAAATTATTTCACTGAGAAGGTGGTGGATAAGTGGAATACTCTGCCAGAGAAGGTAGTAGCCTGTAGCATGGTATATGGTTTTAAGAGCAGATGGGACAGAGTGCGGAGGTAATGGTGAGGAGGGAGGGGTGGGTGGGGCAGCTGGAAGTTGAAGGGCTAACTGCACAATTAAGCAGTCTCAACAGACGTTGAGGCCTGTTTCTACTGGCATTTTCGTATGTTCGTATGATTACCAATTGTATTTTCCAAGGTGTATTGTCTGACAGCTTTCTTTTGTTCCAGCAGCCTTTGGAATATAAGAAGGGTCGAATTCCATTGAGTAGAAACATCTTGGATCAGTCTGTGCGAAGAAATTGTGCTCCTGCTGTATTTTTTCAAACAAGTGATGGGCTTTGCATGAGTTACTGAAATGAGTGCATATTGTTTTAGCAGTGCTAACAAGAACCTTAATGTCCCTGTCCTCTTCAAGAAAACTGTGAACTATTAAATTTAAGCAATGCTCAAAGCAGCAGATGTGAATAAAGCCCCCTTCTTCCAAGGTGTTCCTTGTGTTGGAGCCATTATCTGCAAGTATAAAGCCAACTGACAGTCCATGTGAAGTGAGCCATTGCTGTATTGGTTTTTGGAGTTCTTCACCTGGGAAACAGTGACCACCAGTCATTGTGGTTTGAAATCACAGAAAGAGCAGAACCAAACCACACAAAAACATGTATCCTGGATTTTAGGGGGGCAGACTTTGGGAAAATGGGGAGATACTTGAAAGAGGCATTAAGGGAATGGGACAGGAATCAGGGGTTGAGGAACAGTGGGCAGTATTTAAAATGGGGATTACAAGAACAACAGAATTATGTATTAAGCAGGTTAGCAAGAGGAAAAGGAAGAGGAGACCATTATGGTTTTCCAAAGAGGTAGCAAAGAAAGTGAAAGCCAAAAAGATTGCATTCAGGCAATACAAAAGACACAGGCAGAAGGGATAGGGAGAAGTACCAGGAGAAGCAAAGGAGGCAGGAGGTCAGTAAGGGAAGCCAAAGCTCAGACAGAAGAACACATTGCAAAATCAGTGGGTAGAGGGACAAAACCTTTACAGGTACATAAGTGAAAAAAGAAAGACAAAGGAGGGATAGTGAGACTGAAGGGGAGGATGGGGCCTGTGGAGGATGACAACAGTAAAGCTGACATACTGAACAGGTATTTCTGCTCAGTCTTTACTGAGGAAGAGGAGGTAATGGGTCTGGAAAGGAGTACAAGGGGTGAGAATGGTGCAGAAATGGACACAAGTCCCTTTACACGAGAAAGGGTCCTGAAGGAACTGGAAGCAATAAGAGTTGATAAAGCAATGGGGCCAGATGGGTGCACCCCAGGGTCCTTAAAGAACTAAGAGAGGTGGTGGCTGAACCTCTGGCTATCCTGTTTAGCCGATCACTGGAAACAGGGAGGTACCCAAAGACTGGAGGACAGCAGATGTAGTCCCTTATACAAAGTGGGAACAAAGAGGAAGCAGGGAACTACAGACCAGTCAGCCTAACCTCGGTAGTGGGGAAGATCATGGAAGCACTACTGAAGGAGAGATTGGTGGAACATCTGGTTGTCAATGGACCACAGGACCCAAGACAGCATGGTTTCACCCAGGGGAGGTCAGCCAGACCAACCTCATTGAATTTTGACTGGGTGACTAGGAGGTGGATCAGGGGAGGGCAGTGGACATGGCCTATCTGGACTTCAGCAAGGCCTTGACACTGTGCCACAGAAGACTATTACAAAACTGGGGAATATGGGTGTGGGCAGGACAGTAGTGTGGTGGGTAGGTAACTGGCTGGGTGGCAGGACACAGAGGATGGTGGTAAATGGCTGTCACTCCACAGAGGAAAGAGTGACCAGTGGGGTACCACAGGGATCAGTGCTGGGACCGGTCCTATTCAACATCTTCATCAGTGACGGGCGCAGGACCTAGAAGGCAGAATTTCACTGTTCGCTGATGACACAAAGCTCTGTAACAGAGTAGACACACCAGAGGGTGTAGACAGAATGAGAAGCGACCTGCAGAAACTTGAAGAATGGTCAGGGGTTTGGCAGTTGAAATTCAATGCAAAGAAGTGCAAGATAATGCATATGGGCACAAAACCCTGGCACAATATATCAGTTGGGGGTGAGGATATAGCATGCACCAAGCAGGAAAGGGATCTTGGGGTTATCATCTCTGATGACCTCAAGGTAGGAAACAGTGTGACAAGGCAGCAGGTAAAGCAAATAGGATGCTGGGATGTGTAGCAGGGGCATCACCAGCAGGAAAAGGGAGGTCATAATTCCGCTATACAAGACACTAGTGAGGCCCCACCTGGAGTACAGTGTACGGTTCTGGAGACCATACCTACGTAAGGACATAGACAGGGTACAGAAGGTTCAGAGGAGGGCAACAAAGATGGTGCATGGATTGCATCACAAGTCCTATGAAGACAGGTTGAAGGAACTGAACATGTACTCCCTGGAGGAGAGAGAGAGAGAGGGGATATGATAGAGACATACAAGTATCTTACAGGGAGGAACAGGGTGCAGGAAAACACTATTTTTAAGTGAAAAAGATGTTCCAGGACTAGAGGGCATGGGATGAAGTTGGAGGGAGGACGATTCAGAGGAAACATAAGAAAGAATTTCTTCACAGAACGGGTGACGGACAAGTGGAACACCCTGCCAGAGGAAGTGGTGGGGGCTGAAACAATCACGGGATTTAAGAATGCATGGGATAGACATAAAGGAATTCTTGAGGTTAGGAGTAAGGGGCAACAGACTTCTAGGAAAACAAACTGAACTTACAAGCTCAAATGGGCAGACTGGGTGGGCCATAGGCCCTTATCTGCCAACACTGTCTATGTATCTATGTATCTATGTATCTATGTTGTATGAGGTATGTTCAGATGGAAATTAAAACATTTTTAGAAGAGCAAATTGCGATTCACTGTCACCACAAGAACTATAAAAAAAAAAATGCCCAATGTGCAGTGACAGACATGAAGGGTTCAGGCTGACAGCTTGTCCCAATGTCTGTTGTAAGATGCACCACCCTCCCAACAGCACTGCACAAAACTTGTCTCAATGTTTTACATACAGCATTATAGAGATCTGGAATCACTTTTGATGAGAAGTATTTCCTTGGCGGTATACTCTATCGAGGTTCAATGTACTGAAGCAGCCACCTGAATCCTACATGTTCAACCACGTTATTTGCTAGCAAATCAGCAGCTATTATTTCTGAAATTTTCTTGGTTATTATAACAGCAACAGGGTGGGTCAAGGCATATTTGGCTTTACGTTCATATAATTCTGCGATGGTAAGCTGTCTCCTGGGGGGTGCTTTTGAACAAATGGACACTTTCAGTAACACTAGGAGTCCTTCAAATATGAAGAAGTGCTGGAGGTGTTTCTGTATTGATGTGGGGGCTCCCGCTACTTTCATCTATTGGAGTTACCCCTGAGTGTAGTGAGCTATCACTGTCACTTTCTCTTCAAATCTCATGACTGGAGTTCTCATTAATGTTATAATATCTGTCTAAGTACCTTTTCACTGCTGAAGTTGCCAACACTCCTTTCTTTTTATCCCTACTGATTGGCCATTTATAAATAGTGCATGTTGCCACCAACTCATCAGAAGCACTAGTGGAGAAGTATGACCAAACAAAAGAGGATATCTTTTTAGTTTTTTTCCAGGAAGGCACTGCACCTCCATCACCTTTTCAGGGTCAGACATTGTGGACACATCCGATGCAGTCTAAACAGGAAGGGAGGCAGAAACATGGGCAGACTAGATGGATCATGTGGTCCCCATCTGCCGACACGATTCCTATGTTCCTATATTTTTTCCCTGGATTTTTTGGTATACCCCCGCTACAGCGACAATTTTATCATGACCGACAGTACAGCGACAACAGCGCCAGGTCACTGTAGTGTCGGTAAGTGCCTCAGCACTGCTTTCTGGGGGTCTTGCACTCCCTCCCTGAATCAGCTCTGGCTTGGAGTTGATTATTTTAGTTACAGGGATGTGGGGGGCAGAGCCCCTTGCATGGCGGGTTCGGGGGCAAAGCCCCCAAAGAAAACACAGTTTAAAGCGACCAGCTTTATGCCGACCTCAATTGCAGTCGACATAATGGTGTCGCTGTAACATCGGTCGACAATGAATTTGTCAACCAATTGTCGTGGATCTGGATTTTTCTTGGACCTGTTCCTGTTGTGATTTATTACCTTCTAACCCACTGCCCTCCTTCTCAAATCCTAAACCGAAACATTTCTCTCTGTTTCTTCCTCATCTGCAGTTTCCATCCCCTCCAGTAAAGCATGTCATGCTCTTCCTCATATTCATCTTTATTATACTCGTTGGATTCAACCTCAGAAGAATCGGATGACTGTGAAGGACTGGCAGTAGCATAGTATTCAGTTGTTCCATACCTTGGGATGCCTCTGTGGGTGGTATGCTTTGGTTTTAACCACATAACTTTTTTTTTAATTGGGGCTGATCTAACAGATGCACCTTTTTTGGATTCAAGCATTCGATTGGAAGACAAAACTTTAGAGTTACTGTACCAGAATCACTTTAAGGGGTTTGATTTTGTTGTCCCTGTGCAGGCGGGCTGCTATCCTTTGCAGTGCCACTGCCTACCTGAGAATGCGCCTCAACACTTTGATCCATTTTTTCTTATTTCTAATTGTAATCTGTAAAAAGATCCCTCTACCTAGCATCCACTGATGACTCCCACCCTTACAGGCCAGTGCCGAATTTACTGTACACAGCACACTGACACCACCACCACCACTTCCTTCCAAGCTTAGCTCATTTAATGACTCCTAGTGTTACTGTTCAGTGACCAACTCTATTCAGCATCTCTTACTCAACAGTGTGTACTTCCACAGCCTCAGAATTTAAATTAGTGATGCAGACATATTTGGTGCACACACACTGGGATTGATTAATGGTTATATGATAAATGTATGTGATTATGAGATTATGTGATTAGGGAGGCAGTATAGCACAGTGGTTTAAGGCTCTGAACTGCAAATCTGGTGAAATCCAGCAGACCAGACCTGGGTTTCAATCCCACAGCTTCCACTTGCATACTGTGTGACCCTGAGCAAGTCACTTAACTTTCCTGTGCTCCTAGGTCGCACCTGTGAAAAAGCTTTCAGCTTAGTGTGCTACTCCTGGTTAAACAACTAAGATAAGGAATAATGGATGGAAGGAGTGATGATGACACTTGTGTACTTGTGTTGTATCTATTTAGTCACAGTAAATTAATGAATGATTCTCGTTCTCCAAGTTAAACAAAAAAATAAAGAAAATAGAATGCTACGAGTCACAATGTCCCCAACTTGGCTTTTTTGTCATAAAAGCATTTTTATAAAATATGTGAACGTTAATATGATGGCCCACAGTAGACAACACCCAGTCTCCTTGACACCCAGCAGTACAAGTTTGTCACTTTGCCCTCCACAGGGCCACCCCAGCCAACATCAGTGTAACTGCCCTGAAAAAGGGTCAGCCTTTGGTTCAGAATAATAGTAATTATTTATGGCTCCCAGCAAGTCTCTCTCTTTTTCTGTCTCTCTCCAAGTTGTGATGCCTCTCGATGGTGCAACAAGAAAACAGATTTCTTTTATTTGTGACTGGTGACTGTAATCTATGGCCCCCAGTAAGTCTCTCTCTGTCTCTCTCCTGATGGAACAACAAGAATAATAAAGATGTGTATATTTTATTTGTGATTTCTGTGACCATAATTCTATTTGGCCCACAGTAGTCTCTTTCTGTTTCTCTCTGTCATGGTGGTGACTCCTCTCAATGGAACAAGAATAAAGTCAAAGATGTATTTTGCCTTCCTGCTCTGTAATCTATAGCTCCACCAGGCCACTGAGTCTCTTTCTCTCTCCTGGTTCCTATTGATGGACCAACAAGAATAATAAAGATGTATTTTTTTATTTGGGATTTCAGTGAGTGCATTCTATTTGGCCCCCAGTGGTTTCTCTCTCTCTCTCTCTTATCTTCCCACCCCCCCCGATGAAACAAGAAATATAAAGTCAAAGATTTAGCCTGCCGGCCCTGTAATGTATAGACCCACCAGGCCATTAAATCTCACTCTGTCTTTCTGTCTCTCTCTGTCACCATGGCTCCTCTCGATGGACCAAGAAGAATAATGAAAAAGATCTATTTTTTATGTTTCCTTGCGTGTGCGCAAGAAACATCTTGCAGTTCCTTCAGAGGCATGTGAGAGGTGTGTCAAGGACTAGCCCAATGCAGAGCAATCTACAGTGGGCTCATCCCTGACAGACCAATGACTACCTAAGCAGAGTGTGACACTACTTGGAATTTCACAGCTGTAAACTGCCTGTAGTTGAAAGAAATGAAGCATTCCAATGGGAGTGCTTTAGTTCTTTCATTTACATAATGCATAAGCCAGCTGGCAAGCAGCTGAGCAGCTTAATTATGTCTAGTGTTCTCTGTCGTGCTCCCTCATACCAAAATGAAAATGTATCACCAGCCCTATACCCCTGTGGTTACAGGTAGGACCCGCAAATGTTCACTCGCTTGTCTCTCTCTTTCTTGGCACCTGCTGCTTTGCTGCTGCTCCCTCCTTGCTCTGATCCCACTCACCGCTTCTTCTGCCGAGGCTTTTACACACTTATTGGTGGCCCCTGCCACCCTGCGCACTCACCCTCTCTCCCTCCCTGCCTTGCACTTCCGTCGGAGTGGCTTCAGTAAATAGCAGCTCCTTTCTGCTCCTGCTCCAGCCCCTTCCACTTCTGGCTGCTGTCTTAACCTGGTAGGGCATAAATAAATTTACAATACTACTGCCGGAGTGGTGATTTGGGAAGGTGGAAGGAGTTGCTTTCCTTCTCTACCTCCTCCACTTCCCGCTGACTCCCATTTGCTCCTCTTCTCCCACCCGTGTGGAGTAGACCACAGTCTAAGCTCCATATGGGCTGGGAGTTTAAAGTCCCTGAAGGCACTTTCACTTAGGCGCAATTGCACTAGCAGGGTTGGCTACAACTGCAGCCACCGTAATCCTGCAGCTGCCACTGCCACATATAGGCCCTGCCCCCCCAGCAATACCTCTCAACTCACATACCAGCTGTAAGCTAGCTGGGGTCAGCACCCTCACAGCTGGCTTGGAGCTGACAGAGCCTGAAATTTACAATGGCTTTTTAATCACTAATTGGTCCAGTACTCCACTCCTGTGTTCCACATGCACAAAAGTGTGGACACTGGAGGAAGGGCCAATCATTATGATTCTGGCCTGAATATTTATTTTAAACTCCTGCCAGCATGCTAGCAGTCTTGAGGTGTATAACAGATGACATCAGGGACTGCTTTTCGGCTTAAAACTGCCACCGCCTTTGCTAGCTTTATCCCCCTGCTCTGCCCTGCCCTGTCTGAATAGTGGTACTGCAATGCTGCCAGCTCTGTTCCCTGACTGCCTCTGCCTACTGCTGCCATTTCCTGAGAGTGTTGTTGCCCTCCTGGAGTGCTACTGCTGATTGCAGGTAAGGTAACATTAATGTCAAACCTATGTTTTTCTTCCTACAAAGAATTAATATACTACAACAAGACATGAAAGACCCCCTACATTGTCACAGATCCTCAGAGAATATTCACCCTAGCTCTGCAATGATTCACTTTATTTCTGAATCAAAAATAGGCTCCTTTCTTGCAGAAGCCAGTTGGTGAGCAGATATTTTCTCAGACATGAGGGATAGTCCCTCATGTCTGAGAAAACAAGTGCACAAGTCACTGAGCTGACCAAAATCACAGCTTGTCATTTCATTTAATAAAATGAAGAGTTACAGGTCAAGACGAGCAGCTGAACTATGTGGCAATCTTGTTTGTTCAGAAGCAAAGACAGAATCCACATTTCACCATAATACATTTGCAATATTGCTAAATATAAAATCTACTACTGTATGTTTTTCATCATTATTCTTTTTGCTTAAGTACCCCTCCCCCTGAAGGTGTTTAAATTGAAGAGGTTTGTAAGGACTTTTAGTGATAATCAGGGCTGGCTTTAGGGTTTTGGGGGCTCCCTGCAGAATTAGTGAAGTGATGGGGCCCTTCTTCTTGGCTCACCTTCTCCCCATGTGTTCTGATGTAGCTCTTGTGTGCACCATTTTATTTCATTTTCAGTACAACCAGTGTTATATTTACATTTTTAAGGGGAGACAGCAGTGTTAGTCCTTGGGGCTGTTCTTCCCATACCATCCATTGCCACCCATCTGCCTCATACTCACTGGATCATAGCTTGGTGAGGCATTTCATGACATCATGATGCCACATCAGAAGGAACTGCACAGCCCTTTATTGCTGTTTTAAGAAGATAATATGATTATTTTTTTTAATTAATAAGGTAAACTGCTCTGGTTGAGGTCCTCCCCCTAAGTAGGGGGCCTCCAGCGACCACAAGGTTTGCTGGTGCCTGAAACTGGCTATGGTGATAATGACATTGTAGTATAAGTATACAAGACATGAAATGCAACCCATGCTTAAAAACACTGTTTTGTGCATAATGGGATGTTACACCTGCCTTTGCCTTGGATGTTTCTCATTTAGTATATTTGTATTTGCATTGGAAGGCAGCACAGTATGAGCAGTGCAGTGGTAACAGAACTGAACTGTTAAACAAGAAACACAAATCCATAGGATCATAGGTAGGTTACAAGCTCAGTAGGCAGTATTGCCTTTTTTGAACTCTCCACCATTTTTATTCATGGAAATGACATTTTTTGTCACCCATATATACAGTATATGTCTAATCTGTTTTTAAAGATGTTTATTGTATTACTGTCCACAACGTCTTCAGATAGAGCATTCCACATAGATATAACCCTTTGCGTATACCACTGATTTCTCCTGTTTGTTTTGTTTTGAGTGCCATTTATTTTTCTTTTTGTGTGATCTTGTATTAGTTATGGAGGGATTCATGCACAAACCAATGGTTTCAAATATTGGCTTATTTTTTAATGCTTTATAAACTAAGATTATATCCTCCCTCATTCTCCCATATTGCATAGAGTAAAGTCCCAATTGTTTTAGTCTTGTACAGTAATCCAGACCCCTTACTGCTTTGATTTTTTTAGTGGCTTTGCATTGAACCATTTCTATGAGTTTGTTACCTCTGACTGAGGTTGGGGCACATACAGATGAACAGTATTCTACATGTGGTCTAACGAGGCTAGAAAAAAGAGGGACTATGACCTTTTAATTTCGATTATTAATGTTTCTTAATATACAGCCCAAAATCTGATTCCCCTTCTTTACAATATTTGTTGTGTGTTTCAAAGCACATGTTTTTCAAAAAAATGACTCCTAAATCCTTTTCATTATCTGTTACTTGTAGATTTATGTTATTTAGTTTATAGGTGTATAGCTTCATGACAGCCACTGGCTCACTAGTTTTTTTTTTGTTTGTTTTTTTTTGCATCTATCTCTGTCACTGCAGCTTAAAAATGTAGCATGCAATGCAATTAAATAGAAAGTACTTAAAGCCAAAAAAGAAACGGATGCTTCGGGTTTTAAGTGGTACTTTCGGAATACTGAAAGAGTTAGTCTGTCCTGAGGGAGTAAAGGCAAGCCCGGCTTTGGACAAATATGAGCTACCCTGGGTAATGGTGTTTACTCACCTGGTAAAGGTGATCATTTGAGTACCCTTTATAGTACTCTGCAACCAAAAACCATTGGGTATTCCTCATCCATCCTATAGGTTGATGCACGATCCAATCAATTTTGAGCTGGACAAGTCCAGTCCCTGTGTCCCATCTTGGAATCTCCAGTGAGGATCTTCTCTAGCAATTAAAAATTTAAAGCAGACAAGAACAACATACTACAGGCAAGAGAGAGGCAGTACCATGCTATGCATATGCATTCCGTATTCCTCTCTGCCTACAGTATATGTCTGGTAACCTTATCTGACTCATTCTCTGAAAAGAGAAAAAAACCCACACTAGGCAGTGATTATGAGTCATAGAAACAGAATTTGATGGCAGATAAGGACTGCTTGGCTCACCTAGTCTGTCCATTTCCCTACCTGATGGAAAGCTGCAGATTCTAGTCAACCAACAGCCTACTTCCGCCTACCCCCCACTAGAATTTTCTTATGTCTGTCCCATGCATTCTTGAATTCTCCCACTGTTCTTGACTCCACAACCTCCTCAGGAAGGCTGTTCCATGCATCCACAACCCTCTCTATGAAAAAAATACTTTCTAACATTACCTCTGAGCCGTCCCCCCTCTATCTTCAAATTGTGCCCCCTTGTTCTTCCACATCTCTTTTTCTGAAAGATGCTACCCTCTTGTACTTTGTTAATTCCCTTGAGATACTTGAAATTTTCTATCCTGTCCCTCCCTTCCTCCCTCTGTTCCTCAAGGGTATACATATTAAGCTGCTTTAGTCTCTCCTTGTATGTCTTCTGGTGCAGACCCTGCACCATTTTGGTTGCCCTCCTCTGAACAACCTCTACTCTGTCTATGTCTTTGTGATGTGCTCTCCAGAATTGCATGCAGTACTCCAGATGGGGTCTCACTAACTGTCTGTACAGAGGGATAACAATCTTTTTATTTATAGCAAGACACAACTAATACGAGTTATCACTTATTGAAAGAGTGAAAAAGCAACAGTACAGTATAACAAAAGATCGATATGTACACATCAACACATCACTTTGAAGTCATGCTGCGGCAAGGGCCACAGATATTTACAGTAGTTGTATAGTAGATCTGCCGTGATGGGAGGGGCTGCAGAGTACTATAAAAGGTACTCAAATAATCATCTTTACCAGGTGAGTAAATACCATTATATTTTGTACCCTTTATAGTACTCCTCAGCCAGAAACCATCAGGATCTTAGTAACAAGTAAGGTCTTTTCTTTCTCATGGGTGGGATATGAGGCAGCTTATTTTGACCCTACTGACTTAAGGTACCCTCTCTTAAGACTGCCCTAGCAAAGGATGCCCTCTCAGCTGGCGTCACATTCAGCCTGTAGTGTCTGGTAAAGGTGTGTAATGAGGACCAAGTGGCTGCAGTGCAAATGTCTGCAGTGGAGACTAGTCCCCTCTCTGCACAGGATGTTGCCACTGCCCTAGTGGAATGGGCTTTGATCCCTTCCAGTGGTTCTTGACCTGCTACTTTATAGGCTTCTGAAATGGTCTGTCTTATCCATCTTGCAGTGGTGTCTGTAGAGGCTGCTTGGCCCACTTTCTTCCCTGTAGTTAAGACAAATAAGTCTGTGTGTCTTACGGACCTCTGCAGACTTCCAGAGATATATCTTAAGCTCTCTGCCCACGTCCAAGGGGTGAGTTTCTCCTGGATTCAGGTCCTGTTCTTTGAAAAATATGGGTGGTATTACCCCTAGATTCATGTTATTCATCATTGCCACTTTGGGAAGGAAGGAAGGAAGGAAGGAAGGATAGGACTGTTCTGAGGGTAACCCTATCGTTAAGAAAATTGAGAAAGGGTTCTTTACAGGACAAGGCTTGTAGTTCCCCTATTCTCCTAGCTGAAGATATGGCCACTGAGAATACTGTTTTTAGCATGCACCAGTACAATGAATCCTGTTGGAACAGAGGTTCCTGGAGGGCCTCCAGTACTGTGTTTGGGTGCCAAGGTGCACATATGGGTAAAACCCTTGGGGATGTTGTGGTGACTACCCTGAGTAACCTGACCACATCTGTGTGTGAGCCAGTCGGTTCTACCCGAGTTATGGCCCCTTTATGGATTACATGGCAGAAGTTTGCACCTTTAGTGAGGAGGGGCTAAGGCCTTTGTTTGCCCCTTCATTCAAGAAGTCTAATAATTGTGGCAGTCCTGCAACTGTCAGTGACGTCCCCTGTTCCAGACACCATTTATGAAAAATGTTCCATTGTCTGAGATATGTAAGAGATATTGAGATGTGTGATATATTGAACTGTATGTCAGTTAATACCTGCATACTGTCTATTTCACCTTGTATACCATGTAACAACATGTAATGCCATTGAATGTCTCTCCGGGTCGCCCTTGTAAAAGGGACCCTCAGGGCCCAGTGGGCCTACCCAGTCATCAAAATTCAATAAATAAATAAATAAATATGCTTTGTTTGTTGATTGTTTTCTGGATGCAACATGCATTCCACCACTCCAGGGCGATAACCTAGATTCAAGAGTCTGTTCCTTTCAACAGCCAAGCCACCAATTTGAGTGTCGCTGGGTTCAGATGTAGAACTGTGCATTGACTCAGTAGGTCTGATCACCTGGGGAAGGGCATCGGGGAGTCGGTGGACATTGTCTAAAGAAGGGAGTATCAGGATCTCCGTGGCCAGTCTGGTGCTACAATCATTACTGTTGCCCCCGTGGTTCTGATTTTGTGCAGAATGATTATGGTCTGTGGGAAGACATATACTCTCTTGAAGTTCCAAGATGTAGATATCAAGTCAACCCCTTGAGCTATCCGATATGAGAATCTCGAGTGGTATACTGGTAGTTGATTGTTGTGGCGAGATGCCATGAAGTCCACTTGAAAAGGTCCCCATTTCCTCTGGATGTGGTGAAACGCTCTCGTGTTGAGCTTCCATTCTGCCTGATTGATGGTTTCCCTGCTTATCCAATCCACCTGTATGTTGTCTATTCCTGCCAGGTATATTGCCATGATTGCCATGAGATGTTCTGCTGAATGAAGGATTTTTAATGACTTCTTTATCATGCCCGTGCTCCGTGTGCCTCCCTGCTTGTTCAGGTATGCTACGGTAACCTGGTTGTCGCACCTTACCAGAATTGCCCAGTTGGGGATTAGAGGTTGAAAGAATAATAATGCTAGTCATACCACTCTCATCTCCAGGACATTTATTGGGAGCTTTGAGTCTCTTGGTGACCACTGACCCTGTGTCACATGCTTTGAATAAGTTGCTCCACAACCCTTCAGACTCGCATCTGTGGTTATGGTTGCATAGTGCGGTTGCTCACGTTGGTGACCTCTTGTCAGATTTTTTCTGTATGTCCACCAATGTAGGCTGTTCATTATGCCCTCCAGTGGTGTCAGCTGAAATCTGAAGCCCTGGGTGGTCTGATCCCATGCTTCTGTGAGGTAGCATTGCAATCACCTCATGTGTAGCCTGGTCCAGGGTATCATGTCTATCATGGCTGCCATGGTCTCCAGGACCTGTAGGTAATCCCAGACTGGTCTGGTTGGTGTCCTTATAAGTCCTGCAGCTAGAGTGCGGATGGTTTGTATTTTGTCCTCTGTTGGTGTCACTTGTTGAGATTGGTGTGGATTACGGGTCCCAGATGGGTTAGGCACTGTGAAGGAATCAGTTGGCTCTTTGCCATGTTGATGACCCAACTGTGATCCTGCAGGCACTTCAGGGCTAAGTTTATGTTGAGATGCGCTTCTTCTATCGTTCTTGCTCTTAGTAGCCAGTCATCTAAGTATGGAATGACATGTATTCCCTGTTTTCTCAGGTGTGCCGCGAGGACAACCAAGTCTTTGTAAATACCCTGGGTGCCGACGTCAGGCCAAATGGAAGGCATGTGGTAATGCTCCCCTTTCACATTGAATCGTAGATACTTGTAATGGGCGAGTCTCACTGGGATATGTAGATATGTATCCTTCAAGTTGATTGATGTGAGGAAATCTCTGGGTTGAATGGCCAGAAGTAACAAACGTAGTGTTTTCATTTTGAACTTTTTGTACACCACAAATTGGTTCAGGAAGTTTAAGTCCAGCACTGAGTGCATTCCCTCTGTTTTCTTAGGAACTACAACAAACAAAGAGTAGACTCCTGTGTCTTTTTTCTCTGTAGGGATAAGCATAATAGCTCCATTTTTAAGTAACTGTTATGGCTTTGTGTATTGCGCTTGACTTCTCTGTACACTTTGGGGCTGGGGATCTGTAAGGTCGGTGTGGGATTGACTTTTGGGTGAGTTCTACTGCATAACCCAGTGTCACAATCTCCCTTATCCACTTGTCCAATGTTGTATGGGCCCATTGTGATGCAAACTGTTGAAGTCTTCATGCTTCTCTTGGGTTTGCTTGGGCCCAACTGATCTCATTGCTTTTTTTCATGTTTTTTGAAGTTTGGCTTGCAATTGTTGGAGTTACATTGCTTGCCGGGACCTGTTTTTGATTTGTTTCCAGAAGGTCTTTGTTGAAATCTAGGTCTTTTAATCTATTGTCTGTTCCCTTGTGAATTGTGGTGTTGGGTCTTAACTTTAAAGGATTTGTCCTTGTTCCAAAAGGGCCTGTATGACAGTAGGTAGACATCATTGTCTCTGTGTGCTTGTTTTCCACCTCTGTTCTTTAGATATGGCATGGGTCCTTCACCAAATAGGGTGCCATCTTTGAATGAGTGCTTCATTAGCACACCTTTGGACTCATTATTAGCTTGTCACAGCTTCAACCACAATGCCCTCCTTGCTCTGTTGGCTAGGACTGCAGTCCAGGAACCAAATCTCAATATATCCGAGGATGCATCCATGATATATTTTACTGCTTGTAGAGTGCATTCGCTGAATTTGCTTGGGGAAAGTCCTCTGGAATGTCTTCTGTGATGGACTCCATCCAGCGTAGTAGCACTCGGCTTGTAAACCAGATTGCTGTATCGGCTGAGCATGTCATTCCCAACACTTTGTGGATTCTCTTGAGATGTTCCTCAATTTGTTTTGTTCATTGGCTCCTTTAGAGCTGCCATGCTTTCAGTTGGGATAGTGGTTCACTTTGATAGTTCAGAGATGGGTTGGTCCATTTTGCGGGCCATTCCCCAATGTGTTTTTCTTGTTTCCCCCAGCGGGTACCAAGATTGTACCATGCCCTTCTCTGGCATCCTGGTGGGTTCAGGAGAATCATACTCTTTAGCGATAATATTCTCAATGGTGTAGCAGGTGGGGAAATTAATCTTCACCATAGGCTGCCCAATTGATAGTAGTGGATCTTCAGACATAGATGGTTGTTCCTGTTGTTCCACTACTTTAAGTGTGAACCTCACCATTCTGATAAGTTCCTCTATATTCTCTCCATGGCACATGCAATTTGATTTATCATATGTTTCTTTGTCTAGCTCTACTGGGTTTTCTGAAGTGGTGCTGTCCATCTCCTGTCTGGGTCTTTTTTGGGAGTCATACCCTTGCCCAGACGGTTTTTCAGGGGGCAATGTAGTATTGCCCATTTTAAACCCTTCCATCATTTGAAACAATGGTCATGCTTGGCTAGCATCCAACGCCAGTGGTGCCATTGGAGGAGCTAGCATCTTGGAGTCCGAGACCTGGTCCTCTGTATCTCTGGACCCTCCATTGTCTGTCAGCTTACAAACTGCACTGAAGTGGTCGGCCTCATCCACTTCTGGAAACATCCCTCTGCACTCCCTGCATTTCCTCATGTTGCAAACACTGGGGGATAGAAAGAATTGTATTAGAAAGTGGCCTTCCATAGTTGATTTCTAGTATTGAATATATTTCCCTTTTTTGTAAGCCAGAAAGGTTACAGTGCTGTTTGAATGATCTTGCCCCTTTAAGAGATGCCTAGTATATTGCCAGTATGTGGCCCTGATCCCAGGTAACATGAACACCATGAAATTTTGTGGTAATATGCATTGCTTGGGGCTTCCCTATAGATAGTAATCTAAGAAGGCCCTGGCCCCAGGTAAAATGGCTGCCGCAAGATCTCGCAGTATTTCCCATCAAAAAAGGCCACCAGAGTCTCGCAAGAGTTTGTGTGAGACTGAATGTGCTGCAGAACAGAAGCACATTGTCTCATACGGCTCACAGTGGCTTGTGGGAGCCACTCCCAGGATTTCAAAACAGACATGGCGGTGTGGAGGCTCGGTGGGCAGAGAAGTTGAGTCAATAGCCCACCGAGTCCTGGAAAGAACCACCCATCCCAAGGATCGTTGGGCCACTCCGTAAGATGGTTGCTGTTAACTAGAAGGCTCAGAAGTGAATCCAGAGGAGGGATGGCCGCATTACCGCTATGGACCCTGTGGGAGCAGAATCAGCAACAATACTGGGCCCTAATCTCAGGTGAGGAAAAGGCAAGGATTCCAGGAGGGTAGGGAGGCGTGGGGGTAGTAAGGTGCTTAGAAGGCCCCTGTTACTCCTTTCTAGGTATGACTACTGACTGATTTAAGTAATTATAACCTCCTTACTCCAGAGGTATATTCACGCTCAGAGAGGGAGATATGCCCTGGAAGGATAGCTGAGTTAGGAGGCAGTAGGGGGAAAGCAGCCTGCCTAGCTCCATGAGAGAAAACAGATATGTAAAGAGAAGCAGAGACGCTGCAGGAGGGGTTTTCTGCTTCTAATACCACAAGCTTACGGGTTAGTTATATCCTAAGGGAAGCAGGGTATGATACAGGAGGGGTTTCCTGCTACCCATGTACCAAAATAGCTCACTGTAATCCTCCTCAATGCATATATTGATGCATTAGGTCTAGCTTTTTTTTTTATATAAATAAAAGGCTCTAGACACATTTGTTAGACCTGTGCTGTGGTTACCAGGTTAAAATCAATAATAATTAAGGCTCAATAACTAAAATGTTTCTGTACCTTGGTACTAGTTGTTAATAAAATTGCTGGGAGCAGACTTGGATAGTGACCAACCTCTGTAGATGCAGGAAAGTAACTGGAGATTCCATGATGGGACAAAGGGGCTGGACTTGTCCAACTCAAAATTGAAGGATCATGCATCAACCTATAGGATGGATGAGGACTACCCGATGGTTTTTGGCTAAGTACTATAAAGGGTATGAAATATAATTTAATTTTAAGGCAGCCCTAGTTTCATCCAAACACGAATTCTGTAAATGTACTTTTTGATGGTAACTATATAATATAGACTAGTTATCATCAAAAAGTACATTTATAAAATTTGTGTTTGGAGGAACTCAGACCTGATAGAATTGTAAACTACAGCAATAATAAGTCACCATGGGCTCTATTTTCAAAGCGCTGGCAATAACGCAAGGTGCCTGCACCAAACATAAATGGCACAAGTGGCACCTTACATCCGAAACTGTATCGGGATCCGCCACTGCAACTGTCCATGATTTTTAGAGATGTCCTGATTTTGCTTCAAACTTTTCCTGTCCCTCATAACATTTGTCATTTTCTGACTGAACTGTAAAGATTGCAAGCAAAAATGGTTACAGACTTATTCTTCTTCAGAACATGCATCTTATATCAATCCCCTTATTCTATCAGCATTCTAAGCACATATTGCCAATTTTTAAGATGTGCCCCTGATTTGGGGTCTTTGTCCCTCATTTTTTGTAAGCCCTGTCCTTGATTTATGAGGCAACAGGTGGAGAGGTATGCCAACAGTGCCCACAGCATAAACGGGCTCAGGGAGCCCCCACTAGACCCCAGAGAAGGGGATTAACCTAATAAAGAAAAACACTGGCCCCAGTGTTTTAGAGGGTCAAAATGTTGCATGGCAGAAAGCTGTCGTCTTAATAGCATTACCGCGATTTCATGTTAACTTTTGTTCTGTGAGGGGGCTCCTACCCCACCCCCGTTACAGTGGGCTGATGCCCCAGACCCCCCACTAAAGATTCTAACTCCGGGGGGGGGTCCAACATGGAGAGCACACAGGTCCGGGTTTCGCCATAATACCGTACGCTATTAAGCATACGACATTATGATCCGGTATGGCCCCAGTCATCTGATGCTAGCCCCTAGACCACCAGAGCTTTTACATTGTGTCCCCCCCGAGGCATTTCTAAGCCCCAAGGCTGTTAGTGCCTTTTTTTATTAAGCTAAAGGGTTACTGCCCCCCACTAGCCACCTGGGCTACTACATAAATTACTGGTTACTCAGCCACCATTATGGACAAAAGGGTTTTAGCTGAGGCCCTCCTTCCCCAAACCGCACTCCTTTTTTTCTCTATTTCTTCTCTTTTACTGTTTTTTAACCCCAACTATTCTCTTTCCTTTTGCAGGTCTGACTGGACGAGGGCTCCTCCCTTAATCAGATAAGTTTATTTTTATTTATATCCTGTCCTTTCCACCCTTTTGGACCCTCTAAGAGCTGCAGATCCTTTGTGACCCCTTTTCGATTCTTTTTTACAGGTGCAGCAGATGACATCTCTTCAGGACCACCCCTTGACCCCCTGCACTTAGGTAAGTCCCTTTATGTTACCTATGTTTTGGTGGGTTGACTGTAACAAACCAATTGCACCCATTACAGACTTAGTAGATCTGTAACCACAACAAGCCTTTTATGATTTTCTCCTCACCCCAAATTAACACTATGGTACTAGATCTACGTTATAAAGACTGATGCCTCTAATTCACTAATATCTGCTTTCAACACACCAAAAACTCTCTCAGGCACATGAACGCATCCAAAAGATCAATACAACTGCATGTGTGGTGTTTATTTTCCAGCACATGGTTTTATTTTGTATTTTGTGAAAGACTGTAAGAAAGTGATGACTGTTGATATTTGTCCTCCCTCTAACAAAAACTTTTCGTTTTGATCATGTTATTTCACACTATCTCCAGGCTTTGTAGTTCACTTGCCGCTTGTTTCTGTTTTACTTATTTTGCAAATACAATGCAAGGAAACATTCGCATTGACAAATGCTTGTTTATTTCTGTGATTCTGTGACTGTAATTCTATTTAGGGCCCCAGTAGTCTCTCTCCCCTTGTGGTTATGGTCCTCTCGATGGAACAAAAAGAACAAACATACTTTCTTTTTCTCTGCCTCCCCAGTAAGTTTTCTCTGCCCCCCACTCCAGTATCTCTCTCTCTCTCTGTCTCTCTCCATTCTCCTGCCTTGCTCACAGATGCAGACTAGTTTAAAAAGTGTAATAACCACACAAGAAATCCATAGGTGCTCAACACACCCCCTTCCATCTAGCTCGCTTGCTCCTTCACCTTTCAGCCACGTTGTGCACTCACCATGGTTATATACAGTGGGTGAGTGCATCACTTGACTTTCACTTTGGAGTGTCACATGACTGTTGCCTGATTAGATGCCACCAACTGCCTGTATGTGACACAAGAATGTCAATGGGATCCCCAAGGCAACAGTCAACTAAAGCATTAAAAGATGTGCTGCAGCTTCCAAGGCATCTAAAGTGCAAAAAGACGCACTCTGTGGCTTACCACGGAGCCACAACTGGATTTCTGCAGTGAAATCCATATTTATCCAGGTCCAAGGATAACTGCTTGATCCGGGAGTTCTGATTTCGGGCAGAACAGTCTGCCCAGCTCTAATAAGTTCTTGGCCAGCTTAGCCCCACAAGGAACAAGAATCACTGAATTGGAAATGTGGGTCTCTGCTGTTGAGGATCACACTGGAGAGCTGCTGCAGAGTCACCAAGTTGCAGAAGGTGCTAGCGGAGTTCCGAGAAACCTTAGACATCCAGGAAATCCTTCAGAAGTGCAACAACCTTAGGATTTGGTTGACACCAGAGAAACATAGAAACATAGAATTTGACGGCAGATAAGGACCGCTTGGCCCACCCAGTCTGCCCATTTCCCTACCTGATGGATAAGCTGCAGATCCTAGTTAACCAGCAGCCTACTTCTTCCTACCCCCACCCCCTAGAATTGCCTTATAACTGTCCCATGCATGCTTGAATTCCATCACTGTTTGTGACTCCACAACCTCCTCTGGAAGGCCGTTCCATACATCCACCACCCTCTCTGTGAAAAAATACTTCCTTAAATTACCTCTGAGCGGCCCCCCTTCTATCTTCAAATTGTGCCTTGTTTCTTGCACCTCTTTTTTTGAAAGATGCTACCTCTTGGACTTTGTTGATTCCTTGAGGTACCGAAAGTTTCTATCATGTCCCCCTCTCCCTCCTTTCCTTGAGGCTATACATATTAGCTCCTTAAGTCTCTCTTCATATGTCTTCGATTGCAGACCCTGCACCATTTTGGTGCCCTCTCTGGACAACCTCCATCCTGTCTATGTCTTTGTGGAGATTGGGTCTCCAGAACTGCCACGCAGTACTCAGATGGGGTCTCACTAGCTGTCTGTACAGAGGATAATAACTTCCTGTTTTTACTGGTGATGCCTCTCCTATGCATCCCAGAATCCCCCAGCCCTCCTTGCTGCCCTCTCACATTGCTTGACCACCTTTAGGTCATCTGATGACTACCCCAGGTCCCTTTCCATTTTTGTTGTTGTTAGTATCTCACCCCCCATTGTGTACTCTTCCCCTGGGTTTTTGTTTCCCAGGTGCATTACCTTGCACTTCTTAGCATTGAATCTAAGCTGCCATACATTTGACCATTCCTCTAACCTTGCCAAGTCCCTTCTCATCCTTTCCACTCCACCTTGTGCATCAACTCTGTTGCAGATCTTTGTGTCATCTGCAAAGAGACATACTTTTCCTTCCAGTCCCTCTGCAATGTCACTTATAAAGACATTGAATAGGACTGGTCCTAACTGAATCCTGCGTACCCCACTAGTAACCTCTTTTTCAGAGTGAACTCCATTTACTATTTCTCTCTGTGTCCTATTCTCCAGCCCATTCTTTACCCAGGCTGTCATCTTGAGACCCACTCCCAGGCTGGCTAACTTATATATTAATCTTTGTGTGGGACTGTGTCAAATGCCTTGCTAAAGTCTAGGTAGGCCATGTCCACAGCCCCTCCCTGATCAACTGCTTTAGTCACCCAGTCAAGAAATCTATCAGATTTGTCTGGCATGGCCTTTCCACTGTGAATCCATGCTGCCTTGGGTCCTGCCCCTCTGGCCTCTAGATATTAAACAATTCTTTCCTTCAGAGTTATTCCATCATTTTCCCTACCACTGAGGTTAAACTAACAGGTCTGTAGTTTCCTGCTTCTGCCTTGCTCCCACTTTTGTGAAGGGAATCACATCTGCCTCCTCCAGTCCTCGGGTACCACCCCATCCTCCCATGAATTGTTAAAGAGGGTAGTCAGTGGTGTCACTAGTTCAACCCTTAGTTCTTTTAGAATTCTGGGATGAATCCCATCAGGCCCCATTGCTTTGTCCACCTTCAGTTTTAAGAGTTCTTTCAGAACCCTTTCTTCTGTAAATGGGCTGGTATCAACTTCTGTATCCAGAGTGTTTCTACTGTTTGATTTAGGTACCTCCCCCTCTTCCTTTGTAAATACTGAGCAAAAATATTTGTTTAGTATCTCTGCATTTTCACAGTCACCCTCTGCCCACCCTTCCTTCCCCATTATTAAGCATCACTATCCCTCCCTTGGTCTTCCTTCGGTCCCTGATGTACCTATAAAAGGTTTTATCCCCTTCTTAACTGAGTTGGCTATCTTTTCCTCAGTTTGGGCCTTTGCTGTTCTGACTGCCTTCCCAGCTTCCTTTTGCTTTAACTGATACAGTTCTCTGTCCTGTTCCTTCTGTGATTCCTTGTACTTCCTGAATGCTTTTTCTCTTGAACCTTCACTGCCACTTCCTTTGAGAACCATAGTGGTTTTACATCGTTTCATTTTGTTTATTTGCTTTACACAAAGGCTTGATACCTCTGTGATGGCAGTTTGTATTATTCCCCATTGTTCTTCCACCCTCGCTTTCTGCCCATTTGCTAGTGCATTCCTTAGGCACTCACCCATTTTGACAAAGTCAGCCCTCATAAAATCCAGTACCTTTGTCTTTGTATGGCTTGACTCTATTGCTGTGTTTATTGTGAACTATACTGTTCGATGGTTGCTAGTTCCCAGATGGCTACCCACTTCTACATCTGTGATCCTCTTCATCTCCATTTGAGAGAACCAGGTCTAAGATTGCACCCTCTCGAGTGGGCTCCAATACTAGTTGTCTAAGGCATGCCCCCTGTAGGGCATCTAGAATAACCCCACTCTTAGAAGTGGCTGCTGCAACTGCACTCCAGTTAACATCTGGCATATTCAGATCACCCATCAGCAATATCTCCCCTTTTTCTGCCATTCTAAGTATACTTTCTATCATTTCCTTGTCCATTTCCTCCCCCTGAGAAGGGGGTCTGTATACAACCCCTGTGCGTATTGTGGTGCCATTGCTGGTCTCCAAATTTACCCACAGTGCTTCTTCTCCTCCCTGTTTACCCTTTTGTTCTGTTGCTTTGATTCCTTCTCTATGTAAAGAGCTACTCCTCCTCCTCTTTTACCTTCCTGTCCCTCCTGTAGATAGTGTATCCTGGTATGTTTACATCCCAGTCATGGTTTTGTGTGTACCATGTTTCTGTGACTGCCATGATATCCAGATGTTCCTCCTCCATCAAGGCCACTAATTCAGGAAGCTTGTTACTCAGACTACAGGCATTGGTACTCATTGCTCTCCATTTTTTGATGGCTTTACCTTCTGTTGCAGCATCCCCCACTGACCTTTCTACCTTGGTCTTTTCTCATTTAGTACCCTGTTTTGTAGGGGGAGGCCGGGATTTTCCTGCTGCTTATCAGTGCCTCCCCCCTTGACTAGTTTAAAAGCTTGCCAATGAAGCATTTAAACTGATTGCTCAAAAGACTTGTTCCCTTCCTGGACAGATGCAGACCATCCTGCCAGTATAGGCTGGTGTCCCTCCAGGTGGAACCCCAGTCCCCAATGAAGCCAAACCCCTGTTCTCCACACCATTTATTCAACCATTCATTAAACTGCATGGTGCAAAGTACCCTCACCTCACTCATGTCATTGACAGGCAGCACCTCTGAGAAGGATACTGTGTGTGCTACTTGTCTTAGGCCCTCCCAATTCTACAAGAGTCCTTCTGCACTGCTCTAATCTCATGATGAGCCAAGTCATTTGTCCCTAGGTGGACAATGACATCCAGCTCAGACTCCCGTGCAGCTGTTCCCGTGATCCTGAGGATGCGCTTCCTGTCCCTCCAAGCCATGGCACCAGGCAGGCACCTTACTTCAGTTTTCCCTGCTCCCCCCAGTTCTATCCCCCTAATAATTGAGTCCCCCACCAGGAGCTGCTTCCTTTCCTTGTGGTGTCCTCTGTCTCTTTCCTGTGGGCCTCCCTTGTGACAGCTGTCCTCAGCCTCCTTAGTCTCCTCTGTGGGTGCATCCATAGGGGAGCTATGCTCCCCCAGAATGGTGTATGGATTGTGGGTGGAACAACTGACTGGGTGTGCCACTGTTCCACCATCCTCACCCTTCCTGAGCCCACTGTGGTCCAACTGCTGTGTTTTCTTCCAACCTCTGAGGTAGTGGTGGTGGCTCTGGTGCTCCCTGGATGGGGAGGTTCCCTTTCTACCGTCCAGTGTGGCCTGGGGGAAGGTTCCCTTACTACTGTCCAGCATGGCCTGAAGATGGGCAACTTCCTCCCTCAGGGCAGAGAGTTGTCTGCAAATAGGGCAGCATCTCAGCCTCCAGAAAGACTCCCAGAAGACTGCTGCCCCACAGCCATTACATTGTACTACTCCCCACATGTTTATCTACTTTTCTTTGTGTGTGTGTGTGTGTGTGTGTGTGTGTGTGTGATTGGTTTGTTATATAGAAATATATATTTTATACAATGTGTATGCTTATATTGTCAGTGCAGTGTGCTAGAGAGGATATGACAGTGATATGCACCTTGCACTCTTGAGGAAATGATGTCAGAACCCCAGGTATAAAGGAACTATTTCCAGGGGTGGGTGGGGTGAGAGGTGGGAAGGGTTGGCCCAAACTGTGCCCCAAGAAACAATCAGCTTAAAGCTCTGACCCAGCACTGCGATGAGTGCCTCTCCTGTCACTAAGATGCCCTACACAACAATTTGACAGAGAAAATACCCTGCTAATCAAACAGAGAAAAATCCAGACATCCAACTCAGACACAGTTAACCTCCCCAGCCCAAAACAGCCTGGTGGTTTGTGCTCTGAAAGCGGTCAGCCCCAAAATAAGTCAGCTGTGCTTTACACTCTTCCTGCACTGAAAATCTTCAGAATTAAGCCAACTGATTGACTAGTGACACCCTGTGATGTAAGCAGGCCTTTCAATGTAGGTAGGCTGCTGTCTGATTCCAATTCTTTGTAGAAAGCGTAGCTCCCCTGTTTACAGTATTATGCCTTACCAAGTTTGCAGCTCCTAAATGAAGTTCCAGTTTGTTCTTTGCAGTGTTGCAATGTTCTCTGCTTCAGACAAATCAAAAGTCAGACTGACTGGCTTCTAACTGTGAAGGATGCCTAAAACAGCAGTGATGAACCCCACCCAGAGCCAACTGATTGACTAGTGACACCTGTGATGTAAGCAGGCCTTTTAATGTAGACAGGCTGCTGTCTGATTCCAATACACAAAATCTTTCAGTGAAACCAGGGATATAAACTTAACTACTCAGCCAGCAGGACACTTTTAAAATGTTGCAAAAATATCCCTCTAAATCCTAGGTCTCAACCCCAGCAATCAAGCAAATTCAGTTGTATCTCACTCCTTCTGGTTATAAAATGACTACACTTTTAATGGAATCCTGCAATTCTCTGCTTAATGCCAATAAGGAGAAAAACAATTGAAACTCTTTGTAGAAAGCGTAGCTCCCCTGTTTTACAATATTATGCCTTACCAAGTTTCCAGCTCCTAAATGAAATTACAGTTTGTTCTTTGCAGTGTTGCAAGGTTCTCTGCTTCAAACAAATCAGATCAGACTGACACAGAACACAGAGAGCTCGGATGTAGCAACTTTTGTTGAAAATGGCTACTGCAAGTTCTAAAGTTAAACTGCCCTAAAGATCAGACAAAGGTGGACATGGCATACAAAGTTCTCACCCCCGCCCCCTGGATAATGCACCCCTGAGACAAATCATTCTCAAGCTGCACCATTACCCTGATTAGAAGTGGCTTCTAACCATGTTTAGGAAGATGAGCAGCCTGAAGTTTGGAGAACACCTTATATTTATCTTTCAGGACTTTTCTAGGATGATTCAGAACAAACAGAGGGTGTTTGGCCTGTTACTGGACAAAGTGAGACAGCACAAAGTGGACTTTCAGTTTCTATACCCAGTAGTAGGTAAAATCAGCCACAAGGGTGCCATATACACATTTTGGGAAATTGAGCATGGAGGAGTGGCCTGGTTAGAAATGGGTCTGCTTCTAAAATTAATTGTTTTTTTTTTTTGTTTTTTTTTTGATGTACTGTGTGTTTTTAGAGTTGGGCCTGGGTGAACTTGGGAATGGGGAGGTGATTCTGGCACCCTTTCTACTCACTGTTATATGGACCAGTTATGTTTGACTCTCCCACCTTACTACCCCTGTAGGCAAAGCCCCAGATACCAGAGCTACTGTACAGTGATACGGTGCATCGGGACATAGCAGTATCTGAGGGGGAACAACACAACAGCCTGCCATTTTGGTTCCCTCTCAAGTAGGAGGGTCTGTTGTTGCCTGGTGAGCTGAAGATGTGCGGCAAAAGGGCTGCTGCATATGATGGCTTTGGGAGTTGGAGAATGTGCAGTGGCTTACAGACTAGGGGACTTCCAGGTTTGAGAAACACAGGACTAGTAAGCCAGATCACCACCGTGAATACTGGTGTGTTCCAGATGACAGGTAAATTAACTACAGACTGCTATACACTGCCTTTGGACTCTGTAAAATACTCCACAAACATTGGGAGGGACCCTGGTTTTAGGGGGTTGGGGGGATTAGTGGGTAGGGGCAATGAATGGGAACTGTAATGGAATTACAGTGGCTCGAGGGAGTGGTTTGTCAAAGACATTAAGTAGTGTTGATCTCCAAGGAAACACCAGGTAGATGGCCTTGTTGAGGTGAAAGTAATCAGGTGGGGCAAAACTTTTTATTTTTTTGTACTTAAGGCAGTGGTATCAATGTTCTTCAGGGCAAAGGTAATGGAGGTGCCAGCCCACCATCGCACTGTTGTGGGGGGCAGAAAGTGCAACCACAGAGGGAGGGCCCATCACCTTATCCTGTGATGCTCCTTTCCTGGGTGGGGGAGGGAACAGATACTGATTTACTTATGCTCAGCATCTCCCATGGCAGATTGGACTTATAAAATCTTGTACAGGGGTAAAAGTGGAATGCATTATATTAATGTTGCCCATATGTTACTGTAATTTCTTTGATTTGGAATGTCTAGCATGCACTAAGGAAACAATATGATAGAAATGAAGTGGGGGGTAAAGAGATATTATCCAAACTTTAGGTTAGTCCTCTTGCTCTGAGCCACCCTATCTGATGGGCCATTTTCCAGCGGGGGCATCACCTTTACACAGGAGAGAGTGGTCAGGGACCCTAGTGGTAGATGTTATGTTTTATTGAAGGGCACAGTCTTTGGGTAGAGAATCATGCTAAGCAATGTGTATACCCCTGCTTTGCATGATTCAGTGTTCTACGATCGGTTGCTGACTTTGTTACAAAGAGAGCAATTCCCTAATTTAATTCTATCAGGGGACTTCAACTGTATGCTAAACCCCCAACTAGACAGGTATGAGGGAGACAGAAGGCAAAATCCAGCTATAATCAGATGGGGGGAGGGGTAGGACTGAGCGAACTTGAGATTCTCGAAGTTTGGCGGTAGGCCAATCCAGGAGCAAGGAATTTTGCTTAAATAGAGTCTGTGTGGCTGGCTGTTTGTTTGTCTCTTGTCAGTAGTTTAGTTTTTGTGGATTTTCATGTGTTTCTGCTTGGAGGAACTAGACCATTCTTGGACATAAAATCTATGAACATTTCCTGGACTAAGAAACTGCAAAACATCAACACCAGGTATTGGCATTCTCATCATAAATCAACTTATTTGGAAGCCATCAAAGCTAAAAGTAAGGTCAGTAAATCTGTTATACAAGCACTGAGTTGTGGAGTGCTGCATTGAATCCACATTTCCGTCTGACTTGTTCTTGAAAGATGTGTACTAGTCTTTGAGGTCTATTCAAAACCATTTTGGAGAACAAAGGGAAGAGACTAACAAAGGATTTTTACATCATGCATATGCCCCAGGCCAATGTTCATCACCTTCAGAAATTTAACCCCTTCAGGAATTTATCACATTCTGGGTCTTTGAGCCACAATAACAGTTTTCTGGTCACAGGTATTTCACCATTTCTTGTGGATTTGATTACTTTAAATCAATCATGTGGCACCTCTGAGAACATGGCTTTATATATTGTGCTCTGCAACATCACAGGGCAATTGCAGATCAGCAAGGCCAAGAGGACTAGATGCCCTACAACAAAACTAGTCTGCAAAATGATTAAAGTGTACCTTCTTAGGATACTACTTATGCTACTTCTGATATCTGTGTAACCCCCCTGCAAATGGGGGTTCCCAAAAGACTTCCAGGAGCTTGCTTGAATGCTCCAAGCCTGAATGGTGTTTGGCATTTAAGCCATTTATCAGTGAGTGTTTTTAGAGCCTCTGGTACTGTCTCTTTAAGAGCTGTCTGCTTGCCAGACATAATTAGTTATTGGGGGACTGTGTGTTTCTCTGTTTGAGTACCACTCGAACTGCTGCCAATTCACTCCATTTTGCAGTCACTAGGAGTGCAAAGGGAACCTATCTGAAAGATGTAACTGTTTGCCAGAAATTATTTAGAGTGATAATGAAATTACAGTTTGTCTAACCTGCTTTCTTTTGCAGTCAGAACAGTGTCTGTCTAGTTCCCCATTCTGGTTTTGAACTGCTGAACTGGACCAATCAGTGTGGGGTAGCTAGCTCTAAAATGGTGCCTTGGACGAATCAGAACTTGGACTCATAATCTGAGCCAGCCACAAGAGGATTGTATGGGCAGTGACTCTGGGAGATGTAGTTTAGACTTCAGTGCCTTTTTGGACCAACAGCAGCAGTCTATTGTGAGTGACAGCCAATCCAGTCAAGAACTGGGAGGAACTCAAAGGAAGTGCCGGTTTTGTCGGTTGGAGTTTCAGTTGAGCTTTGGCAGTGAAGAAGGAAGGAGCCCTGTGCTTTTCAGTGTGCAGTTTTAGTCAAAAAAGCGTGTAAGGCCCAGAGTTCGGTCTGCAGCTTGTGTAACAGCTTGTTAGGGACTGAATCCGTCCTGTGAAAAGAATCAAAGGATCTCTGAAGAGTAGAAACCAGGCTCACCCTGTAGAAGACTGGAGAAATTGTTGAATTGCACTCTGTCTGTCAGGAACTGAATCTGCTGTGTGTTCTCCGGGTATTGTGCAGTAATTGCGATCGGGGATACAGAGTGCAGCCTGCCTGGTATAGTGCTTTCTTTTATATGGATGTGTGAAGAGGTTTGTGTACCTCAGGTGAGCCCTGCTGACATTGAAGGACCCTATCTTATTTGGAGGTCGTGAGTACTAATTCAGGGTCGCTCCTGTTGAATTGCCACATTAAATCCAAATGGAATTACTGTACTGCTGACTGTTTAATTCTCCTTTCTCTGTGTGAAAGGCCCCTACCAGCTGCCACGGTTTGGACTAGCCACTAGGGCTTGGTACCCAGGGACAGTAACTGATAGGGATAGGCCTGTGCACAGAGCCATAGGTAGATTATTAGAGTGATAAGCTAATTAACCTGATTTCCCCTGTCCTTGTTATATCCCTAAATAAATCAGAGCTGCTTGTTTCAGCAAAGTTATACTGCCTGAGAGTATTTGTCTATGTTAAAGTACTGTACTGTGATTGTTGCACTGTATCTCATTTCACAGGAGGTCCCAGTGCGGAACCAGACCTGGGGTAAGTGTATACTGTGAAGGTAATTCTGATATATTGTGGGGCCACTAGTGGGAAGAAAGGGGGTTGCAGTGTCCCAGAGGGCTGTGACCAAGTTAGTTTAACTATTGCAAACCCTGACCTCTGGGTGGAGGCACCCGCCATTGGATCCAGGCCCCTCAACCTGTTGGTGGCAAATCAGGCAGGGGTAGTAGCCCCTGGGATAGCGCCATCTAGGGGTTACATCTGGAAATGTTCATCTTAATCTGGGGCCTACCAGCCTAGCACCCCATGCCACAAAAAGGCGGGAGGGGTCCCTCACATTAGCCTCAATCAATGTCTGCAGCCTCCTTAACAAACTTGACATCTTGCAAACCTGGGTCCAGCAACATAGCCCTGATGTACTCTCTGTTGCCGAAACATGGCTTAACCCCAAGATACCAGATGCTGCAGTCACCATCCCTGGATACTCTATATTCAGGCAGGACAGGTTTCCAAATGAGGTGGGGGCTGTGCCATCTACCTGAGGAATTCCTATCTGGGTCAAGTCTTCCCGTTCTCAAACCTTAAACCACCCTCTTGCAGGTTCTCGCTATAAAGTTCTACGGTGCACAACAAGGAGCTCACCATTGCCTCTGTGTACCTACCCCCTAAAGATCAGCACAATGGATTTATGAGCATATTGGAAAGCCTACAGGGATTACACCATAACTCTGAACTCATAGTACTAGGTGACTTCAACATAAATTGGCTATCGCTGGAGGCCAGTAACTACAAGGATGCTGTCACGTCACAGAACCTCACCCAGCTTGTTACCACCCCCACCAGATGCAACTATAGGACAGGGTCGCAAACACTTCTGGACTGGATCCTAACTAATCACCCTGAACGAATCTCAAAAGTTTCAGTGCTCCCTGATGGGATCAGTGACCACTCACCAGTCACATGTACCTGGACAAACAAATTCATTAAGCCCCCTCCTAAAATAATCCACACCAGAGTGTTAAAGCAGGGGTGCCTTGAGCTACTAAAGACACACCTAAGCCACCTGGACTGGACACCAATCGACTCTGCCATTGATGTAAACCAAGCCTTAGACCTTTTCATCAGCCACTTCACTGCGGCCTGCAATATCTTTGCACCTCTCAAAAAGCTGAAGGTCAGGGGCAGAGCTAACCCTTGGATAACCCCCGATCTAATCACTTTACTGAGACATAGGGATCATCTCTGGCACTGTGCCCATGCAACATCCAAACCTGGGGATATTCATAAATATAAAGCTGCCAGAAATGAGTGCACACGGGCAGTTAGGAGAGCCAAAAGCAAATACTTCAATGAAACTCTCTTCAACTCCTGGGGTGATAGAAAAAAATTTTGGAGTAACTTGAAAGACCTTACAGACAAGGGCCCTAAGTCATCACCCACCATGCTAAACATAAATGGAACACCAACAACCGACCTGTACACCATCACCAACACCTTTAACAATGC
The DNA here is from genome assembly GCA_016271365.2 of Neoceratodus forsteri. NCBI lineage: Eukaryota > Metazoa > Chordata > Ceratodontiformes > Ceratodontidae > Neoceratodus > Neoceratodus forsteri. Next base: position 1,103,915,447 of record CM057451.1, read on the forward strand.
GTTCTCCAACTTGGATAGTGTCCTCCCTTCTAATTTCTTTGATGCCCCCTCTGGTAGTAACCCTCCTGCAACTACTCCGCTCCTACACCCTGCCCCACAATTCTACTTCAAGGAGGTCCCAGTGCATGAAGCCAGAACCTATATTCGGAAGGCCATTCACAATGCAGGCTACAGTGGTGACTCCCTTGAACTGAAGTTGTTAGCACTTGTCCTTGAAGAAGTCCTTGAACCCTTGACAAAGGTCCTCAATCTATCACTAAGGATGTCCCAGTTCCCATCTCGCTGGAAACAGGTGATCATCACACCGGTTCACAAAAGTGGAGACAAATCACTGCACTCCAACTACAGACCTATCTCCATCCTCCCTCCATTGTCTAAGGCCCTGGAGCGCATCGCCTCAGACCAATTAGTCAAGTATCTGGAACAATACGACATCCAGTGTCCTGAGCAACATGGTTTCCGAAAAGGGCACAGTACCACCACTACTATAGAATTCACAGGCTTCATCCATACCACACTTAATCAAGAAAACTGCATAGAGGCAGTATTCATCGACCTTCTGAAAGCCTTTGATACTGTGAACCACCCTCCTACCAAGAAATTATCAAACATTGGGCTCTCCAATGAAGCACTGCTCTGGTTTTCAAGCTACCTTGGGGAGAGGGTCCAGCGGGTTAGGATTGCCGGTGTTACCTCGGAAGAAAAGCCAGTCCTTTCAGGGGTCCCACAGGGGTCCATCCTGGGGCCACTACTCTTCAGCCTCTTCCTCAATGACCTTCCCAGTGTCTGCCACCAGAAATTACTGCTCTACCCCGATGACGCAGTCATGTTCACCAACCATCAAAATGCAGAGCTCCTCAAGAAACAATTACAGCTTGAATTCATGCGCATCGAAGAATGGTTCAAGTCACACAAACTGGTCATGAACTACAGCAAAACAAAGGTTATGACCTTCTCCAACGCCAGGAGCAAGTACAAATTCCGTGACCCCACCATCCTAAACCAAACAGGGACCTTACTTGAACACGTTCCTGATTATAAATACCTAGGTGTCACATTGGACAGCTCACTGTCCTACCATCGGCACATAGATTCTGTCGCCAAAGCCACCAACATCCGTATAGGCCTGCTCTACAGACGCAAACACTGCATGACTCCTGACACTCTCCGGTTGGCTATCAACAGCTCTGTCACCTCCATCATCGATTACGGGCTAGCAATTTATGGCTCTGCCTCCACCTCTGCCCTCCGCAGAATTACAGTTGCACTCAACAAAGCATGCAGGCTGCTAACTGGGGCTGATCGACTTACACACACTTGTGACCTGTACAGTCTGGCAGGATGGCTACCTCTCACCAGCCGGATACAGTATCAAACCTGCCTCTTAGCCAAAAAATTCCTCCTCGGGGTCATGCCCCCGGGCATTGAAAAGCTACTTATTGACCACCACAGCACCCAGAGAACTAGAAGTTCACAACAACTAACCTTCCTTGTCCCCAGATTCCAGACTACCATGGGCCAGAGGACCTTTGCCCACAGAGCACCACAGTGGTACAATACTCTCAACAAAGAAACTCTTACTGCTGCTGCTTTTGGCCCTTTTAAGTGACAACTCCGACTTCATCTCATTTCAACTAGTCATTGTGACTGCCTCGCCTAATCGGGGGCCCACCGTTCACTGCCCTCCACTTCAGTCTTGAAAGCTATCTCTCCCCGCCTTGCCTCCTTCTACCTGCCTACCCCCTTGTCCCCTCTCCCTTTCCTCTCCCGGGGCATTTCCTCACTTCTATCCCTCCTCTCCCTCCCCTTTAGAGCTCTTAACCTCACCCTCTACCCTCAGACAACGGCCTTCTTGCCTGCATACCCCCTTCCCTCTCACCTGCAGTGCTTATTTCCAAGATTGCCCTTGGCTGGTTATGTCATGCTACCTAACATTTGGCACATTTTGAATTACTGGAATTTCCTAAGCCTCAGTCTCTTACTTCTTGTTATTGTGTAACTATGTATTATTATGTTGACCTTTGTATGTATGTATACCCCCCATTCCTTCGACGTGGAACCTTTGTAAACTAGCAGTTCCTGCTCAAAGGTATTTGTAATCCTAGATTTCAATAAAATAAAATAAAATAAATACACATTTTTCTCAAACTCACACAGATCATGGTCCTGGCTTTGTTACCTTATGATCCCAAGAGCTTGGTAGGCTAAGGTGCAGGAGGTTCGAATCTGTCCAACCCTGGTGTCTGATTAGGCTAGAGTACTTGTCATCCTGCAGACATGTAGGGCCTGCTGAGAGACCTGGAACCAGAGATTTCCAATATATATGTTACACAATGAAAAATGTAAAGAACATTTTGGGGAGCAGTGGGCCTTGTATAAAGACACTAATCTGCTGATGGCCCTAAGCAAGGCTTGCTTCTGGGATGCTGGGAAAGCATTTATGAGAGGAGCTATTGTGTCCTACATGGTGGCTAGGCAGAAGGAAAAGAAAAAAAACGGTTCAAAGAACTGGAAAGGAAAGTTAAAGAGGCTCCTGATATATTCAGTGACCACAACATGGTTTTCTGCACAAGAGGGAAAAACAAAATAAAGGATCCCCCGTGGTTGCAACAATTTGGATCCTTTAAACATTTTGATTACTTGGCATTTGCTGTCGACTTGGACGGGATATCTTGGGATCACCTTCAGTTGATTCCTGACCTTGATTTGGCATGGAAATTTTTCAAGGATGAACTATTGAATGTGTGTAATAGGCATATGCCAATCAAGGTAAAGAGGGTAAAAGGTAACTCTTCACCTTGGTATACCTCAAAGTTATTGAACTTAAAATGAAACAAAAATAAACTTTGGACTAAGGCCCAGAAATCAGGGCTTCTGTGAGACTGGCAAATTTATAGGCAGGCTAGAAATTTTTACATTAGTAAAGTGAGAGAGGCTAAAAATTTCTTCTATATAAACAAGACCACTGAGTCCATTGGAAAGCCTGGGAAGTTTTGGAAATTAATCCATGACTTAAATAGCCACAATAAGTCCACAAAAAACATTCACTTGGTTACGGAGGAGGTCTTTGAGCAAGGGTCCCCTCTCCCAAATAGGTTCAATAAATTTTTGGGGGGATTCCCCTAAGCCCGCACAAAATCCAGGAGAATCTGACTGTGGTTTGTTGCCTCAGTTTTCCTTTAAAGGAAATTGGTAAACATGAAGTTCTAGACTTACTCCTGGGGTTAAAACTGGGGGGCAGTTGTGGCCTAGATGGCCTAGCTGCTACCATGTTAAGAAACAAAGCTGTTCAGATTGCTGACCCACTCACACACCTGTTTAATTGATCCATTGAGATGGACTACGTGCCTGGGGGGTGGAAGGCAGCCAGGGTGGTTCCCATTTTTAAGGGGGGTGACCCGGGATGCCTATCCAGCTTTAGACCGATCTCTCTTCTGCCACTGGTCAGTAAGGTTTTGGAAAAGGTACTGGCTGGGCAATTAATGAGATGCCTGGAAGAAAACATGCTATTGGACCAGTATCAATCGGGTTTCTGAAAGGCCCATGGAACAATTGTGGCCATTTCGAGGGTCTTGGATGAGGTCGGCCTGGCAAGTGATGCCCAGTGTCTCACTGAGGGCATCTTGGTCGACTTCTTCAAGGCCTTTGACCCGGTTGACCACCAGTTGTTGCTATGTGGCCTTAGCGAGGCTGGGCTAAGTATGAAGACCCTAGAATGGTTTTATTCCTATTTGACTAATAGATAGCAGGTGACTGCAGTAAATGGTGTTGACTCGAACCCCTTGCCTGTACATAGAGGAGTCCCCCAGGGCTCAGTCTTGGGCCCCGTACTATTTTTGGTTTACCTAAAGGATATTAGCAGGCATGTGAGGGTGACTCACTACCATTTATTTTCGGATGACACAATCATTTATTTTTCTAATAAATCACTATTGTGTGTACAAGATAACTTGCAGGCTGGCTTTGTGATGTTGCAAACTTATTTTTCAAATTTAAAGTTATAACTTAGTATATCAAAAACAAAATGCATACTGCTTGGTCTACCTCGCACCCTTAAGGTGACTCCAACTTTAACTATAGTGGACGCCGCTGGAATTGTCCTGGAATGCGTTGACTGCTATAAGTGCTTGGTGTACTGGCTAGACAAGTTTGGATCAGGTAACACCCATGTAGAAAAGCTAATACCTCATGTGAGTAGGAGGTTGGGATTCTTGTATAGGAACAAAAATTGTTTGAATCCTGAAACCTTAAATCTCATTATTAAAGTTCAGATTTTACCTTTAATTGACTATGGTAATACCCTTTATGGAAATGCTACACAGAATACACTGTCTAGGTTAGGTGTGCTATTAAATAGATTGGCTAGGTTGGTGGCGGGTGTTTAAATGCCCTAAACTGACACATCACTGTGACATGTACAACCAGCTAGGCTGGGTCTCCTTACACAACAAGAGAGAATTGCACAAGTCACTTTATACCTACAAATTGGGATTGGTACTTTGCCAATATTGTTACGTGACCGATTAAATTGTAGGCAAATTGACCCCTCCCTGCGTAACTGTCATGTAAGAGAAATGGTGGTTCCACCTTTAAAGTCAAAATGTGCTCAGTTATGCTTTAGCCACTTTGTCCCAGTATACTGGAATACTCTCCTAGTTATTTTTAGGAAATGTCATAGTAACACAATATCAACTTCTCTAGTGAAAAAGTACTTGTTATTGTTCAAACCATGTGATTGTTTTTAAAAAACTGTTGTATTATCTGAATTCAAACCATGTGATTGTTTTTTAAAAACTGTTGTGTTATCGGAATGTAATTTATTGTAACTGGTATGGATGAATGTGTTAAGGTCACTATTGTGGGGGGTGTGGCTAACTCTTGATCTTGGCAGATGTGTGTTGGTGGGCTCCTCCAACAAAGTTTAATAAATCGCCTAATCTAGCTGCTAATAGCATATTTCACCTCTCACAATGACTCTTCGAGATGTTTGGGACCCATGGCATCCTCCAAACAGAAAAAAATGCCAGGGGAAAATTCATTTTGAAACAGCCAAACCACCGAGACCTGGGAGAATAAGCAGGCGCAGCAGGCTGTAAACATGGAGGGATCGAGTGGAGCGGCCAGACCAGAGCTAGACTGTCTCATGCAATCTCTTGCTGGTGTACCCTTAACACTTTTGCAGATGCAACATGAAATGAAAGCAGGGTTTGTGAATATCACCGCTCAACTCACCCACCTTCAGGGAATTGTAACGGGGCTCTCTGAAACCTCAGCCACACACTCAATGCAGATCGCTGAACTAGAGCACAGGGTGAGCTCCTTAGAAGATACGCTGTCTGTGATACTGGTGGAGAGGAACAGCATGAAAGCCTCGATAGAGGAATTGTTGGTTAAAATCGACAATCAGGAAAATAGATTGAGACAATCAAACCTCCATATAATCGGGCTGCCTGAGGGCACAGAGGGTCAGGACATGGCAGACAGCCTACAGAAATGGCTGGTGGTACAAATGGGCCTCCCCAGTGAATTTGAGCACTTTGAAATAGAGCGTGCACATCGAGTGGGGCGCCCACCTAAACCGGGGGAAAGAGCCAGGCATTGCTTAATAAAGTACCTCCATTTTCAAGATAAAGAAAGAATGCTGCAAAAGGCAAAACGGATGGGCCCAATCTCCTTTGGGAATACAAAGGTGCACATTTATCAAGATTTCAGCAAGGATTTACAGAACAAGAGGCAGAACTTCTCTCAACTTAAAGCTAAACTGTATAGCCTTGGTTGGTCCTTTGCATTCAGATACCTGGCTCGCCTGCAGATTGACCGTCCCGGGCAGGCCTCTCATTTCTTCCTGTGCCCTAGGGAGGCTGAAAAGTGGATTGCTGAGGAGGAGACCAGGCGAGAAAAGACCCAGGCAGCAGGTACTTGAGATTACTTATTATATGTTTGTATAATCTCCTGGCCCTGTCAGCCCTGGGGCTCTTATTTCTACAGCGTTCCGATCATTAGAGTGCAACTAAATCATTAACCTAAACGGTTGTAGGTGGTGGTAAACGTCAAGGGGCCTCTCGGGGACTACATCGAGCAGTAGCTCATGGGCCTATGGCTCTGTCATTATTTTCTGTGGAACTTTACTTCCCGACCATATCCGGGGACATGGGTACCAACGGGCTAGCGAGCTGCAGCATTATTTTTATTGCATTTTACACTTCAGGATTAATCTGAAGAATCCGTCCTGACTTTTTCCCATGGATGAACAGTTTATTTCACTGTGATGTGTTAACATTGATCTTTTTCTTTGGACTTGCAGCTAGACTGATAAACTGAGTTGTAACAATAATTTTGCCCTTTGCTAATGTGCTCTACATTTTATTATTATCTGCCAACTGTTGTTGTTTGGATGGGTTATTGCGAGTTTGTTTCTACTCGCTGGGGGGGGGGATCTAAGTTTGGAATTGGTAAAGGAGGGAGAAAGCGGGGGAGCAAGTGGGGTAGCGGGTTTTGTTGTAGTTGGGAGTGAGGAGAGGAGGATTGCTGGAGGGCGAGGGGTTCACTCAGACTCTGTGTGCTCAGTGGGGGTGGGGGCTTCTGGGGCTAATTGGGGAGAGTTACATAAAACTGCGCCATAATCTCTGCACGAGAAGCTTGGGAGGCTCTTTTGCTCTCCCTGGTGTAAGTGCCGTAGGGTTACTGTTTTGGGTGTAGGGAGATGGGGGGAAGGGGGGGGTGGGGCCTTTTAAAAGTTATGGGTTTGAGTTATTTGTTAAAAAAGTTAAAACTGTTGGTTCAGGATGTGCAAACTTTAGTATAAGTGCAGGAAGAGACATTTCAGGCCTTAACTATGGCTGCTGGAATTAAGATAGTCACATGGAACATAAACGGGTTGAAGTCCATTCTTAAACATAGGAAGATACATGCATAGATATCATCGGATGAAAGGACATATTGTACTTTTGCAATAAACTAATTTTTCCAGTAGTGAAGTGCATAGGACTGCTTCCTTCATGGGGGGCACATGGATTTCCTCTTCATTCTCATCCAAGGCTAGGGATGCATCAATTTGGCTACTTAGGGGCAGCCCAGCGGAGTAACGGACTCGTTTGTGGACCCTGCAGGACGATATGCTCTTGCAAGCCTCCATGTAGCAGGGGGGAGAAACGCTATTGTTGGGTTCCATCTACACCCCCAACATTGAGGACCCAGGCTTTTTTCAAAAATTGGCAGTGGATATGGCCAGATGGGAGGGCCCTTGGATAACTGGGGGGACTTCAACTGTGTGTTAGACACAGTGTTGGACCAATCTAAGCCCACCCTGGTGCCTATGACCCGGAATGCCAAGGCATTGGAGCGGATTCAGAACGAAGTGGGACTTGTGGACATATGGCGTCACTACCATCCCTCAGACAGGGATTATAGTTTCTGTTCCTACTCCCACCAGTCATATGCCAGGACTGATAGGCTTTTAGCCTCCCCTGTGTTATTGGTGATGATGGGTGAGGTAAAATATCACCCTATGCTAGTGTCTGACCATGCCCCTCACTCCTTATCACTAAATCTATGGGATCCTTCACCTCCCCCACGTGCTTGGAGGTTAGACCTGCTCCTTCTGAAAGATCCCACATATGTGGAGCTTATGAAAGGCAATATTCAGGAATTCTTGACCCACAATGTTAGGGAGGATGCTTCACATGGCATCAGGTAGGAAGCGCTAAAAGCATTTATTAGGGGTCAAACCATTTCTTATGCATCCCATTGTAAGAAAGAGAGGGATCGGGAGTTGACCTCCCTTAGAATTAAAACTGCAGCGTGTGAGTCAGCCCATAAGAGTAGGCCATCAAATAGCATTGATCATCTCATCCAATGTCTGAGATACAAATTTAATGTCCTTAATAGTGCCAAGCTAGAACACAACATATTGCTTGCAAATGCAGGGGCTTACTTCAATGGAGATCGAGGGGGTAAATTCCTTGCCTGGCAGATTAAACAGAGGGAGGCAGAAAGAAGGGTGGGGGCAATCACTGGCCTGGGGGGGCTGGTTGCATGATACTGGCAGTATTGGTAATGCCTTTGTGCAATTCTATAAAGAATTATACACGTCCAAATGCCACCCATCACAGGGAGAATTAGTATCATTCTGTAGTCAAGCGCCATTGAAGAAACTAGGAGAAGATGACACAAAAAAGTTAGGAACCCCACTATCCAAGCAGGAGGTACGTGCGGCAATAAGGGCTTTGAAAGGTGGGAAATCCCCAGGTCCTGATGGACTTCCAATAGATTTTATCAAAGTCTTTTGCTCACAACTATTGGACCCCTTATATGACATGTTAGAGGAGGGACTGTAGAAGGGTATCCTGCCCAACACCACGAGGTCTGCGTTATCACTGTTCTCCCTAAGCCTGGGAAAGACCTGACAAAATGTGCATTTTACCACCCTATATCCTTGCTTACTGCAGACTACAAAATCATAGCTAAGGTAATGGCTACTCGACTGGAGCCTATGTTGCCCTTTGTTGATACATCAAGATCAGTCCAGTTTTGCGAAGGGGAGGCACGGGAAACACAACATTAGAAGAATGCTGAATGTAATTTACAGGTGGGTCAGGGGGAGGGGGATGCATGGGGCTGCAATAGTTGTGTTAGACGCAGAGAGGAAGCATTCAATCGCGTGGAGTAGGACTATTTGTTTGATATACTGGGTAGGACGGGGCTAGGCACGGTATTTTGCCAGTGGGTGCGTACTCTCTACAATGACCCCTCTGCTCTTATAGCAGTAAATGGAAGTCTTTCTAAGCCCTTTACTTTAGAACGGGGTACTCGACAGGGGTGTCCTCTGTCTCCGCTGCTTTATGTTCTCTCCTTGGAACCACTGGCAGCAGGCCTAAGAGCTCATCCAGATATAGAAGGGTTCAAAGGGGGGGCTATACATAAGATTTCAATGTATGCAGACAACCAACTGCTATACCTGCAAAACCCGGTGAGGGATCTTCCAGCCGTACACAGACTTATGAGGGAATTTGGAGCTCTATCTGATCATAAAGTAAATTGGACCAAAAGTGAGTTATTGCCCTGTAGGCACCCGCGACAGAGCCCAACTGATAGCCAACCTGGGTGGTCTACAGCTGGTTGAGCAATAAAAATATTTGGGGATAATGCTGCCAGCGACAGTTAGCTGGTTATATGCCCTAAACTATAAGCCTCTGCTGTCCAGAATAATAGAAGACTGTGAGCACTGGAGCACCCTGCCCATCTCCCTATTGGGTCGAGTCGGTACCATAAAGATGATGATCTTACCCAGATGTCTGTACCTCTATCAATCTCTTCCTATCGGAGTGCCACAGAGTAATTTTAGAGGTTTATATGCAGCCTTACACAGATTTCTATGGAGGGGAGATGGGCATGTATCAGCAGGGCAACATTGTTCCAACCTGCGGATAAACGTGGTGTGGGTCTGCCAGACTTCAGGGCTTACTATTGGGCTGCACAACTGGCCTTTGTACAGTAGGGATGTGGGAGGAACACACTGGCCTGGATGGGTTTGGAGGAAGATTTGACTCTGGGCAGTTTTAAATATGATCTGTTAAGCGGTAGTCTTGCCCCTCCAGCCTACCAGTTTAAAAACCTGTCACCAAACCCATTTATGACTAATACCTTAATGATTTGGAAGAGAGTACATCATTATATAGGCTGGCAAGGAGGATTCTCTCCATATCTAAGTTTGCTTTGTTATGCTTGGGTTATGTCCCCTATCGTCCCACATACACCTCATATACGCCTCACATTGTATTCCTGGTTTATTATACTGTGATACTGTTATTTTGCACTAACATTGTAGATATGAGCACACTTATATATAAGCATGGGTGCTAGGAATGTGCCTTGCTGCTAAGATATGCTAATATTATCATACTTGATTCATTATAATAATAATAATAACTTTATTTTTAAAGCGCCTTTAAGAATATCAAGGCACTTTACATATCAAAAACCACAACATACAATACCAATTAAAAACATATAAAATTTCATGACAACATCACGTGTTAAAACAAACAATAAAATCATCCATACAATCAACACAATATTTACAATCAGATTCCATTAATATTCCAAATAAGCCATATGCCACAGGTAAGCTTTTAAATCTTTCTTAAATACCTCCACGGAGGTGCACTCCCTTAACCGGCGTGGTAGAGAATTCCAAAGAGTGGGTGCAGCATAAGAAAATGCTCTACTACCAGAAGATTTTAAACTCACTCTTGGAATCTCTAACAACCCCTCGTCGGCCGAGCAGAGCGATTGGCCGGGGCAATAAGGCACCAGAAGTTCTTTCAGATAGGTCGACCCTGATCATGAAGGGCTTTGAAAGTCAATAAAATGACTTTAAAAGTGATCCGCCACCGAATAGGAAGCTAGTGCAGTTCACGCAGTACCGGGGTAATGTGATTGGATCTCCTTGTCCCAGTCAAAACCCGGGCTGCAGCGTTCTGCATCAGCTGTTGGCGACGGATTTCAACCCCAGAAAGCCCAAAGTAAAGGGTGTTGCAGTAGTCCAAGCGCGAGGACACGAAAGTGTGGACCAACGTTGGTAGTCAGACAGAACAAGATGACGCACCCTGGCAATATTCCTAAGATGGTAAAAGGAAGTCCTGACAACGGCCAACACTTGAGATTGAAGGGTCAGCCTATCGTCCAGGACAATCCCAAGGTTGCGCACCTGTTCAGAGTTTGGAAGTGACACGCCCCCAAGAAAAATTCCAAGGGCGTGCCATTATGCGACCTCGCTATCTGACCACCCGGGTCCACCACTAACACCTCTGTCTTCTCTGAGTTAAACTTTAACCAACTAGAATCCATCCACCCTTGGATTTCTTCCAGACAGTTATTAAACACCAAGAGTGCTCCATCCTGGTCAGGTGCAAAAGACAGGTATAGCTGGGTATCATCTGCATAGCAGTGAAACCTCAGCCCATACCATCTTACAGTGTCTCCAAGGGGCAGCATATACACTGCGAATAACATGGGTGACAGCACTGAACCCTGAGGCACTTCCACACAACAAAGAAGTTGGGCCAGAGGAATGAACCCCAACACAACTCTTTGTGATCTCCAGTAAGAAATGAAGTGAACCATTTTAAAACAGTTCCTGACATTCCACAGATTAGCCTCAGGCGTGCTAACAACACCAGGTGATTCACAGTGTCAAAAGCTGATGAGAGATCAAGAAGAACTAGAATGGAACGTCTCTTCTGATCCCTCACCCTCAGAAGATCATTAAGCACCCGAACCAGCGCAGTCTCAGTGCTATGTCTTTTAGGAAAACCAGATTGGAAGGATTCATAGACATTATGGATGGTTAAATTGTGTTCCAATAGGGCTGCCACTACCTTCTCAATAACCTTCCCAATAAAGGGAAGGTTAGAGATAGGTCTGTAGTTTGAGAAACAGTCTGGGTCCAAAGTAGCTTTCTTCCAGAGGGGTGTCACCACTGCCTCTTTCAGGGAGTTAGGAAACTCACCTGACTCTAAGGAGCACCAGACTATTTGCACCATAACTGGACTGATGGTCTCAGAACAACCCAAAATTAGGGGAGTTGGTCCAGGGTCCAAACTACAGCTTGTGGGCCGCACACTATGGATGATCCTCATAATATCCATGACTTCCGGTCGGCAAAAGGAACTCCAAGAGAATTGAGGTATTGTGAACTCGCACTGTTTCACAACATCACCCTAAGAGATTGCAGGATGCAAGCCCGCCCTGTTGTCAGCCACCTTAGTTGCAAAGAACTGAGCGAGCTCCTTGCACTCTAATTGCGAAAAAGCTTTTCGGACTTGCAGACAGGCTGGGTTGCACAGTCTGTCTACAGTCTGAAACAACTGAGCCGGTCGATTCTGTGTAACTGCAATCTCCTTGGACAGGAATTCTGCCTTCTTATGGGTGATTGCAGATTGATAGATAGAATAATGTTCCATCAATCTAAGGTGGTCGGCATCAAGGGTGGACTTGCACCAACAATGCTATAACCTTCGCTCCTGTCTCCGCAACTCCCTCAGTGTCCCATCAAACCAAGGGGACCTGGGGTGAAGGGATAGGGGGCACTCACGAATGGGAGCAATAAGATCCAGGGCCACCGTAACAGCCGTATTATAGGCCGACACCAGTGCCTCTGGGTTACTGCTAGTCAACACGGGGGATGAGAGGTCAAGGACCGCTGCAAGACCCTGGGAAGTAATATTCTGTAATGGGTGGTACCTGACCATCTCCACAGGGGAAGGCCTTCTCAGGGGGGTGTGAAAATTGAACCTCACGGTGTGGTGGTCAGACCAGGCGACTGGTTCCACCCCCACATCAGATGAATCAATCCCTAAGAGGAAGACTAAATCCAGAGAGTGCCCAGATTTATGTGTAGCAGTGGAAACTACCTGTGTAAGGCCCAAAGAAGACATAAGTTGGAGGAAGTAATTACCAAATTGTGAGAGTTCATTGTCGACCCAGGCGTTAAAGTCACCCAGAACCATCAATCTGGGTGACTCAAACGACATATCAACGAGGAAGTCTGCTACTTCCTGTAAGAAGCGTTTCCCATCTCCGGGTGGACGGTAGATGATAACGATTCGAACGCCTACACCTGCTACAACTGAGCACTCAAAGGATTCAGCCTCACCTACTACCATATTCGTGAGGTCCAATTTAACAGACTGCAACCCCCCCCACTCCTGCGGTCCAATCTCGGGCAGTGTATCACTGAGTACCCCGGCCGGAATCATGGCCTCCAATATGGGGCCTGAATTTTCATCCAACCAGGTCTCGGTGATGCAAGCCAGGTCAGCCGAACTAATAAGATCGGCTATAATGGCGGTCTTATTCCTAACAGACCTGGCATTGCATAACACTGCCCGAGTTGGACAAACCTCGGAGACTGTCCGTCCTACAGATCTCCAGGTAGAAGGTCACCTGGGGCCAGTGACCATCACATGGTATGGTTCAATTTGGCTACTAGCTAAATCATCCCATTCCAAGGCAAAATATGGGACTTCAGAGGAGCTGACTTTGATAAGATGGCCAACAGAGTTAAGCTAGCCCTGGCAAAAGAAACACAGGTGAGGAGGTACAGGCAAAGGGCAAGCATTAAGGATGCAATACTTGAAGCAACATCCCATTGTGTTAGACAGAAAAGGAAGTGCAAAAGAAGAAGGAAACCACTTGGTTCTCAAATACAGTAGTAGAAAAGGTCAGAGCCAAAAGGCTGGCCTTCAGGAAATATAAGGGAACACAGCGGGATGAAGATAGGAGGCATACCAAACTGCCCTAAGGGAAGCAGGTAAGGTAGTAAGGCAGGCAAAGTCCCAAACTGAGGAAACACTAGCACGAACAGTAAAAGAAGGTGACAAGACTTTCTATAGATACATTAGTGAAAGGAGAAAGTCCAGAGAGGGTATTGCTAAGCTTAATGGAGAAAAGGGAGCAAGTGAGGAGGAGGGCCCTGTAAAGGCATCTATCCTAAATAGATACTTTTGCTCAGTATTTACTGAAGAGAAGGTAGGGCGGGCCCACAGCTCAGCATCATGGACACAGGGGGGAGGGAGGTGAGCACTACTCCCTTCACAAAAGAAAGGGTCCTACAAGAGCTTGCTAAGCTCAGGGTGGATAAGGCAATGGGACCTGATGGCATACATCCCAGGGTACTTAAGGAGCTAAAGGAGGAACTAGCAGAAACCATTAGCAAATTGTTTAGTGAGTCTCTGAGCACAGGAGAGGTCCCAGAAGACTGGAGAAGGGCTCATGTGATCCCACTCCACAAGAGTGGTAGCAGGGAGGAGGCGGGAACTACAGACCGTCAGTCTTACCTCAGTAGTGGGCAAGATTATGGAGGCACTCCTTAAGGAAAGGATAGTGCAACACCTGGAATCCATAGGGCACAGAATCCAAGACAGCATGGGTTTACAAAGGAAGGTCCTGTCAAACTAATCTCATAGATTTCTTTGACTGGGTAACCAGAGTGGTGGACCAAGGGGAGCAGTTGATGTCGCCACCTTGACTTCAGCAAAGCTTTTGACACTGTTCCACATAGAAGATTGATAAATAAGCTAGGTAGGCTCGGGTGGGTCAGAAGTTGGTCAGCTGGGTGGCAAACTGGTTGACTGGCAGAAAACAGAGAGTGGTGGTAAATGGTATACAGTCAGAAGAGATGCAAGTCACAAGCGGGTACTTCAGGATCAGTCCTGGGACCAGTCCTATTCAACATCTTCATTAGTGACCTCGCAGATGGACTAGAGGGTAAGGCTTGTCTGTTTGCAGATGACACCAAGATCTGCAACAGAGTAGATGATCCAGATGGGTGGGCAGAATGAGAAGAGATCTGATAAACTAGCAGAATGGTCAGAAGAGTGGCAACTGGGATTTAATGCAAAGAAGTGCAAAATCATGCACATAGGGAAGAGAAACCCTGAAGCCACTTATAGGCTGGGAGGGAGTTGCTAGCAGTCACAAAGGAAGAAAGAGACTTGGGCATCATCATCACTGATGACCTGAAATCATCCAAGCAGACCTCTAAAGCAGTAGGTAAGGCTAGGGGTGTTAGGGTGTATTAGTAGGGGTATCACAAGTCGAAGAGGGAGGTAATAATCCCTCTGTACAAGACATTGGTTAGGCCCCATCTGGAGTACTACGTGCAGTATTGGAGGCCACACCTTCAAAAGGACATTAACCAAATTGAGGCAGTCCAGGAAGGGCAACCAAAATGGTGCAGGGACTGCATCAGAAGACATATGAGGACAGATTAACGGAGCTCAATATGTATACCCTTGAGCAAAGGAGGGAGAGAGTGATATGATCGAGGCATTCAAACACCTTAAGGGCATAAACAAGGTGAAAGAGTCTAACATGTTTAAATATAAGAAAAATAGCAGGACAAGAGGACACAGCATGAGATTAGAGGGAGGCCAATTAAGAGGAATGTGAGGAAATTCTTTTCACAGAAAGGGTGGTAGATGCATGGAATGGCTTACCACAAGAAGTGGTGGCTATGAATACAGTGCAGGGCTTCAAACAGGCATGGGATAGGCATAAGGGAGCAATACAAATGACTATGAATAGATAGGTCACTGACAAAGGCCAATGGCACATTTATAAGGTAGAAAAAGAAATGGGCAGACTGGATGGGCCTTGCGGTCCTTATCTGCCGTCAACTTCTATGTTTCTATGTTTCTATCTGACCACCAAATTCAGTTGTGGCCTTGGGTATGGGCACCAGACACGGGATACCCTGGTCTGGATTCCATTTCGCCCCAGGGTGCCTTCTGGACTTAGTAACTCCAATACGGTGGCCCCGCTCTTTCATCATCTCCTGTTCGCCCACCCCTGCCCTCCTCACTCTCCTAGGAACAATCTCCAGCTCTCTACAGTGCTGATAAATCTCAAATTGTAGGGGAGGAGTATAAAAAGGGCGGAGGGCTCGAAGAGAGCAGGATGAATAACGCACCACCGTGGAACCTGCAGGTCAGCACATGTTACTGCTTAAACTAAACAATATACACCAAATATGATCAAACTAAACTAATCTAAAAACCCATACAAAAAAAAATAGTAGAGAAAGCACAACAAACCCTAAATTCCTAAAACAAAATTACTAACAATTAAAATCCTGAAATCCTCCAGAGCAATGATAACTTAAACAATAAACCCAACCCAACAAGACCTGTGAAACCACACTCCTCCCCAACTGGATAGAATTCAAACCCAGAAAAACAAAGTATAATAAAGTAAAATCCTCTCTCACAGGATAAAATACACATATGAATACAAATTCACCCCCTCCCCCCACCCTCTCACAGCCGAGGGAAAGGGAGAATTCTGGGCACTCCCACTACCCAGAAAACACACAATAATCAAACAAAACAAAAATAAACATAAACATCACAATAAAAGAAAATAAAATAAAAATAAATATGGGTGCCCTGGTCCTCTCACCAACCAGGAGACCATAAAACAAATTAAAAAGTCTGGGAAAGAAGTCAACCAACGGTAGGAGAAGTCGTAGTAAATCCAACGACAGCTTCAAATAAACCAATATAAATCCAAAAAGTCATGAAGGGTCGAGCAACAGCTGACCACTGTTCAAGTTACCAGTACATTCTGTTCACAACAAAAGTCCCTGGTATTAGTAATCCAGCCCTTACGGTTCTCACTTGCAGTTCTTGTCTGGTAAAATTAACGTAATGGAGGTAAAACACTTTCACAGTTAACAAAGTGGAGATAAAACACTCCCGGTTCAAATAAAGCCAGAGCCCGGCCAACCCAGGGCAGGTCGCGATATATGCAACCACTCATCCCCACTTGGAATGCAGGAAAAAGCCCAACCTCTGCCAGGCAATTCCGGTGACTCCTGGAGGCTCCGAGAACACCAACCCTCCAGTAAGCACTCCCAACCCTCCCAGGGACAAATGGCTGCACCCCGCACCCACCTCTAGATCAGCTGGGCTGGCTGAACCTCTCCTCCTCCAAAGCTCCACAACACAATGTCAGGGCCGATAGTTCAAACAGGCCTCACGCACAAGCCAAATCCAGGCAGATGGTCGCTCAGTTATTCCAAATTTGCTCTTATGGCCAGATAACTCCCACATTTAGAATTCCTTCTCTGTAAACACAAGAGTCTTCCAAACAGCAACGACCGGACCGATAAATCCACTGTCGGCATCAATGAAAAACTTCATAAAAATACCTTGGAGGCTCCAACAGTTCCAACAAGCAGGGAACTGGTGGTAGTACGTGGCTGCACTCCAAGCAACCCCCACCAATTATGATGTTCTCAAAGTGTTTCACCCGACAGTGGTAAGCTTCAAAGAGCTTCAGAAAAATCTTCAGTATTACATTGGGTCCACAAACTGCCGTCTCCCGACTCCAAAAAAAGACTAGGCATAGTAGAAAAGGATGACAACAAAAAAATATATTAAAAGCAGAAAAACATGAAAATAGGAAACTAAATAAAACTATAAAACTGCAAAAATCTGCAGAGCTGTAAACATTATACCTCACTAGAATACATTTATCTAGATTATGTTTGTATTTTATAGATATTCCATATATTATCTACCTATTCATTGATAAGATGACTCAGAGGGATCATCAGTAATTATTGTATACTTATACTGTGATATAATTATATGTGTGTATTTTACTCTTAGGCAGATATGCCTGTCAGCAGTTCTCTTTGTCTAAGCAAGCGGACACAGAGACAGAAGGCCTTTATTATGTCTTTATGTTTTATATTGTACGTAAGCAAGAAATATAGTTTGAACTGTCAGCATTTCTTTTGTCCAAGCTATAATGCTAATGGAAGCATATTCTGTCTCATATGATACTCATTAGTAATTCTGTCTCCTAAGTCATTCTCCAATGGAGAATGACTTAGCACCAGTACATATTGTTTCTCATATCTGTAACTATGTTGTAATCTCTGTTGCTATGCTGTTATCTGTAGTATATAGTTGTCTGCAACCCATTGTAATTCTGGGCTCAAGACACTACTGTAGCTGCTCTAGAAGGGCAGAGAGCTGGAGCACGGGGAGAGATAGAACAAGATCTTAGAGAACCTAAGATCTACAATTCTGGAGATTATGTACATTCTTCAGGAATGGTGAGAAACCCATCTCCCTTGTGATTTTCTCTGTCACATGCTTGGTGTAAGTAGCATAATAAACTTTATTAGTGCTCCTTACTTGTTTACGAATGTTTCTTGGCAGACTCCGAGACACAAGAATCTGTATTATTATTATTTTTATAGTTTACCCTACACACCAAGAGTGTTTAGACAACAGATTGGTGCTGTGAGATAGAGGGGCCCTCAATCGGTGCAGCTCATTCAGAGATTGAGACACTGGAATAGAGCGGGTCTCACTCATGTTAATCAACTATATGAGGGGGGTTAATCCATAGTTTTCAAGAGCTTTGTAACACCTGGGGGATTAAGCCAGGAGACTTTTTTGTATATCTCCAGATGCGGCAGATATGCGGCGTCAATTTACTGTCTGTCGACGGCTGAGCTTCCCCTTCACCCTTTGAGGAGGAATTGTATAGGCATCAGCCTGGTAGCAAACCCTTATCGACATATTACCATACTATCTTGGGAAAAAATGTAGAGGCACCGCAGATGAGCAGGCTGAGATGGGCAGGAGATCTCACTTTAGATATCGCCCCTCATACCTGGAGGCTAGCATGCTCTCACTATGATAATTGTTCAATTTCAGTAACAGACTGAGGTTGATATAGCTAAACGTCTTGCACAGAGCATATATTACCCCTGCTAAATTGCACTTAATGGACAATTCCAGACCTAATATTTGTCCCAAATGTAAAACTGGAGTTGGTGATTTTTCACACATGACCTTGACCTGTGCTAAGGTTTCCCCCTTTTGGCATAACATCCATAGGATTATGTCTCCCATCCTGGGGTGTGTGCCTTCGAAATCTCCCTTGGAACTACTGCTGGGGGCTGACCCGACCCATCCTAATGGTGCTAAGAGCAACTGTCTGTGGAATATGGCTCTAATCAATGCTCGATGTACTATTACCCAGGTTTGGGTGTCCCCTGATCCCTGATCTACTAACAGATGCTCTAAAAATATGCTCTCGTGCATGGTCATTGAAAAAGCACAACTGAGTGCACTGGGTAAGCTTCATATCTTTGAAGAAATGTGGGACCCCCTACTCAGAGCAATTGAAGATGGAAGATTCCCTGTGTATCCTGATGACAGCTCTTGACCTGTGCCTGTTTGTTGTTCTCGATGTGGCTACTGGCTAACTTATTTTGGCAGTGCAATCCAGTTCCTGTCATACATAACAATTAGGGATACATCTGATTTCTGTGTTACTTTTTGCCTTATACAGTGAATGTTGCAAACACCCAATAGGATTTTAATTTTCCTCTTGGACAAGTTTGTCAATTCAATTGAACCTACAATTACTATAACTGGAATATGAGGTTCTCTTGCTTCTCTTTCTATGTGTAACCCCTACCTGGTCTGCCGTTGCCATCTGACAGCAATACCAGGTGGGCTGGGTTCGGGGAGGAATAGGCACAAAGGCTAGGTTTGGCTACTCTGCACAGGGGCACCCAAGTAACTCCGAATACAGGAAGCAATAACTGTAATGTCCAATACCAGAAGTGGGATTCTAAAGTGTGGCTTTTTATTCACATCCAAACAGAATAAACAAAGCATAGATGGACCCCCATGGGGCTACACTCCTGGTAATGCAGATTAAAATAGACTAGAACACTTCCTTAACACTTTAGCCCTTAGGCTCTGAACCCACTGGGCACACAGCCCAGACTTGCACGCTGCTTTGGGTTACACAGCCTGAACTTGTACACTGTTCTGGGTTTTCCCTGGCTCGGCTTCCTAGCCAGCCACTTGGACACCTTCCATACTTCATGGAAACATTTTCTGGTGGCTCCCCAAACCACCTAAGAGCACCCCAGCTCCATCAGGGAATCTTCCTTTCAATCCCATGTCTGGGTACTTTCCTCAGGCACTGGCCAAGTACCTGAGGGAAAGCAAAAGGTGTCTCAGAGCAAATCCGCAGAGGTGAATTTGGTTACTAGTGATGGGGGGTCTCCCACCTCTCGCTCCTGCAATTCATACCTGGCCATTTCTCTGGACAGTAAACACCTCATCCTGTAAAGTTTTGCAATGTAGATTCTTGCTAAATGTATTTTGCATTCCATCTACTTATCTTGCTTCCCATTTATGCTGGACTTGAACATACTTTTAAGTGGCATTGTCCATTACTCTAGACCCCCCACTGAGTTAAGCAGTCCAATCCCCAATTTCCTTCACTCTTTGTGCTGGACTTGAACATACTTGAATTAAGTGGCATTGTCCATTACTCTAGACCTCCAACAGATTAAGCAGTCCAATCCCTGCTTTCTAACTGTACTTGGCTGTCTTTTCCTGACCCCACAGTAACAGTCCCTTTAGTTTCCTTCTGTTCAGGTGAAAAACACTTGGCCCTTTTTCAAAGCAAACTCACCCTTTGGTTGCAGGGGCCCCCCAGGCATTTTCTCCACAAGGAATTTCTGTCTCAGAGCTTCTGGTGCTTCAGCACAACTTGAATAGGCAGCTTCTTTCCCTTATCCGGACCCAGAAGGATTGCCCCTGGAAAACAGGCAAAAACCTTCCCCCCATCTCCTCAGGGATAGGGATCTTGAACCATTGAAAGTGGTCTCCACCACTTCAATTACCAGTTCCTGTGTTCCTCTTCAGGTGGAAACACACACCTTCCAAAAGTAGCTCTTAAACAGAGCTTAAAGCTCTGAGAGCCTGCACACACTTTGCTTCATTACAGTCTCTCACTCAGACTGCACACAGACTGACTTCAAATTCCCCAACGTTCTACTCTACCCCCAACTGTAACATTCCAGTGTGGCTTATGCAGCTGCGACAGTTCTATAATGGTGTCATCCCTCAGTCTTAGCTGAGACTGAGAACAGAGTGAGACAGTGTGAAATCCATTTAACTGGAGTTTCACAAGCTGTCTTCCCTGCCTACCACTAGGTCTTACTGGGATTCTAGTAACCCCAGGTAACAGGAGGGTTACACTCACCCTGGGTCAGGAAAATGACTGTCCGCAGTCATTAGTTACCCAACCTAGGCCATCCTACCCTATGTGCTACCTACGGAGAGGGGTGATCAGGCCTCCTCCTACCATGTGCTAGGCACAGGAAGGCAACACTAAGGGCCCAGAGGCCATCGGCTGATGCATCAGCCTCTACTCTACCTGCTGACTATGGGTACCCAGTGGCTCTGGAAGAACTGTCCAGAGCATAGCCCTAATACAGCAGCACTGCAGTCCCTATGGCCCGTTCAGGACCACAGCCTGTCTATCCCCCCCAGCCCTCTAGGGAAAATCTGTCTGCCTCTAACTCAAATTCCAAAACAAAACAAACAGGGGACCTCCCCAACCCTGGACACCATGCAACCACAACCAGGAGCTAATACCATACCCATGCATTACTCCCACATTCCTCCACAACCATTCCTGTGGAAGAAAAAAGTTACACACTGTAACAACAACAACAACAGTACTTTACACACTACACTCTTAAGTACTAGTGAGGAACTCCGATGAGTCCCTCCTCCTCTTCTTGTCTTCTCTTCTGTCTTCTTCAGGAACACCTGCAAGAAAAAGAAAGACAACACACACTCCTAATCTGCATACACAGTCTATCTAAACCCTTACCATCAAAACACTGGAGAATCCCAAAAAGATTTTTTTTAGAAAAGTAGAAAAACAGTATAAACATTAGAAAACAGTAGAAAACAATGACATTATTTATAATACAACATTTGGGGGATGGAGTGCCCTAAAAGTCCCATCTAGTGACCACAGTGCCCGAATGCAAGTCCATTAAAGAGTCTCTCTCCTGGGCTGGAGCCCGGTGAATCACAGTTCTGGCAGGCCAAAGTCCCAAAGGGGAGAGTCTTTGAGGACAGTTCAAACATCTGGAGTCTGCTAGTGTAGGGTGTGTACTGCAATGTCATAAGAATAGAAAAGTCTGGACTTACCAGTCTCTTGTAGAACGACAACAGCACCAACCTGGTCCTCAGACAAAGACTCTCCCTGGCAGCATTTTTCTGATACAGCTGGGCGGACATCTTCCGGGAATGACAGGAGGGCACATCTGGAAACTGCTGGGATGATGTCATCTCTGGAGATGGAACCTTGGAACAAGAACAAAAAGGAAAACAGCTGGTCTGAAGTCATCCGATTACCAGGCGATGGATCAGGATACAGCTGGGTTGCCGTCCTCTCTGGATCTGAAGTCATCTGGTGGGCCAGTCGATGGATTCTGGAAAGTCAGTACACTGTAGAATTGATGAATGTGGGGCACCTGAGTCCTGGACGTCCATACTGGTGGAACAACAAAGGCACTGCAATGGCTGGAGTGGCAGCACTGACTACCACTGCTCTGCTTTCCATTTGGTAGGCATGGGCACATTCGCAGGGAGGTCTTTGCATTGTGGCCAATAGCACAATGGGTCAGGTGCTTGAATTATTACCCCGTCTGGGCACTCATAATTCACACTGTGAAAGGTTTCATGTCCCTCTCGATCTACTATTCGAACAGTATCCATTAACAGTGTCCTGCCTTTTTTCCACTGGCTGTATTTTTCATGAAACATTCTGTGCTTGACATGCTTGTTTGCACCAGGATGCACACATTTCATCGCTTTTGCCCAAATCCAAGACTTCCTGCTGTTCTCAATCTCCTCCCGGACTCTCCGAGGAAAGGTAGAAAAGGACATCCCATAGATTTCATTTGCCTTCCTATGAACCAGTCTCTCCTCTTTACTAGCTTTGGTCAACCTGAGACCTCTGGCCTGGCTTGGGGGTGGCCAGTCCTGGTTCTGCCAGCTACGCATTCTCAACGAGACAAAAAATGGATCCCTGACTTCTTCTTCTTGTGTAACCACTCACCCCTGCCTTTTTAGCCAAATGACAGGTGGTATGCTGTTCAAGCTGACAGCAGTACCTGGTGGGGACTGGGTTCGGGGAGGATGAGGTTACTCGGCACAGGGGGCCTAGGTTTGGCTACTCTACACAGGGGCACCCAAGTAAATCTGAACACAGGAAGCAATAACTGTAATGTCCAGAACCAGGAATGGGATTCTTCAGTGTGGCTTTTATTCACATCCAAGCTGAACAAACAAAGCATAGATGGACCCCCATGGGGCTACATTTCCTGGTAATGCAAATTAGAGACAACAGCACACTTTATCACTATTTCAAGCCCTCAGGCTCTAAACCCACCAGACACACAGCCCGGACATGCACGCAGCTTTGGGTACACAGCCCGACTTGTACACTACTTGGGTTTTCCCTACTGGCCCGGCTCCCCCGCCGGCCACTTGATCCACGGTCCATTTGAGGAATGAACCAATTATCCTGTTGTCACTCCCCAAACCACACAAGAGTCTTCGACTCCTACAGAGAATTTTCCTTAGAATCCCATGTCTGGGTACTTCCCTCATCACTGGCCAAGTGCCTGAGGTAAAGCAGAAATCCACAGAAGAAATCCGTAGAGGTGGACCTGGTCACTAAAGATGGGGGGCCACCCACCTCCAGCTCCCACAGCCCATACCCGGCCATTTCTCTGGAAACTGAACAATCCTTTACTGAAAACTTTCAAATGTAGATTCTGGGTAGACGTCTGTCACATCTCCTCTACATATCATTTTCATCCCAACAAGCTCTGGACTTGAACCTACTTTTAATTTGCTTAGCCCATTACTCTAGGCTTCCACTATTTTTAGTAGTTCAATCCCCACATTGTCACACACAAGTCCCAGGGTGAAAAACATAGGCTCTTTTAGCAAGAGCAGACACTCACCCTCACGTTGCAGGTGCCCCACAGGCGACTCACAAATCTTCTTGTTCTCCCAAATAAACTCTGGAACACATAGGCAGCTTTTCCTCTACAAGCAGAACTAGGGGGTTGCCCCAGGAATCTGCAAGGAACCCTTTCCTGCCCCCCCGAAGGGAGGGGGCACTGAGACCCGAAAACAGCGGTCTCCACCACTTCAATTATCTTCTGTGTCTCTCTTTAAGGTGGAGACACACACCCTTTTTCTTAAAAGAAGCCCTCTGTCAGGGCTGAAGCTCCTAGAGCCAACTGAGCTGCTGAGCTGCTTTCTCAGCAAGCTCCCAACACCAACTCCACACTGAACTGACTGACTGACTCTATTCAAAACTCCCAACGTTCTATACCAACTCCCTTGCTGCAGATTCTAATGTGGCTCATGCAGCTGCGATAGTTCTATTGGTGATGTCATCCCTCAGTCTCAGCTGAGGCTGAGAACAGAGTGAGACAGTGTGAAACCCATTTAACTGGAGTTTCACAAGCTTCCTTCCCTGCCTACCACTAGGTCTTACTGGGATTCTAGTAACCTCAGGTAACAAGGGGGTTACACTCGCCCTTGACCAGGAAAATGACTGTCTGCAGCCATTATTTACCTGGCCTTAGGCCATCCCACCCTATGTGCTGCCTGCGGAGGGGGGTGATCAGACCCCCTCCTACCATGTGCAAGCACAGGCAGGCAACACTAAGGGCCTAGAGGCCTTTAGCTGACATATCAGCCTCTACTCAATCCACTTACTATAGACGCCTAGTGGCTCTGATAGAACTATCCAGAGCATAGCCCTGATAGATCAGTACTGCGGTCCCAATGGCCATTCAGGACCACAGCCTGTCTACCCCCCCTTAACCCTCTAGGGAAAACCTATCTGCCTTTAACCTAATACCCCCAAAACAAAAACAACCCGGGGACCTCCCCGACCTTGGGCAACCTGCAACCACACACCATTAGAATACCACATTTTATGCCATTTTATTGTCTCCTCCCTACCCCCACAACCACACCTGTGGAAGGAAAAGGGTTACTACAGTAATAACAACAACAATAACACCACAGTACTGTACTTTAAATTTCTACACACTAAAGTACTAATGAGGAACTCCGATGAGCCCCTCCTCCTCTTCTTGTCTTCTCTTCTGTCTTCCCAGGAACACCTGTAAGAAAAAGAAAGACAACACACACTCCTAATCTGCATACACAGTCTACCTAGACCCCTACCATCAAAACACTGAAAAATCCCAAAAATATGTTTTAGAAAAAAGGTAGAAAAACAGTATTTACATTAGAAAACAATGACATTATTTACAATACACATTTTGGGGGGATGGAGTGCCCTAAGAGTCCCAACTAGAGACCACAATGCCCGAAGGCTAGTCCAAGAAAGAGTCTCTCCTGGGCGGAGCCCAGTGAAGCACAGTCCTAACAGGCCAAAGTCCCGAAGGGGAGAGTCTTTGCAGACAGTTCACACATTTTGAAGTCTGCTAGTGTAGGGTGTGTACTGCAGTGTCATAAAGATAGAAAAGTTCGGACTTACCAGCACCTTGTAGAATAGAAATTTTTGGACCGACCTGCACCTCTGACGAAGACTCTCCCTGGCAGCATTTCTTCCGATACAGCTGGGCAGACATCTTCCGGAAACCACAGGAGGGCACATCTGGGACCTGCTGGGATGATGTCATCTCTGGAGATGGAACTTTAAAACAGGAACAAAAAGAAAACAATTGGTCCGACGTCATCCGATTACCAGGCGATGAACAGGATACAGCTGGGCTGGTGTCCTCTCTGGATCTGAAGTCATCTGGTAGGCCAGTCGATGTATTCTGGGAAGGCCAGTACACTGTAGAACTGATGAATGTGGGGCACCTGAGTCCTGGATGTCCATATTGGTGAATCAATAAAGGCACTTCACAGTCTGGTGTGGCAGTATTGACTACCACTGCTCGGCTTTCCATTTAGTAGGCACGGGTATATTTGCTGGGAGGTCCTTGCACTGAGGCCAATAGTACCGGGGGTCAGGAGCTTGAATTATTACCCTGTCTGGGTGCACATAATCCACACAGTGGGAGATTTCACGTCCCTCTCCATCCACTATTCTCACTCTGTCTGTAAACTGTGTCCTGCCTCTCTTCCACTGGGTATACTTCTCGTGAAACAGTCTGTTTTTTACATACTTGTTGGCCCCAGGATGCACACTTTTCATTGCTTCGTCCCAGATCCAGGACTTCTTGCTGTTCTCAATCTCCTCCCAGACTTTCCGAGGAAAGGTAGGAAAGGTCATACCATAGCTCTCATTTGCCTTCCTATGAACCAGTTTCTCCTCTTTACTTGCTTTGGTCAATCTGAGACCGCTGGCCTGGCTTGGGGGTGGCCAGTCCTGGTTCTGCCAGCCTCGCATCCTTAAAGAAATTAGAAACGGATCCCTGACTTCTTCCTCTTGCGGAGCCAGGGCAGTGGCATCACCACTTTCTTCCATGCATTCCTCCGAGGCAAGATCTTGAGGCTGTGTACCCGTTCCTTTTTCACAAGGCCACATAGGTTCCCTCTCATCTTCCTCTTCACTGAGGATCTGAGCCCAGGAGTGAGCAGTTGTTCTCACTCCCGAGACTATCCACTCATCACTAGGCATGGAGGTCGACACCTCCCACTCAAAGGCCTCCCGCATCTCATCTACACCTGAGAGACTTGGGCTAGGCCCCCCCCAGGGGTCTATTGATGCTTTATCCAAACTTTCCTTTTGGGATCCAGCATCCGAAACTTCAACTTCGGGTTCTGTCTCTAACTCTGCACCCTCTAGCTTTGTGCCACACTCCCCCGAGGGGCCTTCCTCCACAGGCTCCGCCTGGTGCTGTGTGCTGCCAACTGCAGATTCCTGAACCTTTGTCCATGTGGGAGCCAAATGGATTGGAGGCGCTTTATACAAGCCATATTTTTCTAGGCATCCAACACAGTGAGGAATCATGAATACGTCCCTTCCAGCTCTCAAGCATATTTGACACACATGCACTGGATATTCAGGAACCGCCACATAAGGAGGCAGTTGCCCTCCATAACACCACTTTTCAACATCCCTCAGTCTATTTACTGCTGCTGTTACTGCAACCCGGGCATGATCCGGGTAACGAGCTGGTCCTGAGGCCATAACTGCAGAAAAACAAACAAAAGTTCACTGTAACTGAAAGTCCCACTTTACTGAACACACTCTTTAGTTGTAAAATGGCTCCTCTGCTGCTGTGTTTACTTTACTACCTCACCTGTAATGGCAGCGGCAGCACTCCTGTGCATCAACATTCAGAATCTGGGTCAAGCCACTGCGCACCCGATTTACATCAGTTACTAATAACTTTTACTCAGACTGCACAACTTGCTCTATTCTTGCTTTAAATACATTTACAGGATTTTCCACAGACTTTTTACATGCTGGAAACATTTCTTTGACTACCAGTCCCTTAAAGCTTCAGGTTTTTAGCACAGGATTGCCTGTATAACTAGTGCTGCACATTTGGCTACAACTCACAGTCTCTCTCTGGCTTCAAACTTTAAACTGAGGCTGAATTCATTTCTATGCACACAGTCAATGGCTTACCAGACTTGCACTTGCTGGCAGGACTTGACACAGTCGTTACTTGCTAAGCGACTACACTGCTGCACACACATTTATATGGCATAGGGCAGAAAATCACTGAGCATTTTTTTAGGTTGTTACTTACTGTTATCAGTAGCAGTTTGCTGTTATGGGAAAAAACAGCCTGCAGCCAGTTCTTGGAGGCTTCAGAACAGAAACGGGCGGGCAGTCCTACCGATCATCTTCTCGACCACCACACTTGCAATTCCAACGATCGATTAGCGGGTTGAGCCCGATTTTAAACTAGATAGTCTATTTTTATAAGATTTACAGTGATTTAACACTCCGCGATGCTCCTCCACTAGCCAGTACATGCACTCCACTTACACTCCCTCTCGAATGCTGTGGCAGTCACTGTAGAGCTGGCTGAGGGGCGGGAATGATCTCAGCCTGACCAATCACACGACACCATGCAAATGAGCCTCTCCTTCCTCGTGAGGGCTCTTCTCACGGCGATCGTCGAGCAGGCAAATTTAAACTGCAGAATGCAATTTTTTTCATTTTTGACTGACTACATGGTGGGAGCCCATTTCAGCCATTTAACATAGCCATTTCACACCTGCAAGTCTCTCAATCATTCAAAAAGCATTTCCAACGTCCAGGGCACAATTTCCCTGTTGCTACCCCTAGTCTTCCACACTTTTCTTTACAACAGTTCATTTTAAAAGCATTTCAAACATTCAGGGCACAGTTTTCCTGTTGCTACCCCTAGTCTTCCACACTTTTCTTTACCACAGTTCTTTTTAAAAGCAGGCAAGAACGCTGTAAACTATTGGATGCAGGACAAGGGCATACGCTTTGGCTTTACTGCTCCTTTGTAAACAGTTGGCATTTTTAAACAGCAGCACAAGATCCACAGCACACAGCAACACACTAGGTAAATCGCTTCAGCTTTTGGGCTACCCACTGCCAAGTAGTCAAAACGCTCGCCCCCTTGCCCAAGCACCTTCCTCCCAGAACAAAATCTAAAGCGGTGCCTCCATTTTTGTAACCCTTCACCACTGCCTTTTTAGCTAAATGACAGGTGACATGCTGTTGAAGCTGACAGCAGTACCTGGTGGGGACTGGGTTCGGGGAGGATGAGGTTACTCGGCACAGGGGGCCTAGGTTTGGCTACTCTGCACAGGGGCACCCAAGTAAATCCGAACACAGGAAGCAATAACTGTAATGTCCAGGACCAGGAATGGGATTGACTTGCACGCAGCTTTGGGTACACAGCCCGACTTGTACACTACTTGGGTTTTCCCCACTGGCCCGGCTCCCCCGCCAGCCACTTGATCCATGGTCCATTTGAGGAATGAACCAATTATCCTGTTGTGGCTCCCCAGACCACACTAGAGTCTTCGACTCCTACAGAGAATTTTCTTTACAATCCCACGTCTGGGTACTTCCCACATCACTGGCCAAGTGCCTGAGGTAAAGTAGAAATCCACAGAAGAAATCTGTAGAGGTGGACCTGGTCACTAAAGATGGGGGGCCACCCACCTCCAGCTCCCACAGCCCATACCCGGTCATTTCTCTGGAAACTGAACAATTCCTTTACTGAAACTTTCAAATGTAGATTCTGGGTAGATGTCTGTCACATCTCCTCTACATATCATTTTCATCCCAACAAGCTCTGGACTTGAACCTACTTTTAATTTGCTTAGCCCATTACTCTAGGCTTCCACTATTTTAGTAGTTCAATCCCCACATTGTCACACAAGTCCCAGGGTGAAAAACATAGGCCCTTATAGCAAGAGCAGACACTCACCCTCACGTTGCAGGTGCTCCACAGGCAACTCACAAATCTTCTTGTTCTCCCAAATAAACTCTGGAACACATAGGCAGCTTTTCCTCTACAAGCAGAACTAGGGGGTTGCCCCAGGAATCTGCAGGGAACCCTTTCCTGCCCCCCCGAAGGGAGGTGGCACTGAGACCGGAAAACAGCAGTCTCCACCATTTCATTTATCTTCTGTGTCTCTCTTTAAGGTGGAGACACACACCCTTTTTCTTAAAAGTAGCCCTCTGACAGGGCTTAGGCTCCTAGAGCCTACCAAGCTGTTGAGCTGCTTTCTCAGCAAGCTCCCAACACCAATTCCACACTGAACTGACTGACTGACTCTGTTCAAAACTCCCAACGTTCTATACCAACTCCCTTGCTGCAGATTCCAATGTGGCTCATGCAGCTGCAATAGTTCTATTGGTGATGTCATCCCTCAGTCTCAGGTGAGACTGAGAACAGAGTGAGACAGTGTGAAACCCATTTAACTGGAGTTTCACAAGCTGCCTTCCCTGCCTACCACTAGGTCTTACTGGGATTCTAGTAACCCCAGGTAACAAGGGGGTTACACTTGCACAGCCAGGGCAGTGGCATCACCACTATCTTCCATGCATTCCTCTGAGGCAAGAGCTTGAGGCTGTGTACCAGTTCCTTTTTCACAAGGCCACATAGGTTCCTCCTCCTCTTCTTCCTCACTAAGAATCTATGCCCAGGAGTGAGTAGTCGTCCTCGCTCCTGAGACTATCCACTCTTCACTGGGCACGGAGGTCGAAACCTCCCATTCAAAGGCCTCCCTCATCTCGTCTTCTCCTATGAGACTTGGGCTAGGCCCCGCTCTCCACGGGTCTACTGATGCTGTTCCCAAGATGCCTCTCTTCGATACAGAATCCAAAACATCAGCACATTGTTCTGACTGTAAATCTGCACCCTCTAGCTTTGTGCCATGCTCCCCCGAGGGGCCTTCTCCAACAGGCTCCGCCTGGTGCTGTGTGCTACCAACTGCAGATTCTTGAACTTTTGTCCATGTGGAAGCCAAACAAATCTTGGGCGCTTTAAATAAACCATATTTCTCTAAGCACCCAGAACAGTGAGGTACCATGAAGACGTCCCTTCCAGCATTTAAGCAGATTAAACAGACTTGCACTGGATATCCAGGAATCGCCACATGAGGAGGCAGTCATTCTCTGTAGTAACATCTCTCAATGTCCCTTAACTTGTTTACTTCTACTGCTACCACAGC
This sequence comes from Neoceratodus forsteri, assembly GCA_016271365.2. Lineage (NCBI taxonomy): Eukaryota > Metazoa > Chordata > Ceratodontiformes > Ceratodontidae > Neoceratodus > Neoceratodus forsteri. Next base: position 1,103,945,476 of record CM057451.1, read on the forward strand.
CCGGGTATGATCCGGGTAGCTGGCTGGTCCTGAGGCTATGACTGCAGAGAAAAACAAACAACGCTCACTGTTATTTCAGGTCCCATATCACTGAAAGTTTTCTCTCTTTTTCAAAATGGTGCCTCTGCTGCTGTGTTTATATTACTACCCCACCCTGTAATGGCGGCGGCAGCACTCCTACTCATCAACATACTGAAACTGGGTCAAGCCACTGCGCATCCGATTTACACACTCTACTGATAACTTTGCTCAAACTGCACAGACTTGCACTGTTCTTTATCCTAGCACATTTATATGATTTACCATGGACTTTTCACTTGCTGAAGACATTGCTCTAGCTCACAGCCCCTTAAAGCCTCAGTATTTCAAGCACAGGATTGCCTGTAACTCTTGCTGCATATCTTGATACAACTCACAGTCTCTGGCATGGCTTTGAAACTTACACTGATGCTGAACCCATAATTATGCTCACAGTCGATGGCTTAAAAGGGTTGCTTTTGCTGGTAAAACTTAACATAGCTACACACAGATTCAGCTGGCTTTTGGCAAAAATCACTTGTTTGAGCAATTATTTCTGTTGGTACTCACTGTTATCAGTAGCTGTTTGCTGTGATGGAAAACGGCCTGCAGCCAGTCTTGGAGGCCTCTGGACAGAAGCGGGTTGGCAGTCCTGCCGATTGTCCCTCTGAACACCACACTCACAATCCAGTCGATCGAGATGCGGGTTGAGCCAGAATTTAAACAGAAAAAATAATTTTTTGAACTTTTTTACAGTGCTTTCAGGCACCGCGACGCTCCTCCTGTAAGCCAATATGCACACTCCACTCACACCCCCTCTCGAATGCCGGGCTGTTGCTGTAGAGCTGGCTTGGGGGTGGGACTGATTGCAGTCTCACCAATCACACAACGCCATGCAAATTAGCCTCTTTCCTCTCGAGTGTTCTTCTCCTCACGGCGATCGTCGAGCAGGCAAATTTAAACTGCAAACCAACTCTTTTTTTCTCGACTGACTCCATGGCGGGAGCCCATTTTAACCATTTTTCATGGCCATTAAACACAACCAGTCTCTCAGTTCACAAGAAAGCATTTCCAACGTCCAGGGCACAATTTTCCTTTTGCTACCCCTAGTTTTCCACACTTTTCTTTGTCACAATAGTTTTAAAAGCTGGCAAAACGCTGTAATTTTGATGCAAGACAAGGGCATACACTCTCAGGCCTTACTGCTGCTTGGTAAACAGTTGGCATTTTAACAGCAGCACATGGACAACATCACACAGCAGCACATTAGTTAACCTTGCTTCATATTTTTGGGCTATGCACTGTCAGATAACCAAAATGCTAGCCCCTTGCCCGAGAGACCTTTCTTACATTCCTCCCTAAGTTCCAAACCCAAATCCTCAGCGGTGCCTCCATTTTTGTAACCCCTACCCAGTCTGCCTTTACCATCTGACAGCAATACCAGGCGGGATGGGTTCGGGGAGGAATAGGCCACTCGGCACACAGGCTAGGTTTGGCTACTCTGCACAGGGGCACCCAAGTAACTCCAAACACAGGAAGCAACAACTGTAATGTCCAATACCAGAAGTGGGATTCTAAAGTGTGGCTTTTTATTCACATCCAAACAGAATAAACAAAGCATCGATGGACGCCCACGGGCCTACACTCCTGGTAATGCAGATTAAAAGAAACTAGAACACTTCCTTAACACTTTAACCCTCAGGCTCTGAACCCACTGGACACACAGCCCGGACTTGCATGCTGCTTTGGGTTACACAGCCCGAACTTGTACACTGTTCTGGGTTTTCCCTGGCTCGGCTCCCTAGCCAGCCACTTGGACATCTTCCATACTTCATGAAAACATTTTCTGGTGGCTCCCCAAACCACCTAAGAGCACCACGGCTCCATCAGGGAATCTTCCTTTCAATCCCACATCTGGGTACTTTCCTCAGGCACTGGCCAATTACCTGAGGGAAAGCAAAAGGTGTCTCAGAGAAAATCTGTAGAGGTGAATTTGGTTACTACTGATGGGGGGGGGTCTCCCACCTCTCGCTCCCACAATTCATACACGGCCATTTCTCTGGACAGTAAACACCTCATCCTGTAAAGCTTTGCAATGTAGATTCTTGCTAAACGTATTTCACATTCAATCTACTTGTCTTGCTTCCCATTTATGCTGGACTTGAACATACTTTTAAGTGGCATTGTCCATTACTCTAGACCCCCCACTGAGTTAAGCAGTCCAATCCCCAATTTCCTTCACTCTTTGTGCTGGACTTGAACATACTTGAATTAAGTGGCATTGTCCATTACTCTAGACCTCCCACAGATTAAACAGTCCAATCCCCACTTTCCAACTGTACTTGGCTGTCTTTTCCTGACCCCACAGTAACAGACCCTTTAGTTTCCTTCTGTTCAGGTGAAAACACTTGGCCCTTTTTCAGAGCGAACTCACCCTTTGGTTGCAGGTGCCCCACAGGCATTTCCTCCACAAGGAATTTCTGTCTCAGAGCTTCTGGTGCCTCAGCACAACTTGAACAGGCAGCTTCTTTCCCTTATCCGGACCCAGGAGGGTTGCCCCTGGAAAACAGGCAAAAACCTTCCCCCCATCTCCTCAGGGATGGGGATCTTGAACCATTGAAGCGGTCTCCACCACTTCAATTACCAGTTTCTGTGTTCCTCTTCAGGTGGAAACACACACCTTCCAAAAGCAGCTCTTAAACAGAGCTTAAAGCTTTGAGAGCCTGCACACACTTTGCTGCACTACAGTCTCTCTCTCAGACTGCACACAGACTGACTTCAAATTCCCCAACGTTCTACTCTAACCTCCAACTGCAACATTCCAGTGTGGCTTATGCAGCTGTGACAGTTCTAAAATGATGTCATCCCTCACTCTCAGCTGAGACTGAGAACAGAGTGAAACAGTGTGAAATCCATTTAACTGGAGTTTCACAAGCTGCCATCCCTACCTACCACTAGGTCTTACTGGGATTCTAGTAACCCCGGGTAACAGGGGGGGTTACATATGTATAATATTTGTAACTACACTAGAGTCATTGAAAAGCCTTGTATCCTATGGATCACTATATGTTTCTGTCATACCTGTAATCCAATTGTATTTGTATCACCTGTCTCATCATATATCCTGAACCATTTAATAAACTATTTTGGAAAAAAAAAGGTCACCATTGTGAATGAGTTTTTAACTCAATGGTTTAAACCTTTATAAATGAACAAACAAAATAACAAAACGAGCTAGAAATAAGAGCTTTTCAGCACATGTCAGAGAAGGTGCATCAAACTCTTAAGGAGGTAAAAGAGGTGGTTAACTGGGAATTGATGGGGGGGCAATGTAGTTCTGTACTCTAACCAGATCTTTTATAAATGGGTTAATAAGCCCAGCCCCCTCTTGGTTTGGCTGGTGAGGGGGAGAAGGGTGTCTAGTGTTACAACCACCATTAGAAGAGAAGCAGGGAACTTAACAAGCAAAGGGGAGGAGATTAGGGAAGTGTTTGCATAGTTCTATAGCAAATTGTATCAGAGTGAATGCCATAATAAGGAGGAGGAGGAGGAGGAGGAGGGGGCTCATTCCTGACTAGTCTATCAATTCCCACTCTCTCTGAGGAACAGATGACCAACCTAAATGGGACCTATCGATGGGGGAGATTAGAGCTGCAGTGGCTGACCTGGAAAAGGGCAAGGGGTTGGTCTGGATGGCTTCCCCATGGAATTCTGTAGTGTGGTGGGGGACTTGTTGTTGCAGTCCATGTTTGATGTGTTCCAGGAAATTCAGGAAGAGAAGGGGTTACCTGAGACTTGTGGCCTAGCAACAATAACAATTATACACAAGGAGGGGAACATCCCACCGAGTGTGCGGCATATAGACCAATCTCGCTTTTGAACTGTGATATTAAAATCCTAGCTAAGGTGCTGGCACGTAGCCTTGAAGAGGTGCTGCTGGCCCTGGTGCGGGGAGATCAAACAAGGATCATGAAGGGGCAGCATTCCTATCATAATGTGAGGAGGCTGCTAGATGTTCTTCACTGGGGGATGGGCTCAGCATTGGGGGTGGGGCATTTGTGCTCTCCCTGGATGCCGAGAAAGTCTTTGACAGGGCCGAATGGGGGTATACTGTATGTTTATGACCATGAAAACATTTGGGCTTGGGGAGCAGTTTATAAGTGTGGTGCAATTGTTGTGCATGGCTCCAAGAGCTAACATCTTGATAAATGGAAGGCTTTCAAGGGAGTTCAAGTTGGGAAGGGGACTGCATCAGGGATGCCCCCATCCCCTCGCTTGTTCACCCTGGTGATCGAGCCACTGGCGGATGCCATCTGGATGATCGTGGCACTGAAGGGAGTGAAGGGAGCCTGGGGGACACAGCACAGAATTTTGATCTACGTGGATTTATTATTATTTTTTATTTATTTAAAGTGTTTCACCAGGAAAGACATACTGAGCTCAAACAGCTCTTTTTCAGATGCATCCTGGGGATGACATGTTACTGTTCCTAATGAGGCCAAGGATGTCATTACTGGGAGTTCCAAAGATAACAAAAGGGTTTGCTGAATTTTCGGGTTACAAGGTGAATTGTGATAAGTCAGAACTAATGAAGATTGGAGCAGTAGAGGATAGGAAGTTAGGTGGTTGGGGCTACAGGCAGGCCTCCACACACATCAAGTATTTAGGAATAAGTGTGGGCCCAATGCTTCAGTCTCTGTATGATATAAACTACAGGCCACTTCTGACTACCATCAGGAGTGACACGTGGTGCTGGCATGGACTTCCCATACCCTGGCTTGGTCATATTGATCTTATTAAGATTAATATATTGCCCAGGGTGCTGTATCCCTTAGAGATGTTACCAATGGGACTTAATGGGGGGATGCGTGAAGCCTGGATAGGAGGTGCTCTAACTTTATATGGGCAGAGAGGAAGCCCAGGGTGGGGCTGGGGTGCCTGAGGGGTACAACAAACAAGACTGGACTGTGCTTCCCGGATTTGGGTTGTATCATTTGGCAACTCAAATGAGGCTAATAACTGACTGGGTGAAGGGGTCAAGAGGTGCAAACTGAGAGGTGCTGGAAAGAGCTGAAATCAGCTCACATATGACAGCATACTTGAACAGAGGTGGCCAAAGGGCCCTCAGGAACTCATGTCAAGGTCTGTCCCTGGTGAAGAAAATGATTCAAGCCTGGGACCGGTTAAAAAATCATGTAAAAGCAGAGGAGACGAATACTATACTATCTCCAATTACCAGAAATCCTGAATTCCTGCCAGGACTGGAGGACCCTAGCTTTAGAAGATGGGAGGAGGGTAGGGTTACATATCTGGGGGACTTGTATGATGGGGTGGGGTTTAAAACCTTCACTACCCTATGTGACCAGTGGGGAATACCCAAGAATGACAGATTCCATTACTTTCAGGTAAAGGACTGGGTAGTCAGGATGGAGAGGTTGAGTCACAGTGACTTCCCCCTACACAGAATAGAAACATGCATTTTACAGAATAGAACTAACCTGAAAGGGGCACTGGCCAGAGCCTACCAGTCATTGAGGGAGTTCTTTCTGGATCTCTGTCCCTGAGTTAAGGCACAACGGGAGAGAGATCTAAGGTGTCAGATCCCATAGAAAACCTGGGCTACTGTCTGTGAAGCTCACATAGGTCTTCTAATTTGCAACAAGTTCATGGAGGCACAGTATAAATTCTTACACAGATTATATAGTATATGCCACCTCAAACAGTGAGCAAATTCAATGTGGGAGTCTCCGCTATGTGTGGGAGGTGCACAGGAACCATAGGAACATACATTCATTGTTTCTGGGAATGCTTGTAACTGAGGGGCTTCTGGACAGAAATAGCTTGTGAAATCATGGCAGCCCAGGAGATCCTAATCAGGGATGACCCAATATCTATGTCACTGGGAGTGGTGGTGCAGGAGGAAGACGATTGGCATCTCTACTCGAGGATATCAGGATTATGCTGGTAATGGCAAGAAAATGCATTCAGAATACTTGGGTCTTGCACACCCCATCATCCAAGGCTATGTGGAAGGAATTAATGCTGGGTGTACTTTCCCCCTAGAGTGTCTGACTTGTGAACTGAGAGGTGGGAAGATAGGTTTGAGGGACAGGTGGGCCCGTACCTGACCACTCTCTTACCTGGAGGGGCTGCCCTGATATGTTTGCTGGTTCCATCCAGCTTAAAAGGAATAAAGAGGTTGGTGGAGGAACACAGAAAAAGGCGATGATGAGGAACAGCCCAGTATTCACTATTTATTTACTTATTTCAGTTTGGGATTAGTACCGTTGATTCAAGGACTCATTTTCAAAGGTTCCACATCAGTGTTGAAGAAACATTACAACAATACAAGGTTTACAGAGAAAAAAAGAGAAAAAACATTGAAGCATATACACAGGCAGTAATAGTAAAATTTGAACGTATACACATCAAATTAGTAAATATTAACAGATAGACTGATTAGATAAGAGGGGGGTTGGGGGGATCAGCCAAAGGTGGCATCATCTGAGGTGGGAGAGAGGTGAAACTTTCAACCAAGTGAGGCCATCATCAGGTAATTGGGGTAGGGGAGCGGGTTAAGAAAAAAGTGGTATATAGCAGAAAGATGTAGCAGGGAGTAGGTAAATGGAAAACTGGGGGTGAGGTACTATAACATTAGCACAGGCAGGTGGCATCATCTGAGGTGGGAGAGAGGTGGAGCTTTCAACCAAGTGAGGCCATCATCAGGTAATTGGTAGTAGGGGAGTGGGTTAAGAAAAAAGGTGTTATATAGCTGAAAGATTTGGAGGGGGTAGGTAAATGGAAAACTGGGGGTGAGTTACTATCACATTAGCGCCGGCTGGTGCAATTCATTTTAGAGCCAAGGAGAGATTTGAGCCCGGCTTTGAAGGTACTAATCTTAGTAGTATCAGTGAGGACAGAAGGTAGTTTATTGTACCATTTCGGACCTTGATACAGGATGGAGTTCTGGGAAAGTTTCATCCTTTTGACGGGAATTACCATCTTGTCAGTGACTGCACTATGGGTAGATTTTGTTGGGACGGCCAGCTTAAAGTGTCCGCCCAGTGTGGGGGATGTCAGTCCAAGTAGTACTTTTTTTAGAAGTAGGCAGGTTTGGTATTGCCCTCTAAGATGGAGTGGAAGCCATCCAGTTTCAGTGTACAGCGAGCAGGTATAGGTGTCGAGAGTAGCCCCCAAAGTAAGACGACAGACCTTATTGAGGAGTGTGTTGATCCTGCTAAGAGCAGTTTTTGTGCCCGCCTCATATATAGGCAATCCACAGTCAATGGTAGACGGTACTGAGCTATAGGTGGCTAGTTTAAGTGCATCCGGTGTCATTGAATGTCTGTGAAGATAAAGTACATCAAGTTTCATATTTGCAGTCTTGATGACAGAGTCAATGTGGTTTGAAAAGGTGAGCGTGTCATCAAAGGTAATGCTGAGATATTTGAAGTTAGATACTTGATCTAGGATTTCACCCTTATGGTTATGAATACACAGGGGCAGGTATTTATTTTTGCTTTGGGAGGTGGTGAAGAACATACTCTTTGTTTTCTGACATTTAGTAGTAGCTTGTTTTCTGTCAACCAAGATTCAAGTTTGTGGAAGCTGCTTTGGAGTTCAGTTGTGATGGATTGTTGGTCTTTGCCATCGACTGAGATCACTGCATCATCAGCATAGAGAACTGTGCTTGCTGAACGAGCCGTTGGGGTGGAGTTGATGAAGAGGCTAAAGAATAGAGGACCGAGGATTGACCCCTGCGGAACCCCGAGGTGCACCTCCTTAGCAATAGATAGGGTATCACCAATTTTGACTTGGGATCTGTTAGAGAGGTAGCTGCCAAACCATAGTACCATATCTGGGGATATACCTGTAGACAGAAGGCAACTTAGGAGGAGGTTGTTATTAACAGAGTCGAAAGCCTTCGTGAGGTCGATGAAGACTGATCCAACTGCCTGACCACTCTCCAAGCCGTTATATAGTTGGGATGAATAATCAACTAGAGCGGTGAGTGTGGAGTGCTTTTTACGGAAGCCGTGCTGTTGCGGGCAGAGTAGGATATGGTTATCAAGGTATTCAGTAAACTGCTCTGAGACCATTCTTTTGAGTACTTTCAAAAGGGGAGGAAGGATGGATATAGGTCTGTAGTTGGATGTTGGGGTTTTATCCCCCGCTTTAAAGACAGGCATTACGTTAGCCGACTTCCATGCATTTGGAAATACTTCTGATTTTAGATAGGCATTAAACACCATGGTAAGAGGACCAGAAAGTTTGTGAAGAAGTGGACCAACCAGCTTCATGTCAAGCAGATGCGCTCCCATCCTGATCTTGCCAAGAACCCTTTTAATATGCTTGATGGTTTCGGCGTTGGTGACACGTCTAAAGTAAAAGGGTGGTACATCTTTCCTTGGGGGATCTTGAGGGGCAGTTGGGCAATGCTGAACATGCATATCTTTGAAGTAGTCACCAGGGAGTACACTTGAAAGGTCAGTGAACGCTTTGTTGAGCTCATTGGCAATTTCAGTGGGTTCCTGTAGGGGTCCCTTCACAATCAACAGTAGATCTGGGGGGGCTTTGCCCATTAAGGATTTAAGAGAGCACCAAAAGTCTTTTCCAGAACCTGAGGTTTTGGTTAGTAGATCCTTATAGAGGGAGGCTTTAACCTGTTGGATGAGTCTGGTGCAGGCATTTCTAGCTGCCTTTGTAAGTATTAAATGCAGCAGGGGTACCAACTGCTTTTGCTATATGCCAAAGATTGTCTCTGTTCTTCATAATTTCAATAAGGGAGTTGGAGAGCCAGGGATTGGAGGTTCCCTTAATTGTTTTAGTTTTGTATGGTGCACAAACATTACAAGCTTGGATGAAAACCATTATGATATGATAGAAGGCATTCTTAGAATGGCAGAGAAAGGGGAGATACTGTTGATGGGAGACCTGAATATGCCAGATGTTAACTGGAGCACATTTGCTGCAGCCACATCCAAGAGCAGGGCCATTCTTGATGCCCTACAGGTGGCAGACCTCAGACAGCTAGATGCAGAACCCACTCGTGAGGGAGCAATCTTAGACCTCGTACTCTCAAATGGGGCAGTGAGAGGATCTCAGATCTAGAAGTGGGTTGCCATCTGGGAACAAGTGACCATCAAACAGTGTGGTTCACATTAAACTCAGCTACAGAGTCAAGCCAACAAAAGTGAGGGTACTGGACTTAGGAGGGCTGACTTTGGCAAGATGGGAGAGTGCCTGGAAAAGCAATAGCAAACAGGCTAGAAGGAGGTGGAGCAACAATGGGGAATCATCAAAACTGCCATCACAGAGGCAACAAGCCTTTGTGTGAAGCAAATAAACAAATCAAAACGAAAGAAAAGCCACTATGGTTCTCAAAAGAGGTGGCTGTGAAAGTCAGGAAGAAAAGATAGCATTCAGGAAGTAAAGAAACACAGAAGGAGCAGGACAGAGAGCTGTACCAGTTAAGGCAGAAGGAAGCAGGGTGGGAAGTCAGAATCAGCAAAGGCCCAAACTGGAGAAAAGATAGCCAACTCGGTTAAGAAGGGGATAAAACCTTTATAGGTACATCAGCAAGCATAGAAAGACAAAGGGAGGGATAGTGAGGCTGAATAGAATGAACGGTGGGTGGGCAGAGGGGGACAGTGAAAAAGCAGGGATACTGAATGAATATTTCTGCTCAGTATTCACAAAAGAGGAGGGGGAAGTGCCTAATCCAATTAACAGAAGCACTCTTGATGGGGGGGTCGATCCCAGTCCTTTCACAGAAGAAAGGGTTCTGCAAGAACTCCTAAAACTGAAGGTGAACAAAGCAATGGGGCCTGATGGAATTCACCCTAGAATTCTAAAAGAATTAAGGGGGGAACTAGTGAAACCACTGGCTACACTTCTTAATAAATCATGGGAGGATGGTGTGGTACCCGAGGACTGGAGGAAGGCGGATGTGATTCCCCTTCACAAAAGTGGGACTAAGACAGAGGCAGGAAACTACAGACCTATCAGTTTGACCTCTGTGGTAGGGAAAGTGATGGAATCACTTCTGAAGGAAAGATTGTCTGAGTATCTAGAGGCCAGAGGGGCACAGGATCCAAGGCAGCATGGATTCACAGGGGAAGGTCATGTCAGACGAATCTAATAGATTTCTTTGACTGGGTGACCAAAGTAGTAGACCAGGAAGAGGCTGTGGACATGGCCTACCTAGACTTTAGCAAGGCATTTGACACAGTCCCACACAAAAGATTAATATCAAGTTAACCATCCTGGGAGTGGGTCCCAAGATGACAGCCTGGGTAAACATTGGCTGGAGAACAGGACTGAAGGTAATAGTAAATGGAGTCCACTCTGAAGAAAGAGGGTTACTAGTGGAGTACCGCGGGTTCAGTATTGGGTCCAGTCCTTTTTAATGTCTTCATAAGTGACATTGCAGAGGGACTGGAAGGAAAAGTATGCCTCTTTGCAGATGACACAAAGATCTGCAACAGTGTTGATACACAAGGAGGCGTGGAAAGGATGAGAAGGGACTTGGCAAGGTTGGAGGAATGGTCAGAAGTATGGCAGCTAGGATTCAATGCAAAGAAGTGCAAAATAATGCACCTGGGAAACAAGAACCCAGGAGAAGAATACACAATGGGGGAGGTAGTAACAACAACAAAAAAGGAAAGGGACCTGGGGTAATCATATCAGATGACCTTAAGGTTAGCAAGCAATGTGAGAAGGCAGTAGGGAGAGCTGGGGGTATACTGGGATGCATAGGGAGAGGCATCACCAGCAGAAAACAGGAAGTTGTTATCCTCTGTACAGACAGTTGGTGAGACCCCATCTGAGTACTGCATCCAGTTCTGGAGACCCCATCTCCACAAGGACATAGACAGGATAGAGGCAGTCCAGAGGAGGCAACTAAAATGGTTCAGGGTCTGCAAGAGAAGCCGTGATGAGGAGAGACTAAAGGAGCTTAATATGTATACCCTTGAGGAAAGAAGGAGAGGGGACATGATAGAAACTTTTAAGTACCTCAGTGGAATCAACAAAGTCCAAGAGGGTAGCATCTTTCAGAAAAAAAGACATGCAAGAACAAGGGGACACAATTTAAAGATGGGGGGGCGGTTCAGGGCAATGTGAGGAAGTATTATTTCACAGAGAGGGTAGTGGATGCATGGAACAGCCTTCCTGAGGAGGTTGTGGGGTCTAAAACTGTGGGAGAATTCAAGAATGCATGGGACAGACATAAGGCAATTCTTGTTGGGGGGTAGGAAGAAATAGGCTGTGGGTTAACTAGGATCTGCGACCTATCCTGTAGGTAGGGAAATGGGCAGACTAGATGGGCCAAGCGGTCCTTATCTGACGTCAAAGTCTATGAAGTAGTTAAGTGCCTCATTACCATCTATATCCCCAGCCAGCGAGGACCAATCCAGTTGTGTCACATACAGCTTGAAATGTTCAAGTAGTCCAGGCCTCAGGCAGCAGTTTTTGCACACCTTGGGTGAACTCTTGGGGAAATTATTAGACCACGTACACTTCACAGGGGAGTGGTCACTGAGGCTGTCAGGCAGGACAGTAACATCAGATATATGCTCAGGGTGTGTGGTCAGGAGCCAGTCTATGAGAGAGCTGCTCCCTGTTTTATAGTTAAGCAGGGTGTCAGCAGCGACCATCTGTTTTAGGAAAAGGCTAGTAATTAGATCCTTGGCTTTTGTTTCTTTCTGTGCATGCCAGTGTATGTTGAAGTCATCTACAATGATCTTCTCCCAGTGGTTGCCTAGTTGCTCTTGGCTTGCAATGACATGGTTTAACCCAGCAGGTTGGTGCCCTGGAGGTATGTATACTGTGGAGACCAGCAGGACTTTATTCTGTGTCCCTATGTTTAATTTGAGGTTCAGAATTTGGGCCTCTTTTGCATTAAGACTGTTATTAAGGACCTGCACCTTTATTCCAGACCTGACGTATACTAGGCACCCACACCACATTTAGCAATCCTATCTTGTCGGAACGAGTTGTAGCCATCAAGGGAGATAGGTGCATCTGGTGTCTTTGGGGGAAAGCCAGGTTTCAGTGAGTGCTATAATGTCTGGGTTGATCACCTGCACCCATGCCGGGGACTGTGCAAACTTAGCGAGGAGACTGTTAATATTCAATGATAATATAGTAAGTTTACCTTTAAGCGTAGCCATATTAGAGTGAGGGGGTCCAGAGTTTGGGTGAATATTCCCTGACAGTAGCAGAAGAAGCATGATTAGAGAGCAGAGAAAGTGACAAAGTAGATGTAAAGTTGATTTAAAAGGAAAATGCTGATGGTTAATTTCATCTAGAGGAAATGATGAACTGTTGAGATCCAGGGTCACATAATATGATAAGATTCCTGAAAGGTGATAAACTGTGGCCTGGGCATATGCAAGGTGTGAAATCCTTTTGTCTGTATGTTTTCTCTGATCTTTAAAGTCCTCAGAGACAAGTACAATATCTTTGGTAGCAGGTCAGACAAAAATGTTGATTTAGTCACCAAATGTGTTATGTATCTCTCAAATAAATGAAATAACATGGAATGCAATAAAAGGGTTATGAATTATGTTCGACAGCAGGAATTGTCAATGTGTGTCTATTTGTTGTTGTTGATGTGTTTGTTAGTTTTATGTAGTATGTAGAATAGATGAATTGTCAGCATAACTACTGAATATTATGTATAGCTGAAAAAATGCATTGGGCAACGCTAACAGTATCAGAATGTTATCACCTGAATTGTCTGTAATTGTTTTATGTATGAATGTTGTGTCCTATCTGTGCAAAACAGAAAACATTTTAATAAACAGATGTTTTAAAAAATAAAAATCGTGATCTGGACCAAGGTACCTCAAACACAGCTTGTAGCAGTCTGCCTTAGCCATGAGCTGGAAACTAATTTTACAATTTTTGAAGCCTTCTTGTCCTGTTCTCTTTTTGGGTCAGTCAGTCATGCCAGTCCCAGACGAACTTAAAGTGCTTGGGTTCCAAAACCAAAATATTGACTTGCATTTTGGTTTCCAATAAAAAGGAAAAACTGCTACAAATTATAATGTCTTGGTTCTAACAGAAAAGGGGACTGGGACAAGAAGATAAAAACTTCTAAGTGGTTTACAAAAACTAAGATAAAAGCTGTGTTTATTACGTTCGCTTGCGTGCATGCGCAAGGAACGTCTTGGGAGAATAGCACACTTTGGAGGTGTGACTCTCCTGTGCAATCCACTGCTCCGTTGAGCAGGTGTGGCGGTCCTGCACCAATGGATGCGGGTGCTGTGTATGACAGCGGTGGTGTTCAGTTCAAAGAAAACCACAGCTGTTGCTGTCCTGGCCATTCTGCGCAATCCCCCCCCCCCCGAAAGCTTTGGTGCCACGGTGGGAGTCCACCCCAGCATGGCAAATCTTGTTTAGGCCGACGGGGTGCCCAATCCCCGCTTGGCTCCAAGTCCCCAACAGTTTTTCTCCTGCTGCCACGCTAGAGCCCACCCCAGCGTGGCAAACGCCTCGCTCGCTCTGAAGTAAAAAAAAACAACCTGTAAATAGAAAACGTCCATTGCTGTCTCCCCCCCCTCCCACAACCTGCACCCACCCACTGCGCACTCTGCCTCCCCACACCCCCCCTCACCCCATACTTACCTTCGGAGCTTGGCGCGACGATCATCAGTGGACCGGGAACACGTCTGTACTCTTCAAAGCCGACTGCGAACTGAGGAAATGCCGGTAAGCTGTATAATGGGCTAGATGGGTTTTTTTCAACTTTGTTGCATAACTCATGCATGTTTTGGAATTTATGCACCAAATTTTCAACATGGGGTTTTTGGGACCCCTTCTCATGAATGATGTCACTGTCATGGCGTTATTCTGGCCCCAAGGGTGATTTCGCAGTCACTGCGCGAAATCACCTTTCCGGCCCGATTCACGAAACAACACTGCCAGCGTTCATAAGGTGGGCTCTCAAAAAGCCTATTTTGAAAATTTGGTGGAATAATTCATAAAAATGACCGTTTTACGAGTGTGCGTTGCGCAGTTCCTATGCAGGCTCGTAAGTTCACGAATTTTCAATATTTTCACTCCAGATTTTCAACATTGCCATTTTACCACACCTTCTTATGAGTAGTACAGCTGTCATTTTTCACATCTCACTTAAAACATGTTTCCATACATGGCATACAATGGCCTTGATCGTTATCTGAAATCAATGTATGGGACACATTAAGAAAATCACAGTGACACCGTTCATTAGCAGAGGTCTTAAAATGGCTATGTTGAAAATTTGGTGAAAAAATTCCTAAAAATGACTGTTTTACGAGTGTGCATTGCGCAGTTCCTACGCACGCTCGTAAGTTTGTGAATTTTCAAGATTTTCACTCCAGATGTTCAACATTGCCATTTTACCACACCTCCTTATGAGCAGTGCAGCTGTCATTTTTCACATCCTGCCCAAAACGTGTTTCCGCTCATGTAGCGCACAATGGCGCAGTTGGTGTGCGAAACTCAATGTATGGGACACATTAAGAAAATCACAGTGACACTGTTCATGAGGAGAGGTCTTAAAATGACTGTGTTGAAAATTTGGTGAAAAAATTCCTAAAAATGACTGTTTTACGAGTGTGTGTTGCGCAGTTCCTATGCACGCTCGTAAGTTTGCGAATTTTCAATATTTTCACTCCAGATTTTCAACATTGCCGTTTTACCACACCTCCTTATGAGCAGTGCAGCTGTAATTTTTCACATCTTGCCCAAAACGTGTTTCCGCCCATGTAGCGCACAATGGCACAGTCGGTGTGCGAACACAATGTATGGGACACATTAAGAAAATCACAGTGTCACTATTCATCAGCAGAGATCTTAAAATGGCTATGTTGAAAATTTGGTGAAAAAATTCCAAAAAATGACTGTTCTGATAGATTGCTTGAGTTCTATGCGCTCATAAATTCACGAATTTTCAATATTTTCACTCCAGATTTTCAACATGCCATTTTACCACACCTCCTTATGAGCTGTACAGCTGTCATTTTTCACATCCTGCCCAAAACGTGTTTCTGCCCATGTAGCGCACAATGGCGCAGTTGGTGTGCGAAATCAATGTATGGGACACATTAAGAAAATCACAGTGTCACTGTTCATCAGCAGAGATCTTAAAATGGCTATGTTGAAAATTTGGTGAAAAATTCCAAAAAATGACTGTTTTACGGCTCGTTGCTTGGTTCTATGCTGCGCTCATAAATTCCACAATTTTCAATATTTTCACTCCAGATTTTCAACATTGCCATTTCCACCACCTCTATGAGCTGTACAGCTGTCATTTTCACATCCTGCCCAAAATGTGTTTCCACCCATGTAGCGCACAATGGCACAGTTGGTGTGCGAAATCAATGTATGGGACACATTAAGAAAATCACAGTGACACTGTTCATTAGCAGAGGTCTTAAAATGGCTATGTTGAAAATTTGGTGAAAAATTCTAAAAATGACTGTTTCTGGGCGTGTGTTGCGCGGTTCTATGCGCGCTCATAAGTTTGCGAATTTTCAATATTTTCACTCCAGATTTTCAACATTGCCATTTAACCACACCTCCTTATGAGCAGTATAGCTGTCATTTTTCACATCCTGCCCAAAATGTGTTTCCGCCCATGTAGCGCACAATGGCGCAGTCGGTGTGCGAAATCAATGTATGGGACACATTAAGAAAATCACAGTGACACTGTTCATTAGCAGAGGTCTTAAAATGGCTATGTTGAAAATTTGGTGAAAAAATTCCTAAAAATGACTGTTTTACGAGCGTGCGTTGCGCAGTTCCTACGCACACTCGTAAGTTTGCGAATTTTCAATATTTTCACTCCAGATTTTCAACATTGCCATTTTACCACACCTCCTTATGAGCAGTACAGCTGTCATTTTTCACATCCTGCCCAAAATGTGTTTCCACCCATGTAGCGCACAATGGCGCAGTCGGTGTGCGAACTCAATGTATGGGACACATTAAGAAAATCACAGTGACACTGTTCATGAGCAGAGGTCTTAAAATGGCTATGTTGAAAATTTGGTGGAAAAATTCCCAAAATGACTGTTTTACGAGCGTGGATTGCGCAGTTCCTACGCACGCTCGTAAGTTCGCAAATTTTCAATATTTGCACTCCAATGACTTCCAAATACCTAAACAGCACATAGAAGCAAGCAACATTCGGCATTGACAAATGCTTGTACTTCTCTGTCCCTGATTTTTTTAAGCCATGTCCAAGTGCCAAATACCACTGCAAATACCTGCAAGCGAACGTTTGGCATTGACAAATGCTTGTTTTTTTAATAATATAGCATGGTTCCCTGAGAGTGGGAACCCATGATGCAAAGGCCTTTCTCTGGTTTCTAGGAACCGATGAGGAACTGGAGAAATAAAAAAAAATACCAATAAAACACTACAATAACACCCTAAGTAATGCAGAGAATCAAAAAACTAAGTAACTTTATTAGAATAAAAAAAACCGTCAAACAGCACTGAAGATATGGAGATGACTTTGGGGCAACTTCTTCCTCAGGCAAAGAAATAAATCTCATGTTAGTGAGCAAGTGTGAGTGTGAGTGTGACCACACAGCCGAGTTTTGACTTTCATTCTAAGATTCCATAATTAGCATAAAATTATGGGCTGTGGGGAGGCTCATTGCGGGGGAATGATTGTAGTTGTTAAGCACAGTGAGGGTTCCTGGGCCTTGAAAAAAGGCTTTCACCAGGTACAAGTAAAAGCAGGGGGAGGAGGAAAGGAGAACACACCAAATAAACAAACTCTGGTCAGAGCTGATACAGCTGCTCAGAGCAGTGAGAGCAATTACAGGAATACTTGGTGCTCTCACCATGCTGGAAGCTGCCCTACCCAAGATGGTGGCGATATCAGTTTGAATCAATGGCCATCTTGTACACTACGGTTGTCACTTCTGCAGTTGCGGAAGAAAAAGTAATGCCCCAAGGAGCGAGTGTGTTTTCGCGGCCAGTGAAGGGGAATGGCAGCATAAACACAACCAGTGGAACTGTGCCAGAGCACTGTGAAAGCATGCTGGACAGCAGTCCAGTCACGTGCTTCCACAGTGCTACTCTATAGAATTACAACAATATGTCTGTGGAGCTCCACCCACACAGCCGTAAAAACTACAGAAGCACAGAGGACAGACAGGGAGGCAGAGGCAGACAAGGAGCCATGTATTGCGGAGGGGTGAAAGGTGAGGAAAAACAATTCTTCAGATATATTAAGGAAAAAAGGAAGCAGGGAGGGGTATTGTTAGGCTGTAAGAGTGGAGAAGGTTACTAGAAGAAAGTGATCAAAAAGCAGTTGTCCTTAATGAACACTTTTGCTCTGTGCTGACAAGGAAGAGAGTGGGCCCCTGCCTGGAAGTGGCATAAAGGCGGCTGTCAGGAACATTCCTGAAATGAGGCAGCCACTACTTACCAGAGAAAGGGTCCAGTAGCAGCTTGAAGCCCTAGAGGTAGAAAATGTCCCAGGGCCAGATGGGATGCACCCAAGGGTACTCAAGGAACTGAGTGCAGAACTGGCTGAACCTCTAGCAGGGCTATTCAGTACCTCAATCCAGACAGGATAATTCCAAAAGACTGAAAGGTAGTAGACATACTGTATAGCAGGTTGAATTTGCATCCATTGTATTTAGCACTTTCAACCTGCTATACACATTCCTGTTGGGTAGATTCTGTGCATCTGGCATACTCTGCAGCACTGTATTCACAATTAGCTGATATGTTCAGGAATATACTCACATTAGGGCAGTTTTTGATCTGTTGGCAACTTGTTGTCTGGCAACTGTAATTATACTAATCCTCTTAATCCCCTTTGCACCCTCTCTTCTGCAATTACCAGTGTACTTAGGTGTCAGGTTTCTCGGTGCTATCAAAACGTCATCTACAGACATGGACATGTCTCTGAGTACAGTTTCTTAACTCTTTATTATTTATTTTATTTTATCTTATTGAGATCTTGGATTACACTAGTGAACAGATGCTCATTTCTAGGTTCCACGTCAGTTTACAAAGCCAGTAAGGTACAGCATTACAGGATTACATTTGGTACAGACAGAGTTACAATAAGGTACACACAAAATTGAGCAGCTTAGGTAGTATAATAGTTTGCCAGTGTTTGAAGTTCGGACACCCTACTGAGTTGCAAACACATTGAGGAAAGTAGGAGGAGCAGGCTTAGGGGGATGACGGGGGTAGGAGTGGGAGTGGGAGGGGGTGTAATGTTTGGGAGGAGTAGAGGAGGCACCGGGTGTGAGGTAGGGTGGTGACCTGAAGTGCTGAGGTTGGGATGCATCTACGTATAGTGTTAATGTGAAGCAAAGTGCAAGTAGGTGGTTGTAGTTAAAAGAGGGTGCTAATGGTAGCAGCCACAGATGCTGGTTGTAATAAGGTGCTGCTGAAGTTTACATTTGAATGAGCCAATAGTTGCAGAAAATGACTCTGACAATCTCTCTTCTACTGACAATGTCTCTTCTAAAGTGGATACAGTCAGCAAAACCTGCACTTAGAGTACTTCAGTTTTCTTTTTCTACTGTACTCTGCTCTTTCTGCTTTATTTCCTGAGCATGCTGAGGACAGAGGGGGATGTAGCCACAAGTGAGGAGCTTAAATGTAAACCGGGTCATCTGCTGCTTTAACAGACCGAGGTGTTGGATCACAGACTGGGTCAACAAAGTGCTCACTTCTTCCAGCCTATTTTCTGAGTCAGCTGAGGATGGAGGGGTATGCAGCCATGACTGACAAGTCTGATCTCAGACTGGGTCATGTACTGCCTTAACGATCGAGGAGATGGCTCACAAACCAGGTCAACCAAGTGCTCACTTACTCACTGCCTTTAATGAAGCGCTTTGATTGAAATGCTTTTACAAATACAAATAAAGAACCCAAATGGGTAAACACTATCTCTGTGATTGCCATATGATATGATAGTAATTACGTCTCTTACTGTACTGAAAGGACGGGTGGTGCTCTTTGTGGATGACAATCTGCAATAGGGTGAACACCGAGGGCGGGGTGGAGGACATGAGGCAGGACCTAAGGGCACTAGAACAGTGGACAGAGACTTAGCAACTAAAATTCAACATCAGGAAGTGTGCGGTTATGCACCTGGGACATGGTAACCTAAGGACAGAGTACAAAATGGGAGGGTAGGAAATCAGGGCAATGAAGCAGGAGAAGGATCTGGGTATAGTAGTCTCTAGCGACCTTAAGGTGGGGAAAGAGTGTACTAAGGTGGTGGGGAAGGCCTATGGGATGCTGGCTAGTATTGGCAGGGGAATCACCAGCAGGAGGAGGGAAGTCCTAGTGCCCCTGTACCAAGCTGTGGTGAGACCGCACCTGGAATATGGAGTCCAGTTCTGGAGGTCTTACTTGCAAAAAGACATAGACCTGATTGAAAGGGTTCAGCGAAGAGCGACCAAAATGGTGCTAGGGATAAAGGGCAAACCATTTGAGCAAAGATGCTGTGAGCTGGGGCTATACACCCTGGAGACTAGAAGGGAGAGAGGAGACATGATAGAGACCTTCAAATACGTCAAAGGGTTAAACAAAGGAGGCCCGGGGGGCTTATTCAAAGTGAAGAAGGACACCACTACTAGAGGGCATAGCCTGAGACTGCAAGGGGGACACTACAGGGGGAACGTGAGGGAGCAATTCTTTATGAAGAGGGTGGTGGATGCCTGAAACTGGCTTCTAGAGGAGGTTGTGGGGGTGGAGACAGTGCCAGGATTCAAGATGGCTTGGGACAGGCATAAAGGGCTACAGGGGGATGGGGTAGGTTCTCAAAGAGGGAGGCAGTAGTCTGGGGGTGTAAGGGCAGACTGGATGGACCCATGGGGTCTTTCTCTGCCATCATGTTCTATGATTCTTACATTTCTCCATCGGTTTATTTTCGCTGATCTTCTGCAATAGTGAATATAGCCGAAATAAATGGATCATGAAAATAACCTGCTCTACAGTAGTTCACTACACATGGGGGGAGAGGGGGGGCAAGAAGCAACCAGGGAATTACATACCTGGCAGGCTTACCTCTGTAGTGGGTAAACTGATGGAGTCAATGATCAAAGAGGACCTTATGTTCCTTACGCGAATAGCGCTATTTTATAAATAAAGTTGCTTTGCTTTCTTTGCTTATGGACTACCTATAGAGTGATGGTCTACAGGATAGTAAACAGCGTAGGTTTGTGGCAGGGAGGTCTTGTCAAATGAACCTGATAGTTTTCGTTGACTAGGTAACTAAGATAGTAGATAATGGCCTTGCAATGAATTTACTCTACTTCCATGTCAGCAAGGCTTTTGACTCCGTGCCGCACAGAAAATTGCTGACAAAGCTGGAGGTCTTTGGAGCGGCTAGGGACATACAGTTCGTATGTATGTAGTCAGATAGGAAGAAAACTGGTTGAAGGAGAGATAGAGGGTGGTGGTAAACGGGGTCAAATTGGAAAATAAGGAGGTCATGAGTGGGATGCCACATGAATCTGCCCTTTGTCCTGTCCTCTTCAATATGTTCATCAGCAACGTTGGCGAGAGCATCCAGGGCATGCTGTGTCACTTTCACAGATGTCAAGAAGCTCTGCAGTAGGGTAGTTAGCAGTGAAGGTATCAGGGAGATGCAGAGGGGTTTACAAAAGCTAGAAGGTGGTCTAAGGTTTGGCAGTTGAAAAACACTGTAAAAAATGCAAGGTTTTGCAACTAGGGGAAAAAAAACCTAGGACAGAGTACTAGATGGAAAGGGTTAAACTGAGCACTACAGCAAAGGAAAAAGGATATGAGGGTCATCATTTCTGACTCCCTCAAACAATCAAGCCAATATAACAATGGCTATAGTCAGGCTAATAGGATCTTGGGGTGTATCGGAAGGGAACTGACAGCAGGAACAAGAGGTACTACTACTGCTATATAGGTCACTGGTGAGGCCGCATCTTGAATACTGTGCTGAGTTCTGGAGACCACACCTAAGGAGTGACGAGGACAGGCAGGAGATGGTGCAACTCAGGGCGGCCAAGGTGATTCGGGCCAACAGGGCAGATCTAATGAAGATCATCTTAAGGCACTGAACATGTATTCACTGTAGGTCACGCGAGACAGAGGGGAGTATCTGATAGAGACCTTCAAGTTCCTGAAGGGAATAAACAAAGTGAGCCACAAAAGGGGTCACCATGGAATGCTCCAGTTGGGAACAAAACACTGGTAGGTGTTTCAACTGACTGTGGGGAAGGCAGTAAATCATTAATTTATATTTATTGTGTTGTAAGTACTTAAGCAATAATGCCCGACAGGGTGTCTGTTGTGCTGGGATAATGTCACGCCTCAGGTGGTTGGGCACTGAGGCGTGATGTTATCCCAAACGACACACACGCTGGAGGGCATTATTGCTATTATACAATGGCTCGTTGTTATACAGAATAAAAAGATGTTTTTGTGTGGAAAAATATTTTTGTTTTTTAAGAGAAGATGAAACAATCAAGCAGAAACAAATTAAGCAAACAATCATCTCCAGGTTCACAAGTGCGGTTGAGACTAGACCCGTGATGTTGTACTGGGATAACATCACGGGTCTAGCCCAAGACTGACCAGTCAGAGTCCAGGATTTTTTCTTGCCATTGTATAATGGACTTTAATACTTAGTACAACTTTTTTTCTGCTTTCTTGTCTCTATTTTTTTCACAAAGCTTGTTGTTAGAGGGGCAGAGTGTATGAGGACTTTCTGTTCTCTGTTTTCAATAAACACTGTGAACTGTGGGGAACTATTTAGTAGGACTACAGAGTCAAGAACCCAAGGTCATGAATGGAAACTGATGGGGAAGGGTGTAAGAGGATTATAATGAAGTTCAGTTTTATGGAACGGGTAGCGGAACTGTGCAACAGTCTGCCCGTGAAGGTAGTGGTTGCCAAGGTTTAGTGGTTGCTCAGGTTGCTAGCGGTAGGAAGTGGAGCAGGAGGGTGGACTGGGAGGGATAAAACCCTGTATGGACACTAGGTCCTGGGGCAGATAGGGAACTCTGGACAGACTAGATAGCTCTTTTGTCTTTTTCTGACATCATTGTTTATGTTTCCATGTTTCTATGACTGGAATGGTCGCCAACCTAAAGAACTACACCTCTTTAGCCTAGAAAGATGGAGACTGAGAGGAGGCCTAATTCTAGTGTATAAATCTATTCATGATGAGGGAGTATTTAGAATACCATACCTTAGATTGAAGGGAGGGGTTTTGACTGCCTGCAGTTATTGCTATCAGCATGAAGGACTGCATTTGAAATTCATATTTATTCATTTTCAACATAGAAACATAGAAATTATTGGCAGATAAGGTCCGCCTGGTCCATCTAGTCTGCCCGTAAGCCCTTGTAATGGATTACTGCTGCTGACCCCCCCCCCCCGCTGCTGTACTTCTATGTTTCCCCTATGCCTGTCCCAAGCATGTTTGAATCCATCCACAGTGCTCACTCCCACCACCTCCTGAGGCAGCCCATTCTATGCATCCACCACCTTCTCTGTGAAGAACTTCCTCACATTCCTTCTTAACCTTCCAATTTCATGTCATGCCCCCTCGTTCTTGTGCTCCTTCTGTATTGGAAAATGTCTCCCCCCTGCACCTTTTTTAGACCCTTGACGTACTTGAATGTTTCTATCATGTCCCCTCTTTCCCTCCTCTCTTCCAACGAGTACATATTGAGGTCCCTTAATCTCTCCTCATAAGTCTTGTGTTGCAAGCCCTGTACCATCTTAGTCGCCCTTCTCTGGACCATCTCCAGCCTGTTAATATCCTTACAAAGGTGCATCTCCAGAACTGCACACAGTACTCCATGTGAGGCCTGACCATGGTTTTATATAATGGCATCACTACCTCCCTCCTTCTGCTGGTGACATCCCTTCCTATGCATCCCAGCTTGCCATTGGCCCTACCAGCTGCCTTAGCACTCTGCTTTGACATTTTCATGTCATTTGAGATAATTAATTCCAAGTCCCTTTCCTCCTTTGTGACTGTCAGCATCCCCCCCATCCTGTAGCTTTCCCCAGGGTTTCTGTGTCCCAGGTACATAATTTAGCACTTTTTAAAATTAAACTTCACTTGCCATTCCTCAGACCATTTTCCATGGTTCCCCAGGTCCCGCCTCATTTTCTCCACCCCCTCTGGGGTATTCAATCTGTTACAGATCTTGGTGTCATCTGCAAACAGGCAGACCTATCCCTTCAGCCCTTCTGCAGTGTCGCTAATGAAGCCATTGGACAGGACTGGCCCCAGGATCAATCCCTGAGGCACCCCACTGGTCACCCCCTTTCCCCAGACTGCACCCCATTTACCACTGCTCTCTGCCTCCTGTCTCTTAGCCAGTTTCTAACCCCGTTTACCACCCTGTCCCCCATGCCCAGCCTACCCAGCTTGTTTATCAGCCTCCTATGTGGGATGGTATCAAAGATTTTACTGAAATCAAGGTGAGCGATGTCCACTGCCCCACCCTGATTTACTTCCTTTGTCACCCAGTCAAAGAAATCAGCCAGATTTGTCTGACATGACATCCCCACTGTGAATCTGTGTTGCCTATGGCCTGGGCTCCAATGGCTTCTAGATGCCCCACGATCTTTTCTTTAAGCAATGTCTCCATGATCGTCCCCACTAGTGAGGTGAGGCTGACCGGCCAATAGTTCCCTGCCTCCTCCTTGCTGCCAGATTTGTGTATAGGGACTACATATGCCCTTCTTCAATCATCTGGTACCACCCCTGTGTTGAATGACTCAGTGAACATGACAGCCAGAGGTTCTGCTGTCTCCCTTCGCAGTTCTCTTAATATCCTTAGGTATATGCCCTCTGGTCCAATCGCTTTGTCCACCTTCAATTTAGTGAGCTCCTGCAGGACTCTTGCCCCTATGAATGGACTATTGTCCACCTCTTCACCCGCTTGGCAGCTGCTGTACTGCTGCGTCCCCTGCCCCTCCTGCTCTTCTGTGAATACTGAACAGAAAAATTTATTCAGTATTTTTGCCTTTTCCATGTCACTTTCCTTGCGTTCCCCTCTCTCCCTTGAGCCTTGCAACCCCCATTGTTTTTCCTCCCTTCGTTGATGTACCTGAAGAATGTCTTGTCCCTTTTCTTAACTGACTGTGCTAAACCTTCCTCAGTCCATGCCTTTGCTCTTCCTACTCCTATTCCTGCTTCCCTTAGACACTCTAGGTACTCCTCCCTTTGGGTCTCCTTATATTTCCTGAAACCTTTCCTTTTTGCCCTGACCTTTACTGCTACCTCTCTCGAGAACCACAGTGGCTTTATCTCTTGCCTTTGGATACCAATCTGATGCATTGGTTTGTTACTTCCAGTAAGACTTCCTTTAGATGCTTCCCCTGTTCTTCCACTCACCCTTCTGGCCCCATTCTCTCCAGGGCGCTTTTGATATCCCTCCCCATTTCAGCGAAGTCAGCATTTTTGAAATCCAAAACCTTTGTCCTAGTATGACTTGCATGAGTCTCTGTCCCTATGCTGAACCACACAATGCTGTGATTGCTGGATCCCAGTTCCTCTTCTACCTGGACATCTGAATTCGATCCCCATTGGTCATTACTAGATCTAGAATTGCCTTTTCTTTGGTGGGATCAAACACAAGCTGCCTGAATCCAGCCTCCTGTAGTGAATCAAGGATGCCTCTGCTTCCGGCTGAAGCAGCTACACTGGTGTTCCAATCCACATCTGGCATATTGAAATCCCCCATCAGCAGAATTTCACCTTTCATTGACATCTTCTGTATTTCCTCCACTAGCTCCCTGTCCAGTTCCTCTCCCTGTCCTGGAAGCCTGAATATGACCCCAGTGCATATTGCTGTGCCATTTCCGGTTGAAGGGTGACCCAGAGGACTTTGGCCTCCTCCTGCCTACCCTGTACCTGTGTTGCCATTATACCCTCTCTGACATACAGGGCTACTCCCCCCTTCCCTTTTTGCCCTCCCTATCCTTCCTGAATCACATATCCTGGTACATTTGTTTCCCACTCATGATTAGCTGTGTACCAAGTTTCAGTTATTGCTACTATGTCCAGGTCTTCTTCAGTTAATAAGGCCTTTGTCTGGGACTTTATTTCCCAGGCTGCGTGCATTTGTCAGTATGACCTTTCAAATTTTACTGCCTGACCTTTCTCTTCCTGTTTTGGTCCCCTGCATCTTCCCCCCCTTTCCTGATATTTTTCTCTTGCATTACTAATTCCTTTCCTGCTCCATTTCTGCCTGATTCCGATGACCTTGATATTAACTCCTCTTCCTGCTCCATTGTTCTGCTTTCTCTACCATGTGGGGGTGGGATGCCTGAGTATCTCTGCTTCTGTTGCCCTCCACCCCTGGCTAGTTTAAATGCTTGTCAGCAAAGCATTTAAACTGTCCATTGAGGGCTGCCTTCCCTTTGCTGGAGAGATGCAGTCCATCCCCACTGTATAGGGCTGCATCACTCCAGGTAGATCCCAGTCCCCAATGAAGCCATACCCTTTCTCGTTACACCAGCATTTCAACCATCTGTTGAAGTTACTAATGTGGAGACCCCCACCCGTGGACTGGCAGCACCTCTGAAAATGTCATGGAGTTTGCTACCTTCCCAGGCACCCTCCCAACACTGTAAAGTCCTCCTTCACCTACTCCAAGCTTTCCTTATCTTTGGATAGGTCATTTGTCCCCAAGTGGATAATGACCTCCAGCCCTCCACTCCTTGCCACAGCTTCAGCAATCCCCTGGATGTGCTCCCCCTCCTTCTGAGCTGTGCCTCCTGGAAGACACTTTACCTCCCTTTTCGTGCCCAGATCCTGGGGGAAGTACATAAAACAAACAGTAGAAACACTCTGGATACAGAAGTTGATACCAGCCCATTTACAGAAGAAAGGGTTCTGAAAGAACTCTTAAAACTGAAGGTGGACAAAGCAGTGGGGTCTGATGGGATTCATCCCAGAATTCTAAAAGAACTAAGGGTAGAACTAGTGACACCACTGACTACCCTTTTGAACAAATCATGGGAGGAGGGGGTGGAACCCGAGGACTGGAGGAGGGCAGATGTGATTCCCCTTCACAAAAGTGGGAGCAAGGCAGAAGCAGGAAACTACAGACCTGTTAGTTTAACCTCAGTGATAGGGAAAATGATGGAATCACTTCTGAAGGAAAGAATTGTCGAGTATCTAGAGGCCAGAGGGGCACAGGACCCTAGGCAGCATGGATTCACAGCGGGAAGGTTATGCTAGACGAATCTGATAGATTTCTTTGACTGGGTGACCAAAGTAGTAGATCAGGGAGGGGCTGTGGACATGGCCTACCTAGACTTTAGCAAGGCATTTGACACAGTCCCACACAAAAGATTAATATACAAGTTAGTCAGCCTGGGAGTGGGTCCCAAGATGACAGCCTGGGTAAAGAATTGGCTGGAGAATAGGACACAGAGAGTAATAGTAAATGGAGTCCACTCAGAAGAAAGGAGGGTTACTAGTGGGGTACCGCAGGGTTCAGTATTAGGACTAGTCCTCTTCAATGTCTTTATAGCGACATTGCAGAAGGACTGGAAGGAAAAAGTATGTCTCTTTGCAGATGACACAAAGATCTGCAACAGAGTTGATGCACAGGGGTGCGTGGAAAGGATGAGAAGGGACTTGGCAAGGTTAGAGGAATGGTCAAATGTATGGCAGCTTAGATTCAATGCTAAGAAGCAAGGTAATGCACCTGGGAAACAAAACCCAGGGAAAAGTACACAATGGGGGTGAGATACTAACAACAACAAAAATGGAAAGGGACCTGGGGTAGTCATATCAGATGACCTAAAGGTGGGCAAGCAATGGAGAGGGCAGCAAGGAGGGCTGGGGGGATACTGGGATGCATAGGGAGAGGCATCACCAGTAGAAAACAGGAAGTTATTATCCCTCTGTACAGACAGCTGGTGAGACCCCATCTGGAGTACTGTGTGCAGTTCTGGAGACCCAATCTCACAAAGACATAGACAGGATGGAAGCTGTCCAGAGGAGGGCAACTAAAATGGTGCAGGGTCTGCACCGGAAGACATATGAAGAGAGATGAAAGGAGCTTAATATGTATAGCCTCGAGGAAAGGAGGGAGAGGGGGACATGATAGAAATGTTCAAGTACCTCAAGGGAATCAACAAAGTCCAAGAGGGTAGCATCTTTCAAAAAAAGAGGTGTGCAAGAACAAGAGGGCACAATTTGAAGATAGAGGGGGGGCTGCTCAGAGGTAATTTAAGGAAGTATTTTTTCACAGAGAGGGTTGTGGATGCATGGAACGGCCTTCCGGAGGAGGTTGTGGAGTCAAAATCAGTGGTGGAATTCAAGCATGCATGGGACAGTCATAAGGCAATTCTAGGGGTTGGGGGTAGGAAGAAGTAGGCTGCTGGTTAACTAGGATCTGCAGCTTATCCAGTAGGTAGGGAAATGGGCAGACTGGGTGGGCCAAGCGGTCCTTATCTGCCATCAAATTCTATGTTTCTATGTTTCTATGATGTCTCTGCCTCCCTCCCCTGAACCTTCCTGAGCCCACCATAGTCCATCCTGCCATCTGCCTGGGAGACTGTTGTGGTGGCCTTTGGGTAAGGGCAGAGGTCCCCAATATTCCTGCCAGCTCGGCCCGGGGACTGGCAACCTCCGCCCTCAGCCCAGAGAGGTGCCTGCAAATGGGGCAGCACTGCAGTAACCAGCATGTTTTTCTGAAGACTGCTGCACCATAGCCAGAGCACTGCACCACTCCCTAGAGCATCCTGTGCTTGATGATATTCCTCCCTTTTTAACCCTTTCTTTTCCTTCTCCTTATCTCCCTGTCTTTCTCTCCTTCTGTAGTGACTTACAGCTTCTCTTTTCTCCCCTTGTATGTACCCTTGTGGACCTAGTAGCTAGCTACTCCCTTTGTAATTTTGCCTATATACTAGCTAGGCTATTACTTGTGCTGTGCTGCCTAACTGTTCATTAAACACCGGACCTTGCCCAACAACTAACACACCAAAATCTGACCAATGGAAAATCATGTACTCAAATGCTTGCAGTCTGGGAAACCAGATCCCAGACCTGCAGGCAATAATGACAGAGGTTAAACTGAACATAGTAGCCATTAGCGAGACATGGTTTATCAGTAACCACACTTAGGAGACTTCAGTGCCTGGCTATGTACTGTTCAGAAGAGACCAAGGTGGAAAAAGGGGTGGAGTGGCCCTTTATGTCAATGAAAATATCAAAGCTACAGAAATTCAGAATACACATAAGGAGCCAGAAGAACTGTGGGTCACTATGGAAACAGGAAATGGGACAGCCGTATAAACTGGGGTTGTGTACAGGCCTCCAGACCAGGGGGAGGACATAGACTTGTTACTATTAGAAGATATACAAAACATGACAGCTAAAGGGGAGGTTCTGATAAAGGGAGACTTCAACATGCCAGATACAGATTGGTCAATACCAGCAGGGACATCTGCCAGAACTAGACACATGGTGGATTCCCTGCAGGGGGAGGGCTTCAAACAACTGGTACAACAACCCACAAGAGACAGGGCTGTCCTAGATCTAGTACTGACTAACAGGGAAAGGATCACAGATCTCCAGGTAGAAGGTCACCTGGGTGCCAGTGACCATCATGTGGTATGGTTCAATTTGGCCACTAGAACAAAATCATCCCATTCAAAGGCAAAAATGTGGGACTTCAAAGGAGCTGACTATGATAAGATGCCAACAGAGTTAAGCTAGCCCTAACAAAAAGAAATATAGGTGAGGGGGTACAGGCAAAGTGGGCAAGCATTAAAGATACAATACTTGAAGCAATACACCATTGTGTTAGCGAGAAAAAGAAGTGCAAAAGAAGGAGGAAACCACTTTGGTTCTCAAACACAGTAGCAGAAAAGGTCAGAGCCAAAAGGCTGGACTTAAGGAAATATAAGGGAATGCAGCAGGATGAAGATAGAGAGGCACACCAAACTTCCCTATGGGAAGCAGGGAAAGCAGTAAGGCATGCAAAGGCCCAAAACCGAGGAAACACTAGCACAAACAGTAAAAGAAGGTGACAAGACTTTCTATAGATACATTAGTGAAAGGAGAAAGTCCAGTGGGGTATTGCTAAGATCAAAGGGGATAAGGGGGCATGTGAGGAGGATGACCATGTAAAAGCATCTATCCTAAATAGATGCTTCTGCTCAGTATTTACTGAAGAGAAGGTATGGCAGGGCCCACAGCTCTGCACCATGGACATGGAGGGGGGAGGTGTGCACTAGTCTCTTCACAAAAGAAAGGGTCCTACAAGAGCTTGATAAGCTCAGGGTGGACAAGGCAATGGGACCTGATGGCATACATCCCAGGGTACTAAAGGAGCTAAGGGTGGAACTAGCAGAGCCATTATCAGAACTGTTTTGTGAGTTTCTGAGCACAGGAGAGGTCCCAGAAGACTGGAGAAGGGCTCATGTGATCCCGCTCCACAAGAGTAGTTGCAGGGAGGAGGCAGGGAACTACAGACCAGTCAGTCTTACCTCAGTAGTGTGCAAGATTATGGAGACACTCCTTAAGGA
This sequence comes from Neoceratodus forsteri, assembly GCA_016271365.2. Classification (NCBI taxonomy): domain Eukaryota; kingdom Metazoa; phylum Chordata; order Ceratodontiformes; family Ceratodontidae; genus Neoceratodus; species Neoceratodus forsteri. The sequence goes on from CM057451.1 coordinate 1,103,975,017, forward strand.
AAGGATAGTGCAACACCTGGAATCCATAGGAGCACAGGATCGAAGACAGCATGGGTTTACAAAAGGAAGGTCCTGTCAAAATAATCTCATAGGTTTCTTTGACTAGGTAACCAGAGTGGTGGACCAAGGGGGAGCAGTTGATGTTGCTTACCTTGACTTCAGCAAAGTTTTTGATACTGTTCCACACAGAAGATTGATTAATGAGCTGGGTAGGCTCGGAGTGGGTGAGACATTGGTCAACTGGGTGGCAAACTGGTTGACGGGTAGAAAACAGAGAGTGGTGGTAAATGGTATACAGTCAAAAGAGATGCAAGTCACAAGTAGTGTACCTCAGGGATCAGTCCTGGGGCCAGTCCTCTTCAATATCTACATCAATGACATTGCAGATAGACTGGAGGGCAAGGTTTGTCTGTTTGCAGATGACACCAAGATCTGCAACAGAGTAGATGATCCAGATGGGGTGGGCAGAATGAGAAGAGATCTGGATAAACTAGCAAAATGGTTGGAAGTGTGGCAACTGAGGTTTAACGGAAAGAAGTGCAAGAACATGGGCACACAGGGAAGAGAAACCCTAAAGCCACCTATAGGCTGGGAGGGGAGTTGCTGGCAGTCACAATGGAAGAAAGAGACTTGGGCGTTATCATCACTGATGACCTATAATTATCCAAGCAGACCTCTAAAGCAGTAGGTAAGGCTAGAGGGATGTTGGGGTGTATTAGTTGGGGTATCACAAGTTGTAAGAGGGAAGTAATAATCCCTCTTTACAAGACACTGGTTAGGCCCCATCTGGAGTACTGCGTGCAGTACTGGAGGCCACACCTTCACAAGGACATTAACCAAATTGAGGCAGTCCAGAGAAGGGCAACCAAAATGGTGCAGGGACTGCATCAGAAAACATATGAGGACAGATTAACTGAGCTCAGTATGTATACACTAGAGCAAAGGAGGGAGAGAGGTGATATGATTGAAACATTCAAGCACCTTAAGGGCATTAACAAGGTGAAAATAAGAAAAATAGTAGGACAAGAGGACAAGGCATGAGATTAGAGGGAGGCCGATTAAGGGGTAATGTGAGGAAGTTCTTTTTCACAGAAAGGGTGGTGGGTGCATGGAACAACCTACCTCAGGAAGTGGTGGATATGAATACAGTGCAGGGCTTCAAACAGGCATGGGATAGGTATAAGGGAGCAATAGAGATGCGTATGAATAGATAGGCCATTGACAGAGCAAAGGCCTATTGCACATTCATAAGGTAGAAAAAGAAATGGGCAGACTGGATGGGCCTTGCGGTCCTTCTCTGCCATCAACTTCTATGTTTCAATGTGGTTGGGGAATGGGGTGGGTGAGGGGTTGTTCCTTTGGTATTCAGTGTCTACAAAAATACAATCAGGTAAAAAAAAGACTTTCTTCTATAAACTACAGGGCAAAAACGCAGCTTAAGGTAGTTGGTAGCTGCTCTCCCTCTCAGCTTCTGCAGCAAACAGAGTCCACAGCCAACTCCTGTCTGTAATCCACAGTCTGTCAAGCCTTCTTCAGCTCCTTCCCTTATCAGACACCTCTTTCACAGAGTTTCAGTAACAGCAATTGTAGTACCCCGAAGTTAGGGGATTTTCCTTTCTTCTCATCCCCCTCCCTTCCAGCTCCTGTCTGTAGCCCTGCAGACCCCTCCCAGTCCCTTTGTCATGGTTCACACCGTTTGGCACTGAAAAGGTAGGGTCGTGGGCTGGAGACCCTCTCTGTTGGGCTGGTAGTGTCCAATCTCCTGGCCAGAAGCCAGGACCTACCTTGTCCTACAAAAGGGCTAGGGAGTGGCTACAGGAGAGCAGTCCGCAGCACAGAGTGGAGGGTGGAGGACGTGAGGAGCATAGACAAACAAAAAAGGTACCTGAATCAGGTCCATGGCTCCTCTGGCGTCACTTCCTTCCCTCTTTTGTCCTGGGGCATTTGATAGTGGCAGCAGCAGTGGCAGGAGCGGTCGGGTGGGAGCTTGACTCTCCGATGCGAATCATCTTCTCACCCAGAGCCCCGAGTGGCGTGGGGGGAAGTATCTGCCGGCTGGACCTGGTGGTGCCACTTAAAAATAAGTCTGGGTGGAAACTGCGTCCCAGACCTGGAGTTCCACCCGAGCAGCCTGCAGGCCAAAGAGAAGTTGGGTGGGGAGCGTGGCCCCTGGCCAGGTTCCTTGACCCCCCAGACAGCAGCTTAGAATCCGGCAGTGGCGAGCAAGGGGCCGAAAGCCCAAATCCTTTGTTTTTAACTCACGCCATAGGCACCAGGGAAGGGAGAAGGGGAAGATTTGAGGGCCGGAGCCCAGAAATTACAGGAAGGGGCAGCAGGCAAAGGGCCCAGAAGAGAAGTTAAAGGGCCAGTGCCCTAATAATAATAAGGGAGTGGGCTCCCTGGTTGGGCCGACAGCCCTGAGGAGGGAATGGATAAAAGAGCAGTGGGCCGAGTGCCCAAACCAATACAAAGAAGGGCTTCAGGGCTGGGAAGGCACTTTGTTTTGGTGTTACATTATTATTGTCTGTGGTAGTTAAAAGGGGTGTCATGTCGCAAAAGCCCCAAGGGGTGGGAAGGGCATGCTATGAGGGTCCAGAGGTGGCAGAGTAGCCTAGGGGTTGGAGTGATCCATGGTGGATGGATTTGGTGTATCCAGCAAATCTGAGTTCCCATCCCTCAAGCCCACCCAGCAGGCCCTCACTGGTAGCCATAAGGAGGGTGGGACCAGACCCATGAGTTCCGCAGACCCAGGCATAGAGGTGGTTTGTAATATTAATGACACCGGGGTGTGGCTGCAGAAACAGCCAGAGCAAGAATGTCCTTAAAGGTGCGGTGCCATTGGGGGGTGAGAGGGATGGTCCTATGGGCCAAGTGGTCCAGCACCCAAACCGAACTGCACTGTTGCCTGCCTAGTGCCCCCGAGAGACTATTTCCTACAAGAACTGAACAGTTTGCCAGAAGCTGAATTGTCTGCTTGCTACTGAACTGTGTTATTGAATTGCACCTTGGTGTATCGGACGACTAGCTTTGCCTTTGTCACCTGGAGCAGCTTTACCAGAGCCTGACGCTGATCCAGGGAGATCCCTGGCCCACCCACCATCTGCGACAGAACCACCTCCAGTGATGTCAGCCTGTGCCAAAGTACATCCACAAGTGTTCCAGCATCAGCCCTGTGATGGTAACTGGTAGAGAGCCACTAGTGAGGTATCCAATAGTGAGTCAGCTTAGGAGCTGCCCTGGCTCAAGCTTGAGGGACCACATTTAACGTGCATGCCCTTTCCTTTTTAATTTTTATTTTGCTGGTGATCCGTAAATGTGTGTGTGCCCGTGTTGCTCTGTAGAGGCCGTCCAAAGATCGCATTGCCAGCAGTCTTCTTGTTGCGAGGTCATCTGGGTGATGGGGACCTGCCAGTGATCATTGCTGCGGATCGTGCAGAGAACCATTGGCTGACTAGAGATCTTCAGCTTCTTGCCTGGAGCTGCAGAGGATCGCCACCTTCCTCCTTGTTCAGCTAACCATGTTCTTTGTGTGTTGCTCATTCAGGAGACGCCCCATTATGGCCTGTTTGTAACACGTGCTTTGTGGGGTCAGTGCTCACCTGCTGATCGGCCAGCACTTAGGAAAGCCCAAGCTTGGTTCGTCCATTGTTGCCTCATCTCAGCCAAGTGCACGCAAGACTTGGACTAAAAGGGGTTAAACCCCTGTTCTTGGTTCGACCAATTGTTGGTCCCAATCGCATTGGTTTGTTGTTTATTTTTTTATTATCCTATAACATTGTGGAACACGGTTATCTTGTTTTTATTGTCCTTGGTAAATAAAACTCTTGCACCTTGATCACTGAGTATGCTTCCTGCTTCTCCTTCCAGATTCGTCTGGCCTGTCCTGAGATTTTTAGGGAACATTTCCGCCTGCCACACTCTAGTCACAAATGACTGCAAATTATTCTCCCAGCTAGATTACCTCCCTGGTAAATTAAAGTTACACTAAGTAAATACAACCCCAAAAACAGAGAACCAAAACATTGACTTCTACTTACTGTTACAGGCCCCTGAACTAAGAATTCAATTCAATGTGCTCAGTAAATCACCTTCTTGCTGTAGGGTAGCTGGTAGCTGCTCTCTCTCTCTCTCTCAGCTTCTGCTGAGAGGGAGAGCAGCTACCACAATAAGACACAACAAGCATTTGTCAATGCTGAATGTTTGCTTGCTGTCATTGGCATTGGTAGTGCAGAAGTTCGAGAGCTACATAATAGGAATGGCAACGAAGTATTGAACTGAAGCCAACCCCACCACCACCCTGCAGAGAGTGACAGGCATTGGGGTGTGCCTTTGGGTCATCAGGCATAACGACCAGGCCATTTCACCACACCCTACACTGCAGACACTGACAAGTGTCACAGTGTGACTTAAGGTCTTTGGCCCTTGTAAAGCATTCCATCAGGAAATATGGTGATATGGTGCGTATAGGAGAATGGGGTAACGTTTGGGACCGAAGAGTCCGAGGCACACCTTGATGCCTCTCACTGGCTGCAGGGTGTGTGTGGGGTTGGAATTGTATGAGCAGTACAGGCAAGAATCCCAAGTCACACCCCTGATGCCTGTCATTCTCTACAGGGTGGGGCGTTATATTTGGAAACCCTAACGCCTTAGGCATTCATTGGTATTTTCACTCCAAATTTACAACATGTTTTTTTGTGACCTCCATCTCATGAACAGTGGCAATATCAGTTTGTTAGCCGAAAACTGCTTTTGAACAGTGACTACGGCATTTGGCACCACAGATGCAAAAACACATTCCGAACAGGATGTGAAAAATGACAGTGGTACTGTTCATGGGGAGGTGTAAAATGGCATGTTGAAATCTGGTGAAAATCTTAAAAACTGGTGAAGTCACGGCGTGCATAGAAACTCTGCGCTACACCCATAATGTTACTAGTTTTGGGATTTTTTTACAGCAGATTGTTAACACAGGCATTTTGGGACCTCCGATCATGAACAGTGTCAGTGTGATTTTCTTTATCTGTCCCGAACAATGATTTCCCACAGCGACCATGCATTTCTGCGCTGAAAGTGTGAAAACACATTTCAGCCATGTTGTGCAAAATGACAGCCGTACTGTTCATAAGGAGGTGTGGAAAAATGCCACTGGTGAAAATCTGGACTGAAAATATTACAAATTCATGAACTTACAAGGGTGCGTGGAAACTGCGTAATACTCAATCGTAACACAGTCATTTTATGGAGTTTTGTCACCAAATTTTCAACATAGCCATTTTAAGACCTCTGCTCATGACCAGTGTCACTGTGATTTTCTTAATCTGTCCCAAACATTGTTTTCGCACACCGACTGTACCATTGTGCGCTACATGTGCAGAAACAAATTTTGGGCGAGATGTGAAAAATGGTAGCTGTACTGCTCATAAGGAAGTGTGGTAAAATGGCAGTGTTGAAAATCTGGTGCGCAAATATTACAAATTCGCAAACTTGCCAGCATGCGTAGGAACTGCGTAACATGTGCTCCTAAAACAGTAATTTTGGGCAATCTTTTCACCAAATTTTCAACATAGCCATTTTAACACCTCTGCTCATGACCAGTGTCACTGTGATTTTCTCAATGTGTCCCATACATTGATTTAGCACACCGACTGCGCCATTGTGCGCTACATGGGCGGAAACACATTTTGGGTGAGTTGTGAAAAATGACAACTTTACTGCTCATAAGGAGGTGTGGTAAAATGGCAATATTGAAAATCTGGAGTGAAAATATTGAAAATTCATGAACTTACGAGCATGTGTAGACACTGTGCAACGCACGCTCGTAAAAGTCATTTTTAGGAATTTTTTCACCAAATTTTTAACATAGCCATTTTAAGACCTCTGCTCATGAACAGTGTCACTGTAATTTTCTTAATTTGTCCCGTACATTGATTTCACACACCAACTGCACCATTGTGCGCTACATCTGTGGAAACACGTTTTGGGTGAGATGTGAAAAATGACAGCTGTACTACTCATAAGAAGGTGTGGTAAAATGGCAATGTTGAAAATCTGGAGTGAAAATATGGAAAATTCACGAACTTACGAGCGTATGTAGGAACTGCGCAACATATGCTTTTAAAACAGTCATTTTTTGGAATTTTTCCACCAAATTTTCAAAATAGGCTTCTTGAGAGCCTACCTTATGAACACTGGCAGTGTCGTTTCATTAATCAGTCCCGAAAAGTGATCTTGCGCAGTGACTGCGAAATCACCCTTCGGGCCCGAATAACGCCATGACAGTGATAGCATTCATGAGGAGGTGTCCCAAAAACCCCATGTTGAAAATTTGGTGCAAAAATTCCAAAAAATGCCTGAGATATGCAGCAAAGTTGAAAAAACCCTATCTATTACATTATACAGCTTACCGGCATTTCCTCAGTTCGCGGTCGCTTTGAAGAGTGCAGACGTGTTCCCAGTCCACCAAAGATCATCGCACCAGACTCCAGAGGTAAGTATGGGGTGAGGGGGTGTGGGAAGCAGGGTGTGCAGTGGGTGGAGTGCAGGTGGGGGCAGGAGGCTGTGGGGACCTTTTTTGTATAGTTTTTTTTTTTTTAATGATTAAGATGATGCAGGACGTTGCCACGCTGGGTTGGCTCCCAGCGTGGCAGCTGGAAAGGATGTTTGGGGGGCTGGAGCCGACGGGGGATTGGGCACCCCGCTATGCCATACGGGCTAGTGCCACGCTGGGGTGGTCTCCCAGCGTGGCAGCAGTAAGGCTGTTTGGGGGGGCTGGAGCTGACGGGGGATTGGGCACCCCCATCGGCCATACCGACGTGTGCCACACTGGGGTGGGCTCCCAACGTGGCAGCTGTAACACTGTTTTGGGTGGGGGCTGGAGCCGATGGGGGATTGGGCACCCCATCGGCTATACTGTATGTGCGTAGGGGGGGAGCACGTCAGCACGCAATATGTGTGCGTGTTGAGGGGGGGAGCTCTGCTCACTGAAGTGGAGCTCTCCCTTTCAACTGTATGCCACTGCATTTTCAGCTGTCATAGACAGCTGGAGCAGTGATTGGCGAACTGCGACCACGCCTGCAAACATACTGACTGAACTGGAAGAGGCTGACACACCTCTGGAAAACTCGGATGATGGCACTATGTTTCTTGCACATGCATGCAAGCAAACATAATGAAAAACATAATTGGGTCTTAGAGCATCATACTGTGGACATACAGAAATACAGTGCTAGGGTACATTCACTATAACTTATTTTATGGTAGCTTATGAAATGGGTAGAATGAATGCTGGCTCCTGACTGGCCAAGACATACTGTCAACCATGCCTTTATCGCAGCACAATAGCCTGGCTGAAATTAGCTCAACAAAAAATATGTTTGAGAAATACCATATGCCAATTTACTAAAAAGGACCCATTTCATAATCACATGGTACTCCAGGGGGTGCATTATAAGAACAATAATGCAAATCTAAAAAAATCTGCCAGTGCTTTTACACCAGCTAACACCACTAGTGGTTTTTATTGAGTCCATGAGTTCACGCAATAGTAGAGTCCCTTAAGAAGATTAAACATGCATAACAAGAAGCCCCGTGATAGTCAAAACTGGACTATCAAAAAATTATAAAAAACATTTTAATCGCATCTTTGAACTAGTATTGATAAGTCAGTGACTGTAAGATAGAAACTGTACAATGTGACTCCCTGCACTAGGTAAAAGATCAACAAAAATGTTATATTTTAAGAATGTCACTTAGCTGTGAAACACGTTTTCAGTCAGCAGAGTACCTGTCTTGTGGAAAGAGGTAATGAAGAGTACCTTCTTATTACCTTTTGTAGAAACACTGCCTGTTATGGTGCTGGAGATTATTGGGTAAAGAAGAAAGCTGCCTGCTTGGTTTGACTGCTGTGATGCATATAGCATTCTGACCCTCACATCGCCATGGCTCCCTGACGAATCATCAAGCCATCGAATGAATAGAGGGTAATTAGCCAAATTCAGAAACATGCTGCTGTAGCAGCATGTTTAAGAAAAGCAGCCCTAACCAAACATCTGTACTATCATTACCCGCTATAAAAGTCCTGCTAACCACCACACAACCAGGAGCAAAACTTAGAGGTTAACACCAGGTACCATTAGACAGGCATTACACATCAGAATTTTGCAAAACAAAATAGAAATTGTAACAAGGGTTTAACAGTTCAGTCTTCCCCCTCTGCATCAGCACTATTAGGCTGGTGAACAAGTCCCATTTGACTGCTTCCAGGTACTTACAAGCTTCCAATGAATCAGAGAACATGAAGGTTTTACCCACATAGTTTACACACAGTCAAGCTGGTAGTTGCATGGAGGGACTTATGCCTAATGCTCAGAGTCCAGCTTGGACAGCATCAACATTTTTGTGATGCTGTAGCATTGCAAATCTTAAATCAACAAAAAAGTACATCTGTTCCCCAATGACCAGCTTGAAAGGTGCGCGCAATTTCACTGCTAAGATGTTTTTTTTTTCAACTTTATTTTAAGCCCCCTTCTCACTGGCCCTTTAGGACTCTCTCCAACTCAGGCTTTTAGGATCCGGCATACTGTCCCACTCTGCCTAAGACCCCTACCAGCCGTACCACCATCCCGGGATACTCCATCTCCACACCCCCATCTAAGCCAACCCCCCAGCTCTGAACCCCCCTGAGGTGGGGCTGCCAACTCCTCCGGTGCTCAATCTTATAATCTAGTGGGCTGCTGGAGAGAGGAGAGGAGCTGGAGGTCGGACGGGGCAGGTCCAGCGATGAGTGTGGGGTGTTGTCCATAGCCTGGCCTTTGCCTACCTGCATGCCAGAGTTTTCCTGGTTTCCTAGTGCCCCACGGGCCCAGAAGTGCAATGATGTCCAGCGCGTGACAGGCGCATTCCTGCACTCACCCACAGGACATCCACCACAGCCCCCACACCCTGCTACTAGGCTCCCGCTGCTTGCAGTACCCCCAGTCCTCACTGGGAGTCACCATACCACAGGAGATGCAACCCACCCGCCCCCAGGAGAGGAGAGGAGAGGAGAGTTATCCTCCAGATGGTCAAACCTCTCCTACCAATACCGACCCCTGACGACCTGAGATCATTTCCGGACCCCGGTTGCTGGTGGCGTGAGGTGCGGCATCCAGTGCCTCAACCCTCAGCGCCACTAGGCTGGCCTCACTGCTAAGATGTTGTCTTTGATATGAGACAACGTGTGATGATCATAATGGTGCAAGGCAAATTATCAGATGACTTCTTCTGAGGAGTCAGACGAAAGGACATACTGGGCGGGATAAGGGTGGGACTGCATGGATGGCACTGACTGGCAGTGTCCATGACGAAGAGTTAGGGACCCCTGTCAGTAAATGCAGCTATATTATGTCTACAGTTGGTCATTTCAGAGACTGGTCTGCAGTGGTGTCCAGGGAAAGTACAGAGCTGCAAGACTGGGAGTTGAGAGGGAGCAGCTATGATGAGGCTGGGATAAAACCCACAAACTGCAGGGTGGACCCTATATACCTCTTAGACACTCCAAATGTAGGGAAATGAGTGGCACTGGTCTTAATAATGTCAAACAAATAATGAGACACATAAAAGGTGCATTTACCTATGCCTGGCTCATGTGCTTCCTTCTCCAATGCTTGCCCTCTGCTCTCCCCACACCACTTGCCACCACTGTTTACACATACTAGCTGTCCACCATTGCAGGGGGGGGGCATGCGGTACTTCTTGTGTTTCAGTTTCTGGATTTTGGCCATGGCCATGATTTTTTTAACAGCTGCTGGTGTTCTGCTGAGATCCGTAATGAAGCAGGTATAACAGGTCATCACCCCCCCAAAAAGACTTTTAACAATCTCTGCATCTTTCATGAAAAATAGTACTGTACCCTACATTCTTCTTGGGGGGGTGACCTATTATACCCACTTCATCATGGTTCTCAGCAGAGCAGCAGCTGTCAATTTCCTGGGGGAAATCGGAAGGTTTACTCAACAAAGTATGGTGTCTTCTGGGCTTTGCAGAGTGCTGGATATGGGCATCGGGTAATCTTATGTAAAATCAGCGGGTATGGGAGCGGGCAGGTGGCTGGGACCTCAGTGGAAGTTAAATGCTGATGGGAAAAGACACAGCATGTAAGCATGCTGCAGCAGGGGCGTAGCCAGGAATTTATTTGGGGTGGTGTTTAGATATGACATTTTGGAAACAGGAGAAGAAAGCCGGGGTCTGCAGGCCACTAGGCCTCCAGAAGCTCGGGGGTGTACATGCTCTGTGGGAAGTTTTAGGGCTTTTCTTAAAGAAAAAACACACTTTTGTTACATGTTCCCCACCCCTAATTCCATGGGACTTTGTTTTTCCTTTTTTCATATGGAATCAGGGCTGTGTGAGACTCTGGTTGGCATTACAGTCTGCAGAACCTCCAGAGGTTGTGCACAACTGGCTTTCCAACAGTGTGATCAATCACCCACCCCATATGCAGTTTTTGTAATATACTGTGATCTGTGAAAGATTTCTATGTAAAGTTTGTGGCCTGGGGTCTGTGGGTTGCAAGGCCCCCAGAAGCTCTGGGTGGTTTACATGCTCTGTGGTGAGTTTTGGGGCTTTTCTTGAAGAAAGCCCACACACTTTTATTACATGTATCCCACCCCTAATTTCAGGGGATTTTTTTCCCCCATGGAATTGGGTGTGGGAGTGGAGACTCTGACTGGCATTACAGTCTGCAGAACCTCCAATATTGTGGACAACTGGCTGTCCAACAGTGCCATCAGCCACCCACCCCATATGCAATACAGTATGCAACTGTACCCGCAAGGCTGCAAGCAACTGTGGTGAGCAACTGACTGGCCAACAATGGGCACCACCACTAGACTACAAGGTAGTTTTTTAATGACAAACCTGGGACTTGGTGAGGGAGGAAGTAGTACCACTGGTACCAGCCTGGGGTAATCTTTTATTTTAACTCGTACTGGGAATAGGACAGTGGGGTGGGGGGGCACTTGCACCCTAGGAGTGCCAGAGTAGGGTTACATGGTGAAGCATTTCCCACGGGATCATTTATGTCCAGACTTCAGCTTAACCCCTCTCATTCAACACTCAGTTCTGGATTCCCTGTTCTCATTTGAGCAGCGACAAATAAAACAGTGCAACTGCACTGTGGAGCCAAGAGTAAAGGGTTTGGGACAGAGCCTGTGACCTTGTATCAGTAGGCTTGAGGCAATTAGCTAACTAGTGGGATGGAACTACCAGCTCAGTGCTGGACAGCCCATTTCTCAAACAACCAGGAGTATGTCACATTGTTTGTGAAGACAGGGACTGAACCTAGTACCTAGAGGCCAGTGGAGCACAGGACCGAAGGCAGCATGGGTTCACAGCGGGAAGGTCATGTCAGACGAATCTAATAGATTTCTTTGACTGGGTGACCAAAGTAGTAGACCAGGGAGGGGCTGTGGACATGGCCTACCTAGACTTTAGCAAGGCATTTGACACAGTCCCACACAAAAGATTAATAGTCAAATTAACCAGCCTGGGAGTGGGTCCCAGGGTGGTAGCCTGGGTAAAACATTGGCTGCACAACAAGACACAGAAGGTAATTGCAAATGGAGTCCACTCTGAAAAAGAGGGTTACTAGTGGGTACTGCAGGGTTCAGTATTGGGTCCAGTCCTTTTAATGTCTTCATCAGTGACATTGCAGAGGACTGAATGAAAAGTATGCCTTTTGCAGATGACACAAAGATCTGCAACAGGGTTGATACACAAGGGGCGTGGAAAGGATGAAAAGGGACTTGGCAAGGTTGGAGGAATGGTCAGAAGTATGGCAGCTTAGGATTCAATGCAAAAGTGCAAATAATGTACTGGGAAACAAGAACCCAGGGAAGAATACACAATGGTGGGGAGGTAGTAACAACAACAAAAGGAAAGGGACCTGGGGTAATCATATCAGATGACCTTAAGGTTAGCAATCAATGTGAGAAGGCAGTAGGGAGGGCTGGGGGTATACTGGGATGTATAGGAGAGGCATCAGCAGAAAACAGGAAGTTGTTATCCTCTGTACAGACAGTTGGTGAGACCCCATCTGGAGTACTGTGTCCAGTTCTGGAGACCTCATCTCTGCAAGGACATAGACAGGATAGAGGTAGTCCAGAGAGGGCAACTAAAATGGTGCAGGGTCTGCAAGAGAAGCAGTATGAGGAGAGACTAAAGGAGCTTAATATGTATACCTTGAGGAAAGAAGGAGAGGCGGGACATGATAGAAACTTTTAAGTACCTCAGTGGAATCAACAAAGTCCAAGAGGGTAGCATCTTTCAGAAAAGAGACTTACAAGAACAAGGGGACACAATTTAAAGATAGAAGGAGGGCGGTTCAGGGGCAATGTGAGGAAGTATTATTTCAGAGAGGAGTAGTGGATGCATGGAACAGCCTTCCTGAGGAGGTTATGGGGTCTAAAACTGTGGGGAATTTCAAGAATGCATGGGACAGACATAAGGCAATTCTTGTGGGGGCTAGGAAGAAATAGGCTGTTGGTTAACTAGGATCTGCGGCCTATCCTGTAGGTAGGGAAATGGGCAGACTAGATTGGCCTAGCGGTCCTTATCTGCCATCAAAGTCTATGTTTCTATGAACCCATTCTCTTGAACAGAGGGCAAATGGTATGCACTGGCCAGCCTGAATGGGCAGAGGTAAAAGTTTTGCCTCTGCTTATTCAGGCTGACCAGTGCACACTACTTGCCCTCTGTTCAAGAGAATAGATTCAGTCACTGTCTTCACAAACAATGTGACATACTCCGCAAAACAGAAGTACATTTCCCTGACTATTCTGGGGGAAGACAGGCATTTTTTGTTTCCCACCAAAGTTTGTATTTTAGTATGTGATTACATTGTAGTGGTCTGTTCAGGGCACACTTTTGCCTGTCTGGTTTCCCTTTCCTCCAGAATAAAACTGTTCTCCCAAATACATCTGGTAGGTACAAATATTAGAATGTTGCTGTTTTGCCCAGAATTCCTTCAGTGTATGTCAGGAAAGCTGTAGCAACACACTCAATCTGATCTTCCTCATACAGTGCTGAGTGAGATGTTCCTCACTTTTGCATGCCTGACTGACCTCCTTGTATGCAGGACAGGCACTCTGTTGACCATGTGGAGTGACACTGTGCCTGCGTACCACATGACCATGATGCTGGGGGTCTGCCCTGTATGTCTTTGTGGTACAATATTCCACTGTGCCACTCTACAGCAGGACACTGGTACACCGCAGTGTAGAAGTTGACATGAGGCCTCTGGACCTTCTAGGGCTCTTAAACATTACAACGCCACATGGCCCTCCCCTGAGATACCCTATATGGCTGCCCCCTACATGGCCATTTGCACCACATCCTCTTCTGCACACTACTGCATGCTTGGGGGAGCGCCCCACCATTGATGGCATATACACACACACACACACACACACACACACACACACACACCAGCATCAGGGCACTGTGGCTTCCCTGGCTGATGCCCGGCTATGGGGTGGCAGCCATTGACATATGCCCTACCACGTCTGTGGTACCTATAGTGTATGGGCACGCCTGTATTCCATGCATGTATTGGCTCCCAGTGAGGTCAGTAATGTCCTTTCCCCCATGTGTAGACACATGAGCCCCGGCATACCTACATCTTTTTGTGCTGGCTACATTTGGAGTCTTACCCCTCTGCACACAGCAGTGTCATTGCCAGGGCTCTCATGACATTCTCCCCTGTCCTCCATGCATAACCATCCACCTGTATGTGTGGTACAGCCGTCTACCACACTGTATATTCCCTAGGGGTTGCTCCTTCTCTTGAGATCCCTTTGATAATCATAGGGTAGTATATTTGTCCCTGACCCTACCGGTGCAGTAGCCTAATGGTATATATAGATACATAGCCAGAACAGCATCGGGGGCCAGTTTGGCTCTGCTGAAGGTAAAGAGGGACTTGGACAGGTTGACAACTGCTGCAGAATAAGCCTGCCATTTTGAATAGCAGCAGGCATCCTTTTTCAGACTCCCCACCTGTCCCCGTAGCTGCAGTTGGGAGCAAGCTACTGAAAATGGGGCAGGTCGGAACAGTGAAGCTTTTGAAATTCACTGCAAAGCTCTAAAGTTTGAAGAAGGTTGTGCAATGGCTACTTAAAGTCTGTTTTTGAGTGTGGATAGGAAGGATAGTAATATAAAAAGCAGTTGCTCAATATATCTAAACGTGCAACAAAGGAGGTAAGGGAAATAAAGAAAACGTTTTGCACTGATAGAGGAGGGAGAGGGGAGACTTGGGGGAGTGTTTGGTATCCTGCATCTGGAAGGGTGGGGGGTCGCTGGTGGGCAACGACAGCAATGGGTAGGGTGGTAGGCTGCAACAACTGTGGTGCACCAATCTTTCTAAAATTACCTGGAGTGTGGGAGGATGTTTAGTGTGCAACCACATAGAAAAACTTAGAAAGGAGATTGAGGGTCTGCAGGAGGAACTAAGACAGGCAAGGCAGATTGGGGTGGGTTTAGCCCAATACTGGAGGGAGGAAGAAGGGAGATGAGGGAGGGCGATTTAAGCCAACAGTGGTGAGGAGAGGGTCAGAAGAAGGGAAGCAGAGACAAGGGCCCAGGCCAGGAAGAACAATTGCTGGAAACCAGGTCAGGAGACAAAAGACAAATGGAAGGAGGAGATAGGACTTGTGAGGGAGGCGAAGAAGTGGCAGAAGTCATGGAGTGGAAAGGAGAGAACAGGTTACTATGAAGAGAGAGGGGGCATTTGTGAAGGGCCTTCAGGAAATAGTTGTGTACTGCTAGAGAGGAAGAAGGTGGAGGAGGAAATGATGAAATTAGAGGAGTAATTGATAAATGCCTGGACCAAACTGGAGCGGGAGAAGTTCTGCTGGGAGAATTGCAACAGGGTAAAGGGGAAATAATGTGCAGGAGGAAGAAGAGGAGCTAGAAATGAGAGAGGAGTGCATGGAAGCAAGCAGGGAGTAAGAGGGTGAATCTAGTGCTGGGGGACCAATACTAAGAGGAGTTAGGTGGGTAGCAAGGAGAAGAGGCATAGTCGCATTTGGGTGGAGGCCATGCTAGGAATGACAGCGAAAGGTGGGACAGTCTGTTCTGAAATATGCTAGAAGGGGTAGGGACAAGCCTCATTTAATTATACATCTTGGGACAAGACTGGCTGACAAGACAGTAGATACAGTCCAGAGGAGGTTTGAGGAACTAGCACAATTATGTGAGGGGCAGGAAGATCAGTAACTTTTTCAGAGATACTTCCCTATGCAAAACAGAAAAGCACAACAAAGCTGAGAATAGAGGAATTTAACAGATGGCTAAGAACCTGGTGTTGTGCTAAAAGGGTATGGGCTGTTGGAGGGGTGGGGAGGGACCTGGGAGGACAGTAGTCTCTATGCCAAGGACAGACTACACTTGAGTGAGGAGGGAAAGAAAGTGATGAAACAGAGGATGGAGGAGTACATACAGGAAGTTGGGAATTTAAACTAGGAGTGGGGGGTGGCAGTGGGGGAAGAGATATGCAGAGACCACAGGTTGGGAAACCATATGAGCTTACCCCCCATAACAGCGACAAAGGACGAATGGCAAGTACTGTTGGTGATGCTAGGAAAGGAGGGCAGGATGGGAGGGGGAAAGGGTGGAAGGTGGTTACCTTAATGCTAGGAGCCTTGGGAGGAAAACTGCAGAGTTACAGGTTCTCCAGAAGGAGAGGTGGACATTGCAGCCATCACGGAAACATGGGCCACCCAATACAATGACTGGGACCTGTCTGTACCAGGGTACAGGTTATTTCATAGGGACAGGGTGATTGGGAAAGGGGGGGGTGGCACTATATGTGAAGGAAGGACTGAAGTGTGTAAGGGAGGAAGGGGAGGAGGGTAGTACGGAGTCACTTTGGATGCAAATCCAGGATTCCAATAATAGGATTCTTAGAATGGGAGTGGTGTACAGGCCACCATCTCAGATGGAGGAGTTAGACAAGGAACTAGCGGGACAGATCAGGAGGACCTGCGAGAAGGGTAGTGTGGTGATTGTGGGGGACTTCAACATGCCAGGAGTGGACTGGAGCACCCCAACAACCAGGAACAGAAGGAAGCAGGTATTGCTGGATGCCTTCCAGGACAGCTTCCTGCTGCAAATGGTCAGTGAACCAACCAGGTTAGGAAATACCCTTGACCTTGTGCTGGCAAATGGGGACTTTGTGAGAGAACTTACAGCGGAGGAACAGCTGTCAGGGAGTGACCACCGCTCAGTATGGCTCACATTGGATATGGGCAAGGAAGGAGTGGAATCTGGTACAATAGTGCTGGACTTCAGGAGGGCCGACTTTGGGAGGATGGAGGAAGTGGTAAAAGGGTACCTGGCCAGAATTCAATCTAGTATGGACGCTAACCAGAGGTGGGAGCTCATAAAGCTGGGGATAGTGGAGGCAACCAAAACCTGCTACAAAGCCCAGAGCAAGAAGGCTGGGCTAAGAAACCAATCTGGTTGAGCAAGGAGGTCATGGAAAAGGTAAGGAGGAAAAGAGCTGCCTTTAGGAAGTACAAGAAAACAGGGAGGGGAGGACAGGGAGGTACTTGACAGAATCGAAGGAGGTGACAAGGGCAGTAAGGGGAGCAAAGCATCTGCAGAACTCAGGCTGGCACAAGGCATTGAAGGGGAAGGACTTCTTTAAGTACATCAGGAGAAAAAGGGCTGTAAGGACCACTAGTAAGGGATTAGGAAGGAGGGGGTTGGGTGGAAGCAGGGTGCGATAAGATGGAAGCACTAAATGAGTACTTCTGCTCAGTATTTACTAAAGAGAAGAGGGGGGTGACACCCAAGGTGGGAGAAATGGCAGAAGCAGGGGAAGTGGTGACAGATGGGGAAATCATGGAGAGCAGAGTTCGAGAGGGTTTGAAGGCACTGAGGGTGGACAAAGCGCCAGGCCCAGATGGCATCCACCCCAGGCTACTGAAGGAGCTGGCAGAGGTCCTTGCAGGACCTTTGGCAGACCTATTTAATGCCTCACTACATTCGGGGTGTGTACCTCAGGACTGGAGGATGGCTCATGTGGTGCCCCTCCACAAGAGTGGCCCCAAGGATGAACCGGGAAACTACAGACCAGTGAGCCTCACATCCATCGTGGGTAAGCTAATGGAGACTATCCTGAAGGAGAGACTGGTGGCCCTCCTAGAGGCCAAGGGACTACAGGACAGCAGACAGCATGGCTTCATACGTGGCAGATCCTGCCAAACCAACCTGGTCGAGTTCTATGACTGGGTAACTAGGCAACTGGACAGGGGCCATGCAGTGGATGTCCTGTATCTGGACTTCAGTAAGGCATTGAACTCAGTGCAATGGAAGGCTGGGAAGGAAGTTAGTAGGCACAGGGCGGGTGCAAAGCTGGTGAGATGGGTAGGAAACTGGCTGCAGGGAAGGCAACAGAGGGTGGTGGTGGGTGGGGAGCTCTCACTCCCAAGGGCAGTGACGAGCGGTGTTCCACAGGGCTGAGTGTTGGGACCAGTGTTGTTTGGGATATTCATTGCAGACATATCGTGGGACACCAAGAGCAAGATCAGTCTGTTTGCTGATGATACCAAGGTAGGCGCGGTGGTGGGTGACCTAGGGGGATGGCAGGGGTTGCAGGATGATCTGGCAAAGCTTGAAACCTGGTCAGACACCTGGCAACTGGGCTTTAATGCCAAAAGTGCAAGGTGCTGCATTTTGGGATGAAGAACCCAAGGAGGTTACCAGCAGGGGAGTGCAGCTAGCCCAGACAGAGGAGGAGAAGGATCTGGGTGTGCTCATTACAGGGTCAATGAACAACTCAGCACAATGTAGGAAGGAAGCTGCAAAGGCCAACAAAATGCTGGGTTGTATTGCAAGGGGTATATCCTTGAGGAGGGAGGAGGTGATTCTGCTACTGTATAGGTCATTAGTTAGACCACACCTGGAGTACTGCATGCAGTATTGGCGTCCGAATCTGAAGAGGGACATTAAGTTACTGGAGGGGGTGCAGCGCAGAGCGACAAAGATGATCATGGGGCTGGGGGACTTATCATACGAGAGGAGGTTGAAGGAGTTGAACATGTACTCACTGGAGGAGAGGAGAGACAGGGGTGACATGATTGAAACATTTAAATACATGAAAGGAATAAACAAGACGGGTACAGAGGGGCTGTTCAAAGTTAGGGAGGGGAGGGCTACAAGGGGCCATGATATGAGACGAGTGAGGAAGGTTCAGGAGGGAGATGAGGAGACACTTTTTTACAGAGAGGGTGGTGGCTGGGTGGAATGCGGTACCTGCTGTAGTGGTATGCAGTAGAACAGTGGACTGCTTCAAATGAAGATGGGACAGGACAAGGGGGAGGGTTAATGAAGGGGAAGGGTGGAAGAGAGGGGCAGCTGCAGAATAAGAGGTGCTAGCTGCACATTCGAGCAGACTTGATAGACCTCTAGGCCTTTATCTGCTGGCAAATTTCGTATGTTCGTAACAAAACGATCAGCTGTTTTGGGGCCAGAAGAGCATCAGGGACAGTCAGGCTGTGCTGCATATAAAGAGTGACTTTGACAGCCCTGGCAACTGCTGCAGACTGAGCCTGCTATTTTGAACAGCAGAAGGCTTCCTACTTCAAAGTTCCCATCCTGTCCCCTTGGCTGTTATTGGGAGATACTGACATGTTCAGCCTATGCACTAATGTTAAATATTTGCTTACCTTGAGAGTCCTCCGAGTGATTGGCTTCTCTCCTTTACTGCAGTCTGCAGAACTTGACTGGCTCAGCTGGGCCTGACTGAATCACTGAACAAAACGGAAGTTGAATGCCTGGACCCTGCCTGGAGACAAGTGCCCAAGAACTTGGGGGGGGGGGGCACTGACAAACCACTGAGGAAGAGAATGGCAGAATGGCCTGATGGCCCTACAGGTCAAAACAAAAGTCTGTCGCTCCTCTTCAATGATGAGCAGTACCCAGTCCATCCACCAGTACATCCAAGTCTTCTTATCTTCTCTTCTTCACTCTCCAGAGAGATGTCACTCCCGACTGTGACCTGGCCCCTCAGTGTGCCACCACTGACTGGACCGAGGACTCACGCCATCAGTCTCCTCTCTTCCCCTCCATGAGCACTTCTTCACTGCTAGGCCCACAGCTCCACAAGTCAGAGGACCTGGGGCACAAAATTCAAACTAACTATTTTAAATTAAATTTAATTCCATTTTGGCATTTCTGAACACCCGACTGACACAAATCCTCCTCCTCCTGTCCTACTCTCATCTCAACTCTGCTCTCTCTCTCTCTCAACAAACAGTAGTGTGTGCACCGGCGCGCCAAGCCGCCAATTTTACGTGGCGCCCATTAATTGGCTGCTGTTGAGAGAGGAAGAGGAGCTGGAGCAGACACAAACAATCCTTTGGCTTCTTGCGTGGTGCTGCATGCTGCTTGGGCTTCCCTGCAGCCATCCCCACCCAGACCAGACCCAGTAGTTAGGTGAGCCAGCACTGACAGGCAGCCAAATCAGCGGATGTGCACATTTAAAGGGCCAGCACCTCGTGTGTGACCGGAATCGGGATAAATAAAACATTTTGGAGGTCATTTTGGGGGGTGTTTGAACACCCTAAACCCCCCCCCTGCCTACGCCCCTGTGCTGCAGGAGTGGAGAGGTACAATATAACTGTGTGTGAAGAAGCGAATGGAAAGGAGAGTCAAGGGAGGGCTGCAGTACTGGGAAAAACGGTGGCAGTTTCATAAACAAAAATGTCTAGTAAGTGGGGTGCTTTGTAGAGTGCTGGATATGGGCATCGGGTTATCACTCTTACCAAAATAAGTAAGCAATAAGGCATGATGGAGTGTGCATGGAACACATTTTACTGCACGGCCAGGTGTGTAACAAGGTACGAGGCCGAAGGCCGAGTGCCTTTAACCGCTGGCCGTGCGGTAAAATGTGTTCCACGCACATCCCGGAGTGCCTTATTGCACTTATAAAATGGTCTCCTTTTTTAACAACTTTTTACAGTTGGGAAAAGCATGTTTATATGTAAAAACAATAGATTTACTTATGTGCATTTATGATCAAATAGTCCTTCCACCCACAACAAATGACGTCCTTGATGATGTCATTGTATTGTTGCCTACTTTCTTGTTCGGGTTTTTGCTGTTTTTCCTCATATTCAAGATATGTAATGTTTGTCATGGAATGTTTACCATTCTACTGCTAGAATGTTAGTTTCCTTACATACTACACACACACACACACACACACACACACACACACACACACACACACACAACAACAAAGGCCTCTGTCACAGCCAGAGACTCAATTATCTCACTGTGAGGGCAAGGAGAAGAGATTTCCCTGCTGAGCAGGTAAAGATAGTAGGGGGATTTTTCATTGTCAGCAAAGAAACAGTTGTAATGAAAACTATAAACAATACATAATGTTTCTAATGTGTTTATGTGTGTAAGGAGAATGTGATGATCAGGGAAGCAACATTTAATTAATCTGTTTTATTTTGTATTTAAGGTACTTTTATTTTTTGGGCCCAGTACAAGTAAAAGTGATGCTTACAGCTACAGGGCAAAAAACAATGGCTACCAGTTGAGTTCTTAACATTCTATTAGCTTAATGATTCTAGTGGTGATCAGTCCACAGTTGGCAGCACTTTTTATTTTCCATGCATGGAACATAATTGCTACATGAACAACAGCCAATCAGATTTCAGGATTTTCTCTCATCATTTTATAATAGGTAATACAACACACTAGAGGTTGGAGGATGCAACACAACAAGGCAGTAACATGTCAGGTCAGAATAGCTACAACACATTACCAAAAAAACCAAATATCAGAAGAAGAATTTAATCGTATCAGATGTTGTGATCTGTTCCTATGACTCCATTTCATAATTCCAGAGTTCCCAGTGACTGATGCTGGCTGCTTGCAATGATCTACCAAACAAGAGGTGATCAGTTACTCACATGACATAACAAAATCCCCTAACTTAAGGGTTTGGTTGCTTCCAGCATCACTGTCTGGAAAATAGAAAAAAAGAGAAACAGAACCAAAAACTTTTTACATCATGGCAGTCAAAAAATAAACCGAAAACAGTGCTATTTACATGCCTTGCATCATAACCAAGGTCTCTCTTTCTCTAAACGATACAATGAAATGCTAATGCAGTGAATTTTCTATTCACTGTTTGGTGAAGGTTTTTTGAAATATAATGATGTAAGAGTGACATCATAAGAATATCTGTATTTAAATTTTTATTTTTATTATTCTTTGGTAACCGGGTAAGGCCCACTAGGCACAAGTGCCTGTATTCAGGGGCAACCTGGGAGCGCTGGGTGGTTAAGTGACTTGCTCAGAGTCAAACAGTATGCAAGTGGAGGTTGTGGGAATCAAACCCAGGTCTGTTGGATGTAGCAAGCTCATTCACAGTTCATTACTCTAACCTCTAGGATATACTGCCAGCCCAGTAAATGTGTCTGGTACCTGTAAACCCCACCCCCTGAAGAAGGTTGAGAGACCGAAGCACAGGTGTAACACCCATTTGTGTTTGTGCTTGAGTCCTAATGAATATGCTTCTTTTGGCTTTTCTGTTAAAAAAGTCTGTTTGTGTCCTTCTGAAAGTGCACCTGTATCTGTCAGCTGCTTGTCAAACTGTGAGATCCAGGCATAAAGGAAGCACCACCAGCCACGCTCACTGCATAAATCATAAATGATTCAAATTAATATGACTTGCTGCATAAACATTTTATTGTCAGGCATGGGCATAACCCTTGGTAACACTGCCGGTGACCTGCTGAGCATGGAGCTCATTTGTTTGCTGGACTGTTAAAACCATCTGTCCCTGACTCGATGTGTAGCCTTACAGGATACAACTTGCTCCTGATCGACCACCCCACCACCAAAAGAGGTGGAGGGATCACCATCTACTTTAAAAATCATATGCGTCTGACTAGCATACCAGGCACTAAGCCTTCCTCCTGTGAGGATTTACACTCGCTCCTGACCTTCGGTGGCTGCAAAAAACTTCATAGTGTTTGTGTATACAGTCCTCCCAAGAGTGCCATTACTGGCCTTACTGACATGATCAATTACCTGTCCTCCACCACTGGGAAAAATGAAATTATTGTTATGGGGGATCTTAACCTAAACTGCCTAGGAAAACACTCGTATGACTCACTTCTAAGTAAACTTCACCTCTCTCAGCTGATATGCGACCCAACTAGGCTGTCTACATCAGGTGCAGTGATGTGCATTTACTATATGCAAGGCATGCATTGCACGCCTATAAATTAGTGTGTTAACTTGTGTTTTGTTTATTTTGTTCAGTACAATCAATAGCAGTCTGTCTGTCATGACTCACTTTGGGGACTGGGAGCGCCAGCGGTGTGCCCACGTCAGCTGTCCTACTGGCAATGCATGCAACTCTCCAAGTTGCATCTGGTTGCCTAGGCAATGTCGATGCCTTGCAGCTGACCCTCTCCAACCAGCATCGTCTTGGAAAAAGTGACAAAGCCATGCATCTTAAGAGTTGAATCGGCCAGAGTGGAAAACAGAATGAGAGAGACGAGAAGATACCACATCAGACAGTACAACATCCAAGGAGCAAGAGCTTGAAGTTGGGCACATCTGACTGAATGAGCAGTGTAAGCGGAAAGGCAGCAGGGCCAGGGGCACTTATTTTCTAAAGTTTCGGTCACAGCAGGCAGCAGTGCTGTGATCTGATTTATTAGTGGGGATGGTTGGAGAGAGTAAGTGAGAGCATCAGTGAAACTGACGACCACAGTCAAGGAGCTGCACAGACTTGGGCTCAAAAGATAAGAAGAGACTCAAAGAGATGATAGGGGGCAGTGGGGATGGGAGGCAGAGGCAAGCACCATATTTGATTTTTTTTTTTGTAACTTAGATTTTTGTTAAAAAATAAGGTGTTTTTTTTCCCACAGGGTACAAGTACAAGTTAAGTATATACAGTTATTGCAACTCATTCATTACACATGTTGGAAATCAGACTTGTATCTTACATTCCAAATTAGTTAGCTAGAAGGAGGTACACAGCGTTGGTTGTGGTACTCATGTTATGATCTGTTTGTCTAGGTGGTGGGGTGGGAGCAACAGAGCTGGCCTAATTCTTAAAGCCTAATGTCCCATTCCTGAGTCTGAGGACATATTCAGGATATCAATATTTCCCCCAGCGGGGAGGGAGAGAGGGAGTGGGGTAATCATATGCCTAAACAGAAGCTGGCCCTCCCCTAAGGAGCCTGTCATCCCCCCAACTTTCATTGCCTCCCTCCTATGGGACAAATTCTGGTCTGTGGTCCACTATGTATAATAGCCAGGTTGTCTGTCTATTTAAGAGAGTGAGTTTGATCTTTTACTTTTGCCGTCATGCTTTCCATTTTATATCCTCCCACTGGGCCACGGTGGGTGGGTCAGATTGTAGCCACTTCCTAGTAATGGCTTTCTTGGCTGCAGTCAGGAGGATATTAATTAAATAAATGTGATTAGTTTTAAAGTGTTTTGGGTAATATAATAGTAAAGCCAATTATGGCGTGAGATCTCCCAAAGCAAGAAACAGATCCCGGATAGCCTGTGTCACTCACCCCCTCCAAAATTTGGCCAGTACTGGACAAAACCAGAAGATGTGTGCATGTGTGGCAACCATCGTTCCGCATCCCCTCCAACAAATGGCCTCTCCTGTAGGATAAAATTGTGCTGTGATTTGGGGAGTCCTAAAGAACCTTGCCACCACTTTCCATCCGGACTCCCTCCAGATATAGGAGCCTGTGATGTGGTGCTGGAAACGCCACCTAATCCTTCTGTGGGATTGCCATTACTAGGTCAGCCTCCTATGTCTCACAGACTCTATTCTGAGTTAAGTCAGGACAGTCCCTCAATGATTTATAAAATCTAGATATTAATTGTCTCAGTTGGGCTTCTTTCTGAACTTGGGTGAGTAAGTGCATAGCTGGGGGGGCTGTAGGACCATGACATTCGGGCCCAAAGTTTTAACTAGAAAGTGAGTGATCTGGAGATACTAGTAGAAATTCATTTGTTTGAGGCCATACTCGTGTTGCAGTTGTTGAAAGGATTTCAGAAGGCCCCCATCATAAAATTGGTGGATATATCTTAAGCCCGTAAGGCGCCATTGAGAAAATCTGTGGTCCATGCGGGCCGGAAGGAATGTAGGGTCTAGGGAGGGCATGCTCAACCATTAGGCTCCTTGAATGTTGGTTGGTTTTTTAAGATACACTCTCCAGGCTTGTAGGATATTGTTGGTGTAGAAGGAAAGTTTTGATATGGGGAGCTGTCGGAAGGATTGGTAAATTATTGTGCGGTCTAATGGTATTGAAAAAGAAAATCTCTCAGCCGTGACCCATGGAGGCGCATATTTCGGGTGTCGGGCCCACTGAGTAAGGTGCGTTAGCATGGTGGCCCAGGCATAGTTTTGAATATTAGGGAGGGCCTAGCCTCCCCTCTCCTTGGCCCATGACAGTTTATCCAGTGCGATTCTGGGCTGTTTACCCTGCCATAGAAAGGATGAAATAATTTTGTTCCTTCTGACAATCTCTGCTCTGGGTAGAATATATGGAATATTTGCATAAGATTTTGCATCCTGGGCAGGATATTCATTTGGACAGTCTGAACACGGTTTATTAGGGGGAGAGGAAGAAGTGTCCATCGTCTGAGATCCTCCCGCACCTTCAGGAATAAGGGCTCATAGTTTAGAGATATTACCTGATAGGGGTCTGCTACTAGATGTTTCCCTAAATACCGGAGGGATGATCTACCCCACTTATATGGGTATTTCTGTTGGAGATGTGGCGAGTGAGCATCCTGTAGGAAGAGGACTTCTGTTTTGTTTGTTTTTAATTTATAACCTGATACCTTTTCTATCTCAGTTAGGCTATTTGTTAGGGCTGGAACTGATCTCTGAGATATAGGAGAAGGTCATCTGCATAGTATGCAGCCAGTATATTCAATTTTGACATCACATGTCATGTTAGAATCCTGCACAGGTACCTTTTACTTTACACCATTTCTATCCGAAGTCTTGTGCATTTCACCTCCTCACCCACCAGCTGCCATCTCCTATGTAAATGGACCAGCCCAGCCAAGCAAATCACATCTTTCCCCACCCGGACAAGCCACATCCTTTTTACCAAACCAAGCCACATTTTTTTCCCACATACACCCAAGCAAACACATTTTTTTTCCTGAGAGACACCCAAGAACAAAGCGTGTAACGACTGCCATCTCCACCACCCTAAAATAAAACACTACACTTTACTTTTTCCACCTGTTAAAATGAAGAGCACTCGCTTTCTCCAGCTGCCGCCACAGAAAATGTATATGAACATACAGAACTGCCAGCAGAAACAGGCCTCATGGTCTATTGAGTCTGCTTGAGTGTGCAGCTAGCACCTCATCTCGCAGCTGCCTCTCCTGCCCCACTCTTCCCAGTATCCCTTCCCCTACCACAACCCCTCTTGAAATTGCCCACCGTCTTACAGGACACTATCTCATCTGGTATAGTGTTCCATTTGTACACCACTCTTTCAGTGAAAAAATGTCTCCTCATCTCCCTCCTGAGACCCCCCCTCCAATTTCAGTCCATGCCCTCTCATGTCCCTCCCCTTTCTCATCTGGAAAATCCCTTCTGTGTTGGTCTTGTTAATCCCCTTTAGAGACTTAAAGGTTTCAATCATATCCCCCCTATTCCTCCACTCCTCCAGTGAATACATATTCAACCCTCCCAGCCTGTCCTCATAGGGCTTGCTGTCTAATCCCTGGATCATCTTTGTGGCTCTTTGCTGCACCCCCTCCAACAATCTGATGTCCTTCTTCAGGAATGGATGCCAGTACTGCATGCAGTACTCCAGGTGGGGCCTGACCAATGACCTATACAGGGGCAGGTTAACCTCCCTCCTTCTGGAGGGATCCCTCTTGCAGTACACCCAAGCATTTTGTTGGCTTTTGCTGCCGCCTTCCTGCACTAAGCAGAGTTGTTCATGCTCCCCGTAATGATCACTCCTAGGTTCTTCTCCTCTGTGGAGCTCCTCAACTGTACCCCATTCAAGTGATAATCCCTCCCCTGGTTCCTGGCACCAAAGTGCAGAACCTTGCACTTCTTGGCATTGAATCCCAACTGCCATGTTTCCGCCCACTCCTGCAGCTTAGTCAGGTCCTCCTGCAACCCCTTCCACCCCACCGCATCATCAACCACATCTCCCATCTTGGTATTGTCTGCGAACAGACTGATCTTGCTCTGGATCCTGTGTGAAATATCTGCAATAAAAATCCCCCAAATTACCGGTCCCAGTACCGATCCCTGTGGTACCCCATCCGTCACTGCTCTCGATGACAAGAGGCCCCCCCACCACCACCACTCTTTGCTGCCTTCCCTTTAGCCAGCTTGTGATCCATTTCACCATTTTTGGTCCTGTCCCCACATGTTCCAGTTTCCCCTCCAACCTACCATGTGGCACTGAATCAAAGGCCTTGCTGAAGTCTAAATACAGGACATCCACTGCATGTCTCTTGTCGAGTTCCTTTGTCATCCAGTCGTAGTACTCTACAAGGTTTGTCTGGCAGGATCTGCCTGCTACAAACCCATACCGTTGACCATCCTGGAGACCATTTTCCTCCAAGAAGTTCACTAGCCTCTCTCTTTTAGGATAGTCTCTATGAGCTTTTTCACGATCGATGTGAGGCTCACTGGCCTATAGTTTCCTGGTTCTTCCTTTGGGCCACTTTTGTGGATGGGCACCATGAGTCATTCTCCAGTCCTGTGGTACACATCCCGTGTCCAGGAAGGTATTGAACAAGTCGGCCAGTGGCCCCGCCAGTACCTCTGCCAACTCCCGTAGTACCCTAAGGCAAATGCCATCAGGTCTAGGTGCTTTGTCCACCCTTAATGCCTTCAACCAATCTAGTACCCTGCTCTCTGTAATCCCTACATCTGTCGTCTTCTCCCCCACTACCCATCCCCCCCTCACCTGGGGTATCTGCCCCCCCCCGTGTGAATACAGAGCAGAAGTATTTGTTCAGTGCCTCTGCCTGCTCTGCCCCTTTTCCCACACACCCTCGGTCCTTCTTAATCATCACCAGCTGATCCTTGCTCCTTCTTCTCTCTCCAATGTAGCGGAAGAAGTCTTCTTTGCCACTTTTGATTCCCTGCACCAGTTTCAGCTCCCTGGATGCCTTGGCCACCCTGACCAGTCTGGTAACCTCCCTGGACTTCTCCATGTACGTATCCTTATCTTCACCCCTCCCCAATTTCCTGTACTTTCGAAATGCTGCCCTTTTGGCCCTCATCCCTTCTATAACCTCCTGTGTCAGCCAACTGGGTTTCTTTGCCCTCCCCTTCTTGCTTTTCTTCCTTGTGCAAGAATCCATAGACTCCTCCAGCCCTTCGTTTATGATGTCCCATTTCTGGTCTGCATCCATGTGTGGTTGCATACCTGCTAGGTGCCTGCCCCAAATTTCCCCCATCTTCTTAAAGTCCTCCCCCCTAAACTCAATCACCCTTGTACCCGTGCCCCCTATTTCCCTCTCCATGTTGAGCGTAAACCACACTGAATAATGGTCATTCCTAGCCAGTGGTTCCTCCACTTCCAGATTCCTTATAGCTTCCCCGTTATTCAGTACAAGGTCCAGAGTCCTTTCTAACCAAGTTGGCCCCTGGACCAGCTGTGTCAGGAAGCTCTCTTGAAATGCTTCTAACAGGTCCCCCTCCCTTGCACTCGTGGTGGATGGGGTACCCCAGTCCACCCCTGATAGGTTGAAGTCTCCCACCAGCACTGTGCTTCCTTTCCTGCAGACCCTCTTTATTTGTTCAGCTAATTCCCTATCCCGATTACTCCCCTGAGCTGATGGCCTGTACACCACCCCCATGCTCAGTGTCCTATTCTTTGCATCTTGGAGCTGCATCCATAGTGCTTCTGTCCTCCCCTCCTCCCCTTCCTCCCACCCTTACGCACTTCATCCCCTCCCTTACATAGATCACCACTCCCCCCATTCCCCTTAGCCCTATCCTTTCTGAATAACCTGAATCCCAGGATCATCATATCCCAGTCCTGGCACTGGGTGGTCCACGTTTCCATGATGGCCGCAATGTCCATCCCCTCCACTGCCAAGAGAGCCTGTAACTCCACTGTTCTACTCCTTAGGCTTCTTGCATTCAGTGAGACCACCCTCCAGCCTGTCCCCTTCCCCTCCCTTTCACTACCCCTATTCCCCCATCCCTCCCTGTACCGCTTCACCACTGCATTTACCCATAACTGGGGGGTGAGCGCACTAGAGTTCCCCTTTCCGAACCTTTTCCTATCAGCGGTCCTTTGCCAGCCCCCAGTTTAAATCCACCTTTGTTGATATATACCCCTCTATTTCCGGTTTTAGTACTCCCTTCCCCTCCCTGCTCAAATGTAACCTGTCCCCTGTGTATAGGTCACTATTGCCCCAGG
This sequence comes from Neoceratodus forsteri, assembly GCA_016271365.2. NCBI lineage: Eukaryota > Metazoa > Chordata > Ceratodontiformes > Ceratodontidae > Neoceratodus > Neoceratodus forsteri. The sequence continues at coordinate 1,104,003,474 of CM057451.1, forward strand.
TCCTGCCCCAGTCTGACACTAATCTGTACTCCCTGGTACGGCACCAATCCCTCAGCCACTCATTGAACCCCTCTATCCTTTTTTCCCCTCACTGTACTCGCACATGGTACCGGGAGTACCTCAGAGAATGCCACCGACCCCCCCCTCCTCCTCACACTGCCAACCCAAATCCGCGAACCTCCCCTTTACCACCTCTACCATCTCCCCCGCCAAGTTTTTTGTACTCACGTGCATTACTGTGTGAGGTTTCTTCCTCCCCTTCCGTGCACACTTGAGAAGTGCCTGCCCCACCCTTCCTGCGGTCAACCACCGGAATAGCCTCAAGTTAGATATGACTGTGCCTTTCTCCCCTTCCGCCCCATCTGGCCCCTTTCAGTATAGAATCCCCCAGCACTAGTACCCCCTCTTCTCCTCCATAACCCCTCCTCCTGTTTTCCCTGTCCACATTTCCAGAGTCCACACCGCCCTGCTCCTTATTACCTCTATCTGCACCCTTTGTGGCTCCTACATCTCCCCCCCACCCCGTTTTCACCTCTCCCTCTGCCTCTACCCTGCTTTTCCCCATCCCCCTTCTTTCTTTCCCAGCCTGACTCCTGGGCCTTCACTACCCTTCTCCCCCTCCCCCAACCGATCTCTGACACCTCCACTACCACCTCTGAGGCCAACACTGAAAACCTATTACATATGAACATATGAAAATGCCAGCGGAAACAGGCCTCGCAGTCTATCGAGTATGCTCGAGTATGCAGCTAGCACACTATATTGCTGCTGTCCCCCTCCCCCCCTCAGCCTATTGCCCCTTACCCTTACCCTACCCCAACCCCTCTTGAAGCTATCTACCGTCTTGCAGGCCACTACCTCATCTGGCTAGGTGTTCCACTTGTCCACCACTCTTTCCATGAAGAAATGTCTCCTCATCTCTCTTCTGAACCTACCCCCCTCCAATCTCAGGTGGTGACCGCTTGTGTCTCTCCCCTTTCTCGTCTGGAAAATACTCTCTGTTTTAGTCTTATTTATACCCTTCAGGTACTTAAAGGTCTCAATCATATCCCACATGTCCCTCCTTTCTTCCAGAGAGTACATATTAATCTCACCCAGCCTTTCCTCGTAGGTCTTACTCTCCAATCTCTGGATCATCCTTGTAGCTCTATGCTGTACCCCCTCCAACAATCTGATGTCCTTCTTTAGGAACGGGTGGCAGTACTGCATGCAGTACTCCAGGTGGGGCCTGACCAGCGACCTATACAGGGATCGGGATAACCTCCCTCCTTCTGGAGGAGATCCCTCTAGCTCTACACCCCAACATTTTGTTGGCTTTTGCTGCCGCGTTCCTGCATTGAGCAGAATTGTTCATGCTCCCTGTTATGATCACCCCTAGGTCCTTCTCTTCTGTGGAACAACCCAAGTGTACCCCATTTAAGTGATAAACCCTCCCCTGGTTCCGGGCTCTGAAGTGCAGAACCTTGCACTTCATGGCATAGAACCCCAGCTGCCATTTATCCACCCACTCCTGCAGTTTATTCAGGTCCTCCTGCAACCCCATTCTCCCCCCGTGTCATCTACCACAGCTCCCATCTTGGTATCATCTGTGACCAGACTGATTTTGCTTTGGAACCCATTCAAGATATCTGCAATGAAAATCCCAAGCAGTACTAGTCCCAGCACTGATCCCTGTGGTACCCCTCTCATTACCACTCTTGGTGACAAGAGTTCCCCCCCTTACCATCACCATTTGCTGCCTTCCCCTCAGCCAGTTCCTGATCCAGGTCACCATTTTTGGTCCCACCCCCTCATTCTCCAGCTTCCCCCAAGTCTCCCATGTGGCACTGAATCAAAGGCCTTACTGAAGTCCAAGTACAGGACATCTGCAGCATGGCCCTTGTCTAGTTCCAGTGTCACCCAATCGTAGAACTCTACCAGGTTTGTCTGGCATGATCTACCCATGACAAAGCCATGCTGCTGCTCATCCTGGATACTATTTACCTCCAAGAAGCTCACAAGCCTCTCCTTTAGGATGGTCTCCATGAGTTTGCCCATGATTGAGGTGAGGTTCACTGGCCTGTAGTTCCCTGGTTCATCCTTTGGCCCACTCTTATGGATGGGCACCATATGGGCCATTCTGTAGTCCTTCGGTACACATCCTGTGTCTAGAGAGGTATTGAACAGGTGTGCCAGTGGCCCCACCAAGACCTCTGCCAATTCCCTCACTACTCTGGGGTGGATGCCAACCAGACCAGGTGTGTTGTCTACTCTTGTTGCTTTTAACCCCTCCAGCACCCTGTCCTCTGTAATCCCTACATCCGTCGTCCTCTCCCCCCTTACCCACCCCCATACTTGCCTGAGGTATCTGCCCCCCTTCTCCTGCATGAACACAGAGCAGAAGTACTCATTCAGTGCTTCTGCCTGCTCTGCCCCCTTCTCCATCCACCCCCCATCTTTCTTGATCCTCACTAGCTGGACCTTGCTTCTCCTTTTCTGTCCTATGTAATGGAAGAAGTCTTTTTCTCCTCTTTTGATCCCCTGCGACAGTCTCAGCTCTTTAGATACTTTGGCCTCCCTGACCAGTCTGGTTACCTCCCTAGACTTCTCCCTGTATATATCTTTATCTTCTCCCCTCCCCGTTTTTCTGTACTTCCAAAATGCCACCCTCTTGGCTCTCACCCCTTCCCTGACCTCTGGTGTTAGCCAGCTGGGTTTCTTTACCATGGCCTTCTTGGTTTTTTTCTAGTACAGGTCTCTGTTGCCTCCGCCAGCCCTCCCCTTATTATATTCCATGTCTGGTCTGCATCCATGTGATGTTGGTTGTCTTCCAGGTTCTTGCTCAGAATTTCCCCTATCATCCTGAAGTCCTCCCTCCTAAATTCAACCACCCATGTACCCATACACTCAGTGTCCCTCCCCATGTTCAGCGTGAACCACACCGAGTAGTGGTCACTCCCAGCAAGTGGTTCCATCACTTCTAGGTTCTTTACAGCTTCCCCATTACAAAGTACAAGGTCCAAAGTCCTTTCTAACTGTGCTGGTCCCTGTACCAGCTGAGTCAGGAAGCTGTCCTGAAAAGCTTTCAACAGGACCCCCTCTCTGGCACTCGTGGTGGCAGCTGTGCTCCAGTCCACCCCCTGTAGGCTGAAATCCCCCAACACCACAGTGCTGTTATTACTTGCTACCCCCGCAGTGGTGCCCATCTCCTCCTTCCCCCTGCCCTGAGCCTTCCTTCCACTTACTACCCCTCTGCTCTCCTTACCCCCACCATCCTCATGTGATTTTGCCCTGCAGTTCCTCTTCTGCTTCTCCCACCTACTCCTCTCCAGGGTCCCTCCTGCCCCAGCTCCCCCCAACCCTCTCCAGATCCCTCCAGAGCCCCTGTAATTCCTCTTTCAGTCTGCTCAGCCTGTAACCAATTGGACAACCCCCAGTTTCCATGGTATATTCATCCAAACAGCCACCCCACAACCATTGCACCCCACTATCCTCCCTGTGCCTGCCACCCTCACTCCATGGTGCCCCCATTCCATCCACTATTCCGATGTCTCCAGCCACCCTTTTTCAAGCCCCTCCACTCCCAGTGTGACCCCCCCATAATGCCCCATTTTCCTTCCCTCCATTATTCACATTTAACTTAAACGTAACCTCAATTTCTTATCACACAGTCAGTACAGCAATAGCTGAATTCCATATGTGATCCTACTAGTTTGCTTCTGAGTCCTTCTTTTACCCTGTTGGTCCCTAGCTTGTTAGCTCCGTAACTCTAGTTGACACCTCTGCCTTTTTGGCCTGTTACTCTTTGGACTGATTGTGAATATTTGAATGGAATCGAGGTACTGCGTGCCTGCGCTCCATGGGGGGAGGTGCAGGGAAGGAGCCTGGATGGTTAGTCGCACTGTGGTTTTGGGATACAAGAGATGTCTGTTGCACTCATCTACTTCTGACACTGGATGGAAGTGGCCTTGCCAGAAGATTTAGTAGGGTCTGTCCCTCATTTTCATGAGGACCTTTGGGGGAAAGAGGCTCATTCCGAAATGTTAAAAGACTGGTGGCGAATGGTACGGCCCGCGCTCCCTTATGGGGAGGTGCAGGGAGGAGAAACAATGGATTGATCAAGCATGTACCAGTCTTCTGAATGGATGGGGTGGGGGGCCAGAAATATGGATGCTGTTTAAAAGGGTGGACTTCTGACTGATATCTGGCTCAATTGGGGTTCAGGGGGAATGTAACGGGGGGATATGAGAGATGGCAGGAGAGGAGTGGATGAAGGGTGGCTCCGCTTCTGGGGGGGGAGGGGCAGCACACTGAAAGGGATGATTCATACGGAGAGGTGGCAGATATGGGGGGTATCTCCATGGAAAAATGAATCTCCTTATAGCTTTAGAGGGATGGTCCCTCCTGGGGATTGCAGGCTTTAGATCGACAGTATGGGCAGGGGCTCCGAATCAATAGGGAAAGAAATGATCAGAAGTGTTTTATGTACTCCTATGGGGGGGAGATTGTGGGGAACACAGTTCAAGGTATCGGGTAGTAGGACACTCTTTCATAAGAGACAGTTAGTGTCCATAGAATGTGTGGGCAGGGGGTGTTAAAGGTGAAGAATAGGTAAAGACAGGAGAGAGGGAATAGTATGGAAATGGGAGGCAAGTGAACCGAGTGGAGAGGGAAAGACAAAAGGCGGAAGTTGGGGGGTTAGGTAGGTTAGCTGTTGGTCGAACAGTGAGAATAGGGAGTGGGAGACAAGGGAAGAAGAAAAATGTAGAACACATATATATGTCTGTTGATACAGTTTATTATTCATGTTCATATGTATGTTTGTTAGTTTATTTTGCTATGCACTATTATGCACATCTATCTGTTCACATTTAAATAGAATCCAAGCTCAGGTTTTATCAAAGAAGTCTTTTGCGGCATAAAGAACAACAATGGTATATTAAAGTTCTCCCACTGCTTCGGGAGGGGAGACAAAGGTACGCTGTAAATAGCCATGATGGCTAAAGGACAAGAGCTGAATGTTTGTACCTGGAATGTAAGGGGGATAGCTACTCCAATAAAGTGTGCTGGCTTGTTAACTGCTCTGAGGTGGCAGGGGGGCACAAGTGGCTCTCTTGCAGGAGACCCATCTCACTGAGTCAGAGCATACTAAATTGGTGAGGGGATGGGTTGGGAAGTGCTATTCGGTGTCATTTAAGTCCCACAAACGTGGGGTCGCTGTCCTTCTTCATAAATCTTACCTTTCCAAGTTCAGAGGGTGGTGCGGAATGTGGGAAGAGGGCAATATGTTTTCATGGTTGCTGAATTATGGGGGGAGAGTGTCACACTCGCCAGCATATATGCCCAGGCAGTATTTGATCCATCTTTTTATGGTTTGTCGCCTACCTTGACTTCAGCAAAGCTTTCAATACTGTTCCACATAGAAGATTGATTAATAAGCTGGGTAGGCTCGGGGTGGGTCAGACGTTGGTCAACTGGGTGGCAAACTGGTTGATGGGCAGAAAACAGAGAGTGGTGGTAAACGGTATACAGTCAGAAGAGATGCAAGTCACAAGTGGGGTACCTCAGGGATCAGTCCTGGGGCCAGTCCTCTTCAATATCTTCATCAGTGACATTGCAGAGGGACTGGAGGGTAAGGTTTGTCTGTTTGCAGATGACACCAAGATCTGCAACAGAGTAGATGATCCAAATGGGGTGGGCAAAATGAGAAGAGATTTGGACAAACTTGCAAAATGGTCAGAAGAGTGGCAACTGGGGTTTAATGCAAAGAAGTGCAAGATCTTGCACATAGGGAAGAGAAACCCTGAAGCCACCTATAGGCTGGGAGGGGAGTTGCTGGCAATCACAACAGAAGAAAGAGACTTGGGCATCATCATCACTGATGACCTGAAATCATCCAAGCAGACCACTAAAGCAGTAAGTAAGGCTAGAGGGATGTTGGGGTGTATTAGCAGGGGTATCACAAGTCATAAGGGGGAGGTAATAATCCCTCTTTACAAGACACTGGTTAGGCCCCATCTGGAGTACAGTACTGGAGGCCACACCTTCACAAGGACATTAACTAAATTGAGGCAGTCCAGAGAAGGACAACCAAAATGGTGCAGGGACTGCATCAGAAAACATACGAGGACAGATTAACTGAGCTCAATATGTATACCCTAGAGCAAAGGAGGGAGAGAGGTGATATGATCAAAACATTCAAACACCTTAAGGACATTAACAAGGTAAAAGAGTCTAGCATGTTTCAATAAAAAATAGCAGGACAAGAGGACACAACATGAGATTAGAGGAGGCCGATTAAGGGGTAATGTGAGAAGTTCTTTTTCACAGAAAGGGTGGTGGATGCATGGAATGGCCTACCTCAGGAAGTGGTGGATATGAATACAGTGCAGGGCTTGAAACAGGCATGGGATAGGCATAAGGGAGCAATACAGATGAGTATGAATAGATAGGCCATTGACAGGGCAAAGGCCAATGGCACATTCATAAGGTTGAAAAAGAAATGGGCAGACTGGATGGGCCTTGCAGTCCTTATCTGCTGTCAACTTCTATGTTTCTATGTATGCTACAATCATTGTTGGTAAAGGAGCAGTTCCCAGGTCTTATTCTGGGGGGGGGGGGGACTTCAGTTGTACTATGGACCCTGTGCTGGACCATTCTTGGGGAAGGGTAGACAAAGTGAAATGGTCCGCCAATGGAGATTGGGGCTGGGGGAGTTAGGATTAATTGATGGATGAGGGAAGTGAATCCAGAAGCTAGGGAGTATACCTTTTATTCTCATCCACACAGTACATGGTCCCGTATCCACTATGTATTTCTGTTGAAGGAATGGTAACGGAGAGTAATAGATATTAAACACAGTCCTATTCACGTATCCGATCATGCGATGGTGATTCTTACTCTTAAGATGGGAATACAGAGAGAGGGTCCACCTCCCTGGAAGTTCCTGATGTATTTGCTGGGAGACAAGAAATTTAGGGAATATTTAAAGGAGCAATGGGAGGAATATATTCAAACTAATAATGGAGCGGAGGTGTCCAAGGCCATGTTGTGGGATGTAGGGAAAGCCTATATGAGGGGTATGATTATTAGATATGTTAGCAGGGTTAAGAAACAGAAACAGGAGAGATGAGTTATGTTAGAAGCCCAACTGAGGCACTGGAGAGAAGAATTGCAGGTGGAGAAGGGGGGGATGCGAGGTGGCCCAACAGCCACTAGGGAGACTTTGAATGCCCTTCTACGTGGAGAGGCAAGGAAGACCTGGACTTCTTGTAAAAAAACAACTCTTTGAGTGAGGCAATAAACCTGGCCCATTGTTGGTTCAGCTTATGAAGGGAGGCCGGTGTCCAACTTATATTACTGCCATTAAGGACAGGAGAGGTAGTCTCCATAAGCAGGAATCACAGATTCGGAAATGTTTTAGCAATTTTTTTAAGACCCCCTACACAGCTGAGGGGAGTGCAGCAGGGGGCATGGTGGAGGAATTTGTGAGGCAGGTGGACTTGCCACGCCTGACGAGGGTCCAGACTGAGGTGATGAATAGACCCATTGCGAAGGCTGAGGTGGTGGCAGCCATACAAAGACTAAAGTGGGGTAAGGCTAGTGGGCCAGACGGCTTCCCCACTGAGTACTATAAGACTGTAGGAAGCCAGTTGGCTGGACCATCGTGTGATACCTTCCAGCAGAGGAAGGGAGAACAACTGGAACTCTCGGGCATGTTCTCGGATGCGGTCATTTGTCTGGTTCCTAAAGCTGAGAAGGAGGTGACAGAATGTGCATCCTATAGGCTAATTTAACTTTTGAATTGTAATCTAAAAATTCTGGTGAAGGTCTTGACAACTAGGCTGGAGGTAGTGTTACCAGAGTTGGTTCACCCAGACCAAACCGGGTTCATTAGGGGTCGTCTCTCATACCATAATGTGCGCCATCTCTTGAACGTGGTCTGGAGAGCAAATAGGGGAAGGGAGGATACCTATATAATATCGATGGATGCTGAAAAGGCCTTTGACAGGGTGGAATGGGCTTATCTTTTTGAGATTCTCTCCCAGTTTGGGCTGAGTGACCTGTTTGTGGGGTGGATTAGAGCAATATATGTGAAGGAAGGACTGAAGTGTGTAAGGGAGGAAGGGGAGGAGGGTACTACAGAGTCACTTTGGGTGCAAATCCAGGATTCCAAGAATAGGAGTCTTAGAATGGGAGTGGTGTACAGGCCACCACCTCAGATGGAGGAGTTAGACAGGGAACTAGTGGGACAGATCAGGAGGACCTGCGAGAAGGGTAGTGTGGTGATTGTGGGGGACTTCAACATGCCAGGAGTGGACTGGAGCACCCCAACAACCAGGAACAGAAGGGAGCAGGTACTGCTGGATGCCTTCCAGGACAGCTTCCTGCTGCAAATGGTCAGTGAACCAACCAGGTTAGGGAATACCCTTGACCTTGTGCTGGCAAATGGGGACTTTGTGAGAGAACTTACAGTGGAGGAACCGCTGTCAGGGAGTGACCACCACTCAGTATGGCTCACATTGGATATGGGCAAGGAAGGAGTGGAATCTGGCACAAGAGTGCTGGAATTCAGGAGGCTGACTTTGGGAGGATGGGGAAGTGGTAAAAGGGTACCTGGCCAGAATTCAATCTAGTATGGATACTAACCAGAGATGGGAGCTCATAAAGTTGGGGATAGTGGAGGCAACCAAAACCTGCTGCAAAGCCCAGAGCAAGAAGGCTAGGGCTAAGAAACCGAGCTGGTTGAGCAAGGAGGTCATGGAAAAGGTAAGGAGGAAAAGAGCTGCCTTTAGGAAATACAAGAAACAGGGAGGGGAGGACAGAGAGGAGTACTTGACAGAATCAAGGAGGGACAAGGGCAAGGGGAGCCAAAGCATCTACGGAACTCAGGCTGGCACAAGGCATTAAGAAGGGGGAGAAGGACTTTAAGTACATCAGGGAGAAAAGGAGCTGTAAGGACACATAGTAAGGATTAGAAGGAGGGGGTTGGGTGGAAGCAGGGTACTGATAAGGCGGAAGCACTAAATGAGTACTCTGCTCAGTATTTACTAAAGAGAAGGGGTGACACCCAAGATGGAGAAATGGCAGACGCAGGGGGGGAAGTGATGACAGATGGGGAAATCATGGAGAGCAGAGTTCGAGAGGGTTTGAAGGCACTGAGGGTGGACAAGGCGCCAGGCCCAGATGGCATCCACCCCAGGGTACTGAAAGAGCTGGCAGAGGTCCTTGCGGACCTTTGGCAGACCTATTTAATGCCTCACTACATTCGGGTGTGTACCTCAGGACTGGAGGAGGCTCATGTGGTGCCCTCCACAAGAGTGGCCCCAAGGATGAACGGAAACTACAGACCAGTGAGCCTCACATCCATCGTGGGGTAAGCTAATGGAGACTATCCTGAAGGAGAGGCTGGTGGCCCTCTTAGAGGCCAAAGGACTACAGGACAGCAGACAGCATGGCTTCCATATGTGGCCGATCCTGCCAAACCAACCTGGTCGAGTTCTATGACTGGGTAACTAGGCAACTGGACAGGGACATGCAGTGGATGTCCTGTATCTGGACTTCAGTAAGGCATCTCGACTCAGTGCCATATGGAAGGCTGGGAAGGAAGTTAGTAGGCACAGGGCAGGTGCAATGCTGGTGAGATGGGTAGGAAACTGGCTGCAGGAAGGCAACAGAGGTGGTGGTGGGTGGGAGCTCTCACACCCAAGGGCAGTGATTTGCTGTGTCCTCACAGGGCTCAAGTTGGGACCAATGTTGTTTGGGATATTCATTGCAGACATATCATGGGACATCAAGAGCAAGATCAGTCTGTTTGCTGATGATACCAAGGTTGGCGGTGGTGGATGACCTAGGGATGGCGGGGGTTGCAGGATGATCTGGCAAAGCTTGAAACCTGGTCAGACACCTGGCAACTGGGCTTTAATGCCAAAAAGTGCAAGGTGCTGCATTTTGGGATGAAGAACCCAAGGAGGACTTACCAGCTAGGGGGAGTGTAGCTAGCCCAGACAGAGGAGGAGAAGGATCTGGGTGTGCTCATCACAGGGTCAATTAACAACTCGGCACAGTGTAGGAAGGCAGCTGCAAAGGCCAACAAAATGCTGGGTTGTATTGCAAGGGGGATATCCTCGAGGAGGGAGGAGGTGATTCTGCCACTGTATAGGTCATTAGTTAGACCACACCTGGAGTACTGCGTGCAGTACTGGCATCCGTATCTGAAGAGGGACATTAAGTTACTGGAGGGAGTGCAGTGCAGGGCGACAAAGATGATCAAGGGTCTGGGGGACTTATCATACGAGAGGAGGTTGAAGGAGTTGAACATGTACTCACTGGAGGAGAGGAGAGACAGGGGGGACATGATTGAAACCTTTAAATACATGAAAGGAATAAACAAGACAGGTACAGAGGGCTGTTCAAAGTAAGGAGGAGGGCCACCAGGGGCCATGATATGAGACTGGAGCAAGGAAGGTTCAGGAGGGAGATGAGGAGACACTTTTTACAGAGAGGGTGGTGGCTGGGTGGAACGTTACCTGCAGAAGTGGTATGTAGTAGAACAGTGGACTGCTTCAAATGAGGATGGGACAGGACAAGGGGGAGGGTTAATGAAGGGGAAGGGTGGAAGGGAGGGGCAGCTGCAGAATAAGGGGTGCTAGCTGCACATTCGAGCAGACTTGATAGACCTCTAGGCCTTTATCTGCTGGCAAATTTCGTATGTTCGTATGGCTCCCCTAGGGCCAAAGTGTTAGTAAACGGCACGCTGTCAGAGGGTTTTAGTTTAGGGTGGGGAATGAGACGGGGCTGCCCCCTATCCCCACTGCTGTTTGCCTTGGTGGTGAAACCTCTTGTTGCGGCTATTAGGCAACATCACAGGATTAAGGGGGTAAGAGGGGTATCAGGGGTGCAGCACAAGATTGCGTTGCATGGAGATGATTTGCTGCTCTTTGTTACGGAACCCGAAAGATCCATGCCAATACTATTAGATATGGTGGGGAGATTTGCTCATTTCTTGGACTATAAACTTAATCTGGATAAATCCGAGCTGATGAGATTGCCAGGGGGTGATGTGGTGGATCAGATGTGGGGATTTAAGAGGGTCAGTAAGCACTTCACATATTTGGGGATTAAAGTTGGGCAGTCCCTGGGAACTTTATATGATTTTAACTATACCCCATGGTTAAAAGTATCATGGTGGATTTAAAACAGTGGGCCTCTTTGCTGATTTCATGGATAGGGAGAATTAACCTTATTAAGATGAATCTTCTACCCCGCCTGTTGTATTTAATGCAAGTGCTGCATGCAGGGATAATACAAAGGGATCTTAAAAAGTTGGAGGGTGCCTTTTCTGCATTTATTTGGAATAGGAAGGGGGCAAGGATTAGTCTACAGAAGCTCAAATTAGAACCAGGAAGGGGAGGCCCTCAATTTCCCAGATTTGGGATACTATTTTCTTGCTGTTCAACAATGGTATGAAGGGGATTGGGTCCACACTCCCAGGGAGGCCAGCTGGGTGGATTTGGAACAATGGGGCTGCCCTTCTAGGCTCTCTACGTTTTTGGGAAAGAGGGGCCTGCAGATGTTTAGGGCCCGGGGGGGGGAACCCCATGACACTGCTCACGTTAGAAAGTTGTGAAAAATTTAAAAAGCTACGAGGAGTGACTGGGATGGACACAGTGCTGGGACCCATTGCTAGGACCCCATTTTCCTACCGGGTGGGACGAACATGGAATGAAGGGCTGGGAACAGGGAGGTGCTAGGAGTCTAGCATATTTGTGTCAAGGAGGCTGTATCCTCCCATATACTGCCCTGAGACAGAGGTTGTCATTGGAGGAGAGTCATATGTTTTGGTATTTTCAGGTTAGAGCCTATCTTTCTGGACTGGACAGAGGGGGTGAGGGTAGGCAAGAAATGCTTAAAATTGAATCTCTTGTCATGTCAGTTTCTGTGAATCTGAAAGGGTTTGTGGGGAAGGTAGTTAAGGAATGCAGGAGCTGCTTGGTGGACCAGTCACAGAAGGTGAGACGTCTTTGGGAGCGAGATTTAGGGGGGTGCCAATAACTGACTTGAATTGGGCTATGGTGCTACCCTTGCATATGGGCCTGTTGGTCTGTAATAAGTATAAAGAGGTATTTTATAAGTTTCTACACACATTGTACCGCCCACCTGCAGTGGTCCATAAATATCATCTCACCTCAATGTGGACGGTGTGAAGAGGAAAGGGGAACGTATTTCCACTGTTTCTGAGAGTGCAGGATATTGCAGATATTTTGGAGAGCAGTGGCTTTAGAGGTGGGGAGGCAAGCTGGGAGAGTTTTCCAACTGGACCCCTCTTGTGTCTTTTTAGAATGGAGGTTAATGAGGAGGAAGAGTGGGAACCCTTACCCAGGTGGATAAGGGTACTATTCATTTTGGCCCGGCACTTTGTCCAGGATACCTGGGTCTCACATGTGACATCTACAGTGACACAATGGCGGCCTATGATTCTTTGCATCTTGGCTCTTGAGAGACTCACATTATTAGTTAAGGACAGATTGGAGGGCTTTGTGAGGGAATGGGTGCCTCTCTTGGCAGAGCTTAGCCCTGCTGAGAATATAATCTTGGGGGAGGGTATAGAGGGATGAGGATATTGGACCTGGCTTCAGGGGGGTAAAGAATTGGGTTAGGGTACTGAAAGTATGACTTATTAAGATATATTGGATCAGGAAGTTTGGGCTGAGCTTCGAATACAGAATATAGGCAGGATGCCTTCTTTTATCAGTTCCAGCACATATGGTGTCAATCTTATGTTTTTACTCAGAGATATATGTCAAGATACCTTGTGAATGATATTGGAATATGGATGTGAAATGTGATACAGTTGTCTGTTAATAAAATACTTTTATGCAAAAAACCAAAAAACAGACAAAACAGCAACAATGTAACGAAGCTGCGGGCTTACAGGAGCTACACATTTAAGTTGAACTTAAATCTGGCTTGCGGTTGGTCCAAGTAGAGCCAATGTTTTTTTGTTTTGTTTGGTTGGTTTTATTTTTTGCTAGTCCTGTTGTCATTCCTGTTTGAATGGTTTAATGTGCCCTGTAAAGTACAGTTTGGGGGGGGGGACCTGGAGAATCACTTCAGGTAAGCCCCTGTTAAAACATCTTAAAAAAGTGCTACTGTTTTCAGAAACTTGTTATTGTCCTTGCATTTTTATTTTGCAGTGCTGCTGATGTGTTAGGTGTATTAGGTATTAACCTGTGCTGTCTACACTAGGAACTGCAGCAAGCTGGAAGGCACACTAGTTTGGGACATGGTGCTGTACAAGGAACTGCACTGTATTTATGCCTGCTTGTTCATAGCCTATATATATTTTTGGCATTTCAGTTAGTAATACTAATATGTTAAAAAGAACACTCCAGAGCACTCTTACACCTTGTGGAGTGCTTGCACTGTAACCTGGAATCCATATTCGGGACATGCTTGCAATACCTGGGGACATCAAAGATCCCTCCAGAGCACTGTTCTATGGGTCTTAGCACATGACCAGGCATTAAACACAGAAACATAGAAACACAGAATTTGACGGCAGATAAGGACTGCTTGGCCTACCCAGTCTGCCCATTTCCCTACCTAATGGATAAGCTGCAGATCCTAGTTAACCAGCAGCCTACTTCTTCCTACCCCAACCCCCTAGAATTGCCTTATGACTGTCCCATGCATGCTTGAATTCCACCACTGTTTTGACTCCACAACCTCCTCCGGAAGGCTGCTCCATGCATCCACAACCTCTCTGTGAAAAATACTTCCTTAAATTACCTCTGAGCTGCCCCCCATCTTCAAATTGTGGCCCTTTGTTCTGCACACCTCTTTTGAAAGATGCTACCCTCTTGGACTTTGTTGATTCCCTTGAGGTACTTGAAAGTTTCTATCATGTCCCCCTCTCCTCCTTTCCTCGAGGCTATACATATTAAGCTCCTTAAGTCTCTCTTCATATGTCTTCTGGTGCAGACTCTGCATCATTTTAGTTGCCCTCCTCTGACAGCTTCCATTCTGTCTATGTCTTTATGGAGACTGGGTCTCCAGAACTGCACGCAGTACTCAGATGGGGTCTCACCAGCTGTCTGTACAGAGGATAATAACTTCCTGTTTTCTACTGGTGATGCCTCTCCCTATGCATCCTAGTATCCCCCAGCCTCCTTACTGCCCTCTCACATTGCTTGCCCACCTTTAGGTCATCTGATATGACTACCCCCAGGTCCCTTTCCATTTTTGTTGTTGTTAGTATCTCACCCCCCATTGTGTACACTTTCCCTGGGTTTTTGTTTCCCAGGTGCATTACCTTGCACTTCTTAGCATTGAATCTAAGCTGCCATACATTTGACCATTCCTCTAACCTTGCCAAGTCCCTTCTCATCCTTTCCACCCCACCTTGTGCATCAACTCTGTTGCAGATCTTTGTGTCATCTGCAAAGAGTCATACTTTTCCTTCCAGTCCCTCTGCAATGTCGCTTATAAAGACATTGAAGAGGATCGGTCTTAATACTGAACCCTGCAGTACCCCACTAGTAACCCCCCTTTCTTCAGAGTGGACTCCATTTACTGTTATTCTCTTGTGTTCTATTCTCCAGCCAATTCTTTACCCAGGCTGTCATCTTGGGACCCACTTCCAGGCTCCCAGCCGCCAAGAACATCCTTGCAACCTCTGCAGTGGAGTAGCGGTGGTGGTGGTGGCATACACATTCTAAAATGTATCAAAGTCACCCCCAAAAAGCTCCACAAAGCATGAAAAATCCTATATTTTCTGGGGACATAAACATCCCCCAGGCTGCTGGCCTTTTATAATTAATAGTTGCATGCCTTGCTAAAAAAGTCACCACACACCACTGATCAGGTGGCAACCATTCTCTCATAGATTGGGTCCTCTCAATCAGGAAGGACAGGATAATAAATGCTGGCACCCTTGCAGATGCAATAAGTGACCATTCTCCCATCTACTGTATCTGGAATGCCCATGCTCCACCCTCCCTCCCACCCTCCCTCCCAAGGAGCTGTTCTTTCATAACTTCTCTAAGCTTGATCCCTCAGCCTTCCTTGGTGAACTAGAACAAGTTGATTGGTCCCCACTCTACTGTAATGATGATGGTAATGTTGCCCTTGACTACTTTTCAACCTCCTTCCTCTCTCTCCAAGAGAAACATGTCCCTACTATCAAATGCAAGGTAAAACCACTAGGTGACTACACAGCGGCCTACTATCCCTCCTAAAACCCAGAGATGCTTGTTGGAAGAACTACAAAGCCTCATTGCAGCACAAAGACTGGTTTAACTATTGGGCCTTGTGAAATGCCTGCAAGAAAGAAATCCACTCAGCTAAAGGTGCTTACCACAGGGAGTTGTTGCAAGCCTCTGCCAAGGACTTTAAAAGTTTTTGGAACCCCATCAAAGGCCTCATGAGTTCTGGGAAGGATTCCAAACAAATACTGTCTGACATGACGATCAGTGGGGTAAATTGTAGTAACATCGTTACCATTGCCAGTGCATTCAA
Organism: Neoceratodus forsteri; assembly: GCA_016271365.2. Taxonomy (NCBI): domain Eukaryota; kingdom Metazoa; phylum Chordata; order Ceratodontiformes; family Ceratodontidae; genus Neoceratodus; species Neoceratodus forsteri. The sequence continues at coordinate 1,104,018,972 of CM057451.1, forward strand.
CAACCACTTTGCTAGCCTACCCTGCTCTGGAGAACAACCCTTGCCATCTCAACATTATAATCATCCACAATCTTGTCCTCCCCCTACCTCCACGCTGTCTCATGAAGGGAAGTAATTAAACACCTAAACTCCATCTCTACTGGTGAGAGCATTGGCTCTGACAGGATTGAACCCGGGCTACTCAAGATTGCTGCCCTACTTCCAGCTGCCCCAATAACCAGATTATATAATTTGTCACTAACCTCAGGTACTGTCCCTGAGAACTGGGCGACTGCCAAAATAGTTCCTGTCCTTAAAAAGGTGACCCAAGGAGTCTTACAAACTATTAACCTATTGCCATACTGCCTGTTCTCAGTAAACTGCTTGAGAAAATTGTCACCTTCCAGGTCACAAACCACATTAATAAACATGACATGCACTCCTCTGCCCAACATGGGTTCAGACCAGCCCACAGCGCCACCACGGCACTAACCTAGCTTACAAATGATATTAAGCTGGGGATGGATAATGGAAAACTTACTTGGTCCATATTTATTGACTTAACCAAGGCTTTTGATCTAGTCAATCACTCAATACTGGAATCCAAATTCTCTGCACTAGGCATGTCCATCACAGCTCTCAAATGGTTTTCCAGCTACATAAGGAAAAGGCAACAATTTGTCAAAGTTAACCAAAAAATATCTACACTCACCACAATTAACACAGGAGTGCCCAAAGGCTCAATCGTCGATCCACTGCTTTTCTCCTTGTTTATAAACGATGCTCCCAAAACTCTTTTACACTGCAGCACCCTCCTCTACACCGATGATATGGTTCTTTACTCCAGTTCCAGTGATATAGCTGAGATAAACTTGCAACTGAATGCTGATCTTGGGAGACTTCAGACCTGGCTAACCAAAAATGTCCTTATCCTAAATGCCAGCAAGACCCATTCTATGCTACTTGGGTTCCCGCCTAAGCTCAGGTCCTGCCCTAATGGTCTTGCTATCCACTGCTCTAATGGCTTTCTCCTCTCCTCCACAAAACTCTTCCAAATACTGTGGTATTACTTTTGACCTTGCCCTCGATTTCAACCTGCACATCTCTAACGTCTGCAAGACTGTCGACGTCAAACTCGAGTTGGCCTACACAATTAAATATACTCTAACCCCTGCTGCCAGGCTTGCAGTTGCTTGGGGAATCCTACTTCCCAGCCTCATATATGGACTCACCCCTATTACCTAACTAGTGCTTCGAACCTGGACAAATTGAATGTGGCATACAACAATATTTACCAGTTTGCCCTGTTCACTCCCAGAATGATCCACCACTGCTCACTATATATTATGCTAGGTTGGCTATCTCCTCCCTCTCATCGACTACTTGTACTTGGTTATATGATCAACAACATTGTCAGGTCCTCTATATCAGCTATCCTGTCAGCATTTTAACATAGAAACATAGAATTTGATGGCAGATAAGGACCGCTTGGCCCACCCAGTCTGCCCATTTCCCTACCTACTGGATAAGCTGCAGATCCTAGTTAACCAGCAGCCTACTTCTTCTTACCCCCACCCCCCAGAATTGCCTTATGACTGTCCCATGCATGCTTGAATTCCACCACTGATTTGACTCACAACCTCCTCCGAAGGCCGCTCCATGCATCCACAACCCTCTCTGTGAAAAATACTTCCTTAAATTACCTCTGAGCCGCACCCTCTATCTTCAAATTGTGCCCTCTTGTTCTTGCACACCTCTTTTTTGAAAGATGCTACCTCTTGGACTTTGTTGATTCCCTTGAGGTACTTGAAAGTTTTATCATGTCCCCCTCTCCCTCCTTTCCTCGAGGCTATACATATTAAGCTCCTTAAGTCTCTCTTCATATGTCTTCCAGTGCAGACCCTGTACCATTTTAGTTGCCCTCCTCTGGACAGCTTCCATCCTGTCTATGTTCTTTGGAGATTGGGTCTCCAGAACTGCACACAGTGCTCCAGATGGGGTCTCACCAGCTGTCTGTACAGAGGGATAATAACTTCCTGTTTTCTACTGGTGATGCCTCTCCCTATGCATCCCAGTATCCCTCCAGCCCTCCTTGCTGCCCTCTCACATTGGTTGCCCACCTTTAGGTCATCTGATATGACTACCCCCAGGTCCCTTTCCATTTTTGACCCCTAAGATCATTCTTACCCTCTGCTCTCCTGCGACCAGTCTTTCATGGTGGTTCCTAGATGCTCCACCAAAATGGCTGAACAGACCATTGCCACTTTCATCCCCAGAATCTGGTAACACCTTCCCACCTAACATCCGAGTCGTGCAGTCCCACTTCTGTTTCAAGGAAGCACTTCATAAGTTTTTAAGCACGTCTGACATCTGCACCTGTAACTGACTGTCAGTTTCTCTCATCTCTTTGACACCACAGTCTTTTTCTCTCTCTCCACAGGCTTCAAACTCCTCTACCAACAAAGTGCTCCCCCTCCAAAATCCCACTTGTTGTGTAATTATATGCCATTTTTCTTCTGAACTATAGTTATTTTGTTCTCATTTATTCTGACTATACTCAATATGTCATGTTTTTTACCTATTCCTCCTGAAAATGTATAGTATTGCTCTACAAATAATGCTTTTTATACTACATAGATACATAGACAGTGTCGGCAGATAAGGGCCTATGGCCCACCCAGTCTGCCCATTTGAGCTTGTAAGTTCAGTTTGTTTTCCTAGAAGTCTGTTGCCCCTTACCCCGACCTCCAGAATTCCTTTATGTCTATCCCATGCATTCTTAAATCCCATGATTGTTTCAGCACCCACCACTTCCTTTGGCAGGGTGTTCCACTTGTCCACCATCCGTTCTGTGAAGAACTTCTTCCTCATGTTTCCTCTGAATCGTCCTCCCTCCAACTTCATCCCATGCCCTCTAGTCCTGGTAGATCTTTTTCACTTAAAAATAGTGTATTCCTGCACCCTGTTCCTCCCTGTGAGATACTTATATGTCTCTATCATATCCCCTCTCTCCCTCCTCTCCTCTAGGCAGTACATGTTCAGTTCCTTCAACCTATCTTCGTAGGACTTGTGATGCAATCCATGCACCATCTTTGTTGCCCTCCTCTGAACCTTCTCTACCCTGTCTATGTCCTTACAGTAGGTATGGTCTCCAGAACTGTACACTGTGCTCAGGTGGGGCCTCACTAGTGTCTTGTATGGCGGATTATGACCTCCCTTTTCCTGCTGGTGATGCCCCTGCCTATACATCCAGCATCCTATTTGCTTTACCTGCTGCCTTGTCACACTGTTTCCCTACCTTGAGGTCATTAGAGATGATAACCCCAAGATCCCTTTCCTGTTTGTGCATGCTATATCCTCACCCCCAACTGATATATTGTGCCAGGGTTGTTGTCCTATATGCATTATCTTGCACTTTTGCATTGAATTTCAACTGCCAAACTCCTGACCATTCTTCAAGTTTCTGCAGGTCCTTCTCATTCTGTCTACACCCTCTGGTGTGTCTACTCTGTTACAGAGCTTTGTGTCATCAACGAACAGTGAAATTCTGCCTTCTAGGTCCCTAGATGTCACTGATGAAGATGTTGAATAGGACGGTCCCAGCACTGATCCCTGTGGTACCCCACTGGTCACTCTTCCCTCTGTGGAGTAACAGCCATTTACCACCACCCTCTGTGTCCTGCCACCCAGCCAGTTACCTACCCACCACACTACTGTCCTGCCCACACCCATATTCCCCAGTTTGTGTAGTAGTCTTCTGTGTGGCACAGTGTCAAAGGCCTTTGCTGAAGTCCAGATAGGCATGTCCACTGCCCTCCCTGATCCACCTCCTAGTCACCCAGTCAAAAAATTCAATGAGGTTGGTCTGACATGACCTCCCCCTGGTGAAACCATGCTGCCTTGGGTCCTGTAGTCCATTGACAACCAGATGTTCCACCAATCTCTCCTTCAGTAGTGCTTCCATGATCTTCCCCACTACCGAGGTGAGGCTGACTGGTCTGTAGTTCCTTGCTTCCTCTTTGTTCCCACTTTTGTATAAGGGGACTACATCTGCTGTCCTCCAGTCTTTGGGTGCCTCCCCTGTTTCCAGTGATCGGCTAAACAGGATAGCCAGAGGTTCAACCACCACCTCTTCTAGTTCTTTAGGACCCCGGTGCACCCCATCTGGCCCCATTGCTTTATCAACTCTTATTACTTCCAGTTCTTCAGGACCTTTCGTAAAGGACTTGTGTCCATTTCTGCACCATTCTCACCCTTGTAATCCCCTTCAGACCCATTATCCTCCTCTTCCTCAGTAAAAACTGAGCAGAAATACCTGTTCAATATGTCAGCTTTACTGTTGTCATCCTCCACTCAGCCCCCATCCTCCCCTTTCAGTCTCACTATCCTTCCCTTTGTCTTTCTTTTTTCACTTATGTACCTGTAAAAGGTTTTGTCCCCTCTACCCACTGATTTTGCAATGTGTTCTTCTGTCTGAGCTATGGCTTCCCTTACTGACGTCCCTGCCTCCTTTGCTTCTCCTGGTACTTCTCCCTATCCCCTTCTCTGCCTGTGTCTTTTGTATTGCCTGAATGCAATCTTTTGGCTTTCACTTTCTTTGCCACCTCTTTGGAAAACCATAATGGTCTCCTCTTCCTTTTCCTCTTGCTAACCTGCTTAATGCATAATTCTGTTGTTCTTGTAATCCCCATTTTAAATACTGCCCACTGTTCCTCAACCCCGATTCTGTCCCATTCCCTTAATGCCTCTTTCAAGTATCTCCCCATTTTCCCAAAGTCTGCCCCTAAAATCCAGGATACGTGTTTTGTGTGGTTTGGTTCTGCTCTTTCTGTGATTTCAAACCACAATGACTGGTGGTCACTGTTCCCCAGGTGCTCCTCCACTGTTACCCCCATCACACTGTCCCTGTTTGTGAGCACAAGGTCCAGTATTGCCTTCTTCCGAGTTGGTTCCATGACCAGTTGCTTGAGGAAGGCACCCTGAAGGGAGTCCAGGATAAATCTGCTCCTAGTTGATGCTGCTGCTGGGATGCTCCAGTCCAAATCTGGAATATTGAAGTCTCCAACCAGTACTACCTCACCCTTGTCTGCCATCCTTTGGATGGCTAGCATCAGCTCCCTATCTGTTTCTTCCTCCTGGGCTGGTGGTCTATAGACCACACCTGTGCGGATGGCTGTCCCCATCTTCCTTTCCAGCTTAACCCACAGTATCTCTCCCCCATTTTGTTCCTCCTGGATCTCTGTGGCCCTTATGTCATTTTTCACATACAGTTCCACTCCTCCTCCCTTCCTGCCTGCTCTGTCTCTTCTGAATATGTTGTAGCCAGGTGCGGCCATCTCCCAGTCGTGGTTATCATTACACCAGGTTTCAGTGATGGCCAACAATGTCCAGGTCTGACTGCACCATGACAGCCTCCAGATCTTCCATCTTGTTGCTAAGGCTCCTGGCATTTGCACACATGGCTTTCCATGATTTGACCTCCCTAGACTGTTTCGCTGTTCTTCTCCAGCCCCTTCCTTGGTTGTCCTTTATCCCTGGTTCTCCTTGCTGTCTGCCCTTCTGCTGAATTTTGTCCCTTTTCTGCCTATCCACCTCTTGGGCACTAATCTCCATCTTTTGCACACTGCTTTGAAGAGACAGCCACTCCTCTGGTTCACTGGTTACACTGCTAGCTGTGGGGGGTGAGCAAGTAGGTACCCTCCTTGCTGGCCTGTCACCCCCTTTGCTAGTTTAAATGCTTGTCAATGTAGCATTTAAACTTATCATTGAGTGCTTGGATTCCCCTCCAGGATGGATGCAGACCGTCAGGCTTGAACAAACCTCCATCCCTCCAGGTGGGACCCCAGTCATCAATGAATCCAAACCCTTCCTCACAGCACCAGTTCTTCAACCATGAGTTAAAGTTCCTGGTGCATGCACTCTTATGCTCTCCCTTGCCTCTCGCAGGTAGTACCTCTGAGAAAGTGACAGAATTAGCTACTTGCTTGAGACCCCTCCCCAATTTCCTAAACTCTTCCTGAACTTCCTTTGGCTCCCATTTGCCAGGTCATTAGTACCTAGGTGGATAATGACATCCAGCTCACCCTCCTGTCTTGCTTCCCAGTGATCCCCAGGATCTTCCTTCCATCCCTCCATGCCGTGGCACCTGGTAGGCACCTCACCTCCCTGTCCTCCCCTCCTGTGTTCCTAGCTGGATCCTCTTATGATGGAGTCCCCCACCAGGATTCTGCCTCCTCCTCTGGGGTCCACTGCTTTCCCCACTGAGGTCACCTCCTTGGCTAACCTCCACATCCTTTCCTTCCACTTCTCTGGCACTCTATTTGGTTGTCCTCATTTGCCAGTGTGGCATATGAGTTCTTGAGTGGAATAGGATCTGGGATGTGCCTCTGCCTGACTGCTCTAACCCTCCCTGAGCCCACTGTCATCCAAGTGCTCCTCGTTCTCAGCATCCTTTGAGACAGTTGCATTGGACTAGGTGGTCTCTGGATAGGGGTGATGGTACTCCTGACCCAGTTTACTTCTGCTCTGAGTCTAGCTACCTCATCCCACAGTCCAGAGAGATGCATGCACATAGGGCAGCACCTCAGTGTCCAGAAGGTCTGCCTGAATATGGCTGCCCCACAGCCACTGCATTGCACCACTCCCCACATTATACTGCAATTATACTGCTATTCCACTACTTGTCTGCTACAGAAGCTCTCCTAGTTCCCTTTTTATTAATTTACTGTCTTAAAAATCCTGCTACTGACCCTCAGATTATTTTCTTTAAAAACAAAACAAACAAACAAAAAAAAACAATAAATAAATAAATGAGTCAAAACACTTGTCGTGCTGAGGGTGGGCTTCTTCCCCCTTATGCCCCTCCTACTTCACACCCCTTACTATACTCTGTGTTTAGCTCCTGTCAATCAGATTTAACAGGGCATATTTGCAGCAATTAAAGACAGCACAGAATTACACCACCACTATGTTTTACATTTTCAACAGCCCAAAAACAATTCTAAGTAAAGACAACAAAGAAAGTACACTGTCACTAAAAGCCCACAATCTAAGTTTAAAAAAAAAATAGCAATTACCTGTTACTCTAAAGCACTGAATTGAATATGTTTTCTTCCTTCCCCTTCTGGCTTTAGTATTGAATACTACTTTCTGTTTGATCTGCTGTTGTACATTGTTCTGTAACCTTCCAGGTTGTGCCTGAAAATAGGCAATGTCTTCTCTAATGCACTTACCTGATCAATAAAAACTAACTAACTGACTATATATCCCACAAAAACAGGTATTGTCCTGTGCTGCAATGGAGCTGTCTGCAGTGCTGCCCTTGCTGTTTATACTGCCTTACCTGAACCATTGTAACTCATCTGCAACTCTTACAATGCTGCAGATCAGACAGTGTAAACAGGCCAAAAGACAAGTACAGAACACTGGAAGCTAGCAACTTAGAAGACATGCAAGACCAGGCTTGTGGGGAACAGAAACCCTGGGGGGAGCTACATGTTGGGGGGGGTGAGTTGTTGATGGTCACCATGGAGGAGAGTGATTTAGGGGTCATTATATCAGATGACCTGAAATCCACTAAACAGACTGCAAAAGCAGTTGTGAGGGTTATTGGGATGTTAGGGTGTATAGGGTGGGGTATTACAAGCTGTAGGAGGGAGGTGGTGATCCCACTGTACAAGATGCCAGTTAGGCCTCACCTAGAGTACTGTGTGCAGTTCTGGAGGATGCATCTGTGTAAGGATATTGACAGGGTGGAAACAGTGCAGAGGAGGGCAATTAAGATGGTGCTGGGTCTGCGTGACAAGGCATATAAGGATAGACTTAGGGACCTCAAAATATACACATTGGAACAGAGAGGGGAGAGGGTTGACATGATTGAGATTTTCAAATTACTTAAGGGCAGAAATAAGGTGGAAGGGGATATCATCTTTCAGCATAAAAAATACAGTATAACTAGAGGTCATGACATGAAATTGGAGGGTGGTCACATAAGGGGTAACATGAGAAAGTTATTTTTTACAGAGAAGGTGATGGATACATGGAACACCCTGCCTCAGGAAGCAATGGGAGCATGTGCAGTGGAAGGATTCAAGAGGGCATTGGATAGGCACAAGGGAATCATACATAGGTGGGGGGCATAGCAGAGGCCACTGACCTAGTAGAGGCAATATGAGCAAATTGGTAAAATGGGTAGACTGGATGGGCCTTGCAGTCCTTTTCTGCCATCAGCTTCTATGTTTCTATGTTAACAGTACAGTACCCTTGATCACAGCCTGGACACTAGCTGAACGGCCAAGCAAAGGATTGATAATGACTCACACTGTGTCTTTTGTGGGATCATCCTCTTGTGCTGCCAGATAACTGCAGCTTTTAAAGAGTTGTTAATTACATCAGGCCATCTAGAACACTGAGGGAGATTAGCATGAGGACTAAAGCCTGCTGATTTTGGGACTTTTTTAAAATCATTTACAGCCATGAATCACCTGCACTAAGCAAGATGGACAAGTAGAGGTTTGGCTGCACTAGTCCTGGCCAATTTGCACTAGGCCCTGGACTAGTAAAACAATGTTAAAATCGACCCATGGCATTCATGAAAGAAAAAGATGGACCAGTCCCACAGAGAAAGATTGGGATAGTGAGGGGGAGAGGGGGACCGTGCGAGAGGGTGATTACAGAGGACAGGGTCCTCAAGAGATTCAAGGGACTCAAAATGGATAACTCCCCTGGGCCAGATGACATGCATCCTAGGGTACTGAGAGAACTGATGGCAATTTTTGTAGCCCCCTTGGCTGACCTGTTCAACTGCCCCCTGGATGCAAGCATAGTGCCAAGAAAATGGAGGACTGCTGATGTAGTACCCTGGCAAAAGAGTGGGGCAAGGGATGAACCAGGAAATTACAGACCAGTCACATTGACATCAATAGTTGGCAAGCTGATGGAAATGGCTGATTGAGTTCCTTAAGGCAAACTGGCTCTGGGAGGACAGGTAACATGTGATAATTGTCAGGGAGGTCATGCCAAACAAATTTAATCAATTTATTTCACTGGGTTACAATAGCGGTTAACAGGGCCAGGCAGAAGGCATACTATATGTGGACTTCAGCAAAGCATATGGCTTGGTCCCCCACAAGAGAGTACTCAATAAGTTGGAGAACTTGTGGCAGGTCAAAAGTTGACTATGCGAGTGGCAAACTGGCTGAGGGGGGGGGGAGAATACAAAGGGAAAGTGAAGTGGTGAAGAGGAACACTCAGGGATGAGGAAGGTCACCATTGGAATTGCACAGGGGTCGGTGTTCAGTCCAGTTCTGTTCATATTGTTCAGAAATAATTTTGTGGACAGTATAAAGGGCAGAATCTGCCTCTCTGCAGATGACATCAAGCTATGTGGTAGGGTGAACATGGAAGAGGGAGTCAGGGATCTGTGGGAGGACCTGGTGAGGTTAGAAAGATGGTCTGAAATCTGGTAATTGGGGTTTATACAAAAAAGTACAAGGTCATGCACATAGGGAACATGAACCCCAGGACCAAGTACAGGCTACGGGGTGTGACTGTCATGATGTCCAAAGAAGAAAAGACTTGGGGATAGCAACCACTAGCAAGCTGAACCCCTCTATGCAATGCAAAAACACAAAGGCATGGGCAACTAGGATACTGGGTTATATAATAATATAAAATGGGGTAGTTTAGTCCAGCAGTTTGATTGGTTGAACACACATTCCAACCATGTCCTTGAAACAGCTTAACCAATGCCTAATAAAAAGTTTTTAGCCTGGTAAGATTCATTCCATTTCATATCAGTACTCAGTACTGTTATTTTCAAAAAGGTAGCTATTTTTTGCCCAGTAACTGTACTGTCATCAGTTGTCTGCTACTGGCCTAAGTTTGTCTGACTCTCTAGCTGTAGATATGTATTTAGAAAACAAATGACATATTTATATTGGCAGTTCTAACTTCAGTGTCATGTGTTTCCTTTTCAGAGTGGTCAGCCTCCTGCAAAACCTACCCATTCTCGTACTAGATTTCCCCATCCACTTCCTGTCTTTCAGTGGTGGAGCCAGGTTTGGGAGCATTTGGGAGCCAGGGGGGCCATTCAGTCAATCATGGGCTCCACAATGGGCACTAAACAGTGACTAAAGATGGTGGTGGGGCGCCACTACTCACACTGGGGCATCCAGGAGGGGCGACCCCCCCAGCCCCTCTCTAGCTCCGCCACTGCTGTCTCTGTTCTCCATCCCATACTGCTCACTTCCACGTCTCGCTCCCATTTTCCCTCCCACCACCCTCTCTAATAACTAAAAAATGTACTAGTTTGCTTAGAACAACTTTCATTGTTGATGTAGATAGGACTGTTTCTCCCATACCACTGCACCACTGAACATGACTGGTGTGGAGGAGGAGTTCACTCAGCAGCACATCTTCATTTGCACTAGATGTTCCCAACAAACTTCCACTGTTCTCATACTACTGCTGTTGAGCAAGCTGACCTCCAGGATTTGGGCACTACTGAACAGGCATGTGAGTGTATGTGTAGAACAGTGGTAGCTACAGTCTTAAAGAAAGGCAGATACTAAAATAAAGAAACACACAATTGCCTTTCTACTGGGCTGATGTAAATGCTGTCCTCCAGGAGTTCTGCAATACAGCAAAGCTCAATTACCTGTAATATACATAAAGAAAGATGAAAAAAAGTAATTTTAAACAGTGATGCCTGCTGAGTAGGTAAATTAAAAAGTTTTCTTTTATGGACAGCAGAGGCTGGATCTTCCTATTTTGTGAATCCATTTCACACAGAATATATAATGACTCCCTAGTGAAACCAAACAGATGCATGACCTATTTTACATGTATTTTACAGCAATATAGTTTAGTGTATTTTAAAAACTGTTTTATTTATATTTTTTATTTCAGTAAATACCCACTTCACATAAGCAATAAGACACTCTGGGTCTTGGGTTGTGCATGGTTTACAGCACATCCATGAATTGAAGGCAGTCTGCCTGCAGCGTTTTGCCTCGCAAAGCCCCTGAGCATGTGGTAAACCCTGTGTAACCCACACCTAAGAGGGGTTTATTGCTTATTTGACATGTACCCCATCGAGGGGAAAAAAAGAGTGAGGGGACATGATAGAGACAAGGACCTCAAAGGCATAGACAAGGTTGATCTGGGTCATATTTTTATGTTCAGTGAAAACAACATGAGGGGGCACAGTTGGAAGAGTGGCAACTGGGGTTTAACACAAAGAAGTGCAAGAGGAATAGTGGCAACTGGGGTTTAATGCAAAGAAGTGCAAACTCATGCACATAGGTTAGAGAAACCCTGAAGCTACCTATAGGCTGGGGGGGGGGAGTTGCTGGCAGTCACAAGGGAAGAAAGAGACTTGGGCATCGTCATCATCGATGACCTGAAATCATCCAAGTAGACCTCTAAAGAAGTAGGTAAGGCTAGAGGGATGTTGGGATGTATTAGTAGGGGTATCACAAATTGGAAGAGGGAGGTAATAATAACCCCTCTTTACAAGACACTGGTTAGACCCCATCTGGAGTACTGCTTGCAGTACTGGAGGCCACATCTTCACAAGGACATTAACCAAATTGAGGCAGTCCAGAGAAGGGCAACCAAAATGGTGCAGGGACTGCATCAGGAAACATATGAGGACAGATTAACTGAACTCAATATGTATACCCAAGAGCAAAGGAGGGAGAGAGGTGATATGATTGAAACATTCAAACACCTTAAGGGCATTAACAAGGTGAAAGAGTCTAACATGTTTCAATATAAGAAAAACAGCAGGACAAGAGTACACCGCATGAGATTAGAGGGTGGCTGATTAAGGGGTAATGTGAGGAAGTTCTTTTTCACAGAAAGGGTGGTGGATGCATGGAATAGCCTACCTCAGGAAGTGGTGGATATGAATACAGTGCAGGGCTTCAAACAGGCATGGGATAGGCATAAGGGAGCAATACAGATGAGTATGAATAGGCAGACCATTGACAGAGCAAGGGCCAATGGCACATTCATAAGGTAGAAAAATAAATGGGCAGACTGGATGGGCCTTGTGGTCCTTATCTGCCATCAACTTCTATGTTTCTAAGTTGCAGATTGCAGGAGGAAGATTCCAGAGGGTGACCAGGAGGCACTTCTTCATGGAGAGAGTGGTGGCAGAGCTAAGTGGTCTACAGGAGGTGGCTGAAAACCAGAAAACAGTTGGAGGATTTAAAAGGGGGTGACATAAAGTCAAGGGGAGGGTAGGAATGTGGAGGGAGGAGGTGGAGCACCATGTAACATTCTATACTTGAGCTTTGCATCAATAAGACTCGATGGACTGTAATGACCATCTGCTGGCAATTCCGTGTGCTCATATGCTCTTATAATTTCCATGACCAGCAGGGCATTATGCTACATTGAGCTGTTTGGGGACTTTGAGCGCCCCCAGGATGATTATTTTTCCTCCTTTTCCTCTAATTCGAGATGTACATGTTCCCCTGATATCCTCTTTGTCCTCCACACAGTGACTCCTTCCCTGGAACAGTGGTATGCTAATTAAATTGCATCATTAAAATATAGAAACATATAATTTGTTGGCAGAAAATGACCGCTTGGCCCACCTAGTCTGCCCTATTGGTTTGTTTCTGGAGGAGCCTGATGGAGGAAGAGGGACAAATGCAGGGTGGACCAGGCTGTAGGATCCTTCCTGACCTCCTGGTACTGTAGATAGATAGTTTAGTCTTCGTTTCATAAGCACTTTCACAGGCACATTAAAAACTCAATTATGTCCACTAGATGGTGCTCTTTGCCTGCACTTTTTGCTCAGCTCTGGTACTTTGTTGGACTAAAGTTGTAACACATTGAAAGAAGATTGACCTTCTGCTTAAAGGACTTGCATTTCCTTGCTGGTGTGAATTTTGAAAAAAAAACCTGAAGAATGTGCACTCTGAGTCTGTGTAGTGGTTTTCTTGAACACTGAATTCTAAAGCACTTGACAAGTAAAACAAGAAATTGATAGTACAGTGACTAAATTTCGGAAGAGACGTTAAACCGAGGTCCCATCTGCCTGGATTGGTGGTAGTTCAGGTGGATGTTAAAGATCCCATGGCAGTTCTCGAAAAGAGTAGGGGAATTTCCCCGGTGTCCTATCCAAATTTCCCTCATTCACTAAAAATACCACCAACAGCTTAATCTGGTTCAAGGTCAGTTGGCATTCATCTGTATCCCACCGGTCGTGCCTGAAAATAGGCAGGATTTGTCTAGTGCACTTACCCAGTCAACAAAAACTAAACAAATAAAAAAAAAAATGATTAGTGATAGCTATTTTACTCATTAATTCATCAACAGTGTCAGATCCAGGATTTTACAACGGCCGGTACGGTGGTTGTGTGCATACCTGATATTCAGTTTTTGAAATGCTTTTAGTCCTTTATATTGTCTTCAGTTATAATTTTTCATTACATTTTTGACAGAAAATACAAATATAATCTATACTTTTGAATGTGTATTTTATTAGAGTCTATATATTAGACTTCTACAGCAAAAGTGAAATGCAACAGTAGCAAGCAAGTAAGTTACAATGGGGCGTGCAGCACCACCTTTCATTCCCCTCTAGATCTGACACTGCTTATCAACATACAAACACAGCTATTCAGCTATTCGACCTCTTCAAAGCCTTGGACGCAACAGACCATGGCTTACTATTCAGAAAATTGAGTGGCTTAGGTTTCCATAGTTGATTAAGAAAATGGCTAACCAAGCTATTTGACTGATTGATAAAAGTTATTGAAAAACCCCTATTTCCAATAGTAGTCTAGTTACAGTCACTACAGACACAAAGAATTTGGTACATCTAGAGTAGGACATTAAATAACACATTGATGTATGATATATGATAGCACATAGGCACAGTGGGATTAATACATGAAATAGGGTAACACATTGATACATGATATACAATCATATATACAGTGAACCAGGAATGATTCTGTAATACAGCTACAAGGATGTGCAAGAGTTTTTTAAAGGCATGTTGGAACATGTTAAGTGAGTTTTCAGAAGAATCAGAATCAGCATTTATATAGCACTTTTCATACATCCAAAGCGCTTTACAAGCAATGCTAGACTGGTAGTGAAGTGACTGAATGTGTGGTGGCGGCCATATCGCACATGATCACCCACACACAGCCTGGATAATTGCATGAACCGGTTTATGGGAAGGGGAATGTTGGCCAGGACACCAGGAATGTTCCCTACTCTTTGCGAAGAGTGCCCTGGGTTCTTTTACTTCCACCTGGACACCCACCAGGACAACACCAGGATGGACAGAAGGGACATCGGTTTAACGTCTCATCCGAAGGACGGCACACCCCAGCAGTACAGCACCCCCCAATACTGCACTCAGATGCCAGTGATTTTTAGGTGCAAGTCCAATCCCGGTGTGGGACGAGAACCCATGACCTTCTGGTTCAAAGTCAGATGTGCTACCAACTGAGCCACGCTGACACCTGGGCGTAGATTTTGGGTGATACATGTTAAGTGAGTTTTGGGTGTGGATTTTGAGTGACAGTTGATTCCATGAGGTGGCTACTAAGGCTTGTACAGTTAGGTCATCACACCTGTATCTTATTTGGGGACGGGGCAGGCCACAATTTGTGGGCCTAAGTAAGTAACAGTCATTGACCTGATTTTCTAGGATCAGAGTTTTTCTCAGTGGGTGGTCAGTTGTCTTGATCAGTTTGAAAGCTCCACTTAGCCAGATCAGTTAACTCTTGGCCTGAGGGTACAGCCAATTCAGTAGTATGTACATTTTGCAGTGGTGTGCATCGAATTTGTAGGATAAAGCAAATCTGACTACTTTGCTGTATGTTTTATCAATTTTAGACAAGGTACGTTGTGTTGCATTTCAGTATAACATACATCCATAGTCCAATTATTGGACAATTAGTTCCTGAACCAGTTTGATTTGTATGTCTTGTTTAGGCAGTGTGAGAATCTTCAAGGTGCCCAGTGTGTAGTTTGTTTTTGATACCAGGGTGTCTATGTGCTCAACTTAGGATGGTTTATTATCGACTGTGACTCCCAGGTATTTGTAGCTGGTGGTATTGACCACCACCTGTCCAGATTTGAACTGTAGGTCTAGGCTCAGTCAGGTCATTGGTTTGCCTTGGCTGGACACATTTAACAAACAGATGTCATCTAGTCTCAACTGGCTTTATGAATTCTACAAAAATTGATGTGAGATGCGGAATACTTCAATATTCTGTCCTGGGGCCACTCCTTTTTTTACTATTTATTAATGAACTCAAGTCCCAGCAGGACAACATAGCCATCTACCTTTACATGGACAACACTGTTGTCTATGGTTGGAGTTTGGATTCCCTGTCACTTCAGACCAACTTGTAGTTAGCTTTCAATAAACTTAAAAGTTTTATTTTTTATTTAGTAAAATTAAACAGACAAAAAATGCAGGTGATGCAATTTTATTCAGTACGAAGGTGAAAAATAAATTCCCAAATATCCATTTATACAAGAAATAACAGAAAATTGCAAAATGTCCCCCACTACAAATATCTTAAATGCTGGTTAGATGAAAATTTTAAATGGGACCATTATCTAAATACTCTTGAAAAAAAAGGCAAAGTCCAGTATGGATTTATGAAATAATTGTATCAATGTTTCTGATTTTACTGAGATAGATAGTAAATTTAAAGGTGCTCTTAGTATGTTTATGAGTTACATGACTTGTGTGTTTTTACAGTTATAATGTATGAATTATGCAGCTCCCAGAGTCACAGGAAATGGGCACTTTTATAAATAAATATCTATCTATCTATCTATCTATCTATCTATCTATCTATCTATCTATCTATCTATCTACTTCCAAGGACCATTATCTAAAAACTCTTGAAACAAGGTGAAGTCCAGGAACAAAACATGTTTTTCTCCAGATGTAAGACAGAAAATAGTACAGACTATGATTCTACCTCTGTTTGATTACGGGGATATTGTATATGCCAGTCTATCTGACATTCATTCTCTGAAGCTAGATTCTTTATATCATAAACTCACACACTTTGTTCTGAAAGCACCTAAATGGACACATCCTTGTAACCTTCTTGGATCTCTTGACTGGTTTCCCTTGGAACAAGTCACACAGTTGCACATATTAACATTTATGTGGAAGTGAGTCAAACAAAAAGTACTGACTTACGTCACCAAATTTTTCTCTTAGCATTTTTTTAAACATGAATTAAGGGCAACCAATGGTTTTGAATTAAATATTCCCAGAACTAATTTATGAGGCCATTGAGGGCTCTAAATGTATGACAGCTGTCATAATTTCAACTGCGAGCCCTGTATCCATGTCATAGCCAGATACCTGTACTGTGTTACATAGAAACTTAATGAGATAGTAATTTAAAAACTCAGTCCCTCTGATGTGGTCATTTTGTATCAGTGTTACACATTGGAATGTTTGGACTTCTAAAAGAGCTATTGTCGGAAATGGGTTTTAAGGTTAAAAGGACTCTGTGCATCAAGTCCACCCCTTACTTTATAAACAGGGACCAACTAGTATGCTGTATAATAAACACATACTAATTTATAGAGGCACATTCCAAGATAGTACCATCTTTTAAACATTGTATTTGTAGGTCAGTTGTTTGTTTATTTAGATTGTGATTAAAAGTGAAGATTGTGATTCACAGTGATCAGTAAGACCGTCTTTTCAATCAGTGGGTCAATGACAATTTTCCAGATAACGTACAGAGAAAGGAAACAAACAGACAAAAAATGCAGGTAATGCAATTTTATTCAGTACGAAGATCAAAAATAAATTCCCAAATACCCATTTATTATTATTATAAAGAAACCTGAGGTTACAATCCAATAGAATCTGATGTTGCATTTTTCTCTGTCTTGGATGCCTCCCTAGGTTGTGTTGCTTACTTACCTGGGCATGTCATTCTTGTTGTTTTACATGCCGGGTGCTTAATCAATGCCCATACTACCATCTGTTTTAAAAAATGCTGTTGCACTAGTAACATTTATAAATAACAACCAGTGCTTAACAATGATAAACATTTGTTGTACTTATTCCTCATATGTTTAATGATGGCATTATTCACAAGAATGATTGCGAACATTATTGACTAAACTGGTAACAATTACAGCCCCATTTTGCATTCCTCAACAATGGTTATCATCTGTTTCTGGAGAGCAGTTATGCCTGGTTACAAATTTTCCTAAACCTGAGTAATATTTGAGCCTTCACCGGAAATCATGGTAGTATCCTTGACCAAAATCAGGAAAATCAATAAATAGAAAATATATGGGACCCTGTGATAGTTGTGCTCTCTATAGAGTTTTTTTGAGCATTTTTCTTTACCAAGAGAGGAGTGTGTTTTGTGACTGCTGATACTTTGAGATCACAGTGAGAAGGAAATTTAAACTTTGATTTAGACCCAACAACTTTTTTAAAAGCTACATTTTTTGTCTTTTCTGTACTCTTTTTTTTCTTAATTTGTTCTTTCTGTAAATTTTATTTCTCTTAACTTTATAAGTAGTTAGTTGTTTGTCCCCCTCCCCCGGAAACAGGACCAGCACCACCTCCTGTCCTGACTCTGAGGCAGTTGAACCACCACCACCAACACCAAGTCCAGCACCAGGTTCTCTGGAGCAGGATGTGCCTGTTCCCCCGGGCTCAGGTGTGGATCCCATCCCTGTTCAGCATCATGACCAGTCAGCTGCCAGTTTATTTGGCCCTCTCCTACATGTGCCTGGTCCTCCCTGCACCTCCACTGTTTGGCAGTTTTTTGACTGTTTTGTGGGGGACAGCAGTGTGGTCAAGTGCCACCTATGTGAAGTGGAGGTGCACAGTGGCCCCCGGGGGACTCACCTGGGGACTGGGGGTCAGCACACCCATATGCTCAATCACCACCAGTTGGAGTGGCAGGCTGCCACAGAATGGACCATGCCTGCACCTGCTGGCTGTCCTGTGGCAGAGGGTGCAGCAGTGCAATGCTGCATCCATAAGAAGAGGAGGGCCAGCAGCACCTGCTGCTCCACCAGCACCCCCACCCCCACCACCACCACCAGCAGGTCAGTCTGTAGAATGTGTGGACCCCAGAGAACTGCATGTAACACAGACTGACTTGGCAGTTCTCTGGAGTGCTGTTGAGGAGAACAATGAGAGGGTGAATGCTGTGGAGCAGCGGCTATATCACATAGAGGAACATCAGTTGCAAATTATGTCCATGCAGGAACTGCTGCTGGATCACCATGGGATCCCACATTAGTTTTATTTCCTCACACCATGTGCCCCCCCCACACACCTTCCTTGCTGTGTTATAAAATGTATTCCTCCAGCATCCCCGACCATTGTATGTAATTATGCCTTTTTTTTGCTGTCTTCCGTATGCATGACACTTTGTATTCTGAGCAGTGCAAGTATACTGTGCTAAACTGCATGTGTGCAGTCAGTCTTCTTTCCAGTCCGTGTATGTACTGCAGACTCTGTCCAAATTACTGACTTAAAAACATTTGTTAATGAGTACAATGGTGGGAAGGTGAAGCCTGGAGAGATACTATAAAACAGGCTTACAATACATCCAACTAACTAGTAAAAAAGTAAAAAAATTAATGTGATTTGTGAAGTAATCATAAATTGTGATTTGTGACTGCATTTGTGACCGTGATGATGAAGAAATGTGAATGCCTATGGCCCCGGGCCCCGATGAGGTGTGGCACAGAACACCCCGACTTAAAAACACTCATTAATGAGTACAATGGTGGGGTGGTGAAGCATGGAGCGATACTACAAAACAGGCTTAAAATACATCCAAGTAACTATTAAAAAAAATTAATGTTGTGATTCGTGACATGATTGTAAATCATGATTTGTGACTGCATTTGTGACCATGATGATGAAGAAACGTGAATGCGTGTGTCTGTACTTCAACGGGCCCCGATGAGGTGTGGCACAAAACTGCCCGACTGAAAAACACTCATTAATGAGTACAATGGTGGGATGGTGAAGCATGGAGAGATACTACAAAACAGGCTTACAATACATCCATGTAACTATTAAAAAATATTAATGTTGTGATTCGTGACGTGATCGTAAATCGTGATTTGTGACTGCATTTGTGACCGTGATGATGAAGAATGTGATGTGTATCACAAGTGACTTGTGATGATGGTCCTGACTTAAAAATGCATATTAATGAGTACAATATTCATGTAGAATTATGCACCACACCTGTCCAGAACTCTGAAGGGAAGCCAAAGAAACAACTGTGACTTTAGAGATGGAGATTGGGTCCTAAAGAGATGCAAATGCACAGACAGATTAGGATTGCGCTGCGCACTAAAGAGATGCAGATGCAAAGGCACAACACCTAACCAGTGCTCACCATCAGAAATTCAAATCTGGAAAATAATTCCTTTGCCAGTTGGGGCGGGCTGCAGGAAGGGGGCAGTGTACTGCACTGCTGAAGTAACAGTCACTAGTACTAGTACCAGTAAAGATACCACAAAGAAGTACACAAATCACACAGCTGCAGTGGATAGCAGGTTCACATTGCTGAAATTATGCAGCACAATAAAAGGTGTCTGATTTGATGACACGCGTCACACACATACTCACACACACACACTAAGTAATGCGTAGCAAATTGAAAACTTCAGTAATATAACCACATATTTTAAACAAACTAAAATTATGCACTGCTGCACCACTACAATCAGCAAAGAAATGGCAAGAATTATTGAAAATATTACTGTGTGTACATTAACTGCAGAACCAAAAAAGAAGCATATGGTTTTCTCAAAGAATAGTTAACCTATGGAATACTTTACCAGCTTCAGTCGTAGAACGTAAAACCATCGACACCTTTAAACATAACTTGGACCAATTTATGGGTGACTCCAAATTTGATTTTATATAGTCTTATTCCACCTTCGGGTGGCAAGCTCATAAATAGGCTTCGGCCTCCCGAGCTTGTACTAAACTATGAAACTATGAAACACAGTCATACAAGAAAAATATCACCAAAACAGAAAGCATTGTCTTCTTCTCCAAGTTAATCTACCTACACCACAGATACGCCCCTCCCCCAAAGCATACTTCCGCTGTCTCTCAGCACACAGACTGAATATTGTACATTAACATTAAAAATCCACACACAAACAATAAATGCTCAATGATATGAGCACAGGAG
This sequence comes from Neoceratodus forsteri, assembly GCA_016271365.2. Taxonomy (NCBI): domain Eukaryota; kingdom Metazoa; phylum Chordata; order Ceratodontiformes; family Ceratodontidae; genus Neoceratodus; species Neoceratodus forsteri. Next base: position 1,104,039,158 of record CM057451.1, read on the forward strand.
GGTTTCCAATAATCGATGAACTAAAGTTTTAGCAAAACAAATGACCCAAAAAGACTTTTTAAACAGCTTTTAGAAGGTCTGAATTGCAGAGAGCTCTCAGAGCAGATTGTCTCCTACAGCTTCATACACACACTACCCCAAACTGAGGCTGTGCAGAACAATCTAGAGTCCATGTGACCTGAAAACCCATGAATCTCTGCAAAATTCGACTTTGGAGCTTAAAAACAAAGCGACGTGAGGTGGAGTACATTGTTTTCAATGTACTTCACCTTAAGAATTGGTGGAGCAGTGGTTTGGGAAGGTGGAGTAACGCAAAGTCATTGTTTTCAATGGACTTCGCATTACCCATTATAATGCTAAGTACTCCGCTTCATGTTGCGGAGCACTCCTCAAATTTGCCGTCACTTTGCAAATCACTTCGCGGAGCGAATTAGGGCCACTTCGCCCACCGCTAATGTTGGGGTAGCTTCAGCTACAATATCTCCTGTAAGGTCCTGATGCTGCTGATGTACAGTTCAGTGGGTGAAGTTCAAAATAAATACATTCTGTGGAGGTGATATCCTCAAAGATCTGGCTTAACAGGCTTTTCTTTGAGGCCTGTTACCTGTATGCTACCTTCTTAGCTGCCTGCCTTGGTGTGGCTCACCTGTATTGAGTCTGCACAGTGCTGTCCCTCAGATTCTCTTCTCTGGTTGTACCAGACTGCTTTGAGTAGATATGTCTTCAGAGGGTGGTTGCCATAGTGCTCAGTGGGAAGTGTGGCAAAGTGTGCTAGGGGGTTCTATGTGATAACGGCGAGTGCCGAACGGTGACCCACATTATTACGATGTCAGAGCGTCGAAAGCATTTGCCACTCTGACAACCTTAACACATGGAGGAGCGGCACTGGGGACTCAGTCCTTTTGCTTTCTGTGAGCTGCGCCCCGACACCTTCCCCACGTGGGGACTTTGCCCCGAACCCCCTATTAAAGGATTCTTCAACTCTGGGGGGGGGTGCATGTTGGGGGGGTGAAAGGAAAAAAAAAAGTTTCGGGCCGGGCGCAACAAAACTGCAATAAGGCCCGGACCCAGATCCGAACCCAGAACCCCATGCACCATAAGCGGAGGCCAGCCCCCGACACCACGGTGCAGCTTGGCAGCCAACTGTAGCACCACCCCCAAATCCCCGCTGCCCCCTCTCAGGCCATGCTCACCCCTCTGCGTGCGCGTACATATGTTGCTACAGTTGCCCACCCCACCACATCCAGTCACTCTCCCCCCCTCACCATTCGGGCTTTCGCCCACATTGTGTTGCTGTTTCAGACGGTGCCGTAATTCAGGTGCTAATGTCACAGGCTACCTGCTAGGGTAGTAGGAAGGGCAAATAGGATGTTGCAGTGCATAGGAAGGGGGCTCAGCAGTCGAGAAACAGAAGTGCTTCTATCACTGTACAGGTCATTGGTTCATCATCACTTGGAATACTGAGTGCAGTTTTGGAGCACACATTTGAAGAAGGACAGGGATAGAGTAGAGGAGGTACAGAGGAGGGTAATCAAGATTTATTTATTTGGTATTCGGAAAATTACCTTTGAGTCAAGGCTCTTTTACAAAGGTTCCACGTCATGTGAACAGAGTATAGACATTCAATCAAGAAGGTTACAGAGTTTTAATACATTTGAGACACTGAACAGCACAACTATAAGGAAAAAGTTACAGAGTTTCTTAGACATGTAAAACACTATACAGCATATGGACATCAACTTTAGTTGATTACAAGTGCAGGTAAGGTGTAGAGGCACTAGAGGTGAAGTTAGGTTGGGTTGGGCAAAGGGTCAGTAAAGACAGAATTTTGGTAGGGGAGGAGGGGGGCCTCTAGTAAAAGTGGTCAAGGAGGCAGGGCTGAGGCCGGGGAGGCAGAGACCCATCCTAGCGTGGAGACGGGGGAAGGGGGAAAGGGTGGTGAGAGGTGTACAGGAGCAGCCCTTTAGAGTGATTCAAAGGCATTGTCAAGGAGTGTGTGGGATGGTGGCTTCTGTCTTGTGCTGAGAATAGATGCTGTTAGCAGAGCCAGGCCTTGTCATCCACAGTCTATCAGCTGTTGGAGAAGCAGGTGCATACAGAACTGGAGGTCAGGTAGTGCTTAAGGTCTAATTTGAGCCGGACAGGCTAATGGAGTTCTGAATGGACTCAGGTACTTCGTTATGCCACAGAGGGACTCTGTAGGAGAAGGGCACTGTCCAAGAGCTGTGTATCGGAATGGCACCATGAGGGTCCCTGTGTTCTGTTTCTGGTTATATATTCTGAGCCTGGGAGGGAGAAGATGCCTGATATGCACGGGGGGCTTTCCTCAGTAATGCTTTTTTGTCTAGGAAGCATATGAGGAATTTAGTTCTGCACCCAAGAGACAGCAGGTGTGTCTGTTCATAGAGGGAGCAGGTGTGGGTCATTTGATCGCCATTCAGGATGAGCCTGCAGGCCTTGTTGAGAGCTACATGCACCCTCTTGAGCACAGAGTCTGATGCTGCACTGTACAGAACCATGCCATAGTCAATGGTGGAGAGGATGGAGCTTGTAATTGACAGGTGGATGGCTGCTGTGTTAAGGTGTTTTCTGTGCCTGTAAAGTACACCACGCTTGGTGTGAACTGTCTTGACCACCTGGTCAATATGCTGAGTGTAGGATAAGGTGTCATCCAGGGTGACTCCAAGGTATTTGAAGGAGTGTACCTGTTTCCAAGGGGGCGAGTATATTGTTGGTGATGTTTATGGTGGGAACCTTTGCTTGAGCTGGGGGCTGGATAGGAGCATGGTCTTGTTTTTTTTGTAATTGAGCAGAAGTTTGTGCTCGCAGAACCAGTCTTCTATTTTACTGAAGGAGTGCTGAAGTGCTACTTGGAGTGGCTCAATTCGAGAGTTGCTGTTGAGGATGACAGTGTTGTCCGCATATAGGATTATCTTGGCATCACATGCTTGAGGGATATTATTTAGGAACAGGCTGAAGAGCAGTGGTCCCAAGATGGATCCTTGGGGGACCTTAGCATGACTTCCCTGGGGTCAGAGATTGTTTGTCCTATTTTTACCCGTTGTGACCTGAGGGGCAGGTAGTCTCAGAACCAGAGTGTTGCATTGGCAGAAACTCCCAGACTTTGAAGCTGGGCCAGTAAGAGGGTGTGGTTGATGGTGTCGAAGGCTTTTGTAAGTCTGTGAACTGTGAACACTGCCCCTACTAGTTTGCCTTCATCCATAGCTTTGTGAGCATAGTCAGTGAACTCTACAGGAGCAGTCATGGTACTATGCCCCTGCCTGAACCCATGCTGGTTGGGGCATTGCAGTTGGTATTTGCTGATGCAGTGTGTTAGTTGGTGTGCCACAGTCTTCTCAGGGGCCTTGGACAGGGGGGAGAGGACTGAGATCGGCCTGTAACTGGACACATTGGTCCTGTCCCCACTTTTGTGGACAGGAGTGATCAGCTTGCTTCCAGGTGGCTGGGAATTGTGCCAGGGTCAGGGACTTGTTGAACAGTTTTGTAATAGGCTTGATGAGCATATGACAAATTTGAGACACCAGCTTCATGTCTACTCCATAACTACCCATTTTGGTCTTCCTGAGCACTTTTTTTTATGTAGAATGCTGCCTCCTTTATAGTAACTCCCTTGAGGTGGAAGGTAGGGTGAGAGGTACTGGGAGCTTTGTCATCTGAGGGAACCTTGGCGGGGTGTAGGTAGTCAGGATGGAGTATTGTGCTTAGATCTGTGAAGGCAGAGTTGATGGACTTTGCGATGAGGCATGAGTCCATGGTAGTAGAGCCGTTAATGTGGAGCAGCTGTGGGTTTCTCTTTTCTTCTTCCCCCAAAATTCTTTATGTTTCCCCAGAACCTTTTGCTGTTACCCCAGCTTTTATCGAGCAGTTCCTTGTGGTCATCTGCTTTAGCCCTCCATATTAATTGCATGCTGCGGTTTCTAGCTGATCAGTACAGCTGGTGATCATGGTCTTTACCCGAGGCCCTGGCTTTTAACCAGAGGTTGTCCCTCTCCTTCATCATGGCTAAGAGCTTGCCTGTGATCCAACCATTAGTGGTCCCCTGCACCTGCACTTTCCTCCTTTTTAAAGGCACGTATCGGTCATAAATACTGTTGACTCCATCTGTGAAGTACTTCAGAGAAGGGGAGAAAGGGAGCTAAACATATTGCTCAAGGGCTGGTGCCTGGAAAAAGGACACAGATTTGTAGGGAACTGGAAACAGTTTTGGGAGAGAAAGTTCTTTAAATTTGATGGGCTGCATCTGACTAAGGAGGGAGTCAGTGCATTGGGGCAGAAGTTTGACATCTTTGCAGAATATTTAAACTAGCAAATGGGGAGAGGGGTCCAGCACACCATACGTCGAATGGGAAAAACACCCCTATCCCCTCAGTCAGTGGTCAAACAGGAGTTCAGCATGTTTGTAGCTCATTTGCATCACCAGGTAAGGAAAAAGGTCCAGCTCCCTATACGACGTGCAGGGGAAATGCCAGACCTCGCCCAACAACTAACACACTGAAATCTGGCCAATGGAAAATCATGTACACAAATGCTTGCAGTCTGGGAAACAAGATCCCAGACCTGCAGGCAATAATGACAGAGGCTAAACTGGACATAGTAGCCATTAGCGATACATGGTTTACCAGTAACCATACTTGGGATACTTCAGTACCTGGCTATGTACTGTTCAGAAGAGACTGAGGTGCAAAAAGGGGGGGGGTGGAGTGGCCCTGTATATCAATGAAAATATCAAAGCTACAGAAATTCAGAATACACATAAGGAGCTAGAAGAACTGTGGGTCACCCTGGAAACAGGAAATGGGACAGCAATTCGAACTGGTGTTGTGTACAGGCCTCCAGACCAGGGGTAGGCCATAGACACATCACTGTTAGAAGATATACAAAACATGACAGATAAAGGGGAGGTTTTGACAATGGGAAACTTCAACATGCCAGATACAGATTGGTCAATACCAGCAGGAACATCTGCGAGAACTAGACACATAGTGGATTACCTGCAGGGGGAGGGCCTCAAACAACTGGTACAACAACCCACAACAGACAGGGCTAGCCTAGATCTAGTACTGACTAACAGGGAAAGGATCACAGATCTCCAGGTAGAAGGTCACCTGGGGGCCAGTGACCATCACATGGTATGGGTCAATTTGGCCACTAGAACTAACTCATTTCATTCCAAGGCACAAATATGGGACTTCAGAGGAGCTGACTTTGATAAGATGGCTAACAGAGTTAAGCTAGCCCTGGCAAAAAGAAATACAGGTGAGGGGGTACAGGCAAAGTGGGCAAGCATTAAGGATGCAAGACTTGAAGCAACATCCCATTTTGTTTGAGAGAAAAGGAAGTGCAAAAGAAGAAGGAAACCACTTTGGTTCTCAAAAACAGTAGCAGAAAAGGTCAGCGTCAGAAGGCTGGCCTTCAGGAAATATAAGGGAACGCAGCAGGATGAAGATAAGGAGGCATACCAAACTTCCCTAAGGTAAGAAGGGAAGGCAGAAAGGCAGGCAAAGGCTCAAACTGAGGAAACACTAGCACAAACAGTAAAAGAAGGTGACAAGACTTTCTATAGATACATTAGTGAAAGAAGAAAGTCCAGAGGGGGTATTGCTAAGATCAAAGGGATAAGGGGCATGTGAGGAGGACCATGTAAAAGCATCTATCCTAAATAGATACTTCTACTCAGTATTTACTGAAGAGAAGGAAGGGCAGGGCCCACAGCTCAGCACCATGGACACAGGGGGAGGGAGGGAGGTGTGCACTAGTCCCTTCACAAAAGAAAGGGTCCTACAAGAGCTCGATAAGCTCAGGGTGGACAAGGCAATGAGACCTGATGGCATACATCCCAGGGTACTAAAGGAACTAAGGATAGAACTAGCAAAGTCATTATCAAAACTGTTTAGTGAGTCTCTGAGCACAGGAGATGTCCCAGAAGACTGGAGAAGGGCTCTTGTGATCCTGCTCCACAAGAGTGGTAGCAGGGAGGAGGCAGGGAACTACAGACCAGTTAGTCTTACCTCAGTAGTGGGCAAGATTATGGAGGCACTCCTTAAGGAAAGGATAGTGCAACACCTGGAATCCATAGGGGCACAGGATCCAAGACAGCATGGGTTTACAAAAGGAAGGTCCTGTCAAACTAATCTCATAAATTTCTGTGACTGGGTAAACAGAGTGGTGGATCAAGGGGGTGAAATTTATGTCGTCTACCTTGACTTCAGCAAAACTTTCGATACTGTTCCACATAGAAGATTGATTAATAAGCTGGGTAGGCTTGGGATGGGTCAGAAGTCGGTCAATTGGGTGGCAAACTGGTTGACGGGCAGAAAACAGAGAGTGGTGGTAACTGGTATACAGTCAGAAGAGATGCAAGTCACAAGTGGGGTACCTCAGGGATCAGTCCTGGGGCCAGTCCTCTTCAATATCTTCATCAGTGACATTGCAGATGACTGGAGGGTAAGGCTTGTCTGTTTGCAGATGACACCAAGATCTGCAACAGAGTGGATGATCCAGATGGGATGGGCAGAATGAGAAGAGGTCTGGATAAACTAGCAAAATGGTCGGAAGAGTGGCAACTGGGGTTTAAAGCAAAGAAGTGCAAGATCATGCACATAGGGAAGAGAAACCCTGAAGCTACCTATAGGCTGGGAGGGGAGTTGCTGGCAGTCACAAGGGAAGAAAGAGACTTGTGCATCATCATCACTGATGGTAGGGGTAGCTGGTCCAGTCCACTGGGGTGATAAACAGACAAGGCATACTGATGAGTCCTGGTAGGACGAAACATGTGTCTATGTCTTCTGTTAGCACCCTTTGCAAACTGTGTGAGAGGCCTTTCGGCACCATGCAATTCTGCTTAAAGTTGGACCAGCATAACATTCTGTGGTGATTTGCATATGCAGCCCATGATGCTTTGCATTGTGGGGGCATGTGTGACTTTGTATTTTCTTGAAACTTGGCTTCCCAGCCAAATGCCCTTTTGGGTAACTCCCTTGCCTCAGTGTTTACGCACAGAGGTTCTTTGTCTTTAAGTGTTTTTTATTTTAATGGGTTCACCACAATATATCCCAGGCACACTGCCTTAGGGGTAGCTGGCCCAGTCCACTGGGGTGATAAACAGACAAGGCATACTGATGAGTCCTGGTAGGACGAAACACGTGTCTATGTCTTCTGTTAGCACCCTTTGCAAACTGTGTGAGAGGCTTTTCAGCACCATGCAATTCTGCTTAAAGTTGGACCAGCATAACATTCTGTGGTGATTTGCATATGCAGCCCATGATGCTTTGCATTGTGGGGCATGTGTGACTTTGTATTTTCTTGAAACTTGGCTTCCAGCCAAATGCCCGCTGGGGTAACCCTTGCCTCAGTGTTTCACAGAGGTTCTTTGTCTTTAAGTGGTTTTTATTTTAATGGGTTCACCACAATATATCCCAGGCACACTGCCTTAGGGGTAGCTGGTCCAGTCCACTGGGGTGATAAACAGACAAGGCATACTGATGAGTCCTGGTAGGACGAAACATGTGTCTATGTCTTCTGTTAGCACCCTTTGCAAACTGTGTGAGAGGCCTTTCGGCACCATGCAATTCTGCTTAAAGTTGGACCAGCATAACATTCTGTGGTGATTTGCATATGCAGCCCATGATGCTTTGCATTGTGGGGGCATGTGTGACTTTGTATCATCACTGATGACCTGAAATCATCCAAGCAGACCACTAAAGCAGTAGGTAAGGCTAGGGGGATGTTGGGGTGCATTAGTAGGGGTATCACAAGTCATAAGTGGGAGGTAATAATCCCTCTTTACAAGACACTGGTTAGGCCCCATCTGGAGTACTGCGTGCAGTAGTGGAGGCCACATCTTCACAAGGACATTAAACAAATTGAGGCAGTGCAGAAGAGGGCAACCAAAATGGTGTAGGAACTGCATCAGAAAACATATGAGGACAGATTAACGGAGCTCAATATGTATACCCTAGAGCAAAGGAGGGAGAGAGGTGATACGATCGAAACATTCAAACACCTTAATGGCATTAACAAGGTGAAAGAGTCTAACATGTTTCAATATAAGACAAGCATTTGTCAATGCTGAATGTTGTCTCGCTGGCATTGGCATTTGGTAGTGCAGGAGTTAGAGATGCATAATAGGAATGGCAGTGAAGTACTGAACTGAAGCCAATGCCAACCCCACCCTGCAGAGAGTGACAGGCATTGGGGTGTGCCTCTGGGTCATCAGCTATAATGCTCATGCCATTCTACCTCACCCTACCCTGTAGACACTGACAAGTGTCGCGGTGTGCTTTGGGGTCTTTGGGCATTATACTTAACACCATTCCATGAGGAAATACGCTGAGGTGGGTGCAGTATAGGAGAATGGGGTGAACTTTAGGGGTGAACACTCCAAGGCAGACCTCGATGCCTGTCAGTGGCTGCAGGGTGGGGGTGAGGGTGAAATGGTGTGAGCATTACAACCAATGATCCCAAGTCACACCCCTGACTCCTGTCAGTCTCTACAGGGTGGGGAGTTACAGTTGGAAACCCTAACGCCGTAGGCATTTGTTGGTATTTTCACTCCAAATTTTCAACATGGGTTTTTTGTGAGCCCACCTCATGAAGAGCAGCACTATCAGTTTGTTAGCTGAAAGGTGGTTTTGCACAGTAACTATGCCATTTGGTGACACAGGGATGAAAACACATTTTGGGCAGGATGTGAAAAATGACAACTGTATTGTTCATGAGGAGGTGTAAAAAAATTGCAACGTTGAAAATCTGGAGTGAAAATATGAAAAATTGGTGAAGTCATGAGCATGCGAGAAAGTGTACAACACACGTCCGTAACCCAATTATTTTCAGAATTTTTTTAACCACATTTTCAAAATAGGCATTTTGGGACCTCCCCTCATGAACAGTGGCACTCTGATTTTGTTAATCTGTCCCAAAAGTTGATTTCCCACAGCGACCACGCCATTGTGTGCCACAGGTGCGAAAACACATTTTGGGCAGGATGTGAAAAATGACAGCTGTACTGTTCATAAGAAGGTGTGAAAAAATGCCAGTGTTGAAAATGTGGCATGAAGATATTGCAAATTTGCGAAGTTACAAGGGTGCGTGGAAACTGCGCGACACACGCATGGAACACAGTCATTTTATGGACGTTCGTCACCAGATTTTCAACATTGGCATTTTAGGACCTCTGCTCATGGTCGGTGTCACTGTCATTTCCTCAAACTGTCCCAAACACTGATTTTGCACAGCGACCGCACTATTGTGCACCGGATGTGCGAAAACACATTTCGGCCAGGATATGTAAAATGACAGCTGTACTGTTCATAAGGAGGTATGGGAAAAGGCCAATTTTGAAAATCTGGAGTGAAAATACTGCAGATTCATGAAATTACGAGCATGCGTGGAAACTGTGCAATGCACACTCATGAAACAGCCATTTTTGGGATTTTTCCCACCAAATTTGCAACATAGGCTTTTTAAGAGTCCCCCTCATGAACAGTGGCACTGTCGTTTCATTAATTGGTCCCAAATGGTGATTCCACGCAGTGACCGCAAAATCACCTTTTGGGACTGACTAACGCTATGACAGTGACTGAATTCATGAGGAGGTGTCCCAATAACCCCATTTTGAAAATTTGGTGCCAAAATTCCCAAAAATGGCTGAGATATGCACCAAAGTTGAAAAAACCCTATTTCTACCATTATACAGCTTACCGGTATTTCTTCAGTTTGCGGTCGGCTTTGAAGAGTGCAGATGTGTTCCCAGTCCACCGAAGATCATCGCGCCGGCGCCCGGAGGTAAGTATGGGGTGAGGGGGTGGGAGGCGGGTGCGCAGAGGGTGGGCGAGGTTAGGAGAGAGGCAGGGAGACCATGAGGGACCATTTTCTTCTTTCACGGGTTTATAAAAAAAAAAAAATCAGGGACAGTTTTGTATTTCTGGGGCATTTGGCATGCTGGGGTGGGCTCCAGCGTGCCACCTGACTGTTTTGCGGGAAGGGGGATGCTGTAGCCGACGGGGATTGGTACCCCGCCGGCACTACCAGAGGGGGGCGAGAGCCGAGGAGGATTTGGGCACCTCGCACACAACAAAAGTTGGGGAATTATGCTGACGGGGAGTGGGCTCCCCTATCAGCAAAATAAACAGGGAAGAGGGACTCACGCTGACGGGGATTGGGCCCCCTGTCGGCAATTAAAGACTGTTCGGGAGGGGCCCATGATGCCAAGGGGGATTGGGCAGCCCCTCAGCACACATTTTAAATGGGAGGGGGGCATTATGCCAACGGGAAGTGTACTCCCCCGTCGGCAAGTGAAGTGGGTCAGGGCAGTCTGCAGGCGCTGGACAGGCACATCAGAAGGGCGTGTTATTGTGTCGTTGCATAACTGCAGCGGATCTTTTGTTAGATCTGGTGGCCACCTGATGTATACCTGGTGTCAGAGCCTGCAGCTGCCTTATTGGGGAATGAGGGACACACCCTCTGATGCATGCCCTGCATTCACCCACAGTGACCCCACTTCCAAATCTGCTACTAATGCAATATGTTGGCTGGCGCGCACGCGCGAGCCAACATAAAAATTAGCTGGACAAGAGGACACAGCATGAGATTAGAGGGAGGCCGAATCTGGCCGATTAAGGGGAAATGTGAGGAAGTTCTTTTTCACAGAAAGGGTGGTAGATGCATGGAATGACCTACTTCAGGAAGTGGTGGATATGAATACAGTGCAGGGCTTCAAACAGGCATGGGATATGCATAAGGGAGCAATACAGATAAGTATGAATAGATAGGCCATTGACAGAGCACATTCATAAGGTAGAAAAAGAAATGGGCAGACTGGATGGGCCTTGCGGTCCTTATCTGCCATCAACTTCTATGTTTCTATGTTTCAGGGCATGGTCCAGGTCTGTCAGTGTGTCAATGGGCAACCAGTCATGGCGGGACAGGGCATTTTTAAGCAATCCTAACTGACCTCTTTTCAGGATCCTGCTCTGTATAGTGATTGGGGGGGGCTGTTTTTGAACTTATTGGACCATCTGAGGGTGACAGGGGAGTGCTTGCTCAGTGTATCTGGTAGCACCCTGACCTCAGATATTCGTGATGGGGAGCTTGTGAGGATCCAGTCAATGAGCGAGCTCTTGCCTGCCTTGTGGTTCCTTCTGGTTGGTTCCATGATTAGTTGTGTGAGGTATGCGCTTGCCACAGTATTCTTGAGTGGCATGGAGTTGTCGCTTTCCCAGTTTATATTGAAATCCCCTGTGATAATTAAATCACTATCCTTGGGTAGGGAGGCCACTGCATCCAGGACCTTGGGCACATCCTCCCTTGATTTTTTGGGTGGCAGGTAGGCTGATGCAATGGTCAGTGTCTTACCCAGCTGTCCAACTTGTATTTTACGACAAGGAGCTCATGGTCTGCGGCCATCCTCGAGATAGGGGGGATGGAGCCGTGGAGGGAGTCTTTTGTGTAGATAAGACAGCCCCCACCCTTCTTGCCATGCCTGTTGCTCCTGAATATCTGGTATCCAGGTAGCACTATTTCACTGTTTAGTATATTGCCTGTCAGCCAAGTCTCAGTTAGGCATGCTATGTCCAGTTTGTGTTGGTCCATCCAGGTCTATAATTGTGTAAACTTTGCTGTTAAGCTGCAAATATTCATTGCAGCTATTGTCAGGCCCTTTGTCTCAATACCCATAGATTCGGGTGGCAGCAGAGGGCCAGGATTTGGGTGCACATTCACAGATAACTGGAATAGCATTGGGATAAGTTTCCTCACTGTGATGCAGAGGGCTATAGAGATTCGTGACTTGTGTTTCCTTATTTTACCTTGGAGAGGCTTCTCCACTTTCTGAGGGGTGTGTGTGTGAGAGGTGGTAGCCTGGTGGAGCCATGGTGTGGGTCGCATGCATTCTCCCCTGTTGTGGTCCCATTGTAGTAGGACTGCTGGTATGCCACCTCTGTGGAGGTTGCTCCTGGTACTGTTATCCAGCGGCCGGTTCCGAGGCAGTGTTCTGGGTAGACTGAAGAGGGACTGGTGACCTGAAGGGCGCCTGGGCCCACTGACCCAAATGTGATAGCAATGAGTATGAGAGTAGTGCAGCTCATGTTGTTTTTTGTTGTCATGGGTTAGGTTTGGAATTGGGCAAATCGGAAGACTAATACGATGGCGGAAATACCACCCAAATACTATGATGAGAACTTAGTTCAGGGGCAGGGGGTGCAACGCAGTAAATGAGACTTAAAGAGTTAAGATTAACACAGACCAGTGTTGGGCCCTATAACTGTATTCTGTATCTTTAAGGGGAGTTGCAATATTAGTGAGAGTGGAGGATGAAGATTGCCTAGGGGCGGTGCCGCTGGGGGAGGGAGAGTATTTAATAAAGGCTGGATGGGGGGGGTGAAAAATATCACTTTAAGCTTAGTTTCTGATCCAGGGTACAGTACCACTGGACCTTAAAACAAAGAGAGCTGTAAAACTTTAAAACCTGAAAAACCTGCACTCTAAAGGATTGTGCACTGCAAACCACCCTTGAGTGCAAAATTGCTGTAAACGGCCTTAGATTCACATTTAAGATAGCATTCACAGGACAGTTTGGAGAAACTTAACCAGTACCAGAATCAATAAATAAAATTAGCTTAAAGTCCAAAAGGAATAGAAGTAGCAAAGAATTCAAAAAATGTAGCAGCCAATCAGCAGGCAGAGCCGATGGATCCGGCCAGTCAGCGTGGATATGCCAGAAGTTTCAGCAGTGTACCTTCGGTCTGGTGGTCTGTGGGGCAATACAGCAAGGAGGCAGCTGGTGGGCAGAGGGGACCCACCGGGCTGCTTGCAGCAGCAGAGGCACCCTTGTCAGGGGTGAAGCTTCGGTCTGGTGGTCTGCCAGCAGTACAGCAAGGAGGCAGCTGGTGGACAGAGGGGACCCACTGGGCTACTTGCATGATGATCCAGGTAGAGCAGGAAAGGACTTACAATGAGAGATTAAAGGGCCTAAACATGTACCCTCTGGAGACAAGAAGGAAGAGAGGGGACATGGCTGAGACATGCAAATACACCCATGGGGTAAACAAAGCGGATGGCGGGGAACTGTTCAAACTGAGTGTGAACAAAGGCGCCAGGGGTAACTCCACAAAGCAGGTGGGGGAAAAATTTAAGATGGATACTAGAAAATATTTTTTCATGGAAAGGGTGGAATAGGCTGCTGAAGGAGATGGTCTATGTGAAATCAGTAGGGGGAATTCAAACAAACATGGGTGAGACAGATACACGGGCTTGGTAAAGACAGTATTAAATAGGCAGGGGTGCTGAGGAGTGAATAATCACTAAGGCTGTCACATTCACATTAGTCCCATAATGCATAGGACAATGGGACTACAGTAGCAACTCAAAGACAGACTGGATGGACTTAAGTCTTTTTCTGCGATAACCTGCTATATATACATTTATAAAATAGCAAGAAAAAATCTAGAAATGTCATGGGCCAAGCGACATCACCAGACCATGTGCTAAATCTCTATAAATGCATGGTTAGGTGCTGAATTTAATTTTCCTCCCCAATACAACGTTCTTACGGACATTTTATAGGTGTAATAAGCCCTTCCAGGGTGTGCATCATAGGATATCAATGCACTTCCCAGGGGAGTTTGGACACTTGACCTTCGGCCTTGTGCCTTACTACACCACTGGGGCATGCATTAACATCCTATAATGCACACCCTGTCACAGCTTATTACTTATGTATTTATGTATTAGATGGGTAGGGCTCGACTGACACAATGAGCCTAGGGGCTGTTTTCTGCTGGCCTCTTCTATGTTTCTGTGAAACTCAGTCCACACACACAAGATATTATAGGAAAATAGTGTTTATTTATTGACTATTTACAGAGGTCAGTTCCAGTAAATGTACAATGCTTCAAAATAAAACACTGTGCTTTTAGATGCCTTTCATACACTGGGTCTGATGCTTACTGTATTGTCTCTGACAGGTTGAGTGTGTTCTCTTGCATGAGTTCTGCCCCCCAAGTCCAAAACTACCCCCCCATTTAAGGACTGTCTACTTTCTTGTTCTGCACCTGGGCAGCGAAAGTGTGAGACCCTGTCCTTTGAAATCTCTCTAGTAAACATCTTCCCTCTGAGAGTATTCTTTGGCTCCTTAATGGTCACTGGTCCCCCCAAGCAGATTTCAAAGGGCCCCTTTTAAATCTGTCTCCCCCGCTGTTTAGGCTTTCCTAGCCCAAACTCTGGGTGCTAAAAGGAAATAATGCTTCAGCTTGGGAACTTATTGGGATCTTGAATTCCACATATCAATATTTATAAAAAAAAAAAAAACTAAAAGAAAACGATGCTATCTTTCAGACACAACATGGCTTCTGTTAACAGCTATACCTGTGCAAGTAACACGGAGCATCACAGGCCCCATAACTGAACCATGTGGATACTCTACTAGCAACAAATTGTGTTACCTCTGTAATGCCATTTTGAAACAATAACTTTGTCTCCAAGATTTAAGTTGGCTAGTGTGTCAGTCAGTTTTTGTATAGCACGGTAGGTCAGAAGCCTTGGCAACATCAGCAAACACAGCTGCTATTAGTCGTCCCCTGTCTAGTGCAGTTGGTGACCTCGCTACAGGTTCTGGTCAACCCCATCGATGTAACATTGCCTTTCATCTGCTTTTGATGTAAAGCATTAAAATCTGTGTTTGCCTTGTCAGTTCTGATTTGATCCATTTCATATGTAGTTATTGTACCATGCCTTACAAATGATTAAAGTTCTGCCAGCCTTTTAATGCCTGTTGTTTTATTGTTCAGCGCTTGTTTCCCATCGGGGGTACCTTTCTGTTTCCTATTTTATTGGGGATATTTTTGATAAGTCAAAACTTATGTAGCCTGCATGTATTTGTAAGTGAATTGTAATGACTATGAAACTGTGCCATCAAAATGTGAAGCATGAATCAGAGCACAAATACAAGGAAAAGACATCACAGACAATGGAAGAGATGAGGGATTGACATCTGCTGCACTATAGAATAATGTCTACACTCAGCATTGTAAGTTACTGTTGACAGGAGTTTTGTTACACGACATTGAGAGATTGCTTGTTAACATGCTACTTGAATCTAGTCCTGTACATTTGAGTATGGTACATACGGTAAGCCTCATTTCCACTGGGTGATTACACCATAGGACATGAATCTTTACCTCAGTTATTGGTAATTGTAAAAATATGGTGACCTCTTTTGCTGGATCAGTTCCTTTAACTCTGAAACTTTTCTATAACCCTACTAGGAATGCATTCTTACTAAGGAGATACAGGCAGTTAGGTGGACAGTGACTTCTGTGCTCACTGAAAATTCTTTTGCACCCCATTGTGTTGCCATCAGTGGGACCTTACCAGTGAGAGCAGACATACAGTGGTAATTGTGCAAAGACTGACTGCTAATGAAGTATGATACGTGGTGCGGCACAGTGTTAGGAACTGAATAACTTGTATTATACCATGAATATAAAAATAAAGTCAAAATCCTGTACTGTGATTGGCTGTCTAGCACATTTCTGCCATGGTAAATCCTACGATATACCCATGGCAGAGGTGCCAGTCAGCCGCATCTCCCAAATCCATCTGACCCCCGTAGTTGGCATCATAAAACCACCATCTTCGATTCTTACTAAACGGTCATCTCCAACCACATACCCATCCTGCATTGCCATGCTCCCCAAACAATCACTTCCAGCGATAATTGCCTTTTCAACAAAAATGAAACTAAGCGGCGACATTCTCAAAATTTACCTGCCGTTACTCCTTCTTGTTATGCCAGGTGACATTTCAAGCCGAGCACAGCATCAAGAACGTCTGCTCCTGAAAAAAGCAAACTCCGTGGGTGTCCACATCCATTCACTCATCAGAATACATTTTTGCCATTAAAAAAAAGATGTTCCGCAAGATGGACATTTTGCCCTCTATGGTACACCCATCCCAGGTTGGGTTCACTAAAGGGAGGGCCACTGTAGACAATATATGCTTGCTCCTTAACCTTAAGTGACTGGTGTTGCATTCCACTACCCCCATGGCTGCCATGGCGGTGGACTTCTCGAAAGCCTTTGATTCTGTTGAATGGCCTTACTTACATGCGGTACTCCAGCAATATGGCTTCGGCCCGTACTTCCAGCAGTGGATACGAGTGCTATATAATGAGCCCTCAGCCCGTATTCTCACTAACAAAGATATATCTCCACCTTTCCCTCTGCAGCGAGGCACTCAGCAAGGGTGCCCGCTGTCACCATTGTTGTTTTTGGTTGCTTTGGATCCTCTCACTCAGAAGCTACAGTCCACTAGCGAGATCCAAGGTATTCAGGTGGGGGAAGCATGTATACTTAACAGCTTCTTATGCAGATGATCTGCTTATTACACTCTTGCATCCACGGGAATCACTGCGTCCAGGACTAGATGTCCTACACACATTCGCTGGCCTTTCTGGTTTGAAAATCAACCAACAGAAAACCAGCATTACCCCTCTAAATGCAATATGTTCCCAGGACTGCCTCCAAGACCTAGGACTTACTTGGGCTCCCAGCAACCTCACTTACTTAGGCATTCACATACCATTCGATTGGAGACATATCAAATCCAAAAACTTCACCCCCCCTCCTGCAACAACTAACTACTGAAGTATCTCGTTGGCTCCGGCTTAATCTCTCTTTACCAGGGAAAGTCGCTGCGATACGAATGCTTCTCCTGCCTAAATTCACATACCTCCTCAACAATCTCCCTATTGCCCTGTCCAAAAAAACCTTTAGACAGCTGGACACGATTATTGCACAATTTCTGTGGGAGGGCAAGAGACCGCGATGGAGTGTACATAAGTTGCGAGCCCACTGGTCCAGGGGTGGCCTAGGACTTCCCTGGCTACAAGGATATCACTGGTCCTTCCTCGCAGCTCAGGCCACTACATGGTTCCTACCTACACCTTCTCCCCCAGCTTTGTGGGCTCAGCTGGAAGCTCAAGTCCTACGAGAGACCTCCCCTGGTCTGCTCTTGACCGGTCTACCGGTCCCTCACAGCCTACTTACGCCAGTCATGGCTGAAACCAGAAGGGCCTGGTTCTGCCTTATGACTGCAGCTCAAACTAAAAAATCTGCAGGTTGGATGCCTTTTCGGTATCTTAAGCTCTGGAACAACCAGCTACTAATGATGGACAACAAACCATTCAGCTGGGCGCTGTGGGCCAAGAATGGCATACATACAGTGCAGGACTTATATCTACCCGACTCTACCATGCTCATGTCCTTTGAGCAACTCAAAGCTTGCTATGCTCTTCCGTCCCAAGACTTTTGGAAGTTTTTGCAGCTCCGAGCCGCAGTTCAGTCTGCTAACTGGTCTCAGACTGCCGACTGGAAATGGCTCTGGATCTCCAATTTACACTTAAAGCCCTCATCTCGGGGTCTTGCGGCTCAATTTTATAGTACATGGTGGGAGGCACAACTAGACTACACGGAGGACTGTAGACTTGCTTGGAGCAAAGATCTTTGCTGCCAACTTGCACTAGATAGATGGGCGGCCTGTCTGCGCCGAGCCCATTCCTCCTATAAGGATGCCAAAAGCCAGCTTATCCAGTTTAAGATTTTGCTTCGCTGGTACCGCACACCGGCAGCCCTACATAAGTGGGGCATCCTTCCTCACTCGGAGTGCTGGAGGTGCCACAAGAGCCCAGCTCACATCCTACATATATTATGGCAGTGCCTCATCCTGGTTCCCTTCTGGGCCGCAGTAGAAATGGATTGCTCCGTGGTATTAGGGCAACCTACTGACCTCTCTAATCCCATGCTCCTATTAGGAGATGCCACCTCCTTGGAGCAGATCTCATCACAGCTGCAGGAATGGGTTCTAGCAGCTTTACTAGAAGCTAAACAGATCCTACTGATGTCCTGGTGACAGCCTTTGCCACCAGCTATCTCCCTCTGGCACTCAGCTTTAGCTAAACTTGCCACCTTTGAGAGGCTTACCTATGCTGGCAGAGGACAACTGTCACTATATTACAACAAGTGGGAGGCATACCTTAACTCAACCCTCTGTCGTGTACCACCCCCACCTCCTCAAAACCCCCCTGGCTCAGTAGACTGTGCAACATAGCCCCTCAAGCATTTAGGCCCATAGAGAGGATTTCTGTGAGGAGCACGACACCCTCGTATCATGTGTAGGTACTCCCCCCCACACGACATCTTTCCATTTATACCTCTCTATCTATCCCTGATTGGAGAGATTTGCTTATACTGTTCACTGTCTTTATTGCTTGCACCAATGTTGGTAGAGTGTATACCTCAAATTATTGGTAGTTCTTGTTTAGTATGAATAGTGGATTATTGTAATTGCCTGTTTTTCTTCTGTTTTTAATTTTTTTATTTCTGCAGTTGCCTATAGAGAATGTGTTACATGTAGGATTATGTACATGACCTGTTGGAAGTGCTATGGTCTTATTGGAAAATAATAAAAAGTATTCTATGATAAAAAAAAAAAAAGATGTTCTAGATGGAAAAAAAAAAAAAAGAATTTCTAGACAGACGTCACAATTCACATGTTTCCGGCATCTGTCTGTGCCCCATCAAAACCCGGAAACACACATTGAGGGACGGCATTCCACGACCGCTGGCAACAAAGAAACCCAGAACTATTTTATCTTGTGCAAAATTAGAGAAAACAAAAAACAATTTAAAATGAAAAAAAAAAAACATTTTTCTGTATTACTTTTTTTACAAAAATAAAGGCAGCCAAGGTATAATTGCAATAAACCACTCAGGGGTGTGGGTTATGGGGGGATTTACCATGGCTGGCGAGGATTTGACCACTTGGCTTGCAGCCTTGTGGCCAAAGCTGCGCCAGCTGGTAAATCGCCTCTGTGAACTATTGTAAAACTACTAACACTACTATATTGCGTAACCGGTCAACTTTTGTGCAATTACCACTGTAAAAGACTTTAGTCTGGGTCCTGTTATCCATATGCTTCCTTCTTGTACACCCACTGCAATGTCAGATTGGGGGGTGAAGGGGGTGGCCATACGGTATGGCCCATACCCCATATTGGACACTCAACTTACTTGCTGACATCCTTCCCTTCCCTAGTCACAATTTTCCAAACCATACCAAAACTGCATGACTTGCATTTTTGTTTATTAAAAATGTTATCAAAATGGTCATTTATATAGAGGCTTTAAACAATTAAAAAATGTGCATACTAAAACCTACCCCCAAGTCCTAACCCCATAACACCCCCCCTCCCATTGTAAAATCCTGGATCTGTTGCTGCCATCTGGGCATGGATCACTATTGTGTGTTGAGGGCAGCTGTCAACACTGTCCCACAAACTCTGTCCCCTGGACATACCAGAATGGTACAGGTAGTTCTGTTTTTGGAAGTGGCATCACTGCATTTGTTATGAAACTCAGCTGCCCTCACAAATAGATATTATTTGAAGAAAATATATGCTTAATTATTGGATATTTACATAGGTTTAATGTGCTTTTAAGATGTCTTTATAGACAAATGTAAAACTTTGCAAGGTTCAGAAAAACCCTTGTCTGTTTTTCTGGGATTCCCTAGTGCTCTAGTCAGGTTACAGACTTCTTTTCTCTCTTGGATTTCTACTGCCCTCTTCATGAGGTTTGCACTATATTTTCCAGCTTCCAGATTCACAAACAGCAGGGCCCCAAGTAGTCTAAAGCAATTTTTATTATCCTGCCCCCACAGCCCTCGCAATCTGGGGGATCCCCAGCCTCATCACCCCAGCATCCACCAGTCAGCACAGTAGTGGCCCCAGGGCTTACCCCCCCAGTGGGGTCAGAGGGGGCCCTTCCCTCTGAGACCGGATCATGTGTTTCTGTGCTGTGGCTGGCCGAGTGCGAGGCCTACGAGCTCCCCCTACATCCTCTGTGGGCAATTTTCCTGGTGTTCGTTATTGCCGGGGCAGCATGTGCTATGATTCCTGTGATGGCACCATACGCGCTCCTGTGTGCACTGCCATCAAGTGTCTGCACCACTCCTGACCCCCCATCTTGCAGCATCGGTGTGCCAGCTCCCAGCCATCGCTAGGGGCCAGACTAGCACCGACTGCCGAAACCCCCCCCTCCACGGAGAAGGAGAGCTGTCCTCCAGATGCTCAATCTTTCTCCTCCCTGCCAACCCCCAGCGGCCCTTGCTCATTCCTGAACGCGAGTCTCTGGCATGGTACGAGGTGTGGCACCCAGCGCCTCAACCCTCAGCACCACCAGGCCGGCCCCATCTAAAGCACTTTTGTATTTGTAAATATCCACAGTATTCTTTGTGGGGATTTCTATGGTGGTGGGAATATATGATTTGCAGCAGATGACAGATGCTGCCTTCTGTATTGAAAGAGCTGGTAGCACCAAAACAACAGTAGGCAGCAAAGTTTAATGCTTTTCAAAAGTAGTCCCTTACTACTTTTTATTTCTGAAGTTGTTTTTCTTTCTGTACATGCTCATTAGAAGGTTTTCTACCTAATAGTACTTGATGTGATATGAAAACAAAAAGTCGTAATAGAAAAAGACCAAGATGGCTTAACAAAAAAGTATAAAACTTATTAATAAAAAGCATGAAGCTTTTAAATCATATCGAAAACACAGACCTCATTTCTATGGAGCAAATACAAACAAACAAAAAAAAAACATAAGGAGGAAATTGAGAGAGGCCTAAACGCAATACAGGATTAGTCTTGGCAAGAATGCAACAAAAAATAATGGTAACGTTTTTATGGGTACAGTAATTCCCTTAAAAAAATGAAATGCAATGAGTGCCCTGTAGTATGTGATAAGTTTACCATTAATGAAGTGGATAAAATGGCAGACTTATTTAATAAACATTTCTGTAGCATATATTGTAAAAAACATGAATCACCCACAACACTTGACGTATGCTCTAGTGAACGTATAATGATATCTGAAGAAGAGAGCAACAATAGGATTAAATGCACTAAAGCAGACTGTTCACCAGGCCCTGACATGATAACGGGAAGTATGATTTAACTCGCATCAAAACACCTCCTATATCCACTCAAGTTATCGTTTGAAAACAGCCTAAACACATGTGAAATCCTCGGGGACTGGAGGATGGCTAATGTAAAAGCACTGTTTAAAAAAGGTGACAAACAGAACATGGGAAACTACAGACCCATTAGCTTAACTTCTATTATTTGCAAACTCTTGGCGTGTATTATAAAAGATAAAATCATCCCCTTCTTAGGAAATATTGATAATGAGCAACATGGATTTACTAAGTGCAGATCTTGTGTCACTGATCTTCCATGCTTTTATGAAAAGATCAGCAACCAGCTAGATGGGAAAACTCAATGTGATGTTATCTTTTTAGATTTAGCAAGGTGTTTGACCTAGTTCCACTCAATGCCACAACTAAACAAGCATTTGTCAATGCCGAATATTTGCTTTCTGATATTAGCATTGGACATGCAGGAGTCAGACAAACGCAGTATGGGAATGGCAATGAAGTATTGAACTCATGCCAACCCCACCGCCACCCTGCAGAGATGGACAGGCATTGGGGTGTGCCTTTGTGTCGTCGCCCATAACGCTAATGGCATTTCACCTTGCCCTATCCTGTAGACACCAACAAGTGTTGAGGTGTGCCTTGGGGTGTTCGACTTCACAGTCACGCCATTTCATAAGGACATAAGCTGCAATGGGTGCAGTACAGGAGAATGGGGTGAAGTCTGGAGGCGAAGAGCCCAAGGCACACATCGATGCCTGTCACTGGCTTCAGGGTGGGGGGTTGGGGTGTAATGGCATGAGCATTACAGCCAGCTATCCAAAGGCACACCTCTGATGCCTGTCAGTCTGCACAGGGTGGGACATTATGGTTAGAAACCCTAACGCTCTAAGCGTTCATTGGTATTTGCACTACAAATTTTCAACATGACCTTTTTGTGACCCCCACCTCATGAAAGTATCTGGGACCTCTGCTCATGAACAGTGGCACTGTGATTTTGTTAATGTGTCCCAAACTTTGAGTTCACACAGCGACCATGCCATTCTGCACCAGAAGTGCGAAAACACAGATTGGGCAGGATGTGAAGATTGACAGCTGTACTATTCATAGGGAGGTGCGAAAAGATGGCAATGTTGAAAATCTGGAGTGAAAATATTTAAAATGCTCAAACGTCCGAGCATATGTGGAAACTGTGCAATGTACGCTCATAACACATTTAATTAGTCGAATTATTTCTCCAAATTTTCAACATAGATATTTTGTGACCTCTGCTCATGAACACTGTCACTAGGGTTGTCAGAACCCTCTGGCGTTCTGGGTTCTAGTTCTAGTCTAGAACTTTTGAAAAAGTTCTAGGTTTCTAATCTTTTTAGAACTTTTTAGAACCCGAACCCTATTTTTTTATTGTGCTGCCAGTAACGAAGATAGTAATAAAATACAAGTAAAGGAAAACTGTTCAATATAAGGGAGAGAATTATCTTGTGTGACATTGATAGGAATACAACTAGGTTTATCTATGGTTTCTTCTGTTTGCTAAAGCCAGCAACAATACGTAACAGGCCCACCCACCCTCCCTATGTTAAAAGTTTTCCTGCTGCAGCTGCATCATAGTTCCTTAGTGAAAGAAAGAGGCACATTAGCCATTTATGTACTCAGCTATATATACTCATCGTCATGAATTATGAGAAAAAATAACTGATATTACCTAATTTCAGCTATTTGCTGCTTTCTGTTTCAAATGAGTAAATCAAAGTTGCTATGTTTAAAGATAGCTTTTATAACAAAGTTAAGCCAAGTACTACAGCAGCAGCATGTGGAACTGTTGCAAAACATATTATGTCATAACGTAGTCAGTCAAGACATCTGAATAAAAAAAATATGCCAGTCATTGTTGCTGGCAAAAATACATGCAATTTTCTAAGGTAATGCATACATATACCAACATTTTTGTTGGCAAATTGAAGTAATACTTACAACGTTCTAAGATGATGCATTTTTGCAGCTGATACTTCAATAAAATCTGTATTTCAGTCACATAAATAAAAAAGTGGTTTCCTCACCACATACTAAGGAACATTTAATGTAGCTGCAGCAGTTGGCATGTGATGTTTAAGGGACAGCGTCTGTCAACCCCATTATGTATCAAATTATCACTACTTGTAAAGCAAAAACACTTTATGATACGTCACATTCTGTGAAAACTGCTGATGCAGATTTTCTTTTATTTCTGATTCCTTTATTCTTTTTTTAAAGGGGACAGGACAATTGTGCTAGGTGGCAGCAGTTTGCAATGTATTTAATAAGAATATGTATTATGTGTACAGTAGGTTCGGTCTGTCATCATTTTTTTCCTCACCATTCCCAGCTGATCACGAATCTGTAAATGAAAGAACTAAAACAACACCCACCTTTCACCCCATCACCCATTCCACTTTTCTTCCACCACCCTCATCTGTGCAGTAGCACCCATGCCACCCTACACCCATGTTAAAACCAACCCACAACCCTCACCCATGTACTAGCATCCATTTTTCGTTTATGGCTAACATTTCTGTAATTGAAAAAATAATAAACAGCTACCAATTAGAACTCATTGTTTTGTCCTCTTTAAAATTGAAAAATAGACCGTCTCCTGTCCCAGCCCATACTGATGCACCACAAAGTCACAGAAGGTAAATCCAAAAATATATGTTTTCACTTTAACTATAAATAATATGATACAGAAAGGATTGATGTGACAGTGTCCCTTTTATGCCAAATTTGGGCCTGTTCCCACTGGTGTTAAAATTGCCCTGTATATAAAACTTGTTGACTTTAGTTTAGACCCTAGCTACAAAGCAGTTTGCCATGAAATAGTGAAAGTTTTGGGGGGTATATAGTCCAAGGTAGTAGATCGAGAAAGGAGAGAGACGACAACCAAAGTCATCACAGTCTGTAAAAGTTTCCTTTTTGGTGCAGAAGGACTCCGTCCCACACAGTATTACCAGCCACCACCATCTGAGTTGTCATCACCATCAACATCCACAACATCAATCACTTCAGGGTCAGTTTGTATACTCTTGTAGGGATCGAAAATCTTGACTTATTAACTTTAATAAAAGTTAAGTGTGTACATTTTCTGGCAGCAACCTATTTCTGGTGTCTGTCACAATATTGCCAGCTGTACTAAACATGCGTTCTGAAGAGACACTTGTTGCAGGACAACCAAGATATTTACAGGCTTCATCATACAGCTCTGTCCAAATTGACTTTTTTGATCTCCAGTATTCAAAAGGGCATGCATCAATAGGAATAGGCAGTTCTTGCAGGTAACTGTCTACCATGATGGACAGAGACCGCTCAGAAGAGGAATCAGCAGAAGCAGCTGGTATGGCAGCAATTTGGGAAAGGTTTTGCCACAGATTTAGCTTGCTACTCAGGGTTGAAGAAGTGGCAGTTGTGGAACAACTGCTGTTGATGTTTGGTGACTTTTCCAGTTCTGTATCCCTTTGTGAAGATGAATCTGCATGTTGTGGTGATGACAACCTGAGGGTACTGTGCATGTCTGTGTTTGACTCCTGTGAGTGCTGCAGCTCATCTAGCAACATACATTTGTACTGCTCTATATCATCTGTTTTTGGAAGATGTATAGCCTTGAACCTGGGATCTAAGAGAGTTGCAAGGATGTAGTGTCTTGATTTCGTCATTGCAACTAATTTGTCATTGGTTTTAGGCGCTTCGCTCATTCTCTGTCACGAGATTCCCACGATACAGGTGACATGTTGTCTGCGCTTCAGATCTGTCTTTTTCTATTTGTAGATTTAGAACACTAAGATGATGTGAAATGAGCATTATGAGTGGGATAACCTGACTCACAGATGCACCTTCAGAAGACATGTCCCTTGTAGCTGTCTCAAAAGGAGCTAGGATACAGCACACTGTCTCCATTAATTTCCACTGCAGCACAGACAGCATAATGCCATCTCCAATAATGTAACTGGAGCAGTACTCATGTACAGCTTTTTTTTTGCTCAAGGCGCTGCAGCATATAAGCGTTGAGTTTCAGCAGTGGAAACATTTTGAATCAGCTTTTGCTGGGCAGCTTGTGTTTTGCAGTTTGGACAATGTCCAGTATAGCCTTGGTTGAATGTGAAAAGTGAGTCACAATTTTTTGCAAACAGCAATCATACCATCCACTTGTGTTTCGTTGCTGAGAAATCCGTAACAATTAAGTGTAAGCAATGTGCAAAGCAAGAAGCATGCAGAAATCCTCCATCCTGTACTGCTTTTAAGATGTTGGCTCCATTGTCACTTACTATGAAGCCACATTTTAGACCGTGAGAATAAACCCATTGATCAAGGAGGTCATTTAATTCCTGCAAGATGTTTGCAGCAGTATGACTTGCCCAAACTTCTTTATATGCAGCGGGCCATCTTTTGGGGTGTCTTTGTTTTGAAGAAGCACAAGAAAGCGTGACCCAATGGAGTGAAGGGACATGTAATCTATGTTTTGAGTGCTGGTCCACATATCTGTTGTGACATGAATAACCCCACCCTCTGCAGTTTTAAGTGCAAGCATCACTGTCGCTTTTAAAGCCTGATAAATGTTTGGTATTTCAACATAGGAAAAGTACCTTGATGAGGAACATTGTAATGAGGCCCTGCTAATGTCATGAGCTCCTAAAATCCTCATGATCTACCAAGAGTATGGGAGAAGGGCTCCAGCTAACAGTTGACCAATTCGGTGATTAAGATGAAGGGTCTTTGGATGATTTCTAGTAAAGGTATTCTTCCTTTCAAATGCCTGAGACAGTGTTAGCTGTTTGCAACATGTCCCTGCTGGTTTATTATACACCGTGCTTGATGGGCAGATGGGCGCAGAGATGGTGGACTAGGACTTATACATTCAGTGCCATCACTGGATGTGCAACTGTACTAATGGTGCTGGCATTGGTGGTAACAGTGATCCTAGGGCTGGCAGTGGTTCTGCCGCATCAAGTTCAGACAATTCAGTATCCAGTTCAGATTCCTGACCCTTCTCACGTGTGGTCTGGAAGATGGAGGACATGGTTTTGGATGATCAAGCAAAACCGAATGCTTTTTCAGATGGCGTTTAAGAGCTGTAGTGCCAAGGCATGACACAACTTTACCATGGCTTACACTCTGTTTACACAGGGAACAAATTGCTCTGCATGGATCAGTTTTACTGACAGAGAAATAATTCCACACCTCAGATGTGACAGATTTTGTTTGAGTGCTAGGAAGATAGCTAAAGACTGTTTGTGTCTTTTCACCTGTCCCAACAGAACCTGGGACATGCTCTTTGGTGCTAGAAGAGTGGGCAGAAGACTTTGATGGATTTTCATTGCTGGCCAACACAGAAGTGGTGGATTCAATGGATATGTCCTTTTCATTGCCAACAGTGCTGGATGTATTTGCAAGTGCACTACCTGATTCATTGTCAGCAGACTTGCTCATTTCACTTTGTTGAGGAAGTAATGATTTGTCACGAGACACAACAGTGTCGGACTGAGACAAAGAGCTACTGTCTGAGCCAGAGAGGGACTCACTGTCACTTGCATTATTGCTGCTAGTCACAGGGATCTTAACAGCATGAATGGCATACCTTATGGTGCCTCTCCGTGTGACCCCAACAGGTTTTCTTAAAAGGTCCCCCTTTACCACACTTCACTGTTGCTCTTTAGCTGTTTGTTGAATTTTTATCACGTGAAACATTTTGGTTATTTCTGTTAGCACCAGGATTACCACTACCACCAACACCTGCTCCAACACCAGCACTAGATGCTTCATCTATGTTGCTGTCAGCCATAACAGACAGTAAGTACCAGTACTACCAGTATACTGCGGTGAACACACCACACCCAAACAATTCCTGTGTAACAAAGCAATGTGATCTGTGATCGCTGGCTACAACTCCAAAATTTTATTTTGGTTGTGTGACACTGTGATACCGTGGACTGAAAGTAATTGAAGAATATGACAGTTTGCAACGAAAGGATCCCAGATTCAAGGCTTACAGAATGATTGGGCTGCTGGGCATAGGCATACACATAGCAATCAAGGGGTGCACAGCAGCAGGGTGATGGGCTGACCACAGGAGACGGAGTCACACCACATAACCCAGGGAATGAGAATTATATTTCTACATTTCTGTCATGTAAGGTTAATGCCACCACACAACTGGCCACTGGGCTTCTCTCTGTAACACACACTGGGTAGGGTACAGTGCAGTCAAGGGGCACTCACTGAGCTTCTCTCTGTGACACGCACACTACACTGGGAAGGGTTCAGATTTATTTGCCTTTTTGTGCCCCCCTTGTATGCTTGTTGCTGGCAGCTGCTGAGTGTGCAGTGTGCACCACTAACTGAGCAGTGCTGCAGTTTCAAATAATCATATTTCACAAAGGTTCTTCACTTCTTCTTATTTTTTTATTCTCTCTCCGAGTCCTCCTGAGTCCTCCTCCAGTCCTGATATTGATTGATCTCGGTCTCGATCCCTCCTATTCCCCAGTCCCTTCCCAATTCTTGATTAATCCCTCCACCTGTCCTGAACCTCCCCTAGTCCCTCCCACCCGATTTTGAGCTTTTTCAGCCTTTCTCTTGTTCTCGGTCTCATAGGAAAATGGATGATGGAAGTGGCCACTGGACAAAAGTGGCGATGCGCTAACTGCTAACGCTACAGTTTAGCTAGGCTGCTGCTACCTCCGCTCGATCCTCTGCAAATGGCGCTCCTCCTGCTTGGCACATCTCCTAAATACCCCCACAGATCCAGCTGACTCGGCATAACACTCGACCCCACCTGACCATTACACTAGAGCACGAAGTGCAAACAGACAACGTCTCGCGTCTCGCGGTGATTCTAACCCTTTTGCGAACCGTTTAGTGTTCGAGTTCTAAGTTAGAACTCGAACACCAGGGTTCGAGGAGGGTTCGAATCTTTACCGAACTAGTTCTGACAACCCTAACTGTCACTATGATTTTCTTAATCTGTCCTGAACATTGATTTCCCACAGCGACCGCGCCATTGTGCGCCAGATATGCGAAAACACATTTTGGGCAGGATGTGAAAATGACAGCTATACTGTTCATAAGGAGGTGTGCAAAATGGACAATGCTGAAAATTTTGAGTGGAAAGATTACACATTTTTAAAGTTACAAGTGTGCGTGGAAACTGTGCCATGCACACTCATAACACAGTCATTTTATGGACTTTTGTCACCAAATTTTCAACATAGAAACATAGAATTTGATGGTAGATAAGGACCGCTTGACCCACCTAGTCTGCCCATTTTCCTACCTAACAGATAAGCTGCAACTGCTGCATATCCTAGTTAACCAACAGCTTACTTCCTCCTACAACCCACTGGGACTGCCTTATGTCTGTCCCATGCATTCTTGAATCCCCCCACTGTTCTTGACTCCACGACCTCCTCAGGGAGGCTGTTCCATGCATCCACAATCCTCTCCATGAAAAAATACTTCCTCACATTACCTCTGAGCTGTCCCCCCTCTATCTTCAAATTGTGCCCCCTTGTTCTTGCACATCTCTTTTTCTGAAAGATGCTACCCTCTTGGACTTTGTTGATTCCCTTGAGGTACTTGAAAGTTTCTATCATGTCCCCTCTCTCGCTTGTTTCCTCAAGGGTATACACATTAAGTTCTTTTAGTCTTTCTTTGTATGTCTTCTGGTGCAGACCCTGCACCATTTTGATTGCCCTTCTTTGGACAGCCTCCACTCTGTCTATATCTTTGTGGAGATGGGGTCTCCAGAACTGCACACAGTACTCCAGATGGGGTCTCACCAACTGTCTGTACAGAGGGATAACAACTTCCCTTTTTTCTATTATTAGTGCCTCTCCCTATGCATCCCAGTATCCCCCCAGCCTTCCTTACTGCCTTCTCACATTGCTTGCCCACCTTTAGGTCATCTGATATAATTACCCCCAGGTCCCTTTCCATTTTTACTGTTGTCAGTATCTCACCCCCCATTGGGTACTCTTCCCCTGGGTTTTTGTTTCCCAGGTGCATTACCTTGCACTTCTTTGCTTTGAATCTGAGCTGCCATACATTTGACCATTCCTCCATCCTTGCCAAGTCCCTTCTCATCCTTTCCACTTTATTTTGTGTATCAACCCTGTTGCAGATCTTTGTGTCGTCTGCAAAGAGACATACTTTTCCTTTCAGTTCCTCTGCAAAGTCACCTATAAAGACATTTAAAAGGACCGGTCCCAGTACTGAACCCTGTGGTACCCCGCTAGTAACCCTCCTTTCTTCACTGTGGACTCTGTTTACTACTACCCTTTTGCGTCCTGTTGTCTAGCCAATTTTTTATCCATGCTACCACCTTGGAACCAACTCCAAGGCTGGCTAACACAGGCATTTTAGGACCTCTGCTCATGAACAGTGTCACTATGATTTTCTTGATCTGTGCCGAACACTGATTTCCCACAGCGACCGCGCAATTCTGCGCTGGAAGTGAGAAAAGACATTTCAGCCAGGATGCGAAAAATGACAGCTGTACTGTTCATAAGGAGGTGTTAAAAAAATGGTAATGTTGAAAATCTGGAGTGAAAATATTACAAATTCGCAAAATTACACTTGTGCATGGAAACTGCACAATGCACACTTGTAACACTGTCATTTTTTGTTTGAACTTTTTTTTCACCAAATTTGCAACATAGGCTTTTTGAGAGCCCACCTCATGAACAGTGACACTGTCATTTCATTAAACAGTCCCAAAAGGTGATTCTGCGCAGTAACCGCAAAATCACCTTTTTTAACCGAATAACCAGATGAGAGTCACTGAATTCATGAGATGGGGCCCCAAGAACCATATGTTGGAAATTTGGTGCAAAAACTCAGAAAAATGGCTGAGATATTCACATAAGTTGAAAAAAGATACTAACAACAACAAAAATGGAAAGGGACCTGGGAATAGTCATATCAGATGACCTAAAGGTGGGCAAGCAATGTGAGAGGGCAGCAAGGAGGGCTGAGGGGATACTGGGATGCATAGGGAGAGGCATCACCAGTAGAAAACAGGAAGTTATTATCCCTCTGTACAGACAGCTGGTCAGACCCCATCTGGAGTACTGTGTGCAGTTCTGGAGACCCAGTCTTAGCAAAGACATAGACAGGATGGAAGCTGTCCAGAGGAGGGCAACTAAAATGGTGCAGGGTCTGCACCGCAGACATATGAAGAGAGACTTAAGGAGCTTAATGTATAGCCTCGAGGAAAGGAGGGAGAGGGGGACATGATAGAAACTTCAAGTACCTCAAGGGAATCAACAAAGTCCAAGAGGGTAGCATCTTTCAAAAAAAGGTGTGCAAGAACAAGGGGCACAACTTGAAGATGGGGGGAGCTCAGAGGTAATTTAAGGAAGTATTTTTTCACAGAGAGGGTTGTGGATGCATGGAACGGCCTTCCGGAGGAGGTTGTGGAGTCAAAAACAGTGGTGGAATTCAAGCATGCATGGGACAGTCATAAGAGCAATTCTAGGGGTGGGGGTAGGAAGAAGTAGGCTGCTGGTTAACTAGGATCTGCAGCTTATCCAGTAGGCAGGGAAATGGGCAGACTGGGTGGGCCAAGCGGTCCTTATCTGCTGTCAATTATGTTTCTATGTTTCTAAAAAACATTTATGCCATTATACAGCTTACCAGCATTTCTTCAGTTTGCGGTCGGCTTTGAAGAGTGCAGACGTGTACCGGGTCCACCAAAGATTGTCGCACCGGCCTTCATAGGTAAGTATGGGATGGGGGTGTGTGGGGAGGTGGGGTACACAGAGGGTGGGTGTGGGTTGGGGGAGGAGCACCGGACTCAACGAGGGACCATTTTCTTTACGGAGAAAAAAAGACGCAGGAAGGTTTTCTGGTTTTGCAGGTACTTTGGCACGCTAGGGTGAGCTCCCAGCGTGCCACCCGAGGGTTTTTTTTGGATGGTCTGTAGCTGATGGAGATTTGGCACCCCTGTCGGCAGTGTTAGGGGGCGGGCACATGAGACGAGGCAGATTGGGTACCCCCTCGGCACACAACAGATGGATGGGATCATGCCTACGGGGATTGGCTACCCTGTTGGCAAATGAACTGGGGAGGGGGCATGCTGACAGAGGGATTGGGCACCCCCGTCAGCTTTAATGGGGACTGTGAGAGGTGGCGGCTGTCTGTTGGCTTCTGTGGGGACTGTGAGAGGCCAATGGAGAAGCCGCTGCCATGTTTCTTTGAAAGGTGACACCAGACAAAGCAGCTATAATTCGCTGCTGCAGTCAGGGACCGGCCTGCAAAAACAGCTGATTGTTAATGATGGCGTGCTCCCTGACTGCAGCAGCGAGTTTCTTTCAAGTTGGTGGCAAGCTACATTACAGCTGTCATGGACAGCCTGGTCTTCTATTGGTGCCACACAGACCAGCCCCAAAATGGGCTGCTGGCATTGGCAACAAAACTGCCGCACCTCCACAACTCACTACTGCAGCAAGTTACCCCAATATGTTTCCTGCACATGAGTGCAAGCAAACATAAAAATTAGTACTAAGAGGTGTTAACCTTAAGTTAGTCAACTGGATATCTGATTGGCTGGATGACAGAACCCAGAAGGTGGCGATAAATGGGTATCCTTCTCAGGAGGGAAATAGAAACAGAGAATTTTATGGCAGATAAAGACCGCATGGCCCACCTCGTCTGCCCATTTTTCTTACTTGTTTCACATGCTGTCAAACCCGCTTAAACGCATAGACTCAGGCTGACAGTCGATTTTGCATTTAAGTGAGTTATTCTTTTAAGCGACCTACTTTTTTCATGGCTGCGTATGATCATGTGATTCTGAAGGGACGGGACTTTATGTAGGACTGTGGATTTGTGAAAAAGTGCTTGTGACTGTTTGTGAGTGTTAAAAAAGAAATGTTTCAACAACTTTATTCATTGCTTTTATTTTAGAAACATAGAAAGTGATGGCAGAAGGAGACCTTTTGGTCCATCTAGTCTGCCCTGTAGTAGTCCTGCCTGAATTACCCTAGCCCCCCATTGCCTATTTTGTGTGAGGGCTCCTCTGTGCCTATCCCATGCATTCTTGAATGCACCCACCATCTTGGCCCCTGCCACCCATAGGGGCAGGCCTTTCCATGTGTCCACCACCCTTTCTGTGAAGAAGAAGAACTTCCTGATGTTGGGGGTGAACTTGCACCCTTTTAGCCATAAATTATGCCCCCTAATCCTACTGTCTTCTTTGATGTGACAAAGTTCATGTGCTTGCACTCTGTTTATTCCTTCAATGTATTTGAAGGTTTCTATCTTGTCTCCCCTCTCCCTTCTCTGCTCTAATGAATACATGTTTAATTCCCTTAGTCTGTCCTCGTAAGACATGTCATGCAATCCCTGCACCATCTTAATAGCTCTTCTCTGCACTGTCTCAAATCTGTTGATGTCCTTTTTGAGGTAGGGCCTCCAAAGCTGGACGCTGTACTCTAGGTGTGGCCTGACCAGTGCTCTGTAGAGTGGCAGGACCACCTCCCTTTTCCTGCCCAGGATTCCCTTCCCAAAGTATCCAAGCATTCCATTGGCCCTGAGTGCTGCCTTCTCGCACTGTTTTCCTAGCTTTTAAGTTGTCTGAGATCATGATGCCCAGATCATGCACCTGGCTTGAGGTAGCTAGCTTTTCCCCTTCCAGGAAGTAAGTCATCCTTGGATTACTTCTACCCACGTACATTGCTTTGTACTTTTTTGGCATTGAATCTCGGCTGCCACGCTCCAGACCACTCCTCAGCTTTTCTTAGGTCCGATTCCATCATTCCCTCTCCATCTCTGGAATCCACCCTGCTACATATGTTAGTGTTGTCAGCAAACAGACACACCTTCCCTTCCAGCCCCTTTGTGATGTCAGCGATGAAAATGTTGAAGAGTGGTGGCCCCAGCACTGAGTCCTGGGACACTCCGCTGGTCACCCTTCCTCCTGGTGATATTACTCTATTTATCTGAACCTTCTGAGTTCTATCTTGTAGCCAGTTCCTCACCCAGTTAACCACTACCTGTCTTACCCCTGTTTGGTCTAACTGCTTTACCAGCTTTCTGTGCAGAACTTAATCAAAGGTTTTGCATAAGTCCAGGTAGACCATGTCCACCCCCCTCCCACCTTCCTGGTAACTCAGTCAAAGAACTCGAACAGCCGACCTGGTGGTGCTGAGGGTTGAGGCGCTGGACACCACACCTCATGCCATGCCGGTGACCCGAGTTTGGGAATCAGCTTGGGCACCGGGGGTGAGCAGGGAAGGGAAAGGATTGTGCATCCAATGGACTGCTCTCCTCTCTCTGGGGAGGGATCCAGGGTGTCTCCAGCACAGCAATAACCCCTGGTGGAGACCGGGGGTAAAGCCTGCAAGGAGCTGTCAAGGGGAGGCATAAGGCAAACATCAACGGCTCAGCCGTGCAGACATCACTGCATAACCAATCTCCTGGGAAAACACAAGTAGAAAATCCCCATGCCTGGATAGGCGATGGCTCCCCACCATGCCACATCGCTACACACCCAATATTGGGCCCTTGCCTCCTCCCCCTCCATCCTTTCTCGACTGGCACTCTAGATTATAGATAGAGCACCAGAGTGGAGGCAGCCCTGCCTCAGGGGGATCAGGGCTGGGGGGTTTGTCAGCACGAGCTTGTGGAGGGCAGCTACCCTCTAAGGAGACAGGGACCCCAATGGGCAGTACAGCGATCGCAGGTGAGCTGGGGCAGCCCGAGAGAGTTCTAGGTACAGAGCAAAAACAGAATCAACAAAAAAAAAAAAAAAGAACTCTACTAGATTGATTTGGCATGCCCTGCCCATTGTGAAACCATGCTGCTTGGGGTCCTGCTGCCCACTGACTTTGAGGAATGCTATTATCATCCAGGGTTTTAAACAGGATGAAAAAAATGATTAGCAGTTTGATATGTGAAAGTGCTAATCAGGTGTGAAAATACATAACACTTGGCACAGACTGATTAGCAAAACTAAAAAAAAATAGAGAGAGAGTTTTATTAATGTTGTGTATTGTGCTATGGACTTGTTCAAAAAATGGTTAGCAGTCTACTGCTAAGCATTTCTGAAAATGGTTAGCATTACCTGTTTTGCTTAGTGTTTTGCTTTGCTATACCAGCTATTTAATACCCTGTCTTCTGTTTGAGCAATGTCTCCATCAGTTTTCCGACTATAGATTGGAGACTTACCAGTCTGTAGTTTCCTGCCTCTTCCTTGCTACCTGATTTGTGGAGTGGGACCACCATTGCCCTTTTCCAGTCCCTGGGTACTACTCAAATTTCCAAGGAGCTGGTGAATAGCTTTCACAGAGGGGCTGCCAGTTCTTTCCCCAGCTCCTTCAAGATTCTTGGATGTATCTCATCCGGTCCCATGGCTTTGTCTACTTGCAGTTTGTTCAGTGCTTCCAGTACTTGGGTTTCCATGAAGAGACTAGTATCAACCCCTGGACCAGGGTTGCCCCACTTAGTGAGTGCCGGGCCATCTCCCGGATCTTCCTCTGCAAATACAGAGCAGAAGTACCTGTTTGGTATATCTGCTTTTTTTGTAGTCTTCTTCTACTACTTTTCCTTCTCCAGTGGTAATCCTTACTGTGTCTCCTTTTGCCTTCCTTCTTTCCCTGATGTATCTAAAGAATGCCTTATCTCCCCTTTTGCCCCCTCTGCTGTCTTGACCTCTGTTTGGGCTTTGCCCTTTCTTGTCCATTTGCTTGCCTCCTTCATTTTGTCCATTTACGTATCCCAGTCTTTTT
This sequence comes from Neoceratodus forsteri, assembly GCA_016271365.2. Classification (NCBI taxonomy): domain Eukaryota; kingdom Metazoa; phylum Chordata; order Ceratodontiformes; family Ceratodontidae; genus Neoceratodus; species Neoceratodus forsteri. Next base: position 1,104,073,912 of record CM057451.1, read on the forward strand.
CATTTATACATAGATACATAGACAGTGTCGGCAGATAAGGGCCTATGGCCCACCCAGTCTGCCCATTTGAGCTTGTAAGTTCAGTTTGTTTTCCTAGAAGTCTGTTGCCCCTTACCCCTGACCTCCAGAATTCCTTTATGTCTATCCCATGCATTCTTAAATCTCGTGATTGTTTCAGCCCCACCACTTTCTCTGGCAGGGTGTTCCACTTGTCCACCACCCGTTCTGTGAAGAAATTCTTTCTCATGTTTCCTCTGAATCGTCCTCCTCCAACTTCATCCTATGCCCTCTGGTCCTGGAACATCTTTTCGCTTAAAATAGTGTTTTCCTGCCCTGTTCCTCCCTGTAAGATACTTGTATGTCTCTATCATATCCCTCTCTCCCTCCTCTCCTCCAGGAGTACATGTTCAGTTCCTTCAACCTGTCTTCATAGGACTTGTGATGCAATCCATGCACCATCTTTGTTGCCCTCCTCTGAACCTTCTCTACCCTGTCTATGTCCTTATGTAGGTATGGTCTCAGAACTGTACACTGTACTCCAGGTGGGGCCTCACTAGTGTCTTGTATAGCGAATTATGACCTCCCTTTTCCTGCTGGTGATGCCCTGCCTATACATCCCAGCATCCTATTTGCTTTACCTGCTGCCTTGTCACACTGTTTCCTACCTTGAGGTCATCAGAGATGACAACCCAAGATCCCTTTCCTGCTTGGTGCATGCTATATCCTCACCCCCAACTGATATATTGTGCTAGGGTTTTGTGCCCCATATGCATTATCTTGCACTTCTTTGTATTGAATTTCAACTGCCAAACCCTGACCATTCTTCAAGTTTCTGCAGGTCGCTTCTCATTCTGTCTACACCCTCTGGTGTGTCTACTCTGTTACAGAGCTTTGTGTCATCAGCAAACAGTGAAATTCTGCCTTCTAGGTCCTGCGCAATATCACTGATGAAGACGTAGAATAGGACCGGTCCCAGCACTGATCCCTGTGGTACCCCACTGGTCACTCTTCCCTCTGTGGAGTGACAGCCATTTACCACCACCCTCTGTGTCTGGCCACCCAGCCAGTTACCTACCTACCACACTACTGTCCTGCCCACACCCATATTCCCCAGTTTGTGTAATAGTCTTCTATGTGGCACAGTGTCAAAGGCCTTGCTGAAGTCCAGATAGGCTATGTCACTGCCCTCCCTGATCCACCTCCTAGTCACCCAGTCAAAATTCAACGAGGTTGGTCTGACATGACCTCCCCTGGTGAAACCATGCTGCCTTGGGTCCTGTAGTCCATTGACAACCAGATGTTCCACCAATCTCTCCTTCAGTAGTGCTTCCATGATCTTCCCCACTACCGAGTGAGGCTGACTGGTCTGTAGTTCCTGCTTCCTCTTTGTTCCCACTTTTGTATAAGGGGACTACATCTGCTGTCCTCAGTCTTTGGGTACCTCCCCTGTTTCCAGTGATCGGCTAAACAGGATAGCCAGAGGTTCAGCCACCACCTCTCTTAGTTCTTTAAGGACCAAGGAGTGCACCCCATCTGGCCCCATTGCTTTATCAACTCTTATTCCTTCAGGACCCTTTCTCGTGTAAAGGGACTTGTGTCCATTTCTGCACCATTCTCACCCCTTGTACTCCCTTCAGACCCATTATCCTCCTCTTCCTCAGTAAAGACTGAGCAGAAATACCTGTTCAGTATGTCAGCTTTACTGTTGTCATCCTCCACGCAGCCCCCATCCTCCCCCTTCAGTCTCACTATCCCTCCCTTTGTCTTTCTTTTTTCACTTATGTACCTGTAAAAGGTTTTGTCCCCTCTATCCACTGATTTTGCAATGTGTTCTTCTGTCTGAGCTGTGGCTTCCTTACTGACCTCCTGCCTCCCTTTGCTTCTCCTGGTACTTTTCCTATCCCCTTCTGCCTGTGTCTTTTTGTATTGCCTGAATGCAATCTTTTGGCTTTCACTTTCTTTGCTACCTCTTTGGAAAACCATAATGGTCTCCTCTTCCTTTTCCTCTTGCTAACCTGCTTAATGCATAATTCTGTTGTTCTTGTAATCCCCATTTTAAATACTGCCCACTGTTCCTCAACCCTGATTCCTGTCCCATTCCCTTAATGCCTCTTTCAAGTATCTCCCATTTTCCCAAAGTCTGCCCCTAAAATCCAGGATGTGTTTTTGTGTGGTTTGGTTCTGCTCTTTCTGTGATTTCAAACCACAATGACTGGTGGTCACTGTTTCCCAGGTGCTCCCCACTGTTACCCCCATCACACTGTCCCTGTTTGTGAGCACAAGGTCCAGTATTGCCTTCTGCCGAGTTGGTTCCATGACCAGTTGCTTGAGGAAGGCACCCTGAAGGGAGTCCAGGATAAATCTGCTCCTAGTTGATGCTGCTGCTGGGATGCTCCAGTCCACGTCTGGAATATTGAAGTCTTCAACCAGTACTACCTCACCCTTGTCTGCCATCCTTTGGATGGCAGCATCAACTCCTATCTGTTTCTTCCTCCTGGGCTAGTGGTCTATGAGCCACACCTGTGCAGATAGCTGTCCCATTTTCCTTTCCAGCTTAACCCACAGTATCTCTCCCTCATTTTGTTCCTCCTGGATCTCTGTGGCCCTTATGTCATTTTTCACATACAGTGCCACTCCTCCTCCCTTCCTGCCTGCTCTGTCTCTTCTGAATATGTTGTAGCCAGGTATGGCCATCTCCCAGTCGTGGTTATCATTACACCAGGTTTCAGTGATGGCCACAATGTCCAGGTCTGACTGCACCATGACAGCCTCCAGATCTTCCATCTTGTTGCTAAGGCTCCTGGCATTTGCACACATGGCTTTCCATGATTTGACCTGATTCCATGATTTTTGGTCTCTTGATAAGCCCTGTATGCTTTCTTTTTTTTTCTTTCACCATGGTGGCTAACTTTTTGGAGAACCAGACAGGATTTCTTTTTTTTGCCTTGCAAACCCCTTTTGGAGCATTGTTCTGTGGCCGTCTGGATTGCTCTCTTGAGTGTCTCCCCCGATATTACTTCTAATCCTCCCCCCGTGATTAAGTTCTCCTTTCTCATTCTTATTCAAATTAACCTTTTTAAAATCCAGAATATTAATTTTTGAGTGGCAGGTGTTCTCTGCCGTGTTAACTTGAAAAGTGACCAGAGGGTGATCACTGTTCCCCATACTGCAGCTTACCTCAATATCCTTGACCCTCTCACTGTTTGTGAGCACCAGGTCTACGATGGCCTCCCCTCTTGTTGGGGCTGTAACAAGCTGACAAAGTCCTGCTCCCTGCAGAGCCAGTAAAAAGTCTCTGCTTCTTGGCCTCTGTGTGTTACAATTTATGTCTTGGAGATTAAAGTCTCCTACCAAAATTGTGTCACCTTTTTCAGTCATTCGGTAGATCTCTTCAATTAAGTCTTTATCCCTGTCTTCATCTTGATTTAGGAGCCTGTACATGATGCAAACTTTGATGGTTTTCCCTCTCCCTGCCTTGACTGTTAGTCATAGTGTCTCATTGTCCCTGGAGGACCCCTAAATCTTGGTGGCTTTTATCTGATCTACAGTAGTATGTAAATAGCAACACTCCCTCCTTTCTTCTCTTTCCTGTCTCTCCTGAACAGGTTGTACCCTGGTTTGGCCGTGTCCCAAATGTGGTTTTACATGAACCAGATTTCGGTCACAGCCACCTAGTCTAACCTTTCCACCTCCATGGTGGCAACAAGATTAGGAAGTTTGTTTGCAAGGCTTCTAGCATTTGTGACTAGTGCCTTCCAGTAACGTGCCCCTTTTTTCACATGAGGGGGTGCCTCTTTCCTGGTCTGTTCTGGTTTACCGTTTGTATGTGAGCGATTATTCACACTGCCAGTACTATGGGGAGTGTTGACTGACACACCAGCGGTTGATGTGTTTGTCTCCCTCCTTTCCCTCCCCGAGGTTGTATGTATGTCTGCAGTCTTATGGAGAGTGGTGGCTAGCACACCAATGGTTTGGGTCTGTGCAGTCCCCATCTCCACTTCGTTCAGTTTAAATGATCCACATGGACATCCAATTTTTGCCCAAGTGCCTGTATGCCTTATCTAGACAGGTGCAGACCATGATACTTAAACAGCCTTCTATCCCAGATGTTCTTCCAGTTTCCTATGAGGTGGAATCTTTTTGCTGGAAACAATTGCACAACCATGAGTTGAACTCAGTCACTTCCTCCTCTCTGACTCACTTGGTGCTTCCCCCTTTTCCCACACTGGTAGAACGTCGGAGAAGGCTAGACAAGTGTGCGTGGAAGGGATGAGAAGGGACTTGGCAAGGCTGGTGGAATGGTCAAATGTATGGCAGCTTAGATTCAATGCAAAGAAGTGCAAAGTGGTGCACCTGGGAAACAAAACCCCAGGGGAAGAGTACACAATGGGGGGGAGAGGTGCTAACAACAACAGAAATAGAAAAGGACCTGGGAGTAGTCATATCGGATGACCTAAAGGTAGGCAAGCAATGTGAAAAGGCAGTAAGGGGGCTGGAGGGATACTGGGATGTATAGGGAGAGGCATCACCAGTAGAAAACAAGAAGTTGGTATCCTTCTGTACAGGCAGTTGGTGAGAGACTGAAACCCCATCTGGAGTAGTGCGTGCAGTTCCGGAGACCCCTTCTCCTCAAGGACATAGACTGGATGGAAGCTGTCCAGAGGAGGGCATGTAGAATAAATAGTGCAGGGTCTGCACGGGAAGCCATACGAAGAGAGACTAAAGGAGATTAATATGTATACCCTCGAGGAAAAGAGGAAAGGAGGGAGAGGGGGACATGATAGAAACTTTCAAGTACCCCAAGGGAATCAACAGGGTCCAAGAGGGTAGCATCTTTCAGAAAAAGAGATGTGCAAGAACAAGGGGGCACAATCTAAAGATGGGGAGAAGCTCAGGGGCTATGTGAGGAAGTGTTTTTTCACAGAGAGGGTGATGGATGCATGGAACGGCCTTCCTGAAGAGGTAGTGGGGTCAAAAACAGTGGGGGACTTTAAGAATGCATGGGACAGACATCAGGCAATTCTAGTGGGGTAGGAGGAAAATAGGTTGTTGGTTAACTAGGATTTGCAGCTTATCCAATAGGTAGGAATATGGACAGACTGGGTGGGCCAAGCAGTCCTTATCTGCCATTAAAGTCTAGGTTTCTACATTTCTATGAAGACTGGATGAAAGAGAAATCAATTCTCCTGCGAGTTCTTCAAAGTGTTTTTTGGCCTCTACCACTGTGTGGTTGATCAAGTCATTTGTCCCGAGGTGAATTACAATGTGCTTTGTACCCCCCCCCCCACTTCCTGTATTATTTGTTTTATGCACTTAGTATCTCTTGTAGCGGAAGCCCCTGGGAGACAGTTTATCAAAATGTCCTTTGCACCACAGTCGGTTAGGTGTGGTTCCACACCTCGGATCATGGAATTCCCAATTATGAGCAGCTTCACCTTATTACTATAGGTAGTATTTGTGTTGTGCTCTACCAGAGTATCTGGTTGCTGATGATTAGTATCATGGATTGTAGCATCTGAGACTAGTTCCAGAGGTGTAAACCTATTGCTGGTTGATGTGGTTAAGTTATGTCCTGGGGCAGGACCTCCTTTTTTGGCACCCCTGCTGCACCTCTTTCTCCTTACTACCTGCATCCTGTCCAGGTCCAGGACTGACAGTTTGTGCCTGCCGGAGTGGAGGCTGAGGTGGCTTGATGTGGACTACCATGCACTGTAGGTTGCAAATTATTTCCCAGGCATCCTGCAGCTGGGCCCTGAGGTCTGCAAAGACCCAGCATGCACGACAGGGACCCTGCTGCTGGTGGTGAATTTTAATGTATAGAGCCCTGCAATTTCTGCAGCTGGCTATGTCCATTTTGCTGTATGAGAGTTAGAAAGGCAAACAATATTGCGTTTTTTCCCCCCTTTTTTATGATTTTGTGCCTCTCCCTGTTGTCATGCAGGGATCAGGGATGATAAGTTAAGATAAGAAGGAGACAAGCTGGTTCCTATGTAAATTAGTCAGGTAGTGTGGCTGAAAAGGAAAAGATCATACTATGTAAAGGCTAGGTGCTGGACCACGCTTGGCGTATGCCTCCTAGTGTTGCTCTTGTGTCTGAGCTGTTTCTTCTGGCTGAGAGCTTTCTTTTAGCTGATCACTATTTCAGTAGTGGGTTGGTGAAGATCAGTGAAGCTCAGCAGACAGTAAGACTAGGGGCTGGACCGCTCTTGGCGTATGCCTCTTGGAGTTGTCTTTTGTATCTGAGCTGTTGCTTCCGGCTGAGAGCTTTATATTAGGTGATCACTATTTCAGTAGTGAGTACAGCAGTACAAATGCTGATTTACTCACAGCAGCCAGGAATTCTGGGTAAGTGTTCCAACTGCTCCTTATGCTGAGAGCAGCCACTGGCTAGGTCTGAGTAGAGCAAGCGAGGAGAGAAGTCGCCTTAGCAGAGATAGGAGCCTGGACTGTGCACTTCAAGTGGGATTCAGACAGGTAGAACTGCTGTCAAGGAATCCCTGCTTCTGTGCCTGTCAGATTCTGCCTTCCCTCCATGATTGGTCTCCTCTCCTAGTTGGTGAAGATCAGTGACGCTCAGCAGACAGGGCTGGACTGCTCTTGGCATATGCCTCCTAGGGTTGTCATTTTAAAATGTTCAGTAAAGTGCTGGATTTGTAAATGTTCGCTATTCCTTATTTATTTGTCAGCCTGCACTGACCAAAAGTGCTCTGGTAGTTTTTGCCTTTGGCTTTCTTTCATTGCTCTGCTGCACATATTCTGGAGGGCATAGAACATCTGATAATCGTCCTTGCAAATCATCCTTGGGAGAGAGGTGATATGATCGAAACATTCAAACAACTTAAGGGCATTAATAAGGTGAACAAGTCTAACATGTTTCAATATAAGAAAAATAGCAGGACAAGAGGACACAGCATAAGATTTTCTGTACTTAGGGAGAACTGCATTGCCTTTTGTTCAGCCTTCCTTTCACCAGCCCTTGAGGCCTCACACCACCCCCCCCCCGTGCTCACTTCAACCAGGGTAGTGTTCCGGGATGCCAGCAAGCTCCCTCCTGGAGAGGGATTTCACCTGGGCTTTTAAGAGGTAAAGGATACCTCTCCCTAAGGACACTATCTGTGTGGGGTGTTAGCCTGTCGATGCTGTGCGTCAACTGCCCCGCCCACTCACCCAGGGGCATCCCTTAATTTATAGGTCCTCCCCTTGACATCACTTCCTGCAAGCGAAATATTAAGTCCCCACTTTTCCATTTGCAGGTTATACCTGCCAGCCACTAGAGGGACCCATACTCTCCAAACTTGGCTCAACTACCTGTCCTCCTCACCTCTACTTCCTGGAATCCTTCTAACCTACTGTGCTACTTCCCTCCTCTCCAGCTCACAACTACCTCTGCCCACACCCCCCAGCACCCAGCCCCACAAACTAGTCCACATCCTGATTCAATACTGCTCCGCTGAACCCACCCCCAGTGACCACTAGGAGTCGCTATTTCTCACCCTGTTTCTGACCCCAAACCAGCCTGCATCAGATACCCAGGACGTGGATCTCTGCCCTCACCCAGGCACTTCATTAGCTGTCCTGGCAGAGACTTGAACCTTGTACCCTATCCACCAGAGTCCATGTCACTACCACTAATCCAAAGTGGTAACCACATTTTCTAGAAGTCAACCTAAATACTTCTATCTTTCTACCTGACTAACTCCTGAGAGCCATATTAGTCCACCTCCTCCTAAAATGCCTCCCCTTCATTTACTTTCTAGTACCCTCATCCCACCAGCCAGCCATCTCCCCTGGACCACTGGTACCAGCACTAGCAATTATCCCAGACATAGCTCACACTCACCCCACACTTACTTTGTACACTGGCCTAAAACACCCATTCCCCGTGTACCACCCCACCGCCTTCCCAGGCCCCCCATGGCGGCTAATCGTCCTCACCCACCCAACCTGGCAATCTCTACCCATCCCCTGCTCCCCAAAGGTCCCTCCCCCATCCCCTCATACCCGTAGGAAACATACATATCACCGCGTCCTGGCCAGAGCCGTGGTCCTCCTTCTACTTTTAACAGACAATATACATCCTAACCCAGGCTCCATTCAGACCAGCCCACGAGGTGGGTCCCCCAGTCTGAGTGTTGCCTCCCTGAATATATGCAGCTTATTAAAACAAATTGATAACCTCCAATGCTGGGTCATGCTGCACAAACCAGATGTCATTGCACTGGTGGAAACCTGGCTATCAAAATCCACCCCTGGCTCCTTTGTCGCCCTCCCTGGCTACACCCTATACCGGTAGGATCGTGTAGGCAAACGTGGGGGTGGCTGTGCGATCTATACCAGGGACTCTTTCACTGGTCAAGCACTCCCTGCCCCGGCCCTTGCAAGTGGGGCACAGGCTCTTACCCTTAAACTTACTCTAGACCCCTCCAGGGGCCCCCTTTATCTCACCTCTGCCTAGATTCCACCAAAGAACCAAAACCCGGCACTATTATCCTTAACTGATTATCTTGCCACCCTCCCTCACAGGGCTGAACAAGTCCTTGTGGGGGACCTTAACGTGAACTGGCTCAGCCCCACCTCCATCACCAACCAGGACTCCTTTACTGCCATTAATATGACACAAATAATCTCCCAACCCACAAAAGTAAACCCTAAGAGAGGTACCAGCACCCTCCTAGATATTATCATCACCAACCACCCCCAAAAAATCCTGGACATCCAAGTCCTCCCTGACTCACTCAGTGACCACTCCCCTATCCTATTCCATTGGGTGACCACCTCGCCATGACTCACAACCCAGCACATGCTCCGCTGGTGTTTCAGACCAGGTAGGCTAAAAAACCTCAGGCAATTTCTTGCCCAAACAAACTGGTCCCCCATTCACCATGCTCCTGATATAGATACTGCCCTTGCCTTCTTTTCCCAAACCTTTAACAAAGCCTGCGACCTCTTTGCACCCTTCACAGCTGCCCGAACCAAAAAACATAACGTGCCCTGGATTACTCCTGCCCTATTACAGTTGCTCAAGCTTAACGATAACCTATGGCACCTTGCAACAGAAACAGGCCGGCCAGTGGATAGACAGGCCTACAACGCTGCACGGCATAAGTGCACTTGGGCCATCAGGAAAGCCAAGGCTGACCACTATCAGGCCACCCTCACCTCCTCCTGGGGGTGTGCCCGAACTTTTTGGGATAATGTCAAACAACTGAATGGAAGCGCATGCTCCCCTCCCCCGTCCCAGATCATCATTGACAGCACTACCGTTACGGACCCCACTAGCATTGCAAACTACCTCAACACATCCTTTACAGACCTCAGTTCTATCCTCCCCAGTAAGTTCTTTGACCCACCACCCTCCCTACCGGCTCCAGCCCCCCAACACCCTAGGTTCTACCTATGTAGGGTAACTGTCCAGGAAGCTAGACCCCACCTGATCCGTGCACTAAAAAGCAATAGTCCCGGCGACGACTCCATGGACTCCAGCATTCTCCAGCTGGTACTGGACCAGGTCCTTGCCCCACTCACCAGCCTTCTAAACAAATCCCTCTGCTTGGGGCAATTCCCTACTGCATGGAAAACTGCCATTGTCACTCCCAATCACAAAGGGGATGACAGGTCCTCAGCCGGATACTACCGAACTATCTCCATACTCCGGCCCCTCTCCAAAGCCCTTGAAAAACTGGTTGCCACGCAAATCACTGAGTACCTGACCAAACACAACATCCTCTGCCATGAACAGCACAGTTTCCGTGCAGGACACAGTACCAGCACTGCACTAGTTGAATTTTCAACATTCCTACACTCCTCCCTGGACTTTGGCTCCCTAGCTGGGGCAGTGTTCATCAACCTTTCTAAGGTTTTTGACACTGTCTCCCACCCCCTCCTGCTGGATGCCCTCTGCCACTCTGGCTTTGCTACTGGGCTACTTGCCTGGTGCACCAGCTATCTATCTGCCCGCTCCCAATGTGTCAAAATTAATGGGACACATTCCAAAACTTGTCCCATCTGCTCAGGGGTTCCTCAGGGCTCCATCCTGGGACCCCTACTCTTCTCATTCTACCTTAACACCCTGCCCAGTGCATGCACTGGTAAAATTCTGCTGTATGCAGATGACGCCATCATCTTTGCCACCCACAGTAACCTTACCTCCCTCCAGGACTCCCTGCAACTCTCCTATAATAATGCCGAAACCTGGTTTAAAGAGCACAGACTGGTCATAAATCTCAAAAAAACAAAAACAATGCTCTTTGTCCACCCACAAAACAATGCTAGCAATTTCCCACTCCATATCCTCCCCTGCTCCAAACAACCACTAGAGCAAGTCCACTCTTACAAGCACCTTGGGGTCTCCTTCGACTCAGCCCTCACCTACCACACCCACATTGATGCACTTGCCTCAGCTACCAATGCGGGGCTAGGTATCTTATACCGCTACAAAAACTGCCCCCCCCACTGACCTCTGCCTTGTGATGACATCCTCTATATTATCCCTGGTTGACTATGGACTACCGGTCTACGGTGCTGCCAACACGACTGCCCTCAATAAAATTCACCTCATCCTAAATAAGGCGTGCAGGCTAATCACTGGGGCCCCTAGGCTCACACATTTGTGCCAGCTATATGACATGGCAACTTTGCTGAACCTAGATGAACGACTGCGATATCATACATACCTAACAGCAAAAAAAAACTCATCTAGGACTATCACCGCCCGGGTTGACTGCCTCCCTCCACCTAGCCCAACCCTTGGGCTGTACACGGACCTCCTGCAAGGCCACTTTTCTGGTACCAAGATCTAGGACCTCCCATGGACAGAGGTCATTTCGCCATAGAGTCCCATCCTGGTACAACTCGCTCCCACTCCCCATCTCAGATGCCCTCACGATTTCCAAATTCAAAACTGCACTCAGAAGTGAATTATTCAACACAGATAGTTGCACCTGTCTATAATTTGAGGCGCAACACTCTGTGCCCTGACAATGCCCACTGGGCAGCATCCTTACCGCACCTCTTTAAATCCTACCCCTTTTCTGTTTGTACTGCATTATTCCTGTGCTTGCCCTTTCTCCGTGCAAGTATGTACCACTGCTGATTAACCTGCTACTACTCTGTAAAATTGTCTTTATCACATGTGCTGCTATCTATGTAACCCATATCCTGGAACCTATAATGCTTGTATATGTTTTTGTCATGTTCATTACCAAATGTGCCTGCAAACTATGTATCCTATATCCTGGAAACAAGAATGCTTGTATTTGTATTTGTCCTGTATGTGACGAGGTACCTTTGGAAATGAGCCTCTGGCTCAAAGGTTGTAAACCGATGTGCAAATAAATAAATACAATTAGAAGGAGGTCGATTTAGGGGTAATGTGAGGAAGTTCTTTTTCACAGAAAAGGTGGTGGATGCATGGAACGGCCTACCTCAGGAAGTGGCGGATATGAATATAGTGCAGGGCTTCAAACAGGCATGGGATAGGCATAAGGGAGCAATACAGATGAGTATGAATATATAGGCCATTGACAGAGCAAAGGCCTATGGCACATTCATAAGGTAGAAGAAGAAATGGGCAGACTGGATGGGCCTTGCGGTCCTTATCTGCCATCAACTTCTATGTTTGCTGCAGGCATTAAGTTCAATGTAACGGTGGATTTGTCTTAGACAAAGGGGCACCTCCTTCGAAGTTGGGGCTGGCATTGCAGTATTCCATCCTCACCTCTCCAAATGAAATGAAATGTGCAGGTGAGTTAAGACACTCCTTAAGTAGATGGGAAGCAAGTGCTAACAGCTGCTAACAGAGCATTGTCAAAATGAAAACAGTTAATACAGAGCAGGTGTGAGGGAAGGAGAGAAGTGTGAATGCTCCCAATGAATCCAGCAATTCAATTCAATGCAAAGGCAGATTTTTTTTATGCATTTAAACGTACTATAACAATGCAATAAAATGATCTCAGTATAAGGAAAGGATTAGGAGATTCTGAATTGTATGCATTTAAGCAGGTTATTCGATTAAGTGGTACGCGATTAAGTGGTCTTGACTGTATTGCAGATACTAAATGATCTGCAGCGTACCCTCTCTTTCCTATCATTAGAGTTCCTTTATGTCTGTCCCATGTGTTTTTAAATCCCCCTACCATTTTTGCCCTTACAACCTCTGCCGGCAGGCTATTCCATTGATCCACCACCCTTTCTGTGAAAAAATACTTCCTCACATTGCCTCTAAGTAAGCCCCCTCCCCATTTTCACATCATGGACCCTTGTTCTTGATATCTTTTTTTTGAAAGATGCCACCCTCTTGTACCTTATTTGTACCCTTTAGGTCTGAAAGTCTCTATCATAACCCCCTCTCCTTTCCCTCCAGGGAATACATATTGAGATCCCACAGTCTCCCCCCATATGACTTTTGGTGCCGCCCTGCCCCTGCACCATTTTTGTTGCCATTCCCTGAACCACTTCTGCTCTATGTCCTTCCAGAGATGCGGCCTCCAGAACTGGACACAGTACTCTAGATGAGGTCTCACCAATGTTCTATGCAGTGGCATCACCACCTCCTCCATTCTGCTGGAGATCCCTCTCCCTATGCACCCCAGCATTCCGCTGACTCTCCTCACAGTCTTCTCACACTATTTGGTAACCTTTAGATAATCAGCTATGATTACTTCCCAGTCCCTTTCCTGTTGGTGGCCATTAGTACCCCCCCATCATGTACTTCTCCCCTGCATTGCTGTGCCTCAAGCGCATGATCTTGCACTTCTTTGCATTGAATCTTAGCTCCCACACCCTTGACCACTCCTGAAGCTTGCTTAGGTCCATCCTCATTTTCTCCACCCCTTCTGGGGTGACAACCCTGTTGCAGATCTTCATGTCATCTGCAAAGAGACACACCTTCCCTTCCGGCCCTTCTGCAATGTTACTTATGAAGACATTAAGGAGGACTGGTCCAAGCACTGATCCCTGTGGGACCCTGCCGGTTACCCCTCTCTCTTCGGATTGAGATTCGTTCACCACCACATTCTGTGTCCTATTGCTCATTCAATTTTTTTTTTTGTAATTAAACCAGTTTTATTAGTTTAACAACAAGCAACACAAATCCAGTAATACTATAAATGTCAATTGTCAGAACAATTAACTACAGGAGTCAAACTCCCAGGTCAAGCCCACCCTTCCCCCTTCCCCTCCCAAGGCTGCACACAATTAATTCCTGATTCACTGGTCCTGAGGTGGGCCAGGCATCAAGGCTTCCAGGCTGCCAAGAGCACCTCAAGAGTGCCCCAGAGTGATGCGTAAGCCCTGGACCTGCCTTGCAAGTAGGCTTTATGCCATTCCAACTGTAAGCCAGAATGCACTCCCTATACCACTCCATCAAAGTGGGAGTCTTGTCACTAGCCCAGTGCCTCAAGATTATCAATTTAGCTGTTGCAGAAATAAGTGACATATGAGCCCTCTTGACTTTAGTTGTACCGGCTGGAAACAGGCTAATCAGACACACTTTGGGGGTAAAGAGGGTTTCTAAGCCAAGGATAGGGTCTAAGATGTTATTAATAGATTGCCAAAAGGCCTGCACATGGGGACATAGCCAAATCATGTGGTACAGGGTACCGTTGGCCCTTTAGCATTTGCCACAAAGGGGTGTAGTCGCTGTCCCATATTTACATAACTGAGTAGGAGTTAGGTACATATTATGCATTATATTAAAATGTACCAATCTCAGCCTATCCTGTTTTATAAATTTATACATTGAGAACCAGAGTTTCTTCCAGAGATTAGGATCCTCTGGGATTCCCAGCTCCCTTGTCCAGTAGTAGCAAATCCCTACCGGTAATCTAAAATCCCACTCCTGAAGAGTTTTATACAAGTTTGAAACTGAAAGTGGTTGGGATGCTACTTGTAAAAGCGTGGCTAAATCTCTTACGCCAGGGTCTAACGATGCTACCCGGGAGAAAAAGGAGATTAGGGCGTTACTAACTTGCAGGAACTTGAATATTTCCTTACGCGTGATACCTAAGGACATAACGCAGATGATTAAAGGGGGAGCAGCTTTCCGTTTGACCAAAAGTCTGACACCCTGGAGTGATTTAACTGAGGCCAGAAGGTAAGGGACAATGGAGCGCCCCAAACCTTGAAATGTGGATTACCAACAATGGGCTGATCAGTTGAGTGGTACCATCTTATTGCAAGGTATTTTTGTATCTGATGGAAGGCTTTTAACGACCATCCCATAGGGTTATTTCTAAGGGGCTTGGGAATAGCCGATGGGGAAACATATAGAAGAGCCTGCAGCGAGCATTTAACCCGTGTTGCCAGATACTGTTCTATATCTAACCACAACAGTAGATATTCTTTGTGTCCAGTCCCCCTACTCCAGTAGGCCAATTTGTTTATGTGCTGTGCAACATAGTATAGAAAAAAGGAAGGGGCAGCCAGACCTCCTCTTAGTTTCGGGGCCGTCAATTTGAAATACGACCTACGGGCCCTTTTCTTATTCCATACAAAGAGACTAACTGCACTTTGTAATTTGGAGAACCACCCTTTCAATAGATATACACCCAGCATACCAAGAGGGTATAATATCCTTGGTAAGACGTTCATTTTTATTACTCTTAACCTACCCCAAAGAGAGAAGGGGAGCAGCCTCCACCTCTCCATATCCCTCATTATTGTTTTGACTAAATTACCCAGATTGTCTTTTATTATGGAATTCAGGTCTTTGCAAACATTGATTCCAAGATATGTAAGTGACTTTGTTTCCCAGGAAAGGCCAAGAGGTAGCAGTTCGGCCTTATTAACCCTACTATTTAAAGGGAGGATCCTTGTTTTGACCCGATTTAATTTATAGTAGGAGATTTTAGAGAAGGTCTCAATCTCTGCCAGGATAGCTGGGATTGAGACACCTGGGTCCTCGATGTGCAATAAGATATCATCTGTATACACCGAATAGGCATATCTGGCATCCCCCATTTGTAAACCCTTTATGGCAGCATTCTCTGCCATTCTGCGCAATAATGGCTCTAAATATAAGTTAAAGAGTAGGGGAGACAAGGGGCATCCTTGCCTTGTACCCCGAGCTAACTTAAATGGCGGAGACAGTACCCCATTACACTTGGCCGTGGCTGAGGGGGACGAGTATAGAATTTATACCCATCTCTGAAATTCTTTAGGTAACCCAAAAGAGGATAGGGTAGCAAATAGAAAATCCCAGGATACCCTATCAAACGCCTTTTCGACGTCCAATGATACCAGCACCATTGGCGTGTCAGAGTCCCTAGCAGTTGTAATGAGATGTAGCAATTTTCTCATGTGGTCCTGGGATGATCTCCCCATCATAAATCCCACCTGCTCACGACTGATAAGATTGCCGATGACTTTGGAGAGCCTATTTGCAAGAACTTTAGCCAGAATTTTAACATCCGTATTTAATAAGTAAATGGAGTGGTAACTGTCTACGTTAAGAGGATCTTTTCCTTGTTTTAAAATTAAAGAGACCGTGGCTTCTTGGAAGCTGGGGTCTGAAAACCTGTTGTCATACCAGTACATGAATGCCTCTTTTAAAATAAGGGTTATTACCGAATTACAGGCTTTATAAAAATTACTAGGCAACCCATCTGGCCCGGGGGATTTATCTAAGGGCATCTGTTGAACGGCCTGCTGTATTCCGATAACCGTGATTGGGGCCCTCAGAGAGGCCGCCTCTATGTCTGTGATCTTAGGCAAGTTCACCGAGTTGAGGTAGGAACTAATGTCATCATCAGTAGGCCGTGCAGCTGAGTCCACCGCGTATAGATCTTGAAAGTAAGAACCAAAGGCTTTCGCCATTTCCAGTGGATCAGTACAGACTTGTCCCTCCCGCCCCATATAAATTCCAGTAATAAATTGTGATGAGTCTAATTGACGAATGCGCATGGCGAGCAACTAACTCGCCCTCTCCCCTGTTTCTAGATATTGAAGTCTGGTTCTCAAGAGGGCCAATTCCGCTCTTTGAGATACCAGGCTTGCATATTGGGCCTGTAACTGGTAAAGTCTGGCCCAGCTCTCTGCCAAAGAGGTACGAGATAGCCTATATTCTAAGCTCTTTATGGAAACTAGCAGGGAGTCCAATTGAGCCCTTTGCATCCGAGTCCTCTTGGAGGCCATCTTTATCAATTCTCCCCTTAAGGAACATTTTAAAGCTACTCAAATTAAGTCATATTTAGCAACCGAACCCTGATTGCTATTAAGAAATAAAGTAATAAAATCCACTATGTGCCTCAGGGAAGCTTCATCTTTCAGTATCTATTTAGTCTCCATTGAGGAGACCGCTTACTCCCCACCCCTGACCAGAATTCCAAGCTGACCGGAGCATGGTCGGACAGAACTCTGGCTGATGTATCTGTTTGCATTACCCCAGACATTGCAAAAGAACTTATCAGTATATAGTCGATTTGGGAATATGTCCTATGTGCTATAGAGAAAAAGGTATATTGTCGCGCGGTTGGATTTATTACGCGCCAGGCATCCACCAGAGCAGCATCTCTAATGAGATCCTTCAGTGCTCTCTGTGCTGGAGATAACCCTCGCCTCTCATGACCAGATCTATCCAGGTCTGTTTGGAGCACGAGATTCCAATCCCCACCTAGTATTGTGAGCTTTGTGGGGTTAGACACCACGATGTTTAGTAATCTCACAAAAAAGGCTGGGGAATCACAGTTTGGGCCGTATACTGAGCCGAGTAGAATCAGGTGAGATTCTAGTAGGCCATGTACTATAATATATCGGCCCTCTGGATCCCAGGTTTCCTGGACTGATTTAAAAGGAACATTCTTTGCTATGAGAATGACTACATCTCCCCTGTTCGTGGATACCCCTGCCCCAAAAACTTGCCCTACCCATGATCTTCTAAAAAAGAGGATATCCTCTCTTCTCAGGTGTGTTTCTTGCAGGAAGGCAATTTGCACCCATAATTGTAGCAGATGCCTCAGTATGATTTGTCTCTTGACCCTATCCTTGGCTCCCTGAACGTTCCAGCTAATAAAATTATATTGGGTGCTCATATGCTAAGATAGTGAAATATGAACAAGAATACATAGAGGTGCCCTCGGTGAATTGTACGGAGGTTTTTTTTTTTGAAATAATGACACATGTCCTGTCTTTAAGTGACATTAAAGAACTCTGACAGTGTGTAGCCGTGGTCTCCACCCCCAAGCAAAAGATCCTTACCCTACTCTCATAATCAAGGCCACTGATTTACGATGATTAAAACAATGAAATTCCATTTTCAAGACTTCAGATTTCAGAATTGCACTGGTGATTGTCACTCTAATTTCCGGATTTTACCGGGATTCTGCTGTCATTCTTTTAGTATTTGTTTAAATAATTAGAATAAAAGAAGGCTTAATATACTGATCATTAAATAAAGCAAATTGAAAATAGTACAGGAAGCAATTATAAGAAAAATATAAGTTTTGTAGATTTACTGATCTGGTAAAAAATGTCAGATTCCATGAAATCTTTGTTTTTATCAGTGTTCAGGCAGCTCTTATTCTGGAATTTTACCAGGGTTTCCGGTAAAAAACGAAAACCAGTGGCCTTGCTCATAATCAACAAAGCTATAACCCCCCTGCCCTAATACAACAAACTTTCCCCAGTTCAAATTAATGGCACTCCCATTCATATAATGCCACATGATTGATATCAAAGCAATCCAAGCTTAACAGTTATACCCCTCGGAGCCCCCCCTTAATACTATTAGACTAAACGTAGACCTATGCAATTAACAGTAAACTGTTGTATTGAACAATACTTGTCTCTACTATTTGTAAGACCTCAGGTCCCTGCTAATCTCATCATCCAACTGTAGAAGGCTTCATGTCTGTGGAACCAACATTAAATATATGGAGTATGATCGGTGGCCAGTCTATCAGCTTTGGCATGGCATAGTTCAGACAGCGAGCTGTTTTAGAACTCGCATGCTAAGACCAGTGGCCCTGTTACCCCCAGCGAACTTAGAGCCATTATCATCAGAGAAGAAAGAAGAGAGAAAAAAAAAATGTCTTTCCTTCCTTTTTTTCCTTCCCCTCTCCCCTGTTTGATTTTGTCCTCCTTTGATCCTATTTATGCACAAGGTTTAATTATTACAATCCGCTGCACTCTACAGGGCACATGTCATAGTTCCTAGTTGACCTTGTTGGATAGCCACACTGGAGCTCACAGTTCCCAATCCATTATTTCGGCTATCCATAACAGGTAATACTTCTGCTGCCGCTGCCAGCATAACCTTCGCCATCTAAACCTCACGTTTCCGTCCCGTATCAAAGGGCCGATGCCTACATGCCACAATGCTTTGTCTCATTCATAGTCATTCTGTGGCTGCAGGCAAGGAAAACAGAAAGGCGCTCTTTGCCTCAGAGCCAGAAATGTCTTGGCCATAACAGAAAATGTGCGTCTAGGCAGCCAGTCAGTGTGAGTACTCCTTTCGGATTGTGCTAGGACCTTGTAAACTCTGGGTGAAACAACATGGACATTCGTCCAGTCCCCGTGAACTAAAATTATATATAACATCCTCAATGTAACATTTAGAAACAGGGGTAACATTGTTCGAGTCCCACCAGGTCGTAATCAGCTCCCACAGATACTCGGATGCTCATTCCAATTCCACGTTATCATGGAGCGCCTCCCAGAGGAAAACTGCGGTGATTCAACACCAAGCCAACTGATAGAGCAGGTATTTGTGCCCAGGCATTACACTTCACAAGAGAAGTTGTCCATATGATGTGCTCCACAGACTCAGTCCTCAAAGCATACTACGATTCAACAGTGTGAAATACTCGTTGCCCGAGGGTGATCCCCTTTGCTGTTCACCTGAAAAGATCTGGGAAGACACTTTTGAGCTCCTGTAAGGCTTGTGTGGGTGAATCAAGCGAGAGCCATTTATCCTCATGTTTCACCAACAGGATAGCAGGATACTTGACCCTGAACGGCTTAGAAGCCGCCACCAATTTGGAGACTAAAGGATGGAATTCTTGTTGCCGCAATCTCACCGAATGTGGCAGATCCTGGGTAATACGAATCTTCTTGCCCTCCCAGGTCACTTCTCTGATGCCTCTAACTTTGGATAGAATGTGCTGTTTATCTAAGTAATTCAGTAACTTAAAAATGATTGGCCTGGGTGGCTGGCCCTGGGCTGGTGGAGGGCGCAATGCTCGATGAGCTCTCTCGATTATATATTCTCCTCTGGAGGAGAGCCAGCTATTTTATTGCAAAGCTTCTGCAGGAAAGTTATCAAGGCACTCCCCTCCTCTTTTTCTGGTATCCCTATTATTATTAAGTTATTCCGCCTACTGCGCCCCTCCAAATCTTCCAACTTATTTTCCAGTTTCTTCATTCTGCGTTTCGCATTTGTTAGCTCTGACTGAAACTTCTCATGCTTTTTCTCAAGTGAAGTTATTTTGATTTCTGAATCGCCGACCCTCCTAGTCAGTGACTCCACAGATCCCTTGATTTCTTGCAGGTCTTCCGAAATGGAGGCTATAGCAGTCTGTAGGGGCTGCATTATTTCCATAAATTTCCATTCGGAAAGGGCTGCATCTGCGGTGGGCATCCTGAGTGTGCCAGAGGCCTACTGCTTAGGCCTTTTCGGGCCTTGTCCTTCTCCAGCGTTCGCGGGGGAGAGTGCCTAGGAGGCACCTTCTTCATATACACCTCCATCAAACTGCCTGACTTGAGCGTCGGTGGTAAGTAGGCACTGTTCTGTACTAATTTTATAGCGTGTTTTGCTGAGAATCGCCTTTAAAATAGGAAAAGTCGAGAGATAGAGAGCGGTGCTCCAGGAGACCGCTGCCGTAGCTCAGGCTGCCATCACGTGACCCCTCTGCTCATTCAATTTTTGATGGCACGGGGTCATAATGCCGACCACAAAACCTGCACAGAAACAGACGCCACAAGCAAAAGAGCTCCGACAGAAAAAAGTTGGAAAAAACACTGACCACAAGAAAAGAGCACACCCATTGATAGCAATGGGGTTTTCTGTTTTTATCAAGGGGGTTTCCCCCCAAACCCCCAGATGTGTGGGACTTTGCCACCTACACCCCTGGACTTTAGATTACAAACTCCATGGGTTGTGGATTCAGGGATGCGGCGAAACATAAAAAGAAAGGGAAAAGTTTAACTTTACAAAAAAAAAAAAGAATGGTAAAGCTGCAACACAGGGAGACCTGCGGGGAACTGAACCATGGTCCCAGGTCTTCCACTCTGCTGTGTCCTGGTGCCTTAGCCACTCCACCATGGGATCAGCTCGGCCAGCAACCCCAGCACACGGCAACTAGATCCTTTCCAGGAAGAGTACAGAGCGACAGGGGTAGCGGTAATTCCCTACCTCTGTTATACCCCTGTCACTCTAAACCCTAGCACACTCTACACCGCACAATTATTCATGCAGGTTTTTGTTTTGGCATGTTGACCCGGTATCATTTTTGATCCAGTTTACCACCCTGGGACCCATTCCTAGGCTGCCTAGCCTGTTTACTAGCTTCCTTTGTGAGATGGTGTACAAGGGCTTGCTGAAATCCAGATAGACCACATCCACCGCTCCTCCCTGATCATAGAAACATAGAATTTGACGGCAGATAAGGACCGCTTGGCCGACCTAGTCTGCCCATTTCCGTACCTAATGGATAATTGCAGATCCTAGTTAAGCAACAGCCTACTTCCTCCTACCCACCACTAGAATTGCCTTATGTCTGTCCCATGCATTCTTGAATTCCTCCACTGTTTTGACTCTATGACCTCCTCAGGAAAGCTGTTCCATGTGTCCACAACCCTTTCTGTGAAGAAATACTTCCTCACATTATCTCTGAGCTGTCCCCCCCTTTATCTTCAAATTGTGCCCCCTTGTTTTTGCACATCTCTTTTTCTGAAAGATGCTACCTTCTTGGACTTTGTTGATTCCCTTGAGGTATCTGAAAGCTTCTATCATGTCCCCCCTCTCCCTCCTTTCCATGAGGCTATACATCTTTAGTTCCTTTAGTCTTTCTTCGTATGTCTTCTGATGCAGACCCTGCATCATTTTGTTAGCCCTCCTCTGGACAGCTTCCACCCTGTCTATGTCTTTGCGGAGATGGGGTCTCCAGAACTGTAAACAGTACTCCAGATGGTCTTACCAACTGTCTGTACAGAGGGCCAACAACTTCCTGTTTTCTACTGGTGATGCCTCTCCCTATGCATCCCAGTATCCCCCCAGCCCTCCTTACTGCCTTCTCACATTGCCAGCCCACCTTTAGGTCATCTGATATGACTACCCCCAGATCCCTTTCCATTTTTGTTGTTGACAGTATCTCACCCCCCATTGTGTACTCTTCCCCTGGGTTTTTGTTTCCCAGGTGCATTACTTTACACTTTTTTGTATTGAATCTAAGCTGCCATACATTTGACCATTCCTCCAACCTTGCCAAGTCCCTTCTCATTCTTTCCATTTCACCTTGTGTATCAACCCTGTTGCAGATCTTTGTGTCATCTGCAAAGAGAAATACTTTCCCTTCCAGTCCCTCTGCAATGACACTTATAAAGACATTAAAAAGGACCGGCCCCAGTACTGAACCCTGCAGTACCCCACTAGAAACATAGAAACATAGAATTTGACGGCAGATAAGAACCGCTTGGCCCACCCAGTCTGCCCATTTCCCTGCCTACTGGATAGGCTGCAGATCCTAGTTAACCAGCAGCCTACTTCTTCCTACCCCCACCCCCTAGAATTGCCTTATGACTGTCGCATGCATGTTGAATTCCACCACTGTTTCTTGACTCCATCGACTTCCTCCGGAAGGCTGCCCAGCATCCACAACCCTCTCTGTGAAAATACTCCTTAAATTACCCTGAGCCGCCTCTATTCTCTCAAATTCAGCCCCTTGTTCTTGCACACCTCTTTTTTAAAGATGCTACCCTCTTGACTTTGTTGATTCCTTGAGGTACTTGAAAGTTTCTATCATGTCCCCCTCCCTCCTTTCCTCGAGGCTATACATATTAAGCTCCTTAAGTCTCTTTTCATATGTCTTCCGGTGCAGACCCTGCACCATTTTAGTTGCCCTCCTCTGGACAGCTTCCATCCTATCTGTGTCTTTGTAAAGACTGGGTCTCCAGAACTGCACGCAGTACTCCAGATGGGGTCTCACCAGCTGTCTGTATAGAAGGATAATAACTTCCTGTTTTCTACTGGTGATGCCTCTCCCTATGCATCCCAGTATCCCCCCAGCCCTCCTTGCTGCCCTCTCACATTGCTTGCCCACCTTTAGGTCATCTGATATGACTACCCCCAGGTCCCTTTCCATTTTTGTTGTTGTTAGTATCTCACCTCCCATTGTATACTCTTCCCCTGGGTTTTGGTTTTCCAGGTGCATTACCTTGCACTTCTTAGCACTGAATCTAAGCTGCCATACATTTGACCATTCCTCTAACCTTCCAAGTCCCTTCTCATCCTTTCCACCCCACCTTGTGCATCAACTCTGTTGCAGATCTTTGTGTCATCTGCAAGAGACATACTTTCCTTCCAGTACCTCTACAATGTAACATATAGAGACATTGAAGAGGACTGGTCCTAATACTGAACCCTGCAGTACCCCACTAGTAACCCCCCTTTCTTCAGAGTGGACTCCATTTACTATTACTCTCTGTGTCCTATTCTCCAGCCAATTCTTTACCCAGGCTATCATCTTGGGACCCACTCCCAGGCTGGCTAACTTGTATATTAATCTTTTGTGTGGGACTGAGTCAAATGCCTTGCTAAAGTCTAGGTAGGCCATGTCCACAGCCCCTCCCTGATCTACTACTTTGGTCACCCAGTCAAAGAAATCTATCAGATTTGTCTGGCATGACCTTCCTGCTGTGAATCCATGCTACCTTGGGTCCTGTGTCCCTCTGGCCTCTAGATACTCGACAGTTCTTTCCTTCAGAAGTGATTCCATCATTTTCCCTACCACTGAGGTTAAACTAACAGGTCTGTAGTTTCCTGCTTCTGCCTTGCTCCCACTTTTGTGAAGGGGAATCACATCTGCCCTCCTCCAGTCCTCAGGTACCACCCCATCCTTCCATGATTTGTTAAACAGGGTAGTCAGTGGTGTCACTAATTCTACCCTTAGTTCTTTTAGAATTCTGGGATGAATCCCATCAGGCCCATTGCTTTATCCACCTTCAGTTTTAAGAGTTCTTTCAGAACCCTTTCTTCTGTAAATGGGCTGGTATTAACTTCTGTATCCAGAGTGTTTCTACTGTTTGTTTTAGGTACCTCCCCCTCTTCCTAGTAATCCTCTTTTCTTCACTGTGGACTCCATTTACTATTACCCACTGTGTCCTGTTGTCCAACCAGTGTTTTACCTAGGCTACCACCCTAGGACCCACTCCCAGGCTGGCTAATTTATTTATTAATCTTTTATGCGGGACTGTGTCAAATGCCTTGCTAAAGTCTAGGTAGGCCACTTCCCTAGTTACCCAACCAAAGAAATCTATCAGATCCTCCTGCTGTGAATCCATGTGGCCTCAGATCCCGTGCTCTAGCTCTGTGCACTAGAAATGTGTCTAGTGGGGTTCCTCAGGGGTCAGTTTGCTGCCCATTTATTTTTTGAGTTTTTATAGCCGATCTAACTCAAAGTTTGAATTGTTGGTCAGTTAAATATGCTGATTACACAAAAATAGGAGGCACCTGTGCAACACAAGAAGAAATTACTCGACTAGGAGACAATCTCAGTACTATTACTGACTAGGCTGCCATGTGGGAAATGCATTTAAATTTGGATAAAAGTAGGGCTATGCGCTTAGATTTTAATAATTATAAACATATCTACTATTTATGTGGGAAGCAGTTGATAGTAAAAAACAGTTGAAAAGATCTAGGGACCTGATTCCAGGGCAGAATGTCTGCTTCGCTGGCGTGTCACAGTTGCTGACATTACGCTACTCAGGACCCTGCACTGTGTTCCAAGAGCGGCAGGGTCCCGCATTGATGACATGTGGATTATGTCATGCAGAGGCTAATGCCATGGGCATGGCATAATAGCCATGCATGTCACAAGTCACAGCCCGCTACAGACAACCCCCCGGAGCCCCTCCTCTCCGGAACACCATGGCACGCACCAGGGGGCATGGGGGGCAGGACAGGTGGCACAGGAGTCCAGGGGGCACATTGAGGAATGGATCCCCAGGGGTCCCCGACATTCAAGGGGGTGAGGGCATGAATGTGTTTGTGGGGGCACGGGGAGCACAGCAGTACCGCTGCCATGGTGCTGCGGAGTGGGCATCCGGTGGCTGGCAGTGTCAGATGCCCCTTAGAGCAGCTCCGAGCTGCTCTAAGTTTGCTCCACCAGTGTGGCTCCTGGAATCATGGCAGGGGGTTACGGCAGCCACCCTCTTGGAATAGGGTGCAGTTGTTGCCATAACCGGCCTTTGCACCATGTCGTTGTGGGTTGCGGCGTAGTGGGTGGTGTAACACACAGTTGGCATAGCCCACAGCTGACATGGCACAAGGCACCTCTTGGAATCGGAGCTGGCATAATGCTTGGTGCAAGTTGTGAAGTACACCATTGGGTTTGGCATATCTCGGCTTACGCTAGCATACGCCATCCTGGAATTGGGCCCTAGGGGTCTATATAACCAATAATTTGAGCTGTACAAGACAGACAAACAAGATAATTAGTAAGGCTAACAAAATGGTTTGGACTATTAAAAACAATGTTAAGTCCAGTGCCCCAGAGGTACTGGTACTCCTATACAGATCATATGTCTGCCCCCCCCCCCCACAATTGGACTACTCTTCTCAGTTTTGGTACCCATACAAGAGAATTATATTAATCAAATAGAGAATGTGCAAAGGAAAATAACTAGGCAAGTGAAAATATTGACAGACTTATAATGATAGATTTAAGTAAACTAAATCTCATGTCATTCAAATTAAGAAGACTAGGGGGTGAACTACTTCTTTTGTGGGACATAATTAATGATCCTTATCATAGGCAAACCAATGAGGGGTAAGAGGGCTATAGTACCCCCAACCCCCATCAAAATTATGCATTGCACAGTGCTCTCTGGTGCTATAATTTTATTATAAGGAGCACTACAGATTAGTCTGTTAACTGGGCTGTCGAGGGACAGGATGCACCGTACATGTACAAGTGCCTTTTAGGGGGGGGGGGAGCTCCTCAGCTGTAATGTTCATGCCCGGTGACTGGCGTGTACTCTGATGACTCTGAGAATGTCTGAGTGACATATCTGCTGGTGGCTGCTCTAGAGATGTGGTGGTGGTACACCATGCTTCTTCACAGGATCACGGGACCACCGAACTCCAGGTCAGCTGACAGACCCACCAGCACGAGATGCGCGACCGGCCCCTTGACCATTCAAGTCTTGAATGATTAACAACTGGGACACACCAGTATGGAGTGAGGTTGCTTAGCAGCCGCCAATGGTGTGTGTCCTTCCTCTAAGTCTGTCCCTTCGCATCTCTACTAGGCACACGTGTGAGCAACACCAGCACCATACTATTCACTTCTGACTGGCTTGAGACAGGAGGTGTGCACAACACACTGCTCCTCAGTACAGAGATTGCAGATTTGTTTTACTTTTAGTCCATTCAGTTTGTTCATGTTTGTGTAAAAAGCTCTTTTAAGAGGTAGTGGAAAAAAAAAACATTGAGAGAATAGAGAGAGAGAGAGAGAGAGAGAGCTGGGCTGCTTCTGGATAGGATGGAGGGAGCAGCAGCAGCAACCTGCAAAAAAAAGTTGGAGCTGGACTTTATAACTAAACTATGTGGATGCTACCTAGTACTGTAGAGCCATTTCTGCCTAAACTGAGACTGTAATAACCGACAGTAATTTGTAGCTTATTTTGAAGCTAAATAACTAATCTCTGAGCTCTGCTCCATGGTGGAGGAGAGCTCAGAGATTAGGTAGTTCACTTCAATATAAGCTACAAAATGCACCACAGAGCATCTAGTACCCCAGGGCTTCTGACGGCCTAACAACCCCCAGATCCCCAGTCTACAAACCAACAGGTACAATAGCAAGGAAGTACGCAGCATCTTGCTAGCCTCAGGTACTGAACACATACGTAGTATTCAACCTGCAGCCAGCCAGATAAGTTTCCTTAGAACAAGGCAATTTTGAACCTAAATAGCTCATCTCTGAGCGTTCCTCCATGGTGACGGAGTGCTCAGAGATGAGTTATTTAGCTTCAAAATAAGCTACAAAATGCACCACTGAGGGACCAGGGGACTTCTGGGGACCAGGCTGCCCCTTCCAAAATACCTATCCCCTTCCAAAATGTCATGCTGGTTGTGTCCCTGATCCTTATTTGTTTAATGAGATGGGTTTTGAATTCAAGCAGGAGAATGTAGAAACCAGAGGTCATCCGTTTCAATTACGTTGTATTAAATACAATAATATAAGAAGATCATTTTATTTCTCTCAATGGTTGGTAATCTGTGGAAAACACTCCCCCCCCCCATATAATACTTAACGAAAGTAAGTCTATCTTTAAGCATACGCTGGAAGCTTGGATTTTGGGAAATGGAGGGGTGCACTATTATGGGCTGTGAGATGGGAGCCATTCATGGTAATCTTGCCTCTTGCTCCCCATTTGTCTCAGTATGAAAAGCAGTACTTTATCTGGAAGAAGACATATCCGGTTCTATTCCTCCCACTACATCATCAGCATGGGACCTCACTCATTGTTACATCACAAGCCCCACTGCCTGATTGGTAACCTGGATAATAAGTTACCAATCAAGCAAATGGAGATTGTCTGTTCTTGGTTACTAGTGATGTCACAGTCAGTGAGACAGCCTACTGAGTTTCTGGCATAGAAATACTCTTTTGTTTAGCCAAACACAAGGCTTTCTTTGCAGCCTACCTCTGTTCTGTAGCAGTCATCAGGGTCATCAGGTTAGCCTTTTGTACCTGTAGTTTTTGTTCTAAAGCACCTTCAGGTTTTTCACCAAATTCTGATGGTACCTCAATTTCCATTACTTTATGTGAGTCCATTACAAGCTGGTTATCTAAACTGGCCTCCTCACTACTCTGGATGGGGAGGGAGAGTGATTTCCCTGTCGAGGCCACATCATCCACTCAGTTAACCAGGGATTCACTCTCTAACAGAAAACAGAGAGAGCTGCCTACCTCAGAGTATGGGAATTGTTATTTAAAACAAAACAAACATAAGACCAAAATACAACATACGTACAAAGAATTAAGCAATAAATCACATATGGAAAATCATACTTATCATCCGTACAAGCTACTTAAAGCATAAGAAGACTAAGAAAAAGAAATGGAAAACAAAGGAGAAAGAAAAAGAAAGTTAAATCCACTTGTCATTAATCGTGGAAAATAATACCCTTACTTAGTATCAAGGTGATAACCAAGTAATTGATTGCCACAACTTACTCAGAGCTGTGAACGATACCATACTTGCATCTGCATTATAGATCTGGGTATAGTCATATATAGTTTTCGCTATTAAACCTGTCATAGAAATTTCCTGATGTTGGCAGACAAACTGACATCTAACCTGCCAGATACACCATATAATGCTAGTAAAAATACATTGCAAAGTTCCAAAACAATATTTCTTCCATTCCCCTGTAAAGAAAGCATATATCAACGTGTAACCCCCCTGCAAATGGGGGTTCCCAAAAGTCTTCCAGGAGCTTGCCTGAATGCTCCAAGTCTGGGCGGTGTTCAGTGACTGAGCTGTTGAAATGTGGTTCCAAGTGAGTGCTATTTGAGCCTCCACATACTGTCTCTTTAAGAGCAGTCTGCTTGCAGACTTAATTAGTTTGTATGTGGGGACTGAGTATTTAATGTTCGAATCCCACCCGAGCTGCTGCCAGTTCGCTCAGTTTCTGCCATCACTACATTTGCAGAGGGAGCCTTGTTGAAAGATATAACTGTTTGCCAGAAATCATTTAGAGTGACTGAGAAAATGTAGTTTGTCTAACTTGTCTTTATTTCAGCACAAACTGTTTCAGTGTAGCTCTTTCATTTTGGTCTTGAACTGCTGAAATGGACCAGTCAGGATGATAGGGAGGCCTTAAAATGGAGCCTGTGGACGAATCGGAACTTGGACTCTCAGTTTTGAGCCAGCCACAAGGGGATTGTATGAGCAGTGACTCTGGAAAATGTAGTTTTTACCTTGGCACCTTTTTTCACCAACAGAGGGAGTCTTATTGTGAGCGACATTCGAATCAGCCATCAGAATGATGTGGAGCTAAAGGAAATGCCCTGCTCTGTGACTGGAAAGATCAGATCAGTTGTGACAGTGAAGAAAGAAGGAGCTCTGTGCTTCTGCGGTGTATAGTTTCGCGTGGGAAGTGCGTATGAGGCCCTGAGGTTCAGCCTGCAGCCATTGTAAGTGCTAGTTTGGACTGAATCCGACTTGTGAGGAGAAAGAAGGAAGTCTGATAGGTAGAAACCAGGCTAACCCTGTAGGACTGGAGAAATTGCTGAATCGCGCTTGGTCTGTCAGGAACTGAAGCTGCTGTGTGTGCTCCCGGGTATTTTGCAGTAACTGCGATTGGGATCGAGAAACAGCCTGCCTGGTATAGTACTTTCCTTTTACATATGAATGTGCGTAGTGCTTGTGGGGAATCGCTATTTCCAATCCCCCGTGCTGTGTGCTGATGTTGGAAGCAAACCCCAGCTTAGCTTGGACTAAATATGTTTGCTGTCAACTGCAGTGGGGTCCAGTCACAAGGACCTTGTCTCCATGCCCTGTTGTTCTGGCAATCCAGAAGAACATCTACCATCCGGTCCTCAGCTTGGGTATTTTGAGTACAAATCAGGGTATTCCCCTGCAGTCTGTTTTCAGTCAGAAGCGTGTCATCTAATTCTTGTTGTTTCCCTGCTGCGTGGACTGAGCCATCCAGCTTTGGATTACAATTGGGTGTTGTGCATATATTTTCTTCTACAGGGCCCCATCCATCTGCACCTGCCAGCCAACACCAGGCAATGGACCTGACTGCCCCTCCCCCCACAACCTGGGTACCCATAGTGTGACTTTTTAGCCCCTGTATGTGTCCACAGTACTGTGATTTAATGCCACCAATTAACCTGATTTCCCCTTCCCGTGTTACTGCCCCCAAAATAAATCATATTTATTGTGGTTATACTACATACTGTCTGTGGTGTGGTACTTATGAAAACAGTATTGTGTTTTGCTGTTTATGTTGTTTAACCTTATTTTACAGGGGGTCCTCAGAGACGTGCTGCAGAATCAGTCTCAAGGGTAAGTGGTATCTATATGAGTGAACAGTGTGTATACGTGGGGTATTGGGGCTGTAACTCAGTGTACTGTGTGAGCCACTAGAGGGAATAAAAGGGGGTCTCAGTGTCCCAGAGGGCTGTGATCAAGCTAGTCTAACCACTACAAACCCTTGACCTCTGGGTGGAGCAGCCGCCATAGGATCTAGACACCTCAACTTGTCCATAGTCAAACAGGCAGGGGTAGTAGCCCTTGGGATAGCGCCACCTAGGGGTTACAAACGTATCAAAGGTTATATCAAGGAATGAAGGGTCCTTCCATTGTTGTACCAAACGTGGCCATAAGGGGTCAATAAATTTACACTGAAAAAACAAATGTTGCATTGTTTCTAATTGGGTACCACAACCAGATTGTAGACAGAATCTGTCCTCCAAAATTTTATGCTTATGATTATTTCTCACATTTAACCGATTGTGGCAACTAAGCCACAAAGTATCCCAAAAGTTCCTGAGAATTCTTTTTTCTGTAAACTGGGCCATCAGCCATTGCACCGGAGTCCTAAAAGAACATTTAGATAAAGGATTCACAGAGAAAAAGGATAGCATAATGTGTTCATAGAGTCCCTTTTTTTGTACCATCCTGTATGTCCCTTGGAGTAGGCTTCCATTTGTTTTGGTGAAACAGGGCAGAATATACCGTGGTATTATAGTGGTAAGTCCTCTAAATATCTTTAGTGGTCCACCTTGCCACTTATGTAACAAATAGCTACTCCTTGATTGAAAACAGGGGAGCCATGGTCTGTGCTCCTCAGTCAGGATAGACAATATGTTATAATGAAAAAAAAATTACAGAAAAGAAAATTACTGAATTAATTATAGATAATCCACCGTCTTTCAAGGAATAAGAAACCTTATTTATTTTAACAGGGTTATGTCTGCTACCCCAAAGTAATCTGAAAAAACAAAGCACTATATAATTTTGCCTCCATAGTACATGGAGGAGGAAACAGTGCTTAAATACAAAAAAAGTGACAACAAAAAAGTTTTACATAAATAGACATTTTTATTGTTTTGTTATACGCTACATTTTCCACTTTGCCACTTTACCTCATGTTATGTTCAGCTTCTCTTTCCAATTCAGTTCAGTCATATTCCCATTATCAGAATTGATTCCTAAAATTTTTAAATGACCCGATGCCATCATCACCCCTTGAATATCTATGGGGAGGTCCCTTACTGGTCCCACTGCTAAACATTTACTCTTTTGAGAGCAACCATTGACCCTGAAATTTTGTTAAACTCCACAAGACAAGACTGTGCTCTGTTCCCAGACTGCACACCGGGGGCTAGGAGGCAAAGATTGTCTGCATACACCATACATTTGTGAGGAAAGGAACCTAGTAGTGATTGTATAACTATAATCCTTTAATGTTGTTCCATTTTCTGTAAGACTGGATCTAGGCTGAAGATATAAGGATGAGGGCTTTTGGACATCCCTGCGTAACCCTTCTCTAAACCTGATACTGTAACCCTAATTTACCATTCACCAGCGGAGTTACTGTAGTGGCTCCATATAATTTCTCTAACCAGTAAACAAAAGTAGGAGAGAAATCATACTTATTAAAGACCAAAAAAGCAAAAGAATGAGAAATACGATTGAAAGTCTTCTCCTGGTTTAAAGCCGGAAGCAGGCCCTCTGTACTTTCACGATTACAGATATCCGCAACTTCCCTAATCATAAATAGACTGTTAAAAATATTTCTACCTGGAATGAAGCATGTTTGTGCAGGATTAATTAACTGTTCAGCTACACTGGCTAGTCTTTTTCTCAATTTTTTTGTTAGGACTTTCTAGTCTGCATTGAAAGGGACACTGTCAGCCTGTGGACTAATTTTAAACTTCCTATAATGAATGTGGCTGGAGGAAGCTTTAGCAATGTAAAATACATACATGGCAAGAAATTTGCACAGTTGTGCAAGATATTCATTATTTTTGTAAAAATAATATTTTTGCTGTCATGACCGAAATGTCCGTGCCACAATTAGATGAGCTAGAATGGCATGGAGTTGAGGTGAAACTCTTTCATGAACAAGTTAGTTATTTTTGATCATATATTATAGAGAGGTTGTCTCTCTTACTGTTCATGACACAGATTTGTACAAATATATCCCCATTCAAAAATGAGCACAGTAACCCATTTTATTTTGTATGTAAAAATTGGGGCCATGACTCTGAGCATGTGTCTTAGTGTCAACTCTAATACACCCAAGTCCGCAGCTTCAGTTTTTTATACAAAATAACATGGAGTCATAGTGCTTGGTTTAACTAGGAATATCTTTGTGTACAAATCTGTGTTATGAATGGTAAGACATACCAATTATTTTGTAATATAAGGTCTAAAAATAACAAACTCATTCATGAACGAAGTTTCCCCGCTCGCACTATTCTAGCTTGTGGAAGCTTATAATACAGGCATTTTCGTTGGGGTGATCAAAATATAATTCTTAGAAAAACAATAAATATCTTGTACTAGTGTGCAAATCTCTTGCCATGTATGTATTTAACATGGCTAAAACTTACTCCAGACACATTCATTACTGGCAGTTTAACATTTGTCCAAAAAGCTGATAGTGTCCCATTTCCAGACTGGTGGTGCATCAGTTACCAGTGTCTTCTCTCATGCCCTTTTTATACAAAAAAAATAAGAATTCCCTTTGTCACTGTACTAGAAACAAGATCCTTCTCTAACATGCAATTGAATACCGCCATTAATTCTGAAAGCAACACAATGGCTATTTTCTTGTATAATTCACTTGGCAGGCCATCTTCTCTGGGGGATAGCCCATCATGTTCAAAGGAAATATTGCTTTCTTGCACTTCACTAGCTGTTATTTCCTTTAGGGGATATCTGGTCTAGATGTGAAAGGGCTGGGAGAGAAACATCTTAAACATTATATCTAGGGAGCCTTCTACTTCTGAAATTATCCCAACTGTTCCTTCTAAATATGATTGTACCATTCCTGTGAGCTTCAGTTGTTCATAACATAAATCACCATCTTCATCCCTGAGAACTTGGAAACTCCTGTTTCATTCCCTATCTGTGCAACTCTGAAAGGGATTCACCTTGCAAGCCTTTCCCTGAGTGCCAGATTTCTGTTCCAGCTATAAAAATGTTCCCCTGCAATACTTACAATCCCTTATTGCTTGCTTAACCATCTGAATTTGTTCAG
Organism: Neoceratodus forsteri; assembly: GCA_016271365.2. NCBI lineage: Eukaryota > Metazoa > Chordata > Ceratodontiformes > Ceratodontidae > Neoceratodus > Neoceratodus forsteri. Next base: position 1,104,106,352 of record CM057451.1, read on the forward strand.
TATAATTATCCCCAGTGTCTTTTGCCAAAGAGTTAAGAATTTGTGGTTGGGCCTTGGAACTTAAATACTGTAAATATTATTTATTTTGTAATCTGGAAGAATATTTTTTCTGTAAATCTTGTTTGGTATCCTATCACCAGGAGAATGGATAATAGAGATCAAAAGTAGATTGTCTAGCTGTCCAAATGGCCATTTGAAGCTCTGATAACTCTAATAAAGAAACATTTAACTGCCAAATTTCAGATTTTCTAGTGGGTTCTGAGGGTGGCCAGTTTTTGCTGTAATGATTGTATTATTCAAATACTGTAAAGAGGTAGAAGCTGTTTTATACACTGCAACCATGGGAATATAAAAAAAATCTCTTCTACTAGAGCAAGACCCTTTAAAAAAGCATGATTCAGCTGAAAATGATGAACAGAGAAGACATCTGTTAAGCCTGCCAAGGTTATCATATGGTGAAGGAAGAACATAACATTTAATTTTTTTCTGTGTTGCTGCATCTATCTTGCAAGGTTAAACCACAATTAAAATCTCATTCCAAAATGTCCCCTTTGGTAGTATATAAAAAGGCTGTATCAGATGAAAAAGCTCTTCTCTGGATGATTTTATTTGCCAGGCATACACATTCATTATCCTTATTTTTTGTTGTAATACGCAAGCATACAAAACCAGACCCTGCCAGGTACAAGGTCTACCAGCTAGTTCTACCAGTAGTTCTAGTTCTGAGGAATCAAAAAGTACCCCCTACACCAGAGCACATCCTCCCCTATGGACTAAAAAGATAGGCCCTCATGCCAATATTTTTCTGCTCTGGCAACATCCCGACTCCCTCCCTCTATTCCCTGAGATCCCATGCTGACACACGCACCCTCTCAATCCCCTGCAGAGCTAGATCCTCTGGCCAGAAAGCCTTCTCTTACCACCTGCCCAAAATATGGAATGCACTGCCACCACAAATCTGCTCCTCCTCCTCCTTTTATTCTCTTACCTCTGCACTTCACAATTACTTCACTCCTACCTGCACCTGCTTCTGACCCTCTCCTTGCCCACCTGCCCTTTCTCTTGCTCTCTTTCTCTCTCACCCCTTACCTCATTGCAGTTACCATGCCCTATATTGCCCAGCTCTTAAATATGTGTCATGCTTACCTATGTCGTCACCCCGGCGAACTGCCTGTAATGCAATTGTATCCACCTGACTACCACGAATCCTATGCCTTTGACTCTGTATAGATATTATTTGTATTTATGTATGCATCACCTGTGATCCTCCTGTAATGTAAATGTATGCATTGGATTACTTTGTACCCTATGCCTTTGACTATGTATTGAAATGTGTGTATGTATGTTTTGTTATGCACCGCATTAATGATGTATGTTTTTATGAATTCTCCTGCTGTACATCCCTCTCCCCTTTCCCCCAGGATGTACTGTGAGATGAGCATAGAGTTGCTCAGTGTATCTTTCCTGGTGAAACAATTCAATAAATAAATAAAATAAAAATGGGTATGAAGTCAAATACCTTTCAGAAAAATAATATCACTCCTCATACAGTGTAAAGTCAGAAATGTAGTTGATACCTTTTTCTGATTTTGAATGCTATTAACATTTATGGAGGACACTTGCAGGCTAAAAATCACCATAAGGTAGAAGAGTAAGCACAGAAAAGACATCACCATAATTAAGTGTTGCCATTTCGAGAGCTTTGTTTTATCTTTCATCTCCTAGATGACATTGAATCCACAGAAACTCATTCTGTACCTAAGAAGAGATCTGGTTGTGAGGAGACAATAGAAGAACCATCTAACTCCTCCTCAATATCATCCTGATTCTATCTAGTGGACAAAACTTCAAACTGATTTGAAATGGGTGTGGAATCTTGTTTCCTCCATTTTAGCTCTGGGTGGCCCTCTGCCCCCTCCTTTTCTAGCGACCATATGGAATTTCTCTGTAACAGGTGTGGAAGGTGGGGAAGGGGAATCTTTTTGACTCTGGGAAGAAGGAGGTGTAGTGGCATCTGTTGTGACCTCCATGCTGTCAGAGAACTTCATCTTCTGTGATGGCTGAGACACTGGTGCAGCCTCAGCTATGGGTTCCACAGGTCCCCCTGGTTCATCACCATCAAGTATTATCCCCTAAGTGCCCTCAACAGGGTCTCCCTCCTGTAAATCAGCTGAATCTACCACAGGAGCTACCTCATTTGTTAAGGACATACACTGCTGAAGAGGGGATGGGGGATTGATTGTGGGCCTTCCTGAAGGAGGGTACGAGGGTGTGTAGGATTTCTGGGGCCAGATTTCTGGACTGTATTCACATACAAATCTTGCTCCACTTGATCCATACGATCATTCTCATTGTGAGCGGTCCAGGGGCAGGTTTTAAAAGAATGCCCTGTTTCACCACACAGATTACATCCAATGGCATTTTAACAAGAAATGCATAGGTGCCCCATTTCCCCACACATACCACACTTTACTACATACCTCTCAACCTCTTGTCTCTGAAATGAGAGACACAGGTACTCAAATGAAGGATAGTGTGGGACACACTGACCTTCATAATGAGGGACAAACACTCCTGATGTATCTCAAATTACCATCTGAGAAGCACTTTAAGTAACAGTTAGAGGGAAAATTATAAGCTGTGCAGCACACAAGAAAAAACTAAGGGAACAGCAATTGGCCGATTTAGAGAAATCTCTTAAAGAAAAAGAAACCCAATATTATAAAACAAAAAATCCAGATAATAACTCACAACTTCACCTTGAAATTCTTCAGCTTAGAATTAAAATCAACGAATTAATAGCAAGGAAAGCTGAACTCACTCTCCTTAGACTTAAACACCGTTATTGGGAACAAGGGGATAAATGTGGGAAGCTGCTCGCTTATCAACTCAAGAATCAACAGATGGAGAGACATATTGCCAGTTTGAAAGATCCTTCAGGCAAAATCCATACAGATAATCCCTCAATTAACCATATTATGCAACCCTTCTACCAACAATTCTACTCTCACCCCACTCCCCCACAACCTGAATATGTAAAACAATTTCTGGACAATATACAGTTACCACATCTCTCCTAACAAGATATGGCTTTGCTAGAGCAACCCTTTTCCCAAAAAGAGATACAAGCAGCGCTAAATTCCCTTAAATCTGGTAAAACTCCTGGGAGTGACGGTTTTTCCGTAGACTTTTATAAACCCCTAGCTGACATCTTATGCCCCTTACTGTTTAAGGTCTTCAAAGAGGCATCTTCACAAGGTAAACTTCCCTATTCTATGACAGAAGCAATTATAACTGTCCTACCAAAAAAAGATAAAGACCCTTCTCTCCCATCCAGTTACAGACCGATATCATTACTTAATATGGATGGGAAAATTTTTGCCAAAATATTAAATTCTCATTTAGAATAAATAATTTTGAAACTTGTCCACACCTCCCAAGCTGGATTTATCAAAAACAGAACTGGTTCTGATCATCTCCGCTCATTACTTAAATTTACAAAGCTAAATCTCTTAAATCACCTGCCGCAGCTATAGCCATCGACTTTGAAAAGGCATTCGATTCTCTCAACTGGACTTATTTGTTTTATGTTCTATCCCACTTTGGTGTCACTAATAAATTTTGTACATGGATTCAATTACTATACACCCTCCCCTCTGCCTGGGTTCCTACTAACTCTACTCTGTCCTCATCCTTTCATCTGGCAAGAGGTACCAGGCAAGGGTGCTTCTTATCCCCCACTCTTTTTATTCTAGCTATGGAACCCCTATCAGCTGCTCTTCATCAATCCTCCATGATCCAAGGTATTCCTAGCAGTAATTCCTGCTATACTTCACTATCCTATTCCGATGACCTCCTCATTCTACTCAAAAATCTTGACATTTCGGGACCACCCTTAATTAAGTTACTTAGCAACTATACTTCACTTTCTGGGCTCGCTCTGAATCTAAACAAATCAGAAACAATGCCACTGAACAATTTTTGTAACCCTTCTATGAATACAATATTAGGTTTTTGTTGGGCCCCTCAAGGTATCTTTTACCTTGGAATATAGATCACCTCTAAAGTAGACAAGATATGGGATGCCAATCTTTCCCCGGTATTATTAAATATTAAAAACACTCTCAATATATGGAAACTACTTAACCTCTCTTTTTAATGGGAAAATCTCTGCTATCAAGATGTCAATAGCTCCCAAAATACTATATCTATGTTCTAATATCTCTTTAACCCTCCCCACTTTTTTTTGTCAGAACTGATGATATAATTGGCAATTTTTTATGGGAAGGCAAAATTCCCAGATTTAGTCATAACAAACTACGTTCCCACTGGTCCAAAGGGGGCTTCGGGCTCCTCTGGTTCCAAGCATATTTTTGGGCCTTCCGCACTGCCCAGACTGTCAAATGGTTTAATAAATCCAGCAATAAATCATCATTGTGGGTCAATATGGAAACATCTCTATGTCCGGGCAATGTCACCACTTCCTTCATTTATAACCCTCTCCCCCTAATTTAAAATGTCACCCTACTATAGCATCATCCATATACTACTGGAAAATAATTCATAAGTGCCTTAAATCCAACCCAACCCCTCTCATATATGCCCCCATTTGGGGGAACTGCAACATCACTCTTGATAATCACCCATTTTTGTGTTGTAATTGGAAAAACAGGGGCATTTTCCTTTTGGAGGATATACTTATACCTCAGAAACTCAAATTAAAATACTTTTATGACCTGCACAAACAATGGAATCTTCCTCAGGATGATATTTCTGGAAATATTTACAGTTACACATGACACGGAACCTTTATCTTCCTACTATTCCTCATCAATCTATATATGATACTATTATTTCTAAATGGATTAAAACAAACTCTAAATTAAATAGCATCATTTACAAACATATCAGAAATACAATTCCAGATCAATGTATCATTGCAAAAAGTAAATGGAGTACCCTTTTAAATTATAACATAACCAATTCACAGTGGCATAACTGCTGGCTATCCTGCCATAAATCTTTCAAGGATAATCGCAGTTCACTCATACAAACCAAAATTCTACATCTGTGGTACAGAACTCCTGAGATTTTGCAAAAAATGGGCTTAATGAACAACAATAAATGTTGGCGCTGTAACTCCCCCAATGGCAATTTGTTACATATTTTATGGCATTGTCCTCCCATACACACTGTTTGGCATCATATTCATTTCTTTGCAATGAAAGTGATTGGTCTATCCTTTGCATTAGATCCAAAACAGGTGCATTTGTTCAAGTACCTTGGAGTCACCATTGATGACTCTCTCACTTATACGCACCACGTAGACTCCCTTGTCAAAGTGGTAAACACAAAGATTGGGGTCCTCTATAGGCATAAGAAATCCCTCACCACGGAAGCACTCCGAATCTCAGTCTCCAGCTCCATACTCTCCACGATAGACTATGGGCTGGTGGTTTATGGAGCTGCTACTGATACAGTGCTCAAAAGGGTCCAAATTGCACTCAATAAGGCATGCCGCCTCACCCTGTGTGCAGATCACTACACTCATACTTGTACCCGTATGAGCATACAAACTGGCTTACCTAAAAGACAGGATCAAATACCAAACTTGCCTCCTGGGAAAGAAGGCACTCCTTGGAAAAACCCTACCATGTATAGGAAACCTGCTTGAGGCTTCTCTCTCAACACACATCACCAGATGGAGGATGAATGGAGCAGTGCCCATATCATTCCGCCGAACCTCACTAGAGCAGCGTGCTTTCTCCTATCGGGCCCCCCTCTGGATAAATGAACTCCTGATGAAATTACAAACAAACAAAAGCCTGTCTCAATTCAAAGTAGGCCTCAAACAGCACCTAGTGTCTAACTCAAAATGCACCTGCTTCTCATGCCCCACTTGATAGACAGGCCTACCCCCAAGGTAACACCAAGCAGTGCTACCTACAGAACCCTGCCTCCATTCCAGCCTAGCCAAGGGCTTAAATAAGCTATTGGTCCTCTTTAAACGCAGTTGGTACTGCCCTCCCAACCCCCATACACATACACCATACTTGACAAAGCCCTCTGGAGCTGCTCCCCATCACAGCCCCCTGTTTCACTATCCCCCACCTCTCGCTGTCTGCGGCTGGTTTAAAACCCAATCCACCTTGTTTCACTGTCACCCAGCCTCTCACCATCTGGGATAGCGTTAAACCCTATGCAGTTACTCTGCCATAGTCTATCAATGGATTTGGAGGTTTCCAGGGGTGTGCTACCTAGGGCAACCGATTAGAAATAGCTTAGTATTCAATTACAACTGCTCAGTTTTTTTCCCCATTTGTCTAACTGTCATGTAATCGCTCTTTAATGCCTAATGATCAGGCCTCTGTAACCACTGAATATGTGTATTGTCTTATTGTCCACCCTGACGTGGAACCTTTGTAAAAGAGTTCACGCTCAAAGGTCTTTCCGAAATACTAATTAAACAATTAAATTAAACAATTAAAACATTGCATATTTGGTATTTTCAATGCTCAGTCATACAAAATATCCCATTCTCAGAATAGGTGGTTATCCCTACTATTCCTTCAAGTTAAACGCCTTATACTAATGCAATGGAGATCCAACATCATTCCCACCCTCCCGGATATTCTCAAACAACCATCTCAATACGCCATCCTTGATTGTATGACATAGTTAGCCTCTGACCGACTTAATTTATATAATAAATGCTGGCAGGACTATTTTAAATATTTAAACACATCTACACATATCGTCACTTAATCCATGGGTTGTTATATGTTCACATTGGAATCTCACTTCTAGCTCTTTCGTTCCTTTTTCATCTCCTCTCTTTCTATCTTTTTATCTCCTTTTCTTCTTCCCTTTCCCTCTTCATTCTTGTTTACTTTCTTAGATATTTTTCTCTTTTTTATGTTCTTCCTTTATACAATCTTACACATACTTGTATTAAATTACAGCATAATAGAAGTACAATCACTATTGCTCATATTTCTTATTTATATCTACTCCTTTTACCCCTTGAACTATAAATTGCCATATTTTCTCTCTATCATACAGATTGTACTGCTACATATTGTTTTCTCACATTTGTTTTCTCCTTTAATATCATTGTATAATACTTCAGACAACATGTTTTTTCCTTCTCTCATTAAGAATTTATGTAAGTGTATATTGGAGAATGTAGTGTATTTGTATGTATAATCACAATAATTACAATAAAAAGATTAACTGTATAATGAGGGACACATCTCCAAACATGGACATACAAGGTCAAGCCTGTGTGGAAAGCATTGTCTTCACCTGTGCACATTTAGTTTTTATTTAACACATTAGAATATTATGCATTTCTATTTTAAAGTCTGAATTTACAGCACATTCTCTGGGCATGTGAAGTCAGAGTGGTGAAAACCTTTTTGGCACTCTGACACCCTTGGCGCATGGAACAACAGCACCGGGGACTTAGAAAATCATGCTTTCTGTGGGGGGCTGTGCCCCCCACCCCCCATGTGGGGGACTTCACCCCCTGCACCACCATACTAAAGGATTCTCAACTTCAAGGGGGTGCATGTCGGGGAGGGGGCTAAAGCATGAAAAATAAAGTTTTGGATTGGGCGCAATAAAATTGCACCAGTGCCTGGACCCAAACCCGGTACCTCACCCACCCCAGTCGCAGGCCACCACCCGATGCCATGGCATAGCTGGGCAACACACCGCAGCATCACCCCAACATCCCTCCGCCCCTGCCCAGCCTACGCCACCATGTTCCTTCGCTCAAGCATACATATAGCCGCACATCCTGTCGCCAATTCGCCCCACACCCCCACATCCGGCCTCCCTCCCATTACAATTTGGGATTTCACCCTGAAGGTGTCGCCATTATGGACGGTGCCCTTCTACATATGTCCACATCACAGGCTACCCACTTTTCTATGAAGGATGGAGGAAGACAGAGAAATTTTGAGGGGTAAAATGAAGGGCGTCCCTCATAATCGGGGACAGTTGAAAGGTATGCTTTACTGTGTCACAGGCATTGTTCAGACGTTATCTGGAACCACATCTGAAAATGCAAATTACGTACTTACCATAATTCTTGATCTTCTAGGAATATCTTCACTATTTATTCACACTAAAGGGTCTCTTAGGCCAGAGGTACTAGGACCCCAGGAGAGCCAAAACTTTTAATGAAGGCTGGCGCTGAGGCAACCTGTGCACATGCATGGCATCCATGAGAGTGGCTTGCGGCCGCAAGCTTACCTCGGCACCAGCCCCCAACTGCCTCAGTTCCTTTTTCACCAGTGAGGTGCAGTAGAACCTAACTAGTAGTTATGCAGTAACACTAAGGACATAAGGAGCACTAGTGACCTGTGTAAGAATGGTGAACATGTGAATAATACAGTGTCTCCACAGCTGAAGCTTTGAACAAGGGGAGAGGACCAGTAAGTAGAGTACACTGGAGTGAGCTTGGGGGATGGTGGGTGGACGTGTGAATAAATGGTGACAATATTCCTAGAAGATCAAGAATTACAGTACGTATGTAATTTTCATATCTTCCAGGAATGTATCTTCACCATTTATTCACACTAACGGGTTAGAGTACCAAGCTGAGATAGAACCACTGGGGTAGGGTGGTAGGAGTGAACTGCTCCCTCAGGACTGAAGTCCCATTCAGGACAGTCTTGCAAAAGTGAAATACTGCCTGGCACTAACATGCAGGGCATAGTGCATAACCAAAATGTGCACTGTAATCCCAGTTACAGCTTTTCAATGTATCACTGACAGGCACAGAACAAACCTCTGCTAGGGATGTGACCACTGTAGTGGCAGAGGTGGTGCGTACCTGACCTTTCAACATGACCTATGCCCTGGCACAGCAGAAGTGCAGACTGTGACGTGGACAGCCAGTTCTGAGTGCTGTATGTATGATTTTTTGTAAAATAAAAAAAAATGTGTTATGAACTGTCTCCCATGAGAAATGCTGAAACAGCATGTGAGATCACACACACACACCTAGGTTTTAGATACAAGGTGTTACGTGGAAGGCCAGAAGCTAATTACAGAGTAGAACAGGCCTTGATCAGGAATCTCCTTCTAAGTTAATTATAGCTTTAACTGCTAAAAGGGAAATCAATATCCCTTTTATGACGTTTCGAGGGGGAAACCAGGTTTAGTACACTGGTGCGAAATCATAAAGATGCCTAGATGTCCTGGGAAGGGGAAGATGCTCATATATCAAAGAGAGTCATTTGAAGAACATGAGTTATGCTGAGGTTGCAGAATTTAATACTTGGAAAAGACATCCTGTTTTTGTATAGATATTTTTTTTATATATTCTGACAAAGAAGCTAGGTGACCTCACACAAAGGGGTTTGCAAATACAGTTTTCTTTAAGGAATATTCTGTTTTACTACACAGAGACACTTCTAGCTAGACTCTGACAAAGAAACATCTGTGGGCACTTTAAGCAGGTATTTAGAGAGAGACACAAATCTAAGTACTGTAGTAAGAATTGCACTGTTAAAACATGTTTTGTTTAACAGATTTGTATGTCTTGTGATATAATAGTTCTGTATTTTATGTGTTACATATTTTTTATCTACTGTAGTAAAACTCTATTTTTAGAGCTTACTTGGTCTGTCTTTGATTTCTTTCCTTTACAAGTAGAGTATATATGGTTAAAGCAGACACTATACATAAGCTTTAATGGTGATACCAAACTGGAAAAAGGTAAGCGTTTTAAATCTGAGGTCTTTTATTACAGTTTTTAAGGGTTCATTTCTGTAAACTGGGTTAGGTGCCCGTAGGCAAAGATATCTGGCCCCCTGAAGACAGAATTATCTGAGCCTGTGCATTGGGTATGCTAGCAAGAGGTTCACAGTTTGAATCCCTCCAAGAACTTGAGACCAAAGGTTGGCTTGAACCCACAAAAACAGACAAGAGGGTTACCTTGTTCTGTTAACTGCTCACAAGACTGCGCTCAGAGGTTGGCACTTTGGGAGTAGAGGGCTGACCTGCTGAGTGGGTTTGTGACACAGACAGCTCACAACCCAGGCAGAAATGCACTTGAGTGGCGCAGGCTGACCCTTTCCACTGGAAGCAAGGAGTGTAGAAACAGTTCGGACTGTTTGAAATTCTGGTTCTGTCCAGGTGAGGAGTGAGGACCCCCTGAATGTTCAGAGACTGGAGAGAGTGCCCTCCATCATTCTGGAAGCTGGCAAGTACAGTAGGTAGGCAGAACAGTGGCAGGTTCAGAGAGAACTCTGATGCCACTTAGGAAGGAACTTATTGAGTGTGGAGCACTACCTTATCCCTGTGGGAAACAGTATAAGGCAAATATGTGATCAAGAGATGGAAGTCAGGCAATCTTAAAGTAGAAGAGATGGCCACTAGAAGGCTGCTTTCCAAGTAGAAACTTAGCTCACAAGTCCCAAAAAGTCTCAAAAGGCTTGTGGGTGAGCATGTCCAGCACAAGGTTGATATTCAGGCAACTACCAACTTCCGGATGAGGGGCCTCATCTGAAAAAATGCCCTCAAATATTGCAGGAATGGAGTAGAAGACCCTGAGACAGCTTGTCCAACCTGACAGAATGATCCTCTGTTGGCTGAGCAAAAGCCTTGTTAAAAGAGAAACCATATCTGCAGAGGCCACAGGATGCAAAGAAAGTGATTTTGCCCCCTTGCACATCCAGTTTGAGTAATATTCCCAGCAAAAGGGGGCTTGGAGGGACGCATACAGAAATGATTTTGCCACAGCAATCTGAAAGCATCCTGGCACAAAATAAGCAGAAAATGTCATGTTTTGGTCTTCTAGAGCAGACTCGAGGCAGTTTGTGCAAAAGAGTCCACATCTCGGGTGCCCCACTTACTATACGGTGATCTTACAAAATCAGTTGTGAAGAAGGACGCTGTTTGTCTGAGTGTACAGTGTGTACTAGACACCAGGCAGATAATTGGCCTGGAGTAGGATCCCCTGCTCTAGGCCCTCTTTCAGCACTCTCATAGCTTCTCAGCAAACATGGTAAGAGAGTGCTCTTCATTGTTTGTTCGTGTAATACAAATCAGAATGTCATCTGTCCACAAAAGAACTGTTTTGTAGCTGTTGAGATCCACTAGGGCTAAAAGGTCATACAAAAACAGTTCGCATGTGCAACCCACTGAAGTGGAGATGGCACTCTGATGGTCAGGTTCCAGACACCTTGTGACTGGAACACTGACAGTGGGCTACCCAACAGGAAGACCTACTAATAGAGAGTTGCCTGGGGTTCCACAGAGAAGGGAAACTATGGAGGAGGTTCTCCACTGAGTGGCAAGCGAGTGATCAAACCAGGGGCTTGATCAGCTGCCATAAGGCCCAGCATGGATTGCAATGGGTGGGCATAAACAGAGCTGCTGTCCAAAAAGTAGCATGCTTTATGCAGGATCATCTATATATTGCCCTTAAGGGAAGGCTAGGCCCTGACTGTATCCAGGGGAGCTCCTAGAAACAGCAACTACTGCAAGGGTCAGAGCCGAGACTTCTAGACTCAACACAACTCCAAGAAGGGAAGGAAGTGAGAGGCTATGGCTAGAGCTTTGTGGCTGGATGAAGTGGCTATCAGCCAACTGTCCAGGTAACTTAAGAGTCCTAATATCTCAGGTGCACTGTGATAGTGCAGGGGGCAGTGCCTAGAAGCTTGCATATTCAGGGAACTAACCTGTCCTGGAGAAATAAAAGAACTGGTAACTGCTTGGATAAAATCCTGTATATGGCAGTCAGCAGAATCCACCCCCCCCTTTTTTTTGTAAACCCTATACCAGGGGCAAGGTGAGCTCCAAAGGGATAGACACAAAGAGAAAAAATACCCTTGGAGCTAGCAAGCACAAGAGCATGTCATGAGGCACAGCAGAAGTTCCTGGGTCTGAAGAGTCCAATGAAAGAAGTCATTAATTCCACCCTTAGAAGAGATGGAGGAAAACTTATCTTTCTCAATCCTCCCCCCCGCCCGTGGGAGAAGAGTACTGAGTTTCCCCTAAGCTGAGAACATCTGGCATCAACTGGGAGCCAGTCAGAACACCATAGAGGGTGCCAGAGATGGCAGTACAGACAGTGCATACCTGGCCCAGATCTGGCACGGGACCTGGCCCCAATGCTGGCCCTGGAACCGGTCCTGGCATCAGACATGATGCTGAACCCAGTGATGGACATGACGCCAGACCTGTACCAGACCTGACTCTGGACCAAACACAGCGCCGGGCATAACATGACACCGAATGGCAGCGAGCCAACATGGTGCCAGGTCAAAATGGTGCTGGGTCAACATGGCACTAGCTCAAACACTGCACTGGCTCAAACATGGTGCTGGCTCACATATGGTGTTAGCTGAAACACAACACCAGCTCAACAGGCAGACCCCTCACCACACACTAGAGGCACGAACTGGCAGCAAGGCAGGAGAGGGAGAGGGAGGGAGAGAGAGAGAGAGAGAGATAATATCAATGTGGCATAAGGGAAATGCTGAAGAGCCGAACTGGCACTAGAACCAGGGCTAAGAAGGCACCAAGACAGGCCTAGAAGGCTGAATGTGGCACCAAAGCCAGCCCCAGAGCACCAAAATCCCTGGTAGCACCGAGGTGATGAGAGCAGTACCCAGCTGGTCCTACCAAGTGACACAAGGTAAAGGTACAGCCAGCAGGGCAGGAGTTGGCGGCATAGCCACCAGCAAAGGGCAGAAGGTCATTGCTGGAATCAAACACTTCAACTGGCTTGGGGATCCTTGCCTGGTGGGTTCTGTGCCACCAACCTATGAGGGCCAGGGACTGGACCCACCAGTAGTGACACCACAGCCTAAAGCTACACCCACTGCTCTGAACAGCTGTCCAGGGAAGACCTCCCACTGGGGACTCCCCTAAGGACAGAGGGGGGGATTCCAGGCCTGAGATCTCAGTGTCCCAGTACCAAGGCCCACAGCAATGTGGACCATGTGAAAAGGGCCATGGTCCCAGGAACTGTCTCATGGAAGACTTCCTGTAGGGCGACCTTGAGTGGTACCATTTCTTTCTCACCCTGAAAGGTGAGAGAAAGAACTAGAGACCAAGTGGTGTGAAGAACCCAACTGGAATCAGGAACCAGCCCACTCCTTCATGCTCCAGAAGGCTGTGCTTCTCCCAAGCACAGGACCACCCATGGTCAGAACCCTTCCTTCCCACGAAAGTGGACTGGACGCAGCTCCCGCTGCCACAGCAATCTGCTAACCACAGCCAAACACAGCATCTGACCCAAAATGGCACCAGGTCAAAAACAGAGCTGGTCCCAACACGGCACTGGGCCAAACATGGCACCAGCCCAAACACGGTGCTGGGCCAAATGCCAGGAAGGCTCACTGTTATGATCCTGTAGAGACGTTATGATGGGGCTCAGAAGGTCTGAGAGAAACTGACAAAAAAATGTTCATAGAACCACAAAACTGATATAAAAATAATAAATTCTACCTTTAAACAACTAAAAACTAAAATGAACCGAAGCAGCTGTCGAATAGACATGAAGTTCTGATTCCTGAAGGGTGAGTAACATCATCATTGAAGTGCATTCAACAGTAGGAAAAAATGTACTGAGGCAGTTGAGGGCCAGTGCCAAGGTAAGCCAGGTGCCATGAGCCACTTTTGCAGTGCCGTGCATGCGCACAACTTGCTTCGGCACCAGTCCTCCTCGAAAGTTTTGTGTCCTGCGGGGTCCTATTGCCTCTGGTCTAAGACCCATTAGTAAATGGTGAAGATACATTCCTGGAAGATCATGCTTTAGGTTGACCAGCATAAAAGACAAACTCATGATCTTTACCCAGATAAAAACAATTAGGTAAATGTTAAAATCCATCTTCAATTTGCGGCAAACATACCTGTACCTTTCACTCTCAGATCCTTTTGTTCTCCAAATCCATTATAGGATCTGGAGATCCCAGCACCAAACATTTATACTTCAGCCAGCAAAAAATATTTGCAATTCTGAGTCCCTCATTTTTTTTTTCCATAAAAAGAATTTTATTCAAAATAAAAGCAGATACATACATTTCACAGTCAGTTACAGAAATCCTTTAGCACAAACCAATGACAGTGTATCACACTATTAACTACAATTTTTCTAAGATGTCTCTTCAAAAGTATATAGCTATAAACAAATAAAAGGTGCACAGATAAGGTGTTCAGGTGCTACAGTAGTGTGACCCATTCTCTTATAGTCTATGCCATCACAAAGAAGCACACTTTCTTGTGGAGTTAAATCCACCAGGAAGGGGGCCCATTCTCTAGTGAAGTGGTCGAGCATATCCTTAACAAGAAGGGTCAGTCTCTCCAAGGCCAGGGTGTGTACTGCCAGCATGCACCAAGTTATACTGTAGGTGGGGCACATGACACCCATGTACTTTGAATGCAATGTCTTGCCAGGATTAAAAGAGTCCTCACCCACCTCAGTAGTGGCTCCCAGTCTCCCCCTTCTTCTGATTCCACTCCAAATAGGCATGTCAGTGGGCCCAGCAGGATCACCCTGCCCCCCATCCTCCCCACCTCTAGGGCCACTGTTCTCCAAAACTGCTGTAATACGGGGCAGGTCCAGAAACAATGGATATATGTACCCACTTCCTGGCCACATCTTCCACATAACAGGATGATATTTATGAACTATAGATGAGGGGTTATATACTCTGTGTATAAATTTGTAAAAAGCTTCTTTAAACTTGTTACAGAGTAGAAGCCCCATATGCATGGAGAGTAGTACCGCCCAGTCCCGCTCTTGTATCTGAATGCCCAGATCCCACTCCCAAAGTGTCCGGGTCTTGAGTGAAAGATCCGGCATACAGTGCCTAGATTTCCTGACAACTTGCCCTATAAAACCTTTTGCTTCCCACTTTGAACCCTGAAAAAGTAATTCTATTTTCTTCATTTCCACCATTCCAGGCCCTTCTCTAGCCAACAACGCCATATAAGCCCTAACTTGGAAGTACCTGAACAAGTGCCCATCTCCCAGGTTTAGTCACTGACGTAAGTCCAGGAAAGAGCAAAGCCCTTCCCTACCACAGAGGTTCTCCAGGTTTCTTATCCCCCTTTTTTCCCATATCTTAAACCCAGGGTCTTCCAAACCAGCCAAAAAATAGGGATTGCCGGCAACCAGCACCATATACGTATCCACTGCTACTGCCCCCCTCCGCCTTAATAATTTGCCCCAACTATCCAGTTCTGTCAGGACCAGTGGGTTCCTAGTCTCTTGCCCTCTATATGCCCCAAGACCCCGTTTCTCTAAGTATGCAGAGAGCCTCACCTTACAACCCCGCTGCTCGAGGTCCAGCCACCGAGCCGTCTGGGGCATATTAATCCAATCGCTAATATATTTCTGTTGAATAGCCAAATAATAGTTCCCTATATCTGGAAAATTAAGTCCCCCCCTCTCTGTATCTACCTTAAGACATTGTAGACTGACTCTTGGGCACTTCCCCTTCCAAATGAATGAGGAAAACATACCCTCTAGCCTCCTAACATCTCTCCTAGAAATTCCCACATGTATCATCTGTATAATGTATACCAATCTAGCAAAGATATTCATTTTAATCAGGTTAATTCACCCAAGCCAGGAAATCCGAAGTGACATCCACCTTTGTAAATTAGCCTCTATGGTCCTAAGTATAGGGACATAATTCAGGTCATAGAGGGAGCACAAAGACCAACCAATTTTGATCCCCAGGTATGTGAAATGTCCTCCCACCTTCTTAAAACCCCATCCCTGATCCCGTCTCATTGTCTTAGGGAGTCTCATGAGTTCAGATTTATTGAGATTGAGTTTGTACCCCGAAAACCGTGCAAATTTCCCCACCAGTTGCAAAAGAATAGGCATGGAGGCTTCGGGCTCTGTGATGAAAAGCAACATATCATCCGCATACATTGCGAGTTTGTGCTGCTCCCCTGAGATCCCCTGCACCCCTCAAATTCTCTCTTCCTGCCAGATCGCTATCACCAGTGGCTCCACTGTCAAGGCAAAAAGCAGTGGGGACAGAAGGCAGCCCTGCCTCGTACCACTGCCTAAACCAAATCCCTCTGAGAGTATGCCATTTACCAGTACCTTTGCCTGGGGGGAATTATAAAGTGCCTGTGCCCAGCCCACAAATGTGTTCCCCAGAACAAACCGGGTTAATGTCTCAAACAAATAGCCCCATTCCACTCGATCAAAGGCTTTTTCAGCAGCCATGGATATGACGCAGGTGTCTTCTTTCTGCTTATCCGCTCCCCAGATCACATTCAAAAGTCTCCTCACATTGTGGTACGAGAGACGTCCCTTAATGAACCTGGTTTGGTCCGGGTGAACAATGCTGGGCAACACTACTTCTAGTCGACCCGCCAAGACCTTTGCCAAAATCTTGGCATCACAATTCAAAAGCGATATCGGCCTGTATGAGGCGCACTCTGAAATATCTTTCCTGGCTTTGGGGATCAGGCAGATCACCGCATCTGAGAATGTCTCTGGAAGCTTCAGAGTCTCCCCTTCCACCTGCTGAAAGTTACTGCACAGTGGATCAGACAGCTGCCCCACCAAGCATTTATAATATTATACCGGGTAGCCATCCGTCCCACTCGCCTTCCCACTCCGCAGTCTATGAATGGCCTGCACCACTTCCTCTCTCGTAATAGGGACATTTAAAGCATTCTTTTGTTCCCTTGTCAACTTGGGTAACTTCAAAGCGTCCCAAAAAAGGCTTGCCCCAAATCCTTCATCCCCCCTCACCGTTCTGTCATATATAATTTTTCGTAAAACCTCTGGAAGCACTCCCATATCTGCTGTGCCGACTTATGCAACACTCCCTGCCTGTCTTTGACTGCCGTAATATGAACTGGGCACCTCCCTCCCCACATCAGTCTTACCATCAGGGGACCTGATTTGTTACCCAATTCGTATAACTTTTTTTTCCCAAATGTCCATGGCTTTCTGGCCTCCCCACCGAGTAAAGCATTCAGCATCTCCCTGGCTACTTTCAACTGGGCTCTTACTATGTCCTCCTCCCCTCCTGCAGCACACCTCTCCAGCTCCCGCACCTGCCTTTCCAATTCTGTCCTTTTAGTTTGTTTTTCCCTTTTTACTTTAGCCACGTATTTAATAATCATCCCCTGCATAAATGCCTTCCCTGCGTCCCAAATGACAGCTTTACTTGTGGGGGAATTCACATTCGCTGCCCAATAAATCCCCCACTGCTCCTCCAGGTATTCCCTAAAGGCTTTATCCCTTAGTAGATAAGTCAGGAACTTCCGGTGGGGGGGAGGCCCTCCCTCGACTTGTTCATGACCAGGGATGTAACCACCATGGTATGGTCAGAGATGTGGATAGGACTATGTCGCAAGGTCTGCATCCTCACATACCAGGCCTGCGGGAGAAACATATAGTCTTTCCTAGACCAGGTGCCATGTGGGTTAGAGTAGAAAGTATATTCTTTGGCCCCAGGGTTTGCCTCCAACCAGCCGTCTATCATCCCCAGTTCTATCAGTCCCCTACGCCACTGGCGAATCGCCTCATGCTGTCTACCTCTGCCCTGAGAGTGATCTAGACTGGAATCCAGGGTACAGTTCAGGTCTCCCCCTAGAAGCAGGCCCAGGAACTGCTCCCTAATCAAAATGGAGAGGATAGTACTGTAAAATGATGCTTCAAATACTGCTGGGGAATATATGTTACCAAACATCACCTGTTCCCCCCACAACTCTCCTACAACAAAAATGTACCTACCCCCAGTCTGGTCCTTAACCACCCACTGCACCTGGAAAGGAAGGTGTTTGTATAGAAGGATAGTGACCCCACGTTTATAAGCCTTGAATGAGGCAGCAAAACATTTTCTCACCCAGCCCAGTGCCAGCTTTACATGCTCCGCTGCTGTGAGATGCGTCTCCTGTAACATGGCAACCTGTACCCCCTGTCTCCGCAAAGCCGTGAGGAGACTGGTATGCTTTACTGGGGTCGCTATCCCCCACACATTCCATGAGCATACAATTAGATCTTGTCGGTTCGCCATGGAAAATATATAACATTATCACGATTACTCCCCTCTGTGCTGTGACACATGTTCCCACAGTCCTGTTGCAACAAGCAGGTGGCTCTCTCCATGTCCCCCCACATTTCCTATGCATCTGATACACCATGTTTTTAGAGCTGCATGTATGTGTGCAAAAACATTCGAACAATAACATAGTAAACATAAAACAACAAATTTGAACAGATTCAACCAACCCCCCTCAATATTTCCCAAACCCAACTTAAACATCCCCTGCCCTCCCCCTTTTCCCTCAGCAGTCATATCTTGCCATGTGTGTTCTGCACTCTTTGCTTCAGAATTCCAACTTCCCATCCCAGTTTCCCCAACACTCCTCTTTGACACTATCTGCCACATTTGCTGAAGTGTCAGTAAAATCCCCATACCCGTCCTTGTCCCACCCTCTGCCCCAACCCCGGAGTATATCGTTCGCTCGCTCTTCCATTCCCTTCCCCTGCCTGTAATTATCATGAAGATTACCCCCAGGACCGCACACCCAGAGAGTGCGTAACCCACCCAATCAGATCTAGTTAGCCATTTCCCACCTCCACTGCATGCTCTGCTGCCCCCAGGGCCCCACAAGGCCCATCCAGATGAATAAACCCAGCTTCGGGCGATGTGATCAACCGAGTCTCCTTTTGAGAGTGGGGAGAAACCCCCCCATACTGCCTTAAGTCCACTCTCTGGAATGCACGCCAGCCCCTCCATCTTTAAACCATGATCTCTTAAAAATAACAGGAGGGGAAAAGGGAGGAAATAAGGAATTCAACCGGCCCCCTCTCCCAGTTGGGCTCCTACTTGTCAGTCCCTACACAAGTCTTAGGCTCTAGGCAGCCGCCCCACGTATAACCAGCAAACCTTGCTCCAAGCTGTTTCCCGCCCATCATCAGCACCCCCCGCTAGTTCCCTGCAGATACCCCAGATATTATTTGTCTCCTCCATAACTCTCTTAACTCCTAGCAATAAACATCAATGCCAGCAAAAAAAAGGAAAGAACATTTTTTAAACTAGGAGCAAAATGAAAGCAGTTGTAAAAGTCTTCGTAAGTCCAACAAGCCCAATGGGGCCATATTCAGGTACCCTGCACCTCCTATCAGCAGAGCATGGGAAGAGGGGGTGAGAGTCCAACAAGAGATACATTCCCAACGGGGGAAAAGAAAATACAGCACATACCTCTGATGAGCTTCCCTGCGCCTTTAACTTGCCAACAAACACAGAGCTTCAGTATAATTCTGCAACTGCTCCCCGATGTTAATGTCCAGTTAGATTCATCACACTGGCAGTAGCTCGAAAATCAACCCACTTTCTTTTTCAGTTCCTCCACAAACTTCGTCACCTTGTCTGCTTCCCAAAAAGAATAAACTGCACCCTCGTGTTTGACTTGTAAGGTAGCAGGGTAAATCAAGTAATTTTCGACCTTGAGGGCCCGAAGTGCAGCCATAATTTCATTGAACATTTTTCTCTTTTTCAGGAGCCTCGCCGAGTAGTCCTGAGATAAAAAGAGTCGATGGCCCTCAATCATCAGCTGGCCTTTCTCCCAGTAAGCCTGAAGCACCGCCTCACGATCAGGATAGTGGTGGAACCTCATAATCAATTGGTGAGGTGGCTGTCCCTCAGGCGGCCGCGGGGCATGACTGCTGATGCGCATGTTCCAGCTTTTTTTCTTTTTTTTAGTCTTTTGGTAACCGGGTAAGGCCCACTAGGCACAAGTGCCTGTTTTCGGGGGTGACCTGGGAGCACTGGGCGGTTAAGTGACTTGCTCAGAGTCACACAGTATGCAAGTGGAGACTGTGAGAATCAAACCCAGGTCTAGTCTGCTGGATGTACCAAGCTCGTTCTCAGCTCATTACTCTAACCTCTAGGCTATACTACCAGCCCTGCAGAAAGCTTAAGTCGCCCATTCTTGACATCGAGATCCAACAGCTTTGGTAGGGACTCAGCACAGAAGTCTAAAGCACTCCCTCCTTCCATCCCCTTTGGTAGCCTTCAGAGATGGAGATTAAGTCTCCGGGGATAATTTTCTTGGTAGTCTTCTGCCTCCTTCATGTCTTCTAACTCTTTTTGCCGGGACCCCATGCAGCTCATCCTCGAGTCTTGAAACCCTCTCCTCTGCCTCTGTTATTTGGGTAGCTTGGTTCGTTGCTGCATTAAGACCTTCTGCAGCCGGTCATCAATTCTTGTCTCCAGTTTGCAAAGTCATGGCTCCAAAGCTGCAAGGATCTGGCCCGTTAACTCCCACCCCAAGGCGCTCACTTCCGCAGCAGAGAGAGAGACCACTTGATGGCTGTCGGCCTGCACACAGGCCGCATTTCTCTTTGAGGCTTTTCCAGCTGTTCTTTGACTCTTCCCTGCTTCTGGAGTCAGATACTCATCTATGTTGTGTCAGTATTCAGTCTTCTGTCAAAATAAACTGTAAGTCTGAGTGAATTAATATTTTTTATTCTTAATTTTACTCCGGTGAGGAGGAGTGAAGTATGGACACATTTAGTCACGTCTGTTGCTCATTAGCGCCCCCGACTCCCTCATTTTTAAAGAGGATGGCTACCATTTTAAAGACAAGTTTTGTGTAGCCCACGCGCCATGTGTCAGTGGGCTACTACCCCTGCCTGTTTGTCTTCAAACAGGTTAAGGAGCCTGGGTCCTGCTACGGTGGTGTTTGGGGTTCTGTACCATAGTTATGATGAATAGCATGGTGCCTCCACCCAGAGTAAATTGTGAACGGCTCAGGTGACCAGCTGATGCAGCCCCCTGGGATGCTGCACCTCCCCACCTCCCCTGCCAACCACCCGACACACTGTTCCCCAGTGGCAATAACCATAATCAACATACACTTGACTCTCTACAAAATACTCTTCACACAGCTGTTCCAAACAATATCTCACAGCTTTATTAGGGGAAAACAGGGTTAGGATAGGGGAAGGGAACATTGTTTAACCAGGAGTAGCACACTAAGCTGAAGCTTGTTTCCAGATGCAACCTGGGAGCACAAGGAAGTTAACTTGCTCAGGATCACACAGTATACTCTTAGGCGGCTGTGGGATTCAAACCCAGGTTTCCAGATCGGCGGCTCAGAGCCTTAACTCACTGCACTATACTGCCTTCTAATAGGGATATGGATACCTGGATAAGGGATAGCTGTGGAGAAGGGGAAATGGTTAGAGTAATGAGTAAAGCAATAACAACTGGGCCCGTAGGCCAAACCACCTCTGTGGCCCACCCCACTGGTACCGGTGTAAAGTTTGAAAGGTCTATCTGGGTACCCAATAGGTGCAGGCCTGGACATTGCCATGGGTTGGCCGGCTGTTGGGGCCCTAGGATGCTGGAAAGTTAACATTAGTTTAAACTGAAACACTCCTCTTGAACTTCAGGGCAAGCTCTGGGTACTCATGGCTTGATGATTTTTAGCAGTCTCCAAGATGCAGGCCTTTCACTAGTCTGAAAGTGAGGAGCTCCATTCTCAAAGGGCACAACATGGGGCAGCAGATTGGTGCTCGCTATTAGGCCTTGATCGTGATTGAAGGTCTAGCAGCTTGTCCCCTTGATTGAAGATCTGGCCACTTGTCACCTTCAGCATCTTCTGGCCCGTTGCAGAGCGAAAAACGCAGGTCCCAACCAGCCTCGGCAGGCCCAGATCCAGGAGTGGCTCCACAGCCCGGCTCCCCCAATGGGTCGCAGGTGCCCTAGCACCCCAGAAAGCACCGGTGACCCCAGAAGGCTAGCAGGCCCCACTCGGAAAGGGTTAGCAAGTTCCCTTCCTGGCTCTGGAGAGTGCCTCTGAAATGGGTAGAGATCACTCTGTTCCTGCACCAAAACAGCAATTCCAAGGGCAGCCAGGCAACTTTAAACTTCCATTCTGTGGTGCCGTTGGGCCACTGACTTGCAAGCTTTAAGCAACAGCTCCACTTCACACTGAGACGCACAGCAGTAGCAAGAATTCTGGAACAGAAAACACCTGCTCACCTTTATGCTCCACAGTCTCTGAATTTCGGATCAGCTTCCAAAGCAGCTTCAGCTGGGACACAGCTCTCAGAAATTTGTCCAGTCCTCGAAACAGTTTCCACACAGCCTGGCTTGTACCTAGTTCCAGGAATGTTCAAACTCTCAGTGCAGCTTCTCGGAGTTCCAAAACAGTGCAGGATTTCTGCAGTGAAAAGTCTCTTCCATAAGAAACAATGCGGTTCCAAGTAGCCTGAGCGTTCTCACACCAGCTCAGTTCCTCTCACAGAAACATAGAAACATAGAAGTTGATGGCAGATAAGGACCGCAAGGCCCATCCAGTCTGCCCATTTCTTTTTCTACCTTATAAATATGCCATCAGCTTTTGCTCTGTCAATGGCCTATCTATTCATGCTCATCTATATTGCTCTCTTATGCCTATCCCATGACTGTTTGAATCCCTGCACTGTATTCATATCCACCACTTCCTGAGGTAGGCCGTTCCATGCATCCACCACCCTTTCTGTGAAAAAGAACTTCCTCACATTACCCCTTAATCGGCCTCCCTCTAATCTCATGCTATGTCCTCTTGTCCTGCTTTTTTTTTTCCAACCCAGACACAGTTTTAAAACTGACTTCAAGCGCCGCGTCTCCAGCTGTGTGAATGAGTGCATAAATATCATTTGCAAAAACATCAGGCTATCTTTTAAGAGTGCACAACCCACAAACACTCCATTTGGCGACTCCACCATACCTCCGTTGTATTTAAGTCTTACTGCATTTCTCTTTTTGGCAGACTCTACAGAAGTAGCAAAGAAATCAGTGAATAAATGAGGACCAGTACCCCCTCTGTGGTCCGGGTCCATTCAGACCTGGATCCTGTTAAGGAGATCCAGTTGGCACTAGGCCAGATCTAGAACTCTCAAAAAGCTCGGCCCCCCCCCCCCGATATCACAGGGGAATATGCATTGTTGTCATTAACAGTGTCCTTAACAATATCATCTGTTGAAACCTATTGTGACTCTGTAACCATAGGCTGCTGGGTAACCACTTCCACATTCGAGGCCACAGTTAGTGAGTCTGCCATTTCTATTTGTGTAATTCCCCTGCCACTACCCCATTAGTGTTCTTTTCAGATAATGTTACAAGCTGTGGAGCCGCAGTCTCAGATCAGTCTACTGCTTGAGAAAGCACAGTATCATCAAAAGTTTCCTTTCCTTCAGGAGAAGGTAGAACCGCATTAAGCACAGCGTGAACTGAAGCAACAATTTTAACTGCTGTTCCCCTCGTCTTTACCTGCCCCAATTCTCTGTCTTGTGATTCCTGTGGTATTCCTGCAAATGGGTTTGTGGCAGAAGAATCTGTTCATTCCAGGGACATACGAACATATGAAACTGCCAGCAGAAACAGACCTCATGGTCTATCAAAGTCTGCTCGGGTGTGCAGCTAGCACCCCTAGATTGCAGCTGCCCCAACCCCCATCTTCAGGACGTTCACAGCACTATTCCCCCAGTTCTCAGCACTATTCACCCAGACCCTCCCTCATTCCCTGTCCCATGCCCTTTTAAAACTTTCCACCATCTTACATGATATCACCCCCTCTGTTAGGGTAGGGTCACGCTGGTAAAATCTGTGGACTTGAAGGCAAAGCAGCAGAGTACGCTGTTGCAACCACCTACATACCCATATGTTTTCGATGAACGTCAGTGTAACCCAGAGCAGTCATCTACAGTACATGGAGTCCCCAGGGTTCTTCTCCCAACCTGCTTTAGTCAGCCTTTCGTCAATCAACATGGAAAATGGAGGCTCCTTATGGGCTGAAGCTTTGAATGTCCATCTCCTTGGTGTGCGGCGATGTCTGCTGTTCCCAGCCACAGTAACCAGCATATCCAACGAACAACTGAGTCTGATGCTGTTACTGACAGTGGAACTGGCCCTGTTCCCCTGACAGTTCTCTTGGTGCTACGCTGGACTCCCACAAACAGTTTTTCTGTTCGAAGCACCTCTGATTTTCTTCCATAATTAATTTCGGCAATGCTTACTTTTTTTTTTTTCAGCAACTCTCCCTCCAGGTAATGTTCTGCTATGCTGACTGCCCTTTCTTTGGATTGCACTAGGCCTGTCTTCTCCCCACCTTGGACAAGAGCAGGTATTTGTGCCTCTTCTTTACTTTTGTAAACCTTGGGACTTTCCACAACAAAAATTACCTCCGTACCTGGCACAGTGGGGATAATATTTTTGATCCCCTCCATCACGGCTTCCTTGTTCCACCAGGTGGGGAGGAAAGCAGACTTCTCCACCTGGGCCCCCATTCTTCCTCTCTTCACACCGCCCTTCATCCTCCTGACAGGAAGCAGCAAAGCCCCCTGCAAGAAGAATAGGGGAATTTTATTTAAAATCAAAGGAACTGATATAGGTCGATACATTCAAGCATTTAGCAATACAACATTTCACATCAATATTTTCATTTTGAAATCACCCATCTACAATTTTCCCATAATTTCTCAGCAATATATCGCAACATAGACTGTTTTTGAGATTTATATATTTTCATTACAGCAGAATTTATGTATTTCGCCACTATCTCTTGAGCAATATATTTTTGTTGTAAACATAATGCACATCTGGACTGCCATAGGTAATATTTACAGCATGCCATACATATTTACAGCATGCAAGGTACTTTCTGCATCTTTATTCCATACCATAAAGAATATGCAAAGGACCACTTCTGTGAATGTTATTCAACTGAATAAAAGTTCTTCCCATAAGCTAGCTAATGCCTTCCAAAATGGCACTGCATAGGGGCATTGTAGAAGGAAATGAATCTGAGTGTCTAGATCCCCTATACATGAGTCCTGTGGACACATGTACTCCTCCACACACTTCTGTTTGTGTGTAGCTTTAACAGCAATTCTCCCATGAGCTCCCATCCAACACACGTTCCGCATCTGCCTAGGTATGCGATCATTATTCAGCTGTCCCAAAGCTGCTGGTTCTTGCCTCACTGGACATTCAGGAATTTTCCCTGTAACTGAGTAGTTGGTATCTACTATATATAGAATAGTGGATGGGTGGCCATCCACAACAAGACTATGTTTCTCTCGAGGGGTTGATGACATCACAGACCCTTGAAGAGCTAAGCTCGAGAGGTCTCCTTGATGTCATCAACTCCCGAGAGGGAAACAGCCTTAGTTGTGGATGATCACCCATCCACTGTTTTGTATAGTATATGGTTAGGGCTTATTTCGATTGTTTTACCTCATGCCGTTCACTCCAGCTTCTCCCCGCTTCTGTTGCCACTTGCTACAGATTTGCCCCGCTCCTGCTTCTCCCTGCTCCCGCTGCCACTTGTTCAGCCTCTCCTGCTCCTGTTCACTCCGGCATTGGAAATAATAATTTTTAAAAATAAAATTAAAAAAAAGCTTGCTTTGTGACACAGAGTGACGATAACTCCTCGTGTCAAAATAAGCAGCGCCCACTACTCGGCGCTCGCTAAACTGCAGCCGCCATGTTTGCATAATTTTTTCCGTTGAGCTTGGTGGAGTGAGCCAATCAGAAGGCAGATCAAAGCTAATAAGTTGTTGTACTATCGATGTGATGTCAGAACGATAGTACAACAACTTTTTTGACCTTTGAACTGTCCTACAACAAGATTTAGAAAGCCACTGGTTTCCATCAACAATAAGCCCTAACCATATACTATATGTACATATAGCTGCTTTCTAGACAAACATTTAACCCCTTCTAACCTGAGTTTGCATTTCCTTATTTTCACCATTGCCTGTAATAAATACCCAGCAGTCACCAGGGCAACTGAACTATTCAGAACAATTTGCTTTTTCCCAGCTCAACCATCATGGGACAGTCTATTCTTGTATTAATGGGCCCCATGCCTTAATCTCGCTCCCTCTCCCAAATACTGGAATTATATTATAAAAACAATGATATCTAAAAGCTGGCTGGGTTAACCACATTAACACCTCCCCCCTTCTGTCAACTCCTATAAGACAATGTCCTCATAATAGGGTTAAACCAACTACTCAAAGACCCCGAAAGAACAAATAAAATAACTCTGTTTCTAAATGTTCTGGTACTGGAAATAAGGAACTTGTATACAGAAAACATTGTAATATTAAGGTTTTAAGCATAAAAAAAAACTCTCTTGGCCTTGGAGAGTATTCTATTTTTCCATACTGCAGGCTCAGATTCTGCTTTTTCAACACTATTTTCTCAGTTTACCATATCTGAATCTCTTGAACTAAAGGAGACCCCTAGGACGTTTACTGAGGAGGGGCTAACTGAATATAGGCTAGTGTGTTTCATAATTCTGACTGATGGTATTCCCCTATTTTTGACCCTGTACTTTTGTTATAATTTATATTAGATCCTGACATTCATGAAAAATCATCTAATGCTTTCTGTGCATGTTAGCTAGATGATTTTTCTTTTCACACTCTACACAAATCATTCTTACGTGCCATCAGTTTTAGCTCCATAGTGTCTGCAGACAACTGAATGCCTTTGATCTCCCAATTTATCATGAATCATGCCTAATAAAGGATCCAGTGCAAAGACATACAAGAGCAGGGTCAAGGGACAGCCCTGTCTAATACCTTGTTTGACTGGGATAGCAGGGCATCTTCTAAAATTTAACAGAGGAATAACATTTGTTCCTTCACACATCATGGCTATCCACATAATCATTTTTTCTGGAGCACCATATTTCTGCAATACCTTCCATAAATACTCATGAGGGACATGGTAGGGTAGAGTAGGGGAAATTTTATTTAACATCAAATCAGAACAAAAATATCATACAGGCAAAAAAAGATTATGGACAAAACACTCATACAGTTCAGTAATCTGCAATAGAAAAAATACTCATAGAATTACTGCAGAAGAAGAAAACTATCTAAGCATTCCAAAATGTACACGTCTACGTACAATGTTTGTTTTAGGAATTCAACCCGCTCAAAAAAAGAAAAGACAATTCATCTATAATCTAGGTAAGAAACATAAAAACACAGAATATGATGGCAGACAAGAACCTCTGGGCTCAGCCAGTCTGCTCTTTTTCCTACCTACTAAAAATGTTGGAGATCTTACTTTATCTCCAGTTTTATCTTCTCTTTTGAATCGTTAGGATCTCCCTCTATCAGCAAACTTATTGTTCTCTTGAAAACTGCAAAATACAGCTCTTGGAAACATGTTCAATGCAATGTATAGCTGATCTTGATTCTCCAATATTGTATAACTGAAAAAACTGTAACCTTTAGCTGCCATTCTGTGTCTCTATGTATTAAGTGTTTGTATTTGTTTTTATGTTTGCTTGCATGCATGTGCAAGAAACAAAGTGCCATCATCCAAGTTTTCGGAGGTGTGTCACCCCCTCTTTCAATTCAGTCAGTGTGTTGGCAGGCATGGCCCCAGTCCGCCAATGCATGCTGGAGCTGTCTATGACAGCTCCAAAATGCAGTGGTGTACAGTTGAAAGGGGGAGCTACGCTTCAGTGAGCAGCGATAAGATATCGCCTGCTCATGCGCAGCTCCCCCAACACACACACACACACAAACACATGCACGCATACTGCGTGCTGCCGCCCCCACGCACACACTGTATAGCTGATGAGGGTGCCCAATCCCTCATCGGCTGTGCTGCGCTATCCCCAAAGCCTTCCACATGCCATGCTGGTGCCACACCCCAGCGTGGCAAGTCATCAGATGTCGAATGGGGTGCCCAATCCCCCGCCGGCTCCACTGTCCTCCCCAGAGGTGCCACGCTGGGAGCCCACCCAGCGCGGCAATTCGATGCTGTGGGCCGACGGGGTGCCCAACTCTATCAGCTCCATGCTCCCCCAACTAGCTTCCTGTGCCACGCTGGGAGCTCCACCCCAGCGTGGCAAACGCCCCGCGTTGTCATTTTAAGAACAAAACCTGAAAATTAAAACTGTCCTCTCGCACTTCTCCTGCCCACCTCCCACAACCCGCACTCCACCACTGCGCACTCCTGCCTCCCACACCCCCCTCACCCCATACATACCTCCAGACCTCGGCGTGACGATCTTTGATGGACCGGGAACATGTCTGCACTCTTCAAAGCCGACCGCGAACTGAGGAAATGCCGGTAAGCTGTTTAGTGGGATAGACAGGGTTTTTTCAACTTTGTTGCATATCGCAGGCATTTTTTGGAATTTTTGCACCAAATTTTCAACATGGGGTTTTTGGGACCCCTTCTCATGAATGCTGTCACTGTCATGGCGTTATTCTGGCCAGAAGGGTGATTTCGCAGTCACTGCACGAAATCACCTTTCGGGACTGATTAACAAAATGACACTGCCAGTGTTCATAAGGCGGGCTCTCAAGAAGCCTATTTTGAAAATTTGGTGGAAAATTAAAAAAGACTGTTTTATTTAGCGTGCATTGTGCAGTTCCCACGATGCTCGTAAGTTCACTTAATTTTCAATATTTTCACCCAGATTTTCAATATTGCCATTTTACCACACCTTCTTATGAGTAGTACAGCTGTCATTTTTCACATCTCACCCAAACGTGTTTCTGCCCATGTAGCATTAAATGGCGCAGTCGGTATGCAAAATCAATGTACGGGACAAATTAAGAAAATCACAGTGACACTGTTCATGAACAGAGGTCTTAAATGGCTATGTTGAAAATTTGGTGAAAAATCAATTCGTAGTCAATTGTTTTGCGTACAGTTCCAACGCACGCCGTAAGTTCACGAATTTTCAATATTTTCACTCCAGATTTTCAACATTGCCATTTTATTACAACTTCTATGACCAGTACAGCTGCCATTTTCATATGTCGCCTAAAATGTGTTTAGACATGTAGCGCACAATGGTGCTGTTGGTGTGCGAAAGCAATGTTTGGGACAGATTAAGAAAATCACAGTTTACACTGTTCATGAGCAGAGGTCTTAAAATGGCTATGTTGAAAATTTGGTGACGAAAGTCCATAAAATGACTGTGTTACAGTGAGCATTAGCAGTTTCCATTGCACCTGCGTAAGTTCATGACTTTGTAATATTTTTAGTCCAGATTTTCACCAGTGGCATTTTTCCACACTTCCTTATGAACAGTACAGCTGTCATTTTTCACAACATGGCCGAAGTGTGTTTTCACACTTTCAGCGCAGAGATGCATGGTCGCTGTGGGAAATCATTGTTTGGGACAGATAAAGAAAATCACAGTGACACTGTTCATGATTGGAGGCACCAAAATGCCTGAGTTGACAATCTGCTGTAAAAAATCCCCAACCTAATTATATTACGGGCATGCGTTGCACAGTTTCTATGTACGCTCGTGACTTCACCAGTTTTTTTAATATTTTTACTGCAGATTTGCAACATTGCCATTTTTACACCTCCCCATGAACAGTACAGCTGTCATTTTTACATCCTGTTCGGAATGTTTTGCAACTGTGGTGCTAAATGCCGTAGGTCACTGTGCATAAGCAGCTGGCTACCAAACTGATATTCTCCTGTTCATGAGGTGGGGTCACAAAAAACATGTTGAAATTTGGAGTGAAAATACCAGTGAATGCCTGAGGTATTAGGGTTTCCAACCATAATGCCCAACCCTGTAGAGAATGACAGGCATCAGGGGTGTGACTTGGGATTCTTGCCTGTAATGCTCATACCATTCCACACCCTACAGCCAGTGAGAGGCATCGAGGTATGCCTTGGACTCTTCGGCCCCAAAGTTCATCCCATTCTCCTATATCGCACCCATCTCACCATATTTCCTAATGGAATGGGATGCACATAAGGGCCAAAGACCCCCAGGAACACTGTGACACTTGTCAGCGTCTGCAAGGTGGGGTGTAGTGAAATGGCGTGGCCGTTATGCCTGATGAACCAAGGGCACACCCCAATGCCTGTCACTCTCTGCAGGGTGGTGGTGGGGTTGGCTTCAGTTCAATACTTCGCTGCCATTCCTATTATGCAGCTCTGTAACTTCTACACTACCACTGCCAATGCCAGCAAGCAAACATTCGGCATTGACAAATGCTTGTTTCTGACGTGGAGCCTTTGTAAATGAATCCCTGACTCAAAGGTTGTAATCCTAAAGTCTGTTAAATAAATATACAGGATACCCCCAAGTCTATCCCATGCAGTTTTGAATTCCCTCACCAAATTTGCTCCCACCAGCTCTGCTGGGAGGCTGTTCCATGCCTCCACCACCCTTTCCGTGAAGTACTTTTTCATGTTGCCCCTTAGTCTACCCCCCTCCAGTCTAATGTCATGCTCTCTTGTTCTAGGGCATCTTCTTTTCTGAAAGATGCTGCCCTCCCATACTTTATTTCTTCCCTTTAGGTACTTGAAGGCCTCTATAATGTCTCTGCTCACCCTCCTCTCCTCCAGGGTATACATATTGAGCTCCTCCAGTCGCTTCTCATATAACCTTAGGTACAGGCCCTGCACCATTTTTGTTGCCCTTCTTTGAACTGCTTGTACCCTGTCTATGTCCTTTCAGAGATGTGGCCTCCAGAACTGGACACAGTACTCCAAATGAGGTCTCACCAATGATTTGTACAGTGGCATCAGCACCTCTTTTCTTGTGCGGGTGATACCTCTCCCAGTGCACCCCAACATCCCACTGGCTCTCCCTATCACCTTGGCACATTGTTTGGCCATCTTTAGGACATTAGATATGATCTACCCAGATCTTTTTCCTGTTTGGTGGCCGTTAATAACTCCCCACCCATCATGTAATCCTCTCCTGGATTACTGCACTCCAAGTGCATGATTTTGTACTTCTTGCATTGAATCTTAGCTGCCACACTTTGGACTATTCCTCCAGTTTAGTGACATCCTTCATCATTTTTTTCACCCCTCTTGGAGTGTCTGCTCTATTGCAGATCTTAGTGTCATCTACAAAGAGGCATATCTTCCCCTCCAGCCACTCCACAATGTCACAGTACTGGCCCAAGAACTGATCCCTGTGGCACACTGCTGGTCACCCTCCCTTCCTTGGTTTGAGCTCCGTTTACTACCACCCTTTGTGTTCTATCCCTCAATCAATTCTCAACCCAGTTTACCACCATGTGACCCAATCCCAGTCTGCCCAACCTGTTTACAAGCCTCCTATGTGGAATGGTGTGGATTGCCTTGCTGTAGTCCACGGAGGACACATACACCGCTCCCTCCTGATCCACTTCCCTGGTCACCCAGTTAAAGAAATCTGTCAGATTTGTCTGACATGACTTTCCTGATGTGAATCCATGCTGCCGAGGGCCTTGGATCTTGTGTGCCACTAGGTTCAAGGTGCTCCAGTATCCTTTCTTTTAGCAGTGATTCCATAAGTTTCCCAGTCACAAGGTCAGGCTGACAGGACTATAATGTCCAGCCTCCTCCCTGATACCACTTTTGTGGAAAAGGGACTACATCAGCCCTTCTCCAGTCCTTTGGAACCACTCCTGTATCCAGTGACCTGTTGAACAGGGCTGCCAGTGGTGCTGCCAGTACCTCCCTTAACACCTTTAGTATTCTAGGGTGTATCTCGTCTGGCCCCATTGCCCTATCACCTTCAGTTTTGTGAGTTCATTTAGTGTCCTCTCCTCTGTAAATGGACTGGTGTCCACCTCCCTTCCATTCCTGTTTCTTAGCTGTAGCCCTCTCCCCCCTTCCCCTTCTTCTGTGAATACTGAACAAAAATATTTGTTCAGGATTGATGCTTTTTCCTGGCCTCCTTCCAAGCCCTCTCCTTCCACCCATTTTAGCCTTACAATCCCCCCCCAGGCTTTCTTCTTTCACTAACATATCTATAGAAAGTCTTGTTCCCTTTTTATGTTGGCTGGCGCTTGTGCGCCAGCCAACATATTGCATTAGTAGCAGATTTGAAGGCGTTGTCACTGTTGGGCGAATGCAGGGCACGCATCAGTAGGTGCATCCCTCATTCCCCAATAAGCCAGAATGCAGGCGCCACACCAGGAATACATAATGTGCCGAGCACATCTAAGGAAAGGTCCGCTGCAATGACAGCAAAGCTTGTTATATGCAGCGGAACCTCCTGACATGCCTTCCCTGGTGAAACATAAGAGTAAACATGGCGGCACACTGCCTGCCACGATGCTGACTTTGGTGGTGCCCAATCCCCCTGTCAGGCATGCCCTGACCCAGTTTATGTGCCGATGGGGAAGCCCACTCACTGTCAGCATAATGCACCTCCCTTCGTTGTGTGCTGGCGGGGTGCCAATCCCCATTGGCTAGGCCCCCAAAACATTCGGCTGGCGCGCTGGGAGCCCACCCCAGTCGTACCCAAATCCCCATAAAAAAAATAAATAAACTCTGTTATTTTTTTTTTACCCTAAAAGAAGAAAACAGTCCCTTGTGGTCTGTCCAGCTCCCTGCCCCAACCAGCACCCACCCTCTGCGCACCCTGCCTTTCCACACTCCCCTCACCCCATACTTACCTCCGGAGTCTGGCACGATGATCTTCGATGGACTGGGAACACGTCTGCACTCTTCAAAGTCAACCGCAAACTGAAGAAATGCTGGTAAGCTGCATAATTACATTAATAGGGTTTTTTTCAACTTTGGTGCATATCTTG
This sequence comes from Neoceratodus forsteri, assembly GCA_016271365.2. Lineage (NCBI taxonomy): Eukaryota > Metazoa > Chordata > Ceratodontiformes > Ceratodontidae > Neoceratodus > Neoceratodus forsteri. The sequence continues at coordinate 1,104,138,894 of CM057451.1, forward strand.
GGCATTTTTTGGAATTTTTGCACCAAATTTTCCACATGGGGTTATTGGGACCCCTCCTTATGAATTCAGTCACTGTCATGGCATTATTAGGTCCTGAAAATTGATTTCTCAGTCACTGTGTGAATCACCTTTCGGGACCAAGTAATGAAATGACAGTGCCACTGTTCATGAGGGGGGGGCTCTCAAAAAGCCTATGTTGCAAATTTGGTGAAAAACATCCAAAAAATGGCTGTTTTAAGAGCAAGCGGTGTGCTGTTTCCACGCACGTTCATAACCTCGTGAATTTGTAATATTTTCACTCCAGATTTCCTAAATTGGCATTTTTCCACACCTCCTTATGAACAGTACAGCTGTCATTTTACATATCCTGGCCAAAATGTGTTTTCACATGTCTGGCACAGAATAGCGTGGGCGCTGTGCGAAATCTGTTTTCGGGAGTTTGAGAAAATAACGGTGACACTGCTCATGAGCAGAGGTCCTAAAATGCCTATGTTGAAAATTTGGTGACGAACGTCCATAAAATGACTGTGTTATAAGCATGTGTTGTGCAGTTTCCACGCACCCTTGTAACTTTGCAAATGTGCCATATTTTCAAGCCAGATTTTCAACACTGGCATTTTTCCACACCTCCTTATGAACTGTACAGCTGTCATTTTTCACAGCCTGACCAAATTGTTTTCCACATCTGTGGCGCACAATGGCGTGGTCGCTGTGGGAAATCAACTTTTGGGACAGATTAACAAAATCACAGCACCACTGTTCATGAAGGGGGTCCCAAAATGCCTATGTTGAAAATGTGGCAAAAAAAATCCCAAAATAATTGGGTTATGGACGTGTGTTGCGCAGTTTCTATGCATGCTCATGACTTCACCAATTTTCATATTTTCACTCCATATTTTCAACGTTACGATTTTTTTACACCTCCTCATGAACAATACAGTTGTAATTTTCAACATCCTGCCCAAAATGTGTTTTCGTCCCTGTGTCGCCAAATGGCATAGCCACTGTGCAAAACCACCTTTCAGCTAACAAACTGATTATGCCGCTGTTCATGAGGTGGGGTCACAAAAAGTCTATGTTGAAAATTTGGAGTGAAAATACCAACAAACGCCTACAACGTTAGGGTTTCCAACTGTAACACCCCCACCCTGTAGAGACTGCCAGGTGTCAGGGGTGTGACTTCGGATGATTGGCAGTAATGCTCATGCCATTCCACCCCTACCCCCACCCTGCAGCCAGTGACAGGCATCGAGGTGTGCCTTGGAGTGTTCGGCCTTAAAGTTCACAACATTCTCCTATACTGCACTCGTCTCAGCATATTTCGTTATGGAATGGGGTAAGTATAAGGCCCAAAGACCCCAAAGCACACCACAGCACTTATCAGTGTCTACAGGGTAGGGTGAGGTAAAATGGCGTGAGTGTTAAAGCTGATGCCCCAAAGGCACACCCCAGCACCTGTCAGTCTCTGCAGGGTGGTGGTGGGTTTTGGTGTCAGTTCCATACTTCACTGTCATTCCTATTATGCATCTCTAACTCCTGCACTAGCAACGCCAATGGCAGTGAGACAACATTCAGTATTGACAAATGCTTGATTTAACTTCTTTTGCTATTTTTTCCTCTGTCTTCGCCTTTGTGCTCCGGACCACTTTTTCAGCCCCCTGCCCCTTGCTTTTCTAGATACACTGCCCTGTCCTCTCCTGTCTGTGTTTCCTTGTATTTCCTGAAAGCCAGCTTCTTTGCCCTTACTTTCATGGCCACTTCCCTTGAAAACTGTAGTGTTTTTTTTTCTTTTCTCTTGCTTTTGTTTATAAGTCGAATGCAGAGGTTTGTGGCCTCCACTATGACTCCTTTCAGATGAGCCCACTGTTACTCGACTCCCCCCCCAAAAAAAATTTCCCTTCCACTAGGGCTTTCCTGAGTCATTGCTCTATCCTAGTGAAGTCTGCCCTCCTGAAGTCCAGGACCCTTGCTTTCATGTGGCTTGACCCTGTTGCAGTACTCACATTGAACTACACTATGCGATGGTCACTGGACCGCGGGTATTCACCCACCCTGACATCTGTAATTCTATCCCTGTTAGTTAGTACTAGGTCCAGAATTGCTCTCTCCTGGGTTGGCTCAAGCACAAGCTGCTTGAAGCATGCCATGTGCAGGGAGTCCAGGATGTCTGTGCCTCTGGCTGTGGCAGCCGCTGGGATGCTCCAATCAACATCCATCAAATTGAAGTCGCCCATCAGCCGAACCTCCCCTCTAGCTGCCATCATATGGATGGCTTCCAGTAGACCCTTGTCCATTTCCTCCCCTTGTGCTGGGGGTCTGTTTATTTATTACAGATTCAGATTCATACCTTTGAGCTGAGGGGCTCCTTTACAAAGGTTCCAAGTCAAAAGCAAGACATGAAAATTAATTGGATTGCAGAAAGGTACAGGCAGACAAGACAGTAAATACAATAAGGTTACATGGCAGTTTCACAGAAACATAGAAACATAGAATTTGACGGCAGATAAGGACCACTTGGACCACCCAGTCTGCCCATTTCCCTACCTACTGGATAAGCTGCAGATCCTAGTTAACCAGCAGCCTACTTCTTCCTACCCGCACCCCCTAGAATGGCCTTATGACTGTCCCATGCATGCTTGAATTCCACCACTGATTTTGACTCCACAACCTCCTCCGGAAGGCCGTTCCATGCATCCACAACCCTCTCTGTGAAAAAATACTTCCTTAAATTACCTCTGAGCCCCCCCTCCCATCTTCAAATTGTGCCTCTTGTTCTTGCACACCTCTTTTTTTGAAAGATGCTACCCTCTTGGATTTTGTTGATTCCCTTGAGGTACTTGAACATTTCTATCATGTCCCCCCTCTCCCTCCTTTCCTCGAGGCTATACATATTAAGCTCCTTTCGTCTCTCTTCATATGTCTTCCGGTGCAGACCCTGCACTATTTTAGTTGCCCTCCTCTGGAAAGCTTCCATCCTGTCTATGTCTTTTCGGAGATTGGGTCTCCAGAACTGCACACAGTACTCCAGAGGGGGTCTCACCAGGTGTCTGTACAGAGGAATAATAACTTCCTGTTTTCTACTGGTGATGCCTCCCTAGGCATCCCAGTATCCCCCACCCTCCTTGCTGCCCTCTCACATTGCTTGCCCACCTTTAGGTCATCTGATATGACTACCTCCAGGTCCCTTTCCATTTTGTTGTTGTTAGTATCTCACCCCCATTGTGTACTCTTCCCCTGGGTTTTTGTTTCCCAGGTGCATTACCTTGCACTTCTTAGCATTGAATCTAAGCTACCATACATTTGACCATTCCTCTAACTTTGCCAAGTCCCTTCTCATCCTTTCCACCCACCCTGTGCATCAACTCTGTTGCAGATCTTTGTGTCATCTGCAAAGAGACATACTTTTCCTTCCAGTCCTTCTGCAATGTCGCTTATAAAGACATTGAAGAGGACCGGTCCTAATACTGAACCCTGCGGTACCCCACTAGTAACCCTCCTTTCTTCTGAGTGGACTCCATTTACTATTACTCTCTGTGTCCTATTCTCTAGCCAATTCTTTACCCAGGCTGTCATCTTGGGACCCACTCCCAGGCTGGCTAACTTATATATTAATCTTTTGTGTGGGACTGTGTCAAATGCCTTGCTAAAGTCTAGGTACGCCAAGTCCACAGCCCCTCCCTGATCTACTACTTTGGTGACCCGGTCAAAGAAATCTATCAGATTCATCTGGCATGACCTTCCCGCTGTGAATCCATGCTACCTAGGGTCCTGTGCTCCTCTGGCCTCTAGATACTCGACAATTCTTTCCTTCAGAAGTGATTCCATCATTTTCCCTATCACTGAGGTTAAACTAACAGGTCTGTAGTTTCCTGCTTCTGCCTTGCTCCCACTTTTGTGAAGGGGAATCACATCTGCCCTCCTCCAGTCCTCGGGTCCTACCCCATCCTCCCATGATTTGTTAAAAAGGATAGTCAGTGGTGTCACTAGTTCTACCCTTAGTTCTTTTAGAATTCTGGGATGAATCCCATCAGGCCCCATTGCTTTGTCCACCTTCAGTTTTAAGAGTTTCAGTTACAAAAATGCTGGCGGAATAGTAGCAGCACTTCTGGAGTGCGGTGTGATGTTTTATCAGGTTCAATAACTTCAGGTACATTTCATAGGAAATATGTGTAGCCAGAGTAGGCTTTGTCTAGGATTCAGCAGAGGCATACAGAGTTTTGGGGGGGTTCTAAGGTACAGCAGGTAGAACATACTATAGAGGTGGGGGAGAAGGAGGAGTAAGGTTGGGGGGATGAATGGTCAGGGTAGTTGAGGGCAAGATGCAATGATGTAAGAGAGAAACGGAAAGAGCTCTAGCAGTTTTTTTATTTTTTTTTTTTCAATTGTTTAACCAGGTGAGGCACACTAAGCTGAAAGCTTGTTTACAGGTGCAACTTGGGAGCACAGGGAAGTTAAGTGACTTGCTCAGGGTCACACAGTATGCAAGTGGGGGCTGTGGAATTCAAACCCAGGTCTCCAGATTTGCAGCCCAGAGCCTTAAACCACTGCACTATACTGACTCCCAGTTATTTTCACGGGCTAGGTCGGAGCAGAGCCCACTTTTAAATGAGCCAAGTTTACTAATTTCTAAAAGGGAGGCAGGAAGATCATTTAACCACTTGGGACCATGGTAAGATAAGGATCGCTGAGCGAACATGGCATGCTTAAAGGGCACCTGAAGCACCCCTTGGTTGCACTTCTAGTGTTCTTGGTGGACTGGGCACATTTGAAAATATTAGCGGTGGATTCAGGCGCTAGTCCTAGTAGTGATTTTTTTCCCAAGCAGGCAGGCCTGGTATTTTAGTCAGATGAAGTGGGAGCAATCCAGTGTCATTATAGAGTGCGCACATGTGGGTTAGATAATTTGCCCCGAGGACCAGCCTACTGGCCTTGTTGAGTAGAGTTTAACCCTTTTCAGTACGGTGTCTGAGCCAGCCCCATAGATCACAAGCCCTTAGTTGATAGTGGACAAAAAAAGAGCTACAGTACATGGAAACAATTTCAAGGCATCTGGTGTCATTGCGTGTCTGTGGTGGTGGAGTACTCCTAACTTTGAGTTCGCCAATTTGACGACTTGTTCAATATGTGTGGTGAAGGTGAGGGTGTCGTCAAGGTGTATACCCAGGTATTTAAAGGTAGTTACTTGCTCTAGTGTTTCCACTTTTGGCTTTGGATTAACAGCGAGCTGTACTTTGTCTTGTTGTGAGGTAATGTGATAAGCATATCTTTTTTTTTTTTTTTGTAGTTGAGCAGAAACCTATTCTGCACGAACCACATTTCTAGCATTTGAAAATTGGTTTGTAGGTCCGTTGTTATTTTGGACTTGGTCAGTGGATCACGCCTGTGTGAATGGCTGTGTTATTGTCCATCTCCAGGGTGATCCACAGTGCCTCTGCCTCCCCCTGCACTCCCTGCACCTTCATCACCTTTATATCCTCTTTGACATAAAGAGCCACCCCTCCTTCCTTTTTACGTTCCCCGTCTCTCCTGAGCAAAGTATAACCTGACACTGTTCTTTACATAGACAGGCCCACCCCAGAGCTTTACTGCAGAGATTTACAGCTAGATTTCAACCTTCTGCAGCAAAATCTTCTTCACTTAAAGCTCTTGCTAAATGCCCCCCAAAAAACAAGGCAATGCTTCTCTCTCTCCTCTAGCTAAAGCATCCATCCGGCCACTGCTCCGGGCAGCAAATCTCCACCCTTCTGGGGGAGAACTTGGAGTTTGTAACCAAATTTAAGTATTTGGGTTTCTGGGTCAACCATAAGTTTTCCTTCACTGAACATATTGAAAAACTAGCAAAAAAACTAAAACAAAGGCTTGGCCTGTTCTTTCACGTCAAGCACCTACTCATTTGAAGCAAAATGTTGCTCGGTCCAATCCCTCTTTCTTCCTCTCCTTGATTATGTGGACTTCCTCTATGGGCAAGGCCTTGTACCATCTTAGCTAAGCTGGACACATTCTACCACCATGCTATAAGATTTGTCACTGGTGCCAGGTAATGCACCTGGGAAACAAAAACCAAGGGGAAGAGTACACAATGGGGGGTGAGATACTAACAACAACAAAAATGGAAAGGGACCTGGGGGTAGTCATATTAGATGACTTAAAGGTGGGCAAGCAATGTGAGAGGGCAGTAAGGAGGGCTGGGGGATACTGGGATGCATAGGGAGAGGCATCACCAGTAGAAAACAGGAAGTTGTTATCCCCTCTGTACAGACAGCTGGTGAGACCCCATCTGGAGTACTGTGTGCAGTTCTGGAAACCCAATCTCCACAAGAACATTGACAAGATGGAAGCTGTCCAGAGGAGGGCAACTAAAATGGTGCAGGATCTGCACCGGAAGATACATGAAGACAGACTAAAGGGGCTTAATATGTATAGCCTCGAGGAAAGGAGGGAGAGGGGGGACATGACAGAAATGTTCAAGTATCTCAACGGAATCAACAAAGTCCAAGAGGGTAGCATCTTTCAAAAAAAGAGGTGTGCAAGAACAAGGGGGCACAATTTGAAGATGGGGGGGTGGCTCAGAGGTAATGTAAGGAAGTATTTTTTTCACAGAGAGGGTTGTGGATGCATGGAATGGCCTTCCGGATGAGTCTTGCAAATGCGTTCAGCGATGACCCTCACTCTCTTTTGATCCTGGACACTCACCTCTACTAAAATGTCTCCTCTGATTTACTTCCACCCTTTTCAGTCAAGTGGACCTTGCACCAGTGTGTATATTACCTTCCAGTGTGCATCGTTTGCTTACGTATGTGGCATATTGTATATGGTAAATAGTTTGATCTACTTTGATATTTTTACCTATTGCCTGTAACCTTATGAACACTTATGAAGTAAGGAGCAAAAAAGGCCAGGGGTCAAGATAAGCTCCTATCTAAGAGAGACAATAACAATCCAGACCCCATTCATTTGCTATGTATGTGTCCAATCTTTTTTTGAACATTTTTATATTTTCACTAAAAATAATATTTTCAGGGAGTTCATTCCACAAGTTGGCAGCTCTTAGTGTGTAAAAATATGTTTGCCTATTAGTACTAAATTTGTTTATTCTGACTTGCAATGGATGTCCTCTTGTTACAGAGCCAACATTTTTAGATTATATCTGTAATTCTGTTATTAAAACATTGTCATACATTCTTTTATAGTAAAAGAGCATGTCACCCCTCTTCTGCCTTGTTTCCAGACTTTGAAGATTTAAACTATTGAGCCATGCAGTGTAGGAGAGATTTGACCTGCTAGGTCCTATAATCTACATATTAACTCTGATGTGCCAACTGCCTACTGTCTCCCAGATTAAAAGTGTTAATGCCTTGTACATATGTATATTGTTATATACTAGCACTTATGTCATTGTATTACTGTTTTTTTTACCCCTGTCATTGTATTACTGTTTATGATACCCTTGTCAATGTAATAACACTTGCACTTCTTGACCACTCAGGTCCATCTTGTAAATGAGCTATGCTCAATGATGTTCGCGTGATTAAATAAAGATTTTGATTGATTGATTGATTGATTGATAGATTTCTAATAGTTTTAGTATATCTATGTTGGATTTTTCTAAGCAAATCAATATCACCTCTCTCATATGGGCTCCATAGTTGACTTGCATGGTCTAGTAGTGGCCTAACATAGGACATATACAGAGGCATCAATACCTCCCTACTCCTACTCTTTATATTATGTTTTATTGCTCAAATTGTTCTATTGGCTTTTGCCACTATGTTAACATACTGTTCTTTGAAACTTAATTTATTATCTACCATAATGCCCAGATCTTGCTTGACCACTTTTGAGTGAAGTAAATACAGGTTACTCACCTGTAACATGAGTTCTAGGGACATGGATATGTTGTTCATCCACACTTTCTGACAGGTATCCTTGCCGCTTTAAGTCTTGCCAGAAGGTCTTCAAGCTGGTTCCTCCCACCCACCCGGGTGGTAAAACTCTTGGCTCCGCCCCATGATGCCAGATCTGGCCTGCTGGAAGCTCAGGTAGTGCGTCGAAGCCGGGGAGGTCGGGTGGGTCGTGTAGATGAACAACATATACCATTCCTAGAACTCCTGTTACAGGTGAGTAACCTGTATTTCTAGGGACATGGATATGTTGTTCATCCACACTTTCTGGCAGACTCCTAGCAGTTCTCTGGGAGGAGGGAGGCAAGGCGCACACCCCCTACTTAGAGAATAGAGACTGGAGAACCGAGGCCCCAAAACCAGCATCCTGGCATGACTCAAGGTCGATGTGGTAGTGGGTGATGACGGTGTGTGCTGACTTCCAGGTAGCAGCCCTGCAGATTTCCTAGATAGGGACATCCCTGGAAGCAGCCACCGATGCAGCGGTATGGCAGGTAGAATGGCGCTTATCCTCTGGGAGGCTCCATGCCCACCAACCTATTGAGATCTATGCAGGGTGACCCACCTGCTTATCGTCTGCTTGGCTGCAGGTCTGCCAGGTGCGGCTTCAGCATAGGTGACAAACAGCTGGTGAACCTCTCCCTGAATTTCAGCCGTGTGCTCCTTATAGTAAGCGAGCACCCTTCTAGGGTCCAGAGTATGGAGCCTATATTCGGCCTCCGAGGTGTGATTGGGGTAGAACACCGGCAGGGTCAACACCTGGTTAAGGTGAAACTCCGACACCACCTTCGGAAGGAATTTTGGGTGGGGGGCGCAGGACAACCTTGTCCCTGTGGAAGACCAGGTAAGGAGACTTGATGGAAAGTGCCTGGAGCTCTCCCATCCTTCTGGCTGATGTAATAGCCACCAAGAAGGTGGTATTCCACGACAGGTGAGAGAGATCACACCTGTGCATTGGTTCGAATGGCTTGCCCATGAGCTTTGCCAATACCAGCAGTAGATCCCATGGAGGTGGAGATTCTCGCACCAGAGGGGAAATGTGATCGAGGCCTTTGAAAAAGCGCCAGACCACCTTCTCCTGCACCACCGACTGCTTCCCGGCCCCCGCCCGGTAAGCAGAGATGGCTGCCAGGTGCACCTTTAGGGTCGTCGACCTAAGCCCTTGCTGAGAAAGGGACCATAAATAGTCCCAAAATGCTTGCCAAGGAACAGAAGGAAGGGTCCAGGCCCTTGCCCTGACACCAAATGGAAAATCTCTTCCATTTGAAGGCATAGCATTTCCTGGTTGACTCATTATGGGACGCCTGAACTACATTGAGGTCCTCGTCGGAAAGACCCAAGGCCTGGAACTCTAGCCGCTCAGGAACCAGGCCGTCAGGTGCAGGGATTGAAGGTCCGGGTGGAACACCTTCCCCTGATTGACTGAAAGTAGGTCTGGGCAAGCTGGAAGCTGCCTCAGGAGCCTTGAGCTGAGGCTGAGGAGATCTGGATACCAGCATTGGCGGGGCCAGTCTAGGGCTACCAGAATCACCTGCGCCTTGTCCCTCCTCACCTTGAGAAGCACCTTGTGGATCAAGGGAAATGAGGGAAAGGCGTAGAAGAGGCCTGGGGTCCATGGCCTCGAGAAAGCATCCCCCTGCAGCGAGCCCTGCTGAGGGGGGCGGGCATGGAACAGCCTCAGCTTCGCATTCTCCTTGGAGGCAAACAGGTCCACCTGAGGTGTGCCCCAATGGGAGAACAGATCTTGTACTACCTCCGGCAGGAGAGACCACTCGTGAGACACAGCCCCTATCCGGCTTAGGGCATTGGCCAGGGTATTGGAGACTCCTGCCACATGAATGGCTAGGAGATCCACCTCCAGGCTGCGCACGAGTGACCAAATGCGGAGAGCTTCCTTGCACAGAGGCATGGAGCACGTCCCACCCTGGCGGTTTAGGTAGTACATGGTCGTGGTATTGTCCATCTGGACCTGAACCACTTGACCCCATAGAAACGGAGCAAAGGCGGTGAGAGCTAGATGGACCACCTGAAGCTCCAGCAGGTTGATATAGCATCGGGACTCCCGAGGGGACCAGAGGCTGTGTGCTCTGTGCTCCCCCAGATGGGCACCCAAACCCATCAGAGAGGCGTCGGTCAATAGAGAGACCGTCGGCTCGGGGCGGACAAATGGGATGCCCTCCTGCAGATGAGCTGGAACGGTCCACCACTGGAGAGCGTTCCACATCCCCTGGGTCACTGTCACTAGCTGGTCCAATGGATCACAGTGTTGAAACCACTGGCTGGCCAACCCCCACTGAAGGGGACGCATGTGCCAGCGGGCCCAATGGACCACACTGATGCTGACTGCCATGAGACCCAGAAGGCGCAGGAAGTCCCGGGCAGGGCGCAATTGCCCAACCAGAAATGACTGGGCAAAGGAGGAAAGAACCTCGGCCCTGTCTACCGGGGCCGTGCTCTGGCTTGAAGAGAGTTGAGCTCTGCCCAGATGAAAAGAATCACCTGCTTTGGTCTGAGTTCCGACATGGCCTCATTGATGAGGAGGCCGATCTGACAGCAAACTTGGAGAGCCAGATCTCTGGACCGCTCCACCTTCTGTCTGGAGGGGGCTGCTATCAGCCAATCATCCAGGTAAGGGTACACCTGGACCCCTCAGCGCCACAGGAATGCTGTCACCACTGCCATGCATTTGGTGAAGACCCTGGGAGCAAGAGAAAGGCCGAAGGGCATGGCTCGGAACTCGTAAAGGGATCCTTCCGCTCGAAAACAAAGGAATCTTTGGTGAGATGGACGGATAGGGATGTGAAAAAACACGTCCTGTAGGTCCAGAGAGCAGAACCACATGCCACGTTCCAGGGATGGTATTATCTGAGCCAGAGTGACCACCCTGAAGGTCCGAGACCTTAGGAACTTGTTTAGGTCATGCAGGTCGAGAATGGGGCGCCAGCCACCCGTCCGTTTTGGGACCAGGAAGTACCTGGACACAAACCCCGGGTCTGAGGGAGGATCTGCCACCTCTCTGATCACCTCCTTCTCGATGAGCAGGCGATGTCGGCTCAGCAAGCCGACAGCGAGGCCTCTGGACCCCTAAACCCCTCGAGAAGCGATGGCTTCCCGGAAGGGCAGGGCCTGCTTTCTCGAACTCAGAGGCAGGCCCTTTCCCCACTCCAACACCCACCAGTCTGTGGTGATAGCAGACCAGGCGGAAAGGAGTGCAGCCGTCCCCAGGGGGAACCTGGGTTGGGGCGACGAGGTTGGGGGCAACACCCCTCAACCTGTTACTGAGCAGGCTTGGAGGAGGGACCGGCCGAGGGACCACCTGGGCCTTTACCTCCCTGCTTCCTGGAGGAGGAAGCCACGGGCTTGGGTTTGGGATGCCAAGCGTGAGCCTGCTGGCCCTGATGCTGCTGGGCCGGACGTGCCATGGGCGCAGACGGACGAAAGGGCTTGGGTTGTGGACTGCGGCCCTTGTCCCTCTGGGCGGATGAGACCGAGTCCAGAGTGGCATTGGACTTTTTGATCCTCTGGAAGTGACCTTCCACTCCAGGGCTGAAGAGGTCAGTCCCCAGGAAGGGGACATCTGCCAACTTGTGCTGGGTATCCGCTGTGAAGGTGGATATCCTCAGCCATGCCTGACGGTGCATAGCCACTGCAGCTGCGACTGACCTGGCACATGAGTCACTGATGTCCAAGGCAGTCTGAAGTTGCTGCTTGGCCACTGCCCTGCCCTGGTCCCGCACCTGCTTAACCATGGTCTGCAGGTCAGCTGGGAGATGAGGGATTACCTCGTCCAGGGAGCCCAACAAGGTGTGAGAAAAGTGTGCCATCAGCACGGCCGAGCTGGCCTGACGAAGGCCAAGGGAGGACGCAGCGTAGACTTTGCACCCGGCGTAGTCCAACTTCTTGGACTCCTTGTCGGGAGGCTTGTCCACATCCCTGGTGCTTCCGGCATGCCGGAAGACGCTGTCGGTAACCAACCCCTTGGCCGAGGGGTGTTCCGAAAAACCAGACAAGGAACCGGTAGGGACGGCGTACTTCCTCGCCATCCTGGCTGAGGGCACAGGACAAGAAGCAGGGCGCTGCCAGAGCTCAAAGGCCGGGCAGACAATGGCCTTGGCCACCGGAAAGGCCTCCGTGGGAGAATCCCCTTGGTCCAATATCTCCATGAGGGGATATTTGGCCTGCTTGGATATGGGCTCAAGCTGCATCCCAGTGGACTTCGAGATGAGCCTAAGCAAACCCATGAAGAACAATGGGCTATCGTCCAGCAACTGACCTTCGGAGGACTCCAAGTCGACCCGCCTGGAGAACAGGGAGGAATCATCGTCGGACTCGGAAGAGTCCGCAAAGAGCTGCCTTGGGCCTGAGCCACCCTCCACCTGCTGAGGGTGATTGGGAGTGAGGGTGACAGACAGGCTATGGGGCAGACCCTGGGCCGACCGAGAATTCTTGGTCGGGGCCCTAAACAACGGCTGTGGGCGGAGGTTCCACCAGAATGGGTGGGGCAGCAGTTTGGTTGAGCAACAGGTCTGGAAGTAGGCACCTCGGCTAGAGCGAGGGGTTGCTTCGGCCGCTCCGGTGACAGCCACTTGATAGCCAGGGAAGGCGACGACGTCAGCTTGCTCCCGGGCAGAAGGAGCTGTTGCCACATGAGGTCCTCATAGCGCCGACACAACTTGCGTCGAAGCCTCCCCCCGTCCGAGGAGGAAGACTAGGATGAGCGGCAATGCCGCTTGCCACGGTACCGAGACTGAGACCGCCTATGACGGCGGGATCGGCTGGACCGAGAAGAAGTCCGAGACCGAGACCACAAACCTCAGCTTTTCCGAGGAGGGTTCTGGGGCAGGGTGGGGGAAACCTGCTCTCCCCTCGGCTCGGAGGGTTCAACCACGGATTCCGGAACCAGAGGCACAGGCAAATTCACGGAGACATCAATCTCCGCCGGGGGAACCGGGAAGTGAGGGTTTTCGGCTTCACTGGTCGACAGCCCGTCTGATGGGTCAAGAAAAATCTCGACTGTGTCGACGGGAGTCTCGGTCAACTGACCTGATGGGGACACCATGAGGCCAGTGGCCGAAGCCGAAGGATCGACCGAAGTCGATAATTGACTACTCGGGGAGAGGGACCTCTCCCGCTCCCAAGATCATCGATGGAGGGACTTACCTTTGTGGTCCTTCTTCTTGGACCGAGAGGAAGGCCCTGATGATGTTGGTCCCTCTCCCTTAGTGGAAAGGGACAGACAGAGCTCCTTAAAAGAAGCTGAATAGGAGGAACCCAGGGAGAGCGGGATAAAGGCCGCGGCCGAGGTAGACGAAGATGCAGCCTGCGCCTCCTCCTCCTTGAGGGCGATCATCTACTCAAGCTGTTCTGCCAAGCCCGCCACCTTGAAACCCATAAACAGGCCTCCTTCGACTTTACGGGTAATGTTCTCGGGCACCCAAGTTGTGGCGGTCTTCCAGGACGTAGGCTGAAAGGAAGAGCACAGGTCACAAGCCTGCGGGTCGTGCTCAAGGCCCAAGCAGTAGATGCACGTGGAGTGCGGATCCATCCGAGACATCTTCTGCCTGCAGGGGCACCTCCAAAAACTGGGAGTCGATTTGTCCATCGCAGCCGCGAGGGAAATAAATGACAGAAGTCTTGAAAACCTTAAAAGTTATTTTGGGTAAGCCGAAGAAATAGGAACCAGTCTTATATGCAGAGTGTTAAGGAGGAAACCTAAGCTTCCAAGTGGTAAGGAAGATCTGGCATCATGGGGCAGAGCTGAGAGTTTTACCACCTGGGTGGGTGGGAGAAGCCAGCTTGAAGACCTTCCGGCAAGACTTAAAGCGGCAAGGATACCTGCCAGAAAGTGTGGATGAACAACATATCCATGTCACTAGAACTCATTTTCTATATAATATTTTGCTTTCTGGTTATTACCCCAACATGCAAAACACAACATTTTTGGTTGTTCAACAACATACCCCACTTCTGTGCCCATTTACATACAGTATACTATCTAAGTCATTCTGTATTGTAACAATTTGTTCAGAGGTTTTACAGGGACCACATAGCTTTGCATCATCTGCATACTTAGTCATGTAACCTTATGACCCAATGTATTCTTGTACTGTATTGTAAACATTTAGGTTCATCTTGTAAATGAGTATTACTCAATGGTGATCTGCCTGGTAAAATAAAGATTGATTGATTGATTGATTGATAGCTACGTCCCAGTCCCCATTATACCATGTTTCTGTAATAGTTACAATGTCCAGGTTATCCTCCACCATCAAGGCTACCAGGTCCGAGATTTTATTCAGAGATAGTGGAGAATACCAGACCATCAACGAATGTACGCTATTAGCATGGGATCTAGTTATGCTACTGTCTTAAATCAGTCTTTGGGTTATTTTTAGTAGTTTATTTGAGTTGGTGGACTTCACCCCCAACACCCCCCGTAAAAAAAACAAAAACAAAATAAAACAACCAAGGGGGGTGTGGGGGGGGGAAGCCCCCCAACTCAAACAAACTGACACAACAAACATCAACAGTAAGTGCAAGCACGCGCTGTATTCACGAAAGTTTTATGCTACTAGCGTAGCGCTGGTCCGATAATCTCCACTGTTGCCTTTTATTCTCCAGGCTGTGGGCATTTGCATATATGGCCCTCCATTTTTTGTGAATTGCCATCTTGACCTCCCCTCTTTTCCCCTTGTTTCTCCTCTTCTCCCCCTTTATGCCAAGTTCAGTCTGCACTGGCGATATTGTGACGTGGTATACTGGTGCTATGGTGACAACTTTACCATGCCAGAAACTACAGTGACAACAGCACCAGATCGCTGTAGCATCAGTGTGGGACCCCGGCACTGCCTTTTGGGGGTATTGCACCCCCTCCCCGAAGCAACTCCAACTCGAAGGTGATTAATGAAAGTGATTTTCTGAGATTTTGAAGCTACCTTTTTCACATAGTATGCCATTGCCACCTATGCTTCAGATGTTGAAGCTACAATTTGTTTTGTAAAGAAAGTTATTTTTTTATGTTTTATCAGCACTTTGTTTCTGCCCACCCTCCAGTTTTTTGTGTGTGGTCATATCCCCAGAACAATGTCATGAAAGGAATATTTTACATACAGCAACAAGAAATTCAGAGTTAAATGTTCATTACTCAGAGGTGCAGTCCCTTATTGTGGTAGTGGTGACTGCAATACAGCACCTGATATGTATACTTTTTATTTAGTTATTAATGTAAAGGTTTCTCAAGGAAAGAAATACTGAGCAGACAAGCTAGTTTCCAGATGTGTCCTGGGGTAGAGTGGAAAACAATAGGTACATATGTATCACGGCATTGTGGGTACAGTACATAGCTGATTTTTCTGTCTCCCTACTCCCATTTTGCTAGTGTAGATGTCTGAAATACTAAGACTGACCAACAGAGGTCTGTTAAGGTTACCACCTTTTAAGAAGCCCAGAGTGGGACACTTCTTACTGAAATATGTTTTTTTACAGGACAATATGTAACGTTGACCAATGCAACAGACCAATTTTCTCAAAATATTCAGAATTAAGACTAAGTGTTGTGGTTTTTTGGTTGTTTCTATCGTGTCTTATCATTTTAAGGCATTTTAGTTAAGGTATTGTAGTTTCTGCAACATTTAGAAGAAAGTTAGAAAATATTTTGTTTCTACTATAAGGTCAGGACATGCAGTATTTTTCACAGCTGCCCAAATCAGGGTTCTCCTGCAAAAATCAGGGGAGGTGGTAACCCCAAGGTCTCTGTTTCACAACTGTGCTTAGGAACTTTGTTTCCCTTGCATGATATCACAGCTAGGGGTTGCAGCACTGAAAAAAGGGGGTGGGTTATGCAAATGAAGCAGATCACAGAAATAAAAGCATTTTTCTCATAGAAAACAGTTTCATTGGTAAGAGACTGAATCACAACTCCTACAGGTTCTACAGGTTACTAATCCCATTTGCTATGGCAAAACTCAGAAAATCACTTTAAGCAGTGGCGGGTGCGGGGGCGGGGGAGGCAGAGCCCCCTGCATGGAGGATCAAAGGCGAAGCACACCGAAGAAAACACAGTTGGAAGTGACTCCCTTATGCCGACCGCAAATATGGTCAACATAAAGGAGTTGCTGTAACGTCAGCTGACAACAAAATTGTCGACCGACTGTCATAGATCCTTGTGATGTTAGGGTCCTCCATGCTAGCTACTTTATTCTGGGGAGGTGGGCAGTATGGTTTACCCTGCTTCCTTCCTCCAACCCCCTTGGCTAGTTTAAATGCTTGCCAATGAAGCATCTAAACCATTCACAAAGGACATCGATCCCCTTCCTGGAAGGATGCAGGCCGTCGCCCCAGTCTAGGTCCACATCAACCCAGGTGGGTTCCCAGTCCCCAGTGAAGCCAAAACTCTGCTTTATCCACCAGTTCTCCAACAAAGCATTGAAATCCCTGGTGCAGAGATCCCTAGCCTTCCCCTTGTCATGGACAGGCAGCACCTCCGAGAAGGTCTTGGAGCTTGCTAGCTGCCTCAGGGCCCCTCCCCAGCTCTTTGAACTCCCCCTGCACCCGTCCTATCTCTGCCTTGTCTCCAGCCAGGTCATTGGTCCCCGGACGGACAATGACATCTAGCTCCTCCCCTCTTTGTTACCGCCCTATTGATACTCCGGATCCACTTTCCATCCCTCTGAGCTGTGCCACCAGGTAAGCACTTACCTCTTTTTTCTCCTCGCTACCTGCCCCCAACTTCACTCCTCAGGTGATGAAGCCCCCACCAGGAGTAGCTTCCTCTTCCTTTGGGGTCCTCTACCACCCACCCTTGGGGTTCCATTGTGGAGGTCTTGCTCATCCTCCCTGGGTACACTGTAGGGCGTTCCCATTCCTCCAACTGTGTAGGAGTTCTTCAGTTGCACCAGCTGGGGGATGTGCCTCTCACCCACCTCTCTTACCCTGCCTGAGCTCACCGTAGTCTAACCATTCCTTCTTCTGGGCAACCTTTAAGGTAGTGAGTGTGGATCTGGTGGTCTCTGGGCGGGGGAGGAGGCTCCCCGAATCCTGACCAACTCAGCCCAGAGACTGGCAACTTCAACCCTCAGCCCAGAGAGGTGCCTGTGGATGGGGTAGTACCGCAGCAATCAGAAGGTCATCCTGAAGACTGCGGCCCCCACAGTCACTGTACTGCACCTCTCCCAGCATCTTCCCCTTTTCTGCTGCCTGTCACTACACTGACTGTTCTAAGGGTACCCTCCTTCTGCAAACTACTGAGCCCACTATCCACAATACTTCCTGATGTAATAATTCACCTCCTAGCCCCTGCATCCAATCTTAGTCCAGACCCCACCTGTCTAACTTCCTGTTTTTTTTTTTTGTTTTTTTGTTTGTTTTCTCCTCTCCTACTTCTTTCCCCCTCTTGAATGAAAGTTTTCAGAATTTAATCACACAATTGTCAGGTCTACTTTGTTTAGCATTCTGTGTGTCCTGTTTCTGAACAGGAAGTATCAAAATGCCTTCCGCGTGTGTTCCTATAAAGATAGACAAGCCCAGGGTGGGTGGGTCTATTCACCTGAGCTATTCTCCTCCAAAACAATCAGCTGCAAAAAAAAACCCTGTAATTCAAGTGTTTTCCCCTTCTCTAAATAAATTACTGTATTTTGTAGTTCAATACTCACGCTTCTGTGAATTCATTTCTGTGAATTTCTATATACATTCAGATAACACATTTTTGTTGCAGTACCCAAGAGCATCTGACTTGCCATATGTAATATGTAAGTATAGCTCCTATTACTTGTACTGTATTAATATTACACTTATTCCGTCTGTTTGAAATAATCCTAATACCAGTTCCTCATATGTTAGAGAAGCCAGTAAAGGTTCTCCCCATTGTCACGCTATGTATATCCAAAACAGAGTAGGGGATTTTTCCTGGTGTCATAGAAACAGAAACACAGAAGGTGACGGCAGAAGCAGACTGTTTTGTCTATCTAGTCTGCCCTTGATGTATTTACTACCCCTCAATTGCCCTTGTGTGTGAGGGCACCCATGTGTCTGTCCCACACTGACTTGAATTCCCCCACTGTCTTTGCCCCGCCACCCCTGGGGGCAGGCTATTCCATGTATCTACCACTCTTTCTGTGAAGAAGAACTTTCTCATACTGATATTGAACCCCACCGCCAGCCTCAGATCATGTCCCCTTTTTTTGCTGCCCACCTTGAAGTGAAGAAGGTCCTGTGCCTGTACTTTATTTATGCCTTTCATGTATTTGAAGGTCTCGATCATGTCCCCCCCCCGCTCCAGGGAGTACATGTTCAGTTCTCTCAGTCTCTCCCCGTAAGACAACAGCTGCAATCCCTGTACCATTTTTGTCACCTTTCTCTGCACTGTTTCTGACAGGCTGATATCCTTTTTGAGGTGTGGCATTCAGAACTGGACACAGTATTCCAGGTGTGGCCTGACCAGAGCTCTATACAGTGGCATGACCACCTCCCTCTTCCTGCTTGTGATCCCCCTTCCTATACATCCTTGCATGCCACTGGCCAATAGTGCTCACTGCTGCCTTTTCACACTGTTTTTCCATTTCTAAGCCATCCAAAATCATGATTTCCAGATCACGCTCTTGGTTTGAGGCCTCTAGTCTTACCGCTCCAAGGTAATATGCAGTACTTGGGTTACTTCTTCTCATGTGGATGATTTTGCACTTTTTGACATTAAATCGCAGTTGCCGTGCTCTAGACAATTCCTCCAGCTTCTTTAGGTCAGATTGCATTTTACTCAGTCAATCTAAGGAGTCTGCGCTGTTACAGATCTAGGTCTCATCGGTGAATAGACACACCTTCCTCTCAAGCTTGTCTGCGATGTCTGCTATGAAAATATTGAAAAGTAGAGGCCCGAGCACTGAGCCCTGGGGTACATCACTGGTTACCTTCCCCTCAGACAATACTGCTCCATTTACCTGGACCCTCTGAGTCCTTCCTTGCAGCCAATTTTTTCCCATTTAACCACCTCCTGACCAACCCCTGTGTAGTCTAACTTCTTTACCAGCCTTCTGTGTGGAACTGAGTCGAAGGCTTTGCTAAAGTCCAGGTACACTACATCTACTGCTCCTCCGCTGTCCACAGCCCTGGCAACTCAGTTGAAATATTCAACCAGATTAGTTTGGCACAACCTTCCTGATGTGAAACTATGCTGTTTCAGGTCCAACTTCCTATTTGCTTCAAGAAATGCTATTATTTTCTCTTTGAGCAGTGACTCCATCATTTTTTCCACTATAGACATGAGACTAACTGGTCAGTAGTTTCCTAACTCCTCCTTGCTGCCCGATTTGTGGAATGGGGCCACTGCTGCCAATTTCCAATCTTCAGGCAATACTCCATTCTCCATGGATCTGGTAAATAGTTTTGCCAATGTAGCTGCCAGCTCAGATCTCAGATCCTTTAGGATTCTGGGATGTAACTCATTTGGTCTCATGATCTTGTCCACCTTTAGTTTTAGTTTTTCAGATCTCCACAAATACATTTCACTCTTTCCCAACTCATCTGTACCGCTCTTAGCCCTACTGTCTCCTGGTGACACTGGGGCTTAACCCACATTCCACCTGAAATTGGCTTCCCTCAATGAGGTCCAATGGCTCCTTGCTAAGCTGAAACCTGACAGCTCACCAGGTCATGACTCCCTTGAGACTAAGTCTCTCAAGTTGCGAGCTCCTGCCATTGCCCACACTGTTCGTGATCTGTTTAACCGGTCCTACCTATCAAGCACTGTCCCAGACAAATGGAAAGTTGCCGTGGTGGTGCACGTCCATAACGGTGGGCCTAATACTGTTGCTGAACAGTTTAGATCGATCTCCATCCTTTGTCTGTTGGTACAGATCCAGGGGTGTATCATATATGATCACCTCCAGAGCTACCTGGAACACAATAACCTGCAACCCCCCTACCAGCATGGGTTCACAAAGAACCATAGTACCCTTCACTAACTTAATCAAAGTCACTTCTGATCTGCTGCAAGCTATGGACAAGGGCTTTGTCACTGGCGCCATCTTTGTTGACCTCACAAAGGCATTTGACCTGGTCAACCACAGTCTCCTGCTTTATCAGCTACTAATTCTTGGCCTTGACTCCAGTGCCTTAGCATGGCTCCAAAGTTATCTCATCTGCCGCTCACAAAGGGTCGAGTGGGTTGGTTCTTTTGGGCCTCAGACTAATAACTCATGGAGTTCCGCAGGGTTCCATACTGGGCCCACTGCTGTTCTCCCTATTTATTAAGGATCTGCCAAATAGCTGTGAAGGGGCTTCTGTGTACCTCTATGCAGAAGATGCAATCATCTATCGTTCCTCTTTTGATGTCAAGTGGATCAACAGTACTCTAGCATCTGACCTTGCTGCTCTTGAAGGATGGTTTATACAAAATCATCTTGTTCTTAACATCAAGAAAACAAAATGTATGCTATTCTCCCATCCACCCTCTTCCTCCTCTAACCTTCCCCCCCCCTCAGGATTACTCACCCTCAGTGGTGATGCCTTTGAACTTATCCATACCTTTAAATACCTGGGCATCACCCTGGATACCTCGCTATCCCTTAATGCTCATGTTTCCATCCTAATAAACTCTGAACCAAAAGCCTAAGTCTATCGAGCCTTCTCTATTGTATCTGCCCCTTCCTCACCTCAGCCTCTTGTAATAAGATTGCATCCTCCTCTCTTCTCCCACTTCTATCTTATGGTGCTCCACTTCTGCTCACAACTAACACTACTACCTAATCGCTCCTCAAACAGGCTTACCATTGGGTGGGCAGGTTTGCCCTGTGGGTCAATGCCCATCATCACCACCACTGTGATGTCCTCTCTTCCCTGGGTTGGTCATCGCATGGATCTAAACTAAGGTATGCCACTCTGAGTTTTCTGCACAAGCTGGTCCACAAACATACTCTTTGCCTCAGTGAGTCTATTCATCTAAGACAACCTAAATGAACCCTGAGATCTGCCTCCTTCCCCCTTCTCACAATGCCCAAACTGTGGTTAGCTGTGGCCCATAAATCATTCACCTACACAGCTGCGTCTGACTGGAACTCCCTTCCTCCCTCCATTCTGTCATGCTCCACCCTCCCTGAGTTCCAATACAACTTGCTTTCTTTTCTCTCTGCCTTTACACCTTGCTCCTGGCACCAGTGATATTAAACCTCAACCCCAACAGCTCTGTCTATTTCTCATCCTTGATTTTCCCCTAACCCTGGCTTCTTACCTTGCCCTCTGTGCCCCACCTTTAAACATAATTGCTATTGGTTAGCTCTCTTGTATCTGATATCATTAGCTAACAATTGTATATTATAGTGCACTCTCTTGAATGTGTCATGTACTTGTTGCACTACTGTGTAACCTACCTGCTTGTTATTTCATAAACCTGTGGTTGTAGCTGTCTGTATCATAAGCCTGTGAATCACTGAATGCTGCCTATCAGTTTTCCCTTTGTAACTGTTATTGCTATGTTAAAGTACTGCACTGTATACATACTGCACTTCTGGGTCACCCCTGAAAAAGGGACTGCAATTCTGCAATTGTCTCAGTGGACTTACCTGGTTACCAAAATTCAAATAAATAAATAAATCTTTTCCTCCATCTGCGCTTTTGATTTTCTTATTTGCTTTTTTCATTTTTTTCTTGACATGAGTCCCAGTCTCTGTCATGTTTTGTTTCTTGGTATGTCCTGTATACCTTCTTTTTTTCTTTGTGTAAGCTCTCTGTAAAAGAGGGGCTTATATTCCCATCTTAGGCATCCCCCCCCCCCATCAGAGCTAGGGAATGTGTTAATTTTCTGGCGGATATTGCTGCTGGATGCCTCAAGGTGGCAGCACAGAGTAGATTTTAGGAGTATAAAAAGGGACAGACAGGAAGTATGAGGCCTATCTAGCCCGGGCATTAGGCTTGGGGCTGGAGAGGGAAGGCTGGAAGCATAGAGCTAGGAGCAGAGTAGGTGGGCAAGTAAGGGAGCTCAGTGGTCCAGGAGGGCCAGTGGGGAAATCCCTCTAAAAGAGTACAGTCAGGACAGCTTTTTCCATGTGCTGGAGTCAACGAGGAGTTTTAGGATGGAGCTCCGTGGGGGATATGTAGCCAGGTCTCACATCATTGGGGGCAGGGATGGTAGGTGGCTTTGTAGGCCAGGAAAGAGTAGGAGCCCTTAGAGACCCCTAGAAGGTGTTCTTCCAGGTTGCCAGGGCTGGGAGGGCAGTGTCAGGGCCCTCCCAGGAGGGAAGCTGGTGGCAATGGCTTCTCTCACACGTGATGTGCCAGGGCAGCCTGGAGGTGTAGAGGGAGCTGGGGGGCATTTCACCCAATATATATCGGGCTTGCTTTGGAGGGGCAGGTCCTGGGGTGCCGGTACATTGAGGTCTGGGTGGGTCACAGGACATGTGGCAGACCTTGGAGGGTAACCCCCCCATGCTGGAACTTAATTCAAGCCCAGGCTGTGAAAATAGGGATGTGGGGCCTGGTCAGGCACCCCGAGGAATCAAGACCAGGAAACTCGGAGTAAGTTGGCCCACCTGTGAGCAGGAGAAGCAACAAAGGCTGCTCCACTACACCAGGAGGGTGCGGAGACCACAAAATAGCAAAAATGCATAGCAACGACTCTGCACTCCTCAGCAGTACAAATAAGGACTTTATTACATTTTAAAAAGGCCGCCACACGCGGACAAACAAACAAATAAACCAGTTTCGTACCACTGTACATTTTCAGGGGTACGGGTTAGCTACTCCACACATTCTACCTTTTAAAGTGCATTTCTTAAAGTGACAGTGTGTGATCATCATATGTGCAAAACAGTTTTAAAGTGCTTAGTGTTCATAGCACCACCAAAGTGATGTAACAAGCTTCATGGTCAATAAATATATGACTAGTATCAAAATGCAAAGACACACACCAAATATAGCCTATGTGACAACATCTATATAATGTATGGTAGAACGTTGTTATAGGTAGAAATCTACCTTTTTATAACAACGTTTTACCATCGATGTTATGTCACGATCTTGTTAACCCATCGATGGTACGTCACATCTATCGGTTAACAACCAGGAACAGTCTGGGCATGTGCGCAACTGGATCAGATGGCCTTGAAACGGCACGGCGGTGAGGGCAGAGTGGCGGTGACTGAAACAAAATTGCAGTAAGGAACTTTCTTTTCTTAAAAACCTAAATGGTACCATACACTATAAAATATAATGTATGGTACATCGATGATTAACCGTTTTTTTAACCAATCTTGAGGTTGCCACGGCGACCTAAACCTCTCTAGCTTCGCTCTCGAGGCTTACATGGTCGCCCTGGCAACCTCTCGATGGTTAACAAACCGGTTAACCATCGATGACCATACATTATCCTCTATATAAATTTCATAAATTTTTTTAAAACAATGTCCTAAATCATCTTATTGTTATCAATTATTATATGCATGTCAAACAACTGTTCGGAAACTCTAAGGAACACTGTATATATGTGTGTGTGTGTGTGTGTGTGTGTGTGTGTGTGTGTGTGTGTAAGTGTAAACCTATTATAAAGTGCAGCTAGATGAACAAAATGTTGTAGGTGCCGTATTGGTCCTTTTAAAAAACAGATCCAGGAACAAATGATTTGATACCTTTTATTGGACCAATATGGATGTTACAGAAAAGAACAAAATGCTTTAGTTTTCGAACCAACCAGGTCCTTCTTCGGAAGCTTTGTGGCAGTTTTTTCAAATATCCCATACTATTAACACCAGATTATATAGAAAAAGCAGAAATAATTCTCATTGGTTTAACATATACATTTAAAACATAATAGAAGATTACGTCAGAGAATACTGGTGTTAATTAGCTTCTCTGACGTAATTTTCTATTATGTTTTAAATGTATATGTTAAACCAATGAGAATTATTTCTGCTTTTTCTATATAATCTGGTGTTAATAGTATGGGATATTTGAAAAAACTGCCACAAAGCTTCTGAAGAAGGACCTGGTTGGTTCGAAAGCTAAAGCATTTTGTTCTTTTCTGTAACATCCATGTTGGTCCAATAAAAGGTATCAAATCATTTGTTTCTGGATCTGCTAGATGAACAATGAATTACAAATTAAATCTTAATGTGTCCAAATCTAAAACAGTGTTAAATCACTACTGAACAAGCAATTCTGTTAAATATATACCGACTCCTAGGTACCCAGTCAAGACTGCCCTACCAGAGAAGGTCCAACTGCTTGTGAACAGACCTGCAAAGAACAAGAGAAATATACACCATGATATCAAAAGATGCACATACATGTATATTTATAAACACATAAACAGTCACTGTATCACATCCAAAGCTAGATATTAACCTAGTAACGCAGTACAGAATATTGCCATCACTGTTTACAGCTTCTTAGGGGCACCATTTTCATTTGTATGTTTGCTTGCGCGCAGCGCAAGAAACATATTGCAGCAGCTTGGTGCTGAAGAAGGTTCTGGAGGTGCGGCACTGTTGAGGCCAATACTGTCACGGCATTTTGGGGAGTGTATGATGTCCACCAATAATGGGGGACACAGCCGGTGACAGTATTTTGTAACGTTGCCACCAACTTGTGACAATTTAGCTGCTGCAATCAGGGGCCGCCTCGTCATTGCAGCATCCGCCATTCGCTGCAATGAGGGAGCAACCCTTCATTGCAGGGTGGGATGTAGGGACCCTGATATTGTTTCTAAACATGGCGTCGGCTTGCCGCCCTGTTCACAAACAATATACCCCCCACCATGTATATCTGCCGGCCAGGAGAGCCCATCCCACGGCATAGTCTTACCCCGTTTTATTGTCTGCCAGCAGGGTGCTCAATCCCCATTGGCAGAAAGGAATCCCCTTTTGTTGTTTGCCGGCGAAGTGCCCAATCCCCATCAGCTACAGCTGCCCCCAAAAAGCAAGACTCTGGTGGCAACATGCCCTGTAAATAAAAAACTGTCCATAAAGTCTTTTTTTTTTTAACCTCTGTAACAAAACTGTCCCTCGGCGGGCTCCGGCTCCCCACCCGCAACCCGCACCACCCTGCGCCTCCCTACATCATCCTCTCACCCCATACTTATCTTGGACTCTGTTGCGATGATCTTCGGTGGACCGGGAACACGTCTGCACTCTTTAAAGCGGACCGTGAACTGAGGAAATGCCGGTAAGCTGTATAATATAATATATAGGGTTTTTTCAACTTTAATGCATATCTCAGGCATTGTATGGAATTTTGCCACCAAATTTTTAACATGGGGTTTTTGGGACCCCTACTCATGAATTCTTTCACTGTCATGGTGTTAATCGGCCCCGAAAGGTGATTTTGTGGTCACTACGTGGAATCACCTTTCAGGACCGATTAACAAAATGACAGTGCCAGTGTTCATGAGGTGGGCTCTCAAAAAGCCTATGTTGCAAATTTGGTGAGAAAAATTAAAAAAATGACTGTTTCTGAGTGTGCATTGCACGTTTCTCATCATGCACTGTCAACGTTGCAATTTGCAATATTTTCACCCCAGATTTTCAACATTGGCATTTTTAGACCTCCTTGTGAACAGTACAGCTGTCATTTTTCACACCCTGGATGAAATGTGTTTTCGCACTTGCAGCGTGGAATAGCGCGGTCGGTGTGGGAAATCAGTGTTCCGCACAGATTAAGAAACTGATAGTAGCACTGTTCATGAGCAGCGGTCCTAAAATGCCTATGTTGAAAATTTGGTGATGATACTCCATAAAATGACTGTGTTAAGAGCATGCGTTGCACTGTTCCTACGCACACTCGTAAGTTCGCGCATTTTTAATATTTTCACTCCAGATTTTCAACATTGCCATTTTACCACACCTCCTTATGAGCAGTACTGCTGTCATTTTCCACATTTCACCCAAAATGTGTTTCCACTCATGTAGCGCACAATGGTGTAGTCGGTGCGCAAAATCAATATTCGGGCCACATTAAGAAAATCACAGTGACACTGTTCATGAGCAGAAGTGTTAAAATGGCTATGTTAAAAATTTGGTGAAAAAATTCCCCAAAATGACTGTTTTACGAGCATGCATTGCGCTGCTCCTATACACGCTCGTACGTTTGTGAATGTTCACTATTTTCACTCCAGATTTTCAACATTGCCATTTTACCACACCCCCTTATGAGCAGTATAGCTGTCATTTTTCATATCTCGGCCAAAACGTGTTTCTGCGCATATAGCGCACAATGGCGCAGTCGGTGTGCAAAATCAATGTTCAGGACAGATTAAGAAAACTGATTAAAAAAGTGACAGTGGTCATGAGCAGAGGTGTTGCAATGGCTGTGTTAAACATTTCATTAAAAAAGTCCATAAAATGACTGTGTTACGAGCTACCATTGCGCAGTTTCCACGCACCCTCGTACGTTCATGGATTTCTAATATTTTCAGTCCAGATTTTCACCACTGGCATTTTCCACACTTCCTTATGAACAGTACAGCTGTCATATTTCACACCATGGCTGAAATGTGTTTTCGCACTTCCAGCGCAGAAATGCATGGTCGCTGTGGGAAATCACTGTTCGGGACAGATTAAGAAAATCACAGTGACACTGTTCATGAGCGGAGGTTCCAAAATGCCTGTGTTGACAATCTGCTATAAAACATCCCCAGACTAATTGCATTATGGGTGTGCGTTGCCCAGTTTCTACACACGCTCGTGACTTCACCAGTTTCTTTAATATTGTCACTGCAGATTTTCAACATTGCCATTTTTTCCACCTCCCCATGAACAGTACAGCTGTCATTTTTCACATCCTGTTCGAAATGTGTTTTCACACCTGTGGTGCCAAATGGTGTAGTCACTGTGCAAAATCAGCTTTCGCCTAATGAACTGATATTGCCTCTGTTCATAAGGTGGGGGTCACAAAAAACCCATGTTGAAAATGTGGAGTGAAAATGCCAATGAATGCCTGAGATGTTAGGGTTTCTGACCATAACGCCCCACCCTGTAGAGATTGACAGGCATCAGGGGTGTGACTTGGGATTCTCGCCTGTAATGCTCATACCATTCCACACCCTGCAGCCAGTGAGAGGCATCGAGGTGTGCCTTGGACTCTTGGGCCCCAAAGTTCACCCCATTCTCCTATACAACACCCATCTCACCATATTTCCTGATGGAATGGGGTGAGCATAAGTGCCAAAGACCCCAAGGCACACCGTGACACTTGTCGGTGTCTGCAAGGTAGGGTGTGGAGAAATGGCATGGCCATTATGCCTGATGACCCAAAGGCAGACCCCAATGCCTGTCAGTCTCTGCAGGGTGGGGGCGGGGTTGGCTTCAGTTCAATACTTCACTGCCATTCCTATTATGCAGGTCTTTAACTCCTACACTACCAATCCCAATGCCAGCAAGCAAACATTCGGCATTGACAAATGCTTGTTTATGTTGATTGCGCACACTGCAAGAAACATATTGCAGCAGCTTTCTCAGAAGCAGGTTGTGGGCGTGGCACTGTTGTGGCCAATGTCCCCACAGCCTGCGAAGCCTTGTCCCGCTTCCCCCAATGCCATAGCACGCTGCTGGTGACACAAGTTTGGAACCTTGGCACCAACTTGTGAGAAATCAGCCGCTGCAATCAGGGGCTGCCTTGTCATTGCAGCGTAAGCCATCCGCTGCAATGAAGGAGCGACTCGTCATTGCAGGGTGGGATCTCACAACACTGGTATTGTTTGTGAACATGGCGGCGGCTTGCCGCCGTGTTCGCAAACAATATTATCCTTCCCCCACCATGTTTATCTGCAGACGGGGGAGCCCACTCCCCACTGGCATAATGTGATTCCCCCCCTTTTATGGTCTGCCAATGGGGTACCCAATCCCTGTTGGCAGAATGGCATTCCCCCCTTTTATTCTTTGCTGACAGGGTGCCCAATCCCCGTCGGCAGAATGGCATTCCCCCTTTTGCTCTTTGCCGACGGGTGCCCAATCCCTGTCGGCAGAATGCATTCCCCGTTGTTGTTTGCGGCGGGGTGCCCAATCCCATTGGCTACAGCTGCCCCAGAAGCAAGACTCTGGTGGCATGCTGGGAGCCCACCCCAGCATGCCACATGCCCCCGAAAGTAAAAAACAGTCCTGCAACGTGTTTTTTTTTTTTTACCTGTAAAAAAGGAAACTGTACCTCGGCACTGTCCTTGCCTCCCACCACAACCCGCGCCTACCCACTGCGCACCCTGCCTCCCCACACCCCCCTCACCCCATACTTACCTCCGGAGTCTGGCGCGACGATGTTTGGTGGACCAGTAACACGTCTGCACTCTTCAAAGCTGACCACGAACTGAGGAAATGCCGGTACGCTGTATAATGGTAGAAATAGGGCTTTTTCAACTTTAATGCATATCTCAGTCATTTTTTGGAACTTTGGCACCAAATTTTCAATATGGGGTTTTTGGGACCCCTCCTAATGAATTCTCGAACTGTCATGCGTTAATCAGCCCCAAAAGGTGATTTCACGGTCACTGTGTGGAATCACCTTTCAGTCCCGATTAACAAAATGACAGTGCCAGTGTTCATGAGGTGGGCTCTCAAAAAGCCTATGTTAAGGGTGGTGGAAAATCAAAAATGACTATTCTTGGCTGTGCAGTTCTTCATGCGCCCGTAACTTTGCGGATTTGCACTATTTTCATGCCAGATTTTCAATATTGGCATTTTGTCACACCTCCTTGTGAATAGTACTGCTGTCGTTGTTCACATCCTGGCCAAAATGTGTTTTCGCACTTCTGGCATAGAATAGTGTGGTCGCTGTGGGAAATCAGTGTTTGGGACAGATTAAGAAAATGACAGTGACACTGTTCATTAGTAGAGGTCCTAAAATGCCTATGTTGAAAATTTGGTAACGATACTCCATAAAATGACTGTGTCATGAGCGTGCGTTGTGCAGTTTCCATGGATGCTCGTAATTTTGCAAATTAATATTTTCACTCCAGATTTTTAACATTGCCATTTTCCCACACCTACGTATGAATAGTGCAGCTGTCATTTTTCACTTTCCTGGCCAGAATGTGTTTTCATACTTCTGGCGCACAGTAGAACGGTCGCTGTGGGAAATCATTGTCCTGGACAGATTAAGAAAATGACAGTAATACTGTTCATGAACAGAGGTCCTAAAATGCCTATTTTAAAACTTTGGTGATGATAGCCCATCAAATGACTGTGTTACAAGTGTGCGTCGCACACTTTGCACACACCCTTGTAACTTCACAGATTTGTAATATTGTTTGTCACGCCAGATTTTCAACAGTGGCATTTTTTCACACCTCCTTATGAACAGTACAGCTGTCATTTTTCACATCCTAACTGAAATGTGGTTTCACAGTTGTGGCACAGAATAACGCGGTCGCTGTGGGAAATCAGTGCTTGGGACAGATTAAGAAAATGACAGTGGCACTGTTCATGAGCAGAGGTCCTAAATTCCCTATGTTGAAAATTTGGTGACGAAACTCCATAACATAACTGTGTTACAAGTGTGCGTTGAACTGTTTCCACGCACCCTTGTAACTTCGCAAATTTGTAATATTTTCACACCACATTTTCAACAGTGGCATTTTTTCACACCTCCTTATGAACAGTACAGCTGTCATTTTTCACATCCTGGCTAAAATATGTTTTTGCACTCCTGCTGAAGAATAGCAAGGTCGCTGTGGGAAATCAGTGTTTGGGACAGATTAAGATCGAATGAGTGAGATGGGGGGAGTGACCGAGCTCAACTAAGCTCTATCAGGACTTCTCCGTTTTTGTTTGTGGGCAGAAAAAGGCCCCAATGCAAGAGCCCAGTATAAAAGGGCAGCCTGCAGCACTGGGAGAAACAGAACAAGAGACCGAGTGAGGAAGGGGGAGAGAGCGAACTCACCGGAGTGCTGTCAGGACTGTTGCGGATTTCTTTGTGGGCAGAAAAAGGCGTCAATGCAGGCAGGGGCCCAGTAGAAAAGGCCAGCCTGCAGCGGTGGGAGAAACAGTACGAGTGAGTGAGACAGGGGGACTGAGTTGCTGCGGATTTGTTTGTGGGCAGAAAAAGGCCTCAACGCAAGAGCCCAGTACAAAAGGGCAGCCTACATCACTCGGAGAAACAGAATGAGAGACCAAGTGAGGAAGGGGGAGTGAACAAACTCACTAGAGCGCTGTCAGGACTGCTGTGGTTTTCTTTGTGGGCAGAAAAAGGTGTCAATGCAGGCAGGGGCCCAGTAGAAAAGGCTAGCCTGCAGCAGTGGGAGAAACAGTATGAGTAAGTGAGGTGGAGGGACTGAGTGAGCTCAACGGAGCTCTATCAGGACTGCTGCAGGTTTCTTTGTGGGAAGAAAAAGGCACCAATGCAGGCAGGGGCCCCGTACAAAAGGGCAGCTTGCAGCGCCAGGACAAACAGAATGAGCGCGTGACAGAGGGAGACTGAGAGACCTCAAAGGAGCTCTGTTGGGACAGCTGCGGGTTTCTTTGTGGACAGACAAAGGAGCCAACGCAGTCAGGAGCCCCGTACACAAGTGCAGCCTGCAGCGCCAAGAGACATAGAACGAGTGAGTGACAGAGCGGCAGTGAGCAAGCTCAAAGGAGCTCTATTGTGAGTGCTGTGGATTTCTTTGTGGGCAGAAAATGTGGCAATGCAGGCAGGAGCCCAGTACAAAAGGCCAGCTTGCAGCGCTGGCAGAAACGATGAGTGAGTGGGGGTGGGGGGTGAGGGTGAGCGAGCTCAATGGAGCTGTGTTGGGACTGCATCAGATTTCT
Source organism: Neoceratodus forsteri (assembly GCA_016271365.2). NCBI lineage: Eukaryota > Metazoa > Chordata > Ceratodontiformes > Ceratodontidae > Neoceratodus > Neoceratodus forsteri. The sequence continues at coordinate 1,104,169,510 of CM057451.1, forward strand.
TTCTGGCCAGAACAAGCCGCCAATGCAAGTAGGAGCCCAGTACAAAAGGGCAGCCTGCAGCGGCAGGAGACACAGAATGAGCGAGTGAGGGAGGGGGAGTGAGTGAGCTCAACGGAGCTCTGTTGGGACTGGTGCAGATTTGTTTGTGGGCAGAAAAAGGCAGCAATGCACGCAGGGGTCCAGTACAAAAGGGCAGCCTGCAGTGGCGGGAAAACCAGAATGAGCGAGTGAGAGAGGGGGATTGAGCGAGCACAATGGAGCTGTATTGCAACTGCTGCAAATTGCTTTTTGGGTAGAAGAAGAAGGTAATGCAGGGAGGAGCCCAACAGAAAAGGGCAGCCTGCAGCACCGGCAGAAACGGAATGAGCAAGTGAGAGAAGGGGAGTGAGTGAGCTCAACGAAGCTTTGTCGGGACTGCTGCAGATTTCTTTATGGGCAGAAAAAGGCGCCAACAGAGGCAGGAGCCCAGTACAAAAGGGCAGCCTGCAGCGCCAGGAGAAACAGAATGAATAAGTGACACAGGGGGAGTGAGCGACCTCAAAGGAGCTCTGTTGGGACAGCTGTGGATTGCTTTGTGGTCAGAAAAAGGTGCCAATGCAGGCAGGAGCCCAGTACAAAAGGGAAGCCTGCAGCACCGGGAGAAACACAATGAGCGAGTGAGAGAGGGGGAGTGAGCGAGCTCAGTGGAGCTCTATCATGACTGCTGTGGATTTCTTTGTTGGCAGAAGAGGCAGCAACACAGGCAGGAGCCCAGTACAAAGGCCAGCCTGCAGTGCCGGCAGAAATGGAATGAATGAGTGAGAGAGGGGGTCAGCAGGCTCAACAGACCTGTGCGGGACTGCTGCAGATTTCTTCAATGAGCCGAAAAAAGCCACCAACAGAGGCAGAAGCCCAGTACAAGGAGGGCAGCCTGCAGCGCCAGGAGAAACAGAATGAGCAAGTGAGAGAGGGGGAGTGAGCCACCTCAACAGAGCTCCGTCGGGACAGCTGCGGATTTCTTAGTGGGCAGAACAAGGTGCCAATGCAGGCAGGAGCCCAGTACAAATGAGCAGCCTGCAGCACCAGGAAAAACAGACTGAGTGAGTGACAGAGGGGCAGTGAGCAAGCTCAACACACCAACGCAATCAACATTCGGCATTGACAAATGCTTGTTTATACAGGGCATAAGCTCAATTCTTTCAGTTTGGCCTGGGGGGTTAAGAGAGTCACGTGGAAATATCCAAAATGATTCTCTCTCCAATAATTTGTCATCCAGGTTCCCAACCCCCTCTAGGGCCTAACCTTACCACTTCCAGACCATATTCCTGTTTCTGGTGACTCTACGATGATTGGCTAAGGCACTCCTGGCATCATTGTTGTTTATAGACCTGTGGTGGTCACCAGTTCTTAGTTTTAGGGCTCTAGTTGTTTTCCCCATGTAGTAGGCCCCACACTGACAAGTGGCCATGTACACAACATTCTCTGTACTACAGTTAATGAACGCTCTGATTTCATAACTGCGATCGCTGTCTCAACTGGTGAATGTCGTACATTTCAGCATGGAGCTGCAGTATTTACAATTACCACACTGGTACATTCCACTTGGTAAGGGGGGTCTACCACCATCTTTTTGTTGGTTCTCACCCTGGTAACTGTGTACAAGTCTATCTTTGAGATTTGTACCCCTCTTGTACACCATCCAAGGTTTATTTTTTGTCACTCCTGCTAACAAGGGTTCCCCTTCTAAAATGTTCCAATTTGACGCAATGATTTTTTTAATCTCCTCTGCCTGCCTTGAGTAGGTAGTCACCAAATTTACCCTTGGGCTACCCATCTCCCTATTTTCCTTCTATATATATTTTTTTTTATTTTTCCCTTTTTTACTCCCGACCCGGGACCCTGGCAGACATGTACGTGCACAAGCGTGGAGCCGCATGCACATGCCAGGCATTGGCTCGGCCCCTTCCACCCCACCCCTGACATTATTGCCACTGCACCCCCTTACCTATGCTTCCCACTGGACCTCCACCAGGTGGGAGCGGAACTACGGGAGGAGCGGACAACCACCCCCAGGAGGAGAGAGCTGCCCACCGCAGCTCAATCCCGCTCTGACCCTCCCCCACCATGCCGGCTCTCCGGTGACCCGAGCCTGTTCCCGAACCTGGGTCGCCGGCATAGCACGAGGTAAGGCATCCAGCACCTCAGCCATCAGCCCCACCGGACCGGCAGTTTTCTTTTTCAACAGTTCTGATCTATCCGTCTTACAAGCATCTTTAAATGCCCTGTCCACAGTTTGATTTGAATAACCCCTACTTAGAAATTGGTCTGGATTGAGCTGCCCTTGATACCTGATCAGCCACTGCCTCCTTACAAACAATCTATTTTAGCAGGTCAATGTACAAAAAAAAAAACAAACCAACAATGCATTTACGAAACATGACAATCAGCCTCCGACAGAATCTCTCTGTCTATTTTTTTCCTTCCTCTTGGCTGTGCTAAAGTACCTAAATCTCTGTTAAACCTGCATGAAACAACCATGTAATCTGTTTTTTTTATTATTATTGCTACTTTATGTACTGTATTTGTTCTGTATCATAAGTCCTGTCCTTATTCAATTTATGTATGACGTGGAACCTTTGTAAATGAGGCCCTGACTCAAAGTTTCTTTCTGAATATCACAATAAATAAATAAATAAATAAATAAATAAATAAATAAATAAATAAATAAAACCATTTCAGATCCATTAACAATGATATCAACATCATCACTGCAATTCATGTGTGCTTGCAACGTTTTGGCTTTGGGAATATTTGACACCATATGGTGTGGGTGGCAACTGGTGGCTATCAGCAGTGAGTTTCTATTGGTCTCCTTTCTGAATAAATTTATTTGCAGAGTGCCATCACCCCCTTTGGTAACTCTGATATCAAGAAAGGAAACACAATTAGGATCACACTGCAAAGCAAATTTCAAGTTTCTGTTGCTAATTTCTAAGTATGTAACAAAGGCCTGTAACTCATCCAGTGTGCCACGCCACACCATAAATATGTCATTTATAAAATAACGCCAGATATCAATATTATGGTAATAAAGATTGTTCTCACAGTCAGCTGGCCTGGTGGCACAGAAGGCTGAGGTGCTGGTGCCTTACCTTGCACCACGCTGACGACCCAGGTTCGGGAACGGACTCTGGTCACTGGGGGGTCAGTAGGGGGAGGAGAGGATTGAGCATCTGGAGGACTGCTCTCCTCTCCTGGGGTGGGCTAGGGAGCCTGACTTGCTCTGTAGCGGCCCCTGGTGGAGACCAGGAGCACTACGGATGCGGCGTGACACTAGTGAAGCCAGTAAACCCATGCAAAATGGTGCACTGATCAACTGGATGACGGCCGTCCAGACGCTCACATCCATGGAGCCCTCAGGCAGCCAAGACCAACCTCAGCAGCACCCAGGGCCAAGAAAGGTAAGCAGGAAGGCACTTTCTCCCCAGAAGGAGAGAACCTGCTTGATGAAGGGATACATCAGGATACCCTGGGCCAGCTGCAATGTGAGGCCGGGAGTGGCACTGGGAGGGTCAGAGGAGATGCGGGGAGCTCCCTGACTAAGCCTGAAGGAGTGGCTGGTCGGGTGTGAGGCTGATAAACAAATAATGCAAAAAAAAAAGATTTTCCTCACAGTTATAGACAAATGTTTTCTCCCACAGCCCTAAATAGAGGTTGTTGTAACTGGGGGCAACATGCACTTTAAAAGGTAGAATATGTAGAGTAGCAAACCCATCCCCCTGAGGACGTACAGTGGTATGAAACTGGTAGGGGTTTAGCTCATTTGTTTCTTTGTCCGCATGTGGTGGCCTTTTTAAAATTTAATAAAAGCCTTATTTGTACTGCTGAGCAGTACAAAATCTTTGCTGTGCATTTTCACTTGTGAGAAGGCAGGTACTGAGGCAGAGCCGAGTGGAGGTGGTAGGTGCTGCATTAGCACCGGGTGCAGTACCAACCGTTGTAAGAGGGTCGGGGGCCTGGGTCATCAGTAAAATTCCTGGAGCCCCTGTGGCTTGGGCCAGCACCCCGGGGTCCAGGTGGGTGAGGCAGCTCACTTTCCCATGCATCAGAGTGTGTTGGGGGATGACCAGTGCCAGTGAGAGTAACCTGGGTGAGGAAGAAAAATCAAAGTGTTGCCTTACCAGATCCTAAGAAGCCAGGAGATTGTAGGGATCTGAGTTCGAACATGTCTTGGGTAAATCATCCGAGAGAGAAAGAGAGAAAAAAATCCTTGCTTGTGACTGCCTTTGTAGCCATCATTTCTGCTGCCTTAGAATGTCCAGCCAGTGCTTGTAGAAAGTTAAATAGCCCTATGGAGCTGCTTTATCTATTTAAAAGATGATGTATGGGACCCCTTTATTGCTGGAAATCATTTGCATTACAGATGCAGAATAAAAGCCAGTTTGGGGAGGAAAGGTGGTTATGTGCATTATTTAACTGAGAGGGGAAAGCAAATTAAATGAAATCCTTCATTTTACCCTTTATCTTCAATTTGACTAACTTTCCGTGAGTTGCATTCCACTTGCAGTGTTCATCCAGCCTGGGTGGGACTGTAAGAGCTCCTGAAACAGCCAAGGTACAGAGGGGAGGTTCTGGTCTGGTGGGCAGCTTCAGGGAGGAGAAAATCAAATACTGAGGGAGAAGGTAAGGTGCACGAGTGCTGAAGATGCCTGAGTGGTAGGAATATTATTTTCCCTGCCTTAATTTGGAAATGCATTTGTCTCGATGTTAGCGCTTGAGAGTGCCCCCTTTCTATTGCCCTGGAACAGCTGCAAAAAATAGTTATGCCCCTAGACGGGACCATGGGTGGGGGGTTATGGTAGCCACTTCCCTGGAGAACCAGAGTGAATTTCTTCTTGAGTTTGTTGTGCTTGCGCACCAAACGCTTTGGGACAATAACGGGAAACGAGAGGTGTGTCACTGGCACCCAATACAACGGATGCTTTAATGGGCGCGTCCTGCAGCCACTAATCAATGAGGAAGCTGCCAATGACAGCAGCTTCAAAGAGAGCCAAGGAGTTAAAAGAAACCTGCCACTATAATCACTAATAGTTTCATCATTGCAGGGGCACCTCCCCCTCCCTCGCAACCAGGTCAGCTCCTGCTGCCGAGCACTCTGTTCCCAGGCCTTGCTCCAAGAGCAAATTGTTTGCTCGGTGTGCCTTTCCTGGTGAAATATTTCAATAAAGAAATGAGTGGGTGGTGGCTCTTGCTGCTCACCACACACTCCCCAGAAAGCTGACATCGGGGTGCCCAATCCCTGTGTTGGCATGTATCCTCCCTCCCCCCATTGATGTGGCACACTGGGAACCCACCCTAGTGTGCCAAAGTATTTTTTTTTTCCCACACTGGGATGCTCACTCCCGGTGTTGGATGTGCCCACTCCCCCCAAAACCCATCAGTAACATTTGCAGACACTGGGGTGCCCAATCCCTGTGTCAGCATGCCCCTCCCCACACACACACCATTGTGGCACACTAGGAGCCCACCCCAGTGTGTCTAAAATGTATTTTATTATTTTTTTGCCAACATCAGGGTGCCCAATCCCCGTGTCAGCATGCCCCCGCCCCGGGGCACACTGCACATTGGGAGCCCACCCCAGAGTGCCTAAATGTATTTTTCTTTTAACTGTAAAATAAAGAAAATGGCTCCCCAAAGTCTTTTGTTTATTTTCTCTCCCTGTAAAAAAGATAATGGTCCACCGTCGTCTTCCCAGTCCCCGCCATCTCTACCCTTCCACTAAGCACCCACCTCCCCGCACCCCCCTTCACCCCATACTTACCTCTGGAGGTTGGGAGCAGCAATCTTCTGTGGAGCAGGACACGTCTGCACTCTTCAAAGCTGAACTGTGAACTGAAGATTTCAAGGTAAGCCATATAATGGAAGTCAATGGGGGTTTTCAACTTAGGTTGATATCTCAGTCATTTTTATGAATTTTGGTCCCAAATTTTCAACATGGGGTTCTTGGGACCCCACCTCATGAACATGTCACTGTCATTTTGTTACTTGGTCCCAAAAGGTGATTTTGCGGTTGCTGCGCGGAATCATCTTTCGGGACTGATTAACAAAACAACAGTGCCACTGTTCATGAGGGGAGGTCCCAAAAAGCCGATATTACAAATTTGCTGAAAAAATTCCAAAGAAGGACTGTGTTATGAGCATGCATTGCAGTTTCTACTCAAGCTCATAACTTCACCAGTTTTTAATATTTTCACTCCAGATGTTCAACATTGTCATTTTTTCACACCTCTTTATGAACAGTACAGCAGTCATTTTTCACATTCTGCCTGAAATGTGTTTTCACACCTGTGTGCAGTCGCTGTAGGAAACACATTTTTGGGACAGATTAACAAAATCACTCTGCCACTGTTCATGACGAAAGGTCCAATAATGCACATGTTGAAAATTTGGTGAAAAAATTCCAAAAAATGATTGCATTACAGACGTGATTTGCACAGTTTCTTTGCACGCTCATAACTTCACCAATTTTTCGCATTTTCACTCCAGATTTTCAACATTGTCATTTTTTCACACCTCCTTGTGAACAGTACAGCTGTTATTTTTTCACATCCTGCTTGAAATGTGTTTTCGCACCTGTGGCGCCAAATGGTGCAGTCACTGTGTAAAATCACTTTTCAGGATTGAAATAACGAAATGATAGTGCCACTGTTCATGAAGTGGGATCCCAAAAAGCCTATTGAAAATCTGAATTGCGCTCTGTCAAACGCCAAGGGTGTTAGGGTTCAAACGTCGCCCCCCACCCTGTAGAGACTGACAGGCATTGGGGGTGTGACTTGGGGTCGTCGTCCATAATGCTCATGATATTCCACCCCCACCCTGCAGCCAGTGGCAGGTACCGAGGTGTGTCTTAGGGTCCTTGGCCCTAATGTTCACCCCATCCTCCTAAGCTGTACCCATCTCAGTTTATTCCCTTATGGAGTGGAGTGAATGTAATGGCCAAAGACTCCAAGGCACACCGTGATGCCTTTCGGTGTTTGCAGGGTGGAGTGAGGTGGAATGGCATAAGCGTTAGGGCTGATGACCCAAAGACACCCCCCCATTGCCTGTCAGTCTCTGCAGGGTGGGGGTGGGGTTTGGAATTAGGATTGGTAAACCTAATGCCTGAGTAAGGAAGTAAATCAGGGAGGGGCAGTGGACGTCACCCACCTTGATTTCAGGAAAGCCTTTGACACCGACCAACACAGAAGGTTGATTAAGAAGATGGGTAGTCTGACACAGGGCACAAAATGTTCAAGTACCTCAAGGACATAGACAAGGTGCAGGAGCTCCAAAGCATCAAACGTTCGGCATTGACAAATGCTTGTTCTTTTTGTCTTGCTGACGCTTCTGCAGCATTGGTCCATGACTGTCCTAATTGCTCTCTTTATTCTGTCCCACATGACCTCTACCCCACCTTCTATCTCATCTGCTAAGTGTTCCTTCAGGCTGGCTCTCATTTTTGTGTTTGCTTGCATGCATGTGCAAGAAACATTATGTGGCAACAGGAGAGAGTATGTTATGGGTAGCGGCACTGTGGCGGCCAATGGCGGCACTGCATTTGCGGGCTTGGCACTGTTGTATCAATGCAGTCCCTCTGTGCTGATGACACTGGTTTCCAGAAGTGCTACCAACTTGAAACGATTTGGCTGTTGCAATCAGGGGCCACCTCATCATTGCAGCATCAGCCATTCATCTCTGTGTTGGGCTGGCGGTGCAATGGTGGGCGGTCCCTGATTGCTGCAGCTGCCCCGTGTGTTATTGTTCCATACTGGCCTGCATTCAAAACAGCTGATACGGATGCTGCAAACTCAACTGGTACTGTACCAACATACTCCACGCCAGCACCGAGATCCACTTCCAGCCTCAATTTCTTCATCCACCGCCCTTCTTACATGTTCCTCTCCCTGCGTCCCGAGCCAACAACAGTCAGTCAGCCAGCCAGTCACCCACCTCTCACACTCCACATTGCCTTCACTGCCTTGAATCCCAGCAGTAGTACTGTATAGTAACTGTACCTTCTTGCTTAACCAACTGCTCACTTTCCAAGTTGCAAGCACATTTCCATCCATTGGAAACATGAACCTGCAAGCACCCCCAGCCGCCACTACAGTTAAGTTTTATCTAGTAATATTTTATATTATAGCTTCATGTAGTTCAGTGCAAAGTCTATGCACATCGATACCCATAACCTCCAACCCCCAATACAAAGCAACAACAAAAAGGGCAGATGCACATCCACACACAAATAGACATTTATCTTTGCTGGCAGGGTAGTGTGGACAGAGCAGGGCTGGCAGGCAAGCAGTATGTAGCTCCCAGTATCTCTGTGGTGGGGCGAGCCTTACCTTCCATGACCTGGGTGGCTGTGGTGCACAGACAGCAGGACCAGCACAGCAACAGCAGCAGCAGCAACAAACACGTCCATTGGCAACCCCTGGAGGGCATTAACCACAACCCTTAGATGCCTCTCAACTGCCTTAAATAAAGCATGTCAGCTCATCACTGGTGCTCACCGTCTCACCCACACATGTGACCTGTACGCTCAGACCGGCTGGCTCCAACTATCAAACCGCATAAAGTTTCTCACCTGCTCTATGGTGAAAAAAATCTACCTTGGCCTTGCACTTCCTGGGGTCTCAACTCTGTTACAACACCGAATTAACAAATGGTGCCTTAGGAGATCCACACTACAGCTACTGAAAGTCCCCACTGTCACACTTCACAGGGACAATGCTCTTTTGCTTATCGGCGCCACTCTGGTTCAATGGCCTCAGCCCAACCATCTCCTCTGCCCCAACTATTGGTATGTTTAAAACTAGGCTCCGGGACTATCTCACTACCAACAGCTCCTGTGACTGCCAACTTAACCTTGTTTCTCCACTTCCTTCTGCTCTAGTTGTACCCCCCACTGGATTCTACCCTCACATCTCGGTATACCCAATGCTGCACTTTTCACCCTCTAGCCGCCCTTCCTACATTCCTTCTCCCCCCTACCCTCTTCCCTCTCCCTATGACTCTGGCACTTCTTATCTGTTGTCTGTTTTCTCTGACAAATGCCGCTGGCGGTTTTGTTACAATGCTACCCTTGAACTGTATTAATCCGTACTCTGTTTGCAATGTCCACATTGTTGTAATGCCTGTCTTGATGTTCCCCATAATTTGTATTTCACTGACGTGGAACCTTTGTAAAAGAGCCATGGCTCAAAGGTATTTGTAATCCTAGACTTGATAAATAAATAAATAAATAAACAAAACCCACAGTCAAACATTAGCCGAGTTCAGAGCTTTAAAAATAAAATACTACATGCACCATGAAAAGAAAGAAACACCTCTGTAGATCAGTTGGTGTGGTCCTCTTCCTGCCTCCCTATCATGGTATCAGTTGGTCAGGTCACTGCTGGATAAAGAATAACTGGGACTCCGCAAGGAAGAAGAACACATTCTAGTAGGCTGCACCTATTCTGGACCTGTCCTGCTGGCTGTGCTGCTGTTAATTTACAGGTAAAAAAAAAAACTATGTTAAAACTCTCCTTGGCTTAGAAGATATTGGTCCCTAATTTAGGGTATGGGGCTGCCGGTAACTAATTTAACATTTATTTTAAATTGCTCTACTGAAGATAATGTATTCCAAATGAAGCTGTGTATTTTTTATTAGAGTTGTGACTTTACTGAGAGTAAAAAAAATAAGTTTTATAAAAGCCTAGAAAACTATGATCACAGGGAACTGTGTGTACTAAAGTTGTGAATTTTCTGTTGGGAATTTACTGAGAGTAAAAAAGTTATAAAAGCCTTGAAAGCGATCATCATAGGAAGCTGTGTATTTTTTACTAGAGTTGTGAATTTATTGAGTTGTGAATTTACTGAAAGTAAAAAAAAATTTATAAAAGCCTAGAAAACTATCATTATATGGTGGTAAGGAAAATTGACAGTATTTTAACCATTTTATTGTGACAGTCTCCGGTCATCACATGAGATCAACTATTAAATAAGGGGCACAAAGCACAATTAGGGAGGAATAGGATTGAACCTGGGGATAAAGTATATCTTAGACCCTCCTGGGAATTGTCTAGGCATTGCACAGTATTGCCCACTGCTGGTCTATAAGTTCTGAAGGGGCAAAAGTGCTTAAGGGCAGTGTGTATTTAATTGTTATGATTGCTAGCTTAAAGCTTTTAATATTCTATTGATGCTTTGTACTGTATTTGGATATATAGTTGAGGAAGTTATAATTTTTAAATATTTTTTTCTGTAAAAATTGTAATGACCTGAATGATCTAACAATAAAACCTGATGATGATGATACAGGTAATAAAAACAAGCATTTGTCAATGCCGAATGTTGTCTCGCTGGCATTGGCATTGGTAGTGCTGAAGGTAGAGACGCATTATAGGAATGGCAGTGAAGTATTGAAGTGATGTGAACCACACCCCCACCCTGAAGAGAGCGACAGGCATTGGGGTGTGCGTTTGGGTCATCAGCTATAACGCTCATGCCATTGTACTTTACCCTACCCTGTAGACACTGACAAATGTCGTGGTGTGTTTTGGGGTCTTTGGGCATTATACATACCCCATTCCATAAGGAAATACACTGAGGTGGGTGCAATATAGGAGAATGGGGTGAACTTTGTGGCTGAACAGTGCGAGGCACACCACGATGCCTGTCACTGGCTGCAGGGTGGGGGGGTGGAATGGCATCAGCATTACAGCCGATGATCCCAAGTGACACCCCTGACACCTGTCAGTCTGTACAGGGTGGGGTACTGCAGTTGGAAACCCTAACACCATAGGCGTGTGTTGGTATTTTCACTCCAGATTTGCAACATGGGCTGTTTGTGAGCCCACCTCATGAAAAGTGGCACAGTCAGTTTGTTAGCTGAAAGGTGGTTTTGCAGAGCGGCTATGCCATTTGGCGACACAGGGGCGAAAACACATTTTGGGCAGGATGTGGAAAATGACAACTGTATTGTTCATGAGGAGGCAAAAAAAAATGGCAACATTGAAAATCTGGAGCGAAAATATGAAAAGTTGGTGAAACCACTAGCATGCATAGAAACTGCACAACACACATCTGTAACCCAATTATTTTGGGGAGTTTGTTAGCCACATTTTTAACATAGGCATTTTGGGACCTCCACTCATGAACAGTAGCGCTGTGATTTTGTTAATCTGCTCCAAAAGTTGATTTCCCACAACGACCACGCCATTGTGCGCCACAGGTGTGGAAACACATTTTGGGCAGGATGTGAGAAATGACAGCTGTGGTGTTCATAAGGAGGCATGAAAAAATGGCAGTATTGAAAATCTGGCATGGAAATATTGCAAATTTGCGAAGTTACAAGGGTGCGTGGAAACTGCACAATACACGCCTGTAACACAATCATTTTATAGACTTTCGGCACCAAATTTTCAACATAGGCATTTTAGGACCTCTGCTCATGTACAGTGTCACCGTCATTTCCTCAAACTGTCCTGAAAACTGATTTCGCACAGCGACCGCGCTATTCTGCGCCGGACGTCCAAAAACACATTTTAGCCAGGATATGTAAAATGACAGCTGTACTATTCATCAGGAGGTGTGGAAAAATGCCAATTTTGAAAATCAGAGATGAAAATATTAAAAATTCATGAAGTTACAAGCATGTGTGGAAACAGCGCAACGCACGCTCGTAAAACTGCCATTTTTTTTATTTCTTTCACCAAATTTGCAACATAGGCTTTTTGAGAGCCCCACTCATAAACAGTGGCACTTTTGTTTCATTACTCGGTCCTGAAAGGTGATTCTACGCAGTGACAGCAAAATCACCTTTTGGGACCGAATAACGCCATGACAGTGACAGAATTCACAAGGAGGGGTCCCAATAACCCCACATGGAAAAGTTGGTGAAAAAATTCCAAAAAATGCCTGAGATATGCACGAAAGTTGAAAAAACCCTATTTATGCCATTATACAGCTTACCTGAATTTCCTCAGTTTAAATTCGACACAGAAGATTACCAAGGTTTTTCCCAAATCCACCAAAGATGATTCGGCGCTGGACTCCAGAGGTAAGTATGGGGTAAGGGGCTGTATGAGGCATGGTGCACACAGGGTGGGTGCGGGTTGTGGGAGGGCAGGGAGGCGCGAGGGACCATTTTCTTTTCACAGGGTTTAAAAGAAAAAAAAAACTTTGCTGGACTTTTTTTTGCAGGGATTTGGCATGCTGGGGTGATCTCCCATCATGCCATAAGAAGTGTTTGGGGATTCTGTAGCCAATGGGATTGGGCACCCTGTCAGCACATACTTGAGGGACACAAGCCGAGGGGATTGGGCACCTCGACGCATAACAAAAAGTGTGGGAGGCAAACATTATGCCGATGAGGAGTGGGCTCCCCTGTCGGCACAATCAACGGAGATGGGGGATAAATGCCGACGGGGATTGGGCCCCCTGTCGGCAAAGAAAAACTGTTGGGAAGAGCGCATGATGGCGAGAGGGATTGGGCACCCCCTCGTCATGCATTTTAAATGGGAGGGGGTTCAGTATGCCGATGGGGAGTGGGCACCCCCGTCGGCATTGTGACAGGCAGTGGCGACAGTCACTGACGACCATGTTGCTTTCACGTCGGGAGGCATGTTGTGGTTACGCTGCATGACAGCTTCGCTCTTATTGCAGTGGACCTTTTCTTTGTTCTAGTGGCAACATTAGGGATGCATGAGGTCAGTGCCTGATGCTGGCTGATTGGGGAATGAGGGATGCACCTTCTGATGCGTGCCCTGCATTCGCCCAACAGTGACCGCGCCTCCAAATCTGCTACTACCGCAATATGTTGGCTGCGCATGCGTGAGCCAACATAAAAAGACATTAACTTTTGATCAGATGTACTAGTATATATATTAAGATTAACTTAAGAGTGACTGTGACATCGCCTACCAGAACGTAGCCGTTATGTGCGAACCCGGGAACATAAAGAATAATAATAATAAAAAATAGACAAATACATAATTGTGCCCTGTTCTGCAGTTGCTGTCATGATTAATACCCACTAACAGTGCTACCAAAATTGGAAACACAGAACTGAGGCTGAGCTCTTTTCCTTTACTGAGTCTTTATTTATCTATTCAACTTATTAGTAAATCCTTCTGTTCACTATGTGACATAAGTTATTCAACTTATTAGTAAATCCTTCTGTTTACTATGTGACATAAATTACAATTATTGTATTAGAAGTACTGTAACAGGATTGCTTTTTATTGATTACTTATTTCAGGTCACCCTTATTTGTACATTGGAGCCAAGCAAATTTGAAAATGATCTATGTACCAGTGGAGGTTGTACTCTTTGAAGGAGTACCACTGATAATCTGGGAACAGAAAAGCTTTTGATGCAATATTTAACATGCCAGTAGTGAATAACAGGATTTAATAATAAGTCAGTTCAATAGATGAATAAAAAGTCAGTAAAACAGCTCTGTGTCTCCAGTTTTGGTGCTGGTGTTCAGACCCAGCCTGTGAAGTGGAGTAGTGTGGAGTAGTATCAGCCACCTGTTTCTTTGTATGTTACAACACTGCTTTGACTGTGAACACATGTTGAGTACTTTACTGAAGGACTTGGGAGCTAAGGGAATGCTTTTACATGTTGATATATAACAGTGACAGACAGTGTTAGGGAAGGAATAGGAGACAGAGAGAGAAAGAGAGGTGAATAACAAGAGGTAGAGCTGTCAAGAATAAGCAAGTTAGTGTTAAAATCAAAACAGAGACAAGGAAGGGTTTAATTCATTTATTAATTAAGTAAGGTTGCAATAACATTTTGTCATACAGTCAACCACCAATGTGTAAAGAGTTCCTTACAACTAAACACCTCAGATCCTTCATTGGTTAATGTTGTGCTGAATATGAAATACAGAGCACAGTTGACGTTGGTATTCATTTATATGAAAAAAGTGACCAGGTGTGCACACTGAGGTGATGATGTCACTCAGCTTGCTTGTTCCCTGGTGTGTGCTGGTGAAAAAGGAGTTAGATGTGGACCTAGGGGGCTGGTGGAGGCAGATACCATGGAGGGGTTCAAGAGGGGTTGGGACAGGTACAGGGGAAGGGTTCTGGAAGCAAAATCCAATGCAGCAAGAATATCCGGAACTGGGAAGGGAGAAGCCAGAGAAGGCGAGGGGGACAGCAAGGTCAGCACCCAGGGTGGGGGCTGACCAAACGAGCAGACACGAAAGACCATTAGGCCTATTCTGCTGGCATTTTAGTATGTTAGTATGTGTAATTCACAGCACCTGAACAAATGCAAATGGTTACAAGACTATAACAAGCATTTGTCAATGCTGAATGTTGATTGTGTTGGTCCGTTGAGGTCGCCCACTGCCCCTGTGTCACTCGCTCGTTCTGTTTCTACCGGTGCTGCACACTGCTCTTTTGCACTGGGCTCCTGCCTGTGTTGAAACGTTTTTCTGCTCACAAAGAAATCTGCAGCTTTCCTGACAGAGCTCCATTGAGGTGGGTCACTCCCCCTCTCTCACTCGTTCATTCTGTTTCTGCTGGCGTTGCCGGCTGTCCTTTTGTACTGGGCTCCTACCTCTGTTGGTGGCTTTTTCTGCCCACAAAGAAATCTGCAGCTGTCCTGACACAGGTCCGTTAAGCTAGCTCACTCCCCCTCTCTCACTCATTCCGTTTCTCCGGCGCTGCAGGCTGGCCTTTTGTACTGGGCTCCTGCCTGTGTTGCCGCCTTTTTCTGCCCACAAAGCAATGCGCAGCAGTCACGCTAGAGGTCTGTTGATCTCGCTCACTCCCCCTCTCTCACTCACTCATTGTGTTTCTCCCGGTGCTGCAGGCTGCCCTTTTGTACTGGGCTTCTGCCTGCATTGGGACTTTTTTCTGCCCACAAAGAAATCCGCAACTGTCTCGACAGAGCTCTGGTGAGGTTGCTCACTCTGCCTGTCTCACTTGCTCATTCTGTTTCTCCTGGTGCTGCAGGCTGCCGTTTTGTAGTGGTCTCCTGCCTCTGTTGGCGCCTTTCTCTGCCCACAAAGAAATCTGCAGCAGTCCCGACAGAGCTCTGTTGAGCTCGCTCACTCCCCCTCTCTCACTCGCTCATTCCATTTCTGTCGGTGCTGCAGGCTGCCCTTTTGTACTGGGCTCCTACCTGCATTGCTGCCTTCTTCTGGCCACAAAGAAATCTGCAGTAGTCATGATACAGCTCCATTGAGCTTGCTCACTTACTCCCACTCTCTCATTCGTTCGTTCTGTTTCTCCCACCACTGCAGGCTGCCCTTTTGTACTGGGCCCCTGCGTGCATTGCTGCCTTTTTCTGCCCACAAAGAAATCCACAGCAGTCCCAACAGAGCTCAGTTGAGCTCCCTCACTACCCCTCCCTCACTTGCTCATTCTGTCTACCGCTGCTGCTTGTAGTGGGTTCCTGCCTGCATTGCCGGCTTTGTCTGCCCACAAAGACATGTGCAGCAGTCCCGACACAGCTCTGTTGAGATCGCTCACTCCCCCTCTCTCACTCGCTCATTCTGTTTCTCCTGGCGCTGCAGGCTGCCCTTTTGTACTGGGCTCCTGCCTCTGTCAGCATCTTTTTCTGCCCACAAAGAAATTTGCAGCAGTCCCTACAGAGCTCCGTTGGCCTCACTCACTCCCCCTGTCTCACTCACTCATTCCGTTTCTGCCGGCGATGCAAGCTGCCCTTCTGTACTGGGCTCCTGCCTGTGTTGCCACCCTTTTCTGCCCACAAAGAAATCCGCAGCAATCACGATACAGCTCCGTTCAGCACGCTCACTCCCCCTCTCTCTCACTTGCTTGTTCTGTTTCTCCCTCCACTGCAGGCTGCCCTTTTGTACTCAGCCCCTGCATGCACTGCTGCCTTTTCCTGCCCCCAGAGAAATCCACAGCAGTCCCAACAGAGCTCTATTGAGCTCACTCACTGCCCCTCCCTTACTCGCTCGTTCTGTGTCTCCCGGCACTGCAGGCTGCCCTTTTGTACTGGGCTCCTGCCTGCATTGTCACCTTTTCCTGCCCACAAAGAAATCTGAAGCAGTCCCAACAGAGTTCCCCCCCAGTCGCTCGATCTTAATCTGTCCCAAACACTGATTTCCGACAGCGACTGCTGTATTCTGCGCCAGAAGTGTGGAAACACATTTCGGCCAGGATGTGAAAAATGACAGTTGTGCGCTCATAAGGAGCTGTGAACAAATGCCAGTGTTGAAAATCTGGCGTGAAAATATTACTAATTTGCAAACTTACAAGGGTGCATGGAACCTGCACAACACACGCTCGTAACACAGTCATTTTATAGAGAATAATGGATAGGCAAGTGTATGTTATGACTTCTTTTTCACACCTGAGATGTATGATAATCCATAGACCTTGAGAGCAAAGCTCGAGGAGGTTTGTGTAATCATCCACAAACCCAAAGTGTGAAAAAAAGTACTCTTTATCCCCATATTGACTATCCGTTGACTTTACAATTGCTGGTGCAAATAGTCCTGAAGACAGTTTCCGATGTGTATCACGCTCTCTCTGGCATGCACACACAGACACTCATACAGTCTCTCTCGAGCTCTCTCAAACCGATTTTTTTTTTACTCACTCCAGCGCTGTCACCCTTCACCGATTTCAGACATAGCCCGTTCTGGATCTTACTAGGTATTGTAAGCAGGATCAGCCAAATAAATAAAAAAGTAAAAGAAAGTTTGGGAGCGCGAAAGAAAATAGCGGTGAGCAGAGCCGCCATGTTTTTCATTTTGTTTAGCCCGCCCAAATACAGAGTTCTGGCCAATGAAGTAATGTGGCAGAAATGAGTGGCATCTAAAAAATCACACTAGTGAAAGAAAATTTTTCGAAATGCCATAATAACTTGTTTTTGGGTTATTACGGCATATGACAGTACCCGTAATCAGGTTGATAAATAGGGTCACCAGTATTTATATGGAGTTTAATCACAACATTTTCAACATAGACATTTTAGGATCTCTGCTCATGAACAGTGTCAGTGTGATTTTCTTAATATGTTCCGAACACTGATTTCCCGGAGCGACCGCGCTATTGTGCGCCGGAAGAGCGAAAACACATTTTGACCAGGGTCTGAAAAATGACAGCTGTACTGTTCATAAGGAGGTGCAGAAGAATGGCAATGCTGAAAATCTGGAGTTAAAATATTATTAATTCGTGAAGTTTCGAGCGTGCATGCAAACTGCGCAACACACGCTTGTAACACAGTCATTTGATGGAGTATCGTCACCAAATTTTCAACATAGGCATTTTAGGACCTCTGCTCATGAACAGTGCCACTGTCATTTTCTTAGTCTGTCCTGAACACTGATTTCCCACACCAACCGCGCTATTCTGTGCTGGAAGTGCGAAAACACATGTCGGCCAGGATGTGGAAAATGACAGCTATACTGTTCTCAACGAGGTCTGAAAAAATGGCAATGTTGAAAATCTGGTGTGAAAATATTGCAACTTCGCAAAGTTATGAGCGTGTGTACAACTGTGCAATGCACGCTCATAAAACAGTCATTTTGGGGATTTTTTTCCCACCAAATTTGCAGAATAGGCTTTTTGAGAGCCCACCTCATGAATACTGGCACTGTTGTTTCGTTAATCTGTCCTGAAAAGGGATTCCGAGCAGTGACCGTGAAATCACCATTCAGAGCAGAATAATGCCATGACAGTGTCAGAATTCATGAGGAGGGTTCCCAAAAACCCCATGTTGAAAATTTGTTGCCAAGATTCAAAAAAATGCCTGAGATATGCATCAAAGTTGAAAAAACTCTATTTATTCCATTATACAGCTTACCGGCATTTCCTCAGTTCGCCGGTGGCTTTGAAGAGTGTAGACGTGTTCCCAGTCCACCGAAGATCATCGCGCCGGACTCCAGAGGTAAGTATAAGGTGAGGGGGTGTGGGAGGCAGGGTGTGCAACAGGTGAGGCGCGAGTTGTGGGGGGCAGGGAGACCGCCCGAGGATCGTTCCTTTTTAAAGGTAAAAAAGAAAAATACATTGCAGGACCATTTTGATTTTACAGGGCCATGTGACACGCTGGGTGAAGCTCCAGCATTCCATGAGTCTTTTTTGGGGGGCAGCTGTAGCCAATGAAGATTGGGCAACCCGTCAGCAAACAATAACCAAAGGGAGGGTACATTATGCCAATGGGGATTGGGCACCCGTCAGCAGACAACAAAGCGGGGGTGTTTACACAATGCCGACGGGGTGGGCTTCTGTCGGCAACATAGAACTCTTGCCCACTGAAGCTGGACGATTAGCCTACGCCGACAAGCAAATACAGTGGGACGGGAGGCACATGTTGCCGAGGGGGACTAGGCATCCCCTTGGTGGGGGGGTTAATATTACATAGAAACATAGACTTTGATGGCAGATAAGGACCACTTGGCCCACCCAGTCTGCCCATTTCCCTACCTACTGGATAAGCTGCAGATTCTAGTTAACCAACAGCCTACTTCCTGCAACCCCCCACTGTAATTGCCTTGTGTCTGTCCCATGCATGTTTGAATTTCCCCACTGTTTTAGACCCAACGACCTCCTCAGGAAGGCTGTTCCATGTATCCACCACTCTCTCCGTGAAAAAATTTCCTCACATTACCCCTGAGCCATCCCCCCTCTATCTTTAAATTGTGCACCCTTGTTCTTACACATCTCTTTTTCTGAAAGATGCTACCCTCCTGGACTTTGTTGATTCCCTTGAGGTACTTGAACATTTCTATTGTGTCCCCCCATCCCTCCTTTCATCAAGAGTATACATATTAAACTCTCTCAGTCTCTCTCTCCATATTTCTGCTGCAGACCCTGCACCATTTTAGTTGCCCTCCTCTGGACTGCTTCCATCCTATGTCCTTGCATAGATGAGGTCTCCAAAACTGCACACAGTACTCCAGATGGGGTCTCACCAACTGTCTGTACAGAGGGATAACCACTTCCCTTTTTCTACTTGTGATGCCCTTTCTATGCATCCCAGTATCCCCCTGGCTCTTCTTACTGACTTTTCACATTGCTTACCCACCTTTAGGTCATCTGATATGACTATGCCCAGGTCCCTTTCCATTTCTGTTGTTGTTAGTACCTCCCCTGCTATTGTGTACTCTTCTCCTGGGTTTTTGTTTCCCAGGTGCATTACTTTGCACTTCTTTGCATTGACTCTAAATT
Organism: Neoceratodus forsteri; assembly: GCA_016271365.2. Taxonomy (NCBI): domain Eukaryota; kingdom Metazoa; phylum Chordata; order Ceratodontiformes; family Ceratodontidae; genus Neoceratodus; species Neoceratodus forsteri. The sequence continues at coordinate 1,104,188,673 of CM057451.1, forward strand.
GCCATATGTCTGACCATTCCTCCAACCTTGCCAAGTCCCTTCTCATCTTTTCTACCCCCCCCCTTGTGTATCAACTCTGTTACAGATCTTTGTGTCATCTGCATAGAGGCATACCTTTCCTTCCAGACCCTCTGCAATGTCACCTATAAAGATGTTAAAGAGGACTGGACCCAGTACTGAGCCCTGAGGTACTCCACTAGTAACCCCCTTTCTTCAGAATGTGTTCCATTCACTATTACCTTCTGTGTCCTGTTGTGCAGCCAGTTTGCTACCCAGGCTACCACCCTGGGACCCACTCCCAGGCTGGCTAACTTGATTATTAATCTTTTGTGCAGGACTGTGTCAAATGCCTTGCTAAAGTCTAGGTAGGCCATATCCACAGCTCCTCCCTGGTCTATTACTTTGATCACCCAGGCAAAGAAATCAATTAGATTCGTCTGACATGACCTTCCTGCTATAAATCCATGCTGCTTTGGGTCCTGTGCCCCGCTGGCCTCTAGGTACTCAACAATTCTTTCTTTCAGAAGTGATTCCATCATTTTCACTACCACTGAGGTCAAACTTACAGGTCTGTAGTTCCCTGCTTCTGCCTTGCTCCCACTTTGTGAAGGAATCACATCTGCCCTCCTCCAGTCCTGAGGTACCACCCCATCCTGCCATGATTTGTTAAAAGCGTGGTCAGTGGTGTCACTAGGTCCTCCCTTAGTTCTTTTAGGATTCTGGGGTGAATCCGTCAGGCCCCATTGCTTTGTCCACTTGAGTTTTAGGAGTTCTTTCAGGACTCTTTCTTCTGTGAATGGACTGGTGTCAACCCCCCTACCCAGAGTGCTTCTATTGTCTGATTTAGGTAACTCCTCTTCATCTTCTTTTGTGAATACTGAGCAAAAGTATTCATTCAGTATCTCTGCCTTTTCACTGTCTCCCTCTGCCCACCTCCCCTCTCCTTTATTAATCTTCACTATCCCTCCCTTAACCTTTCTATGCTCCCTAACGTACCTATCAAAGGTTTTATCCCCCTTCTTAACTGAGTTGGCTATTTTTTCCTCGGTTTGGGCCTTTGCTAGTCTGACTGCCTTCCCCACTTCTTTCTGCTTTAATTGATACAGTTCCCTGTCGTGCTCCTTCTGTGATTCCTTATACTTTTCGAATGCAGCCTTTTTCTCCTTGACCTTCCCTGCCACCTCTTTAGAGAACCATAGTGGTTTTTTACTCCACTTTGTTTTCTTTATTTGTTTCACACAAAGGCTTATTGCCTCTATGATGGCAGTTTTGATTTGTCTCCATTGTTCTTCCACCCCTCCTTTTTGGTCATTTGCTAGTGCATTTTTCAGGTATTCACCCATTTTACCAAAGTCAGCCCTTCTAAAGTCCAGTATCCTAGTTTTGTATGGCTTATCTCCATGGTTGTGCTCATTGTGAAGCACACTGTGCAGTGGTCACTTGTTCCCAGATGTCTACTGACTTTTAAATTTGTGATCCTCTCTCTATTTGAGAGTACCAGGTCTAGTATTGCTCCCTCCCGAGTGGGTTCCAACACTAGCTGTCTAAGGCCTGCCCTCTGCAGGGCATCGAGAATGACCCTACTCTTGGATGTGGCTGCAGTACATGTTATCCAGTTAACATCTGGCATATTCAGGTCCCCCATCAACAGTATCTCCCCTTTTTCAGCCATTTTGAGAATGTCCTCTATCATTTTCTTGTCCATTTCCTCCCCTTGAGACTGGGGTCTGTATACAACCCCTGTGCAGACTGTGATTCCATTCCCTGTCTCCAGGGTGACCCAGAGTGCCTCTTGTCCTCCCCCTTTACTTTTTAGTTCTGTAGCTCTGATTCCCTTCCCTTATGTATAGAGCTACTCCACCTCCTCTTTTACCTTCCCTGTCCCTTCTGTAGACTGTGTACACTGGTATGCTGACATCCCAGTCATGGTTCCTGGTGTACCATATAGTTTATGAACACGGCAGCATAACATGCTCACAAACAATATCAGTGTTTCAAGGTTCCGTCCTGCAATGACGGGTTGCTCCCTCATTGCAGTGAATGGTTGAATCTGCAATGATGAGGCGGCTCCTGATTGCAGCGGCTAAATTTTTACAAGGTTATGGCATGCTGGCTGAGCTAGTGTCAGCAGCAACGTGCCACGGCATTGGGAGCGGGCCAAGCCTTTAAAGGCTGTGGGGGCATTGGCCTCAACAGTGCCACGCCTCCACAACCTGCTTCTGGAGAAAGCTGCCGCAATATGTTTCTTGCGCATGCACTCAATCAACATAAAAAGCACACATAGACATGGAGACAGTGCAATATGCAATAAGCATTCTAATAAATTAACTTGTCAAGGATTAGCAAGATCCTGAGGGTAGTAACCATTCACAGGAAAGGGTGGTGCCATCAGAGGGCGTGTGACAGGGGCAGTGGGAGAATATGTTAATTTAGGGGTCAAAATCATGGGCAGGGGAGGACTCTGGGGGGGATGAGTGTGGAACAGAAGAAAAGAGTGAGAAAGGAGGCAAGACATGATAAGTAAATTATTAGTCTGTTTAATCTGCTGTTTATGTAACCCCCTTACAAATGGGGGTTCCTGAAAGCATTCCCTGAGCTTGTCTAAATGCTTCCTGCCTAACTGGTGGTTAGCAATGCCGCTTAAATGTGGGTGTTGTGAGTGCTTCCAAAGCCTCCAGTACTGTCTCTTTAAGAGCTGCCTGCTCCCAGGCTTCTACGGGTAGGTATGGGGGGGGGACTGGTGTTTCCCTGTTCAAATCTCGCCTGAGCTGTGGTGAAATCGCTTCCTTTGGCAGTCGCTATATGCGCATAGGGAGACCTTTTGACCGATGTAACTGTTTGGCCAAAATTAGTTAGCATGTTGGTGGAATTACAGTTTGTCTAACCTGCTTCTTCCGCAGCTGAGACTGTGTGTGCTTGGCCCCCTCCATTTTGGACCTGGACTATTGCACTGAGCCAGTAGTAATTGGGGGAATGTTGAAATGGAGATTTTTCTGACCAACCAGGATTAGGACTCATGTGGGAGCCAGCTGACCAATGCGACACAGCCAGTGGTTCTGGGGAGTAAAGCCTGAATAATGGCGCCTTGTTTGCACCAATAGGGGCAGCAATAAGTGACTGGCATCTGTAGCCCACCTATGGGATCGGGTGGCACCCGAGTGGGGAGCTTTGCTCTAACTGCCGAGGGGCAGAGATGTTGTAGCTGTGAGTGAAGAAGGAGCTCTGAGGCTCCTGCACTGTTGAGTTTTCGTGCGGGAAGCGCGTGTGTGGAAAGCTAGATTCGGGCGGCTCTGTCGCCGGGCAAGTATCGGACTAAATCCGCTGAGCAGTGGTCAGAGGAGGCTGTGCAGGAGCGCAGCTACCTACCAGGCTCACCCTGTAGAGGACTGGAGAATCTGCTGAATCGTACTCAGTCTGTCAGGAAAAAGTGAAGCTGCGTTGACTCCCCAATTAGCTGTGAGTTTGGTTGGGCCCTAGAAGCGGCTGCCTGGTATGGTACCTCTCTGTTGCTTTCTATATAAACGTGTGGAGATGTGTCTAAAGTTCAGGCTCAACCCTGCGAGTGGTGTGAGAGCGTGTTTCTGCTGGAGTCATGAGTACAAAATCAGGGTAGCTCCCTGTTAAATTTCTCTAGCAAGGGCAAGATCTTCAGGTTACTTTGCTGATTACACTAACTGAGCCTGCTGGCTCCATCAAATCTTAAGTAGGAATTAAATGCTCATTTGTGTCAGGGCCCCAACCAGCTGCATCGAAGAACTAGCCTTTAGGGCTTGGGTACCCATAGACAGTAACTTATAGGTTAGGCCTGTGCACAGAGCCCTAGTAGATACTTATATATTGTAGCAGTAAGCCAATCATCCTGATTCCCCCCGGTCCTTGTTATCCCCCCTTAAATAAATCAGATTTCTTGTTTTGCAAAAATACACTGGCTAGTTTGTGTATTAATGATGAAATACTGCACAGTAAATATTGTGTAACTGTACCTTACTTTCCAGGGGTCTCGGAGTGAGATGAGTGGTGCGAGCCGGGGGGTAAGTGTATATGGTAAGAACACTGTAACTGACTTTTGTGTGCCACTAGTGGGAAGAAAGGGGGGTTGCAGCAACCCAGAGGGCTGTGACTGAGTCAACCTCGACTGTTCTAACCCCGACCTCTGGGTGGAGGCACCTGCCAATGGATCTAGGCCCCTCACCCTATCACAGTTGGGGCAGGCAGGGGTAGTAGCCCTTAGGACAGCGCCCCCTGGGAGTTACATTTAGAAGCAGGTCAGCAGCAACCAAGCCTTGATAAAGCATTAGTAATGATGAGAAATGAGTCAGGCAGCCTCAGTTCCACTTATGCTTTTCATTTTTTGCTGATGACTGGTCAATGGATGGGGACATTTTTAACCCTATTTCTTGTGGAACTGGAACATGAGCAGTTCCTTTATTTTCACCTGGGTAACCACTGTATCAAGTTAAGCAATGGATGGTTCAGACTTCATGTGGTGCCATTGAAGGGAATGAGTTGACAACTGAGCTCTTAATATACTGTAGTAAATATTCTTATATGGTATAACTGCATTCTTAAAGCAGCAGTACAATGTAACAAAACTTTATGCTTTTTCTACTGTTTATTCCCTGTGCTCTACTGAGCATGTACCTGGTACTCGTTCCCACCGGCAATGTACTATCACCCCGTAATTTGCTCAGTTATCCTTTGTGTTTGTTTACATTCCTGCCACCCGCTGCATTGACAACAGCAGTACTAGATAGCAGCTGCCATAGTTTCTGTGGTGCTACAATAGTTGTAACGGATCACTTCCTGTTTAGGTAGTACTGCTGCTTTAATGGTACAATCATCATCATAAGTGTATATTTATTGTATTTTTGTGGGGCAAAAACTAGTTTAGAAAAAGTGCCCTTCGTACCCTCATAAGTGCCCTTCTGGCCCCCCAGCTTTTACCATTTTCCGGCACTGAGACCGCTTTTCTGTCTTCTGCTTGCAGCTTCAGAATGAAACAAAGGCTGCTCTCAGTCCTTCAGTGACTCACTGCAATCACCCCTCAAACACTGAAATACGATCCTCGTGTAACCCCCCTGCAAATGGGGGTTCCCAAAAGACTTCCAGGAGCTTGCTTGAATGCTCCAAGCCTGAATGGTGTTTGGCGTTTGGCGTTTAAGCCATTTATCAGTGAGTGTTTTAGAGCCTCTGGTACTGTCTCTTTAAGAGCCGTCTGCTTGCAGACATAATTAGTTTGTATGGGGGGACTGTGTGTTTCTCTGTTTGAGTACCACTCGAACTGCTGCCAATTCACTCCATTTTTGCAGTCACTAGGAGTACAAAGGGAACCTATCTGAAAGATGTAACTGTTTGCCAGAAATAATTTAGAGTAATAATGAAAATACAGTTTGTCTAACCTGCTTTCTTTGCAGTCAGAACTGTGTTTGCCTAGTTCCCCATTCTAGTTTTGAACTGCTGAACTGGACCAATCAGTGTGGGGTAAGCTAGCTCTAAAATGGTGCCTTGGACGAATCAGAACTTGGACTCATAATCTAGCCAGCCACAAGAGGATTGTATGGGCAGTGACTCTGAGAGATGTAGTTTAGACTTGCGCCTTTTGGACCAACAGCAGCAGTCTATTGTGAGTGACAGCCAATCCAGTCAAGAACTGGGAGGAACTCAAAGGAAGTGCCCGGTTTTGTCTGTTGGAGTTTCAGTTTAGCTCTGGCAGTGAAGGGGAAAGAAACCCTGTGCTCCTTTAGTGCACAGTTTCAGTCAAAAAACATGTGTAAGGTCCAGAGTTCCAGTCTGCAGCTTGTGTAACTGCTTGTTAGGACTGAATCCGTCCTGTGAAGAGAATCAAAGGATATCTGAAGAGTAGAAACCAGGCTCACCCTGTAGAAGACTGGAGAAATTGCTGAATTGCACTTTCGATCTGTCAGAACTGAATCTGCTGTGTGTTCTCCGGGTATTGTGCAGTAATTGCAATCGGGATAGAGAAGCAGCCTGCCTGGTATAGTACTTTCTTTTTACCATATAAATGTGTGAGGAGGCTTGTGTACCTCAAGTGAATCCTGCTGCCATTAAGTGACTTTTGCCTGTGACTGTTTACCATATAAATGTGTGAGGAGTCTCTTGGAGCTCAAGAGTAGCCCTGCTGACATTGAAGGACCCTATCTTGTTTGGAGGTCGTGAGTACTAATTCAGTGTCGCCTGTTGATTGCCACATTAAATCCAAATGGAATCACTGTACTGCTGACTGTTTTGACTAATTTTTCTTTCCTGTGTGAAAGGGCCCCCTACCAGCTGCCACGGGTTTGGACTAGCCACTAGGGCTTGGGTACCCAGGGACAGTAACTGGTAGGGGATAGCCTGTGCACAGAGCCATAGGTAGATAGTAAAGTGATAAGCTAATTAACCTGATTTCCCCTGTCCTTGTTATATTCCCCTAAATAAATCAGAGCTGCTTGTTTCAGCAAAGTTATACTGCCTGAGGTATTTGTCTATGTTAAAGTATTGTGCTGTGATTGTTGCACTGTATCTTATTTTACAGGAGGTCCCAGTGCCTGAACCAGCCTGGGGTAAGTGTATACTGTGAAGGTAATTCTAATATATTGTGTGGGCCACTAGTGGGAAGAAAGGGGGGTTGCAGTGTCCCAGAGGGCTGTGACCAAGTTAGTTTAACTATTGCAAACCCTGACCTCTGGGTGGAGGCACCCGCCATTGGATCCAGGCCCCTCAACCTGTTAGTGGCAAATCAGGCAGGGGTAGTAGCCCCTGGGATAGCGCCATCTAGGGGTTACACTCGGATTTCTTCTCTCAGACCACCACCTTAAAAGTGCTTAACCTCCCCCACCTTATTACTAGCAATCAAAACTCACTTTTCTGCCCATCTGCTTTTCGGACTCAAAAGCACCTCCAATGGTCACCTACAGTTTCTTTGCTAAATTTATCTCCAGTTCACTTCTGCTGACAGTCTGCAGTCAAACATCTCAAATGGCGCACCGCCACACCATACGGTTTACATCACAATTTATATACATCACAGCTAATGTAAAACTGTTAGCAGGGCTTGTTATTTTGTATCATCAGCAAAATATTGTAGTGACCTGTCAGTGGTTAATCTGGTCAGGAGCCCACAGGAACTCAGTTCCCACTTCTCACAAAATTGTCTGAATCCCTGCACCTCTGCCATCTGTCTCCATTGAATACTATAGGAGAGTTCTGCCTATAAATGACAGTTACCTACCTTAAAATATAGATGTGAGAATCCCCCACCCAAAGATTTCCAATTTAACCACTGAGTAGACACTGTTTCTAATATAATATTCTTTGGTACAGTTGACAACTTAGATATCTGTAGGACTGATTATGAATGCAGGCTGAAGGCTTAGTCAAACTTTGTCCATTTCTCACAATGTCCCTGAAGGGGACTACCACACTTAATTCATACAATAGCAGTCACTGTTAAAGTTTATTTATTTATTTTTTTGTTTAACTTTGTTGATCGGGTGAGTACATTGGCGACAAGTGCCTTTTTCAGTCACGACCAGGGTGCAAAAGCACAAACATCATAAAGTAGATACATTATGCTATACATTCAGGCAGAGAAGATACAGCACGTTTTGGGGGCAGAGAGACAAAAAGCAGTGTTGAACAGGTAGGGATACAAGTTATTGGAAAAAATGTAACAGGTTCAGGAAACAAAAGTACAACAATGCGAGTGTGATTACAAAGTATTGGAGCTGTAGGTAAGGTGAGAAGAGTTAGCAGAGATAAACTAGAGCGTATAAGCACACATGGCAATTTGTAGAAGATGTACAAGGGAATAATACTGGGTATAGGGAGCTTGAGAGAGAGATGCCTGGGGGCTGAGAGGGGAGGAACAGTGTGAAGATAAAAGAAGAAGAGGAGGAAGGGTGGTTTCTGAGGGGTATACGTGCTTATGTAGCTGGTGGTGGGGTAAGTGCATAGCAGGATACGAGATGGTGAGAAAGGGTGGGTGAGGGATGGAGAGAGAGGTAAGGAAAGACACAAGGAGGTAAAAAAGCAGAGGTGATGGGGTGGTGGGTGTCACTGGGCAGTTTAGTGGCAGCAGTGACAGGCTCAGGGGTGTAATTATAGGGGGGGATGTGGGGCCAGGCCCCCCCCAACATTTCATCATTACAGTCTTGAATAGCTTTCTGCAAAATCCTCTTATAGTCATGTTCCCCCCCAAATATTACACCAAAGTTACTCCACTGGACAGGCTTGAGATGAGAAGTTGTGTTCTTTCAGGAGATTTGTAAAAGCTGGGGTGATGGGTTATTTTTTGATGGGAGGAGGAAGGGAATTCCAAATAGGTGCAGCACAGTAGCTAAAGGATGTTGTCCCATGCTAGAACAAAACATGGGGACTGAGCGAGATGAGGGGAGATCCACGAGTGCGAGGTTTTTTTTATTTAGGTAGGCAGGGGTGCCAGACTGCAGTTTGCTGGACAAAACTGGCAAGTGTAAGATTTGATTTAAGGTTAGGAGGAAGCCATTTTAGAGAGTCAAGGACTAGACAATGGTGCTTATCAGATCTGCTGCCAGAGGTGAATTTACCTATTTTGTAGTAGAGAGCATGGTTTTTTTTGTAAGGTGGATTTGTTGGCGGTATCGGTGTGCTAAAGCCTCAAAAACAGTACAGCAATGCAAAAAGAGATCTGCATGCCCATGAAGAAAAAGGCTATTGTTACTTAGTCCCCAGTGTATGTTGAATGACCTTTGTTTATTGGACACACATGCAATCATGGAGTACAAAAGTACCAATTACAAAAATAATAATGATGCATTTAGCTCATGCTGCTGGGAGCACCCATGTAATGCCGGCTAACAGTGTTCTCAGTCTTAGGCCCTGTCCACACTACGCCTCTGTAATGTTACAGAGTGCCCAAACCATTACTGTAACAGTTTGCGTTTACACCTGTAATGTTACAGAATGCATTTTCGTAACCGTTGTTGAAACCAACGTGTGGTAACGGTCCCCTACAGGGCCTGTAGCGCAGCGTGAGCTGCATCCTGGGAACAAGTGCCACCATAACGGTCGCCCAGCACCCCTAGTGTGAACCAACAGTACCGGTCCCATAAGGGACACTGCCGCAATGTGAACACACTGCACCGCTCCCTGGCCGTAATGGATTGCATCCGTTACCGGACTGGAGCGGTGTAGTGTGGACAGGGCCTAACATTTCACCAGAACATCTACATCAGAGGTGAGGACTACCACCCTTTTGATGTACCACTGAGCTCAGTCATGTGGCGATGGAACCCATCTTGAGGAGGGTTCCACCCCTAGAAGTGCTGCAGGGACAAGGTCCTCTTTGGCTAAAGGTACTTCAAGGCCCTGTCCACACTACAGAATTGTTTTTCTGAAAACCAGTTTTAAACCTGTTTAGTTAAACCATTTCAATTCATCCACACTGTCCAGTAACCATTCTTGATAATGGTTTAGTGTGTCCACACTGCTGGTGTTAAACCTGTTCTCCCTGTAACCATCTTATATTAATTCCAACACAGAAAACTCTACTTGCCTGTTCCGACTGCAGCTAGAACGGTTTCAGTAGCACCATTATGGCTTAAACCATTTTTACTCCTGTCCAGACATATGACTGAAAAAACATGCTAGCTCTAAAACATTTCTAAAAACAGTTTTAAGGCTAGGTACCTACTGTAGCAGGGTTTAAAAGGTTTTTTGTTAAAATATCTTCAGGGGCTTGTAGTCAAGTTGCAAACAGTGCTGGGGGATTTAAAATGTTTTAAGGCACGTAAACCATTTTAAGATCCACAGTGTGTACATCTGCATGTGTTGATTACACCAACTGAAGCAAGAGACTATTTTTAACCCTTGCAGGGTCACGGACTGATATATCAGTCCTAAATTCCTATACATTCTAATTCTGTCGGCAGCCTAAGGGTTAAGATGAAATAAGTCAGTAAGTTGTGGGGTAAGTGTTCTGAATTATTGTCAGTAGGATAAATAGCAGCATTGTAGTAAGTCTGCTGGAGTATAAAGGCTCCACATCAATAGCAACCTGATGCATGAGGGTCCTGGAGTGTGAGTTCCTAACGAGTAGGAGTGCAGTGATGGTATCTTCAGTGGGCATCCACTGCAGGAGACTCCAGCAGTAGGTTAGAAAGGTAGCAATAAACTTATAGTTGCTTCACAGCCGCATGTAGCTGCTCTTATTTTGGGTTTCCCCTTCACCTCAATTTAAAATTAAAAAGTACTGATGTGAACACTATCAAACTACTTGGGTAATGGACTATAGCTGAGATCACAATGTCATCAAAGCAGCAACTGAAAGATTTCACCGTGGGTAAAACACCAGCAAAAAAACAAAACAAAATAAAAAAAACAGAATTTCATGGCCAGCAGGGAACATGGCAAAGACCATACGGTTTCACAACTATGTGCATCACTGACTAGGCAAGAAGATTTTATTGAGGATAAGGACAAGGAACAACATTTCACGATCATCTAAAACAAACTGTTTCATGAACTAAAAGGTTTAAACTCCACTCAGATGCATCTAGAAAGTGCAGCCACTGACACACAACAATCCACGAAAGAGGTCCAGGCAAAAACAGAAGACTCAGAAGATGACCTTAGTACTGTGGCCTCGCTGCTGGCCTAGTGGTGCTGAGGGTTGAGGTGCTGGTCGCCACACCTCGTGCCATGCCGGCGACCAGGGTTTGGGAACAGACTCGGGCCACAGGGGGTCGGCAGGGGAGGAAGAGGATTGAGCATCCAGAGGACTGCTCTCCTCTCCCGGGGTGGGGAGCAGGGTATTCACTGCTCCTTAGCAGTGCCTGGAGGAGACTAGGGTGCCCTACATGGAGTGATGCAGCTGTGGGGCAGACTGGTGGCAGACGTCAGCATGTCAGTGCACAGACGTCACTGCACGTCTGCACTCCAGAGGAAACCACAAAGAGGAAAGCCCCAGCTCCAGGGATAAGTGAAGGCAGCCCCTAAAGCCTCATGCCACACACCCAATATCGGGCTTGGCTCTCTGGCTCTCCTGATCCCTCTCCCAGATGGCCCGGTGCACAGGATTATAGATAGAGCACCAGGGTTGATGGTGGCCTTGCTTTGGGGGGGCTTAGAGCTGGTGGGTCTTGTCGGGCTGAGCTGAGGAGGGGGCATCTGTCCCAGATTTCCCAGAGCAGCTCGGGCCTCAGACTAGGTGGTTAAAAGCATGGTAGGTGCAGTGTATGCCTAAGAGAGTTCCCTGGTAGCTGGTGACAAAGTCTACAAAAAAAAGTAGCTTCACAAACTAAATACCACAACCTAGCACTGAAGTACCTACACCATAGAGACAATGCTGTGGGGAAGAGGCTGGAGGACTGAAACTTTGCTCCTGCAGAATCAGTCTGTGAATACAAGGAATACCTGATGGGATGGAGCAGGGGGAGCCTGTGGACCTTATTAAATCCAGGTTCAGCTGGTTGGCAGAGGAACATTCTGATTGAGTTGATGCACTGATCCCTGGAACCATGCGAAGGAAAAGCAGAACCCCTGTCTTTCTTTATGCAATTCATTAAATACAGAAACATAGAAACATAGATATAAAAACACAGAAGTCGACGGCAAATAAGGACTGCAAGGCCCATCCAGTCTGCCCATTTCTTTTTCTACCTTATGAATGTGCCATCAGCCTTTGCTCTGTCAATGGCCTATCTATTTATACTCATAAGTATCGCTCCCTTATGCCTATCCCATGCATGTTTGAAACTTTGCACTGTATTCATATCCACCATTTTCTGAGGTAGGCCGTTCCATACATCCACCATCCTTTCTGTGAAAAAGAACTTCCACACATCACCCCTTAATCAGCCTCCCTTTAATCTCATGCTGTGTCCTCTTGTCCTGCTATTTTTCTGATATTGAAACATGTTAGACTCTTTCACCTTGTTAATGCCCTAAAGGTGTTTAAATGTTTCTATCATATCACCTCTCTCCCTCCTTTGCTCTAGGGTATACATATTGAGCTCCGTTAATCTGTCCTTGTATGTTTTCTGATGCAGTCCCTGCACCATTTTGGTTGCCCTTCTCTGGACTGTCTCAATTTTGTTAATGTCCTTGTGAAGGTGTGGCCTCCAGTACTGCATGCGGTACTCCAGATGGGGCCTAACCAGTGTCTCGTACAGAACAAAAATGTCAGTGTTGAAGGCAGGAGGAAGTAAAAGGAGACGAAATTCAGAGATGGCCACCTTTTCTTGAACATGACTTTGCACCACATATCATGATCAAACAAAAGAAACTGGTAGAAAAATGCAGATACAGCAATGTACCCTGCGCCATATAAAGTGTATGTTGCTGTGGGACTGGAATTCTTCAGAACCCTGGCCTTGGCCCGGACTATACTCACTGACTTTAGAATTCCTCCCAACCTGCTCGACCCTTCACCAGGCTCAGCAGAAATGCAACTAATGACCAAATGTGGAACAGTATGGACATAGGCAGTGGAGCCAGGGGGTCGTAGGGGGGGTCAGGCGATACCTCATACCGCAGACATTGAATTGAACAGTGCCCTGGGCTGAGATGTTCTATGCAATTCTGCCCTCCCCCCCACACTTTTCGGTACACTCCTCCAGCACTGATTATGGGCCAAAATAGGATCCACAGCCTTCAACCCATTTCCCTTCTACTATCAACAGTTGGATAGAAATGTGGAAGCAGCAGAATCTGGTGGATCAGGAGGGGGGTGCGGCCTCTGGCTTCAATTGTTGAAATGGCTCTGCTAAGAGCTGTTAAGCAAACACTAGCTTAGCAAAGTCAGTGGTACTAAGTCTGAAGTACAATAAGGACTTCTCCCCTTAATTCAATTCAATAATTCAGTTTATTGACTCTCTTTTATTGTGACTGAAATACAGGATGTTGTCCTGAGATGGTTTTACTAATACATCAAGGCACTGTGTGAGTGATGCACACATATTTTTGTTAACTGTAAAGCTATTCTTTTAACATGGCTTAACTGTGTAATTGGCATAACCAAGAGCTTCAGCGCCTAATAATAACATGATTAACAGTGGATTTCACAATTAAAAGATGTTGTCTGGGAAAGGGGGCCTGTTCCTGCTGTACCACTCCACTCAGGTTGGAAGCACTTTCCTCAAAAAGTACCTGATGGCCTCCATGTACGGCTCCAGTCATTGTTTTCCATTTTTAGATTATGGAACCAAACAGCCCATGGAACTTTTATACAAAGTTACCATGGCCCCACCCCTCTACCCTCTGCTTTGCTGCCAGCTACCTGTTTGCTGACAGATGAGGGGTAGGGGTGCAACTACCTGCAAAGATCTCTATAAACTTGCATGATAACAGACCAACTTTCTTCACGATGGGTCTCTGCTTGTTAAGTACCTGTATGCTGTGGTGAGCAGGAGACTGAACACTCAGATGGGAATTTAGACTGTGTTTCTAGATTTTGTTGGGGATCCAAGCCACACAGTTTGATTTGATTACTGTTTGGAACTGGGTGTATGGCAGCTAACTGAATCACTTGACTGCTGTCTTGGCACCCCCTGGCATGGCACTTAGGGGCTATATGGTGAACAAAATGCCCCCAGGAAGGATCTGTATTAGCCCTTCAAACATTACCCATGGACAACTCTGTCAAGTGGTCTACACATGTGACATAGTGGAATTAACTACTATCCATCGAATGCATCCTTCTCTACACAGCATGTGGGGTCACAGAAGTGTAAGGTTTTTAAAAGATTTAGAAGTTCATTGGCTGAAGGTGCTCAACCTCAGGTTTCAGGGGGTGTATCCTGCCTGCTCTCTAGTCAACACAGCAGAGGAGTTCGTGTGATGGGAGGAAGTAAGTGGTTTGGCAAGCTTTACATTGAAAATGTGTGCTGGGATGATGTATTCTGCAGTCCTAGTGATGACAGCAGGCTCTGGAGCAGGAGGGAACTGGTCTTCAGTGTATGCACAAAATGCAGCAGCCTTGAATTTGCAGTTGATCAGAATGATGCCAGATGCATCAAATTGCGTGTTCTGTACTTGGTCACTTACTTTAAAGTTTTCGCCAGATTCCAAATCGGGTTACGCCTGGCGCAAGGCAATGTACGCTAAACCCTATGATGTAAATCACACCTTTCACGAGGCATAACATAAGTTGCAATTACAAGAGGCAGCTTGCGCCATGCCATCTGCAGGTTGCCCCAAGGGTGTGCTCCGCCACCCACTACATCCACAACCCACTGCGGCATGGAGCAAGAGTGGGTTACGGCAGCTTCTGCACCCTGTACCGAGAGGGTGGCTGCCATAACCCACCTACACCACTCCATGCCCCTGTATGGCACAGCAGGGCTAGACCAGCACTTAGCTGGTCTAAGAGGCATCCATCCTGGCAAAACGATGGATGCCCCCCATGCAGTACCATGAATGTCACATTGCCATGCACCCCTGCCACCCCCAGCACAGTGAAGCCACACACATCCCTATTTCTGGGTGCCACCTGGGTCAATGGTGCACTCTGCCCCCCCTTGTGGCTGTGCCAACCTGCAAACCCCTTAGCTGAAGGGTTGTGGTAGTTGTGAGGCAGGGGGGCTCAGGGGGCAGTTAAATGTGGGCCATGACTTGCGGCACCCAAGTTCGTTGCGCCATTCCAATGGCGCCAGCCTGTGGCTGCTGCAAGTAATGGGTCATAGGTGCCAGGGACACTGCTATCTTGGAATAGGGCACAGGGTCCCCGGCGTAACATCGCATGATGCAATTTGCATACACCCGCGAGTTGCACCATATGACTTGGAATTGGGCCCTTGGTTCAGTTTTGTCTGTACCATGTAAAGATAAGGGGAATGGGTACAAGGCTTGTGCGGAGGGCTTGGGGTCAACTGTCATATACTATCATAGGGGACCTTTGAGTGGTCACTTATAATGTTAAAGGGCTAAACAGCCCCATCTAGGGAAGCAGGGTGCTACAGGAGTTCTGAAGGCTGGAGGCTGCTCTGTTGTTGGTTCAGGAGACACACTTATATGACATTGAGCATGCCAAACAGTGCAGAAAAAGGGTAGGGGGAAGTGATACTTTCACATATCAAGCATACACACACACACACACACACACACACACATACACACATACACATGCATACACATGCATACACACACACACACACACCCATACACACATATACACACATATTATACACACATACACACACACACACACACACACACACATATATGCACATACACACCACACACCACACACACACACATACACACACACACACATCGCACTCAGCACACACACATATACACACACACACACACACCTTACACACAACATACACACATACACACACATACACACACACACACACAGGTAATAACTTCATTAAAAGGATACCCTCTCTGTATGTTGACCTAGTCATTAGGGACAACATGGGTAGAAGTGTATGTCTTGAGGATTCATACATGGTTACTATGTACTACCATCTGCCTTTATGCCCCGAACAAGTAGGCAGCTGATACTGCCTTTAAAAAAAATTACTTGACTATGTGAAAGAACAAGGAAGATTATACGTTCATGGAGGCAATTACAATTGTATACTCAACCCAGACATGGACAGGACAGGCAGAGGTAACCATGGGATGAATAAAATAGGGAGCCCTTTGAAACCATTAATGATGAACAGAGGTTAAATGATGTATGAAGGTACATCAACTCAGCAGAGGGGTCTATACATTATTTTTCTAAGCCACACCACATGTACACCTGGTTAGATTTATTTCTGGTTCCACAAGATTAGCTCCGTATGGTAGAGGCTTGCAATATCAGATCAATTACAGCTTCCGACCATGTGTTAGTGGTCCTTGACTTGGTGATACAGCTCACCCAAAAGAACCCCACTTGACACTTTAAAGTGTCACTGCTTAATAACCTAGAATTCAGAGCTTTGGTTGACGCAACAGTACAGGACTATTTATCTCACAACACCTCAGACAGTTCCTTAGTGGGGGCATGGTGGGATGGTCTGAAAGAAACATAGAAACATAGAATTTGACGGCAGATAAGGACCGCATGGCACACCAAGTCTGCCCATTTTCCTACCTGATGGATAAGCGGCAGATCCTAGTTAACCAACAGCCTACTTCCTCCTACCACCACTAGGATTGCCTTATGTTTGTCCCATGAATTCTTGAATTCCCCCACTGTTCTTGACTCCACGACCTCCACAGGAACGCGGTTCCATGCATCCACAACCCTCTCCATGAAAAAATACTTCCTCACATTACCTCTGAGCCGTCCCCACTCTAGCTTCAAATTGTGCCCCTTGTTCTTGCACATCTCTTTTTCAGAAAGATACTACCCTCTTGGACTTTGTTGATTCCCTTAAGATACTTGAAAGTTTCTATCATGTCCCCCCTGTCCCTTCTTTCTTCAAGGGTATACATATTAAGCTCCTTTAGACTCTCTTCGTACGTCTTCTGGTGCAGACCCTTCACCATTTTGGTTGCCCTCCTCTGGACAGCCTCCACTCTATGTCTTTGCGGATATGGGGTCTCCTGAACTGCACACAGTACTCCAGATGGGGTCTCACTAACTGTCTGTACAGAGGGACAACAACTTCTTGTTTTCTACTGTTGATGCCTCTCTCTATGCATCCCAGTATCACCCCAGCCTTCCTTACTGCCTTCTCACATTGCTTGCCCACCTTTAGGTCGTCTGATATAATCACCCCCAGGGCCCTTTCCATTTTTGTTGTTGTCAGTATCTCACCCCCCAGTGAGTACTCTTACATAGAAACATAGACAGTGTCGGCAGATACCCTTGATTCCCCTTGGTTTTTGTTTCCCAGGTGCATTACCTTGCACTTCTTTGCCTTGAATCTAAGCTGCCATACATCTGACCATTCCTCCAACCGTGCCAAGTCCCTTCTCATCCTTTCCACTCCATCTTGTGTATCAATCCTATTGCAGATCTTTGCGTCATCTGCAAAGAGACATACTTTTCCTTCCATTTTCTCTGCAGTGTTACTTATAAAGACATCAAAAAGGACCGGTCCCAATACCGAACCCTGTGGTACCCCAGTAGTAACCCTCATTTCTTCCCTGTGGACCCCGTTTACTACTACCCTTTGTGTCCTGTTGTCCAGCCAATTTTTTATCCAGGCTATCACCTTGGGACCCACTCCAAGGTTGGCTAACTTGTATATTAATCTTTTGTGTGGGACTGTATCAAATGCCTGGCTAGAATCTAGGTAGGCCATGTCCACAGCCCCTCCCTGGTCTACTACTTTGGTCACCCAGTCAAAGAAATCTATTAGATTCATCTGACACGACCTTCTCGCTGTGAATCCATGCTGCCTTGGGTCCTGTGCCCCACTGGCCTCCAGATACTCAACAATTCTTTCCTTCAGAAGTGATTCCATCATTTTTTCAACCACTGAAGTCAAACTAAGTGATCTGCAGTTTCCTGCCTCTGCCCTGCTCCCACTTTTGTGAAGAGGAATCACATCTGCCCTCCTCAAGTCCTCAGGTACCACACCATCCTCCCATGATTTGTTAAAGAGAGTAGTCAGTGGTGTCACTAGTTCTACCCTTAGTTCTTTTAGAATTCTTGGGTGAATCCCATCAGGCCCCATTGCTTTGTCCACCTTCAATTTTACTAGTTCTTTCAGAACCCTTTCTTCTGTGAATGGACTGGTATCGACCCCCCGTATCCAGTGTTTCTCTTGTTTGGTTTAGGTACCTTGCCTCCTCTTCATTTGTGAATACTGAGCAGAAATATTTGTTCAGTATCCCTGCTTTTTCACTGTCACACTCTGCCCACATTCCCTCCCCTTTATTAAGCCTCAGTATCCCTCCCTTGGTCTTTCTTCACTCCCTAATGTACCTATAAAAGGTCTTATCCCCCTTCTTAACAGAGTTGGCTATCCTTTCCTTGGTTTGGACCTTTGCTATTCTGACTGCCTTCCCTGCCTCTCTCTGCTTTAACTGATAAAGTTCTCTGTCCTGCTCCTTCTGTGTTTCCTTATATTTCCTGAATGCTATCCTTTTTTTCTTAACCTTCCCTGCCACCTCTTTTGAGAACCATAGCGTTTTTTTCCTTCGTTGTGTTTTGTTGATTTGCTTCAGTTACAGGATGTATCATAAACTTTACCCGCCATAAAAATAAAACCAGAGAAGTTGAGAGAGTAATGCTAGAGGAAAAAAATATATAAAAAGGAATGTGAACATCAAATAACTGTGGATGGCCAATATAAAACCCAGTTAGAAAGTTGCAGGCTGAGCTTGCAAAACTACAACAAACAAAAACAGAAAAAGAGATTGAGTTCACAAGACAACAGTTTTATGAGGTGGGTGGTCATGGAGGCCACCTCCTGGCCTGCCAGATTAGAAGGGAGGTGGCCAGTTAGGCTGTTTACCTCTTACAGACCAAGTCATCATCAGGAAAGTTTGAAACAAACCCACAGATCACCATGATGTTTGCTTAGTACTACTTGGATCTTTGCAAAGAGATAGGCCAGCTGATTGGGACTCTAGAAAGTGATCTTTTTTATGGACCTACCCCCAAGAGATGCTAACAGAGGAGGCCAGGGAGCAGTAGAACTGAATATTTATATAGGAGGAGGTGGAAGAGTCTATCACAGCTTTAAAGTCAGGAAATTGCCAGGTACCTATAAAATAGTGACAGAGTTTCATAAATCCTTTAGAGAAAGACTGACACTATTACTCACCAGCATGTGAGGAGAGGTGTGGGGAAGAGGGTGCCCTGACCACCTCATCCATGGCCCAGATCTTGGTTATGTAGAAACACAAAAAAGACCTGTGGTTTTGCAGTTCATACCCGCCTATTTTCCTCCGCAAAACTGACCAAAAATATTCACATCAGTATTGGCAAACTGGCTTCAGAAATGTGTGGGACATCTGGTCCACCCTGATCAAATGGGGAGTATCAAGGGCCACCATCTTCATGACAACATGAGGCAGCTGCATAACATAAACTGATAGCAACACTGACAAGAACTAACCACAGTATTGTTTATGGATGTAGAGAAGTCCTTCGACAGGGTGGACTGGGCATTCCTTAAATACATGTAACCCCTAGATGGCGCTATCCCAGGGGCTACTACCCCTGCCTGATTTGCCACTAACAGGTTGAGGGGCCTGGATCCAATGGCGGGTGCCTCCACCCAGAGGTCAGGGTTTGCAATAGTTAAACTTACTTGGTCACAGCCCTCTGGGACACTGCAACCCCCTTTCTTCCCACTAGTGGCCCACACATATATCAGAATTACCTTCACAGTATACACTTACCCCAGGGCTGGTTCAGGCACTGGGACCTCCTGTAAAATAAGATACAGTGCAACAATCACAGTACAATACTTTAACATAGACAATACCTCAGGCAGTATAACTTTGCTGAAACAAGCAGCTCGGATTTATTTAGGGGAATATAACAAGGACAGGGGAAATCAGGTTAATTAGCTTATCACTTACTCATCTACTTATGGCTCTGTGCACAGGCCTATCCCTACCAGTTACTGTCCCTGGGTACCCAAGCCCTAGTGGCTAGTCCAAACCGTGGCAGCTGGTAGGGCCCTTTCCCACAGAGAAAAGAAAATTAGTTTAAACAGTCAGCAGTACAGTGATTCCATTTGGATTCAATGTGGCAATTCAACAGGGAGCGACCCTGAATTAGTACTCATGACCTCCAAACAATATAGGGTCCTTCAATGTCAGCAGGGCTACTCTTGAGCTCCACGAGACTCCTCACACATTTATATGGCAAACTGCAACAGGCAAAAGTCCTTTAATGGCAGCAGGATTCACTTGAGCTAACCAAGCCTCCTCACACATTTATATGGTGAACAGTAACAGGCAAAAGTCCTTTAATGGCAGCAGGATTCACTTGAGGTACACAAGCCTCTTCACACATTTATATGGTAAAACAGAAAGTACTATACCAGGCAGGCTGCTTCTCTATCCCGATCGCACTACTGCACAATACCCGGGAGAACACAGCAGATTCAGTTCCTGACAGACCGAGGCAATTCAGCAATTTCTCCAGTCTTCTACAGGGTGAGCCTGGTTTCTACTCTTCAGATATCCTTTGATTCTCTTCACAGGACGATTCAGTCCTAACAAGCAGTTACACAATCTGCAGACCGAACTCTGGGCCTTACACGCTTTCCGACTAAACTGCACACTGAAAAAGCACAGGGCTCCTTCCTTCTTCACTGTCAGAGCTCAACTGAAACTCCAACAGACAAAACCGGGCACTTCCTTTGAGTTCCTCCCAGTTCTTGACTGGATTGGCTGTCACTCACAATAGACTGCTCCTGTTGGTCCAAAAAGGCGCTGAAGTCTAAACTACATCTCCCAGAGTCACTGCCCATACAATCCTCTTGTGGCTGGCTCAGATTATGAGTCCAAGTTCTGATTCGTCCAAGGCACCATTTTAGAGCTAGCTTACCCCACACTGATTGGTCCAGTTCAGCAGTTCAAAACCAGAATGGGGAACTAGGCAGACACAGTTCTGACTGCAAAGAAAGCAGGTTAGACAAACTGTAATTTCATTATTACTCTAAATGGTTTCTGGCAAACAGTTACATCTTTCAGATAGGTTCCTTTGCACTCCTAGTGACTGCAAAAATGGAGTGAATTGGCAGCAGCTTGAGTGGTACTCAATCAAAGAAACACACAGTCCCCCATACAAACTAATTATGTCTGCAAGCAGACAGCTCTTAAAGAGACAGTACCAGAGGTTCTAAAAACACTCACTGATAAATGGCTTAAACGCTAAACACCATTCAGGCTTGGAGCATTCAAGCAAGCTCCTGGAAGTCTTTTGGGAACCCCCATTTGCAGGGGGGTTACACCCTTCCTGGCCTGGGAAAGCTTGACGTCCACCAAGCAAGTACCCCCATAAGTTTCAACTGCAACCATATACATTTGCATTAGGCTCGCATATGTAATCATCAGTCAATATATCATTTTACCAAGAACACATTTCTGAAACATTGCAGTACATTACTCTTTCACAGTATTACATACATATGTACCATAACTCAAGTTATTACCTCTTGTACATGAAACCTGAAGAGAGGGGCCCTTCCCTATCAGTTACCTTGGGGCTGGATGGGGCAAGGGCACCATACTTTGAGGGAACACAAGTAACTTGGAGTTAGCACTGACGCCAGTTTGGGCAATGAGCCTGGGACACATACACCCTTTATGGACAACATTGAGAGGCAGATCCACTGGCCGGCCAGGAATCATAACTGAGGTGCACCACAGGCTTTACAGCTCGACCAGTCTTTCTAGGGGAACTGTTACAGTCTCTGCACTCTGAGCCTCATTTTCAGCATTGTCCTCACTTGTCAGGGAGTCTCCATGGGGGTAGAGAGGCTAGAACTTGGGGCACTTTCAGCTCCAGGAGTTACAGTTTCTGAGTCCACAACATTTGGCTCGCATGGAGAGCTTTCGGACACTGGCAGATCATCTAGTTTGCCCACTACAATGTGAGGGAGATGGTGCCATCTGTCAGCAATCTTGTGCTTGCCATGCAGTCCCAGATTTCTTAGCAATACCTGATCTCCCTCCTGGAGTTCCTGTGCTTTCACCTTTTTATCATACCTTTCTTTGTTGGCCAGATTTCTTTTGGCAGCCATGGTTTGAGCCAGTTGGTACGCATGAGTTAGCTGGGCCTTTAACTTTTGCACATACTGTAAATAGTTGTCAGCTTGAACCCATCAGAGAGACCCCAAAACACACATCTACCGTAGTCGAGCTTCCTTCCAAACATCAGGCGGTAGGGGGAGAACCCAGTGGCATCACTTTTGGTGCAGTTATAAGCATGTACCAGGGTGCTAATTTGTTGGCTCCATCTAGGCTTGTCCTTTGGGTGCAGGGTGCCTAGCATATCTAGCAAAGTGCGGTTGAAACGTTCAGGCTGAGGGTCCCCTGGGGGTGGTAAGGAGTGGTTCTGGACTTTGCACTCCCACAGAGAAAGCATCTCTTTGATCAGACGACTCTCAAAGTCTCCCTTGATCAGAATGGATTCTTCGTGAGCCCATAGTGAACAAAAAGTTTTCACAAGTACTTTGGCTCAGTGGATGCTTTCTGGTCTTTGGTGGGAAAGCTTGGGCATATCTCGTGAAATGGTCAGTGACCACCAGCACATTACTGATATTTCTTTGATCTGACTCCAAACTCAGAAAATCAATACAGACCAGCTCCATGGGTGCACTGGTGGTGATGTTAACAAGGGGGCAGCCTCTGGGGCAAAGCTTTCTCTGTAAGCAGCGACTACAAGTTCGAATGTGTTGCTCCACATCAGCCCCATCTTAGGCCAATAGAATCTGGATCTCCAAGTCAAGTGTTCTGTCTATACCAAGGTGCCCCATGTGGTTGTGCAAGGACATCAGTACTGAGTCTCGAAGGCAGTGCAGCACTAGTTGTTGTTTGTCTACTTGTCCCCTCTGTCTACTGTTTCTCTGTATAACAGTTTATTGATCAGTTTCAACTTAGGACCTTCTTTGTATAATAGTGCAGTTCTCAAATCCGTGGAGCATAATTTGGACACATCTTTTCCTGCATAAAGGGCTTCTAAAGCTGCTTTGATCATGGGATCAGGGATTGAGCCGCGTGAATACTGTCATTGTCCAGCTGAGGCAGTGCACCAATGTCTATTGCAGAAAAGTGGCAATAAGCAGCAGGTATGCAATTCTCAGAGGGTCCTAAGCAATCCACCATGCAGTCCACTGCGTCCGTGGACATTTGTTCCTCCCTGTCAAACTTCCGGCAGAGTGCCCGAATGTCAGGTTCTGCCAATCTGACCCAATCATTCTGGGGAACAGACCTCCGGGAGACAGCATCAGCATCTATGTGGTTCAGACCTGCTCGGTATTCGAGAGCATAGTCATATGTAGATAATGCAGAAAGCCACCTATGGCCAGTGGCATCCAACTTACCTGAGGTCTGCACATAGGTCAAAGGATTATTGTCAGTTTTTACTAGTATTTTAGCCCCATACAAGTACTCATGGAATTGGTCAACAATAGCCCACTTCAAAGCTAGGAACTCTAACTTATGTACAGGATAGTTCTTTTCGGATGGGGTCAGGCTTCTACTGGCAAAGGCCACTGGTCTCAGGCCATTCTCATGCTCTTGGTACAACACAGCCCCAACCCTTGAAGCTAGCATCAGTGTGCAGGACGTAAGGTTTTCTTGGATCGGCATAGGCCAGCACTGGAGCATGGGTAAGTTGATATATGATCTCATGAAAAGCAGTCTCACAATCAGAGTCCAGCGGGCCCCAAATACTTCACTCGGATGAAAATACACTCTTTCAGTCTTGAGGCGCTGACTTTGGTATTTTTGTGGGTTGGGGATACCCTTGAGTAAGGTTAAGAAAGGCGGATCACTCTTGAATAGTCCTTGATGAAATGCCGATAATAACCACAGAATCCCAGGAATCTTTGCAGTTCTTTTAGATTTTTGGGCTGTGGCCAGTGGTCAGGCCTCAACTTTACTTGGGTCGGTCTCTATTCCTCGGTGGATACTATTGTCCCACATACTTTACTGATGTTTGAAAGAATTGACACTTATCAATGGACAGTTTAAGGCCAAAGTCCTCCAGTCGGTCCAATACCTTAAATAATCTGCTCTCATGTTCCTCCAGTGAGCTGCCAAACACAATAACATCATCTAGGTATACCAGGCACTCTAGTAAGTTCATGTCCCCCACTGCACGCTCCATCAATCGTTGAAAAGTGGCTGGGGCACCTGAAATCCTTGAGGCATCCTCATGAATTCATAGAAGCCAGCGGACAGATAAAGGCTGTCTTCTCCACGGTCCTCTGGGGCCATCGGATCTGTAGTACCCACTGTGGAGATCCAGCACAGAGAACCACTTGCTCCGTTTAGGCAGTCCAAAGCATCCTGAATGCGGGCATTGTGTACTGATCAGGATAGTCCACGGTTTAAGGTGCGATAATCCACACACATCCTTACTGTTCCATTCTTTTTCCTCACTACCACAATGGGGGAAGCATAAGGGCTTCTGGATTCTTGTATTACACCAGCAGCTAACATCTCTTGCAGATGCCGTCTCACATCATCTATGTCAGCAGGTGCCAGGCGTCGAGACCTCTCACGAAATGGTCTTTCGTCATGCAGCCGGATATTGTGCTCAGCTCCTTGCACGCATCCTACATCCCATTCCTTTAAAGAAAACACCTGGTCTCTCTGGGCAAGCTTCTCACTGATCCTCACTTTCCATTCAGCTGGCAGCGGGGAGTCGCCGAAATCAAACAAGTCAGGCGTTACTCTGTCATTCTTCCTTGAACTCTTGCTGCTGGGTAGCACTGCAGTGTCTGCACAATGCACATTAGCCAGGATGCAACCTCTATTTACTCAAATGTCTCTTTCAGACACATTATGAACTTGGACCATTACCCTTCTGGCATAAGCATGGGCTCTAGCGGGCAAAATACTGGGCTTGACCAGCAGTCCCTCTGGCAATTTTCCATCGCCTGGTGCATCCAACATTAATATTTTATTCTTAACATCCTTTCTGATACGGACCTCTCCCTGTAAGGTACACTGGGCATTTGGCACCAGGATCAGAGACTCAGGATCCTTCTTCCATACAATTCCGACCGGTTCCTCTGGTTCTATTTTTCAGCATCTCTCTGTGCCTCATAGGCCTTCTTAATTAAAGCCGGAACTCTTAAAGCTCTACTAGTCTTTGACCCCTGTTTTTCATACCACAACTGTGCCAGCCTTCCGAACATATGTGCATTTGTTCCAATCAACAAAGGGACATCATCATACAGTCCAGTGGGGGGACACACTAAGGCTAGGGTCTCTACTTGTTCGGCCACTCCAGCCACGGAGGTGGGAAAGACAGCCAAATTGGATATACCCGAATAGGGTGAGCCTTCTCACTTAACCCCCATACATGCAGTCCTTCTAATGGTTGTAAGGGTATGTCTGACAAATGCTTCTGATACCAATCCTGGAACATAATTGTCACTTGGGAGCCACTGTCTAATACAGCTCTTGTAGACACTCCATTCACCTTTACAGTGGTCTCCATGGAGGGACCCACTATTCTGGACCAGTCTGGAGAGGCGGTAGTGGGGGCCTGGGCAACTGACCTTGCCACAAAGGGACGTGAGTTAGCATTTTTGGTGCCCTCACTGGGATCATTTCGTGCACCTCTTAACCACTGATTTGTTCTCCGAAGCTCTCCTTGTAGCCTATATGCAACTTTGTCAGTGTCTTTTGGGGACCAGCATTCCCTTTTCATGTGCCCATCTTTCCCACAATTATAGCAAAACATACTTTCTGGAGTTTGAGCTGGCCGAGGCGCCACACTGGGAGCCAGGGCGGGGGTATTACTAACTGGAAACCTTGGTGCCATCTCTGTCTGCGGCGTGATAAGCATTTGGAGACATCTCGTCAGTTTCTCCACTTCCATGGTCAAGGAATCGAGTTCGGAGCTGTTATCAGCAGGAGATACATGGGTGGGTACCCCCACCCCCATAACAGATGCAGTCAGATATAGGTCAGGGCCCGTACTTGCAGGCGTGGCCTTCATAAAGGGACTGTTTTTGAATTCCCGGATCTCTCTCAACAGTTCGCCCCATTGTGGCATATCTTTTTCCTTGTCAGAGCACTCATTTACTGCCAACCTCTGCCCCTGAACTTCACTTGATGGGTCACCCTCAGTCACTCGGGTCGTAGCCGCAGCTGTTAGTGCAGGTCCCTCCCAAGGTCGCCTTTTTCTCAACTCCTCGATTTCTCTCATTAACTCATCATAGGAGGGTGGGGATTCCAGTCGATTTGCCAGGCGAATTGGAAGCAACAGCAGTTCTGAGAAGGGGCAGACTTAAGGATCCTGTCCAGCCTGGTTCAGTCCAGTTCAATCGCTGGCAAACTACCCTTTCTGAGGCATTCTTGCAACAATTTTTCCAGCCGAGATATACACAGACAACAACTCCCTTGGTACTGTTGTGCATCTCTTACTCTCCACCATAGGTCTTCATCAGAATCTGGGCTCCCATACATTCTCCATGGCCTCAAGATAGGCCTGTGCAGTCACTTCAGGGTTACTGGCCTGTTTAGCATGGATGGTAGCCAGGGCAGGACCTCGGAGGTCTCACTAACCCTCTTTCGCTGCCTTCGAGCATATGCCATTCTAGCACTTGGGGCAACATAGTCTATCCAGGTCTCCCAGTCATCCTCCCTTGGGGGTGGGAGGTGCCAGAGAAGATCCTCAACCTTGGTAAGAGTCGTGACTAATGGCAGGTGCAGAAATAGTCTGCATTGGTTCAGCCACCATTACGGGTACTGGGCGGGAGAGGGTGTTGGGGAGGAACACCCCAGGTGGCAAGAATAGTTTCTTCAAGTCCTCCACAGTTTTCCCTTCCCCAGCAACCATTTGTAAATTTCTCCTCAAAGTTTCAGATAGTGGTGGGGCTCATTCCCCCGGGTCTTTACTGTCCTTAGTTATCACTCTCCAAGCAGTGAGGGCTCCCTCTGGGGTAATGGTCTGTGGCACTTTGGAGCTATCTATGGGATCCTTAAACTCTACTAGGGCCAGGAAAGTGTGGGTGAGCAGATTAGCATGCCGACCCACCACAACAGGGTTTTGTAAACCTTCCACCTTGGAAAGTACTCCCTGCACAGTGTCCGTATTGATACCCAGGGGGATGTCCAGGATAAGCATTGCATTTTGGGGGTCGATCTCCTCCCCAGTACACCACTCCACCAGCCGGTGCACAGCCACTTCTGTCGGGGTACCCATTTATTTATTTTTTTCCTTAACAGTGGTTTGTAAATATGGCCACTAGAGGACACACAATCCCAGCGGTGAGCCTCCAAGATGTAACCCCTAGATGGCTATCCCAGGGCTACTACCCTGCCTGATTTGCCACTAACAGGTTGAGGGGCCTGGATCCAATAGCGGGTGCCTCCACCCAGAGGTCAGGGTTGCAATAGTTAAACTTACTTGGTCACAGCCCTCTGGGACACTGCAACTCCTTTCTTCCCACTAGTGGCCCACACAATATATCAGAATTACCTTCACAGTATACACTTACCCCCAGGGCTGGTTCAGGCACTGGGACCTCCTGTAAAATAAGATACAGTGCAACAATCACAGTACAATACTTTAACATAGACAAATACCTCAGGCAGTATAACTTTGCTGAAACAAGCAGCTCAGATTTATTTAGGGGGAATATAACAAGGACAGGGGGAAATCAGGTTAATTAGCTTATCACTTTACTCATCTACCTATGGCTCTGTGCATAGGCCTATCCCTACCAGTTACTGTCCCTGGGTACCCAAGCCCTAGTGGCTAGTCCAAACCGTGGCAGCTGGTAGGGGCCCTTTCCCACAGAGAAAAGAAAAATTAGTTTAAACAGTCAGCAGTACAGTGATTCCATTTGGATTCAATGTGGCAATTCAACAGGGAGCGACCCTGAATTAGTACTCATGACCTCCAAACAAGATAGGGTCCTTCAATGTCAGCAGGGCTACTCTTGAGCTCCACGAGACTCCTCACACATTTATATAGCAAACTGCAACAGGCAAAAATCCTTTAATGGCAGCAGGATTCACTTGAGCTAACCAAGCCTCCTCACACATTTATAGGGTGAACAGTAACAGGCAAAAGCCCTTTAATGGCAGCAGGATTC
The DNA here is from genome assembly GCA_016271365.2 of Neoceratodus forsteri. NCBI lineage: Eukaryota > Metazoa > Chordata > Ceratodontiformes > Ceratodontidae > Neoceratodus > Neoceratodus forsteri. The sequence continues at coordinate 1,104,216,350 of CM057451.1, forward strand.
ACTTGAGGTACACAAGCCTCTTCACACATTTATATGTGGTAAAACAGAAAGTACTATACCAGGCAGGCTGCTTCTCTATCCCATCGCAATTACTGCACAATACCGGGAGAACACACAGCAGATTCAGTTCCTGACAGACCGAGTGCAATTCAACAATTTCTCCAGTCTTCTACAGGGTGAGCCTGGTTTCTACTCTTCAGATATCCTTTGATTCTCTTCACAGGACGGATTCAGTCCTAACAAGCAGTTACACAATCTGCAGACGGAACTCTGGGCCTTCCACGTTTTCGACTAAAACTGCACACTGAAAAAGCACAGGGCTCCTTCCTTCTTCACTGTCAGAGCTCAACTGAAACTCCAACAGACAAAACTGGCACTTCCTTTGAGTTCCTCCCAGTTCTTGACTGGATTGGCTGTCACTCACAATAGACTGCTCCTGTTGGTCCAAAAGGCGCTGAAGTCTAAACTACATCTCCCAGAGTCACTGCCTATACAATCCTCTTGTGGCTGGCTCAGATTATGAGTCCAAGTTCTGATTCGTCCAAGGCACCATTTTAGAGCTAGCTTACCCCACACTGATTGGTCCAGTTCAGCAGTTCAAAACCAGAATGGGGAACTAGGCAGACACAGTTCTGACTGCAAAGAAAGCAGGTTAGACAAACTGTAATTTCATTATTACTCTAAATGGTTTCTGGCAAACAGTTACATCTTTCAGATAGGTTCCCTTTGCACTCCTAGTGACTGCAAAAATGGAGTGAATTGGCAGCAGCTCGAGTGGTACTCAATCAAAGAAACACACAGTCCCCCATACAAACTAATTATGTCTGCAAGCAGACAGCTCTTAAAGAGACAGTACCAGAGGTTCTAAAAACACTCACTGATAAATGGCTTAAACGCCAAACACCATTCAGGCTTGGAGCATTCAAGCAAGCTCCTGGAAGTCTTTTGGGAACCCCCATTTGCAGGGGGGTTACATACACATGGGAGGTAATGAATGTAGGGGAAAGATTCATGAACAGCTTTAAGGCCCTATATCACCAACAAAAGGCAGTAGTAAGGGCAAACGGAGTCCAATCAATTAGATCCCCCTATACTGGGGTACTCAGCAGGGGCACCTCCTCTCCTCCCTCCTCATCGCTCTTTAAATAGAACCTTTAGCAATAGTCATTTGGCAAAATCATATAATAACTAGAATTGGATTGGAGGGGGAGACCACAAGTTATCATTGTATGTGGATGACACCCTCGTCTTGTGGAATCCAGAAACCTCAACTCTGGATCTTTACAGAGTCCTGGAGGAGTATGGGGCATTATCAGGCTACAACATTAATTATGATACGGTGGAAGCTGTTAATTTGTTAGTCCTCTGTGGCCTTTAAAAACTCCTTTCCCTTTACTTAGGTGAAAACAAAACTGGGTGATATTTTGGAGTACAAATAACCACCTCCATAGATAACCTTTTTATGTTTGCTTGCACCATGCGCAAGAAACATTATGAGGCAGCTTAGGAGAGAAGCAGGTTGTGGAGGTTTGGCACTGTGGTGGCCAATGCCAGCACTGCATTTGTGGGCTTGGCAGTGTTCAACCAATGCAGGCTCACTGTCCTGATGACACTGATTCTGCAGAAGTGCCAACTTGAAACAATTTGTCCACCCGCAATCAGGGGCTACCTCATCACTGCAGCGTCAACCATTCCACTGCAATGAGGGAGAGACCCATCACTGCATGGCGGTACCTTGCCTTGTGTAACAGTTTCATGAACATGATGGTGGCTATCTCCGTTCACCTCAGAGCCCCATGAAAGCTGACTGGGGTGCCCAATCCCCCTGTCGGCATGCTTCCTACCCAGTTAATTTGCCGACAGGGAAGCCCACTACCCGTCTGCATAATCCCCCATTTGTTGTGTGCTGAGGGGGTGCCCAATCCCCCTCAGCATCATGACCCACCAAACAGTCTTTCATTGCTGATGGGGGGCCCAATCCCCATTAGCTCCAGTCCCCTTCCCCCAAAACTCAGGTGGCACCCTGGGAGCCCACCCCACTGTGACCAAAGCAAGCCTGAAAAACAATAACCTTCCTGAGATGTCTTTTTGTTCTCCCTGAAACCAAAAAACAGTCCCTCGCGTTGTCTTGTCCACCTCCCCCCAACCCAGCGCCCACCTCTACTTTTACCTCCCACACCCCTCCCTCATCCCATACTTACCTCTGAATCCTGGTGCGATGATGTTCGTGGACGGGGAACAAGTCTGCACTCTTCAAAGCCGACCTCGAACAGAAGAAATGCCGGTAAGCTGTATAATGACATAAATAGGGTTTTTTCAACTTATGTGGATATCATGGCCATTTATTTGACTTTTGCCACCAAATTTTCAACTTGGGGTTATTGGGACCCCTCTTCATGATTTCAGTTACTGTCACAGCATTATTCGGTCCCAAAAGGTGATTTCGTGGTCACTGCATGGAATCACCTTTTAGGACCAATTAACAAATCGACAGTGCGACTGTTTATGAGGTGGGTTCAGTCGGACTGATTTCCGATCGCCGTTGCCTCACTCCAAAGAAGGGGGTATTTCCACTTTTCTGCCTGAAGCACGGATGTGCAATGACGTCATGCCCAGCGAGCGTGTGCTCCCGCATGCCCCTGGAAGTCGTCTGCCTTGCTTCCATCCCCAAGCATCTGCCTCCGTGCACTGCAGAGCCCCCAGCATCCACCAGGGGGTACCAGTGCATCGTGAGATCCCCAGAACCCTCCCCAGGACTAGGAGGACTGTCTACTGATGTTCAATCCTAGTTCTCCCCTGCCCTAGCCCTGGCTTCCCGAGCTCAGTCCCAAACTCAGGTCGCCGGCGTGGTGCAAGATATGGCACCCAGCGCCTCAACCCTCAGCGCCAACGGGCCGGCTTTCACTCCAGATTTTCAATACTGGAATTTTTTCACAACTCCTTATGAAGAGTACAGCTGTCATTTTTTTATATCCTGCCTGAAAAATGCATTTACACATCTGGTGCAGAATAGAGCGGTCGCTGTGTGAAATCAGTGTTTGAGACGGATTAAGAAAATCATAGTGACAGTGTTCATGAGCAGAGGTCACAAAGTGCCTATGTTGAAAATTTGGTGAAATAATTCCACTAAATGACTGTGTTACATGCATGTATTGTGCAGTTTCCATGTACGCTCGGAAGTTTGAGCATTTTTAATATTTTCACTACAGATTTTCAACATTACCATCTCTTCACACCTCCCTATGAATGGTACAGCTGTCATTCTTCACATCCTGCCCGATCTGTGTTTTCGTACATCTGGCACACAATGGCATGGTCACTGTGAGAACTCAAAGTTCGGGACACATTAACAAAGTCACAGTGCCACTGGGGAGAGATCATGTGATGCCTCGGACTGTATAGCTGCTTTCTTGAGCTCTCCTGCTGTTTCCTCGTTTAATCCCTGGTTAAACTTTTACCTTTACTTCAGACTGCTCGCTATAGTGCTGTATCAGTGTGCTGTGACCCTCAAGTATACAAAGAAAGTAAAATTTTGAGGAATCTGCTCATTATGGAGGCAGAAATGCACTCAGCGCCGCCGTATAATATTCCGCCAATAACACCTGAAAAAGCTGCAAAGAAAGTGAAGGCCCAACCTACCTTGGCAGCTTGACAAATATCCACAACAACAGAAGCTACTCCTTTGTCTCTGGAGCTATTTCTTGAAGAATTTCAGCCCTTCAGGGACGAGGTCTGCTTGCTGACAGAGGAAGTTTTGGCGGCTACTAGTAAACTGGAGGACCTGGCACAACGCACCGGCTACTGTGAGGTATGAATTACCTCTTTGGAAAAGAGGCTAGAAAAAGTTGACCCAGCTATGACGCTTGTCAGGCATTGCATTGTAAAACTGGAAGCCAAGGTCGAAGACCTCGAAGGAAGAAGCCATTGCAATAACGTTGTTATTATCGGGCTCCCAGAGCATGAGGAAGGCTCCAGTGCTGTCCTGTTTGCCCAGAAGCGGGTTCAAAAAATTGCTGGCCCTTCTCCCTTTGGCCTTGAGTATATCGCGGAAAGGACCCACCGTGCTTTAAGGCCTATTCTGCCACAAGGAGCTCAGCCCAGGACATTTATTTTCAAGTTCCTCAACCATCAGGAACGTCAATACTTGCTGGCGAAAGTTAAAAAATTGAAAGAAGTGCTCTGGGAAGGATCCCCAATTTGCATTACCCAAGACCTCCCCCCATAGGTAGAGGGCTGAATGCCATAGAGTGGTGACCAAACTGCTAGCGGCTAATATCTGCTTTCGGATGCTGTACCCTGCTAACTTACAAGTCTCCTTTGAAGGAAAGTGGCTCTCCCTGGGAGACCCAAAATCTGCAGAGATGGATTTAAAGAAACTGCTTTCGAATCTTTTCCATGATGTGTGAGATCCTAGCTTGGATTTATGGGATGATGTGTTTAGTATGTGTAACAGGAGCACTGAGTATGTTAGATCAGCCTTACAAATAAATTTACAGGGGAAACTGTTCTGTTGTTTTGTTTCCAAATTGCTGTTGTTTTTGATGGATGGGGGGAAGTATGTTCCACGTGGACATTACTTAATAATTTAAGTTAAACTGGACTCATCGGAACTCAGGGACTTTATGCCTCTACGAGGACTGTTACTCTGGTGTCTCAGGGCTTATGATGCAATCAGAATGTGCTGCGAGTGACATAACTCTGCGCATAGACTGAGTGAAACAATACCTTATTTTTACATTATTTTCTTTTCGTTTATTTTAAATTGAGCTGCCCTGTTTATCAATATGGATTTAATATTGAAATGTTTTGGGTATGGCCATGTTGAGGGCTCGCAGCTTCACATCCACATGAGCCCATTTCCATACCTAATTTGCCATTGATAAGTCTGCGTCAGAAAGAGGAAGGCGGGACAAATGGTTTAATGGGGGATGCGAAGGTTATTTGGGGAGATTTCTCACCCTTTCTGATTAATTTTCCCCTCTTGTTACAATCTGGCGCCAGGTTTCATAGTAGGTAGTGACTTTAAGGGGAGGGCCCCTTGCATGCAAAAAGGCTGCTGCAGAAAAGGATAGTTACAACAGTAGGCTTATAGGCCTCCCCTGTGATACTATTTCTGTATGAGGTTTCACTTGCAACCTCAGTTGTAGGGGAGAACATTATATTAAGGGATTAAAGTACAAGGGGACCATTCTGATTTTAACACAGGACTGGCTCCAGGCAGAATCGGGAGGTGAGGGGGGGAATGGTGGAGAGAGGAGAATCACAGTGGAAGAAGTCATGCACTGGAAAGTTAAAGGGAGGGGTGGGGGGTCCCTTTCGGTCCCTATCAAGCCATTTGTTCGGAAGACAGGAGGATGCTGGGTGGTGGATCTGAAGGGGAGAGTTTTAGGGAAAGAGAAGGATTGTTATAGGTACTGGGTGAAAGAGGGCTTTTTGCAGGAGGGACAGGGGAGGAGGAGGAGGAGGAGGAGGAGGGGTACAGCTTGGCACTTGGGGGCTTGGGGATATTACACAGCAGGTTACATGGTTTGGACTGGTTACTATATTCTTCCTGGATAGGAATGGCAGGTATTAAAACATTTGTGTCTTGGAATGTATGAGGGCTCTGCTCTAAAATAAAGTGTTATCAGGTGTTGAAGCACATCAGCTTGCTTAAAGGAGGAACTATATTTCCCCAAGAGACCCATCTTTTGGAATCAGAGGTGACCCTCCTCTGAAGACAATATGTTGGCCAAATTTTCAATGCAGGGGACAGCACCCAGAGTAGAGGGATGACCATCTTAATGGCCAGGCATATATCTTTTAAATCTGAACAAATTATTAGGGACCCACAGAGGTGCTACATACTTGTAAAAGGAATTCTGGAGGGAACCACCATGTTATTAGGTTGTGTATATGATCCCAACAATGACTCCCCACTTTCTTCTCTAATTTGTGACAGACACTGGCACCTTTTATGGCCTTTCCATGCATCATAGGGGAGGACTGGAATTTAGACAAATTGGAACCCAAAAGGCAGGGTCTCTCCCCAGCACAATGTGCAGTAAGGGAGATAGTGGATCACCTGGGGTTAGCTGACCCATGGAGAATTTTACACCCCACCTTAAAAGACTTCACTTTCCGGTCAAGCGTACATGGCTCCTCATCCAGGATAGACTACTTTTTAATCAGCCAGTCAATGCTGCGTGGGATAGTGTCCGCGGGAATAACCCCTGGGGTAATCTCTGATCACTCAGTGGTACTCTGTGACCTGGTTTTATCAGTGGATACTCTGAATGACTCGCTGTGGAAGTTAAATAATCAGCTCCTCAAAGAGAATAAAATTGTGGATATTATTACACAAGAAATTGAGGAATATAACAGGCTGAATCTGAATTCCACAACAAGGCCAGATCTTGAATGGGGAGCCCTAAAGTGTGTACTGCGGGGGGTGTTTATTAAGGTGGCATCCCCCAGGAAGAGGGAAAGGGAGCAAAGAGCCCTCTCATTATTATCCAGAATATGCACCCTAGAGGCTTCTTTATTCCAATCTACCTCTAATGCGGATAGAGAGTTACTGGTGGGGTTGAGAGATCAATACAGTTCACTCCTTCGAGAGAAAGCAGAATATTCTGTCTTAAAAACAGGGGTGAACTATGTTGATCAAGGGGAAAAGGCAGGTCACCTCCTGGCTTTGAGATTAAAAAAGGCAGAATCTTCCTGAATTGTGCAGAGTATCAGATCCCAACAGAATGGTGCTCTTTGCCTCGCTCCCAAAGAAATCATCGTAGAATTTGCAGGATATTACAAGGAATTGTATAAGTCCATGCTCAACAGGCCCACCCCAGAGGTGGTAGAGCAATACCTCTACCCACTTGCTCTTCCAATTCTCACTCCAACCCAACATGAATTGTTAGTGACCCCCATCTCGGAGACGGAAATTCAAACCGCCATATCTTCATTGACAGCAGACAAAGCACCGAGCCAGGATGGGTATTCTCCCAACTTTTATAAAGTTTTTAGTAAGGAAGTGACTCCCTGGCTGAACCATCTATTTGAGTGGATTTTAGGGGGGAACCCAATGGATAGCTTCCTGCTGGAGGCTATTATAATTGTCTTACATAAGCCGGATAAAGATCCTGAGTTGACAAGCAGCTACCGTCCAATATCGTTATTGAATTGTGACATAAAAATTTTAGCAAATCTTCTCACTATCAGACTGAAGGTGGTACTTCCAGACATTATTCATGCAGACCAAGTAGGCTACAGGCAGGGGAGACACTCGACGGATCGCTTCAGGAGACTGACGCATGTCTTCTCTGCATCCAGAGATTCTGATACTTCAGCTGGTCTGTTGTCTCTGGACGTGGAGAAGGCGTTTGACTGCGTAGATTGGCAACTCTTGTTTTTAACCAAGCGCAAATTTGTATTTCCTGCTAAATTTGTTAGTTGGATCGCATCCTTTTACCAAAACCCCCAGGCTAGTTTATACTGCAATGGGATCCTCTCAGAAAGATTCTCTTTGCACACAGGAACTAGACAGGGATGCCCCCTCTCTCCCCTGCTGTTTAATATTTACTTGGAGCCGCTGCTATTTAGGTTATGGGCTAATAAGGGGATATAAGGGGTCCTTATAGGATATCACCTGTTTAAGTTATCTGCTTATGCTGATGATGAGTTTCTCCACCTGACTCATCCAGCTAAATCCTTCCTAATAGTCTTGTCTATTATTTCAGAATTCGGAGCTGTCTCTAACTACAAAATTAATGTAAACAAGACTACTGTTTTTCCCCTTAACCACAGATTTCACAAACAAGTTATCTCTTCACTGGGCATTCAGTGGAGTTCTAAGAGCATAAAGTACTTAGGACTGATGTTGTCCAGAAACGAGGGCTCAATGAAAAAGTTGAATTTCGATTCTCTCTTAGATATTATTCAACATGATTTTAAAAGGTGACAATCTCTTCCTATATCTCTTTGGGGGAGGATTAGCATTATTAAAATGAATATATTGCCCAGAATATTTTATCCCCTTAATATGTTAAACTTATAATAAAAATAATAAATGTTATTTATAAGGCGCCTTATCCAAGACCAAGGCACCTAACAATTTAAAAACAAATTCAAACAAGGATACATTATCAGTAGAATAAAAGTAAAATATTCATCATACAGAAAAATTAATCATTAAAAGCCTGGCGCCACAAAAAAGTTTTCAATGCTTGTTTAAAACCATCCACAGTTGTGCACTCCCGTAACCGACGGGTTAGGGAATTCCAAAGGGTAGGGGCTGCATACATAAACGCTCTCACCCCTGATGATTTCAGACCCACCCTTGGAATCTCTAGCAATCCCTCATCGGCCAAGCGGAGTGATCGACCAGGGCAGTAAGGATGAAGGAGCTCTTTCAGGTAGTCCGGGCCCAGTCTGTGTAGGGCTTTAAAAGTCAGCAAGCTGACTTTAAAGGTGATCCGCCACTGTACTGGCAGCCAGTGCAGTTTGCACAGTACCAGTGTAATATGGCATGATCGAATAGTTCCCATCAAAAGCCGAGCTGCCGCATTCTGCACCAGCTGCAAGTGGCGGATTTCCACCCCAGGAAGCCCGAGGTAAAGGGAGTTGCAATAATCTAAGCATGAGGACACAAAGGCGTGGACCAACCAAGGTAAGTCACCAGATGGAACCAAGTGCCTAATCCTGGCGATATTCCTAAGATGGTAAAAGGAGGATTTGATAACAGCTAATGCCTGCGAAAGCAGGGTCAGCCCCTCATCAAATATTACCCCCAAGTTACGCACCTGTTCAGAGGTCGGGAGTGAAGCGCCACTGAGAAATAATCCTGAAGGTGAACCAGCCCCTGACCCCCCCATCTGGTGACCTGGGTCCACGACCAACACCTCAGTCTTTTCAGAGTTCAACCTCAGCCAGCTGGAATCCATCCACTCCTGGATTTCTTTCCAACAGTTATTAAAGACCAAGAGAGCTCCATCCTGGTCAGGTGCAAAAGAAAGGTAGAGCTGAGTATCATCAGTGTAGCAGTGAAACCTCAGCCCATACCTTCTTACAATGTCTCTGAGGGGTAGCATGTACACTATGAACAACATGGGTGATAGCACTGATCCCTGAGGAACCCCACACAACAGAGGAATGGGGTCTGAGGAAAAAAAAAAATGCCACCACTCTCTGAGTTCTACCCACAAGGAATGATGTAAACCACCTGAAAACCATTCCAGACAGTCCACAGATGCACCTCAGGTGACCGAGTAGCACCCTGTGATCCACGGTGTCAAATGCTAAAGAGAGATCTAGAAGGACCAAGATGGAATGGTTCTTCCAATCTCTAGCCATCAGGAGATCATTGAGCACCCGAACCACCGCTGTCTCTGTACTATGTCTTGTTCGAAAACCAGACTAGAGTGGTTCATAGATGTCATGGATGGTCAAATGGTCTTTTAGTTGTGCAACCACTACTTTCTCAATCACCTTCCCTAAAAAGAGGGGAGGTTAGAGATAGATCTGTAGTTTGCATGGCAGTCTGGGACCAAGGTAGCTTTCCTCAAGAGTGGTGTAACCACCACCTCTTTCAGGGAGCTAGGAAATTCTCCAGATTCCAAGGAGCACTAAACTATCCACGCAAGGACCAGATCGATAATATCAATACAACCCAAGATTAGGGAGATTGGTCCTGGATCCAAACTACAGCACATAGGGCGCACACCCTGGATGATCCGCGTGACATCCACAAACACCAGTCAGCTGAAGGTACTCCAAACAGCTCGAGGTGCAGTGCCCATGCACTGATCAAAAACAGTGCCCACAGAGTGTGTCGGTTGGAGTACTGCCCTGATATCAACACCTTATTAGCAAAGAATCGAGCACATTCATCACACTCTACTTGTGTGAGAAAGCTTTCTGGACATGTAGACAGGCTGGGTTGCACAGTCTGTCTACAGTACAGAAAAGCTGAGCTGGTTGATTCTGAAAGGCTGCAGTCCCCCCGGACAGGAATTCTGCCTTCTTATGGGTGATTGCAGATTGATAGACTTGATAATGGTCCATCAATCTAAGGTGGTTGGTATCAAGGGAGGACTTCCACCAGCACCGCTCCAACCTTTGTCCTACTCTCCACATCTCCCTCAAAGTCCCATCAAACCAAGAGGATTGAGGGTGAAGGGAGAGAGGATGAACACGGACTGGAGCAATGGAATCCAGAGCTGCTGAGATAGCCAAATTATTGGCCATTACAAGGGTCTCTGGCTCACTGCTTGCCAATGAGAGGGATGATAGGTCAAGTACTGCTGCCAGGCTATGAGAGTTTATATCTCATAAAGGACGGTACCTAACCATCTCCACAGGGGAAGGCCTATGAAAGGGGGTGCTAAAATTGAACCCACAATGTACTGATCGGACGACCCAACTGGTTCCACCCCCCAAGTCCGATGTTTTGATCCCTAGGAGGACAATTAAGTCAACAGAGTGTCTGTGTTTATGAGTGGCAGTGGTAACCACTTGTATAAGACCCAGTGATGTCATCAACTGGAGGAAGTGTTGACCAAATTGTGAAAGTTCGTCATCGACCCAGGCGTTAAAGTCACACAGAACCATCAGTCTAGGTGACTCAAACGCCATGTCAATGACGAAGTCTGCCACTTCCTGAAGGAATCGCTTCTCATCACCAGGTGGACGATAGATGAGGGTGATCCGATAACCTATACCTACCACTACGACACACTCAAATGACTCAGTCTCCTCAACTAGTACATTTGTGAGGGCCAATTTGGTCTTGAAACAGACATCCAGCCAGGTCTCAGTGATGAAAGCCAGATCCACCATTTCAATAAGATCTACAATAACTGCAGTCTTGTTCTCGGTGGACCTGGAATTGCACAACACCACCCGGGTTGGACGAACCTCCCGGGCCGTCCAAGCTAAATGCCCACCACTCTCAGTGGTGCCCTTGGGTATGGAAACCAGACATGAAGGACCACGTTCTGGGTTCCATTTCACCCCAGGGTGTCTTCTAGATCCTACTACCCTGATATGATGACCCTCCCTCATTCCCCTCCATTTCCTACGTACAATACCCAATGCTCTATAGCACTGGTATGTTGTAAACTGAAGAGAAGGAGTGAAAAACGGATGGAGGGCACGAAGGGTAGAGGGTGAGTAGGCACAACTGTGGAAGCAGCCACCCAACACATTCTGCACAGTTCAAGAAAATACACAAAATCTTCCTTAATACAAACAAACACTCTCCAAATCCAACCTTCCAGATAACTCTAATTAACACTTTACCTAATAATACTTCTTAAAACCCACCCAAATCACACTATTTTCATTTAAACAATATTTCAAAACACATAACCCTACTAAAGAAAAAAAAACAAAAACATAACCATAACAGCAATGTAAAACAATAAAACCATTATAAACAAATCTTTAGTCAAACCATGAAATAAATACCCTCAATCTATCACCCTCCAAAACCAGATTAAAAAAGGCCAGCCAGAAAAAATAATAAGTAACTGTTTAAAGTTATAGCTGTAACTTAGGTCCAGGAATATAGGATTAATGGATGCATAAATAAAAATCTTCAGCCCCCGAAGGCCCTCTGACAGCCTAAGGAGGCCAACAAAGCAAATAAGTAAATAGTTCTTTAAAGTTGCGTCTGCAACTTAAGTCCAAGAATACAAGATTAATAAAAGTAAAAATGAAAGTCTTTGACCCCCTGAAGGCCCTCTCACAGCTTAAAGAGGCCAACACAGCCCAAGCACTCTCACTTCCTGAGCCAGATTAAGCTTATTGTCAACAACTACTTAGTTTTTGTTATCTGACTTTCAGCCCCCAAGCACTCTCACTACAAGGGGAACTGAAACAGGCACTCTCACTGCCTTCCAATAAAACCCATATATTGGAAAGAAAAAAGTAGTTAAATTTAAGGTCTGACCATAACCAACAAAATCAGTTCAGGAGCTGAAGTCCTCTTCTTAGAAATAAGTAGGATGATATGAACCGGGCATTAACAACACTCCTCTTCATAAAGTCAGATGAGGTATATTCAGACAGAAATCCTCATCTCAGATCCAAAAGCTTTGGGAAACAGGTCCAGAAAATTCCATCGGGGGGGGAACCACGGCTGAAAACTGCTAGTGACTGCCATCTCGGATCCTCAACGGGGACAGCCCACCGGCTGGCCCTCGGGGAAAACCGGTCTGCCGGCTACCCGACCAATATCGTGGCCCAGTCCTCCCATGCAGACACAAGCCTCAGCCTCCAAGTAACCCTCAAAATGGGACCGCCCGCTAGGAATATCCCAATCGATCCAGCGTCCTGCCCCAATCACACATCCTCATATAATCCTCACAGACGATTAATCCACAGTCTTCCCTAAAGTTTTACCCCCGGTTCTTTCCCGCAATGAAGCACTTCCTCTCCGTAACCTTTCCCATTACATCTTCTCCATTCTTGGTCCATTCTTAGTCCGCCAAGTGCAAGTCTCACAAAGGTGAAAATAGCACCAAGTAAATCCGGGAAGGAGTTGAAGAGGATAACCCTTGCAAACTTCTTTCTACACTTCATCCAAAATGGTCACACCATCAAACTTCAAGAAAGAAAATAAACTGACACAAAACAGCTCCTGACATAAAACAAAACAGTAAAAACAAAAGAAAAAGTGGCATAAAATTAGGTTCAAAATTAAGTTAAATAAAAGTCCAGGAGAGTTAGACTGGTAGCTACTACACATGTCCAGCACAGCGGCCATGTTGTTTGGGCCTATGGAAGTCTGATCCATCTAGTCTTCCTAGTTACGGTTGCCCCTAGTATGGTTTAAGAAATTGTATGCCCTTCTTTCTTTTTTTTTCTTATATGGGGGGGGGGGACATCCTCGATGGGCCTACCTGAAACTGGCAGCATCTAAAATAGTCAGGGGCCTTAAACTCCCACATTTTGGGATGTATTATTGGGCGAGTCAGACAGCTAAATATTTGAGGTGGTTTACACCCCCAGGAAGAGATTGCCTCCTACTCTTGTATACCAGAGTGGTTAACCCTGAAAAGAGACAATTGCTACCCTGAATATTGCTAAAGAGGCTTTCTTATATGTCCCTATCAGAAATATTCCCCCTGAATTGTGTAAATCTCCCATGTCATTATCCCTTCTGGCACATAGCCAACTTTGCACATTCCTCAAATATCGTATCGGAATGTCAAAGACCCCAGGCAACCAATAGTGGGTAATCCGAACTTGAAGACTGGGGGTAAAATCATTTCTCTGCTCTGGCTTCCCTTGATTAATAACATTTGGTTGGGGGATCTGTTTACAGGGGGCTCGTGTATGGAATTAAGTACAATAATGGCCTCATACTCTATAGACAGAAAGCAGATTTTTAAAGTATGGAAGCTTGGGCACCTCCTGATAAAGATGTTTCCGGGAACAGTGAATTCTGATGGTAACTACACTTGGTTGGAATCCTTGATTCCAATATGCAGGAAACCCCATGCAGTCTCCCAGATATACTCATGTCTATGACCAAATATGCTTGACACACTCAGTGGGGTCCCTCAGTATTGGAATTCCTGCTTTCCAAATTCAGCAGAGAAATGGGAATCCTTCCACCTAGACTCTCACCGATATGTTTCCCAAGATAGACTGAAGCATACACAGTATCAAATACTAAATGGTATATATTGGACCCCCATTAAACTTAAAAATAGGAAAGTCACTGGATGCTCTTTGTTTCAGATGTCAGAGTGGCGATGAGGACCTTGTTCATATATTCTGGGATTGCCCCTCGATTAGGGAATTATTGGAGTTAATCAGGACTAGGGCAGACCCCCTGTTGGGCCTTGCTGATTTATTTGTGCCCGAGATCTGTCTCCTGGGGAATCTCTCTAAGATTCCAGTCAAGATCCTCAGGTATCATATGGCCATGATATCTCTCCCCTTAAAAAATTAATTTTACGCCATTGGCTGGATGCTCAAATCATCACTTATGATGAATGGCTGGGGGACCTTTTATTTAATCTTCATACTGAAAAAATGATAGCTAGCCTTGGTGGCTCTCTTACCCTTTATAAGAAGATATGGGAAGGTCTCCACGCTCTATACCTTCTTCAGACTGGGGTCTTGCCATAACAAGGAACCTATGTTTTATAATAGTATGCCACTCCGGTATCATAATTGCATATGCTTTGTGTCTAGCTTATTACCTGCTCCTTATGACTGAGGTAGTGCCAAGCTGGGGGAGGGTATAGGGAGGGGGGACTTTAGCATGGAGTTGATGTTTACAATACCTACAGCTGTATCATTGTTGACTGTTCCTTCATGTTAAAGCATGTCTGGAAAAATTCATTAAACTTTGAATTAAAAAAAAAAAAAATCGAAGTGCCACTGTTCATGAGAAGAGGTCCCAGATGCTTTCATGAGGTGTGGGTCACAAAAAGGCCATGTTGAAAATTTGTAGTGCAAATACCAACAAATGCCCAGGGCATTAGGGTTTCTAACCATAACGCCCCACCCTGTACAGACTGACAGGTATCAGGCATATGCCTTTGTATTGCCGACTGTAATGCTCATGCCATTCCACCTCCACACCCCCCACCTGGCAGCCAGTGAGAGGCATTGAGGTGTGCCTTGGACTCTTCAGCCCCAGAGTTCACACCATTCTCCTATACTGCACCCATTTCAGCGTATGTCATTATGGAATGGGGTGACTGTAAAGCCGAACACCCCAAGGCACACCTCAACACTTGCTGGTGTCTGCAGGATAGAGTGAGGTGAAATGGCATGAACATTATGAGCGACAACCCACATGCATACCCCAATGCCTGTCCATCTCAGCAGGGTGGAGGTGGGGTTGGCGTGAAGTTCAATACTTCACTGCCATTCCTATTATGCATCTGTCTGTAACCCCTAGGTGATGCAATCCCAAGGACTACTACCCCTGCCTGCTTGGCTAGTAGCAGGTTAAGGGGTCTGAGTTCTGAAAGGGTGCCTCCACCCAGAGGTCAGGGTTGGTAGTGGTCAAGCTAACCTGGGCACAGCCCTCCGGGACACTGTAACCCCCCCCCTTTCCTTACTAGTGGCCGGAACAATACACAATAATCACTTTCACAGCACCCCAATACACCACACAAGTACCCACACTGTTTGCACTTACCACCAGTGCTTTCCTCTGGCCTGGCCCTGGGGACCACCTGTAAAACAAGGTTATACACAGCAAATAACAGCAGTACAGTACTCTTGCACAAACTGGAACCACAGTCAGGGTAAATGCAAAAAAGAGTTAGAAATGATTTATTTAATGGACTTGAACAAGGGAGGGGCATAATCAGGTTAATTTGCTTAAAGGCTGTATTAATCAAACAGTTATGCATGCACTTCAGGGTCCATAAACAGTCACATACTCTGGATACCCAGATGGAGAATGGTGGGCTAGCCAGGAATGCTGCAGCTGGTTGTGGCCCTGTGATGGAAGAAAACAACATGCACAACACACACTATTTGTAATCCGGAGCCGGGGGGCTCAATTCGTGAAAAGAAAACAACAAGACAATCACACTTTTAGATTAGGCTGTTGTTGCAAAGAGCTACCCTGATGATTACTCACGATACCCAAGACTGGACACTGGACGAAAATCAAGACAGCAGGTGGTTAATCTGGAGTGCCAGGAGAAGCAGGACCCACATGAATCGCCGAGGCGTTGTTCCTGTTCAAGCATAGAGCAGGGGGCCGATCCCCAGGCAGGTCTCTCGTCGATGGTTTTCTCTGTGCAGCGGCTAGTCTGGCTGTGCCAGTGTGGCAAGGCCCCGGCCAAATGGAGACAAATTCAGATACAGTCCATTTTGGGCTGGATACAGCTTCCAGCAAGCAGAACACAGTTCACACAGTGGAGAACCAAATCACGACCCACTAACAACTCACAGCACATTTACATGTAAGAAAATTCTACTGTACCAGGCAAACCGCTCTCTGGTCACGATCGCAAAGTCTCTGCACAAACTGGGGATTTAAACGCAGCTGGAAATCCTGACAGGCCGATTGCATTCAGCAAAATCTTTGGTCTTCTTCAGGTTTGAACCTGGTAAAAAATCAGTGGCTTACTTCGTTCTCACAAACTTGGATTTAGTCCAAAATAATTCTCTTTTCTCCCTCTCAGGGGCAGCAGGCAGATATGCAGGCCACAACTTAGGCCTTTCACAGTTCTCCCATGCAAAACTACACAGAACTCTTGCCCAAATCCCTGAGCTGTTACTTTCTTCACTTCTCAGCCCAGAACTAACTGAAAATTGGAAGCAGTCTGGGAAATCCCCCAAGATCCAAAAGGTTTGGTTGGCTGATCTGTCTGTCAGTCACAACAAAGGCTCCCCCTTCAGGTGCAAAAAGGCACCAAAGCCCAAAACTACAATTCCTACAGATTTTGACTCCAGACAGCTCCTGTAGTCCGGCTCCATTTTAGGTCCCGTCAGAACTGATTGGTCCAATTCGCAGTCCAGGATAAACAAAACAGTCCTTGCTGCAAAGAAGGCAGGTTAGACTAACTACATTATCATTATCATTATCACTCTAAATGATTTTCAGCAAATAGTTTCATCTTTCAACAAAACTTCTTCTCAGATTACTTATGACTGTCTTAAAGAGACAATGCACTCTCTGGCAATACCATTTAAACTGCTAAAACACAGGACACCAGCCTGGCAGTGAGCATTTAGGCAAGCTCGAGGAAGACTTTTTGGGAACCCCCATTTGTGGGGGTTACATGTCTAACTCCTGCATTTCCAATGCTAATACCAGCAAGCAGATATTCGGCATTGACAAATGCTTGTTTTGAAGTCTGCCTTAAAATTTAGAACCTTAACCCTTGAGTGACAGGAGTTTTCCCTTGTGTTTTCTTGGAAACTGAGCATTTGGTGATCACTGTTTCCTAGATTGCACCCTACCTTGATTTCATAACCATCTCACTGTTTGCAAGGATCAGATCAAGGACAGCATCTCCTCTTGTTGGGATTTTGACAAACTGCCTTAGTCCAGTGCTCTGTAGGATCAATAAGAAGTCCTTGGTTTTTATTGTTGCTGCGGTTTGTGTGCTCCAGCTGATATCAGGGAGGTTGAAGTCCCCCACCAGAATTACATGGCCTTTGTTAGTCATTTTGTGTAATTCCTCTAGCAAGCCTTTGTCCTCCTTTTCCCCTTGATATGGGGTCCAGTAAATGATGCCAAATTTGAAGGAAATCCCCTTTCCTGTATCCGCTGTTAGCCACAGTGACATGGTTCCCTCCAGAGACGCCGTCGACTCTATGGCCTTTATTTCTTCTTGTATGTAAATCGCTACGCCTCCCCTCTTTTTCCCTTTTCTGTCCTTTTTGAACAGGTTGTACTCTGGTACAGCTGTGTCCCAACCATGGTTTTCTGTGAACCAGGTTTCTGTTATAGCCACCCAGTCCAACCTATCCACCACCATGGTGGCCGTGAGATATGGTAGTTTATTTGTTTGGCTCCTGGCATTTGTAACCATCACCTTCCAGGAGTGTGCTCCCTCACTTGTGTGAGGGTGCACCCCATTCCTGGACTGATCTGAACTGCTGATTCCATCCGAGGGATTTTGAGGTCTATTTGAATTTTGGGCAGTAATGACAGACGCACCAGTGGTCTGGGTGTGTGCTTCTTTTCTTCTCATTTTTGTGGTGTATGAGTGTCTGTTGACTATCAGGGAGTGGTGACTAGCATACTGGTGGTTTGGGTGTGTGTAGTCCCCAACTCCCCCTTACTTAGTTTAAGAAACCTGTGTAGACATCAAATTTCTGTCCCAGTTCCTGCACGCCTTCCCTATTCAAATGCAGGCCATCATACTTAAAAAATCCTCCCTCCCCGATGTTCTGCCAGTTTCCTATAAAGTGGGACCCTTTTTCAAGGCACCAATTGCGCAATCAAGTGTTGAACTCATGAATGTCATCCTCCCTGACTTGCTTTGTCCCATACTGGTAGAACTTCTGAGGAGGCGATATCAGATGAAAGTGAAGTCAGGTTTGTGGCAAGAGCCTCAGAATGTGTTTTGGCCTCCTCCACTGTATGGTTTGCCAAGTCATTTGTCCCCAGATGTATTATGATGTGCGTTATGTCCCCTGCTTTTTGGACTATTTTCTTTATGTGTTTCATGTCTCTTACTGCAGAGTCTCCTGGGAGACATCTAACTGCATTTTCTCTAGTGTTGTTTTGGTTTAGGTGGGGTTCTATACCATGGATCATGGAATACCCTACTATGAGATGTTTCTTTTTGTTTAAGTCTGTATCTGAACTTGTTAAAGTTTGTTGTTCCGCAGTTGCAGGTTGTTTGATTTGTACCGAGGCTCCTGGTTGGTGCTCTACCAAAGGTCCTTTATTGTCAGTGTAGTCTAGGTGGGTTTTCACTTTGCGGAGCATGGCATTCCCCATTACAGCAAGATTTGTCATGCCTGAAGCTTCTTGAAGTGGTGTGAACCTATTCCTGATTGGGATGGCTGGGTTAGGAACCTGGGTGTATCCTTCCTTCCTGGACCCCCTGCTTTGCCTCCTCCCATTTACTACCTGCCATTTTCTTGGCCCTGTGTCCTGTATTTGGCCATGAGTGGCAGTTTGCCCCTGATGGTGTGGAGGTTGCAGAGATCTGCTGTGACGTGTCATGCACTGTAGGTCATAGATCACAGTCCAGGCATTCTGAAACTGGGCTCCGTGATCTGCTACGACCCAGCAAGCATGACAGGGTCCAGGCTGGCACAGATGCGACTTTATGTATAATGCCCCGCAATTCTTACAACTGCTATGTCCATTTTGTCCAGCACTTCTCAGAATATGTGGACGAAATTGCAAGATGTGATAACAAAAAGATAATGAAGGTCCTGTAAGAGACAGTATATAGTGTAACTAGTTATTCTCAGTATGAGATGGACTAGTTTAACAAGAAGGCTCTGTGGCAGACAAACAGGAACAAATAAAACATTTTTTTGCCCTTCCTTTGTTGCCCTGTTATCTTTCGGGGCAGGAAGTGGGTGGTACTAGAGGTCTATAAAGGGTGACGACCGGGGAGTAGTGGGTGGACGGGGTAGCCCAAAACAGCTCTTGTGAGGGAAAAACAATCAATCAGTTAATTTGGAGCTGCAGTGGAAACTCTCAGATATAGTGGCACCCTTTACCTATAGTGATGGAAAGAGTATGTCCCAAGCTAGAGTGCTGGTAGCAGCGAGCACCCATTTTTCCCCCGACTTCCCCAGCAATGTTATGGGGTAGCGGGTGTTACAGAAGCACGGAGTGTTGTAGCTTCAGCGGCTACCATTCCGTACTCTGTTGCTGGAGCTGTAAGGGCACTATCCCTAAATATTCCTACTATTCCAAATGAGCGCCGACCATCCTGGACTTGTGGCAGATGCCACCGGTGACGTGCAGGATGCCTGCTGCAGTGATTTTTCAGTCTCGTGACATGGTGGTGAGTCGGGCAGACAGCAGCAAAGGAACATAGGAGGGTGTATCTCCCAACATTTGTAGCCCTCTGAGTGAGATGAATCTGCTCCAAAACAATGTCAGGAGAGGATTTTTAAAGTCCCCTGCTGCTTTGTTTGTCTTTGCACCTTTTAGAAGTAGCTACCCTATTGGCCACCACTAGCCATGTCACAGTGTGACGTCCCTCTGAACGCAGAATCGGGAACTGGGCAAAGATCCCTGAAACAGCCTCTGTGATGGAGAAAAACAATCACTCAATTAATTTGGAGCTGCAGTGGAAAATCTCAGGTACAGTAGCACCCTTTACCTCTAGGGATGGAAAGAGTATGTCATGAGTTAGAGTGTTGGTAGCAGTGAGTGCCTATTGTTCCCCGACTTCCCCAGCAGCGGTATGCGGGTAGTGGCTGTTACAGAGGTGCAGAGTGTTGTAACTTTAGCGGCTGCCTTTCCGTACTGTGTTGCCTGATCTGTAAGGGCAATATTGCTAAGCTCCTACTGTTCCAACAGAGCGCCGAGCATCCTGGACTCGCGGCAGATGTCATTGGTGAAGTGCAGGATGCCTATTGCGGCAATTTTCTGGTCTTGTGAAGTGGCGGTGAGTCGGGCAGACAGCAGCATAGGGGCGCAGGAGAGTGTATCTCTCAACACTTGTAAACCTCCGAGCGAGATGAATCTCGGCCAATGAGTCTTGTAGCCTTCTGAGCAAGATGAGTCATGACTAATGTAACCCCCCTGCAAATGGGGGTTCCCAAAAGACTTCCAGGAGCTTGCTTGAATGCTCCAAGCCTGAATGGTGTTTGGCGTTTAAGCCATTTATCAGTGAGTGTTTTAGAGCCTCTGGTACTGTCTCTTTAAGAGCTGTCTGCTTGCAGACATAATTAGTTTGTATGGGGACTGTGTGCTTCTCTGAGTACCACTTAAGCTGCTGCCAATTCACTTCATTTTTGCAGTCACTAGGAGTGCAAAGGAACCTATCTCAAAGATGTAACTGTTTGCCAGAAATTATTTAGAGTAATAATGAAATTACAGTTTGTCTAACCTGCTTTCTTTGCAGTCAGAACTGTGTCTGCTAGTTCCCCATTCTAGTTTTGAACTGCTGAACTGGACCAATCAGTGTGGGGTAAGCTAGCTCTAAAATGGTGCCTTGGACGAATCAGAACTTGACTCATAATCTGAGCCAGCCACAAGAGGATTGTATGGGCAGTGACTCTGGGAGATGTAGTTTAGACTTCAGTGCCTTTTGGACCAACAGCAGCAGTCTATTGTGAGTGACAGCCAATCCAGTCAAGAACTGGGAGGAACTCAAAGGCAGTGCCCGGTTTTGTCTGTTGGAGCTTCAGTTGAGCTTTGGCAGTGAAGAAGGAAGGAGCCCTGTGCTTTTTCAGTGTGCAGTTTTAGTCAAAACGTGTAAAGCCCAGAGTTCCGGTCTGCAGCTTGTGTAACAGCTTGTTAGGACTGAATCTGTCCCTAGAAAAGAATCAAAGGATCTCTGAAGAGTAGAAACCAGGCTCACCCTGTAGAAGACTGGAAGAATTGCTGAAAATTGCACTCGGTCTGTCAGGAACTGAATCTGCTGTGTGTTCTCCCGGTATTGTGCAGTAATTGCGATCGGGATACAGATGCAGCCTGCCTGGTATAGTACTTTCTTTTATATGGATGTGTGAAGAGGCTTGGTACCTCAAGTGAGCCCCTGCTGACATTGAAGGACCCTATCTTATTTGGAGGTCGTGAGTACTAATTCAGGGTCGCTCCCTGTTGAATTGCCACATTAAATCCAAATGGAATTACTGTACTGCTGACTGTTTAATTCTCCTTTTCTGTGTGAAAGGGCCTACCAGCTGCCACGGTTTGGACTAGCCACTAGGGCTTGGGTACCCAGGGACAGTAACTGATAGGGATAGGCCTGTGCACAGAGCCATACAGGTAGATTATTAGAGTGATAAGCTAATTAACCTGATTTCCCTGTCCTTGTTATATCCCCTAAATAAATCAGAGCTGCTTGTTTCAGCAAAGTTATACTGCCTGAGGTATTTGTCTATGTTAAAGTACTGTACTGTGATTGTTGCACTGTATCTCATTTCACAGGAGGTCCCAGTGCCGGAACCAGACCTGGGGTAAGTGTATACTGTGAAGGTAATTCTGATATATTGTGTGGGCCACTAGTGGAAGAAAGGGGGTTGCAGTGTCCCAGAGGGCTGTGACCAAGTTAGTTTAACTATTGCAAACCCTGACCTCTGGGTGGAGGCACCTGCCATTGGATCCAGGCCCTCACAACCTGTTAGTGGCAAATCAGGCAGGGGTAGTAGCCCCTGGGATAGCGCCATCTAGGGTTACATCTTGAGGCTCACCGCTGGGATTGTGTGTCCTCTAGTGGCCATATTTACTAACCACTGTTAAGAAAAATGGGCACCTCGACAGAAGTGGCTGTGCACCGCTGGTGGAGTGTGTACTGGGGAGGAGATCGACCCCAAAATGCTATGCTTATCCTGGACATCCCCTGGTATCAATACGACACTGTGCAGGGAGTACTTTCCAAGGTGGAAGGTTTACAAAACCCTGTGGTGGTGGGTCGGCATGCTAATCTGCTCACCCACACTTCCTGGCCCTAGTAGAGTTTAAGGATCCCATAGATAGCTCCAAAGTGCCACAGACCATTACCCCAGAGGGAGCCCTCACTGCTTGGAGAGTGATAACCATGACAGTAAAGACCCGGGGAATCAGCCCCCACCACTATCTGAAACTTTGAGGAGAAATTTGCTGAATGGTTGCTGGGAGAGGGAAAACTGTGGAGGACTTGAAGAAACTATTCTTGCCACCTGGGGTGTTCCTCCCCAACACCTCTCCTGCTCCAGTGCCCGTAATGGTGGCTGAACCAATGCAGACTCTTTTCTGCACCTGCCATTAGTCACGACTCTTACCAGGGTTGAGATCTTCTCTGGCACCCTCCCACACCCCAAGGGGAGGATGACTGGGAGACCTGGATAGACTATGTTGCCCCCAGTGCTAGAATGGCAATGCTCGAAGGCTAAAAGCGAAAGAGGGTTAGTGAGAGCCTCCGGAGGTCCTGCCCTGGCTACCATCCGTGCTAAACGGGCCAGTAACCCTGAAGCGACTGCACAGGCCTATCTTGAGGCCTTGGAGAATGTGTATGGAGCCCAGATTCTGATGAGGACCTATGGTGGAGAGTAAGAAATGCACAACAGTACCAAGGGAGTTGTTGTCCGTGTATGTCTCTCGGCTGGAAAAATTGTTGCAAGAATGCCTCAGAAAGGGTAGTTTGCCAGCGATTGAACTGGACCGAACCAGACTGGAAAGAATCCTAAGTCTGCCCCTCTCAGAACTGCTGTTGCTTCAGTTACGCCTGGCAAATCGACTGGAATCCCCACCTCCTATGATGAGTTAATGAGAGAAATCTGAGGAGTTGAGAAAGGCGACCTCGGGAGGTACCTGCACCAACAGCTGTGGCTACGACCCGAGTGACTGAGGGTGACCCATCAAGTGAAGTTCAGGGGCAGAGGTTGACAGTCAATGAGTACTCTGACAAGGAAAAAGATATGCCACAATGGGGCGAACTGTTGAGAGAGATCCGGGAATTCAAAAACAGTCCCTTTATGAAGGCCACGCCTGCAAGTATGGGCCCTGACCTATATCCGACTGCATCTGCTATGGGGGTGGGGTACCCACCCATGTATCTCCTGCTGATAACAGCTCCAAACTCAATTCCTTGACCATGGAAGTGGAGAAACTGACGAGATGTCTCCAAATGCTTATCACGCCGCAGACAGAGATGGCACCCAGGTTTCCAGTTAGTAATACCCCGCCTGGCTCCCAGTGTGGCACCTCGGCCAACTCAAACTCCAGAAGTATGTTTGCTATAATTGTGGGAAAGATGGGCACATGAAAAGGAATGCCAGTCCCAAAAGACACTGACAAAGTTGCATATAGGCTACAGGAGAGCTTCGAGAAGAAATCAGTGGTTAAGAGGTGCACGACATGATCCCAGTGAGGGCACCAAAATGCTAATTCACGTCCTTTTGTGGCAAGGTCAGTTGCCAGGCCCCACTACCGCCTCTCCAGACTGGTCCAGAATAGTGGGTCCCTCCATGGAGACCACTGTAAAGGTGAATGGAGTGTCTACAAGAGCTGTCTAGAACAGTGGCTCCCATGACAATTATGTTCCAGGATTGGTATCAGAAGCATTTGTCAGACGTACCTTACAACCATTAGAAGGACTGCATGTATGGGGTTAAGGAGAAGGCCTACCCCTATTCCGGCATATCCGAATTTGGCTGTCTTTCCCCACCCTCGTGGGCTGGAGTGGCCGAACAAGTAGAGACCCTAGCCTTAGTGTGTCCCCACTGACTGTATGATGGTGTCCCTTTGTTGATTGAACAAATGCTCATATGTTCGGAAGGCTGGCACAGTTGTGTTATGAAAACAGGGTCAAAGACTAGTAGAGCTTTAAGAGTTCCAGCTTTAATTAAGAAGGCCTATGAGGCACAGAGAGATGCTGAAAAACAGAACCAGAGGAACCGTCGGAATTGTATGGAAGAAGGATCCTGAGTCTCTGATCCTGGCGCCAAATGCCCAGTGTACCTTACAGGAGAGGTCCTGATCAGAAAGGATGTTAAGAATAAAATATTAATGTTGGATGCACCAGGTGATGGAAAATTGCCAGAGGGACTGCTGGTCAAGCTTAGTATTTTGCCCGCTAGAGCCCATGCTTATGCCAGAAGGGTAATGGTCCAAGTTCATAATGTGTCTGAAAGAGACATTCGAGTAAACAGAGGTTGCATCTGGCTAATGTGCATTGTGCAGACACTGCAGTGCTACCCAGCAGCAAGAGTTCAAGGAAGAATGACAAGTAACGCCTGACTTGTTTGATTGCCATCTCGCTGCCAGCTGAATGGAAAGTGAGGATCAGTGAGAAGCTTGCCCAGAGAGACCAGGTGTTTTCTTTAAAGGAATGGATGTAGGATGCGTGCAAGGAGCTGAGCACAATATCCGCTGCATGACGAAAGACCATTTCGTGGAGAGGGTCTCGACGCCTGGCACCTGCTGACATAGATGATGTGAGACGGCATCTGCAAGAGATGTTAGCTGCTGGTGTAATACAAGAATCCAGAAGCCCTTATGCTTCCCCATTGTGGTAGTGAGGAAAAGAATGGAACAGTAAGGATGTGTGTGGATTATCGCACCTTAAACCGAGCGGACTATCCCTGATCAGTACACAAATGCCCCGCATTCAGGATGCTTTGACTGCTCTAAACGGGAGCAAGTGGTTCTCTGTGCTGGATCTCCGCAGTGGGTACTACTAGATCCCGATGGCCCCAGAGGGACCGTGGAGAAGACGGCCTTTATCTTGTCCGCTTGGCTTCTATGAATTCATGAGGATGCCTCAAGGATTTCAGGTGCCCCAGCCACTTTTCAACGATTGATGGAGCGTGCAGTGGGGACATGAACTTACTAGAGTGCCTGTATACCTAGATGATGTTATTGTGTTTGGCAGCTCACTGAGGAACATGAGAGCAGATTATTTAAGGTATTGGACCGACTGGAGGACTTTGGCCTTAAATTGTCCATTGATAAGTGTCAATTCTTTCAAACATCAGTAAAGTATGTGGGACACATAGTATCCACGAGGAATAGAGACCGACCCAAGTAAAGTTGAGGCCTTGACCACCTGGCACAGCCCAAAAATCTAAAAGAACTGCAAAGATTCCTGGGATTCTGTGGTTATTATCGGCGACTTCATCAAGGACTATTCAAGAGTGATCCGTCCTTTACTTAACCTTACTCAAGGGTATCCCCCAACCCACAAAAATACCAAAGTCAGCTCCCTCAAGACTGAAAGAGTGTATTTTCATCCGAGTGAAGTATTTGGGACCCGCTGGACTCTGATTGTGAGACTGCTTTTCATGAGATCATATATCAACTTACCCATGCTCCAGTGCTGGCCTATGCCGATCCAAGAAAACCTTACGTCCTGCACACTGATGCTAGCTTGCAAGGGTTGGGGCTGTGTTGTACCAAGAGCACCAGAATGGCCTGAGACCAGTGGCCTTTGCCAGTAGAAGCCTGACCCCATCCGAAAGAACTATCCTGTACATAAGTTAGAGTTCTAGCTTTGAAGTGGCTATTGTTGACCAATTCCATGAGTACTTGTATGGGGCTAAAATACTAGTAAAACTGACAATAATCCTTTGACCTATGTGCAGACCTCAGCTGTTGGATGCCACTGGCCATAGTGGCTTTCTACTTATCTACATATGACTATGCTCTCGAATACCGAGCAGGTCTGAACCACAAAGATGCTGATGCTCTCTCCCGAGGCCTGTTCCCCAGAATGATTGGGTCCGATTGGCAGAACCTGACATTCGGGCACTCTGCCGGAAGTTTGACAGGAGGAACAAATGTCCACGGACGAGTGGACTGCATGGTGGATTGCTTGGGGAGCCTCTGAGAATTGCATACCTGCTGCTTATTGCCACTTTTCTGCAATAGACATTGGTGCACTGCCTCAGCTGGACAATGACAGTATTCAGGGGCTCAATCCTCACGATCCCATGATCAAAGCAGCTTTAGAAGCCCTCTATGCAGGAAAAGATGTGTCCAAATACCTCCACTGATTTGAGAACAGCACTGTTATACAAAAGAAGGTCCTAAGTTGAAACTGATCAATAAACTGTTATACAGAGAAACAGTAGACAGAGGGGACAAGTAGACAAACAACAACTAGTGCTGCCCACTGCCTTCGAGACTCAGTACTGAGGTCCTTGCACAACCACATGGGCACCTTGGTATAGACAGAACACTTGACTTGGTGAGATCCAGATTCTATTGGCCTAAGATGGGGCTGATGTGGAGCAACACATTCGAACTTGTAGTCGCTGCTTACAGAGGAAAGCTTTGCCCCAGAGGGCTGCCCTCCTTGTTAACATCACCACCAGTGCACCCATGGAGCTGGTCTATGATTTTCTGAGTTTGGAGTCAGATCAAAGAAATATCAGTAATGTGCTGGTGGTCACTGACCATTTCACGAGATATGCCCAAGCTTTCCCACCAAAGACCAGAAAGCATCCACTGTGGCCAAAGTACTTGTAGAAACTTTTGTTCACTATGGGCTCCACAAAGAATCCATTCTGATCAAGGAGAGACTTTGAGAGTCGCCTGATCAAAGAGATGCTTTCTCTGTGGGGAGTGCGAAAGTCCAGAACCACTCTCACCACCTCCCCAGGGGACCCACAGCCTGAACGTTTCAACCGCACTTTGCTAGATATGCTAGGCACCCTGCACCCAAAGGACAAGCCTAGATGGAGCCAACAAATTAGCACCCTGGTACATGCTTATAACTGCACCAAAAGTGATGCCACTGGATTCTCCCCACCGCCTGATGTTTGGAAGAGAAGCTCGACTACCAGTAGATGTGTGTTTGGGGTCTCTCCGATGGGGTTCAAGCTGACAACTATTTACAGTATGTGCAAAGTTAAAGGCCCAGCTAACTCATGCGTACTAACTGGCTCAAACCATGGCTGCCAAAAGAAATCTGGCCAACAAAGAAAGGTATGATAAAAGGTGAAAGCACAGGAACTCCAGGAGGAGATCGGTATTGCTAAGAAATCTGGGACTGCATGGCAAGCACAAGATTGCTGACAGATGGCACCATCTCCCTCACATTGTAGTGGGCAAACTAGATGATCTGCCAGTGTACAAAGTAAGGCCTGAGAATAATTCAAAAGATGTAAAACAATGCATAGAAATCATTTACTGCCCATTGGACAAATCCTGATTGAGTCTGAGCCCCCAGAAGATGCCCCTCTGGACCAGTGACTAGAGCTGCTGCAAGAAAAGACCAAGGAAGTCTGCACCTACAGAAGCAGAGTTAAAGTGTCCTGCACAAGTCCCAGTTGAGCGTGACTGTCAGTCCATATCAGAAGAAAGTGAGAGGACTTTGAATACCATCCTTACGAACTGAGTCAATTATTTGGGCAATCCCCTAGTCAATACTGGAGATGAAGCTGGGCCTTCTGGACTGTCCAAGCCTCTAGCTTCATCCCGGAGCCAATGCTCCCAGAAAGTGAAGTGCAAAGCATCAGATCAGATGAAATGGAATCATTGTGCATGGTTGAACTGTTTGAGCTTTCAGGGGGAAAATGATAGATTGGGGCAGACTGGTGATACAACTAACAAGAAGAGTATTTTGAGTGCCCTGACAGTCCACTGCCAGTGTCCGAAAGCTCTCCATGCGAGCCAAATGTTGTGGACTCAGAAACTGTAACTCCGGAGCTGAAAGTGCCCAAGTTCCAGCCTCTCTACCCCATGGAGACTCCCTGACAAGTGAGGACAATGCTGAAAATGAGGCTCAGAGTGCAGAGACTATAACAGTTCCCCCTAGAAAGACTGGCCGAGCTGTAAAGCCTGTGGTGCACCTCAGTTATGATTCACTTGGGAGGCCTGTGGACTTGCCTCTCAATGTTGTCCATAAAGGAGTGTATGTGTCCCCGAGCTCATTGCCCAAACTGAGCATCAGTGCTAACTCCAAGTTACTTGTGTTGCCCTCTAAGTATGGTGCCCTTGCCCCATCCAGCCCCAAGGTAACTGATAGGAAGGGCCCTCTTCAGGTTTCATGTACAAGAGGTAATAACTTGAGTTATGGTACAATGTGTATGTAATACTGTGTAAAGAGTGACGACTGCAATGTTTCAGAAATGTGTTCTTGTAAAATGATATATTGACTGATGATTACATGTGCAGCCTAATGCAAATGTATATGGTTGCAGTTGAAACTTATGGGTACTTGCTTGACGCGACGCCAAGCTTTCCCAGGCCAGGAAGGGTGTAACCCCCTGCAAATGGGGGTTCCAAAGACTTCCAGGAGCTTGCTTGAATGCTCCAAGCCTGAATGGTGTTTATGCTAGTTTATTTATCAGTGAGTGTTTTAGAGCCTCTGGTACTGTCTTTAAGAGCTGTCTGCTTGCAGACATAATTAGTTTGTATGGGGGACTGTGTGCTTCTCTGAGTACCACTTAAGCTGCTGCTAATTCACTTCATTTTGCAGTCACTAGGAGTGCAAAGGAACCTATCTCAAAGATGTAACTGTTTGCCAGAAATTATTTAGAGTAATAATGAAATTACAGTTTGTCTAACCTGCTTTCTTTGCAGTCAGAACTGTGTCTGCTAGTTCCCCATTCTAGTTTTGAACTGCTGAACTGGACCAATCAGTGTGGGGTAGCTAGCTCTAAAATGGTGCCTTGGACGAATCAGAACTTGACTCATAATCTGAGCCAGCCACAAGAGGATTGTATGGGCAGTGACTCTGGGAGATGTAGTTTAGACTTCAGTGCCTTTTTGGACCAACAGCAGCAGTCTATTGTGAGTGACAGCCAATCCAGTCAAGAACTGGGAGGAACTCAAAGGCAGTGCCCGGTTTTGTCTGTTGGAGCTTCAGTTGAGCTTTGGCAGTGAAGAAGGAAGGAGCCCTGTGCTTTTTCAGTGTGCAGTTTTAGTCAAAAAACGTGTGTAAAGCCCAGAGTTCCGGTCTGCAGCTTGTGTAACAGCTTGTTAGGACTGAATCCGTCCTGTGAAAAGAATCAAAGGATCTCTGAAGAGTAGAAACCAGGCTCACCCTGTAGAAGACTGGAAGAATTGCTGAAAATTGCACTCGGTCTGTCAGGAACTGAATCTGCTGTGTGTTCTCCTGGTATTGTGCAGTAATTGCGATCGGATACAGATGCAGCCTGCCTGGTATAGTACTTTCTTTATATGGATGTGTGAAGAGGCTTGTGTACCTCAAGTGAGCCCTGCTGACATTGAAGGACCCTATCTTATTTGGAGGTCGTGGAGTACTAATTCAGGGTCGCCTCCCTGTTGAATTGCCACATTAAATCCAAATGGAATTACTGTACTGCTGACTGTTTAATTCTCCTTTCTCTGGTGTGAAAGGGCCCTCACCAGCTGCCACGGTTTGGACTAGCCACTAGGCTTGGGCACCCAGGACAGTAACTGATAGGGATAGGCCTGTGCACAGAGCCAAGGTAGATTATTAGAGTGATAAGCTAATTAACCTGATTTCCCCTGTCCTTGTTATATCCCTAAATAAATCAGAGCTGCTTGTTTCAGCAAAGTTATACTGCCTGAGGTATTTGTCTATGTTAAAGTACTGTACTGTGATTGTTGCACTGTATCTCATTTCACAGGAGGTCCCAGTGTCGGAACCAGACCTGGGGTAAGTGTATACTGTGAAGGTAATTCTGATATATTGTGTGGGCCACTAGTGGAAGAAAGGGGTTGCAGTGTCCCAGAGGGCTGTGACCAAGTTAGTTTAACTATTGCAACCCTGACCTCTGGGTGGAGGCACCCGCCATTGGATCCAGGCCCCTCAACCTGTTAGTGGCAAATCAGGCAGGGGTAGTAGCCCCTGGGATAGCGCCATCTAGGGGTTACATTAACATTCTCCCTGTCAATAAAACTGGTCCATGCAACCCACCCCTCAGGATACATATGGAAACAAGCAATCATAGTTTAGTGTGCCTTTTCTGGTCAAAAATTACCAATAAAAAAAAGTGTATCGATATTGAAAACCTGAAGCTGGATTTTCAGCCATGCATGAGGGACTCATGACATGATCATGCTACATCCTTGCCACTTGCAGCGATACGTTAGACCACCTAAAAGTTGGTTTAACTGTCGTACCCATCTGCCGTGACTCGTGCCAAAATGGGAGACGTATAATGACCCCTGCATTGATATTTGACACATGGGTCATTATTTTGCCATAAAGTAGCGACAAGTGGCATAGATGCCACAACACATTTGACAAAAGCAACCAAACGCTGTGCCACGTTTACACTGCTGCAGGGGCACCCCACATCTGGGCCCTCAGTTGTGCCTGTGGAAGGATATCTGAAACTCCAGCCCCTGGACTCTACTTGAAACATAGTGGGAAGCACAGTGGCATTTCAAAAGCTTGGAGGCTCAAAACAAAAGCTTGGACGGGGGCACCCTTTATGCATAAATGCTTCAGAGAAAACACTGCCTCGGCCTCAGCTGTCCAGCATTAGGAGGAGCATTCATCATTTGACCAGTCTGAAGTCCTCTGTGCCACATGGAGCCGATGACTCTCTCATTACACACTGAGAATTTAAAGGTGAAATTCACATTAATCTGTGTTTTTAAACCAACAGGAAACTTCAAGAATGTTAAAGAACTACCAATGGCTCTGAGAAAATGTTTATTGTTAGAGGCAGTGGAGCAAATACTTAACATTCTGTCTATGATTTTATCTCTGCTGCCTGCCCATCACTCTTTATCACCAAGGCTGAAATAGAGTTTTTTAACCTTGGATTTCATCTGCTTTTGCTGTTTGTCTACATGTGAAAGCATGATTCTCTGCTTGTGACACCACAAGCACTGCCAACTCAACAGCCTGTGTTGTCTGAACAGAGGACAATGCCAGCACATGTAGGTAGGGGGGTAAATCTTTATTATGAACTGGATTAAAAAATAAACTAACCTGATTGGGTGAGAGGTTTTTGACGCCATGATGACATCGGGCTACAACAACACGGCTTCAAACAACCTCCGGCCACCAGCCTCCTCACGGGCAACAGATCCTCCGACCGCAATGTTCACCATGTCCAGAGGCCTAGAGCGAGTTACTCGTGAAGATGACCAGTACAAAAAAAAAAAAAAAAAACTAAAAACTATTCCCACTGCTGAAATGAATTAAACTCCCCCCGACTGCGGCATACATAAATAAAGCACCTGCTCCCAACCAAAAATACCGGAACACCAGCATGCTGCTCAGCAGACAGCAATGGAAACTCACGAGAAAACACCCCCAATACCACAGCGGCCCTTCCCAATCAAACACCTGCCAGCTGATAGACAAAACAACCTCACTATTTTAGCTGTTGCTTCTTATTACTAAAAATGATGTTACCAACCTCACCTGCTCCCTTCAAAAGACAACGCAGGCAGTTTACCTCTCTGCTCCAGGCAGCAATCGCAACACAGCATCTTGGAGGGACAGGTGGTGGTGGTGAGGTGAGGAGACCAGAGCACAAACGACACAATCGCAGTCCCATGTCAGCAGCGCTTTCAGGGAAAAAAAATCCACACAGATCTTCACCCAGTCTCAGACCAGGCAGCAGAACCGGGTCAAATGCAGAGAAATTACAGTTCAGGAGTAGTGCTGAGAGAGTGACACTAAGTTCGCAGCTGCACTCCTCCATGAACTCCACTTACAACAGTGTCACCTGCTGCCCATACCCTCCAGGAACTATTTCTTTTGAAGATATTCCTCCAACACTCCAAAATAGGCATTAAAATATTTTACATAGAAACACAGACATAGACTTTGACGGCAGATAAGGACCGCTTGGCCCATCTAGTCTGCCCATTTCCCTACCTACAGGATAGGCCGCAGATCCTAGTTAACCAACAGCCTATTTCTTCCTACTCCCCACAAGAACTGCCTTATGTCTGTCCCATGCATTCTTGAATTCTCCCACAGTTTTAGACCCCACAACCTCCTCAGGAAGGCTGTTCCATGCATCCACTACCCTCTCTGTGAACTAATATTTCCTCACATTGCCCCTGAACCCCTCCCCATCTTTAAATTGTGTCCCCTTGTTCTTGCACATCTCTTTTTCTGAAAGATGCTACCCTCTTGGACTTTGTTGATTCCACTGAGGTACTTAAAAGTTTCTATCATGTCCCCCTCTCCCTTCTTTCCTCAAGGGTATACATATTAAGCTCCTTTAGTCTCTCCTCATATGGCTTCTCTTGCAGACCCTGCACCATTTTAGTTGCCCTCCTCTGGACTGCCACTATCCTGTCTATGTCCTTGCAGAGATGGGGTCTCCAGAACTGGACGCAGTACTCCAGATGGGGTCTCACCAACTGTCTGTACAGAGGGATTACAACTTACTGTTTTCTGCTGCTGATGCCTCTCCCTATGCATCCCAGTATACCCCCAGCCCTCCCTACTGCCTTCTCACATTGCTTGCTAACCTTAAGGTCATCTGATATGATTACCCCCAGGTCCCTTTCCATTTTTGTTGTTGTTACTACCTCCCCTCCATTGTGTATTCTTCCCCTGGGTTCTTGTTTCCCAGGTGCATTATTTTGCACTTCTTTGCATTGAATCCTAGCTGCCATACTTCTGACCATTCCTCCAACCTTGCAAAGTCCCTTCTCATTCTCTCCACGCCTCCTTGTGTATCAACCCTGTTGCAGATCTTTGTGTCATCTGCAAAGAGGCATACTTTTCCTTCCAGTTCCTCTGCAATGTCACTTATGAAGACATTAAAAAGGACTGGACCCAATACTGAACCCTGCGGAACCCCACTAGTAGCCCCTCTTTCTTCAGAGTGGACTCCATTTACAATTACTTTCTGTGTCCTGTTGTCCAGCCAATGTTTTACCCAGGCTACCACCCTGGGACCCTCTCCCAGGCTGGTTAATTTGATTATTAATCTTTTGTGTGGGACTGTGTCAAATGCCTTGCTAAAGTCTAGGTAGACCATGTCCACAGCCCCTCCCTGGTCTACTACTTTGGTCACCCAGTCAAAGAAATCTATTAGATTAGTCTGACATGACCTTCCTGCTGTGAACCCATGCTTCCTTGGGCCCTGTGCCCCACTGGCCTCTAGGAACTCAACTATTCTTTCCTTCAGAAGTGACTCCATCACTTTCCCTACCACAGAGGTCAAACTGACAGGTCTGTAGTTTCCTGCCTCTGTCTTGGTCCCACTTTTGTGAAGGGGAATCACATCCGCCTTCCTCCAGTCCTTGGGTACCACACCATTCTCCCATGATTTATTAAAAAGAGTAGCCAGTGGTTTCATTAGTTCCCCCCTTAATTCTTTTAGAATTCTGGGGTGAATGCCATCAGGCCCCATTGTTTTGTCCACCTTCAGTTTTAGGAGTTCTTGCAGAACCCTTTCTTCTGTGAAAGGACTGGGATCGACCCCCTATCAAGAGTGCTTCTGTTAATTGGATTAGGCACTTCCCCCTCCTCTTTCGTGAATACTGAGCAGAAATATTTGTTCAGTATCCCTGCTTTTTCACAGTCCCCCTCTGCCCACCCACCGTTCATTCTATTCAGCCTCACTATCCCTCCCTTTGTCTTTCTACGCTCACTGATGTACCTATAAAAGGTTTTATCCCCCTTCTTAACCGAGTTGGCTATTTTAAAAGTGTATTTTTATTATTTTCTCTGAGAAAACTATTAAACCAGTTCATAATAGGAATAATGCGCTCCAGAGTGTGGTATATCGTGGGATATCGTCCCTTCTTGGGCCGTTGGATGCACTCGGCCTGCGGTCTCATGCCCAACCACCCGAGGCGTGATGATATCCCACGATATACCACATCCCTGCCGTGCATTATTGCTTAATTATACAATGGGGTCTGAGAATGGAGGATTCTGATTGGCTGACTGGCAACATTCTGCCATGGTAAATCCTGGTATTAGCCACTCAAAAGGTGCCAGTCAGCTGCATCTAGAATCCCCACTTTTGAAATCATTCCCACCTCTCCGATCATCAAAGTGAAAAAACATCATATTTACTCGCAGCTAAAGTGGGAGTTACAAGCTGATGGCTCTGTTCCCCACGAGTTCCCCAGTAAGTACCTGTTAGAAAATAAAACTCAACTTCTGTTCCATATTCATTAAAAAAGTGACTCTCTACTGCACTTTCATTGGTGACAGTTGCTCCCCCCCTGCCTCAGTTCCGGTGATGACTCACTGCTCTTACACTGTCTCCCTCCAGCCTCCGTTGTGAGTGCTCAGTCCTATGACAGTCACTCCCTTGACCTCCGTAGCAGTCCTGCTTGCTCCCCAGTCTCAGTACAGATTAGATTCAATGCTAAGAAATGCAGGGTAATGCACCTGGGAAACAAAAACCCAGGGGAAGAGTACACAATGGGGGGTGAGATACTAACAACAACAAAAATGGAAAGGGACCTGGGGGTAGTCATATCAGATGACCTAAAGGTGGGCAAGCAATGTGAGATGGCAGCAAGGAGGGCTGGGGGTATACTGGGATGCACAGGGAGAGGCATCACCAGTAGAAAACAGGAAGTTATTATCCCTCTGTACAGACAACTGGTCATACCCCATCTGAAGTACTGTGTGCAGTTCTGGAGACCCAGTCTTCGCAAAGACATAGACAGGATGGAAGCTGTCCAGAGGAGGGCAACTAAAATGGTGCAGGGTCTGCACCGGAAGACATATGAGGAGAGACTTAAGGAGCTTAATATGTATAGCCTCGAGGAAAGGAGGGAGAGGAGGGACATGATAGAAACTTTCAAATACCTCAAGGGAATCAACAAAGTCCAAGAGGGTAGCATCTTTCAAAAAAAGAGGTGTGCAAGAACAAGGGGGCACAATTTGAAGATAGAGAGGGGCGGCTCAGAGGTAATTTAAGGAAGTATTTTTTCACAGAGAGGGTTGTGGATGCATGGAACAGCCTTCCGGAGGAGGTTGTGGAGTCAAAAACAGTGGTGGAATTCAAGCATGCATGGGACAGTCATAAGGCAATTCTAGGGGTTGGGGGTAGAAAGAAGTAGGCTGCTGGTTAACTAGGATCTGCAGCTTATCCAGTAGGCAGGGAAATGGGCAGACTGGGTGGGCCAAGCGGTCCTTATCTGCCATCAAATTCTATGTTTCTATGTAGAACTCCCATTCTGTAAATGACAACTGTCCACCTTCTCTCTGTCTCCGTTTCTGTTTGACCATAGTAATCAATGTCCAAAACTGCTGACAAAACCACTCCTCACCTCAGCCTGTAACACGGTACCAAAACAAATCCACAGCTGTGTCCACACCTCCTTTCACACTCTCGGCCACCTTCGCTCGCCCATTCACCTTCACTTAATATAGCACCATCTCAGAGGTAAACAACACACAGTTGCATAGGATCCTCATGATGCCCAATGTGAGAAACAAGAATAATTTAATTAAAATAAAAGTTAGCTACCCATTCAGCACCACTGCTATTACTAAATTACACTGACAGCCAAGCTGTCTCTCGCTCTCTCCACCTTCACACTTCGTTCGAGCTTCTCACTGTCACATACAAGCCTATTATACCACTGTCTATCAGCCAAGTCACCTACATGAAAAACTAATAAAAGTAAAATTCCTGTAGCCAAATGTCTCGGTTGGGGGAGTAGCCTCAATATTCCCCCCAGCAACAAGGAACTATATTTTGTGCTGTAAGGGTAAATAAAAAAAATACTTAAAACTGCCAAAAATTGGCTTTTTCCTTATTGTTATTACAAAAAAATACGGGGGGTATTGTATCATTGCAATGAACCACTCCAGTGTGTATGTCATGCTTGATTTACTACCTCCCTGGTGGATTTGGCCACCAGCCTGCAGCCTTGTGACCGAACCACACCAGGCATGGGTAAATCCCAGCATAACTTACACCCTGGAGTGATTTATTGCCTAATTGTTCAGTTCTTATTGACATGTCACTATATTATGAAATTCTGAGGCACGTTTAAAGCATTTTCCAGTCACTTATTTAGCCTATCAAAAGATAAAGATTTTAAACAGATCACATAATTAAACATTAATTTGTATATCGTTATCATGAGAAGAACAGCAATGAATTACATGCAAGTATCAACCACAGTATAATACAAACAAAGCTGAGATATGTTTCCTTTTGTACTACATAATCATCTATAATGAGATGGACAAATGGTTCTATTCTGAGCAAAGAAAATTTTCCTGGAGCCATCATTTCTTAGGGGCATAATTTAAAAGTTTGTTTAATAAGCTTATTGGATTTGCCCAGGTCATACTTCTACAACTATTGACCAGACATAAGGGAAAAATGGGAAAACATTGACTCTGAGGGTGAACTATTGCCTGACAATATAAAATAACTAAACAGAGCTGTGCACACACCAAGACAAGTCCAATGTTTTTATTATACCCATTTAGGCATGAGAAAGCAGGGCTAACACTCCTACATATCTTAGTGCTCCCAGATTGATTTGGCATTTTTCCTGTAACTCTAAGGTGATTTTCCTATGTTTTCCTTGTTGGCGAGGCACAGGTCAGGCAGCACAGGAAAACCGGGAGCAGTTTCAAAATTCACAAATAGCATTTTATTATTAAAAACAGCAAAGTAAAAAATTAAAATTGTTCAGTATAGCTATTTACAATGGCAGTATAATGGGAAGGCTTTAAGCCTGAGGTTCAATGTTCGGAGCAACTATGTCACTCCCCCATCAGGCTTTTAAAGGTCACTCATCCTGGGCTGTCCCAGGATTTGTTTCTCATTGTGGCCGGAGGCACTGCTCCTCCTATCTCTGCTGTTGATTTCTTTTTTTGGGGGGCACCTCTGGCTGCCAGCTCTGTCTTCTCCGAAACCCTAATGCAGTGGGCAGCCTTGCTTCCCGATGGCTGCTATTTCATTTTCTACCATCGGCACGCATTTCATCTCGGCCGTCAGCAACCACTTCTCATTCCGCTGCTGCATCGTGTTCACTGCACCTGCAGTTTCCTCGGGAGCTTGCACCTATGGGGATGATCATCACTGCTCCCTCCCACTCCTACCAATTGGCTTGGGTTCCTTCTCCGCCCTCAGTTCTGCCATTTACCCTCCTGCCTCCCGGACTCATACCTCATTCTTCTGGGTCATCCATGCTTCCTCTACTTTGTTATCTCTCGCTCTGTGCTCCCCTCATTGCTTCTCCTCCTCTGGACCACCCCCCCGATCCATACCTCATTCTGTTGTTCAATCCCTGCTGTGTGTTCAGAGTTCTCCATTCTACTCTCTCCTTCCAGTTCTCTCCTTGTTGCTCCAGCTCCTCTGGAGCTCCTGGTTTACTTGCCTGGCTGCCTGGTCCTGTCTGCCCCTTCTGTTTATTTCTTCCCGGGTCCTCCTCTGTTTTGCCTCATTTTGCTGCTGCTCTCCTGGAGCTCTCCATTCACCCTCTCTCCTTCTGTACCCCCGTTATTGCTCGCCGCTCTGCCATCCCTGCCACTCCCTGCAGTCGCCTTACTGCTGGTTCTTCCTGGCTTGGGCCGTGGTTCTCCCAGTTTCCTGCCTTACCTCTGTCTCAGATGATTTTCTCCCTCTCAACCCTGTCCCGCTTGCTGCTCCTTGTTTCTGCATTGCCCCTTCACTCCCTCACACGTTTCCGGCTCCACTCGTGCGCCGCCCAGTTCTTTCCCCTGCAGCCTTCAGTGCGCTTCACTCATTTCTGCATACCATGCCTTTGCATAGCACTCAGCTTTTCGCACCACATTTTGCCACATTCATTTCATTCATGGCTTCTCTGCTTTCTACTCAAAACCTCTCCACTGCTATGCCTTTCGTATCGCACTCTGAATTTTTACCTTCGATTTTGCCATTTCTCCGTGGGTTTCCTGATGTTCTTGCTAATATTTGAGCTATTTCTGGATGCACAGTTTACTTTCTCATTGAGCTGTGTGGATTACACCATTTATTATCACTACTTTATGGGGCTCCCTATGTGTGACCGTATTCCTGTTTCATGAGACTGTGCTACACATTCTGGCCATTTGCTGTGATCTTGAAGGCCAGTGCTGTATTCTTTCAGGCTGAGAGGTTGGGAGGTATGTTTTCACTTCACTGCTCATTCTATCTCCCCTCTGGCTCATTCTTCCTGCATTCAGTGTCTACCAATTTCCCTCGACTCACTTGCAGTGTGTTCTACTATCCACCCAATTTCCTACCCAGGTTGTTATATTTTCCTTCATCTTTGCTTCAGTTTGTTGGTCAATATCTCCTGCGTGACGTATCGACTGCCACCTCTCCTGCCATCGCAGCTCTTTGCGGACCCACATCCTGTTCCATCATCAACCTTGGTTGCTTAACTTGGTCCTTATCTCCACCTACATCATCTGTATTGCCCCTTTCAACTCCTCTTGTCACCCTCCTCCTCCCGTTCCCTCTGCCCTCCACTATGCTCGTTCTCTGCCCTTTGCTTTCTTTTGGGGTTTTCCTTATTCTGCCATCACATTCCCTATTCATATCCTCCCTTCAACCTAGTCCGTCTGGTGTCCGGGTGCCTGAGCGTGGTACTCCTTTGATCAGTCTGACCTCAGGATCCACTCATTCACATCGATTAATCTTACTTTAGTCTGTATGGTGTTAAAGTGCTTGAGTTCAGTTCTCCTTCACGCCGTCTGACCTCATGGCCTACTCATTACATTGCTTAATCAAGCATGCCTATCATTGGGTCCTATGCTACCTTGTCGAACTGCTGTACTCCTGTGGTTATTATCACCATCAGTCTTCTCATGCCCGCATCTGGGTATCCCTCGCTCATCCAACCTCTGTGTGAGTCTACTCATTCACATCGACTACTCCAGCATAACCTTCTCTGGTCTACACTACCTTGACTCAACCTGCTGTCCACTAGAGTCAAGCCTCCATGCCTATTGCACCTTTGCTAGGGGCAGGCAGGCTTCTCTCCATCATCGTTCATCGCTCATTTCATGCATCACTTTAAATCATGCAAGCCTTCAAGGCTTCTTTCCATCATTGTACTCCATCTTCATACTTCCTCTCTTGCTTTTGAGC
This sequence comes from Neoceratodus forsteri, assembly GCA_016271365.2. Taxonomy (NCBI): domain Eukaryota; kingdom Metazoa; phylum Chordata; order Ceratodontiformes; family Ceratodontidae; genus Neoceratodus; species Neoceratodus forsteri. The sequence goes on from CM057451.1 coordinate 1,104,255,380, forward strand.
ATCTAGTTGCAGACATTGCTCACATCTCTCAACAGTTGTTCATTTAGCAGAACAGAGTGAGAGATTCCTATACAACTGGACTTCTAGTCTCCTTTCTTGATATCTCTGTTAAATTATGGTAGTGGTGCTGTCTCAAATCAACTGTCTTTCAGCCTGGAGGGAAGGCGACCTAGGCCTTGGATCCCCAGAGGTTTCCTCCTCAAAGGGTTTGTTTCCTCTCCTCCATGCCAATGGTCATAACATTAGTCAGGGTTAGTGCTTTCTTAGGTTCCTTAGTTAGGTTCCGCTATTGGATGGAGTCAGATGGTGGCCCCAGCTGTTCCCTCTCTCCTTAGGAAGTCCACCATTCTTCATCTTCTCAGATTTCCTTTCATTCATCATCCTCACCTTTTATCATCTTCTCCTGTCCTCCCTATCTATGTCTGTCACATTGATTTCCAGTCTAGATATCTTCTACTTCTCACCTATTCGATGCTTGACACTCTTTTGGGTATTCTTTTTGGGCTTCTTCCTAAGCTGCCTTTAGCCAATGGAATTATTCCCACAGCACCTATGGGGGCAACCCTCCTCTAGGGTTCCTTGCATCATACTCCTACAGGGTGGTATATCCCATGGCTAGAGAGATGAATAGCCACAATGTATCAAAGTCACACAAGCATCATCTCATCCAGTTGCGTAAGCACAATTGAATGGGAAGGCTTTAAGCCTGAGATTCAATGGGCAGAGCAACTACGTCACTCCCCCATCAGGCTTTTAAAGGTCACTTATCCTGGGCTGTCCCAGGATTCGTTTCTCATTGCCCCACCATCCACTCCTCCTCCTCCAGCGGCTCGTCTCTTTTACCCATGGGCTTCTTCCTAAGCTACCTTTAGCCAATGGAATTATTCCTGGGGCACCTATTGGGGGAACCCTCCTCTAGGGTTCCTTGCGTTGTACCCCTACAGGGTGGTATATCCCATGGATAGAGAGGTGAATAGCAACAATGTATCAAAGTCACACAAGCATCATCTCATCCAGTTGCGTAAGCACAATTGAAACATAGAAAACAGAGTCCTTCTGAGTTTTTTCTTCTCAATTTCAAATATCAGCCTCTGTCTCTTTCTTGCACAAGCATTGCTGCTCTTTTTATAAGTATGTGCATGCGAAACACGTTAAGAAAACAGCATGCTTCTCACACAACGTTCTTGTAAGTCTCCAATGTTCTTGCAGGTGTAACAAAGAGAACATAATGACCAAAAACTGGCCTCTTGTTGACAGCTCAGCACAGTTTGCACACCAGCATCTCAGTTTAACCCCTTGAGTTCCAAATAGCTTTTTGCAATCATTTCAACAGTATAACTATATACAGTTTTAAACAAAGGGGCCCCAGTATCAGTGACATTTCCACATAAAGATTCACATATATTTTTATAACTGCAAATATGCCAGGGGGAAGAAAAGACAGAACAGCAAGTGAAGGCAGAGAGATAGCAAGAGGAGGAGAATTGTGAAACCGTCGGAGTGATCAGTTCCTAGGTCTCATAAGAAAAATTGGTTGGGCAACCAAACAGACAAGAGACAGAAACGGAGAGAATAGAACAGATTCTTGCATTTAACTCTTTCTGCATAACAAATGGGACAGGTCCTTATTCAGCCCTGTCACATTCCTGTATTCTACATTATTTCCTATGGAAGCAGAAGTGCTCTGTTTTCCTGTATAACCAATGCAAGTCTATGGGAAGAATTTCTCTGTAGATGGCTCCAAATCCCTGTAAAATTCAAGAATCCCTGTAGATCTGGGAACCCTGAATTATCACCTCACACAGAAGGCTTCATCAAGGGGCGGAGTTAGCCACCACTGACACTTTATTTATACTCCTGTAAGTGACATAGCAAGTGCTCAATGGTGGAATTTCAAATAACAAAAAGTGTGCAGGGTGGATAGTGCAGTCAATAAAGTTATGCATTCAAAACCTGCAATAGTAAAATACATCAGTTGAAAACATCATGAGAAAAATGCATCCAACATTAGATTATGTACAGTACAAATATTGCACACTGGGCTGGTCTTTACCAAAAAAAACCTAACATAGATTCAGAGTTATAGAGATCTGCCACAAAAATAGGTGGCGGCTGAAATTTAGCAATAAAAAAGCAATTAGCTTAATGGTATATTGAACAGCTCACTAAAGCCACCAAGAAAACAGAATGGCAGGGAGGTGAAACAAATCAAGAAGGAATACAACATAATGAACCAACAGTGCATCAAAATATAATAGGTACATTACAGCACATATTGACACTAATGGGACACCAAAAGAGAAAAATGTGTAAGCTAGCGACTGTGACTTACTGGCCAGTTGGTAAAAAGTGGGCAACAGGGTCATCAAAGAGGAAGTAAACAGTCACAGCAAGGTGTCAGTGTTTCATACAGAGTTATGTATTGTAGGTACAGTAAACAGATAAAGTAGACACTATGCAGAGAAACATATAGATGGGTGTAAATCAGCTGACATATAATTACTCACCTCTGAAGTACAAGGGGGTCTGCTAGGTCACTGATAAAAGAAATGGAAAGGAAACAAAAGTGAAAATAAAGGTGAAGGAGATGTGGTCATGGTGGGAAGGGGGGTCCGTTCTATTTTTATTTCTTTTATTAGCAACCCAGCAGACCTGACCCTACTTTTTGTGGCAGGTCTTTACAACTCTATATCTAATTCATGTTTGGTGATTCTTTTTGAAGAGACCAGTCCAGTGTTCAGTATTTGTACATGTAATCACCCAGTCCCCTGGAGTTACTAGCATCCCCTCAGTAACAGTGTTAGGCAGGGATAGGCAGCTGGTGATTAACTGGTTAAATGTTTTTTCACCTGTTAACTCTTCTGTTTACTTGGCCTCAGCTGAGGTGGAAGTGATGAGCTCATTTGTAACTCTCGCAGCAGCATAAGCCTTGTGCCAGCTGTAGAGTGGGGATTTAGAATGTTGAGATGGGAGTTAGTGTGAGTCAGTAGTGGAGAGTTGCAGTTTAAAGCTGGAGAAGTGAGAACTGCTCAGTTGTGGGCTCCAAGTTTAGGGCCTGGCATTCTCACTCTAGTCCTGGTGTTCTTCAGCTTGCCAAGAGAAGTGGTGGAGACCTTCTCTACAGCAGGATTTCCTGATTTTCATCCCTGGAGGGGTGAAAAGGACTGCTAGTGAATGGATCCAAGGGGCAATCCCCTGTTTGATCCAGGATGTTTGAAGCTGCCTGAAATGTCTAACAGTGAGAATGATCTGACTTTTGCTAAAGGAAGCAAGTGCCTGTGCTGTTGTGTTCTCTTGCTAAAAGGGAAGACACAACTTTTCTGTGAATTCAGAAGTGTGTGACTGTTCTAATTTGAAGTTGGCTGAAGTCTGTGATGTCCAGAGGTATGACTATATCACATTGTTCAGGACTTTAATTTTTCCACTACCAGTTGTAGTGATTCGAATGCTGAATGCCATGTTTCATTCAATAAGCATTTCTGAAGTGTGTTTCCAAATGTTTAAGGTGTATCTCTGAAAGAAGGGCTGAGTATGGATTTGGGAGCAAAGGATGGTTAGAACCCCATCTGTAGTAACCAGTTCAGGACTAACAGGTTCAGTAAGGGTGCCTGGTTACTTTAGACAAATGGCCAAAGGTATGAAGAAAATTTCTATCCCCTGGAGTTGGTTACAGTTTCTTCACTGGTGATGAAGAAGGGTGCTGCTGTAGTTCTTAGCAAAATGTGTTTTCAGTTGTGGCCAGTGCCACTAGAAGGGATGCTCTGTGTCCTACGCTATGTGGGAATACAAGTCCAAGTGTTCTGTGTCCTACTGCGGTGGGAATACAAACAGTTTCTGTCAGATACAGTTGATATTTGTTGTTCTGAAAGTTCCTACTGCCACAATGAGTAAACCTCGGGGCGCCACCCTTGCTTTAGAGAACATCTTTTGGAATAAAGTCACACTCTGGAACCCCAGCTCTGGTCTGGACAGTTACGTTATTGCTTCCTGTGTGGAGTTGCTGGGTACCCCTCCAGAAGATAGGACTAGCATAGCCCAAGCAAAAATTCTGTCCCCAGGACCTGGTTTTGTAAATACCAAATAGGTTATTGTTTTTGTACACCCCCACCCCTTGATCTGTAGAAGAATAAGCCTGGTATACATTCTCAAAGCTAGGGGTGGTACAGTTTGTCTAAATGTTCTGAGTCTGTGCCCAGTATGGGAACCAGGGGTAGCTAACTGTGTAAAGTAGTTGGGGGGTGGTTATAAAAAATTGGGGCTCTTCTGGTGATGTTTAATTTGGTGAGAGAACCAGAATTTTTGCTGAGGGTATGTTTAGCATCTTTCTGTCTGGTGGTGGTGTAGACCAAGTGGAAAGGAAGCTTTGGACAAGTTATTTGTGCCCAGGAAAATGCCACCCAAATGTGCTGCATGTGTGCCTTCCCATACATTAAAGGAACAGAGTGCTGCTTGTGTGTTTTCAACTAGTAAATGGACAGTAAAGCACTGGAATGTGTGTCCTGATCTCTGCATCAAAAGTGCATAAATAACTTTTAAAATGCAATTTTCAAGTGCCAGAAGTATTATGGACATTTAGGAACAGACTCAGATATATGCCCTGAAAGTTTCATGTGTTTAGTGTGCAAATTGGGGGAGTCGCTAGAGAAAATGTCCAGAAACTGTGGTAAAAATGGTGCTCCCACTGCTGAAATTGCAGGCAAGGGAAAAAAGTTACAGTTTGCAGTTTAAATTTGCTTCTGCTCAATGATTGCCATGAATGATGAACAAACGTGGAGAGTGAGAGCTCATTTGCATGGCGTTGAGTGACTGGTGCAGCTGCATCCAGTCCCGCCCCCTGGCCAGCGTCTGTGTGCTGAAGTGTTCACAGAGGAGACAGAGAGAGAGAGAGAGAGTGGCATATGAGCTGGTTAGACCAGGATCAACCATTGAGGAGCTTGTGAGCATTCTAAACTTTAGTAAACAGACTAGTAAAGTGTAATTTTGGGCTCAACCCATATTCCAACCAGCTGGAAAGTGATCGAGACAATTGTGGCAACAATCGGTGGGACTGGGTGCCTGCCTGTTTCATCCCAGAGGCCTTCCTCAAATCAGCAGCAGGCCGAAATTTTCCATTGGAGGGAACCAGCTACTGAATACAGTGAGTAAACAAGTAAACTATGCAAACAAACTGTATGTGAATGCCAAGCCAGCTAAACCTGTGTGCAAGCAATGTGATTTATTTGCAAAGAAAGGACTGTGCATTGTAAAAGCAGGTGCAGCAAACAGTAAATTTTGAGCAATAGACTGTGAGCAATGAGAAATGGGTTCAGCAACAGTAAATTTCTAAGCAGCAGGACCGTGAGTTGTATATGTGGGATGCAGCAAACAGGCAATCCTGAGCAAAGAAATACTGTGGGGCTTATAATTGTAAATATGTAAATGGAATTTTCTTGAACTATGCTGATTGCAAAGTCAAGTTACCAGTTTTAAATCAGTACAAGCATTTGTCAATGCTGAAGTTTGCTATTTATTTATTTATCCTGGGCAGATACCTTGCGTAGGTGGAAGCAGGGGTGCTGGAGGACAGGGGGAGGTCGGCTGGGGGGTGGGTCAAAAAAATTACTGGGGAGGACAGAGCTAAGGTCAGTAAAGGAGGTGTTAAGGCAGTTGGCAATGCAGGCAGGGTCGGTGGAGGTAGAGCCATCAATAGTGAGCTGGGATAGGGGAGGGGAGCACGATTTCCCATTTAGCTCTTTAATATTGTCCCAGAAAGTCCAGGCACACCCCCAGGAGGAGGAGGTGAGGGTGGCCTGGTAATGGTCTGCCTTGGCTTTATGGACGGCCCATGAGCACCTGTTCTGAGCAGCATTGTAGGCCTGTCTATCAGCCATCCAGCCCGTTTCAGTGGCTAGATGCCAGAGGTTATCCCTATTTCTGAGCATTTGTAGTAGGGCAAGGGTAACCCAGGATGCATTATGTTTTTTTGATCGAATTTTGGTGAGGGGTGCAAAGAGATAACAGGCCTTGTTAAAGGCTTTGGAGAAAAGAGCAAGGGCAGTATCAATGTCGGGTGCATGATGAATGGGGGACCAATTAATCTGGGTGAGAAAATGTTTGAGTTTAATCAGCCCACCAGGACGGAGGTGCCTGCGGAGTGTCGTTTTGGTTATGGGTTTGGGAGTGGGGGCAGCCCAAAGGAATAGGATAAGGGAGTGGTCACTTAAGGAGTCCGGGAGGACCTGTATGTTATGGATTTTTTGGGGGCAGTTGGTGATAATGATGTCCAGAAGGGTACTGGTTCCTCTCTTTGGATTAACTCTAGTGGGCTGGGAGATGAGTTGTGTCAAGTCTTGGGCAGTGAAAATATCTCGGATAGTGGAAGAGGAGGGGCTGAGCCAGTTCACGTTAAGGTCCCCCACTAGGATTCATTTCACCTTGTGGTGGAGGGTGGCAAGATAATCTGTTATAGATATCAGCACTGGGTTCTGGTTCTTTGGGGAAACGTAGGCAGTGGTGAGATAGAGAGGGCCCCTGAAGGGGTCAGGAGTGAGTTTGAGGGTAAGATCCTGGGCCCCATTCACAAGAATGGGGGCAGGGAGTGCTTGTACGATGATTGTGTCCCGGGTATAGATCGCACAGCCACCCCTGCGTTTGCCTACTTGGTCCTCCCGGTATAGGATATAGCCTGGGAGGGAGACAAAGGAGTCGGGGTGGACTTGGACAGCCAGGTTTCTACTAGGGCTATGATGTCTGGTTGATGTAACATGACCCAGCACTGGAGGGCATCACATTTTTTCAGTAGGCTGCATACATTCAAAGAGGCAATGCAGAGACCAGTAAACCTAGCTGGTGGGTTGGAGGGGGCAGGGCCTGGGTTAGGATGTATATTACCAGATAGGAGTAGTAGGAAGACCAAGGCTCTGTCCAGGGGGTGGCAGTATGTTGACTTCTGGGGGGGTGCGCTGGGATGGGGAGGAGGCCATAGGGGAATAAGGAATGGGCAGGGTTCGAAGGGTTGGGAGGGCGAGGATGAGTTGTAACCACAGGGAGCCAGAGTAGGCAGTGGGGGGCAGCTAGGGGTGGGTGCCTGGGCCAGGGTACATGGTCAGTGTAGGGGGGGATCAGACTAAGTCAGGGAGAGTTGGGGGTGCTGTTATAAGTGGGCCTGGGGTGATGTCTGGCTGATGGGACGTGGGCAGTAGCATGGAAATGAGGGGGAGACATTTGAGAAGGAGGTGTACAAACATAATGCCTAAGGTAGCAGCAGGGCAGAAAGGTTCAAGTATCTAGGCTGCCCCTCAGAAAGGGTGGATACCACTTTGGAGTAGTGGTAGTGTCACGGACTCTGGTGGACAGGGTACAAGGTTCAAGACCCTGGTAGGGTGGGTGAACTAGGACCTGGGTGAGAATGGGAATCCAGGTTCTGGGGGATTCAGGGCAGGCTGGGTTAGAGGCCAAATACAGGGGTGGAATTAGTGACTCCTAGTGGTCACTGAGGGTTAGTGGCAGGCTGGTTGAGGGTCCGGTGGTAGGGCAGGGGGGTCAGTATGTAGGGCTAGCTAGGAGGCTGGGTGTGGGAGTGAGGTGTGGGCAGAGCAGAATGAGAGTAAGGAAGAGGAGTAGTGTATGTAGGTAGAGGGGATCCAGGAAGTAGGAGGAGGAGGAAATTCAGGTAGAGAAACGGAGGTGATAGAGGGTCCCTCTAGTGGCTAGCAGGTATAACCTGCACATGGAAAAGTGGGGACTTAGAAATACAGCAGACAGGAAGTGATGTCATAGGAAGGGGCCAATAAATTAAAGGTTATGGGTGGGGCAGTCGACGCATAGCGTTGATGGGCTAACACCCCTCACAAAGATGCAGCTTGAGGGAGGAGGTATCCTTTACCTCTTAAGGCACTGTCCGTGTTCCTGGCTCCAGGATGGAGCTTACTGATGTCCGTTCGTACATGTATTGGTACATGTATTGGTACTGTACCAGGTGGGGCAGGGCTACAGGTCCCAGGGTAGGCTTATTTACATGCAGTTAAGTAGCATCATTTCTCACCAACAATACAAAGTTCTTATTTATTCCCCAGGTAACTTTCTATTGTTTGTGCTCCCCATGTCCTCAACCCTGCACACTCAGGTGCCGACTCCTTATTGTAATCCCTCCCTGGCTCATTTTTTAGGGCAGGAGAAGTCCCACTAGCAGTCCCGAGGATTGGGCATCATGACTTGGGAGGGAGGGTGTCTTGCCTACAGCACCCTTTCTCAGTGTTGAATGGTGTGAAGTTGAACAAAGAGATAGGGAAGGGGGCCTATGGGATTATAGGCAAGGGACTGGAAGGCAGGGGACCAAGGAAAAAGGAAAATCCCATGTCAGGGAGACAGTTCCTGTTTTATTATTGTGCCCCTAGTTTCAGGGTACTACATTGGCAAGACAGGTGGGGGTAGTCGTACCATGAATATACGAATAAAAGCCCCCTTCTGGGCTTGTGGGGCTGGGATATCAGGCAATGTGGGGGGAACAGCCAGAATGAGAAAAAAAACACAGGCTTCTAGGGCGGACCCCCCAGAGCTTGGGGCCTGTGACAAAAGTCCTGGTTGTCCTCCCATGATGGTGAGAGCAGATTAAGGAGGCAGCAACAAGAGCAGAAAAGGCTGGACTGGGGAAGGAAGGGACTGGTGGTGGTGGTGGGGGGGACATTAGCCAGGCTGATTGGGACGCAAACAGCTGTTTGTTGGGCCGTGACCTACGGATGAAAGGAAAAAGCCGCCACATGTTTGGTGCAGCTTTTTCTTTTCAAGTGCAAACCATCTCAGACAAAACACCATCGTCATCAGCCTGGCTGATGACTGGTGTGGCACAGTCAAGCCCCTTGCAGAGAACTCTGTATTGGACAGACAATGTCTCACCCACTCAAAAGCAACTCATTTCAAGCAGTTCACTGTGCATGTGTGCACAGCGAACTTAAAAAGCATTCATTAGTCTCAACTACATGCTGAATTAGCCTTCAGACTAGTACAACAACAATCAGAAATACCAGTTTTAGGATACTTAGCTAAATGTAAAATAATTGCCTTGAAACCAAATAGATCCACTCCAAAAATCCATGACAGGTGAGACTTATGCCGGTACCAGAATTAATAACAGTAAATAGTGTTAGAAGGCACTACTGTACATGAATGCAACCGCAAATGTGGCCCGGATCACAAACATCAGAATGTAACTTTTTTTTTGTGAGGGTGGTTTCGTTCCAGTAAATTGATTATTATTACAATAATGAATAACGTATGCTGGAAAAAAAAACCCCATCATTTTAAAGAATCATGCCTCCATTACTACATAAGATGGAAAGTAAAGTGCTTTATTTCTTCATTAATGTTTAACAACATACAAGAAATAAATAAATCAGAAGTGGAAATGTGCTCACAAGTCCTACTTCTGGGGTGATTGCAAGGTTGTGTACCATTTAATGTTATGGTATTCTGTTCTGGTGCAAGTTTACTCCTAACAATCAGGTTGGCTAAATTAGGTGGTTGTTTAAAAGATAGTAGTGGTAGTTCTTGAAAAATACACTTTAGGGTCTCATCCTCAATAAATATTGGGTGGAGGTCCTTAATAATCTTAGAAGTTCCAGGTCAGGATGACATGTGAGTACTAAGGGTATTTTGTTGGTAGTGGTCCTTTCTTTATATTGAGGTAGTTGTTCCCTTGGTACCTGTGTTTCACATTCTACTGCTCTGTCAAATACTCTTGAAGCATGTCCCTGTTCAATAAAGTTTTTTTTCAATATAAAAAAAAAGAAAGAAAGAAACAGATCGGGGCAAGAGAGCTCCACACTTTAGCAGTTCTGTGCTGATTGGGTAATTACTTACATGAGAGGTGAGGCAGTGCAGCGTAGTGGTTAGAGCACAGAGACGTGAACCCAAAGAGCATTTTTTCCATCCTACTACCTTCATTAATTCACTGTCTGTGAGACCTTAAAGAGCTAGTGTATCAAACATTTCTGACTACTTTGAGCTTACTGGAGTACTGAGTTACTTCCGTTCTCAGTGTTATTTAATTTTTTGTTTGTTGATATTTTAGTTCTAACACAAGAGTCAACACCCAAGTTGCAAGTATTTGTCTCGGCTCTAGCAAGTACTGTTGGTCTCGAGCGCTAGCCTGTAGACAGGAAGTGACGTAGTGAAGGGCAAGCTGCCTGGTATTTTTGAATCCCAGTACACAGCATACAAGTTCTATGGCCAGGAAACTAAATGTCCATACCATCCTCCTCCTCCCAACAGTCCGGTTGATCGCAACCCATTCACTTCCCTCCTCACACTGGGTCACATCTGCTAGTACACATTTAACTCACTCCTCTAAGGCATCAAGCGAAAGCACGTTGTGGTTTTGCAGCATCTGTTTAATGTGAGCACAGCACTGTTCATTAGTCTCGATGATGTCTTAGTGCTAACTAGCCCGAAATGCTAAATGTGTGTTGGGACATTCTCTTCACCAGAGTGGTGGCAATTTCATAAGAACACCAGCAGCAGTGGGTTTGGAAAGACGAGCAGATTTCTTGACAGAATGAGCTGCAAGCAATATCAGTGCTCTCTCTTTCCTCTTCACTGGAGTGGCATGGATAGGAAACTAGAGACAGGGATTTGTGTATCAGCTTTGAGAGCCAAACTGCTTTCTTGACCATGGTATGAGATAGCAGTGGTGGAGATCTAAATCGGAGAAACAAGAGGTTACGATTTGAGACACGTAGGATATCCTCCTGGAAAAAATTAACCATGCATACAAGTCAATTAATGCTGTGCAAGTTTATTTGAAACCTCACCATGTTTCAAATAAGCTTGCACAGCATTTCATCATGAGTTGCAACTGATCTGCTGCAACGGGTATTCCCGTTCTCTAGTGTGCCCTTTTTTGTTAATGCAGATCCCCACCGCTGCTGTCTGGCACTGTGGTTAAGAAAGCAGATCATCTCTCAAACCCCCTATACAAATCCAGTCTGCAGTTTCTAGAAGTGGTACCCTCGTTTACTGCAGTGGCTCTTCTTGTATACTGCTCGGCAGCTAGCTACTGCTGTCATGATCTGAGACTGCACACTGCCATAGAAGCCGCTTTAAACTCTCAAGTCGCAGCTTCTACCAAGAGCATTGCTGGCTACAATCTCTGGCCACATACACAGTTAACTACCTTGAGGACACACTGAGCAAAGCCATGTGCTGTAGATGGGAAGGGAAGGCTTGTGTAGCTGCTGTATTTTTGTTGGGAGTCATGACTATGGGCAGGCAGCCAGGAGAAAAAAATGAGGAGGGGGAGGTTACGTGGACATGTGAGATCGGGAGCCAACTCAGGCAAACCTCTTTTCCTTTCAATAGGAAGCAAAATAAAAATCTGAACACCCACATAACAGAAAAAGGCATACAGGCTTTGCTTTGCACCGAAAAGGCCACCCAGGTAGCTATGTAACACAATCTGGACTGAGATCTTTTCCTCCCAGGACCTCACTTCCAGTTTCTTAGGTGACACAGCTCCACAAGCTGGCAATGTACAAAGCTATTACAATATTTAACAAGCATTTGTCAATGCCAAATGTTTGCTTGCTGGTATTGGCACTGGTAGTGCAGGAGTTAGAGAGATGCCTAATAGGAATGGCAGTGAAGTATTGAAGTAACACCAACCCCCACCCCCACTCTGCAGAGACTGACAGGCATTGGGGGTGTGCCTTTGGGTCGTCGGCCATAACACTCACGCCATTCCATCTCACCCCACCCTGCAGACACTGACAGGTGTTGCAGTGTGCCTTGAGGTCTTCGGCACTTACGCTCACCCCATTCCATAAGGAAATAAGCTGAGATGGGTGCAGTATAGGAGAATGGGGTGAACATTAGGGCTGAAGATCCCAAGGCACACCTTGATGCCTGTCAGTGGCTGCAGGATGGTGGTGGGGGTGGAATGGGGTGAGCATTACGGCTGAGGACCCCAAGTCACACCCCTGACGCCTGTCAGTCTGTACAGGGTGGGCATTACAGTTGGAAACCCCAGGTGTTTGTTGGTATGTTTGCTCCAAATTTTTAACATAGGCTTTTTGGGACCCCATCTCATGAACAGTGGAAGTATCATTTCGTTACTCAATCCCAAGAGGTGATTTCACACAGTGAGTGTTCCATTCGGTGCGAAAACACATTTCAGGCAGGATGTGAAAAATAACAGCTGCACCGTTCATGAGGAGGTGTAAAGAAATGGCAATGTTGAAAATCTGGAGTGAAAATATGAAAAAGTAGCAAAGTTACAAGTGTGTGTAGAAACTGCACAACGCACGCTAGTAACGCAGTCATTTTTGGATGTTTTTACCAGATTTTCAATATGGCCTTTCTGGACCTCCCCTCATGAACAATGGCACTGGGATTTTGTTAATCTGTCCCGAAAGTGGATTTTGCACAGTGATCTGCTCATTCTCAGCGCTTACAGGCTAAAACACATTTGGAAGGATGCAAAAATGACAGCTATACTGTTCATAAGGGGTGTGAAAAATGGCAATGTTGGAAATTTGGGTGAAAATATTAAAAACTGATGAAGTTTCGGCGTGTGTAGAAACTTCGCAGCAGACGTTCATACTTTTGATCATTATTTGGAATTTTTTCACTAAATTTGCAACAAAGGAGCTTTTAGGACCCACCTCATGAACAGTGGCAATGTCGCTTTCATTATTCTGTCCCAAAGGTGATTCCGCAGTGACCGCGAAATCACCTTCCGGTACAGAGAAACGAAATGACAGTGACATTGTTCATGAGGTGGGGTCCCAAGAACCTCATGTTGAAAATTTGGGACGAAAACTCCAAAAATTGGCTGAGATATTAACCTAAGTTGAAAACCCTCCATTGACTGCCATTATAGGGCTTACCGTCATTTCTTCAGTTCCCGGTTGGTCTTTAAAGAATGCAGACGTGTTCCTGGTCCACAGAAGATTGCTGCTCCCAACCTCCAGAGGTAAGTATGGGTGACAGGGTGTGTGGTGAGGTGGGGTGTGCACAGTGAGGGTGTGGGTTGGGGAAGGGGGGCTGGCGGGAACAATGAGGGACCGTTTTCTTTTTTTTTCAGGTTTACAAAAAAAAGACCTCGTGGAACTGTTTTCTTTTTTACAGGTGAAGTATTAATAACATGGATTTCGGCATACTGGGGTGGACTCCCAGTGTGCCAGAGTACTAGGGGGGATCAATGTTGACCCAGGGATTGGGCACCCCTAGGTTGGCTGAGGACATAGGGGCATGGGGGGGTGGTGCATCCCAGTGTCAGAAACATCAAAGAGGTAGTTTTTTGGCATACTGGGATGGACTCCCAGTGTGCCACATTAATTGGGGGAGATACATGCTGACATGGGGATTGAACACCCCAATATCGACGGGAGGATCAATGCCAACTCGGGGATTGGGCACCCTGAAGTCAGCTGAGAGGAGATACATGCTGACATGGAGATTGAGCACCCCGATGTCAACTAGCTCTTTAAGCCTGTTGTTCAACCTCCTATGTCTCTCATGGTGGGCTGCAGTTGCAGCCAGCCCCGCTAGCGTGATCGCACTTAAGTGAAAGTGCCTTTGGGCACTGTAAACTCCCAGCCCATACAGAGCTTAGGCTGTGGCCTATTCCACACTGGTGGGAGAAGAGGAGCAAAAGGAGTCAGTGGGAAGTGGAGGAGGCAGGGGAGGAAAGCGCCTCCTCCCACCTTCCAGAATCGCTGCTCCTTCGGCACTATTGTAAATTTATTTATGCTGTACAGGGCTTAACGTGTCAGCCAGGAGTGCAAGGGGCTGGAGACGGAAAGGACCTGTGGGGTGGTGGGGGGGCGGAGACATCAGGCAGACTGATCGGGATGCAAACAGCTGTTTGCTGGGCGGTGACCTGCTGATGAAAGGAAAAAGCCACCACATGATTGGTGCAGCTTTTTCTTTTCAAGTGTAGACCACTTCAGGAAAAACAGCATCACGAGCAGCCTTGCTGATGATTGGTGTGATACTGTCAATCCCCTTGCAGAACACTCTGCATTGGACAGACAGTGTCACACCCCTCAAAAGTTACTCATCACAAGAAGTTTGACACGCATGTGCAAACTTAATAAATGTGCCGAGATGTACCTTCAGAGAAATCATCTGCAGTTTAGAGTAATTTCAGTAGCCAGAAAGGTTGGAAAATCAGTTTTGAGCAAGTTGAACAGACTGTGATGCACGAGAAAAGTTACAGACGCCATGATAGGGCGGGGTCAGCGATGTAAACACAGCAGCAAGGAGCCATTTTGTGAGACCATCTGTGACTATTGAGTAGTTCGGTAATGAAAGATTTGTGTTTGCTTTCAGACATGGCTTTGGGAGCACCCAGATATCTGGATCATGCCCGAGCTATGATCGCAGAGGAGGTGGCAGCACTGAGAGAGGTAGAGAGAGCCTACTATGGTGAAAGGTTACTTCTGGATGTAGCAATTCCTAGCTATCCAGTGAGACTGTGCATTGTGTGTCTAAAGGCTGGAAGGGATGTGTTTCTGATACCCCATTGCTTGGACTGCCTTGCAAAATTTGGAATGGGCAGGGGTACAGCTCCAGAAAGGGCAACAAGAATTCAATTGGCTCCCACGCGGGCTCTGGCAGGAACCTGTTGGAGAAAGTTCTACTGAGTGTGTTACAGAAAGAGCAAGTAAAGTTGATGTTGATCCACTGCAAGGACAGGAACAAGACAGAGGTTTCCACACCTGTGTCCCAAATGGACAGTGCAACAGAGGGATCAACTGACCCATGGAATCAGGGTCTGAGTCCTAGCCTAGTGGAGGAGGAGGAAGAAGTACAAAAGACATTGAATTGGGAAGTGTCCACCACCTTGCCCTGTGAGGAATGGAATGTCTCAGGAATGAGGACGTTTGCTCACTCTTGGGCACAGATCGTGAGTGAGAAACAGGAGGATGAAGAAGAGAATCTTCATGTTGAGGGCTACCGTGAGTCACCCCAAACTCTTGCCTCAGGAGAGCCAGTGACAGTTGGAGATGGCTCTAGCAACTTGTCCAAAGAGATAGTGGAGGACAAGTTCTTTCATTCTTTGAGTATGAAACACTGTCTCAACCAGGACTGGCCACCCCCAAGCTGGGCCATGGGCCGCAGACTAGTAAAGAGTAGTAAGGAGAGAGACTGATTCTTAGGAGGGCTGACGTCACATCTGGGAAGTCCTATCCTACCTTTGCTCGCCGAGTCTGGGAGGAAATCGGACAGTGCAGGCAATCCTGGCTTATGGAGGAGGCAAGTAAGAATTTGCACCCAGAGGCACCAGAATGTGTAAGGGACAAAATCATCAGTGATCACCTTAGATTCTGGAGACTGGGCAGGACTCTGTTCATTGACACTGCAAATTGTGGATGGGGCTATGCAAGAGACATTTCACAACACCAACTTGGAATGCCCAGACGGGTCATAGTCTTTGTCCCACACCCTGAGTGGTACTACCCTTAATGGTGGCACTCCCTGTGAATATGCCCAGCATGCCTTAAGGAAGAGAGCAATGACAGGCCAAATGCCTGTCATTCGAAGCAGCAGTACCTATGGAGGAAGATGCAGCTCTTCTGATATTCCAGGATTTCTTCAGGTGTATCCAGAAACATCAGCCCAGCAGTTTTTCTATTTCATCGTTTGGTTTGTCAGAAGCATCTTCCCAGCAGTTTTCCTGTTTCATCGTTTGGTTTTCCAAAAGATATCAACCCAGCAGTTTCCAAAGATGCCATCTGGTCTGAAGGGAGAAGGTCCTCAGCTTGCAGAGTAAGAGAATTTTTTTTGGTTCTTCAAGGAGCCAGTAAGAAACCTTTTGATTTACATTAACTGACTTTGCACAACACATCCTACATTTGAAGACTAGCCAAGGAACTTTAATGTTTTCATCAAAGACTCTCCCCATGGATTGCAGCGCTATACAAGCCCTGTCCTGTCCAAGAACTGTTTTTCAGCAGGCTTCAGCCTAGGAGAGATTCTTTAATGGACAATGCCTATGGACAACAGTGACATTGATCCCTAGTTTGGGACATTTTAGGGAATAACATCCCCAAATGTGCTGCATAACTGTTTTCTTTTATTTGTTTTATTACTTTTATAAAAAATTATTTGTGGGGTTCTTTAGTGTTGGGTGGAGGTTTAGGCACTGTGTGGAATGCAGAATGTGCTTTTGTATTTTTCTTCTCTTGCAGGTGTTCTTGAAGAAGAGAAGAAGAGGATGTCTGGAAGTCATCCAAGTTCCCCTTTTCTAAATGTTTTTAGAAGTGTTTATGGCTAACAGGGTGTTAACATGTTTTTCTTCACAGGTGGTTTTTTTGGGAAATGTAATGCAATGCAGTGTAGTGTATGTTTTCCTTTTTGTTGTTCACAGGTACTCTGGTACTTTTGGGGGATATGTTTTCCCTGGTAGGTAGCCTAGGTCAGATAGTTTTCTCTATAGGGCTAGGGGGATAGAGAGACTGGGGTCTTGATCTGCAGTAGAGGCTCTCAGTACTGGTCTATTAGGGTATGCTTCAAGCAGGTTTTCTTGAAGACACTGAGAATCCATAGATAGATCATAGGATAGGGGCTGAAGTTCATTCGCCGGGCTCTGTTCCTTTAGTGTTCCCTGCCTGTGCCTGGCACATGGTAGGGGAGGGCCTGATCACCCCTCCTCATAGGTAACACAAAGGTAGGATGGCCTAGTGCCGGATGGAGATATGACTGTGGAAAGTCATTCATCTGGTGTGCGGTGAGTGTAACCACCCAGTCCCCTGAGGTTACTAGAACCCCCTCAGTAACGGTGCTAGGCAGGGAGAGGCAGTTGGTGATTAACTGGTTAAATGTTTTTTCACCTGTTCACTCTTCTTTTTACGTGGCCTCAGCTAAAATGGAAGTGATGATCTCATTTGGAACTCTCGCAGCTGCATAAGCCTTGTGACAGCTGTAGATTGGGGATTTAGAATGCTGAGATGGGAGTGAGAGTGAGTCAATAGTGAAGAGTTGCAGTTTGAAGTTGGAGGAGTGAGAACTGCACAGCTGTGGGCTCTGAGTTGAGGGCCCTGCAATCTCACCCTAGTCCTGGTATTCTCCAACTTGCAGGAGAAGTGTTGGAGACCTTTTCTACAGCAGGATGTCCTGATTTTCATCCCTGGAAGGGTGAAAAGGACTGCTAGTGGATGGATTCAAGGGGCAATCCCCTGTTTGATCCAGGATGTTTGAAGCTGCCTGAAATGTCTAACAGTGAGCAGGATCTGACTTTTGCTAAAGAAAGCAAGTACCTGTGCTGTCATGTTCTCTGGCTTAAAGGGAAGTCACAACCTTTCCGGGAACTCAGAAATATGAGACTGTTCTAATTTAAAGTTGACTGAAGTATGTGATGTCCAGAGGTATGATTATATCACATTGTTCCGGACTTTAATTTTTCTACTATGTGTGGTGGGTGCTTGTGTTTGTCTGTGTCTGTAGCTTAGTTGTTGTGGATTTACATGTTATTCTGCTTGTGGTAACTATACCATTCTTGCTCACTACATCCGTGAAAGTCTCCTGGACTGGATTTCTGCAAAAAAATCATCAGGTATCTTTATTTTCATTTTAAAATCAACTTTTTGGAAGCTATACCAAGCAAAACATAAGTGAAGCAACTACATCTGACAAACTTGGTGACTCTGGGTCCCGCTGCAATCCACATTTTCGTCTGACCTGCTCCATGATCTGTATGTGGGCTTTTCAGCAACCTGTTTGAATGACAAAGAAGCATACAGACAAAGGGATTTCACATCCTGCATATGTGCAAGCAAAGTTAATCACCTTCAGGAATTTTAACATTTCAGTAACTCTGGACCTCAGCTGTTGATCATTCTTTTGGCTTTTGACTTAACCACCAGGTACCTATCTGCAAGCGACTGGGTGCAACTGACAAGCTACAACAAGGATAAATGGGCATATCATCCTCTATTGCTAACAATCTCCTTGCTCTGGGTCCTTAGATGCCTGCACTGGTCCAAGCTGCATAAGCCTCAGAAGTGTAATTCTATTGACTACAAAGTACAGCAACTGTCTCTTAAACTCCTACTCCTCCTCCTCTTGATATCAGGAAGTGTCCACTCAAATTCTGGCCCTGTCTCCTACAGAACAACAAAGCCTGCCAAAATGGAGGGGGGGCTCAAAATTGCTACCTTAAACATCTGCAGTCTCCTTCCAAAACTGGCCTCCCTTCAAATCTTGCAGCCAACACAACCAGATATCTTTGCCATCATGAAACTTGGCTGACACCTAATACTCGGATCATGCCATCTCTATACAAGGCTACAAGATATTCAGGCTGGTTAGGACCTCAAAAAGGGGTGGGTGTGCAATCTACATAAGACTACCTCACCTGTCTCCCTGGTTCTTACCCCACCACAGAAACCTCAGTGTAACTCCTCCCTATCAAGATACTACTTGTGCCCAAAACAAAGTCCTCACGATTGCTGCTGTCTATATCCCACCAAAAGATCCTGATTCCGCCTACAGGCTGTCCTCCGAGTTAGTAGTACACAACCTTCTGACATCGAACTCCTTCTCCTTGGGGACTTTAATATAAATTGGCTTGCTCCTGATGCAGGGTCAAACAAAGATGCCATCCTAGCAGCAAATTTAACACAAGTGGTAAACTCCCTGCCAGGAAAAACTACAAATCAGGGACCAGCACCCTCATTGACTGGATCTCACCAGCCACCCTACCCGTGATAACCAATGTAAGTGTTCTCCTGACTCGCCTCAGTGATCACTCTCAATAATATGTACCTGACAAATAAGTTTCGTAGTCACTTCCAAAACCATCTATAGCAGAGTCCTACCTTATGGCACCTTACTCATCTCAAGACCTGTCTTAGGCAGATAGACTGGTCCTTGATTTACAAAACTCAAAATGTTGACCTAGCCTTGATTACTTTATTACTACTTTCAACACTGCCTGTGACACCTATGCACCAGTAAAAAGCCAAAATCAAAGCACTCACAAATCTCTGGCTCATGGCAAAGCTATTGGCACAACTCAAAAGTAGGGATCACCTCTGGGCCACTGCAAGAGCTACTGGCACTCTGTCGGACATTCAAAAGTATAAACAGGCTCGCAACCAATGTACTAAACAGATCCGCTTGATGAAGAGCTCCTACTTCAAGAATGCCCTCTCCAACTCCTGGGGCGAAGGGAAATCCTTCTGGGACAACATAAAGAATATCATGGGTCAGCAGTCCAAATCCTCTCCTACAATAATGAATGTGGATGGAACCACTACATTAGACCCAGAGATCATTGCAAACACCCTAAATGATACCTTCACGGACCTTAGTGGTGTCCTCTCATCTGATTTCTTCACTGATGCTGACCCTCTAATTTCTACTTCTACTACTGCCTCTCCAACCAAACCACCCTTCCATTTCAAACTAGTAAAGGCACATGAAGTCTATAAATATGTAAAGAAGGCCATTTCTAAGTCCCGAGCAAGCAGCGACACTATTGACCTTAAACTTCTGTCCCTCACTCTGGAGGAAGTACTGCTCCTCCTCACAAAAATTTTCAATCTTTCCCTCTGCTACAGCCAATTCCCTAGGAAATGGAAGGCTGCAGTTGTCACTCCGGTGCACAAAAGTGGTGATAGGTCACTGCCTGGTAACTATCGCCCGATATCAATACTACCACCTCTCTCTAAGGCCCTTGAACGCTTGGTGGTGGACCAACTTTCAGACTACCTGAAAAGCACAACATCCTATGCACTCAGCAGCATGGATTTAGGAAAGGGCACAGCACATCGACTGCCCTACTTGAATTCTCAGGAGCAATCCACAATGCCATGGACAAAGGAAACCTAACTGGAGCAGTCTACATTGACTTAACCAAGGTATTTGATACAGTTCACCATGGCCTACTTATCAAACAACTTCTATCCCTAGGGCTCTCGCAGGGTCCTGGTGGCTGGGTAAAAAATTACCTTGCTCAGCGCTCTCAATCTGTAAAAGTAGCTGGAGTTCTCTCAGACTCAAAACTGGTTCGCTCAGGAGTTCCCCAGGGATCCATCCTGGGCCCCCTCCTTTTCAGCCTTTTCCTAAACTCCCTCCCCAAATCCTGCCCTGAACAAATAATCCTCTATGCCGACGATGCCGTGATTCTTGCCACTCATAAAGATCCGAACCTCTTACGCCTCAACCTTCAGCATGCTTTTTCCAAAGTTGAGATGTGGTTCCTTGAACATAAGCTGGTTCTAAACCACAAAAAAACTAAATCCATGCTCTTCTCTAACCTGCAAAACAAGAAACGGCAAGTCCCACTCACCATTAATACATACCTGGGAAATACCCTTGAACAAGTGCCAATTTTCAAATATCTTGGAATCAACTTTGATCAAGGCCTAACCTTTGCAACTCACATTGATAGTACAGCAAAAACTATTAATCAGTGAATTGGGATTCTGTATCGGAACCGACAGCTTCTTACCCATTCTGCACTGAGGATTGCCATCCAATCTTCTATCATCTCAGTCGTTGACTATGGCTTAGTTATATACGGATCTGCCACTACTACAGCACTTAGTCGCATTACAACATCCCTAAATAAAGCCTGTCGGCTGCTCACTGGTGCACATCGACGTACCCACACATGTGAACTCTATGCTGACTCAGGTTGGTTGCAACTCTCAAACCGGATAAAGTACCTTACCTGCCTGATGGCGAAAAAATCCACTCTGGGCCTCACTCCACCCTGTATCCAAGACCTGTTATGCCCGAAAGTGCTAGCACCTGCTTTACCAGAAGATCAGAACACCAGCCTCTCAAGTCCCCGATGCCGGACTTCTCAGGGACAAAGATCATTTGCTTATCGTGCCCCCAGCTGGCTAAATGCCCTCAGTACTCATATTACTGCCTCCACCTCTCTAGGTATTTTCAAATCAAGGCTTTTCTCTCACCTTGCCACCTCCAGCTCCTGTGACTGCCCTGATTAAACCTCCTATTTTCTCACTGCCCACCCTGTTCCGTTATTTGACAAAGACATGTTTGGGAAACCTTTTCTCCTGCTATTGTCTGCTCCCCACACCATTCACTTACCCTCTCTGTTCTGGACTTTTTTCCCTATTTGTTTCTCCTAATCTGGCATGACCTCTTTCTTGTAATAATAATGTGATTATTGATATCTCATGTCCTTTTGCACAAGTGATTTGATATGTATTTGTATATGTTTTCTTGCTCTTGACACAACACAAATTGTTGTGTTATCTATGTAACCTTTTGTACTGTACCTAATTGATGTGGAACCTTTGTAAAAGAGCCTCTGGCTTAAAGGTAGTAATTCCTAGAACAATAAACTAAACTAGTACCAGTTGTAGTGATTCGAATGCTGGATGCCATGTTTCATTCAATAAGCACTTCCAAAGTGTGTTTCCAAATGTTTAAGGTATAACTCTAAACGAATGGCTGAGCATGAATGTGGGAGCAAAGGGTGGGTAGAACCCCATCTGGAGTAACCGGTTCAGGACTAAAAGGTTCAGTAAGGGTGCCTGGTTACTTTAGACAAATGGCCAAAGTTCTGAAGAGAATTTCTACCCCCCTGGAGTGAGTTACAGTTTCTTCACTGGTTATGAAGAAGGGTGCTAGTTCGTAGCAAAATGTGTCTTCAGTTGTGGCCAGTGCCACTGGAAGCAATGTTCCATGTCCTGCGCAATGTGGGAATATAAGTCCAAGTGTCCTATGTCCTACTGCAGTGGGAATACAAAGAGTTTCTGTCAGATACAGTCAATATTTGCTGTTCAGCAAGTTCCTAATGCCACAATGTGTAAACCTTGGGGGGGGCCACCCTTGCTTTAGAGAAAATCTTTTGGAATAAAGTCACACTCTGGAACCCTAGCTCTGGTCTGGACAGTTATGTTATTGCTTCCTGTGTGGAGCTGCTGGGTACCCCGCCAGAAGATAGGTCTAGCATAGCCAAGCAAAAATTCTCTCCCCAGGACCTGGTTTTGTAAATACCAAAGAGGTTATTGTTTTTGTACACCCCCACCCCTTGATCTCTAGAAGAATGAGCCTAGAATACATTCCCAAAGCTAGGGGCGGTACCATTTGCATAAATGTTCTGAGTCTGCGCCCAGTTTGGGTGCCAGGGGTAGCTAGCTGTGTAAAGTAGCGGGGGTGGGGTGGTTACATACATAAACTAGTTCTGGATACATTTTTCTAATGATATTTTCAATTGATGTCTTTTACTACTGCAGTTTTTGAAAACGTAATGTTATTTATTACACTGTCCACCACTCGACAATTTGTTTTTTGTGATTTGAAGTCCACCAATAAGCACTTGATATGTCACTTACAGGACTGTAAATAAAGTATCAGTTGTGGCCAACTCTGCCCCCGATGCAGTTTTCTGTGTGAGATGATACGTAGGGGTGTTAGTCCTGATTTCTCATACCTAACTGGGTATAATAAAAAACACCAGACTTATCTTGATGTGTGCACAGCTCTGTTTTGTTATTTTATAGTCATTTTGCTGATTGCACCTTTATTGGTGCTTTATGTGTGCTCAATTTGCTTCTGTTCCTGACAATATTTATGTTGCCTGAAATGAGGGGTGCATATTTTCTGACTGTATCCTGACACAACTGCAGTCAATATCTTTTTTTTTATTTAGAATTCTTGGGCCGATTTGGAAGTCAGCCCTACTCCCCCACCTGCTGGGCTTCTGGGGGCTCCCCCTTCCTATGGACACTGTAGGCAAGCCCTGGCTTACCCCTTCTGGGTTGAGGCCATGGGAGCCCCCCTTCAGCAGACGGCAGAAGCAGTGGGGTATAGGAACAGAACTAATTTGAGTTAAATATTTTATAATATTATTATATTCTTAATTATTATTCTATATCCTTATATTGGCTTAAACATTAAGTCCTATACATGCTTCTGATCAAATTAATGTCTAAATGAATCTTTAAAACAAGGGTAATGCTGCTTAAGGCTCAAATACTAAAATAGAATAATAATGCCAGGAAAAGGGGATACAGCATACATGGTCAACTTCAGAAAAAAAAATGTTCCTAGGATGGTCTGTTTGAATTGAATGGCCTCTTCCAATTAGTAGCAGAAGAGCTTGAAACTTGACATAATTTACAACCTTGTTTTTCAGTACCAGCCAGAGCACGTCTCAGAAGTTAACATAGATTTAGACTGGCTTTAAGAAATTAAGACTTTTATTTATAGAAAATATACAAAAACTCTGATACATTTCAAAATGATACAGGTTATTGAAAATGCATGTACCTGCCCAGTGAGTACGTTTTAAACCCATCAACAAAGAGTATTATGAGCTATTTACAAAAATCTGTAGCCTCAAAACTGTTTAAAATATATTGACAAATGTGGTGTCTGTAGTAAGCTGACCTTGCCACCTTTTCGGTGGAATGAGGGTAAAGTGTTTAATAGAATCAACTAGTCGGATGGATTATAAGCCTCTGGATAACTACATGAGGTCATGGTTCACTTATTATTAACAAAGGAGATCCCTGTCGTAAAGAAGTTTTATTACATTTACACAGTTCTAATTATAGCAGGCATGCCAAAGTAACATCATTTTTTAACAGGGAAAAATGTACTTCTGAAATCTGTAAATACGTTTTAGATATCTATAAAGGAAAACGTTTTATAATGCTTTTATTAATTATAGATTTTATATAAGAATTGACACCATCACGTTTGGTCTCAAATGAATCCTCTCCTTAAGTTGCATCTAAAAATATGAATGTCATATATGTACAGAAGTGCACGTAGATGCAAGAAAGAAAAATAGTTTTATACCAAAAATAGTTTTCAGGATGAGGTCACATTGGAAAAAAATGGCTTAGGAGGGGCTAACAGTAACACCCTCAAAGAGTGCTCAGACCAATCATAACTTGATGGTGATGTTGCCCAGTAAGTGGGACATAAATGGGATGCTGGCAAAGCCAGCTCAGATTTACTTAATTCTTTGGTGTGTGAAGACCTGTATTCAATGTGCTGACAATTTTGAATGAGCTTGGACTTATACTAGGCCCAAAACCTGAAGCCACACCTGCTGGGAACATTACTTGGACTTTAACATTGCCACCGCAAGGAGTGCTAAACCAGCCTGAAAGCCTGCACAACTCTGCCACAGATCCTGCTGCAACTGACTGTTGCAGAAAGGACTTTCTTCCAGTATTGGATTAAGCAAGGCCTATGTTTTGCATACTAAGAATTTGGACTAAAAGTAATGTTTTGGAATTTCTGTTAAAAACCTGAACAAGAGACTGACTTTGGAATTTACCAGCCAGCAAGTCTGCAGTACTGTTGAATAGCAGAGAGTCCAGAGTTGTAGGTTCAAAAGCAGAAATGAACTGAAACAGAAAAGAGTCACAGAGTCCAGTTACCCAAAACAACATTGCTGTCCACAGGGAAAGATCTTTCTACAGACTGTGCTGAACTGCTAAAATCTTGTCTGATTTTTCCCACTAAATCCTGAAGTGACTTTTGATGATTTGTGACGTCAAGCAAGAAGGATCCAGCCTGCATTGCTTCATTGATGTCAAAAGACTGTACAGTTCCAGGTTCAAGGGAAAAATACACCAGACTAAAGCCAAACTCACCACCAAGGACATTTGTCATCCAAAACCAAAAGTTCTCACCAAGACTTTGAAAGCTAAAAAGTAGAAGACCACATCTACAGATAACTAAAACATAAGTATTCCTTTATCTTACTATTAGTACTTACTTGGCTATCTGGGGTGATAACCTAGTGCATTTTAACTCCAAACCTTGGGTTTATGGTTAAGCTTAACTCTAAAGAAAATACCTTTTTTCATACTATAAAGTTTAAGCAACTATCAAATCAAGATAACCTGAAACACTAGTGTAATGAATTGCAAGTTCTCGTAGTAAAAAGGAAAAGGTCATGCTATTTATAAGTATGCTAAAGAAATAGTATAAACTGTCATTTATTATGCTGAATATTGCTTGATTATTTACACTGCTTATTGCTGAATCCAAGTGCATTCTTATAAAAAGTGATATTATAAGCCTTTGTTCCGACAGGGGACTGTGGCAGAGTGGAGGCGTCATGCCTGGGGACTGTTTTTTTTCCTCAAGGCTGGTTAATCAAAGGGTGGGGACATACAGTGATGTCCAGCATCTGCCCTGCCCTCCCCCAGAGAATGGCACCAGCTGCAGCGGTATCCTCAGCCTCTGCTAGGGGTCTGTAAAGCACCGGACACTCTCCCTCCCCCAGGAGAAGGAGAGCAGTCCCTGGGATGCTGAATCCTTCTCTCCCTGGCTTTCCCTCTGACTTCTGGGTCCATTCCCAAACCCAGATTGCAACTGGAAATCCAGCTGCTGTGCTAGTAGGCCAGCTACAACTCCAGTCAATATCTAAACCTTGCCCAAGTTCTGGGTATCAGAATGGGAAATAGTTGAAAAAACTATTGTGCAGTTCTAATGAACTATTGACTGGTTCTTTGTTTTGAACCGGGCAATAGTTAAAAAAAAGTGTATGTCATGTGCCTGGCTCTGGTCCAATCAGAGACCAAGACTTTTTTTCTAACGTTTAATGAAATAAAATGATGCAGTTGTGTTCTATCATATTATGACTATCTTGGCCACCCAGATATGATGCTTTGCTAAACTCCCTTACTAATATGATACCAAGAGAATTGTCACTCAGTGCTATCCTTGTCAATGAGTGTTAGGAATGGGAAATGGTGGCTTTTGCAGCATATGTGGACATGCAACAGGAGCACAGGAAGCTCAGAGGACAAGAATCCTTCTTTCTGGCTGACTCAGAGGCATGGTGGGCTGTGGCACTGGTTCCCACACCAGTGACCCGGGCTCAGGAACAGATCATGGTCACTCAGGGGCTGACAAGGGGAAGGAGGACTAAGCATCCAAAGATAGTTCTCCTTCTTTTGGAAGGGCGGGACAGCATGTGCCACTGCTTGGCATCATTTAGCAGAGGTTAGGTGGTACAGCAGCAGCCATATCTCATGGGGCCAGTCACTAATTGTGAGTGCATGCGGTATCTTTACCTGCATATCTGCACCATGGCATGCACACCAATCTTGAGGAATGGGATGAAAGCAAGGCAGAAAATGTAATCAGCCAGGATGATGCCTGCCAGCCTGCTGCAGGCTCTGCACCTCTACGGGTTACTGGACTGAACTTGGTGAATCCTGGAGACAATGGGTGCTGCAGCTGGGCAAGCTGGGGGCCGGGGGTCTGGTGGTAATGAAGGGGGCATTAATAAAGAATTAAAAAAATTCTGTTTTCAGGCAAGTGTCCTCGGTAATAAAGAATGGGGGTGGAAAAATACAGAGAAAATATATTTTCTGTTTTCCCTGAGGCATCATTAGCTTTGTAAAGCATTAATTTGCACATTGTTCAGAGCTTTTGTCTCTATAATATGGTCAGGGGAAGGGTGGAAGGGAGGGGCAGCTGCAGAATAAGGGGTGCTAGCTGCACATTTGAGCAGACTTGATAGATCTCTAGGCCTTTATCTGCTGGCAAATTTTGTATGTTTGTATGCACTGTATCCCACATTTTGTCTCTTTTCCCATATTAATAACAGTACTGATGACATTATTAGTCACACTAAAAGGGGGTGAGGGGCAAAGAGATGTGGTATACATTTAAAAACTGTACTTAAATGCTTTCTATTATTCCAGATGGCACAATCATCTGTGAGCAAGGAAGCTCTGAATGGGTTCCCCAAATGCTCTGCTGAATCATTAATCATCACATTGACTGAAGATGTGCTAACTAAGTGTTCCTGGAGCGTACCATACCGAACAGCAATCAGATCTGAAAGCATCTCTCAACGCTGATCTACAGAAATCTGTTTTCCAGAAACTCCCTAATCCCCAAAGAGGTATACACCTAAGCCTGACATTAAAGCCCTCCGCTCGGATTGTATCATGGGCCTTTTCAGTGTCTAGGAATGCCACAGCTAAACATTCCTTACATACAAAGAATTTCTTGACCTCATGGTCCAACCACAATTATATAAGCAATAATACACTTGCCAGTTGCCACTGCCAAAATCACTTCATTCTGCACACTACGTAACAAATCATCTTTATCCAAATACAAAAGCGTACTCTTCACAGCTGTTTCTATAATGTTTAACTAAAAAGCAGATGTTAATAGAAGTTAGTCACTAAGATAATGGACTAGAACGGGGCATTTTCTGGCTTCTCACTAGGTACAACAGTAACCCTTACCCACTTGCTAGGAAACACCCCACAAAGTCCTAGAATGCATCAAAAAAGGCAGATATATAATGTCATAAACTGAAATGTACTCTGTGTAGTCTTCTTAGAATCATGACCATGTGATGTCAGCTAAGTTACTGTTGTGTTGCTGTTGACAGGTTTACCAGGTGGAACAGTTTTGGCCCGGAGATGTACACCAGTACATATCCGCAGGCTTCGAATAAAGTTGAGTTAAAAAAAAGACCAGTATCACGTTCAAGTAAAGAGTGTGGAAAACATTCCAGCATTCCCATTTGGTATATGCCTTAGTCGCAGTTTTCTTTCTGTGTACTGTGTGCCCCTCTCTTTTCATTTTATGTCTGCCTGGTCTTTAAAATGATCCCTGCATGTAGTCCCCATCACAACACTCTAGTTGTTCTTCACTCATACCTTACCGAATGTGTTGTACAAGGCTCTACAGGTGACCAAACCTCTGCTTTATCTAGAGTTTGATAATTGAGGAAGTGGTTACAAACATGAAATTCTGCCCTGCAGTAGGTTGCAGGCAGTGTGTGTCTGTGTGTGTGGTCTTTTGGGCTAGAACACATGGGTGTAGGAATGCATACTCCATGTAAGCCACAACTCACAAATTTCTTGGAGATGGGTCGGCATTTTCGGCCTGACCACTGATTTTGGTTACTCCAACTGTTCGATATCCACCCCTACTGGTGTTAAAATATAAGCAATAATGTATGGGTGACTATACACAACATGACTGTGTTTCCATCAAGGGTTGAGATAAGCTTCCACTTGCATACTGTGTGACCCTGAGCAAGTCACTTAACTTCCTTGTGCTCCCAGGTCGCTCCTGTAAAAAAGCTTTCAGCTTAGTGTGCTACTTCTGGTTAAACAACTAATTAACAGCATATGGACCTCAAGAGTGAAGCTCGAGAGGTCCATGATGTTATCTCGACCCAGAGATGAAAACACAAGGCAAGTTGTTTATGCTCACACATATTTTTTTTATTTAATTAACAGCCAGCATTTTTTATGTATAGATGACACTTTTATTCTGCATTACAATCACCCAGCTGATATTTTCGATTATAACCGGGAGATTGTAATCAACGCCTGTCAATCCAGCTTGTGCTAACCTCAGCATGATCTAAGTAACCCACTCTCAATCGCTTGAACGGACTTCCTCACAGGGAGAGCACTCAGCTAGAAACATTAGAAAACCTCAGAAAACCACATCAAAACACAGAAAATAAAACTGTCATCCTGTAAAGAAAAAAAGAAAAGAAGTGTGGAATCCAAACATGCTGGCCCTTAATTAAATAAAATAATATACGGGTGGGTGGGTGCAAACCAGAATTTTACACACAGCAGTACTTACTTCCACCGCTTGTCTGCCCCTCCTCTCCTCACCCCTGTCCTCCCTATACACCCTCGTCACTACTGCTACCCTTCTGTCCCCTTTCCTCCCCCACATCCGTAGGTCCCTCTGCCCCCTCTTCTTTCTCCCCTGTCTCTGTTCCTAGAGTCTTACTATGAAAGTTATCGCCTTGTAAGAATTTGCACAGTGTATTGTAATTTCCTTACCCTATCTCCTTACCACCCCGCCTACCACACACCCCTCTCATTTTCCCATTCTTATCCCAAATGTTACCATGAATGTGTTGAGCTGTTCTGAAATTGCACAGCATATGGTTGCTACAATTCTACTGAACCCGAAACCATTGTAATTGTATGCTGTTATTGCTTATAACCTGTACCATCTGCTATTATCTTTTGTCTTTGCTCTTGTACATATTACCTTGTACAACCATGTCCATCTATTGTATACTTTACACCGCTACCATGAGTGGACGTGCATTGTACTGTACTCTTGTGTGTGCTATTTGTATCTGTTACTGTTGTTGTCACCTTGTGGCCTGGATCGTGACTGAAAATGGTCCTCTGGTTCAGTGCACCCACCTGGTTACCAAAGATATAAATAAATAAATAAATAAATAAACACTCTCAGTGTGGAATGCTTGTGTAAACCCCTTGGGCTTTGCCGTCGTGCTTTATGTAGCATCCCACACCTCGGGTGTATGTAAAATTCTGGTTTCACACACCCACCCATACATTATTCTATATTTTACACTATATGGTTCTGTAGAGGGAACTAGCAAGTGGCACTGAGCGGCAGTACAGAAAGAGAGAGAGAGAGAAAGAGAGCGTGCTGAGGAGCAGTTTTGCAGAGTAAACACTTCCTATATGTCAAAAAGATGTAATCTCCTCCCGTATAAAGAGAGAGTGAGGGAAGGCCAGTACAGAGAAAGTGAATGTGCCGAGGAGTGGCTCTGCCTAGTAAGTGCTACTGCGCTCTAAGAGGAATCCCCCTCACAAAAGCTGTGGGAGGGCCTTGTGAACTGCAGTTGCGGTCACAAAGGCAGGATGTAGCCTGTACAAGTTGCACTCAGTGAAAACAAAAGTAGATGCCAGGCCGGAGTCAGTGCGAGCAGGTACACAAGTGCACTGATAATAGAACTTGTGAAACAACTTTCAGAAACGTGCATAACAGAACATGCGCAACAACCTTTGAGTAGCCACTGACTTCCATACATAATAAGCCCTAACCCTTTACTATATGATTGTTCTGCACCGTTATAAAACTAAGTAATATGGGATGTACAAGGGGTCTGGGTACAAATATGGGTATGTTTACAGTGGGGCAGGGGTGGCAAAGAGGCACCAAAGAGTTCTTGCTTACACATTTTATTTTCCTAGTTATGCCACTGAGAGCACCAGCCAGGAAACCATAAGACTCAGGATCAAATTCTACCAGATCCACTCACACACTGTGACCCTGTACACACTGAGCAAAGTATTTAAAAAAATGTTTAAAAAAATATGTTGGATACCATGTCATAGCACGGTTGACAGAGTGTCCACACTGTGCTCTGATACCGTACTAGCCAGAGTGAGTTCCCAGGTATGACGGCAGCACCAGCACAAGATATTGTGAGTACCGCAATACATGCTGGGATACTCGTGATCCGGCATCAGTGTGGATCATGGTAAAAAGAAGAGTGCTTGAATCAGGAGCTCTTTGGGAGCTCAAGCGTATGTGAGATTTGTTTTTGTTTACATCCTACAGGGTTAAAAAACAATTTTTGTTTCATGTAGGGTTGCCTTAACTCATGTTAAAGCACAGATCATGTCCACACTGTTGTCAACACAGGTTAAGGCAACTGTGTTTGTCTAAATTGTGCTCAAGCCTGGGGGAGATTTCTATCCTGCCCATTACCCTACTCTACTCTTGCATGAATATATGTGATCTCCTCATAGGACATAATAGTAGCAAGGTGCCACACTACATTGTGTAAATGTCCGTATTCTGGACTGTAGAATAACCTTTATAATTCACAGTGGTGCATCATTCCCCACTAATGAACTGTAAATTTAATCCCTGACAAGACACGTGTACAGAGGAATCCTAGAGTAATATGGGATAATATGTGCACAGCTGCGTATTGCAAGTTCTTTCACACACATCTGAGGTGTGCGAAAAAAGAGTGATTCTCATCTTCACATGTCTTATTTTATATAATGTGTTGGTTTGCAGAGTTTATTAATACTGCAAAATTTTTGTAGTACTCTCAAGTCTGCAGCCACTTGCACATCACCAGTTTAGTGTGAAGTTAAATGTTACTTCTAATTATGCCACTGGTGTGGGTCTTGGTGGTGGACTGTTGTGGAAGCTATTAGTTTTGGCATTTTGCAGCTCCAGAATGAATGATGAGGCTGACTGATTGAACAAGAGGCTGGAGACATGTGGGCAGCTGCAGATTTGCGAATATAGAGGTGAGGCAAACGTAAAAACAAACTCCAAAAGATTGATTCAAAAGCAATTACTGCATTTCTTCCTATTCACCCACATATCCTTTGTTGTTTAGGCTAGCTGGTCGGATCTCTTCTTTCCTCTCAGCTCTTCCTCTTAGATGGCCTACCACAAATGCCCCAAACTGTCAGCATGTTACAGAACATGTCCATATGTTGCAAATGAGACAGACCTTTCAAAGTAGCACCAAGGCATCCAAGTCTTCTTGCTCAGATGCATCGTGGCTGATGTATCAGGGAGACATATAGAAATATAATATGTGTCCTCGATGCTCCAGCTGATATTACAGCCCCTTGACTATAGGCTATCATTTCTAGTTTCAGTGCATCCCTCTAGGATCTAGGACTTCAGTGAATGTGAGGTTTGTAGTCAGGCACCAGCACACGAAAAAGACGAGTACACAACAGAATGCATATTAGTCTAATTGTACACCACCTACATTAAGGCAGCAGTGCAGTTGTGCAGATAGCCCTGCTGTAAAATTTGGCAGTCAGTCAATGGTTGTATTTCAGAAAGCTTGCCATTCACTTTGGGGTGTTGTCCACCCCCCCCCCCCCCAGCTGTGTAAGAAATAATACAATTGAAAAAAAGGGAAGACGAGAGAGGGAATTATTAGGCTGATGAAGAAGGGCAAGGTAATAGAAGAGGGTGATGAGCAGACGGCAGCCAAGGATAGTGGGCCCTTGCCTGACAGCGGCATAAAAGCCGCTGTAAGAAGGATCTCAGAAATGGGGCAGGTGTTAATTATGGGAGAAAGGGTAAGAAAAGGGCTTGCAGCCCTGCAAATAGATAAAGCTCCATGGCCAGATGAACGTATCCAAGGGTGCTCGAGAACTGGTATTGCAACTAGCTGAAACCCTGGCAAGGCTTATTATATAATGGCAAGAAAGAATCCTGGATTCTAATTGGTCAGTGTGTGCCTGAGACGGTGATGATATTGCAGAATAACATCAGTGCCATTGATTAGCATTAGCTTTGCTTGCTGTCATCATGGAGCACCTTTAGCTTTTTTTTTTCTCTTCTCTTAAGAAACTCACTAAAAATCTACTAAAAACATTTTTAAAATGTTTTTTTTTTTATTTTGTATAACAATGAACAATTAACCATTGTATAATAGCAATAAGGCACTCCAGGGTGTGTGTTATTGTGTAATAATGTCACTCCTGGGGTGGTGGAAGCCTCGTGCTTCAATGCACCCCAGGAGTGACGTTATTACACAATAACACACACCCTGTTGTGCCTTATTGCCTAATTAATAACTTGCTACAGTTAGGGGTGGTTCTGAAAGACTGGCAGGCAGAGGATGTAGTTCTGCTCCACAAGGGAGGAGGCAAGGAGCAACCTGGAAACGAGAGACCAGTTAGTCATACCTCCATAGCAGATAATCTAATGGAGATAATAGTAAAAGAGGATCTAGCAGACTACCTGGAGAGAAATAGGTTTCGGGATGGTAAGCAGCACAGGTATGTGGCAGGGAGGTCTTATCAGACCAACCCAGTAGTGCTCTTTGACAACGCTAACCAGGGCAGTGGATTGGGGAAAAGCAGTGGATCAAGCTCCTTCGACTTCAGCAAGGCATTTGGCTCTGTGCCACACAGAAGGTTGCTAAAGAAGTCAGAGGAGCTGGGTGCAGCGAAGGACGTAACTAGATGGGTAGGAAGCTGGCAGGGTGGAGACAGCGGAGGGTGGTGGTAAACAGGGTCAAGTCCAGGGAGAGGGAGGGAGGTCATGAGTAGGGTGCCACATGGTTCAGTCCTAGGGCTGGTCTTTTCATCAGTTTATCAGTGACATAGAAGAAGAAGAAGAAGAAATACAGGGCAAGTTGTGTCTCTTCACAGATGACATTAAGCCCTCTGGCAGGGTAGGCAGCAAGGGCTAGGGTAGGGAGTTGTAATGGGACTTGAAAAGGTTTGAGTTGTGGTCCAAAGTCTGGCCATTGAAACTCAGCATCAAGAAGTAAAAAGTGATGCTCATAGGGAACAAGTACCCCAGGAGTGAATATTGGATGGAAGGGGTTAAGCTGGATACTGCATCTAAGGAACGGGACCTGGGAATCATCATAAGCAACTCCCTAAAAAATCGAGCCAATGTAACCAGGTTTACAGCAAGTCAATACAAATGTTGGGGTGTACTGGTAGGGGGTCGACAGCAGGAGGGAAGAGGTGATACTACTTCTCAACATATCACTGGTGAGGGCTTATCTGGAATACTGTGCCCAGTTCTGGAGTCCCCACCTAAGAAATTACAAAAACAGGTTAGTGACAGTGCAGTGTAAGTTAACTAAAATGATTCATGGCAAGCATGGTAGATCCTATGAGGCTCGGCTTAAGGCTCTGAGCATGTACAGAGACCAGAAGGGAGAAGGGCGATATGATAGAGACCTTTCTGCTTCTGAAAGGAATGAACAAGATGGACTGAGAGGAAATTTTCAGCAGGATTGGCAAATCAAGAACATGAGGACATAAGTGTGAGCTAGCTGGGGAGAGAGTCAGGAGGAACGTGAGAATGTTTTATTTTACAGAGAGATAGCGGTTCAGCCTAACAGCAGAGGAGGTGGGTGCAAGAACCATTAATAGATTCAAATACAGCTGGGACCAGGTAAAAAGCTTAATAATTACACAGGAGGAAGCAGTAGGGCAAGCGTTTGTGTGTGTGTGGGGGGGGGCAGCGAGGGCAATAACTACAACTAGACAACAGGTCCTGAGGTAGTATACGGTAACACAGGACAGACTGCGTGGACCAATTGTCTTTCTCTGCCGACATTCTTATGTTTCAAAATAAGATCATAGGTCCATATTCACGAAGCAGTTTTGCAGGGCAAAGTTTTTAATTTTTTTATTTTATCTGGTTAGCCACTTCCAACACTCCGCTCTTTCAGGCCATTCCCCTTGGATGCCTCTACTGCCTGCCAGACTCACTGCCCTTATCCTAGAGCCATCTACAGCCAACCACAGGTCCCTACTAGCCCACCACTAGTTCACTATTTCTCTGATGGGGGGCTCTGCCTATTCTACTGCTGTCCCTGGTTAAGCTAGAGCCTCGGGGACTACAGAAACTGTATCAATTGAACTTTCAGGACTGCCCCAGATTCTGTTAAAATTTCAGGATTCAGCTGAAACTGTGCATATTTTAAAGTTTAATTTGTTCCTGGGTTCTGTAGCCACAGTGTAATCTTTAACCTTTGAGCTGTCCCTGGTTAAATTTTGAATTATCTGGGTTTCTCCCACAGCCCCTGCACTGCTTGGAGGCCTGGTTCACCAACCCCACAGTCTCCAGCTGGGACTCCTTCATGAAACCCTCTCCCCATTCAGCTCTGACCCACCCCTGTTCCATTAATCCTTTGTTTTCAACCCATGTTGTATCTTTTGCCCTCCTCCCTGCTCCCTATTTAATTCTTTATTTTCTCCCTTTCTCCAGGGAGATCAAGCCCCTGACTAGGCGACTACCTCAACAGAACTGCACCAGCAGTCAAAAGATTTCCCTTGGCTGCTTAGACATTTGCATTTTTGAAATTGGCACCCAAATGGATTCAGGACAGCTGCCTGTAATATAAGTTTGTACTGCTGCCCGAGCTGCTCCAGCTGCTTCCTTCTGCCTTGATTTCTGGCATGCCCACCCATTACCACCCCCCCGACCTCTGTTAAATGCTCTGCTTGACCCACCCCCTCTTCTTTTAGTCACCCAGTTCCCTCCCCTTGCATATTTGATCCATATAGGAAGTATCATCCCCTGGTCTCTGACCTCCACAACACTAGATACCCAGTCCCCTCCTTCTTAAAGGAGTAATAACCCAACAAACATCAAAAGTTGCCCCACTTAAAGGTGTATACCGCTTTAAAGGGGTAATAACCCTGTAAACATCAAAAGTCATCCCACTTAAGTGTATTCAATAATGATGTTCTTTTACTGCACCAAGGGGCTACTTGTCTGCTGGTCCCTCTTGCTCCATATTCAACTTGATGTAGCAGATGCAGTCACCATACACACATCAGCCCTTACCAATGACCTCTTGTTTCTCCACAAACTTAATTACATGCCCCACACTTCATTTGTGCCCCTACCACACCCAGGACATCTGGTCCTAGCCCGGCATGGAAGACCATCCTTCTTGCACATCATTCCAAAAATATACATAAATCACCTTTCCTCCGCCCTCCATCAATTCAATCTCCCTTCTGTCTCCTACTATTATCAGGTGACACTGAATTAAATCCTGGACCCAATCTGAGATCTAAGCCTGAACTCTCTCTACTAAACCTAAATCTAACCTCCTAAAGTCTTGCCTACATGATTTGACATGAAAAGACTCAAAATAGCCCTCTTGAACGTACAAAGCAACAGAGGTAAAATGGCAGAACTGGAAGTCTGGGCTCAGCATTACAAGCCTGATGTCCTATGTGTAACTGAATCATGACTAAAACCCACCATCTGGGCCCAGAAGAACAACCTTACCTGGCTACTCCTCATTCCGCCTTGATCAACTCTCCAAGAGGAGAGGGGGTGTCCTGATTTGCACTAGGGCAGAATTAGCTGTCACTGAGCTATCAGACTTAAATAGAGCATCTATTTATCATGGTTACCCTTGGCCAAGTTAAAAACATAACCATTGGTTGCATTTACCTACCACCTAAACTTGCATCAACCTACTATGTTCAATTCTTTACTAGCCTGGACACCCTCCCTCATAACGACATCATACTCTGTGGAGACTTCAACCTTGACTGGTTAGGACCCCACAGAATGCAGTACCAAACTGCCCTATTGGACGCCAAATTAGAGCAACTACTGGAACAACAAACTAGGCTAAACACAAAGTCAGGCAGGCACATTCTATTAGATTGGATGCTTACTAACAACTCAACTTTTATTAAGTCCTGCTGGAGTCCCCCTGACATTCTAAGTGACCATTCCCCGACGTTCTGCATCTGGAAGAATAATGCACTGCACCCCCTCTCCAAAAATCCATAAGCCTAGGGACCTAGCAAATTTTGATCCAGTCGCCTACCGACAAAGTATTGCTTCAGTCAACTGGTCCCCCATAACCACCCTCCCAGACATAAATCAGGCATTAGAATATCTAATTAATACACTTACCTCCATCCTTGACTCCCATGCCCCTTTCAAATCAAGAAGATCTAAAGGTGTTCACTTCTCTTGGCTCACCCAGGAACTGAGGCACCTCATGCGCTCCCAGGACAAAGCCTGGAAAGCCTACAAATGCTCTGGACTTCAGTCAGATTGGCAATCCTATCGACAGCTATGCAATACATGCAAATCAAAAATCTCCAAGTCCAAAAGGGAGCATCTTTGCTCCCAGCAGGTAACATACCTAGCCAACCCTAAATGCTTTTGGAAGCAAATCAATGCCCTCCTTAAGGATAACAAACTGGTCATCCCAAAAGCATGTCTGCAAAAGGCTCTGTACTATACTCGCACTTGGAGATAGCTACAAGAATAAAACTCTCCTACACTGACCTTGATCCCTACAAGGCTGGCCTTCCAGCCTTGCACCCAGTATTACTCAAGCTGCGCCCAGAAGCCCACCACCTTCAATTTTGTATAAAACTCACTTCGTGGAAAGAGGTCCTCAAACTATTTATGGGTCTCAGCCCTGACGGTTCACCAGGATTTGACTCTCTCCCACCAAAATTTCTTAAATTAGGTGCACCTGCACTTGCTCACCCAATCACCATACTGATAAACAGAGCCTTCCTTTTTTTTATTGCAAACTATAAAGACAAGCTTGTACAAACATATCAGCAATGAATACAGACCCCTAAATACATATAGATATAACTTCCAATACAAATATAAGTTTATAAGAAAACTCTACATCACAAATACATATTACACATAAATATAGTTATAGATATGGTGTCCTCAATGATTATATGTATTATTTGGCTTGCTGACATATAGTAAATTCTTTCCATTCTATGTATCCCTATCATTAACCACATATTGGTATCTGGAGAAATACTATCTTTCCATCTCTGAAGAATGCATTTGTAAGCTGTAATTATGCTGATCCTAACCTGCTTTGCTTTACTTTCTGACATTCGAGTGAATGGTCTGCCTTGGGCCATTAACATCCAAAATTCTTGCTTTTTAAGCAAGAAACCAGCTGCTCTAGAGAGTAGATCTAAAATATACTTCCAAAGCAAATTCAGGTGAGGGCAACCTATAAGCATATGTTCTAATGACCTAAAATTCCCACATCTGGGGCATTCATCTTTAATATTAGGATTACGGAGGTTCAGCCTATGGGGTGTAAAGTAAACTCTATTAATAATATTAAAATTAATTTGCTGTAACCTTATGGACCGTAGGTCTGTCGCCTTTACATCAATAGCCTTTTTCCACGCTAAATCTGAAATAACCTTATTTGTTTTTTTATTCCATTTAATTTTTAGTTGATCCACATATTCATTATTTTTGGGAGCAGCCAATTATATATCGATAAAATAATTTTCTTTGAGCTGGGTAAATTTATATGGGCCAAACTATCCTGTAGTTCCTTATCACCAGATTTCAATATGTTTTTATTTGTATAATCTCTTACCTGCAGGTAAGCATAAAACTGATTATTAGGAATCTGGAACTGATTTCTAATGGTCTCAAATTCTACACATATATTATTTTTTATAAACTGCCCCATTATTGAAAGACCCTTCCGATGCCATTCCCTGAAAACTATATCATTTGTTGAGGGGGGAAATATATTATACAATAATGGCGTATAAATTGAGCTCTTGAGAATAATGTTCTTAAATTTATATGCTAAGCACCATATAGAAATATCTGAATATGCAGTGCTTAATAATTTTTATGTGCAGCATTATTATGGTCATTAAATAAATGAAATTTCATATCATGATATATTGAATGTCTGTATTCTTCTGAATTTACGCTATCTGAACTATCTCCTTTAAACCAGCTGTATAGTGTAGCCAAATTAGCTGCCCAATAATAACTTTTAAAATTAGGTAAGGATAACCCACCTTCTGGTTTGTTAACGTATAATTTTGACATTTTTAACCGTGGTTTCTTACCTTTCCACAAAAATCTTTTGACCGATTCCTCTAGATGTTTAAAAAAGGAATCTGGCACCAGAATAGGGATATTCTGGAACACGAACATCAATTTCGGTAGGACTGACATTTTTATTGTATTTACCCTTCCTATTAACGTGGATGGCAACGACTTCCAATGTTTCAAGTCCTTATCAATTTTATCTTTTAATGGCAAAAAATGCAATGAAAAAAGATTTTTCCCTTCCTGGTCAATTTGAATACCCAAGTAATTGATCACTTTGACTCTTCTAATATTATACCCCTGGGGTACAATGAAAGGGTTACTATGCTGGGGAGATTCCATTATTACTGATTTAGCCCAGTTTATAGTAAACCCTGAGATCTTACCGAAAACCTCCAGTAACTGAGTCTAAATTACAAATGACTGGTTCAAATTTGATGAATACAGAATTGCACTATCTGCATACAGTCCTACCTGGTGTTCAATCATTGCTATTCTAATACTTTCATATCCCTTATGCTGCCATACAGCCAAAGCCAGAGGTTCAACTGCAAGTGCAAAGATTAAGGGAGATAAAAGACACCCTTGCCTTGTTCCTTCTTGAAGACAGAAACTTGGAGAAATGTTATTGTTAGATTTGATTCTCGCCACCAGGCCTGAGTACAGCACCAATATCCATTTCCTAAATCCCGGACCAAACCTGAATCTGCCCAGGATTTCCATAATATATGGCCACTCAATTTGATCGAAAGCTTTTTCAGCATCTAACATTAATAATGATATTGCACTTGATATCTGCAACAAACGTGCACTTTGGCTTAATTCTGTGGGAGGTGAAACTAACTACTCTTGGTAATTGCTTTTTATTCACATATTTATTTAGTGTTTAACCAAGAAGGGGCTTGCAAACTCTGTTTATCTTGTTAGTAACTTCAAAAGGATTTAAATACTGCATTTGGGTAGGTCCTTGGAGGTAGCTAGATTGTCTACTAGGATTTTCTGACAGTTAAACTATTTTTAAATGAATTACAGGTGGCTGAGGAGTTGAAAAAGAAACTTGCAAACTCTGCTTATCTTGGAAGTAACTTCATAAGTGTTTGAATACTGCATTTTGGTTGTCCCTTGGGGGTAGCTGGATTGACTACTAGGATTTTGGGACAGAAACTATTTTTAAATAATTTACTGGTGCATAGGAGTTTGTGATAGTTAAAATATTTTTAACAAAGTTACTGGGGTTAAGGAGTGGTCATAGCAAACGTTTGTTTGTTACAATTCTTAACATTTTCAGTGCAGGAAGAGTTTACAGCACAGCTGACTTATTTGGGGGCTGACAGCTTTCAGAGCACAAACCACCAGGCCTGTTTTGGGGCTGGGGAGGATTACCTGTGTCTGACTTGGATGTGGATTTTCTCTGTTTGATTAGCAGGGTATTTTCTCTGTCAAATTGTTGTGTAGGGCATCTTGCTGACAGAAAGGCACTCATTGCAGCAGTGGGTCAGAGCTTTTAGCTGATTGTTTTGTGAGGGCACAGTTTAGCCCAACCCCTTCCCACCCTCACCCCACCCACCCTCGGAAATAGTTCCTTCTACCTGGGGTTCTGACATCATTTCCTCAAGAGTGCAAGGTGCATATCACTGTCATATCCTCTCTAGCACACTGCACTGACAAAAAAAGCATACACATTGTATAATATAAATATATATATATTTCTATATTACAAACCAATCACACACACACCAAAAAAAAAAAAAATGTGGGGAGTAGTGCAATGTAATGGCTGTGGGGCAGCAGTGTTCCGGGAGTCTTTCTGGAGGCTGAGATGCTGCCCTATTTGCAGACAACTCTCTGCCCTGAGGGAGGAAGTTGCCCGTCTTCAGGCCACACTGGACAGTAGTAAGGGGACCTTCCTCCAGGCCACACTGGACGGTAGGAAGGGAACCTCCCCCATCCAGGGAGCACCAGAGCCACCACCACTACCTCAGAGGTTGCGAAGAAAGCACAGCAGTTGGACCACAGTGGTTTCAGGGAGGGTGAGGATGGTGGAACAGAGGCACACCCAGTCAGTTGTTCCACACCACAATCCATACACCATTCTGGGGGAGCAAAGCTCCCCTATGGATGCACCTGCAGAGGAGATTAAGGAGGCTGAGGACAACTGTCACAAGGGAGGCCCACAGGAAGGAGGCAGAGGACACCACAAGGAAAGGAAGCAGCTCCTGGTGGGGGACTCAATTATTAGGGGGATAGAACTGGGGGGAGCAGGGAAAACTGAAGTAAGGTGCCTGCCTGGTGCCATGGCTTGGAGAGACAGGAAGCGCATCCTCAGGATCATGAGAACAGCTGCACAGGAATCTGAGCTGGACGTCATTGTCCACCTAGGGACAAATGACTTGGCTAATCATGAGATTAGAGCAGTGCAGAAGGATTTTGTAGAATTGGGGAGGGGCCTAAGACAAGTAGCACACGCAATATCCTTCTCTGAGGTGCTGCCAGTCAATGGCATGAGTGAAGCGAGGGTACTTTGCACCATGCAGTTTAATGAATGGTTGAAAAAATGGTGTGGGGCACAGGGGTTTGGCTTCATTGGGGACTGGGGTTCCACCTGGAGGGACACCAGCCTATACTGGCAGGATGGTCTGCATCTGTCCAGGAAGGGAACAAGTCTTTTGAGCAATCGGTTTAAAGGCTTCATTGGCAAGCTTTTAAACTAGTCAAGGGGGGAGGCACTGATAAACAGCAGGAAAATCCCAGCCTCCCTACAAAAACAGGGTACTAAATGAGAAAAAGACCAAGTAGACAGGTCAGTGGAGGATGCTGCAAAAGAAGGTAAAGCCATCAAAAATGGAGAGCAATGAGTACCAATGCCTGTAGTCTGAGTAACAAGCTTCCTGAATTAGTGGCCTTGATGGAGGAGGAACATCT
Organism: Neoceratodus forsteri; assembly: GCA_016271365.2. NCBI lineage: Eukaryota > Metazoa > Chordata > Ceratodontiformes > Ceratodontidae > Neoceratodus > Neoceratodus forsteri. The sequence goes on from CM057451.1 coordinate 1,104,296,390, forward strand.
GGATATCGTGGCAGTCACAGAAACATGGTACACAAACCATGACTGGGACATAAACATACCAGGATACACTATCTATAGGAGGACAGGAGGGTAAAGAGGAGGAGGAGTAGCTCTTTACATAAGGGAAGGAATCAAGGCAACAGAACAAAAGGGAAAACAGGGAGGAGAAGAAGCACTGTGGGTAAATTGAGACCGCAATGGCACCACAATCCACACAGGGGTTACAGACCTCTTCTCAGGGGAGGAAATGGACAAGGAAATGATAGAAAGAATACTTAGAATGGCAGAAAAGGGGAGATATTGCTGATGGGTGATCTGAATATGCCAGATGTTAACTGGAATGCAGTTGCAGCAGCCACTTCAAAGAGTGGGGTTATTCTAGATGCCCTACAAGGGCATGCCTTAGACAACTAGTATTGGAGCCCACTCGAAGGGAGCAGTCTTAGACCTGGTTCTCTCAAATGGAGATGGAGAGAGGATCACAGATGTAGAAGTGGGTAGCCATCTGGGAACTAGCGACCATCGAACAGTATGGTTCACAATAAACACAGCAATAGAGTCAAGCCATACAAAGGCAAAAGCACTGGACTTTAGGAGGGCTGACTTTGCCAAAATGGGTGAGTGCCTAAGGAATACACTAGCAAATGGGCAGGAAGGAGGGTGGAAGAACAATGGGGAATAATAAAAACTGCCATCACAGAGGTAACAAGCCTTTGTGTGAAGCAAATTAACAAACGAAATGATGTAAGAAACCACTATGGTTCTCAAAGGAAGTGGCAGTGAAGGTTCAAGAGAAAAGAGAGCATTCAGGAAGTACAAGGAATCACAGAAGGAGCAGGACAGGGAACTGCATCAGTTAAAGCAAAAGAAGCTGGAAGGCAGTCAGAACAGCAAAGGCCCAAACCGAGAAAAGATAGCCAACTCTGTTAAGAAGGGGATAAAACCTTTATAGGTACATCAGGGAGCGAAGGAAGACCAAGGGAGGGCTAGTGAGGCTTAATAAAGAGGAGGAGGGTGGGCAGAGGGTGACTGTGAAAAGGCAGAGATACTAAACAAATATTTTGCTCAGTATTTACCAAGGAAGTGGGGAGGTACCTAAAACAAACAGTAGAAACACTCTGGATACAGAAGTTGATACCAGCCCATTTACAGAAGAAAGGGTTCTGAAAGAACTCTTAAAACTGAAGGTGGATAAAGCAATGGGGCCTGATGGGATTCATCCCAGAATTCTAAAAAGAACTAATGAGAACTAGTGACACCACTGCCTACCCTCTTTAACAAATCATGGGAGGATGGGGTGGTACCGAGGACTGGAGAAGGGCAGATGTGATTCCCTTCACAAAAGTGGGAGCAAGGCAGAAGCAGAAAACTACAGACCTGTTAGTTTAACCTCAGTGGTAGGGAAAATGATGGAATCACTTCTGAAGGAAAGAATTGCTGAGTATCTAGAGGCCAGAGGGGCTCAGGACCCAAGGCAGCATGGATTCACAGCGGAAGGTCATGCCAGACAAATCTGATAGATTTCTTTGACTGGGTGACCAAAGTAGTAGATCAGGGAGGGGCTGTGGACATGGCCTACCTAGACTTCAGCAAGGCATTTGACACAGTCCCACACAAAAGATTAATATACAAGTTAGCCAGCCTGGGAGTGAGTCCCAAGATGACAGCCTGGGTAAAAAATTGGCTGGAGAATAGGACACAGAGGTAATAGTAAATGGAGTCCACTCTGAAGAAAGGGGGTTACTAGTGGGTACCACCGGTTCAGTATTAGGACCAGTCCTCTTCAATGTCTTTATAAGCGATATTGCAGAGGGACTGGAAGGAAAATATGTCTCTTTGCAGATGACACAAAGATCTGCAACAGAGTTGATGCACAGGTGGGTGGAAAGGATGAGAAGGACTTGCAAGGTTAGAGGAATGGTCAAATGTATGGCAGCTTAGATTCAATGCTAAGAAGTGCAAGGTAATGCACCTGGGAAACAAAAACCCAGGGGAAGAGTACACAATGCGGGGTGAGATACTAACAACAACAAAAATGGAAAGGGACCTGGGGGTAGTCATATCAGATGACCTAAAGGTGGGCAAGCAATGTGAGAGGGCAGCAAGGAGGGCTGGGGGGATACTGGGATGTATAGGGAGAGGCATCACCAGCAGAAAATAGGAAGCTATTATCCCTCTGTACAGACAGTTGGTGAGACCCCATCTGGAGTACTGCGTGCAGTTCTGGAGACCCAGTCTCCGCAAGGATATAGACAGAATGGAGGCTGTCCAGAGGAGGGCAACTAAAATGGTGCAGGGCCTGCACCGGAAGACATATGAAGAGAGACTTACGGAGCTGAATATGTATAGCCTCGAGGAAAGGAGAGAGAGGGGGGACATGATAGAAACTTTCAAGTATCTCAAGGAATCAACAAAGTCCAAGAGGGTAGCATCTTTCAAAAAGAGGTGTGCAAGAACAAGGGGCACAATGTGAAGATAGAAGGGGGGCGGCTCAGAGGTAATTTAAGGAAGTATTTTTTCACAGAGAGGGTTGTGGATGCATGGAATGGCCTTCCGGAGGAGGTTGTGGAGTCAAAAACAGTGGTGGAATTCAAGCATGCATGGGACAGTCATAAGGCAATTCTAGGGGGTAGGGGTAGGAAGAAGTAGGCTGCTGGTTACTAGGATCTGCAGCTTATCCGTTAGGTAGGGAAATGGGCAGACTGGGTGGGCCAAGCGGTCCTTATCTGCCGTCAAAATCTATGTTTCTATGTTTCTATAGATCTTCCTCTTTACAATGATTAATAATATTTAGTGTACGTCTTATGTTTGTTTTCATTAATCTCCCTTTAATAAACCCATTTTGATCTGGGTGAATAATAGTAGGGAGCACCACCTCTAGCCTGTTGGCGAGAACCTTTGCCGATATCTTTGCGTCTGCATTAATAAGTGATATAGGACAGTAAGATGTTGTTAACAAAGGGTCCTTATCTTTTTTTGGGAATACCAAAATAAATGCTTCCCTAAATGATGCAGGCAATTGTTCTTTGTGTGTATATATATATATATATATATATATATATATATATATATATATATATATGTATGTATGATTAAACAGAGTATTTAAATGAGGCACCATGTCCTGTGCTAGACTTTTATAAAAATCGATGGGAAGCCCATTCAGTCCTGGTGAGTTCCCCTGTTGACAACTTATCTAAGGCTGGTTTAATTTCTTCTATTGACACTGGTTGCTCCAAGTTATTTTTCATATTCGATGATAACTTGGGAATCTTTATATCTGAAAAGAAATGTTCGAAATCCAACTCCCCATCTTTTAATTTGGATGAATATAAACTCTGATAATAGTTTTTAAATACTGTATTAATTTCTACTGGCTGCTCCACCACATCTCCATTAACATTTTTAATACTATGGGTGGGATATTCAAAGGAGTTGTGCATGGCGCAACAGTGTTGCACCATGCGCAGCCCATTGATGTGCCCTGGCGTAATATTCAAAGGGGGATGTTGCGCTGTGCAAATCCCGATGCACCGGGGCGTACCAGTAATGTATGCAGTGCAAGTGTGGGGGGGGGGGGCGTGCCCATGCATATGCAGCACATCCCAATATTCAGCCCGGGATGTGCGGCGCATATGCAGGCACACACCTGCCTTGTGGCGCACAGGGGGGCGCAAAGATCCACCGTGAAGAAAAGGAGCAAGGCCTGGCCACCCACAGGTGAGCTGCTGTATTGCAGGGTACAACACGGCAGCTTCCAGCTGTGGGTGGCCACCTGACCTCCAGAGCCACGGTCCAGTCATTGCCATGCCCCCCACCTGCTCATGGACTTAAGTAAAAAGAAATACTCCCTGGTGGTCCAGTGGACCCACTCCCCAGCCCGATCGTGGGCTTAAATAACAATAAATACTCCCTGGTGGTCCAGTGGACCCGAACCCAAGCCCCAATTGCGGGCTTCTGTAAACGTAATGTCCCTGGTGGTCCAGTGGTACCCCCCTCCCCACCCGCATGCTCAGACCCACCACCCCGCTCCCCCTGGTCAGCGGCAGGTGGCAGCTCCCCACCCACAAGCCTCCTGGCCTCCAGCTGACTGACAGTACAGTGCTGACCCTCGCCCATTGGTCACTGTGGGCCAATGGGCTTAACCATGCTACCACCTGATCCCAAAATGTGACTTCATTCACATTTCAGGACTGTAAAATACAATCTTGATCTGCATGCCCACTGGCCCACGCGGTAAACCAATGGAGTGTACAGCAGTACTGTCACAACTGTCAGTCAGCAGGCGGCCGGGTGACTTGCAGGTGAGGAGCTGCCACCCGCTGCTGACTGGGGAAGCGGTGGCTGGTCTGAATGAATGGTGGGAGGGGATCACTGGACCACCAGAGACCGATACGATTACAGAAACCCTCCATCGAGCTTGGGTTCGAGTCCACTGGATCCTGGAAGCTATTAATGAATTAAGCCAGCGATCGAACTGAGATAGTCACTGGACCACCGGAATTCGTATTTTACATATGCCCACGATCAGGCGTTGGGGTGCGTTGGCCGCCATGGGGCAGGGGACATCGGTCCTCGTCAGCTGCTGCCTGGCAGGCTGCCAGGTGCAAGTTGCCGGGGAGCGGCGCACCTGCATACAAATGGGGCCATAATGAGATACAAATGTCCCCATTTGTGCCTTGCATGCATAATGGCCCCATTTGCATACCCAGCGCTGAATATCGTGGTTCTTGCACCTAGCGCACCCGCACTTGCGCTGGCACATCCCCTTGCTCCACACTTGCCACTTGCACTGGCGCAGTACCACTGTGCCCTGCGCAATGCGGGTGGTCACTGTGCCATATTCAACGGTGCTGAGCCATGGCGGCAGCACCGTTGAATATTGCCCAGACCACGCCCTGGTGCATCCCAGTTGCGCTGCACCCAGGCTTGCACCCCTGCCTGGCGCATTCTGAATATCCGCCCCTTGGTATATTTGCCTTTCGTTTTTGTGATCGCAGCTGCCATGCCATGATTTTTTCCTGGTTTTTACCCATTACGTAATATATGAGTCTAGCATACAGCAATTGTCTTTCTATGCTTTCTGAGGTCATTTTATTATATTGTTCATGTAGAGCCACCAAATCTTGCAATATACTTGGATCATTTGTACTTATGTGCAAATTTACTTTTATTTTGATTTGGTTTTCCAGGTCTATTAAGACCTGTTTTTTTCTCTTATTTTGTTTTATGGTGTAAGACGTAGTACTCCCTCAGACCACTGCTTTAAAGGCATTCCACCATGTGGATACCGATGTCATATCCGGACCATTGAAGTTAAAGTATGTTTCAATTTCCTTCTTAATATATGCTAAATATTGCTTATCTTTCAATAGCATAGGATCTAACTGGTGGCGTGGCTAGTAGCTGAAAATGGCAGACACAGCTTAGCCTAGCTCCGTTCAGCACTCAGTCTTTTTTCAATATTCACAGGAGTTTACACGTTCCAACTGTTTGGCAAGGTGGGAGTTTGCAGACTGAATTTGATGACATCTGGCAGAAACAAAAATAAGCAGTCTAAACTGCAATTTACTACCTCCGATCCGCCGAAGGCTCAGCGACATGACCTGGAAAACACTAACAGACCAGAAGGCCCTGTGACGGTGCCGGAGGGTTCCTCCAAATTTGAATGATCACTAGCCGCAGTTCCCTCTACACTTGCACTAATCCAGCATGATACGAAGGCTGGCTTCGATAACATCACATCATAAATTTCTCACCTGCAATCTGTCGTGACAGGGTTGTCAGAATCATCTGCCTCTCATACCAGCCAGATTACAGAACTGGAGCATCGTGCAGGTCTTTTGGAGGACTCACTTTCTGTCTCTATCAGGGACAACACAACTCTAAAGCGACAGGTTGAGGACCTACTGAGTAAAATGGATGATCAAGAAAATAGATCACATAGGTTGAATCTAAGAATTATTGGCCTACCGGAGGGCACTGAAGGGGGTAATCCAGAGAAAAATATTCACTCTTGGCTTGTGGAGTATTTAAATTTGCAGATTGAACTAAAAGAATGTGAAGTTGAGTGAGCACATAGAGTGGGCCCAAAACTTCCGACCGATGCTAGACCCAGGCACTGTCTGATAAAATATTTACGCTATCAAAATAAAGCAGTGATCTTAAAAAGAGCAAAAGAAAAGGGTCCTATTGTGCTTGGGAATAATTGGATTTATGTGTTCCAGGACTACAACAAAGATTTGCAGCGGCGACGTCAGAAATTCAATGAAGTCAAGGCAAGATTGCACCGAATGGGTTGGTCCTTTGCCTTTTTATTTCCAGCTAGGCTGAAAGTTGACCGACCGGGGGACTCTTTCCGGTTCTTTTCCTGCCCCCGTGAAGCTCTAAAATGGGTCGAGGAGATTTCTAAGCTTGGGGATGCAGGCCAAGTGGATGGCCCACATTCACCAGTGCGACAAGAACCAGAGGATCGCTGAGGGCCCAGGTACTGATTCAAATTTGGAAGGCATTCGCAGGCACTGGCAGGTCGCAATGGGGTGAATATAGTTAGCCATGATTATATTGTGGGGGTAATGTTCTCCCTATCTATGATCTTCCCCCTACTCTGCTAGTTATGCTCAACTAGAGATCTTTTGGGCAGACCTTTACCTTTGTTTTGATTGGGTCTTAAGGTACTGTCTTAGGCTGTTCCTGCCTTCGGTCCTGTGTATTGCCTTCTAACTATATTCAATGAGCTAAAGTGGTGAATGGCTCATGACTTTATTTCCCCATACGAGGCTTTGGATTACTTTGAATTTATTTGAGTGGGCTGTATATTCTTTGAATGGACTTGGCAGGTAGAAACAGTCATGCTCCGACCTGATCTGGGGATCAGGGTAACAATGGATGCACTTGCAGAATGTTGGTGCATTTTGTCCAACCCTGACTACTTATTATTTATTGACTTTTACTTTGATACATAGTTTGTGCCTAGAAAGTTACTACTGGCATATCTCAGGGAGTGATTTCTGAATTTAAAAATAGCATTTTTTGTCACTGCCTGTTGGTAGTGATCAGCCTTTGGCCCTGATTTAACTAAATACAAGTTAACACATTGGTTTAAAGTGTACTTCTGGGTTTATATGTGTTATTATGAGGAGTGCTGTACAAGGACAACCATAAAGGTTCGCCACATGTTTGTAGGGGATTCGGGGAAGGGTCACATTGTCCCATTGAGGGGGGGTGTTAGTGTAGTTTTTACTGTTAACTGGGGAGTTATTTAGTTCTATAATATCACATCCTGATGTTGGATGGGTTGGGGGGGGGATGGGGAGACAATCGATACATTAGGGTGATTCGTGGGATTTACCAATCTTTGGACGGTGCCGGTTTTGCTCTGTTGGCTCATCTCCTGATTGGCTGGTCCTGGTCTCCCTATCTGGGGCTTATTCGAGTGGGGTTTCAATTTTTAAAAGTTAAACTTAGATGCAGAGGGGCACAGGCACAGCTCACAGAAATGTTAGACCTAGTAGATTATAAGAAAGGATTTAGGACAAGCTCTGCAAATGTTGGTATGCTTTACATATTAAATTATGGCTAGTTCTTTGACAATAGCTGCATGTAATATTAATGGGTTAAAGTCGATTATGAAGCGTAAAAGGTTTGCCACGGAGGTGAATAGGGCTGGTTGACAGGTGGTTTTGATACAGGAAACTCATATGTCAAGGGAGGAGACCTTGAGAACAGAGACTAATTTGAATGGTACATGGATTTTGGCTACCTTCTCAGCTAAGGCTAGAGGAACAGCAATATGGTTCCCAAGGGGTTCATCGGCTGTGGTGCTGGATAGTTGAGTTGATCAGGCTGGAAGATTTGTCTTGGCCAAGGTTGAAATCCCTGGGCTAGGGCAGGTAAACATGGGAGCAGTTTACACCCCTAATGTCAAGGATCCACAGTTTTTTCAGCGGCTCTCCTTGGAGCTGGTCAATTGGCCGGGTAGGTGGATACTTGGGGGGAGGGACTATAATTGTGTGAGAGATGGCATACTGGATAGATCCAGCACTAAGCCCACTATAATGACTACAAACGCTAAAGCATTGGGAGTTCTGGAGGAGGAGGTGGGGTTAGTGGATGCCTGGCGTCATCTTTATCCATCTGGTAGAGACTATAGTTTTTATTCCCATGCACACAAATCTTATGCTCGAATAGACCAAATTTTGGTTAGTCCTGCCCTATTACCAACAATACAAAGTGCGCTATATTCCCCGATTTTAATATCAGACCACGCCTCTTTCTTACTGTTGTCTGTGCTCCGGGAGGGGGGCAGCTGGCCCGGGAAACAGACTTTGGAGGTTGGATCCCCTCTTGCTGAGGGACCAAGCCTATATACATGATATGCGGGTCTGCATTCAGGGGTTTTTAGCTTTCAATCGTAAAGGGGACACTTCACATAAAACAGGATGGGAGGCACTAAAAGCTTACATCCAAGGCCAGTCCATCTCCTTTGCAGCACGTAAAACCCATGCCTCAAATAAAGAGATTGAAGCTTTAAGCACCAAGGTTAAAGCATATGAACAGGCATGCAGGGCTAACCCTACACCGGCCTTGTACCATACAGTAAGAAACTAAAATGGCACTATAACTCTATTAGCAGTGCTCATCTGGAAAGGGCGAATTTGTTATTGCAGTCTAACCAGTACTTTGATGGGGACTGCACCAGAAAGTTTTTGGCTTGGCAGCTACATAGGAAAGAAGGAGCAGGCAGTATATCGGATTCATACATCTGATTGTAATCAGGTGGTTGATCCAGAGGAGATTAGTGCTGCATTCGGTGACTTCTATAGCAAGTTATACACCTCTGAGGTGTCGCCTACTCTCGAGAGAATACAAGCTTTTCTGGAGGAGGGATCATCGAGTATTATTAAAGAGGAGCAAGCAGGGGCACTTGAGTCTCCGCTGACTAGTGATGAGATCAGTAGTGCTATTAGGGCACTTAGAGGAGGTAGGGCTCCTGGACCAGATGGTATACCCATAGATTTGTGGTTAATAAGTTTTATTGATTTGACTTATTAAGACGATACAAACATTAAAACAGCTGGATACATTGCAAAGATCTTACAGACTGTTACATATGTCTGTAGAAGCAGAGAACGGAACATGCTGGCCAAATAGTAACAAACTGAATATACTAGCCAGGTAAGCAGTAGGATAATACTCTGTGCCTGGATGTACAAGACTTATCCAGCTGAAGATTAACCTTGAAAGTATTAGCAGTTGGTGCACTGCATTATGGCTAACTCATACAAACATATCTTACCTGGCCCCATCCTGCTAGTTTCTGCAGTATTTGACAAAGCATCAGAAATTATGAGAGGTCCAGGGCTGCTGTGCTCTACTTTGCGTCTACAAAATACAAGAGATCACACACACAAAGCAAACAGGTCTTCATTGTCAGAGAAGATACTATCCTTTACTGATATTATACCATGTCATCCATAGAGCAGGGTCCCCTATAATTCAGTAGCAATCTCTCCAGCACTTGCCCCTAAATGCACCATGAGAGGAGACCTTTATAGTAGCATGGTTGTGCCTATTTAGCCGATTCCCTCCCTAGGTTTCAAAAACAGAAGGAAGGGAGTCCAGAGGGCAGTATATTTAAAGAGGGTATTGGTCACAGTATGTGATATTCTAGCCCAGTTGGCAACTTGAGCCATGGAGGTAAGTACCTCCCACAGGGAGGGGATTATCTGGGACCGCCATTTACACAGTAGGAGTCTTTTAACCTGCATACTGAGTGTCAGAAGTAGTTTCAACTCAGAGAGACGAAGGTGAGGGGCCGGGGGCCGGAGTCCTAATGACAGCAACTCAGGGGACTGAGGCACAGGCTTCCTAAGTATTTTGGGCCCCATCTCACAGGTAGCCTGCCATGGGGCTGGATCAGCCTACAGGACCAAAGCATATGGAACAGGTCACCTGTGAGTTCATGACACCTCCAACACAGGTCAGACTGAGCCAGCTTTGCCTTGGCGAGGACTACAGGAGTCCTGTACCAGGAGTGAATTATCTTGTTCTGTATTAATTGACTACTGGTGTCAGGATATGCCCCGTGAGCTAGTTTTAGACAAGACTTCCACTCCAGGTTCGTAATAGGGGCATGCAGTGCTTTCTCCCATTTATGCTTGGATTGCTCTGCTTGGGACGGGATGGTGCTCCGAATGGCCGCATATACCTGGCTTGACTGTCCTCTTTCTAGGGCCAGCCATGACTCTACCTGGGAGATTTGTTGCTGTTGGTGCTGCTCATGCCTGTACGTAAGGATGGCACTTCTTATTTGGAGGAATCACCAGAAGTCTTTGGGAGAGATCTCATAAGAGCTCTGCAGGCCCTCAAAGGAATTAAGGGTATCTGTACCAGGAATGAGCATATCTCAAAGCAATGAGATACCACCACGTTCCCATGAGGGCCATGCAACTGGTTGTTTATTGATGGTAATCTCATTATTGCCCCATAGTGGGGTAAGTGTTAGGGGAGATGGGGAGGCACCCAACTTATTATGCACCTTTGCCCAATATTCCAGAGAGGGACCTATAGTAGGATGAGAGTGAGTGCCCTTAGTGGGATGGTTAAATAACAATAGCACCAAGTGAGTACACTGACATACCTCTCTCTCCATATCCAGCCACTGGGGAGCGTTGTGTTCAGGGAAAAGGAACCATTTTAGCGTCTGAGCCAGCTGAAAGGTCCATTTATACCCCTCTAACCACAGAAGACCCCAGCCCCCTTCCGACCAATGAGCTCTGAGCTTATTTCTACTGTACCTAGGTTTCTTACCCTCCCACAAAAAGGATCCCAGCAGGGAGTCTAACTTAGTAAACCAATAACGAGGTATTTTCAAAGGAATGTGGGAGAGAAGATACATAATTTTTGGTGCTGTGACCATTTTAATTGGGGATATTTTACCTACAAGCGACAGTCGAAGAGATTTCCATCTGTCCAGTTCTGTACGAATGGACGCAAAAAGTGGTTTCATATTCAGGTCCCAGGTTTTATGCAGATTAGGAGAGATAGTAATGCCCAAGTAGAAACATAGAAACATAGACTTTGATGGCAGATAAGGACCGCTTGGCCCGCCTAGTCTGCCTATCTCCCTACCTACAGGATAAGCCGCAGATCCTAGTTAACCGACAGCCTATTTCTTCCTACCCCCCACAAGAATTGCCTTATGTCTGTCCCATGTATTCTTGAATTCTCCCACAGTTTTAGACCCCACAACCTCCTCAGGAAGGCTGTTCCATGCATCCACTACCCTCTCTGTGAAAAAATACTTCCTCACATTACCCCTGAACTGCCCCCCCCTCAATATTTAAATTGTGTCCCCTTGTTCTTGCATGTCTCTTTTTCTGAAAGATGCTACCCTCTTGGACTTTGATGATTCCACTGAGGTACTTAAACGTTTCTATCATGTCCCCCCTCCCTCCTTTCCTCAAGGGTATACATATTAAGCTCTTTTAGTCTCTCCTCATATGGCTTCTCTTGCAGACCCTGCACCATTCTAGTTGCCCTCCTCTGGACTGCCTCTATCCTGTCTATGTCCTTGCGGAGATGGGGTCTCCAGAACTGGACGCAGTACTCCAGATGGGGTCTTACCAACTAAATGTACAGAGGAATAACAACGTCCTGTTTTCTGCTGGTGATGCCTCTCCCCTATGCATCCTGGTATACCCCCAGCTCTCCCTACTGTCCCCTCACATTGCTTGCTAACCTTAAGGTCATCTGGTATGATTACCCCCAGGTCCCTTTCCTTTTTTGTTTTTGTTACTACCTCCCCCCAATTGTGTAATCTTCCCCTGGGTTTTTGTTTCCCAGGTGCATTATTTTGCACTTCTTTGCATTGAATCCTAGCTGCCATACTTCTGCCCATTCCTCCAACCTTGCCAAGTCCCTTCTCATCCTTTCCACGCCTCCTTGTGTATCAACCCTGTTGCAGATCTTTGTGTCATCAAAGAGGCATACTTTTCCTTCCAGTCTCTCTGCAATGTCACTTATAAAGACATTAAAAAGGACTGGACCCAGTACTGAACCCTGCGGTACCCCACTAGTAACACCTCTTTCTTCAGAGTGGACTTCATTTACAATTACCTTCTGTGTCCTGTTGACCAGCCAATGTTTTACCCAGGCTACCACCCTGGGACCCACTTCCAGGCTGGTTAATTTGACTATTAATCTTTTGTGTGGGACTGTGTCAAATGCCTTGCTAAAGTCTAGGTAGGCCATGTCCACAGCCCCTCCCTGGTCTACTACTTTGGTCACCCAGTCAAAGAAATCAATTAGATTCATCTGACATGATCTTCCCACTGTGAACCCATGCTGCCTTGGGTCCTGTGCCCCACTGGCCTCTAGGTACTCAACAATTATTTCCTTCAGAAGTGATTCCATCACTTTTCCTACCACAGAGGTCAAACTGACAGGTCTGTAGTTTTCTGCCTCTGTCTTGGTCCCACTTCTGAAAAGGGGAATCACAACTGCCTTCCTCCAGTCCTCGGGTACCACACCATCTTTCCATGATTTGTTAAAAAGGGTAGTCAGTGGTTTCACTAGTTGTCCCCTTAATTCTTTTAGAATTCTGGGGTGAATTCCATCAGGCCCCATTGCTTTGTCCACCTTCAGTTTTAGGAGTTCTTTCAGAACCCTTTCTTCTGTGAAAGGACTGGGATTGACCCCCCCTATCCAGAGTGCTTCTGTTAATTGTATTATGCACCTCCCCCTCCTCTTTTGTGAATACTGAGCAGAAATATTTGTTCAGTATCCCTGCTTTTCCACTATCCCCTCTGCCCACCCACCGTTCATTCTGTTCAGCCTCACCATCCCTCCCTTTGTCTTTCTACGCTCCCTGATGTACCTATAAAAGGTTTTATCCCCTTTCTTAACCGAGTTGGCTATCCTTTCCTCAGTTTGGGCCTTTGCTATTCTGACTTCCTTCCCTGCTTCCTTCTGCCTTAACCGGTACAGCTCTCTGTTCTGCTCCTTCTGTGTTTCCTTATACTTCCTGAATGCTATCTTTTTCTCCCTTACTTTCCCTGCCACCTCTTTTGAGAACCATAGTGGCTTTTTCTTTCATTTTGATTTGTTTATTTGCTTCACACAAAGGCTTGTTGCCTCTGTGATGGCAGTTTTGATTATTCCCCATTGTTGCTCCACCCCTCCTTCTAGCCTGTTTGCTAGTGCTTTTCTGAGGCACTCTCCCATCTTGCCAAAGTCAGCCTCCTGAAGTCCAGCACCTCACTTTTGTATGGCTTGACTCTGTAGCTGAGTTTAACGTGAACCACACTGTTTGATGGTCACTTGTTCCCAGATGGCAACCCACTTCTAGATCTGAGATCCTCTCGCTGTCCTCATTTGAGAGTACGAGATCTCAGATTGCTCCCTCACGAGTAGGTAATCCCCTCCAGGGCCCATCGGAGCCCATGCTGAGTAACCATTTGAGAGGTATACTTAGAGTTTAAAGGTAGGACCTCCATCTTGGCCTGATTAAACTTGAGCCCTGAAAATGTAGAGAAATCTGACAAGGTGGACAGTAGGGAAGGGAGGGAGGTGACGATATTGGCTAAAGGGAGCAACAGGTCATATGCATACATAAGAGTAAGGTATGCCCTTGTTCCCACCCGGACCCCGGAAATTAGAGGATTTTGCCTAATAGTGGCTGCCAGGGGTTCTACTGCCAATACAAAAAGTAGTGGGGAAAGTGGGAAGCCCTGACGGGTACCCCTACCCAGTATGAATGGGGAAGACAGCATCGTATTGGTGAGTATCTGTGCAGCTGGGATGAATATATTGCCCCAATCCAGGCCTGAAACCCCACCCCTAAGCCCATAGTGCAAAGTACTTGTTGGACATAGTCCCATTCCAGGGAATCAAAGGCCTTTTTGAAATCTATTGCAATAGCAGCAGCGGGGGAAGATAATGTTTGGGTCTTATGGATTAAATTTACCAACAATCTATTATGGTCCACGCTAAAGTGAAAGGAGAGGATTAAGTCTATTAGCTAGTACTTAGCTAGCACCTTGCTATCAGCATTCAATAATGAAATAGGGCGGTAGCTGGATGCTTTAAGAGGGTCTTTACCTTTTTTGGTAGGATAGTAATAGTCGCCTCCTTAAGGGATGAAGGGAGAGACCCTGTTTTCAATGACTCAGTAAATACTTGTTGCAATACCGGAGAGATTATGGGATGCAACAGCTGCCACACTTCAATAGGGAAACCGTCCCCTCCTGGGGCCGTTCCCTTTTTAAGAGAGAGGATGGTGTCTGCCACCTCCTGGGTTGAGATCGGGGCATCTAGAGCATTAGCCTGGGCTTCTGAGATTTTGGGGAGATGTAGGGACTCCAGAAATGGGCGGACCCCCTGAGGGTCTGGGGTTCTGGAGGATTTATATAACGAGGAGTACAAATCCATCATTATTTGATTAATACCTTGCACCGAGGTCTGGGTCCTACCCCCTGCATCCTCTAAAGCCGCTATATGCCTTTTGGCTTGCTGCTTTTTGAGATGGTATGCCAGGAGCTTACCCCTCTTTTCTCCCCCTTCCCAATATTTATGCTTGAGTCTAATGATCGAAATCTCTGCCTTTCTAGAGACCAGCTTGTTCACTTGCATCTTCAGAGAGGTGACCCTGTGACCTGCCTCTGGCCTAAGGGAAGGGACATGAAGGGCCTTAAAAGCAAGCTCCGCTTCTCAGAGTTGTCGTTCAAGCCCTCTCAAATGTTGTTCCCTCCTCTTTTGGCGCTGGCTCGCATACCGTATGATTGCCCCTCTTAGAGTAGCTTTGAATGCCTCCCATGTGGTACCCACAGAGGTATCTGCTACAAGGTTATGCCAAAAAAATTCCGTTGCTTCCTTTTGAAGCCAAGGGGGAAAGTCTGGGTCATGAAGTAGCAATGGGTCCAGCCTCCATGCCGGAGACTTAGGGAGAGGGGGGCCCCATGTGAAGGCAAGATGCACAGGGGCATGATCCGAGATAACTAAGGGATGCATAAGGGTATTAACAGTGTTACTAGTAATAGTAGGAGAGGTGAGCCAGAAGTCTATTCTACTAAGAGAACTATGTACTGGGGAATGAAAGGTGTAGTCCCTCTGGGAGGAGTGAAATATTCTCCAGACGTCCGTAAGGGACAAATCTTGTAATTCAGCCACTGCCATTACAGCCCTGGAGTGGGGCTCAGTATTGGAAGGGGATCTATCAAGGAAAGGGTCCAGAATAAGATTAAAATCACCCCCTAACAAAATGGGGGTGTCTTTCGGATCTATGGATTCCAGCACCTGGGCCAACTTGTGAAAGAAGGAGGGCGAGTTCTCATTTGGAGTGTATACGTCACCCAGGATCGAAGGGCCTTCCCCAGTATCCATGAGTATCACCACCCATCTACCCTCAGGGTCTCTCACTTGTCTCTGCAATTTCCATTGTAGTTGCTTGTGAAGCAGAATCGCCACCCCTCTCTTTCAAGAGGAGGCTGAGGCATGAATGACCTGACCTACCCACTAGGTTGTCAGAACCCTCGGAAGTTCTGGGTTCTGATTCTGGGCTAGAACTTTGCAAATAGTTCTAGGGTTCTAATCTTCTTTAGAACTCGAACTCTTCAGGATTGGAGAGAAAGAACAGGTAAAGATACTGAGAGGAGAAAAAAAATACATAAAAAGAGCTGCACTCTCAGCACAGCCATAATATCACTGCACATGCAGAAAAGAGAAACACATTGAGCCTCTCAAAGTGCAAATGCCAAGTATCACAATTCCATGCCTTTAGCACATCTGCATATGAGCAACACATTTTCTCATTTCCTCCCTCTAAAATATTTTTAGCAAGTAATTCCCAATAATTAGTATGTTCTCCAGGCTGGCATCCCCTGTTTTTGAAATGTATGAAGAAAAAAAGCTTTTTTTTTAGTAGTTAGAACCCTTAACACTTAGAACCCATAGGTGTTCTAGTTCTAAATTAGAACTTGAACCCATAGGTTCTAAAAGGGTTCTAATCTTTCTAGAACTAGTTCTGACAACTCTACTACCCACTCCCTCTTCAGTCTCTCAGGAGCCTCCCTGGTAAGTTTGGTCTCCTGCAGGAAGGCGACCCTCACTCCCAGTCTCTTAAGGTGGCCCACAACTTGCTTCCTCTTGTTTGGGGTGTTAAGCCCTCTGACGTTCCATGTCAGACAAGTGATATCACCTGTTAGTAATAAGGAGCAAATATTTAATTAAGAGATATATCAAGAACAGCCAGCAGATAGAGGCCGAGGGCAGCCCAACCAGAAGAGGTAAATTTCTATAGAGGGCTCCAGATATGGAAAGAGTGGGTAAAGCCCATATACCCTGCCCCTATCAGATGGCCTTATACTAACAAATAACGAAACATCTGTGTGTGTCTCTTGTGAAACAAACATACATATACACATTAACAAACTATATACTTTGTGCACAGTGTACCATGCAATTTGGGGATATAGAGGCATCTCTTTGGCTGCAGAGCCCTGCTATAGGCCAGCCCCTATTCTCAGGGCATTATCAAGTGGTATCCACCCTTCCTTAGCACTACGGTGAGTGCGGGGGGGGGGAGGTTCCCCCCTTGAGAGAATCAAGCAACCCAATAAGAAGATTGGACCATGTGGCTCATTGCAACCCTAGAGGGTTGAAAGAGCTGCTCCAGCGGTGTAGCTCAGAAGCTGGGGTAGTTAAAGTGGGACTACACAACACTTCTAATGAGGTGGGAGTTTGCAGGAAAGAAAGTGGGGGGGATCTGCCCACTATTTTGGCATGCCTAGGGTTATTGCTGATGGGTGCCAATGTGTTCTCACAACAAAAATCTTGGTGAGGTCAGGCTCGTCGCACCTATGAAGAGTGTACTGTAAGCCACCCAATGCGGGGGCTGGGAGATCTCCCCTTGATAGAAAATAATTTAAAAAAAACATACCAGAGGGGCGCAGGCCTGTGCCATTCACCACTTAGGGCCTCACATAAAACACATCCTGACTACACATTCAGCACAACAGTTTACACATGCCGACAAATACTTTTGTATTATATGACACAGCTTCCCAGCGGACCTCACCCCACCCACACACACAAGTAAGCGAGGTAGAACACACAAAGGTTCTGCTGTTTAATCAGATGGTACAAAAAAGGCCTTCTTTGCCATCTAGACATGTCTGGACCTTTGACCAGGACGTCCACTGAGAGCTTGTTGGTAGGCCTCGTTGAACCCCTGGAGTGAGGCATCTTCTCTGCCATATGGCAGTGCAAGTCGGGGGTCAACGTTGGGGTGAAAAGGGGCTCGATCGTTCCCTTACATGGGTAACATGGAGAAAGGGTAGCAGATGGGTCAGCCAAGGAGATTGTCCACTGACAATCAATGTAGACACTCCAAACTCGCCCCATACCTACAACTCCCCGGGAATTAAAAGAACAGGAATAGAAAGAAAATAGAAGGATGACTACTTATCTGACCATGCTGGTGGGTTTTCTCTGATCTATTGCCCTGGAGATGTAGTGCACTCAGGATGGTCCACACTGAAGATGAGATCTCCGCTGGCAGAGGAGACCTCCCTCGTAGCTTTTGGTGGAGGCTGCCCTCCGCTGTCTGTAGCTCCATTCTGCGGCTGGTGAGGAGTTGCTGACAGGGACAGGTAGCTGGGCTGCAACATAGGAGTAGGCCTGCATTCCACAGTCGAATCCACAATGCCTGGGTGTTGATCCAGAGAGCTGGGGCATAAAGCTTCATATCTATTAGCAGTGTGGTAGGTCTGTAATGGATCTGGAACAATAGTGTCCATGCTTGTGGCCTCCTCTGTGTCGTCTTGCCCTCTCTCCGAAGGATGCTCCCGGTGGCTGTGTTTCTTTGAGGATTGCCTCTTTCGGTGTGCTTTTGGGGGGAGTTCTCAGTGTTGCTCCCTGAGGTCTTGCCAAACTGCAGGCCTGCTCACTGATGGAGAGGAGTGGCAATCCAACACGTCGGTAGCAGTTTTGGCCGAAAGGGCTCCCAGGGTAGTAGTGGTTAATTCTTGTGGCCAGTTGCACTGTAAAAAATCCATGAGTGCATCAGGAGATTCAAAACTGTTTGGGACCCCATTGTGCATAACCCGCATCATGGCTGGGTAACGCAAGGAAAAGGACAGTCCAATACTGTGTATTTTATGCCTTGCCTCAGAGTATGCTCGGCGTTTGTCCGACAGATCCTTAGAGAAGTCCTGAAAGATGTGGATCCACTAGAACTCCAAACCTAATACATAAGGAGTGATGAAAAAATAGGGGGGTTAACAGACCTCTGCCCCCTCATCCCCTCCAATACACATATTAAGAATTTCCATCCCCATTCTTAAGCTTAAACCCAATTTGTTTAGTTATCTGAGTTCTTAATGACTTTCTCTGCTTCAGCTGGATTACCGTGAATGTGCCATTTACCATTCAAAAAAAAAATTCAAACGGGCTAGATGCAGAAAGAAATATTTGGCCCCTTTTTCTTGAAGCACAGATTTTACATTATCAAATGATTTCCGATGCTGGATTGTGTCCAAAGATAAATCTGGAAAAACAGAGAACTTCACATTATCCCCTACTAGTCCTTTATTTATTCTCGCATGTTTCAAAATCAGCTCTCTGTCTCAAAGTAATGCGGTTTAATGAACACCGGTCTCGGATGCTCCAAGGAGCCTCCTGTTACAGTTGTAGTTCCAGCTCCAGCTCAATGCGCCCGATCCAAGATAATTTTTTGTTCTGCATATTGTAGGTTTAATGCTTTAGTAACTATTTTCTCAAAGAAAGGCAATGGATCACCTGTGCCTTCTAACCCTTCTGGGATCCCAACCAGTTTCAAATTATTTCTACATGAGTGATCCTCCAAACTGTTCACTTTGTCTTTCGACTCTTTGAGTTGCTTCTGACAAGATCTTAAATCCGTTTTTTCGGCCCCAGTGTAATCTTCTAGCAGGCTAATCCTGTGCTCTGCCTCAGATGTTTGTAATGTAATATCTGACATTTTTTTATCCAGCATCAAGATAGCTTCATTAATTTCTGATAAAGCATTGGATATTGGAGCCAACCCCAGTTTAATTCCATTCTGTAGTTCTACTTTTATCAAACTGGCCAAAGTTGAATAGTCCACACCTTCATGTCCCCTTTGCTCCATACCCGAGGCCTGCCCGCTCACACCCGGGACTGTCGGGGCTTCCTTTCCACTGTTATCCCCAGATCGAATGGGCCCCTCCACATTGCTGCAACTGAAAGTTACTAGAGCCTTGTACAATGGTTTTTGGCCCATCTGACAATTCATTTAGCAATGTACTCACTGTACGCGATGCCCTGTTTTCAGCATTAAGCAAGCAGTCTGCTTGGACTTCAACATCCCCTTTGCTGTTCCTGACACTCTCAATCTGTACTGCCACCTCATTCTCTGTTATTATTTCTTGGTGAGAAGAATGCTGCGATGGACACACCACCGGTAACGTTGTTTAAACTCTGCAGGATTTACACCTACTTCACCGGTCTCCGCCTCATCCGCGGTTTGGAAATTCGTGTCTTCTGCATTGAGTTCAATCGTTGCAATGACTGCAACCTGCATGTTCTGGTTAATTGCAGCAAATTTCTTCTGCATACTGAGACTTGGGACATCCTGAATAGGAAAGGGCACGGGACCGATTACCAGGTTAAAAGTAAGAAAGACATTTAGAGTTTGTTGTTTCTGTGTTTGAGTCCTGGTGCGATTCTTGGCCGGGGATGGCTCAGTATTCAATTCTGTTGCTTCACTACTGCTCGAAGCAGAGTCTTTACGTTTTTTTTCTTTTGAGCTTCTAATGGTTCCTCAAGACTCTGCCCTGTCTGCCCGGTTTGCTTCGGCATGATGTACCTTCAAAGGGTAATCATTCCTTCTCCTTCCCCATCATAACATTCACTTTTTTCAGTTTTAAAGCTGGGATGGCTCAAATTTTAACTTCAAACAGTATCTTTCTGTGGGGTTTCAGTTATCAACAAACCACGCATGACAGGGATATAGAGATAGTGGCGTTGTCCCCGGCTGCTCATGGAGCCATCTTGATCTGCATGCTCCTCCCCCTCGAGTTGCCTTCTCTGTCTGTCATGAATAAAATGCAGTACTTTAAAAAAAATGACTGCTTCTTATTTTCTACTATGAGTCAGCTTTGCTTTCAGTTTTGGAATGTGTCCAGGCTTCATTTTTCCAATCCACATTTCAGCTCCAGCTCCAGCTCCAAACCCTTTGATCTTTCTTTCTGTCTCCTTACCCGGAAGAGAACCCTCGCCTTCTCAGCTGGGAGCTTGAACGCACGTGGAAATGCTTTAAACAGATCCTTCCTCATGCAAACCATCCCAGACAAGTGGAAAACAGTGGCCATTGTCCCAGTTCACAAAAGCGGCCCAACGAACCTTATTGAGAACTACAGACCCATATCTATTTTATGCCCAATCGCTAAAATACAAAAAAAGAATTTTATACAAGCAGTTATACTCATACCTTGAGCAAACCAATGTCCTCACTATTTATCAACACGGTTTCCGGAAATTGCACGGGATGGAATCCACCCTCCTGCAGATCACCGCTGATATATTTCAGGCTATGGACCAGGGTAAAGCCACCGGGGCTGTCTTCATTGATCTCACAAAGGCTTTTGACTTCATCAGTCTCCCACTTCTTATCACAAAACTCTATTCACTTGGCTTTGATGATAACTCTGTCTTCTGGGTCTCAAACTACTTATCTAATAGGTTCCAGTGCATCAGGTGGGCAGGAGCCACATCATCACTATCTCCATCACTGACGGGGCCCCCCCAGGTTTCAGTTATGGGGCCTCTACTATTCTTAATCTTAATAAATGATCTGCTGTTGAACTGTGTGGGGTGTCAGTTCAGCTCTACGCCGATGATGCCATATTATATAGGTCCTCCAGTGATATCTTGTGCAATACTCCGAACTGGAAAAAGACTTCCAGATCTTAGAAACCTGGTTTCAGGAGAACCTACTGGAGTTGAACACCAAGAAAATGAAATCCATGCTGTTCCAACACATCCTTCACATGAACTCTCAACCCTCTCTAGTAATCAATACCTCCTCCAATGTTCTACTAGAAGGGGTCCATTCCTTTAAATATCTGGGCCTAACACTTGATGAGCACTTGATGAGCACCTCTCCTTTGATACACATGTGACTAGTGTGATCAAGGTAACCAATCAAAAACTTGGCCTCCTATACTGCACTGCTCCCTACCTCTCACATCAAGCAAGGAAGACTATTGCCTCTGCTACCCTCCTTCCTGGCTTGTTTTACAGTGCCCCTGTACTCCACTCTACCAAGACATCACTTCTGGCCTAACTATTTTTTTTTCCCCATAATAATTTTTATATCAACATACAGAATACACAATCATAAACCAGTCAATGCTTGTCATAACATCGTTTTCTTATCTAAACATTTATCAAAGTCAGAGAACCATAAAGTAAAGGTGTAGACATCAAATATAACCTGGATTATTCTATACTTCTGGCCAAACTTAAGATGGCGTATCATAGAATCGCTCGCTTTGCTTATGAGAGCCACAACACTCCACCATTGTAGCGTATGCCAACACCTTGGATGGCCGAATTTTGAAGCCAAGCTAGACTTACCAATGCTTTGTACCACTTTCAAACTCTTCCATCTTCCTTCTCCACCTACCTTGTCGAATCTACTTAGCCTGAAACCAATCCCTAGGACCCTTCGATCCTCTCACCTCCTGCTCCTAAATCTACCCAAGACTCGTCTAACTATATGTCAAAGATGACTCTTGTTCACTGCACCCCAAAAGTGGAATAACCTCCCACGCACTTTACTTTCGTGTAAGACTCTTCCCCTCTTCAAAAATTGGCTCAAGGAAATTTTCTTTCCACCTCCAGTACGCAATGGTAACTGCTACTAACTCCCTCCTGGGTACCTGCTCTCCCTACTCATCCTCTTATCTCTCCATCCACATCCTGTCCCTACCTCCCCTCTCACTGCCTAAGCATTCCCTCTCCCCTGACTCCCACCCCGCCCATTCCACCCATCCCTGTTCTGTCCATACAATTATATATATGTTACACTGTCATGCCTTGTAAATAAGTCTTGTAAAAAAAACCTTGTGGTTTAGTCTGTCTGTATTGTACTATGGAAAAAATCGACGTGGATTCGGGAACAGTTATTGTACTGACTGCTTGTTCATGAACATCATGTATTTGTATCCTTTGATTGCACCTGACATTCTTACCTCTGTACAATATTGTCATTGTTTTCCTTTGTGTGGAATGCACCTGTTTTCCGGGTTGCCCCTGAAAAAGTGATTTGTGTGGCTCAGTTGGGCCCACCCGGTCATCAAATTTTAAATAAATGTGTAAAATAAAATAAATAAGGGGGAGGAGATGGCCTACCCCCTTCAGTCCCACCACAGGGAGAAATCCATGGAGGAACTATGAAGACCATGTAGATCCCTGGAGGAGGCAGATGCCAGGTCTGGAGGATGGAGGACAGGGCAGATAAGCCACCCCTGTGGCCCAAAGGACAGAAAAACTTTTTTGGAAACGAGTTTCATTTTACCCAGTTATTTGTGAACCATTTTCTCAATTTTTCTTTTTCTTCTTTCTTCTTGTGGCATTACTCCACTCCTCAGTACAGCACTTTAGTATTGGAAAAACAACAAAAGTAAAAATAAAGCCATACCATGCTATGTGAATGACTCTTGGTTAGCAGAGTACAATAAAGCTAACAATACTAAGTGCTTTGTGAAGGCCAGAAGTCCATGAATATATACCAGTGTTTGTCTCCACCATGCAAAGAGGATGCCACTCAGCAAAGGCTTCCTGACAGTCAACAGCATTTTATTTATAGAGGGAGGACCAAAAGTAGGCTACATTGGGAGACATGAATACACTAGCAACATTCCCTGTGTGACACTGAAGCATAACTATAACATCTATCTTTAATGTAGTATGTGACAACAGCAGATACATAGATGTTGTCAGCAGATAAAGGCCTTATGGCCCATCCAGTCTGCCCTATCCCTCTTTCTAATGCTTAAGGTATCCTAGATGCTACAAGCCCCCGCTTTGCCCTAGCTTGATAATTCCCATGTGCCTATCCTATGCGTTCTTGAATTCCTGAACCGTGGCCACCCCCACCACTTCCTGGGGGAGACTGTTCCATCTCTCCACCACCCTTTCAGTGAAGTAGATTTTCCTCAAGTTCCTTCTAAGTTTTCCCCCTTTTAGTCTCGTGTTGTACCCACTTGTTCTACTGTTTCCCTTCATGCGAAAGATGCTCCCCTCTGGTACCCTGTTGATCCCCTTTAGATATTTGAAGGTCTTTGTTATGTCCCCCCCCCTCTCTCTCCCCTTTCCTCCAGGGAGTACATATTGAGAGCTCTGAGTCTCTCCTCATACGACTTATGCTGCATCTCTGACACCATTTTTGTTGCCCTTCACTGTACCATCTCCATCCTGTCTATGTATTTTTGGAGATGGGGCCTCCAGAACTGAACACAGTACTCCAGATGAGGCCTTACTAGAGAGTTGTACAACGGTACCACAACGTCCCTCCTTCTACTTGTTATACTCCTTCCTATGCACCCTAACATTCTATTAGCCTTTCCGACTGCTTTGTTGCACTGTTTAGCCACTTTGAGGTTGTCTTCTATGAGTACCCCTAGATCCCTTTCCTCTGTGGTGGCCTCCAGGGTTACCCCATCTAGTTCGTACTCAGCCCTAGGATTCCCTCTCCCTAGGTGCATAATCTTGCACTTTTATGATTGAAACCCAGCTGCATTTCATTGAATCAGTGTTCTAGCCTCTTCAGATTCCTCCTCATGTTTTCTATACCTTCCTGTATATCTACCCTGTTGCATGATTTTGTATCATCCTAACCCTCCCTTCTAGACCCTCTGCAATATCGGTTGTGAAGATATTGAAGAGCACTGGTCCCAGCACTGATCCCTAGGGGATGCGAGATTAGCTGTGCTCTAGTCAAGGATCTTGTGTTGAACTAATCCCTTATATTTACCATGTCAAAAATGAACCTATGGAACTCACAGCATGTCAGGCAGTATTTATTATTTATTTACAATAATCGGAAATACACCTTTGAGTCATAGACTCCTTTGCAAAGGTTCCACATCATAGGTACATAGGAAGTTACAGAAGAATACTGTACATATACAGAGGAATAAGTCATACAGTAAGTAGTCAATAAAAAAGATCAATTAGGGCAGAACAAGCCCATCATCAATGTTAGATCACTAGAGCAACTCAGAGGCATTTGCCAGACAGCATTAGTTGAAGTGCAGGCTTGTCCAAAAAGTGGACCCCCCCCAAAAAAAAACAGGAGGGACATTAGGGACTAAGTGTGGACGGCAAAATGTAGGGATTTGGAGCTAGGGACAGTCACAGATTGATAGCGAGAGGAGCAGGCTAGAAAGGGCCTAGTTTTGGTTCATGAAGGATGGGAGTGGGAGCTCATTGAGCCATTTAGGGGCCCGACACAGAAATGCCCTTTGGCCGAGTAAGGTCCTACAGTGGGGGACAGTTATGAGAGACTTGGCTGCACTTCTGGTGGGTCTGTTTTGGGGGCAGGTTGGAGTAGAGGGAGAAGCCCTGAGGAAGCATGGTTGAGAAGGATTTTCTGGGCTAGGAGACAGGTGTGCTATTTAAGTCTTGAGTCGAAGTTTAACCACAGGGACTGTCTATATAGGACTCAGGTATGGGTAAATCTGTCACAGCCTGTAATAAGACTACAGGCTTTGTTTAAGGTGATTTTGAAGTGGCTTAAGGTGGTCTGATCAGCAGAGCCATATATGACAATGTCATAGTCCATAATGGAGAGTACAGAGGAAGCCACTGCCACATGCAAGGCTTCGGGGGGAGATAGTGCTTGAGATGGTAGAGGAGACGAAGATGAGTGTTAAGGGAGATGGACAGGAGTTTGATATGTTTATGATAGGAGAGGGATGTGTCTATTGTTATGCTTAGATATTTAAAGGTGTCTACACCTGTTCAAGGGTATCACCCAGGGGATTGACAATGGAAGGGGTTGATCCAGAAAGAAGACTCTGGTGGTGGGCGAAGAGCATAGCTTTAGTTTTTTTGTGATTAAGTATAAGTCTATGGTCCCTGAACCAGGTTTCAGCTTCCAAGAAAAGATTTTGTAGTGTGGTTTGGTGGGAGAGAGGGGGTATTGGTGACTGCTGAAGATGACAGCGTCATCAGCATATAGAAGTCTACTTGAGCACACCTTGGGTAGTGAGTTCAGGAATACACTACAGAGGAGAGGGCCCAGTATGGAGCCCTGTGGGACACCAGATAGGACAGGGTGACAATCAGAGAGGGCGGAGCCAATTTTGACACATTGAGTCCTACCGGCTAGGTAGTTTGTGAACCAGGATATGATTTCCTGGGAGAGTCCAAGGGCAGGTAGATAGTGAAGGAGCAAGGCATGATTGACCGTATCAAAGGCCTTAGTGAGATTAATAAAAAGGGAGCCAACTATAAGCTCATGGGCTTGGTGGATATAGGAGGTGTATTCAGTGAGGGCAGTGGTTGTACTATGGCCCCTTTGGAAGCTATGTTGCTCAGGGCAGAGGAGATCATGGTCAGAGAGGTAGCGCGTAAGTTGGTTGGCTACTACTTTCTTGAATGCCTTGGAGAGGGGAGGGAGTATGGATATGGGTCTATAGTTATTGCATGAGGTTTTGTCACCACTCTTTAGGCTAGGGGTTATAACAGCTTGCTTCCAAGGTGATGGAAATTGACTGAGGCAGAGAGATATATTAAGAATTTGAGTTAGTGGGAGGAGGATTTCATCAAGGGTAAGACATAGGAGTTTTAAGTCCAGAGAGTCACTACTATAACAGGACTTGGCCAGAAACTTGGATAAGTATTTCTTAGCTTGATTGGGTGACAGGGTACGGAGACAAAAAGGGGGTATATTTGGTGGGGGCAGGGGGGGTGAGCTGGGGGGTCAAAGAAGTGGAGGGGCAGGACTTCACTGAGGTCAGGAAATGTGGTGTTTATCATGTTAGCTATCACCACGGGGTCTTGAGTACTAGTTCCGTCAATGGATAGTTGAGCAGCAGGTATGGAGGTGGTTTTTCTGCTAAGTTCTCTTATGTTTTTCCAAAATTTACAACCAGATCCCCAGGGGGAAGTGAGAACTGCTTTGTAGTGGAATGCCTTGGCCTGATGATTGGCCCAAGTGCACGCATTTCTGGCCTCTCTGTACAGCTGCCTATCCTTTGGGAGACGGGAGTCAATGGCTTTGTGCCAGAGATTGTCGTAGTGCCGCATCATGTCCAGCAGAGCCCGAGAGATCCAGAGGGTGTCTCAGTTTTTAGTGAAAAACTTAGTTAGAGGTGGCATAACGGTCACAGGCAGTGTTGAAAATGGCAATAACGTGTGACAGTGCACACTCGGCCCTGTCAATAGAGGACCAGTCACAGGTTCGAAGGTGGGACATGAGGCGAGAGAGGGAACCTTATTTTAAGCATCGCTGGAAGGAGGGAAGGGGGGGCAGTCGGGAATTTTTATTAGACCACCAGCAAGCAACTGGAGAAAGGTTACTAATGACATTGGCAAGGACTCTGACTTGAGAGACATTATTGGGTCTGTTAATAAAAAGGAGGTCAAAAAGGGTTGCATTTCCTGTTTTGCCATTTAGCTTGGTAGGGGATGGAATGACTTGGGTGAGGTCAAAGGTTAAGGCAGAGTCATGGTAGTGAGAGGAAGAAGGTGAGAACCAACTGATGTTAAAGTCGCCAACGAGGATGACTTCATTTTTGGGGGGGAGCTGTGCAATGTAGTCAAGGATGGTTTTGAAAGCGATTTTTTGGTTGCGGGGAGGGATTTAGATACAGAGAGGTATGGGTTTTCCCTGGGTCTCCAAGGAACAACTTGACTGTAAGAATTTGAGCTTCCTGTTTAAGGAAGGGGAGATTAACTTGTGTGTCTTATAGTGTATTTTTTATGTAAAAAGCATGACCGCCGCCTCTTTTTGTGAACCGGTTGGATCGGAAAAATAGATAGCCATCTAAGGCTACTGCAGAATCAAGGGTACCACTGGTGAGCCAGGTTTCTGTTAGGGCCAGGATGTCAGGTGAGAGCTGTACCAGCCAACCTTGGAGGGAGGAGAATTTTTTTTGCAGGCTGCAGATATTGAGAGAGGCTCTGTGGAGCCCATTATGTTTTGCACCAGTGGAGGTTAGACAAGAAAGGGGCCTAGATTGGGGTGGACATTGCCAGAGAGTAGGAGGAGAAGGACAGTATACCATAGAATGGCATATTTTGAAAGCTTCATCTTACCGTGACTAAGACTGGGTGGGGTGGGGTGTTGGGTAACAGCAGGGATGGGTAGGGACCTCAGGCAAGGAGATGGCCATGTAAGTGGGAGGAGGCCCAAGTGCAAGATCGCTGGTCTGGTGTTGGGAGGTATATTGTGCAGGATGAGATTACTGTTGGTGGAACCGTGCACTACATATAGTTGGTGCAGAGTGGGCGGATGAGGGGGCAGGGGTGAGTGGGCAGAGAATTATGAGATAGGGGCCTTGGATCGGCTGTGAGGAGGAGGATTTATACTGGAAGCATAGTAGGGTTGGTTGGGCAGTGCTTGGAGTTAAGGGCGATGGCAATGAGGTAGTAAGTAGGGCAGAAATGGTGGTGCAGCGGTAGGGTGCTTGCCCACAGTGCAGTGAGTACAGGATTCGAGACCCGTACTGGGCAATAGGCTGGTGGGTGGAAAGCCTAGGGAAATTCACACTAAAAACAGGGTTGGGGCCTGGATAACTGGTGAGGAGGCGCAACAGTAGGTGTGGAACAGGCTTATTTCATAGAGTGATGTGGATGCCAACACTGACCCCTGGTGGCAGGTTTGTATAAGCTGCAGAGGGGAAAACAGACACTAACTAAAGTGTCACGTGACAGGATGAGGACAATAAAGGTATAGTTGAGCTTGAGTAGGGGGCTGGCTGGGACGCATGGGGAGTCGACGTGAAGCATTGATGGGTAAACATTCCCAGTAATGTTGTAAGGAGAAGGGGGTGCCTTTACCTATTGGCAGCCCCATGTCCACTCCCGAGTCCTGGTGATGTAGGATGCCCCAGGTCCTGGGCCTGTGTGCCATGAGGCCTAACAGGGAGATAGAACAAAGGAAGATTGGGTTACTGGCAGGAAGAACACATTGGGACAAGCACAACTGCACATGCGCGACAATCGCAAGGTCTGGGGGATAGTAGCAACCTGAAACTGCAGGTAAGGCACAATAGTAACTTGAAAACTATATGGCAGTAAATACAGGCAGTAACATTAGTAAGAAAGCTGCAGCAGAGCACAGTCGATGTGGAAAGCTGAGCTGAGATCCCATCCCTAACCGAGCAGTAGCAACCCCTCAGGGTGCGGCCCAAACCAGCACAGACACCAACAAATAAATGCAACTTTCCAGGTGCTTAAGGTGCTACCTCCTGGTAGACAACACAGCAGTACACAGTCTTTTTTTTTTTTTTTAATTTAATATACTTTATTAACTTTTTAGTAGTCCATGGTATAGAACAAGACCAGGTGACAAAATAGGCTACATATACATACAAAACATACACTAACATACTTAAGACAAACAAATCTCCTTTCCTCACCCCACTTCCCCACTCCTTCCTCCTCCCTCCCTCCCTCCCTAGTGCCAGCACTCAAAACCAACAATAAAGAAGGGTGTTAGGACCGGGTGGAAAGAAAATAATAAGTTATGGTTTCCATATTGATAACAAGATGTAAAGGGGATCCCAAGTAGTCTGGAAGGCCTGCGGCCTATTATACATTCAGGCTATATGCTCCTCAAGTTGGATGGCAAGCAGTATTTCACAGTACCGTTCCATCACTGGAGGAAGGGAATCTTCAAGCCAGTGTCTCAGCTTAGTCAATTTTGCTGTGGCCCGCTATTAAAGCAAGGGGGGCCTTTCGAATCCCAGGAGTTCCAGAAGGGAATATATTTAGGAGGCAACTCTCTGGGGTAAAAAGAGGTTCAAGGCCCAGGAGCGGGTCAAGCATTTGTTTAATGGAGTTCCAAAAAATTTGAGATTTGGGACAGCTCCATAACAGGTGAAATAACGTTCCAGGATTTTCTCCACAGTGAGGACACAATGGGGAAGGGAGCTTACCTATCTTATTAAGCTTTATCAGGGTATAATAGAGATTGTGCATGATGTTACACTGGATAAGCTGAAGCTTATCCTGTTTAACAGATTTGTAAACTGAATGCCAAACTTTCTTCCAGACAGTCGCTTCGGTGGGAAGAGACAGTTCTTGAGCCCAATAGTAGCAAATACCAGAAGGTAATAGGGAATCTAAAGACTAAAGGTGTTTATATACTTTGGAGACCACATGTGATTGGTCTGCCACTTTGAAAAGTGAAGATAGTTCATCTCTGGGAGGGGGGGGCCAAGGTTTCCGTCCCCAAAAAGATAGGATTGCTTCCTTAACTTGTAGGAACTTAAAGAAGTCTCTATTGGGAACTTGTAATTGGAGCTGGAAAGTAGGGAAGGGAATTATTTAATCTCCAATCAGGAATGTAGAAAGAGTACATGTCCTAAGGGGAGGCCAAAAGGATGGCAGAATAGGGCAATTGCCAGTCCGGAGGTGAGGGTTGCCTCTGATGGGTTGCTCACGAGATCCCCGTGCCAGATCTTTGAGAGGTGAACTTGGATTTGGTGTAAGGCTTTAATGACCATCCTACCGGGGAGTTCCTTAAAGGCTGGGGGATTTGAGAGGGGGACGAGAAAGCAAGGGCTGATAGGGAACAATGGAATTTGTTTGCTAAAGATCTTTTGATTTCAAGCCATAAGGGAGTATACCCATGCAAACTCTGGAACCGTCCTAGTTGTCCAGAATGCTACCTTACTAATATGCTGGGCTCCATAATAAATGAAGAAAGAGGGGAGTGCTAGGCCGCCTTGTAATTTGGGGGCAGTAAGCTTGCTATAGGCCCTGCGAACCCCTTTTTTTTCCACAAGAAAGCATTAAGGGTACTTTGGAGCCAAGTGAACCATATTTTAGGGAAGAAGAAACCCAGCATACCCATCGGGTATAGTAGGCAGAGAGCACATTCATTTTGACAACGCTAATCCGCCCCCAAAGTGAAAGAGGAATAGCATCCCACCTATCTAAGTCTGATTTTAAGGTGCGTAACAACTTGTTAACGTTTTCCCTAATCATAGCAGGGATACTTCGGGAGACTCAAATACCCAAATATATCAGTAAATTGGGTTCCCAGAAAAGACCCAGATTCCTCAGGTCAGCTTGGATAGTTCAAGTATTCAACAGGAGAACCTTAGATTTAGAGAGATTTAATTGATAAGAGGATACTTTAGAAAAGTCATCTAATTCAGCCAGTAGGATAGGGATGGTAGTTTGCGAGTCTTCCAAATGTAATAATAAGTCATCAGCATAAGCTGAAAGAATATACTGTTTACCCTCTACCTGGATGCCTGTCAATACAGGGGAGTTGATGAGTCTGTGGATCAGGGGTTCTAGGTAAAAGTTAAACAACAGAGGGGAAATGGATAACCCTGTTGGGTGCCACGCTGGAGATTAAACGGATTAGAAAGACAACCATTGCACCAAACCCAAGCTGTAGGAGACGCATACAGAATTTGAACCCATTTAATATAATCAGGGGGTATGCCAAAATGATGAAGGGAAGCAAAAAGGAAATCCCAGGAGACCCGATCGAATGCCTTTTTGGCATCAAGGGAGACCAGAGCTGCTGGCTTGTCAGACTCCCTGGTCACCGAAATAAGATGAAGTAGTTTTCTCATGTGGTCTCCTGACATCCTCCCCGACATAAAACCCACCTGCTCATGGCCAATAACCTCTCCTATAATTGGGGCAAGGCAATTGGCCAGGATTCTAGCTAGGATTTTTTTTTTTTAGTTGTTTAACCAGGTATAGCACACTAAGCTGAAAGCTTTATTACAGGAGCGACCTGGGAGCACAAGGCTTACTAGGATTTTAACATCTGTATTTAATAGGGATATAGGGTGATAATTTTCGGGGTATAGGGGATCTTTCCCTGGTTTGGGGATCAGAGTGATTAGTGCCTCTAAAAAAGTAGGGTCTGTCACTCCTTTCTCAAACCAGAAATTGAAAATATTCCTTAAAAAGGGGGCTAATTGAGTGAGACAGGACTTATATAAATTATTAGAGAGGTCATCTGGCCCTGGGGCCTTATGCAAGGGTAATTGTTTGATGGCCTGGTGCAAGTCACTTAACTCTTTCTGGGTGCTCAGAGGTGCAGTAATGGCGGGAGATAGCTGGGGAAGATCAGCCAAGTTTAAATATGCTTTAATAGCATGTTCAGGAGATCAAGACACTGAATCCACTAAGTAGAGATCCTGGAAATACCTCCCAAAAACAGAAGCTATTTCCTTGGAGTCGGTGGCTATAGCATCACCTCCTGTGGCTAGAGACCGGGAATAAACCTTGTGGTGTCTGCCTGCTGTAACCTAAGTGCTAAAAGTTTTTCAGCCCTCTCCCCGGATTCTGGGTACTTTAATTTAGTACGGTACAAGGCAAATTTGACTTTCTGTGCCATCAAATCAGAAAATTGTGATTTCAAGTAGTGCAGTTTAGCCCACTTTGAGGCACTGGAAGAACGGTTAAGAGAGCGTTCCAAATGAGTGATGTCAGTAAGTAGTGAATCTAGTATGGCCCGAGCTTTATGGGTCCGGGTTGCTGCCAATCGTATAAACTCGCCTCGCAGGGCGCACTTGAGGGCAGCCCAAATAGTGTCTATTCTTTTCACAGAGCCCATGTTAGTCTCTAGGAAGAAAGTAATAAAATCTTGGATATGAGTGAGGGTCTCAGGAGTCTGTAGGAGCTGGGTATTTAAACGCCATATAGAGTCTCGTCTGATCCCTGGCCCAAACAGGTAAGAGATACTGATGGGGTAGTGATCTGACAAGACTCTAGCATGTGTTGTGGCATTCACAAGGCCCAGGAGGCCAAAGGAGCTAACAAGAAAATAATCAATCTGGGAGAACGTATTATGTGGAGGGGAGAAATAGGTATATTGTCTTTCTGTAGGTTTTAATATACGCCACACATCTATGGTGCCAGTACCCTTCATGAGTTCTCTTAAGGCCCATTGAGCTGGTGTTAATCCAAGCCTCCTGCGATCTGACCTATCCAAATCAGTCTGGAGAACCAAATTCCAATCTCCTCCCAAAATAGTTAATTTAGTAGGATCTAAAACAATTAGGGTCAATAATTGAGTGAAAAATTGGGGAGAGTCCGTGTTTGGTCCATAAACAGAGCCCAACAGGACCGGATAAGATTCAAGGATAAAATGAAGAATAATATAACGTCCTTCTGAGTCCCAGCATTTTTGTATCAATTTGAAAGGGACTACTTTAGCAATTAAAATTGCAACCCCTCCCCATTTCGAGGACGTACCAGAGCCAAACACTTGCCCCACCCAGTTTCTCCTAAAAAGTCAGATATCCTCCCTCCGATGGTGAGTGTCTTGTAAATAAACTATTCCTGCTTTAAGATGTTGGAGACGGCACAAAATTACCAATCTCTTATGCCTACCTTGGGTCCCTTTAATGTTCCAGCTGATGAAAGTGTAAGGGCCTCCCATTTCGCTAGCTAGAGAATGGTCCTGTGGTACTGTAAACAGGAGCCAAAATTGCCCCCAGGGACAACCATAACTATTTGAGGGGTTATGTTAGTTTGGCACTTATATCCCCCCTTCCCTCAACAACCATAATATAGTGCAGTGTAATATTAATGGCAAAACATCCTGCTCCAATCCCAACCCCCTCCCCCTACACGAATCCCAAACATGAATAACATTAAATCACAAAAAATCTACTCCACCTACCCCCAGTTCTACTTAACTGCACCACCTATCATACACCGTCAGGCAATGTTGCAAACTGAACTAAGAGAGCCCAATATCATGACCTCCCCCCTCCCAGCAAACAATTTTGTGAAAACAGTAATATAATCTTAAGCAGTTGGTAACAAAACAAACCTAACTTTAAGCAAGTACCCTTAGGTAGCTAATGCCTTACTGTGGACCTTGCATTTATCTAAGTTAAGTAAATTAAATACCCTGTGCTTGGGACAGTCCATCATCATCTTCTGGGTGGTAGTCTTTCTTAAATTGAGCCCACTGTAAAGAAAAAGGAGTGGCAATCCATTGCATCATTCTCAAATTAGAAAACAAATTCCGAGTAAATTTAGTTAGACAACATCAACTAAGTTACAGTTGCTTGTTGGGTGATGTCAAATTTCCCCATTAAAATGGGGAGAAAAGCCCGGCCCGTCGGCGCAGCAGTTGGATTTCCGCATGCGACGCCAGCGACCGGGTTCGGAGACGGACTCGGGTCACTGGAGAGCCGCTGGGAGAAGGATGGAGCATCCTAGGGACTGCTCTCCTTCTCCGGGAGGAGGAGGAGGTGTCCGGAGCTCGGATGACCCTAGTGGAGGCCAGAGTCCCGCAGCTGCGGCACAGGCACGTACTGGAGGCGGGGAGCAGGGCGCTCCAGCGTCATTGCACGACCCCGCCTCCCCAAACAGGAAATGGATGAAGCTGCGGCAGCCCTAAATGAAGCTCGCCGCCACTGTTTCAATTAGCCCCCCAGGCCAGCCCTCCACCCAGTCCGGGCTGACCGCGCATGCAGCCAGAGTGCCGCAGCCCCACCGTGGGGGTGCAAGCCACGGTATCGGAGGGCCCGAGGCCGATATGGGGGGTGGAAGTCAATGGTTCGTGACCGGGCTGACAGTAACGGGCTGCCGGCAGCTAGGGCAGGTGGAGAAAAAAGAATAATAAAAAAAAATAAAAAAAAAAAAATCGGGAGAAGTCCAGCAGAAAAAACATGTGTATCTGTAAATCCAATGGAGACAGGAAAGATCACTGCTGTCACTGTACGAAGGGTGTTAGTCCCTGTTAATATTCAAGGAACAGGAACGGATGTGTGGCCTAATCTGTGGCATCAAATAATTAAGACCATTGCTAAGTATTACTAGCTGTTTTAATAACAGTACAAGTAGCCACTGTAGCATGACAGTTCGCTAAATCAGACACCTGAAACAGTGGCATGAGAGCTGAACATCTCAATGAAATGTCAGAATCACTGAGGAGTTAAGAAAACCCCCATCAAAACTGGAGAGAACAGTTGAGGATCAACATGTACTCACTGCACTGTTGAGAAGAAAGAAAAGCCCCAGAAGATCTGCTAGGGGCTCCATTTAAAGAGGTCAGGTAGCAGAGTCTTTAATTCAGTTGCTGCCTGTTTTGGAGTATCAAAAGAGACCCACTTGTCAGTGTGACAACTTGTAGCACTGCTGGGTACCTGACGCTGAATGGCTTCCCAGCCACAATCAATGTAGAAACATTTGGATGGAGTTCTTGTCTCTTAGCCTAACACTCTGCAGCAGATCTTGAGTAATCCGAATTCTGTGTCCATCCCATTGTAATTCTTGGATCTCTTTGGTTTTCGCTAAGACATGCTGTTTGTCTTGAAAATTTAATAATTTAAAGATCAGGGGTCGAGGACGAGCACCAGAAGGTGGGGGGGAGCGTAGTGAGCGATGAGCCCTCTCAATAACATAAGGGGTGCCATTCGGTGATGGTCTGGTGATTTTATCACAGCATTTCTGAAGAAATAGTATTGGTGCACTGCCTTCTTTTCAGGCAAACCAAAAATCAGCAGGTTGCTGCTCTGACTGCACCCTTCTAGATCCTCTAATTTGTCCTCAAGTTTTTTAAGCCTGCGCTTTATAGTTGTGGTGTCCTGTTCATTCCTCCCTTGCCATTTCTCTATGGAGGAAAGTTATGCTTCCGAATCGCCAACCCGTATTCAGAGCGAGTTGACTGAGGAACGGATCAGTTGGGTTTCTGTTGATATAACAGAGATGGTCTCCTGCATGGGCTGCATTATTATGAGGAACTGTGCCTCGGTAAGTGCTGTGTGGCTGAGTGGATTCTTTGTTGAGCTGGAGACTTGCTGCTTAGGCCTCTTTGCGGCCTTGTCCTTTTCCAGCATGGAGAGAGTGGCGCGGTGGAGCCTTTTTCATCTCTATTTCCATGGTTTGAATGCTGATTCTCAAACTG
Organism: Neoceratodus forsteri; assembly: GCA_016271365.2. Lineage (NCBI taxonomy): Eukaryota > Metazoa > Chordata > Ceratodontiformes > Ceratodontidae > Neoceratodus > Neoceratodus forsteri. The sequence goes on from CM057451.1 coordinate 1,104,331,524, forward strand.
CAATGGTCCAGCAGGTTAGAGTGTTGTTTTTGACTTTAGCTAAGATGCTTAAAACGGTTAAAAATCGAATTTGTTTGCGGGTGAAGTGAGGAGTGGCGGAGACACGCTGTTCTCCCTCAGGCAGTCATCATGTGACCAGTCCAGAGTCTTAAAGCAACCTCCTGATGTCAAGAAATGGCTGTAAAGTCACTGCGTCCCAGAGTCTATAAGCCACTGTCGGACAAACGCCAGGGGAGAGTCGGAAACCTAAATTCCCCCAGCAATGTTGCAAGGAGTAGGGGGTGCCTTTAACCCTTTTCAGCTCCATGTCCACTTCCGAGTCCTTGCGATGCAGGAGGCCCCTGGTCCTGGGCCTGTGTGATGGTGTACAGTCGCCGACAAAGTGAGGATGAGGCTGGGGGCGTCGGTGAGGCCTCTTGGGAGCCCCACGTCCACTCCCGATTCCTGGCAATGCAGGAGGCCTCAGGTCCTGGCCTGTGTGTCGGTGTACAGCCACCGATGAAGTGAGAATGGGAGGGGTTCGGTGAAGCCCCTTGGCAGCCTCACATCCACTCCCGAGTCTGGCGATGCAGGAGGCCCCTGGTCCTGGGCCTGTGTGCCGGTGTACAGCTGCCAGTGAAGTGAGGATGAGGGGGTTTTGTGAGGCATCTTGGCAACCCCATGTCCACTTCGGAGTCCTGGCGATGCAGGAGGCCCCTGGGCCTGAGCCTGTGTGCCAGTGTACAGCCGTCAATGAAGTGAGATTGGGGGGGTCAGTGAGGCCTCTTGGCAACCCCACATCCACTTCCGAGTCCTGGTGATGCAGGAGGCCCCTGGTCCTGGGCCTGTGTGCCAGTGTACAGCCGCTGACAAAGTGAGAATGAGGAGGGGTTTGTTGAGGCCTCTTGCCAGCCCCACATCCACTTCCAAGTCTTGGCAGTGCAGGAGGCCCTGGTCCTGTGTGCCGGTGTACAGTCGCCGATTAAGTGAGGATGGGGCGTTCAGTGTGGCCTCTTGGCAGCCCCACATCCACTCCCGAGTCCTGGCGATGCAGAAGGCCCCTGGTCCTGGGCCTGTGTGCCAGTGTACAGCCGCCAATGATGTGAGGATGGGGGGGTTCAGTAAGGCCTCTTGGAGGCCCCACATCCACTTCCGAGTCCTGGCAATGCAGGAGGCCCCTGGTCCTGGGCCTATGTGCTGGTGTAGAGCCGCCAACAAAGTATCACATTTCATGAAACCAAAGTCACTACAAGTATAGATTGGCCTGCAATTATATGGTGCAATGTAACCACTGATTTATGACATTTACTACTGAGTACTGATTATGTAGTTATTTGGATGGCTGAATATCCCTAGCATCCAGAGGTAGATTTTGTAATTCCCGCAGACCTGTGACATCACCAACTACCCTTTTTAACAAATCATGGGAGGATGGTGTGGTACCTGAAGACTGGAGGAGGACAGATGTGATTCCCCTTCACAAAAGTGGGAGCAAGGCAGAGGCAAGAAAGTACAGACCTGTTAGTTTGATATCAGTGGTAGGGAAAATGCTGGAATCACATCTGAAAGAAAGAATTGTTGAGTACCTAGAGGCCAACAGGGCACAGGACCCAAGGCAGCATGGATTCACAGCGGGAAGGTCATGTCAGACAAATCTAATAGATTTCTTTGATTGGGTGACCAAAGTAGTAGATGAGAGAGGGACTGTGGATATGGCCTACCTAGACTTTAGCAAGGCATTTGACACAGTCCCATGCAAAAAAATTAATAAACAAGTTAGCCATCCTGGAAGTGGGTCCCAGGGTGGTAGCCTGGGTAATAAATTGTTTGGACAACAGGACGCAGAGGGTATAGTAAATGGAGTACACTCTGAAGAAAGGGGGGTTACTAGAGGGGCATCATAGGGTTCAGAACTGAGACCGGTCCTTTTTAATGGTTTTTTCCAACAGCTTAATCTGGTTCAAGGTCAGTTGGCATTCATCTGTTTCCCCCTCCCCCAGGTCGTGCCTGAAAATAGGCAGGATTTGTCTAGTGCACTTACCCGGTCAACAAAAGCTTAATAATAATAATGTCTTTATAGGTGACATTGCAGAAGGGCTGGAAGGAAAAGTATGCCTTTTTGCAGATGACACAGATCTGCAACAGGGTTGATACACAAGGTGGGGTGGAAAGGATGAAAAGGGACTTGGCAAGGTTGGAGGAATGGTCAGAAGTATGGCAGCTTAGATTTAATGCAAAGAACTGCAAAGTAATGCACCTGGGAAACAAAAACCCAGGGGAAGAGTACACAAAGGGGGCAATGGGGTGGGGTGTACTAACAACAACAAAAATGGAAAGGGACCTGGGGGTAGTTATATCAGATGACCTAAAGGCAAGCAAGCAATGTGAGAAGGCAGTAAGGAGGGCTGGGGGGATTCTGGGATGCATAGGATGAGGCATCACTAGTACAAAACAGGAGGTTGTTATCTCTCTATACAGACAGTTGGTGAGACCTAATCTGGAGTACTGCATGCAGTTCTGGAGACCCCATCTCTTCAAGGACATAGACAGGATGGAGGCAGTCCAGAGGAGGACATCTAAAATGGTGCAGGGTCTGCACCAGAAATCATATGAAGAGAGTCTAAAGGAGCTTAATATGTATACCCTCGAGGAAAGGAGGGAGAGGGGGACATGATAGAAACTTTCAAGTACCTCAAGGGACTCAACAAAGTCCAAGAGTTTCAATCTTTATACATATGATCCCCGGCCTCAGGAATTAAAGTACCGGCATAGATATATCCCTTGGTGTCTAGGTGTAGGAGGTTCTTTCCCTCCCCTTACCCTCTTGCCCCCGCTACAGAGTGCTAAGTACTGGTGAGAAGATGTCGCCTCCCACGAGTTGAATGGACCCACTCACCTGCACACTGTAACCACATGCTGAGCAGTGATTTGAGGCTAGAAACTGACTTTACTACTTTACTGTTTTAGTGAATCACTGCATAGTAGTCTACGGCACCTGTACTTGTTCTGTTGAGCCTGAGACTTGTACCAAGTATGTTGAAAATAATAAAAAATGTCACTATAACAAAGTCCAAGAGGGTAGCATCTTTCAGAAAAATATATGTGCAAGAACAAGGGGGCACGATTTGAAGATAGAGAGGGGATGGCTCAGGGGCAACGTGAAGAAGTATTTTTTATGAAGAGGGTGGTGGACACATGGAAAGGCCTTCCTGAGGAGGTCGTGGGTCAAAAACAGTGAGAGAATTCAAGAATGCATGGGACAGACATAAGGCAATTATAGTCGTGGGTATGAGGAAGTAGGCTGTTGGTTTATTTATTTATTTATTTACGAGTTTAACCAGGAAGGCATACTGAGCAGTGTTGCTCAATTCCAGATGTGACCTGGGGGTCAAGACCCAAGACATTAGTACAAATCACAAGGTACAGCAGTTAAACAATACAATGAGTGGTCATCCAACGTGGAAACAATTGTTGGATAGAAACAGGAACATTTTAGAGAACACATCTGAGTGTACAAAATACAATTACATAGTTAGGCACTAGCTAAAGCAAGTGCAGCTGGAGGAGCAGTGGGTGCTGAGTAGGCGATTGAGGTGGTTGGGGTTGGGTGAATATCTGATATGAGCAGGCAGGGTGTTCCATAGCTGCGGGATATGGAATTTGAAAGCCGCCTGTCCTTTGGTTGTGCACATGAAGGGGACGTTTAGGAGCCTGGGATCAGTGCTTCTAAGGGAGTAAGCAGGGGGAGGTTGTGGGGAGAGGGTAGAGGCCAGGTAGGAGGAAAGGAATTGGGACCAAAATTTGGCTGCGGTCCTAGCACAGTGGGTTAATCTGCGGTCTTGGAGGGACGGCAGGGCTAGGGAGCTATATAAGGAGCAGTGGTGGGTTGTTTGTGGGCAGTCGAGGATAAACTGACAAAAAGAGTGGAAAAGGGTGTCAAGACTGGCTGAAATGGAGGAGGGAGTGGTAGAATAGACTATATTGCCGTAGTCGAGTATTGGGAGGATCATCTTTTGAACAATAGCCTTCCTGGCAGGAGGGGGGAGGCAGCTTTTGTTCCTGTAAAGGGCGTTGAGTTTAGGGAGTAGTTTCTTATGTATGGAATCAATATGGGTGGAGAAATCAAGATGCAGATCGAGCCAGATGCCCAAGTATCTGAAGCTGGTGCATTGTTTCAGTAGGGACCCATCCAGGGTGTTGAAAGGGGGGAAGGTGGTTTGTCGGGAGAGTCTTTGCTGTGAGTCGAAGGCAAGTGACATAGTTTTCTTAGGGTTTAAGAATAGTTGGTTTGACTGGAACCACTCCTGGATGGTGTTGAAATCCTGCTGTAGTAGAGTTGCCACTTTGCTTGTGGAGGGGCCTGTGGCATACAGCACTGTGTCGTCCGCATACATGTGTATGGATGAGTGATGGCAGGCTGAGGGGAGGTCATTTAGGAATATGGAGAATAGCAGTGGGCCCAAGGCTGATCCTTGTGGGACGCTGGCGGTAACTGGAATGGGGTTAGAGATGTGGGAGATGACTTTTACATCCTGGTTAACAAGCATCTGCAGCTTATCTAATGGGTAGGGAAATGGGCAGACTGGGTGGGCCAAGCAGTCCTTATCTGCCATCAAAGTCTATGTTTCCATGTTTCTATATCATCTACATTCAACAAATGGTGGAGCTAAATTATCAATCCAGTATTACAGAATTATAGTTTTAGTTACAACTCCTGTCAGAGACATAATGGGCCCAATTCTCAAAGAGTCTGTAGAGCGTAGCAATTTGTAGCAGTCTAGGGCTGTGGTGAACTTTGGGTGCATCAGGGACCCTGTGCCCCATTCTGTAAAAACAGGGGTTCCTGCACCAAAAACCCAGGAGTTGCTTCACCTGCAGGCTAGCACCAAACAAGTGGCACATCTGCGGAAAGTGCCACAGGAATCCAGCCTGCCCACCCACCTGGTGCAACACTAGAGGGGCTGGGGGGATTGAAAAATGCTTGGCAGGAGGGGCCCGAGGGTGGAAGGGGCATGGTGTGCCATAGTGGAAGTTGACTAGGCAGTAAGCATGCAAATACATGATGTGGCAGCCTGCAGGGTGCCAAGTATATAGCTCTAACGCCAATGAGATGTTACAGTGGTGGGGTCCAGGAACACACGGTGCCATGGTCCGACATGGGCACAGCCCTGGCAGCAGCCCAGAGGCTTCTGCTGAGGCTGTACCCATCAATAGGGCCATGGCACTATGGGTGCCAAAATGTGACAAGTCTGTGGGGAGAGCCAGTAAGATGCTGGGGTGCATAGGCAGAGGTATCACCAGCAGAAGAAAAGAGGTGGTGATGCCACTGTACCGATCATTGGTGAGGCATCATTTGGAGTACTTTGTTCAGTTCTGGAGGCCGCATCTCCGTAAGAATATAGGCAGGGTGGAGGTAGTTCAAAGAAGTGCAACAAAGATGGTGCTGGACCTGCACCAAAAGTCATATGACCTTAATATGTATACCCTGGAGGAGAGGAGAGGAGAGGAGATGAGATGAGATGAGATGAGATACAGGGGATATAAGATAGAAACCTACAAATATCTAAAGGGCATAAATAGGGCGCCAGAGAGTAGCATCTTTCAGAAAAGGAGATGTTCAGGAATGGGGGGGGGGGCATCATGACATGAGGAGGTATTTCTTCCCGGAAAGGGTGGCAGATGCATGGAATAGACTCCCAGAGGAGGAGGTGGGGGAAGGCATAGAGGAACAAGAAGGTAAAGCTGGAGATCAAGTAGGGTTTGTGGCTTTTGCAGTAGGTACAGGAAATGGGCAGACTGGATGGGCCTAGCGGTCCTTATCTGCCATCAATTTCTATGTTTCTGTGTTATACAGTAGTGCCCCAGGGAAACTGGGAGCACCACAGAAAATAGGGGATCCTCAGAGATATGAGGGGTCAGACAGTTATGGGGACCCTGGCAGCTTAATGGGGAACCCTTGAAAAGCTTTGGTGACCCTCTGAAACACAGAACAGGCCCAAATCCAGCAGACAGTCCTAGTAGTCTAAATTCAGGGTTTTAAAAGAAAACCATTTTTTTTTCTTTCCTCTCCCTTCCCCCTGCTCAAGACCGACACCCAGCCAGCCAAACCAGTTGGGTAACATTCCTGTCCCCAGTGGAGAAGGAAGCCAGGCTGAGCCCTCTCAGCCAATCCCTGTGGCTAGGGTAGATTCAAATCTGGAGATTTTTTTTTAAGCCACTGACCCAGCTTCAGGAGGATGACCTCTGGATGGAGGAGCCAATCCCCTGACAGGTAGTCAGGACCACCCCAGCCTAGGATAGGTAGGCTCTGCCAGGCTGGAGGGAGGGGAGAAAGAGTTTGACCATGGAGGGTGAAGGACAGTAAGGTAATGGATGTCGGCTTCCCTGTTAGGAGGTTGAAGTGAATCCCCTGGGTCCCTTTGGTGTAACTCTCTCCAGAAGATCCCCAGTAGCAGCCGCAGAAATCTGCCATCTAGTCGGGTCCCCCAGTGTGTCTAGTCAGTTCATTTGGCCGGGAAACAGACCCAGTGCACCTTTCATGCAGCAGTCTCCAGAAGAAGACGCCTTATCACTCCTTTCTGGTTGTGCACTCCCCAGAGTACAGAAGTCTTGGTTGAACTCCAGGGGCGAGTAGGCTGTTGGCCAGCATTTCCTTTAATAATTAGTCCTAGCTAGACCTGCTCCAGCCAGGGGAAGGATTGTTTGCTTAGCAATTGTATTGTTGCACTGTGTAATTATTGTTTAGAATTGTTAAATTGCTTCCATTGTACCCCCAGGGTGAAGGAAAGCTGCTACCTTGTCCAATTGTATAGAGACAGAGAGCAAAATAAGAACCAAAAGGCAGAAGCCAGAGGGGTTCAAACCAAATAATTGTTGGACCAAGATTAAAGGTGTTGTGAAGTCCTACCTTGAAAGAATCTCTGCTAGTTTAACTTATTCTAGGCAGTCTGTGCTCCATATAAAGAGACTTGGGCACTCCCTCTTAGCCAAGAATCAAAGAAGTGCTAGGTAAAGCCAGGTCAAAGTATTACTGGTGAGAATGTGCATTTTCTGCTGAATTTCTAATTGTTTAGCTGTAAGAAGCTAATTACTAAAAGCCTGGCAGAGCCTTATTGCACGCTCTGCTCAGAGTTCTAGGGTAATCTAAGCCCAAGTAATGGAAAAACTTAGTCCTTTGTCCATGTAGTAGAAGGGCGTGGCAGCCCATAACTGGGACAGAGACATTAGGTACCCTGGTCTCCGTATTCAGAAGGGGGGTGGGTCATCAAACTGTCTCAATGCCCATGAAGCAAACTGTATTTTCTTTATCTGCCTGCAATTTCCTGTTGCTTGCCTACCCCTCAGCTGTTCCTGATTTTCAGGGATGTGCCTGATTTTGCCTCAGAAATTTCTTCTGTCCCTCCTAAGTCTGGCATTTCTGGCACTAAAGAGTAGGGATTGGGATCACAGAATAATGCCAGCCATTGATGTTACAGTCTCATTCTCATTAAGAAAATGCTATTCACACTAAGAAACATGTGGTGTACAGCTTCTGGGACTAATATTACTGTTTTATCTGATGTGTTCCTGATTTTGGTCCTTTGTCCCTGCCCTGTGATGAGGGAGGTTAAGAGGTATGGTTGCCTGGACCCACTGCTTGCTGTGTCTGAACTGCTGTATTCAATCAAACTGTTTTAAATTGTTGAACTGCTTGCTATGACTGAACTGCTATATTCAATTGAGGAGTTTAAATAACTGCACTGCCTTATTTTCTCAATTGTCCTGTGTGACTGCACTGCCCTGAGGAATTGATTATTGCACTTGCCTACTGCTACTCCATCCGAAGACATTTGGGGTCACCCCATCCCAAATGGCAGGGCTCTTAGTCATACAAGGGGGGGGGATTGCCTTTCAGGTTTTTAATTTTTGTTCTGTTCCAGGCTCCTGCACACAACTCACACCTCATCCAGAAGTCCTCTGGTGTTTCTTCTTCGACCCAGTGAAGGTCCCCAGGAAGCTCAGTATCACCTGCACCCATTTCCAACGACCTCCAACAACTCCAAATGTTTGCCACGATGCCCCAGGTTCGAGTTGCGGGTCGTGAGTGGCAGCCAGCTGGTAACTAGGGCCCACCAAAATGAGTCAGATTAGGGGCCACCCCAGCTCTAGCTCGAGGGACTTAAGTCGTCTGCCGAACTCGGAGTCACGTTGTCCATTCCCCGAATAGACATTATCCTAAGGTGGCAACAGTATTGGTGGCCTATACCAAGGCCTTGCTGAGGATTGCCAAGCTCTGTGCCCCATTCCCTGAGGTGGCATAAGTTCCGGTGGCTCACGCAAGAGGCCACACCAAGGGTCACCACACTCTTGATTGTACTGCCCATAGGTGGCTCGTGTTCCAGTGATGCATCAAGAGGTCACACCGAAGATTGTCGGATTCTGAAGCTGCAGGGGTGAGGTGGTAAGGGTTTCGGGGACCTGCCCAGCGGTCATCCAGTGGATCATGGCACCCAGCATCCTTTCCTCGATTGGAGATCACCTGCCCGAGGTCACCACAGCCAACATCCCCAGAGGAGGTTCTCTTCCCCTACAACCTGGCATCAACACCCATCCTCGACCAGGCGCTGCCCTATTGACGTTGCCTCCGCGACGCCAGGAGTCACCTTCTTCCCAGGGCCAGGAGGCCTACAGTGTTTTACTTGGTTTTTGGTTCACTGGGGGATGCCCCATTTTATGGCCTGTGTAGGAAGTGCTTCCTTAGGTTCACCCTCAGCAGTCGGCCGACCAAAATACTAGAAACCCAAGCTTGGTGCATTGGATCGCTACACCTTTAAGACTTGAATAACCTGGACTTTTGTAGGACATTAACGGGGCCAGTTTGTGGTACCGGTAACCTTATTCACTCTTTCTCATGTGTATAGTGTTAGTGAATGCTAAGCCTTTTCTGTACGCTCCAACTGTGGCTAATAAACCTTGCATCTTGGCTCTAGAGTACGTCTCCAGCCTCTCCTTCCAGATTTATCTGGCATCACCCTAAACTATAGGGATACGAACCACCACAGCTCGTCCACCACAGTAGCTATATAATTGGCACCCCTGGTAGGTTCCACAGGACATCTTTGCATGTCCACTGCCTCCCCAACTCCCATTATGGCACCCCGTGCCCTTTCCACCCTACTTTTGGAGACCCCCCCAAGTCACCACAGTGTGTGGCACTTGTGAAAGGGGCTTAGACCACCTCATAGGTGGTCAGTCTTGAGACCCTTGCTGCACCAACTCCAGTATACCTGAATGGGAGTTTATTCCAGTTAGCCAGATTTTTCTGTCTTAGATTTTATGTCGAAGATATTAGTATTCATTCCTTTATGATAATCTTTACAGATGATTTTAACCTCCAGATAATCTATATGTTTAGTTGCCCATTCAACTCCTAAGTTTATGTCTTGTTTTAAGTACAGACCATTTAGTGATAAGAATTGATTTTTTTCTCTATTTATTGAGTACACAGAGAATTTGCCAAATTGATTTATTGTATCAAATATTTTATTTATTTATTCTAGTCTCGGATTACAGCCTTTGAGCTAGTAGCTCATTTGCAAAGGTTCCACGTCAGGTAGAAAAAGGTATAACAATAGACATAGAAACATAGAACATAGAAACATAGACTTTGACAACAGATAAGGACTGCTTGGCCCACCTAGTCTGCCCATTTCCCTACCTACAGGATAAGCCGCAGATCCTAGTTAACTAACAGCCTATTTCTTCCTACCCCCCACAAGAATTGCCTTATGTCTGTCCCATGTATTCTTGAATTCTCCCACAGTTTGAGACCCCACAACCTCCTCAGGAAGGCTGTTCTATGCATCCACTACCCTCTCTGTGAAAAAATACTTCCTCACATTGCCCCTGAACTGCCCCCCATCTTTAAATTATGTCCCCTTGTTCTTGCATGTCTCTTTTTCTGAAAGATGCTACCCTCTTGGACTTTGTTGATTCCACTGAGGTACTTAAACATTTCTATCATGTCCCCCCTCTCCCTCCTTTCCACAAGGGTATACATATTAAGCTCTTTTAGCCTCTCCTCGTATGGCTTCTCTTGCAGACCCTGCACCATTCTAGCTGCCCTCCTCTGGACTGCCTCTATCCTGTCTATGTCCTTGCGGAGATGGGATCTCCAGAACTGGATGCAGTACTCCAGATGGGGTCTCACCAACTGTCTGTACAGAGGGATAACAACTTCCTGTTTTCTGCTGGTGATGCCTCTCCCTATGCACCCCAGTATACCCCCAGCCCTCCCTACTGCCTTCTCACATTGCTTGCTAACCTTAAGGTCATCTGATATGATTACCCCCAGGTCCCTTTCCTTTTTTGTTTTTGTTACTACCTCCCCCATTGTGTAATCTTCCCCTGGGTTTTTGTTTCCCAGGTGCATTATTTTGCACTTCTTTGCATTGAATCCTAGCTGCCATACTTCTGCCCATTCCTCCAACCTTGCCAAGTCCCTTCTCATCCCTTCCATGCCTCCTTGTGAATCAACCCTGTTGCAGATCTTTGTGTCATCTGCAAAGAGGCATACTTTTCCTCCCAGTCCCTCTGCAATGTCACTCAATAAAGACATTAAAAAGGACTGGACCCAGTACTGGACCCTGCGTTACCCCACTAGTAACCCTCTTTCTTCAGAGTGGACTCCATTTACAATTACCTTCTGTGTCCTGTTGTTCAGACAATGTTTTACCCAGGCTACCACCCTGGGACCCACTCCCAGGCTGGTTAATTTGACTATTAATCTTTTGTGTGGGACTGTGTCAAATGCCTTGCTAAAGTCTAGGTAGGCGATGTCCACAGCCCCTCCCTGGTCTATTACTTTGGTCACTCAGTCAAAGAAATCAATTACATTCATCTGACATGGCCGTCCCGCTGTGAACCCATGCTGCCTTGGGTCCTGTGCCCCACTGGCCTCAAGTACTCAACAGTTCTTTCCTTCAGAAGTGATTCCATCACTTTCCCTGCCACAGAGGTACAAATGATCACTGCCTGATTTAGGCAAGGCCAATGACTTTGCTTAATACCGTTACACACAGTCATAGTTTGGTTCTAGTTAAGGTCATAACAGTTTGACAGTGAAGGTTTCAGACAGTGAAGTATATATACAGGATAAGTAGTAGAATGGAGACAATTAGGAATGATACAAATTTTTTAATAATCCTCAGTAGGTTGAATAGACAAGCTTCTGGCTAAGGCGATTGATTTAATAACAATAGATCAGCGGGCTAACAATTCTGGGGAGTTGAGGTATATTCAGGATGGGCTGGTAGAACCATAGAGCTAGGTGTAGGGAGGAGAGCTGGTGGACACATGAGGCTAGATATTGAGAAGAGTGGCGGTAGATTCATGTAGTTAGGTACAGACACCCCATCTCTCTCCTGACAAGGGTTCTTTCTCCTGCCTCAGATTTTCCTCTAGACAGCATTTACTTTAGATTGTCAATTATGTCTGAAACTTATTTTGACTACGTTGTTTATCCATTGTACTCTGCTTTCCCTATGTCCTGTATTCCTTCATATTTGTTTAGATCTAGCTTGATTTCTGTACCAACCTGTGATGTATTTTCTTGCACTGATACCTTCGGATGTACACTACTGTTCTGTCTATCCTGTTTATTTGTTCTGTGACGTGGAACCTTTGTAAAAGAGTCCCTGACTCAAAGCTATGTCCAATTCTTCACAATAAATAAAAAAAAAATAAATAAAGAGTGTGTGTTTGTGGGGGGGGGGAGGAATTTGGCTGAAAAAATGGAGAAGTACGTGGTACCATTGTCAAATGGGAGAGAAAGGCGGGTGGAGGAGGGGGTAGTCAGTTGGGGGGAAAGAGGAGAGTGAGTAAGTATAGGAGGATGAACTGACAGGGGTAGTAGTAGGGGGTAGTGGAGGGTAAAGGGAAGGAGGTATGGAGCAGGTTAGGTAATGAAGGGAATGGGGGCCAGTGCCAGGTCGTAGGAGGTAGTGAGTAGGTATAGGTGGGTGAACCAACAGGGGATAGAAGTGGGGGGGAGTGGGGGAGCAAGGAGAGGGAGATAAGGAGCAGGATAGGTAGTAAAGGGGTGAGAGGGGCCAGTGAATAGTTGTGCTGAGGTGCTGGATAGATAACAGCAAGTCATCCACATAGAGAGAGCAGGTGACATTTGTACCACTAAGCTCAATCTCCTCAGCTTGTGGATCGTTATTATTTAGTTTACATACCAATGGGCCTAAGAATAGTGGGTCCTATGCATATAAGTGCGATATGCGGCACATAGCCACTCCACACCCATTGCACCCCCATGCAGGATGCACTAACTAGGGTTTGCAGTCCCTGTGCATGCGATCCCTCAGCTGTGTGTACATCAATGCGCTGGGGGTGGGAGAGGGGCATGCCAGCACTATGTGCCACTCACCAAGGTGAGTAGTGCTGCGCACTGGAGTGGCATAGGACGGCACCTGTTACACCAGGTGAACCCTGCCGTAACAGTCCTACATTCCCAGCCCCACACACATAGCCCACCAGCATCTGTCCGTAACCCCCAAACACACAGCCGTGCCTCCACCCATGGGAACAATTGGCACCACCCTCCAAACAGACAGGTGGCCCACATCTTGAGGCTGTATACAGCATCCCCCACCCCAACCCTCAGTGGTGCCTGACCCCAGATACCAATCTGGCATCCCCCCCCTCCTAAAACACACTGCTGTCCCGTCCTTGCACTGGTGATGTCACCCCCCTCCCACACGGCCACAACTCAGTGCCTGGATCATCTGGCAGGGCCACCCAACCCCACTACAGCTGATCGCAGCCCCCGCCCTCACTCAGTGATGATCTGCACCCCTATGTGACGCCAACAGGCAGGAACGGGATACGGGGAGGGGGTGTCGGTGCCGCACAGGGGGGCGACTTCTGACCACCAGTGATGGGGTGGGATTTCTGGACCAGGCCAGGGGAAGGATGGGTGGGTGTGCAGTACTGGGCACTGGCCCAGGTGCAGGTCCTCTGCTTTGGGGGGGGTCGCTTCAGATCATGACGGGGAGTGGCGGAGGGTTGATTTACTGCACCAGGGCTGTGGCCTGACGTGTGTCTGTGTATATATGTGTGTGTGTGTGCGCGCGCGCATGTGCATGTGTGAGGGTGATGGCAATGCAGCACCAGGGTTGGGACAGACCAGCATAGTGGGGGGGATTTGCAGACTCGGGGTGGGGCGGCACTGTGTTGTGGCATAGGGTGCCCTGGCCATTCGGGGATGCGGCAGCCATGTGATGGGGGCAGATCCACGGCGGGGGCCTTGGTGCCCAGGACGATCAGCTTGGGGGACATGGGGAATGCAGCTGCACAGGTCTGGGTGCCTGCAGGGGATATTCACGCACCCGGACCTGCCCATGCCCCCATAAGGGATCCACTGTGGCACCCATGCTGGGCATCCCATAGGATGCCTGACTGTGTCTGTGACTCCGCCCCCAGCCACTCTGCGGAGTACTGCATGCCGGTGGGGGTGGGGGAGAAGAGCCATGGACAGGTGGCGGCAGATGGTGAATGCCGGCTATGCGCACATGTCCGCGGAGCATGATATGCACATCTGATGCATAGTCCCCGCCCAATTGTGAATAGGCCCCTGTAAGACTAGTGAGGGAGATAATGGACAACCTTGTTTAGTCCTTCTATGTAAATGTACTTTCTTAAAAAAGAATTCCATTTGTTATAACTGAGGCAGTCATTTTTATGTTGGCTTATGCATGTGCGCCAGCCAACATATTGCAGTAGCAGCAGATTTGGAGGTACGGTCACTGTGGGCGAATGCAGGGCACGCATCAGTAGGTGTGTCCCTCATTCCCCAATAAACCAGCATGCAGGTGCCACACCAGCAATACATAAAGTGGCCACCAGATCTAAGAAAAGTGCCACTGCAATGAGAGGCAAGTTCCTCATGCAGCGGCACCAGAACACGCCTCCTGAAGTGCCCTTCCTAGTGAAGCAGTCCAATAAATATGGCAGCAGTGCCTGTCGCCGCCGCCTGCCACAGTGCCAACTTCAGGGGTGCCCAATCCCCCTGTCGGCATGCCCTCACCCAGTTCATGTGCTGACAGGGGAGCTCCTCCCCAGTGGCATAATGGCCCCCCTCCCATTTCAATTCTGTGCCAAGGGGGTGCCCAACCCCCTCGGCATCATGCACCCCAACAGTCTTTCTTACAATTGGGGCCTAATCTGCTATTTCAGTCCCCCAGTTCCCTGTTCAATCTGCTGATGGGGGTGCCCAATCCCCCGTCGGCTACAGCCCCCCCAAAAACAGTCAGGTGGCATGCTGGGATCCCACCCCAGTGTGCCATATGCCCCTGTATAAAAAAAAAAGTCCTGCAATGTTTTTCTTTTTTTGTTTAAACTTGTAACACAGAAAATGGTCCCTCGTCGAGTCCGGTGGCCCCTCCCCCAGCCCGTGCCCACCCTCTGTGCACCCTTCCTCCCCATACTCTACCCTCTGTGCACCCTGCCTCTCCACACCCCCCTCACCCCATACTGACCTGCAGAGCATGGCAAGACGATCTTCGGTGGACCTGGAACACGTCTGCACTCATCAAAGCCAACCGCGAACTGAGGAAATGCCGGTAAGCTGCATAATGGCATAAATAGGGTTTTTCAACTTTGGTGCATATCTCAGCCATTTGTGGGAATTTTGACACCAAATTTTCAACATGGGGTTATTGGGACATCTCCTCATAAATTTAGTCACTGTCATGGCGTTACTCAGCCCCAAAAGGTGATTTCATGGTCACTGCATGGAATCACCTTTTGGAACTGAGTAACGAAACAATAGTGCCACTGTTCATGAGGTGGGCTTTCAAAAAGTCTATGTTGCAAATTTGGTGAATAAAATCCAAAAAATGACTGTTTTACGAGCATGCATTGCGCAGCTTCCACACACTCTCGTAACTTTGTGAATTTGTAATATTTTCACTCCAGATTTTCAACATTGGTATTTTAACACACCTCCTTATGAACAATACAGCTGTCATTTTTCACATCCCAGCCGAAATGTGTTTTCATGCTTCTGGTGCAGAATAGCATGGTTGCTGTGGGAAATCAGTTTTAGGGACAGATTAAGAAAATGACAGTGACACTGTTCATGAGCAGAGGTCCTAAAATGCCTATATTGTAAATTTGGTGATGAAAGTCCATAAAATGACTGTGTTACAAGCATGTGTTGCACAGTCTCCATGCACCCTTGTAACTTCGCAAATTTGCAATATTTTCATGCCAGATTTTCAACATTGGTATTTTTTCACACCTCTTTATGAACAGTACAGCTGTCATTTTCGTGCCTCCGACATACAATGGCGTGGTCGCTGTGGGAAATCAACTTTTGGGACAGATTAACAAAATCACAGTGCCACTGTTCTTGAGGGGAGGTCCTAAAATGCCTACATTGAAAATGTGGTTAAACAAATCCCAAAAATAATTGGGTTACGGACGTCCATTGTGCAGTTTCTATGCATGCTCATGACATCACCAATTTTTCATATTTTCACTTCAGATTTACAACGTTGCCATTTATTTACATCTCCTCATAAACAATATAGTTGTCATTTGTCACATCCTGCCCAAAATGTGTTTTCGTACCTGTGGCGGCAAATGGCGCAATCACTGTGCAAAATCACCTTTCAGCTAACAAACTGATAGTGCCGCTCTTCATGAGGTAGGGTCACGGAAAGCCCCTGTTGAAAATTTGGAGTGAAAATACCAACAAACGCCTATGGCGTTAGGGCTTCCAACTGTAACACCCCACACTGTAGAACCTGACAGGTGTCAGGGGTGTGACTTAGGAACATCGGCTATAATGCACACGCCATTCCACCCCAACCCCCCAACCTGTAGCCAGTGACAGGCATCGAGGTGTGCCTGGGAGTTTTTGGCCCCCAAAGTTCACCCCATTTTCCTATACTGCACCCATCTCAGTGTATTTCCTTATTGAATAGGGTAAGTATAAGGCTGAAAGACCCCAAAGCACACCACAACACTTGTCAGTGTCTACAGGGTAGGGTAAGGTGAAATGGCATGAGTGTTACAGCTGACGACCCAAAGGCACACCCCAACACCTGTCACTCTCTGCAGGGTGGGGGTGAGGGTGGCATCAGTTCAGTACTTCACTGCTATTCCAATTATGCATCTCTGACTCCTGCACCACCAATGCCAATGCCAGTGAGACAACATTCAGCATTAAAACATGCTTGTTTTATAAAGGTGTTGAAGCCATCTAATACAGCTATTTGGAAAACCATAGAGTTGCAAGGTCTTAAATATGTGTACTCATGATACCTGTTCAAACTCTTTTTCTGGGTCTATGGCCAATAAGGCCATTGACATCTTTAATTGTTCAGCAAGTTTGACCAAATGAAGGATCTTTCTCATGTTGTCTGCTGAGTGTCTACCTTTTAGGAGCCTGTTTGCATAGGACCTGTTATCTTCTGCATGCAACTTTCTAGTCTTGCAGATAATATTTTGGGTAAAAATTTTGGTTGTCAGAGTTAATAAGAGTTATGGGTCTAACATTTTTACAGGGTTTATGATCTTTATGTTGGAGGGTGAGCAGCTGCAGTCCATGCCTCATTAAACATTTCTGTTAGTTTTGTGGCAGCAACTTCATTGAATCCATTCTAAAAGCTTACTGAAAACCTGTCTGGCCCTGGGGATTTATTTTTTTGCAGTGCTGATGTAGAACTGCACACCTCATCTGAAGAAATTAACCTATCAATGTTGCCAGTTGTAGTATCTGGAATTTTTGGGATGTCTATATTTTCACAAAACTTCGTAAGATAATTCATTAAGTTTTCCACCGATTCCTTGTAAAAATATTCATAGAGTTTCTTTGAGTATGCTATTTATTTTTTGACTGCCTGTATCAGGGTCTAGAATGCTAGTTATTTGGGTAATGGGCCCTATGTACAATGCCAACATGCCGTGTAAACCAGACTCATTGGCATCCCTACATCCGAATGCTGTGGAGTGGTGTTCGTGTGGCATTCATCAAGGGGCGTGCACCTGTTACACGCCTGAACCCCCGGCCACACGGACAGCAATGCATCGAGTGGGCAAAGGTGTGCAGGGAGTGTGCCAGCACTATGCAGCTATGCACAAAGCCGCAATGTGCTGCATGCAGGGGGGTGCAGTAGGGTGCAGGTTACACCAGGGTAGACCGCGCTGTAGCCTACTGTATTCCCCAAAGACATCACCCACCATGCATGGCAGGACCTGGAATCAACCCCACCATGCTGCCTAAGGCCACTGGGCTGAACAGGAGGGCTGGGGCTGCCAATTGGGCAGGTGCCTGTGTGTCCTGTAGTGCCATGCTCTCCCACCCCAACCCAGGCTGACCCCATCCATGGGGTAGCAGGGAACCACTGCCCCCCACAATACAACACTGCCCCATTCTGGACTGCCAGAGGCAGACCCGGCCCCTGACCCATCACAGCCCCAACCACGTTGTTGCTCCGGGCCCCCACACAGGTCCCCACAGCACACAAACAAGGCCCCCACCTGGTACCCTGCTGAAACTGTGCTGTTCAGTGGCGGGGTCCCCCACCCCAGCACTGGCCCCCCACCGGCAACATACCTGCCTGGTGGTGCCATGAGAATGGACAGCCAGCGGCTGGCCCTCACCACACCATCTTGGCCACAAGTCACTAACTACTGTGTTGCTGAGTGCACTGCCTATTTATAGTGACATGTTCCCAGCAGCAGTTAGATGGCCAGCAGCTGAGGTGGTGTGGTGAGGACTGTGCCGCTGGCCATCCATTCCCGAGGCACCACCGGCAGTATATGCAGGGGGATGCAGTTGTGGGTGGGTGAGAAACCCACTGACAGCACAGTTTGGTAGGGTACCAGGTGGGGGGGTCTTGTTTGCATGCTGTGGGGCACCTGTGTGTGGGGGGGGACTCCAACTGCCGACTGGCCAATGCAGCATGGGTGCGTGGGGCTGGGTGCCTGTGGTAGGCATTCACTTGCCTGGACCCTCATCTTGCTGTGCAAGGGATCGACTTTGGGACCCAGGACGAGCATCCCATTGGACTGCGACTTCGCCCTGGCTGCCCTGTGGAGTACTGTGTGCTGGGGGGCCGGTGCCACGGACAGGTGGCAGCCAATGGTGAATGCCAGCTGTGTGCACCTGTCCACAGGTGTGACCCTACATGGGTGGGATATGTGCCTTTGTCACGTAATTCCCGCTCGATAGTGCATAGGGCCTATTGTTAGACTTTTGTTTCAGTCTAAGGACAAGTAGTCTTTTAGCTTTGGGGCCACTGTCTATATATTCAAGTTTTGCTTTTCAAATAGTGGATTCTGCATCCCCTCTTATTCATATTCTAGTCCTGCTTTGGACTATCTGTTCCATGTTTGGTCAGAATTGTCAGTAGATAATTGTTTTCTAATTCTTCTATTTCTATGAGTGTATCTTTTAATTTTGTATTTTTCTCTCTTTTCTTTTGCAGATAAGCTTATGAGTAGTCCCCACAGCATGCATTTAAATGCTTCCCAGTTTATTAATCAAGATGTATTCAGTTGATTATTTAACTAAAAAAAAAAACTGTACAAATTTGTTTTATTTATTTATTTTTGGTTTCTTCTTTTTCCAGAATAAAGTGATTAATTCTCCATCGGCTTTGTCTTTTGTAAATTATTTCCTGTTTTAGTTGCATAAGGATAGGTGAATGATCTGACTTATGAAATGGATACAAAAAATTACATAACCTGATTGGCTGAGAGGTACTTTTACCTGGACTGTTATTCCAGAACAATAGCCCGGCTGAAAGTACTTCCATTTAAACAGGCTCAGCACTCACCCTCAAGAGTCCTCTGCCTCCATCCAGGTCAGAAATGCCCACACCAGATCTGGGTGCTGTGACGTAGTTTCACGGGCCCAGTTGATGGTCACGGCTCTATCCTGCCATTACAGCTGCCAACTAACGCTTGTTGCCCCAATCTTCATCACTATGGACACCACTTGCTGTGTGTCAGTACCCACTGATAAAATGGAGACAACTATCCACCGTGTAATGCCACAAATTTGAAATTTCAACCTTGTCACATAACCCATCCCCAAAATAACTCGATATTAACATAAGCAGTAAAACAGACTGCTATTTGATTTCTCACACTATCAAACTGCTTTCCCACTTCCTGCCTGGTCCCTTGCCACCAGCTTGTAGGTGATTATAACAACCAATTTCTACTCCCCACATGCTGAGTCCATGAAGCCAATACCAGTGTGCAGTAATGGTGCCACCATCAGGCCAGACACCAACACAGCAGCAGCTGTAAGGGCTACTAATTTTGTTTTTACTATTTTTTCCTTTTTAATTTTAAGATAAAGTGAAATCCTAAATAAAAATCTAATTATAAAATAATGGGCCAATGGATCAATTTCATAATCACAATAAGGCACTCCAGTGGGTGCGTTATGTAAGTAATAATACCTGACAGGGTGGGTGTTATTGGGATATAACGGACCGCCCATGGGCGTAATGCGGCCCAACGCCGCAGGCGGAGGGCCTTATTGCCCCTGGAAGGTCCGTTACATCCCATAATGCCCACCCTGGAGGGTATTATTACACTTAGATAATGGTTTATATGAAACAGTTTTAATAAAATGCAATAAAAGTAAATAGGAAGCTGAATAAATGTGAAAGAATAAAACTAGATATGTTTTGTGAAATAGTCCCTGGGAGTGCTGTTCAGGAGAATCTGTCAGATTGATTTGGATTTTTGTGCCACTGATTTATGGGAGATGTAGGACTGTAATGCGAGGTCATGAAAGAGACAGTAAAACAAATTGTTTATTAAAAAAAGTAAAGATTCTTATTTAAGGGTGGGATTAATGTTTATTTTTGCTACATGAAACTCAAACCTATTCACGTTAATTCATTCTATCCTTCTATTATCTGCAACCACCATGTGAACAGGCATTTGAATCCATGGTGCTTCACAGATTGAGATGGGATCCTTTGGTGAGTACAAACATGAGTACACGCTTTGAAAATATTTCAATGTTCAAATGCCCTCCATTGCTCAAAAATTCATATTTACAATTACTTGACACTCATGGAAATGTTTTTTAGCTTTTGGAATGTTAGAGGACTTAATACCCAAGCATTTCAGTGTAGTGGGTTGTCCAATTTATGTATTTATTTATTTGGTAACTGGGTAAGGCCCACTAGGTACAGGTGCCTGTTTTCAGGGGTGACCTGAGAGCACTGGGGTGGTTAAGTGACTTGCTCAGAGTCACACAGTATGCAAATGGAGACTGTGGGAATCAAACCCAGGTATGCTGGATGTACCAAGTTCATTCACAGCTCATTACTCTAACCTCTAGGCTATACTGCCAGCCCCAATTGATGAAAAGATGCTTTTTCAATCATAGTACCATAACCTTTACCCTGCAAGTAGTTTGAGATTTTGTAGTCTTTTACAGTTCTGACACCATCTTGTAACCCGATGTAAACAAAAGATGTTCGCATGCGTTGGGTCGAATGTCAGCATGCATTCACACGCACTGAGTTCACAAGTGTTTCTGTTTAAAACTGAGCACTCTAGTTCTGACAGTTAGTCCAAGTTTATCTAAAATGGTGAAAAATGAAATTTTTTGCTCAGTCTCACACCTTTAGAATTTGAAACAGCCTGCCAGGGTGTCTTTTCAGAAACTGCACTAAACGTGTCTATCTCCCCATATTTCCCCAGTCTGTCTGGGAACCCAAAGAGCAATAGCTCTAACCTAGACACGTTCCCACAAATCAGAAGGATGGCATATGGGTAGAAGTTGCACTTACCAGTCTGGGTCATTACATCATCTAAGGAGCAAAAGTTACTAACATAACAGAATATATTGGTTTTAAGATTTATTTAGTTGGCTATAGCAGTTTTAGGTCAGCAGTTCGATATGATTTTAAAAAAGGCTGTTGCAGGTTAAATTTGGTTAAAAAGAAACAAAATACAATTTTATTGGTTTACTTGTTAATGTAAGTTTTGTAAGTACTTCCAATGTTGTGTGATGTCGGGGGTAAATAATGAAAAAAATCACATAAACAAAATGTTAAAAGAAACATAGAAACAGAGAAGTTGATGACAGATAAGGACTGCAAGGCCCATCCAGACTGCCCATTTCTTTTTCTGCCTTATAAATGTGCCATTGGCCTTTGCTCTATCAATGGCCTATCTATTCATACTCACTTGTATTGCTCCCTTATGCCTATCCCATGTCTGTTTGAAGCCCTGCAGTATATTCATATCCACCACTTCCTGAGGTAGGCGGTTCCATGCATCCACCACCCATTCTGTGAAAAAGAACTTCCTCATGTTACTCCTTAATCGTCCTCCCTCTAATCTCATGCTGTGTCCTCTTGTCCTGCTATTTTTCTTATATTGAAATATGTTAGACTCTTTCACCTTGTTAATGCCTTTAAGATGTTTGAATGTTTCGATCATGTCACCTCTCTCCCTCTTTTGCTCTAGGGTATATATATTCCATTAATCTGTCCTCATATGTTTTCTGATGCAGTCCCTGCACCATTTTGGTTGTCCTTCTCTGGACTGCCTCAATTTGGTTAATGTCCTTGTGAAGGTGTGGCCTCCAGTACTGCACACAGTACTCCAGATGGGGCCTAACCAGTGTCTTGTAAAGAGGGATTATTACCTCCCTTTTCCGACTTGTGATACCCCTACTAATAAACCTTAACATCCCCCTAGCCTTACCTACTGCTTCAGTGGTCTGCTTTGATGATTTCAGGTCATCGGTGATGATGACGCCCGAGTCTCTTTCTTCCGTTGTGATTGCCAGCAACTCCCCTCCCAGGCTATAGGTGGCTTCAGGGTTTCTCTTCCCTATGTGCATGATCTTGCACTTCTTTGCATTAAACCTCAGTAGCCACTCTTCCAACCATTTTGCTAGTATATCCAGATCTCTTCTCATTCTGCCCACCCCATCTGGATCATCTACTCTGTTACAGGTCTTGGTGTAATCCGCAAACAGACAAACCTTACCCTCCAGTCCATCTGCAATGTCACTGATGAAGATACTGAAGAGGACTGGCCCCAGAACTGATCCCCGAGGTACCCCATTTATGACTCGCATCTCTTCCGACTGTATACCATTTACCACCACTCTCTATTTTCTGCCCGTCAACCAGTTTGCCACTCAGTTGACCAACTTCTGACCCACCCCAAGCTTACCCAGCTTATTAATCAATCTTCTATGTGGAACAGTGTCGAAAGCTTTGCTGAAGTCAAGGTTGGCGACATCAACAGCTCCCCCTTGGTCCACCACTCTGGTTACCCAGTCAAAGAAATCTATGAGATTAGTTTGACAGGACCTTCCTTTTGTAAACCCATGCTGTCTTGGATCCTGTGCTCCTATGGATTCCAGGGTTGCACTATCATTTCCTTAAGGAGTGCCTCCATAATCTTGCCCACTACTGAGGTAAGACTGACTGGTCTGTAGTTCCCTGCCTCCTCCCTGCTACCACTCTTGTGGAGCAGGATCACAAGAGCCCTTTTCCAGTCTTCTGGGACCTCTCCTGTGCTCAGGGACTCACTAAACAGTTCTGATAATGGCTCTGCTAGTTCCACCTTTAGCTCCTCTAGCACTCTGGGATGTATGCCATCACGTCCCATTGCCTTGTCCACCCTGAGCTAATTGAGCTCTTGTAGGACCCTTTCTTTTGTGAAGGGACTAGTGCTCACCTTCCTCACCCCTGTGTCCATGGTGCTGAGTTGTGGGCCATGCCCTACATTCTCTTCAGTAAATACTGAGCAGAAGTA
Organism: Neoceratodus forsteri; assembly: GCA_016271365.2. Lineage (NCBI taxonomy): Eukaryota > Metazoa > Chordata > Ceratodontiformes > Ceratodontidae > Neoceratodus > Neoceratodus forsteri. The sequence goes on from CM057451.1 coordinate 1,104,354,306, forward strand.
TCTATTTAGGATTGATGCTTTTACATGGTCCTCCTCCTCACAAGTCCCCTTATCTCGTTTGATCTTAGTAATATCCCCTCTGGACTTTCTCCTTTCACTAATGTATCTATAGAAAGTCTTGTCACCTTCTTCTACTGTCTGTGCTAGTGTTTCCTCAGTTTGGGACTTTGCCTGCCTTACTGCCTTCCCTGCTTCCCTTAGGGAAGTTTGGTATGCCTCCCTATCTTCATCCCGCTGTGTTCCCTTATATATCCTGAAGGCCAGCCTTTTGGCTCTGACCTTTTCTGCTACTGTTTTTGAGAATCAAAGTGGTTTCCTTCTTCTTTTGCACTTCCTTTTCTCTCTAACACAATGGGATGTTGCTTCAAGTACTGCATCCTTAATGCTTGCCCACTTTGCCTGTACCCCCTCACCTGTATTTCTTTTTGCCATGGCTAGCTTAAATTTGTCGGCCATCTTATCAAAGTCAGCTCCTCTGAAGTCCCATATTTTTGCCTTGGAATGGGATGATTTAGTTGTAGTGGCCAAATTAAACCGTAACATGTGATGGTCACTTGTCCCAGGTGACCTTTCTACCTGGATATCTGTGATCCTTTCCCTGTTAGTCAGTACTAGATCTAAGATAGCCCTGTCTCTTGTGGGTTGTTGTACCAGTTGTTTGAGACTTTCCCCTTCTAGGGAATCCACCATGTGTCTAGTTCTGGCAGATGTTCCTGCTGGTATTGACCAATCTGTATCTGGCATGTTGAAGTCTCCCATTATCAGAACCTCTCCTTTAGCTGTTATGTTTTGTATATCTTCTAACAGTAATGTGTCTATGTCCTTCCCCTGGTCTGGGGGCCTGTCGACAACCCCAGTTCTTATGGCTGTCCCATTTCCTGTTACCAGGGTGACCCACAGTTCTTCTGACTCCCTATGTGTATTCTGAATTTCTGTAGCTTTGATATTTTCATTGACATACAGGGCCACTCAACCCCCCCCCTTTTTGCACCTCTGTCTCTTCTGAACAGTACATAGCCAGGTACTGAAATCTTCCAAGTGTGGTTACTGGTAAACCACGTCTCGCTTATTGCTACTATGTCCAGTTTAGCCTCTGTCATTATTGCCTGCAAGTCTGGGATCTTGTTTCCCAGACTGAGAGCATTTGTGTACATGATTTTCCATTGGCCAGATTTCGGTGTGTTAGTTTTTGGGTGAGGTCTGGCGTTTCCCCTGTGCGTTGTATGGGGGGCCGGACCCTTTTCCTTACCTGGTGATGCAAATGAACTGCAAACATGCTGAACTCCTGTTTGACCACTTGCTGAGGGGGTAGGGGTGTTCTTCCCTTTAGATGTATGGGGTGCTGCACCCCCTCCCCATTTGCTAGTTTAAATATTCTGCAAAGACGTCAAACTTCTGCCCCAATGCACTGACTCCCTCTTTAGTCAGATGCAGTCCATCAAATTGAAAGAACTTTTGCCCCCAAAACTGTTGCCAGTTCCCTACAAATTTGTATCCTTTTTCCTGGCACCAGCCCTTGAGCCACATGTTTAGCTCCCCTATCTTCCCTTCTCTGACCTTCCGTCCAGCTGCCCCCCTCTCCCAGACTGGCAGGATCTCAGAGAAGGAAATGCCATATGAAATGGATGATAGTTTATCACCCAGCCTGGTCAGGTGTTCCTTGGTCTCCACAACTGACTGGCTGGCGAGATCATTAGTCTCTATGTGTACCAGGATGTCAATGTTGTCTCCTGCTTCCTGAACAATTTTAGCAATGCAGTCAGTGTCTCTCCACGCTGATGTAACTGGGAAACATCTGACCATTACCCCTGGCTGGAGATACGTATCAACTCCCCGAATCATGGAGTCTCCTATGATCAGAAGTTTTTGGGATTTCCTTTTGCTTTTTGTTTTGGTTCCTGTTTTGGTGAGTTTTGTTGTGCTAGCTCCTGTGCTGCAGTGTCCTGCTCTGCAGTGTCCTCTGCCCTTTGTTTGATTTCAGAGATAGAGGCAGATACCTGTTTGTAGTTTTTATATGGTTTGTGGGGGTAATATATTGGAGAGCACCGAGTGAAGGGGCACCCGATTTGCCCCTCCTAACCACCTGCCAACCTCCCGGACCAACTATCCTCTGCAGTCGAGGTGTTTCTGTTGGATGTTGGGGAAATGGCGGGTGGTTCTTATAATATATTTCCTCTTGAATATGAAATTTGAGGCACGCAATCTCTGCTCATGCTCTCTGGAGCTGAGCCTTAAGATCTCCAATGACTCAGCATGTAGGACAGTGTCCTAAATCCTGTAAAACTGCCCTTCTGAAAAGTGTTCCACAGTACCTGCAGTTAATGATATCCATTCCAGATAAGTTGCTGGGTTTATAACTTGGTCAGAGTAATTAGAAGGAAGAAAATGAAAGCAAAAGTTTGATTTTGTGTTTTGTTTGTTTGATTTTGTATGACTTGTTATAACAAGTTAAATTACTACTGCCCCTGTAAATGAGGTCACCGTGTGGATACCCCACTGATCCGCCCCTTCCTGCTTTGCCACAGGAAATGTCATGACTGTGCTACCCTATAAAAGGAGTGTAGTGTGGGGTGGTTGGGGATGGCTGGGCCTTTCTCCTGCCGAAAAAGAAGAACCAAGGATGAAAGAAACAAGGAGGTAAGAGCAGAAACAATTAGTCAGCAGTAACTGAGCAGTAAAAAGAGTCCCTATGAGTCTGAGACATATGTAGTCAAGAATGTCTACAGTAATTTGGAACTGCCTAAAGATTTGAATGGTGAAAATGTGCAAATAGTGGACAAAGACTCCTGCCGAAATTTCGGCTGACAAAGGCATGAGGAGGCTGTGCCAGAACACAGATCTGACACAGTTGGCATTAGGTTGAGGCCTCAGTATGTCTCAAGGCCCCTTACTGGCTTAAGCCCCAATCTTCAAATGTGACCAAGGCACATATCATGGCCACAGACCTACACACCAGTGGCGTCACACATGTGGTGGCATTCACAACCCTTGCCCCCCCCCACACGATATGTGTGGAAAGAAGTGTGGAGTACCTGGGGGTATGTTGGAGAGTAGAGAATGAATCCATTCTGTTTACCCAAGATAATGTTTATGGATACTGCATGATCCACTCTGGATCCACAAATGATCCTAGCTGTATGACTCTCTGAAGCTGAACTGATAGCATCCACAGAAGACTAGTTCTAATCTATGGGCAGGGGTATGGCGGGGCGGACAGGAATGACATTGCCCACTAAAGAGATTTCTGTCAGAAATCCATACAAGGTGTTTTATGGGTTGAACTGAATGTCATCTTCCCAAACTACTGTTTATCAATTTATCTTGTACTACTAAATGACATTTTCCACAATCTACCCCTTCGCTACCTCCCCCCTGGGTCCACTCCCCTATTCTCCAAATGCTCTGACAAGGCCCTCTGGGTTGCTCTTCTACATACCTCCTAACTCCCTTCCCATTGAATACAAATCTAAATTATCCCATTACCTGCTGCTCTCTTACGGTACTATACCTCTCTGTTATATTCAACTCTCCTCCATCCGTTTTACTCCCCACTCCTCTTTCTCCTACCTGTAACACGTCTTTGAAAGCTGCTTAACTTGTACACATTATGGGCCCTATGCTTGAAGGAGCAGAGCACCTCCACACCACGTATGTGGGGCATGGAGACACTTTGCACCCGTTGCGCCTCCCGCATGGAATTCACAAAATGGGGCATGCAGCCCCTACGCACACGATCCCCTGCCCACGTGGAATGCAACATGCAGGGGGCAGGCGGGGGGGTGCCAGCACTATGCAGCATGCACAGAATCACATACAGCTGCTTACTGGGGCATGTAGGGGGGCAGTCAGTACACCAGGAAAACCCTGCCATAAGTCTACTACATGCCCCGCGCCTCTGTCCCTCAACAAGTGGACACTACACAAGGGCAGTGAGTGGCTGTCCAGGGCCACCCACCCCTGCACCCAGCTGTGCCCCCCACACCTCCTTGTGCATACCACCCCCACCACACACATGGGGACACTGGCCCCTGAACTGCAGATCCCCCCCTGCAACATACCGCCTGTCTGCCTCATGTCCTCTGACCCCACTGGTAGTGGGCAGTGTGGTCCCTCTCCCCCTACTCACACCCTCATGCTAATGCCCCTGATCCCAGTCCAACCCCATCTGGTTGGGGGCATGGCATGGCCAGCGGCACTACCCACCTCTCACCTCCACGGCTGCTGGCCATGCGCACATCCATGGGGGAGCACAGCCAATGCATTCCCACCATACAAGGGATCCACTGTTGGTCCTGGGATGGACATCCAATTGGATGCCCGCCCAGGTCTGCCACTCCGCCCCCATTTGCCTCCCGGAATACTGCACACTGGGGGTGTGTGCCCATGGACAGGTCGTGGCCATTGGGGAATACCAGCAGTGCACACCTGTCCGCAGGTGTGGAGCTCTGTAGACGGGAAAAGCGCCTCACTTGTGTAAATCCCGCCTGGTGGAGCATAAGCCAGTATATGAATAACAGATTGCAACTTACTGTTTTCATGTAACAACTGACATGTCATTTTAACTTTGTATTGTATACATAATTTTTCCTACAATGTGGAACCTCTGTAAATGAGCTGTTAGCTCAAAGGTATTAATCCAAGATGCAAATAAATAAATGAGCTGCAATAGCAGGCCAGTTTCATTATGGCATTGCCTTAATGAGCAGCTGCTCTGAGCCTGTGCAAGCTACCAAATTTGCTGCCATATTAAAGAACTGAAACTTAGCAATAATTTACAGATGCATCCCTCTGCAGATAGTTAATCTTGAGGTGTATGCAGTGTGCAGGAGACTGTGTAGGATGAACACCAGGCCACAGTGAGCAATAATACAGTACTGTATTCAGGTTAGTGAAAAAGTAGCTGCTGGGTAGATAACTACAGGTAGTGGGTAAACAGTTAGAGTGTAAGGAGTAGCAGGCACCAGGATAAGGTAGGTACAGGCAGGAAGGTTAAAATGGGCAATTAGAAGACTCCTTATCTAGGGTAGGGTAGGGTAACAAATAAGGTTCAGGCAAGTGGGTAAGGAGTAGTAGACATGCAAAGGAAGTTTGGCACGGTTAGGGGGTAAAAAGTGGAAAACAAGAGACACCCTAGCCAGGGCAGGGTACTAAATACATTTCAGATAAGCAAAATGAAAGGTAGGAATTCAAAGGGCCTAGAAAGGAGACTGTTAGATGCAGGGAAGTTTCAAAAGGCACTAGAGAAAGGGAAGAGAAGAGCATGGCTGTAGTGCAGTGCAATGGATGTGAAGCCGCAGTCTTTTGGGACACCTTCTGGAGACTGAGGTGCTGCTCCAGTTGTACACACCTCTCTGGGTAGAGGGCAGGAGTTTCTGGACTCCGGGTCCAACTGGCAAGGATGCAGAGAATCTTCTGCCCCATCCAGGGGCTACCAAGCCTGCCCCAATCCCTCAGAGGATGCCTAGGCAGAGGTAGTATGGCTGGACCTTGGTGGGCTCCAGGACGGTGCTTCAGCCTGTACCACTATACAGTTCCTTCACTGTACTGGCAGCACAGGGCAGCCAGAAGGAGGCACCCATAGCAGTGGGAAGGGTGAAAGTCAGGGTCCTCAGAAGGGGAGTCCCATCTGAGCAGAAATCTGAGCAGGAAGCAGCTGCACGTGGGGGACTCTGTTGTAGGGGGATAAACTTGGGAGTGGGGAGAGAGAGAGAGAGGGAGTGAGAGGGATTTGAAGTACATCAATAGTGCTTGGGCTTGGAGGGATAGAGAGCAGATCTAGAGGATCGCTAGGGCAGCAGGAGATGGGAAGGAGCTAGATGTCATTGCCCACCTATGGACAAATGACCTGGTGAGGGACAGGGTAGAGGTAGTGTAGGGAAATTTTGGGAAGCCTGGGAGGGGCCTAAAACAGGGGGCACACATGGTGGCTTTTGCTGAGGTGTTACTAGTATACGACTGGGGCGAGGAAAGAGCACTCTTCACCAATGCTTTTACCAACTGGTTAAAGGCATGGTGCATGGATGAGGGATTCAGCTGCATTAGGTACTGGGGGCCTATCTGGGAGGATGTTGGCCTCTATGGGAAGATGGCCTGCATCTTTAGAGGAAAGGGACCACAGTCCTAGTGGAAAGATTAAATGCTACTTAGATGAGCTATTAAACTAGCCAGAGGGGGGAGGCTGAAAAACCACAGGAGGCAAAAACTAACCAGAGGGGAGACTGAAAAACCAAAGGAGGCAACAATTTCCCCCCCCCACCAAAATGATAACACAGCAGGGAGGAGGGCCCATGGGGAGTGAGATTCCCCAGGACTGGGGGAACAAGAAGATAGTGGTAGGGACAAGACAGAGGAGAGGGTGGATATAAATCAGTGAACCAAGAAGAAAACAGTTAAGAAGACAGATAGTTCATAAGGCAACAAGGGAAGGGGGTCAGGGGGAGCTTTGGGGAATAGCACAGGCGGGGGGAAGCAGAGAATCAGGGAGGGAGTAAGGTTTAGATAGTCATGTGTGCCAATGCAGGGAGTGTGGGAAATAAGATTCTAGACCTGGAAGCCATCATGGCAGAGGCTACCCTGGTAAGGGACTTTATTGCATACCGTTCACTACAAAACTCCTTCACCACAGCCATCAGGTCAGCCAAAGCAGAGTACTTCCACTCAACTTTCCATGCTAATATAAACTCTCCTTCAAAATTTTGGAAGGTAATACCTGTACATGCACTGTTTGCCACCCCCCTTCCAAACCACCTACCCTGGTCCTCAAAATAAATTGCTCACTGGTATCCAACCACCCTACTGTTGCCGCTGAATTCAACTCCTTTTTCACCTCCTGCACCTCTACTCTCCTATTCTCCCTCCCTCCTCCCCCCAATAACTGAGTGCTTTTCTTTCTCTAAAGTCTCTCTGGCTGATACAATGGATGCCCTTATGACACTCAACCCCTCTAAAGGCAGCTCACCTGACGTTCTGGACCCTAAGTTGCTATACCTATCTGCTTCTGCCATCTCATTTCTGCTGTCTATGATTCTGAATCTCTCTTTCTCTTCTGCAACATTCCCAGTGTCCTGGAAACATGCTATCATAAAACCCCTACACAGGGGTGGTGATCCTTTCTCACCAGGAAATTACTGCCCTATATCCCTTCTCCCCATCCTTGCCAAGCTCCAAGAACACCTGGTTCTCTCTCAAGTCTCCTCCATTCTCTCAGACATCGACTTCTTCACACCTTTCCAATCTGGTTTCCGGAAGTATCATTCTGTCACAACTTCCCTACTTAGGCGTACTGATTCTATCTTCTAAGGGATGGACAGTGGCCTAATTGTTTGTTGATCTCACTAAGGCTTTTGACACAGTCTCTCACTCCCTCCTTCTGGATAACCTCACTTCAGCAGGGTTATCCAACTCTGTCACTAACTGGTTCAGGGAGTACCTTGTAGGAAGGACACAGTCTGTTAGAATAGCAGATTCCATATCCCCTCCTGTCCCTATTAACAATGGTGTTCCACAGGGCTCAGTGTTAGGCCCGCTGCTGTTCTCCATTTTCTTAAATGACCTCTCCTAAGTCTGCACTTCATCCTCCATCCAAATGTATGCAGATTGTACTGTCCTGCTCACCTCGGGACAGTCTCCCTCTGATGTAGCAGCCAGAGTGTGTGTTTTCATTTAGTTTGGGCAGCATTGAGGGATTATAGCAAGTAAGTTTGTGACTGTGTGTTTGTAATTGCATTTGAGGTATTTTCTTATATTACAGGGATTAGTGAAGTTTGAATGTGAGGTCTTTTCTTAACTGCCATTTCAGTGTGTTTCTCCATTTAGTTTGGTCAGGATTGAGGGATTTTAGCTGGTAAGTTTATGACTGGGTGCTTGTAATTGGCTGTGTCTGAACCTTAAGTGCAGGCATCATATTACAGGGACTAGTGTAGTTTGAATGTGAGGTCTTTTCTGTGTTTGTAATTGGCTGTGTCTGGACCATGGTGAGTGGAGTAAGGAGCCACTGCCAGAGGATTCCTTGGCTGATTATTTTGGACATAGCCTGTGGTGGTCCCACCCTCCCACCCCCAACCCACCCACCCCAGGGCTCGGTCTACATTTATAGGGTGGGTCCCATAGAGCCTTGCAACATCCTATCTTGCATCCATACAGGAAGTAGGGAAGAAAGAAAGCATAACAAAAGGAAAAAAGAAAAAAAACAAATATTTGGGAGATAACAAATAGCCATCTTAAGCAGGCAGTAGATTGGGGAGGGAAACAGACATGATGGGAGTGGTGCAGTGCAGTGGTTGTGGAGCTTCTGTCTTCAGGGAGATGTTCTGGAGGCTGCGATGCTGCCCTATCTGCAGGCACTTCTCTGGGCTGAGGGAGGAGGTTTCCTGTCTCCGAGCAGAGTTGGCCGAACTGAAGGTGGCATCCACCCCCACCCAGAGACCACCAGGTCCACAACCTGTACCTCAAAGGATGACTGGGAAGAGGATTGATTGGACTACGGTGGGCTCAGAGAGGGTAAGGGAGGGGGGTCGAAAGCACATCCCCCAACCGGTCCCACATAGTAACTCCTACACTGTTTTGGAGGAATGGGAACGCCCCACTCAGGAACCCAAGGCTGGGGCCAGGGAGGATAGGAGGGTCCTTCAGGATGAAGCCCCAGTGAAGGGAGGCAGGGGACCCTGCAGGAGGGGGAAGCTTCTCCTGGTGGGGGACTCTATTGTCCGGGGAGTGGAGTTAGGGACACTTAGCAGGGGAGAGAGGGAGGTCAAGTGCCTCCCAGGAAGTGCTGCACGGAGGGATGGGAAGCAAATCCATAGGATCGCTAGGGCAATAGCTAGGAGGGAGCAGCTGGATGTCATTGTTCAACTGAGAACCAGGGACACTGGTTTACCCGGGATTGAGAAAGGGCAAATTCTATTTTGCACATTGTAAAAAATGGTATTGTCACCGGTTTCTGTTAAGCCAAAATCTGTTTTTGCCGGTGTTTGGTTTTGTGTACTTTATTTAACAATTTTTAACTCTGCTAACATGCGTTTAAGCAATTTTGAGCTCCACTACTGTACCTCCATCCATCCTTGCATCAATTAAAAGTTATTTTAGTTACAAGATGTGATGGCAGCAGCACTTCAGCCCCATCCCTCAGGTGTGATGGCAGCACTAATAGCACCACGACCCCCCTCCCTTAGGTGTGATAGAAGCAGCAGCAGCACTGCAGCCCCCCATCCCTCAGGTGTGATGGCAGCAGTATTGCGTTCCTTATCCGTCAGGTGTGATGGCAGTATCAGCACTATGGACCCATCCCTCAGATGGGATGGCAGCAGTACTACATTCCCCATCCCTCAGGTGTGATGGCAGTATCAGCACTATGGACCCCATCCCTCAGGTGGGACGGCAGCGGTACTATGTTCCCCATCCCAGTGGTGATGGCAGAAGAATTACTGCCCCTGCCTCTCTGGTGTGATGGCAGTAGCAATGATGCAGTCCGCATCCCTCAGGGGTGATGGCAGTAGTGAAAGCACTATGATCCCCTTCCTTCAATACCCACAACCCACATGTACAAGTTACAAATTACTGGGTCTCTTTGCTTGTTAGAACTCAGATGTGAATTAATCTGAACCACCACCACTAAGGTGGACCACCTGTTTTTTCCTATCTATCATTTAACTGCCTGAATTGGATTTCTGCCAGTGACACTGCTGAACCGGGTTCTGGAACGGACTCTGGTGTCGGAGGGCCAGCCAGGGGGAGAAGGCTTGAGTGTCCAGTGTCCACTCGCCTTGTCCTGGGTGGGAGGGTGGATTCACAGCTCGGCATTTGCTGGTCCCTGGCAGAGGCTAGAGGCATGGCTAGCTGTCGGCCCTCACTGTGGAGGGAGCGCATGGATTTTGGCTTGTTTCTTGATGTCATGTGGCACGTCATACTCCCAAAAATGGAAAATACCCATCTGGCCAACGGATGACTGCTGCTGGTTCCTCCATATGCCTGAAGTCCTGGATACATGTGTCTGTGCTGACCCCTGCTGTGCCCAGGATACACAGGAAGCCCTTCAGAGTGATTCTCCTCCTGGTAGCCTCCCACCTAGGTAGGAGCCCATCCAACAAAGGGTTACATTGGGTTACCCAGTAACCCAGCAATAAGGGGAGTGGATGGCAGTCAGGACTCATCAGCAGTGGTAGGGCTGGGGTTCTTGGCATGCCTGAAGGAGTGGCTGGCTAGAGGTTGGAGGAGCAAAAAACCTACCTGAATTTGCTCCTTTGAAATAAAGTGTTTTCACCTAAAAATCCACAAGTGATTAGTGGAGGACCTTCTAATGGAAAATCATGCATCTCCCAAACATGTGGATGCCTTTTCTTACTTGGTCTTCAAGAAAAGGGTGTTTCTCAGTTTTTATGTCTCAGCTCAGATGTGAATTGAGCACCACTCTGCCCACCAGCATCATACAGCTCATGGGGTCTTAACTTCTGTGTGTCCTTGAGTATGCTTTCTCTCTTGGGTGTGTTTGCAGCAACCCACTCACCCCTAATGGCACTATACAGTGGTTGGTAGAGTGTCAACAGCAATTTGGCCATATAACAAATTCAAGGCCATACAGATGCTAAGGCCCCCAACTCATTTAGGAAAAACATGAAGCAAACAGCAGCAGCCTCACTCTGTCCACAGGCATCACACAGTATCTTGCACCTTACCTGCTCTGCTCCTCTGAGTGTACAGTCTGGCCTAGGTGCTGTTGCGCATCCCACCCTCCTCTGGCAGGTAGGGTAACAACAACACCCAGTCATGCAGCAATTATTTTTATTTTTTTAGTTGTTTAACCAGGTATAGCACACTAAGCTGAAAGTTTTTTTTACAGGAGCGACCTGGGAGCACAAGGAGGTTAAGTGACTTGCTCAGGGTCACACAGTATGCAAGTGGAAGCTGTGGGATTCAAACCCAGGTCAGGTCTGCTGGATGTCGCCAAATTTGCAACTCAGAGCCTTAGACCACTGTGCTATACTGCCTCCTAATTAAGTGGGGACTCATCTGTGTGCTCCTGAGTAAAAGGCGGGGGCTTAGGTTCTAACAACAGCATGGAGAACTGCCAACTCTCACATAGTCATCAGCCCAGCTTGGCCACTCAGCTTAAAAAGAACACTCCCAAAATGAAAACAAAATAGTGGTGCAGGCTTGTGGTTTTCAACACTAGCAAGTGGGAGATCTAGGTTTGTGAGCTGATCTGCTCCAGACTCCCTGCCCTGGGCTGGTGGGGTTTAGAGTGTGATGCAGAGGCACTGCATGCAGACCTGAGGGGGCATATTTCAGCAGGTTGTGGGAGCTGCCTTGATAATGTGGGTGACCACACAGTGTTGTAAGACCCCACTAGATTGATTGATCCCACACAAAGACACCCAGATTGGCAAGCATCCCTTGAGACTCCTAGGTCATCAAGACTAACAGTTCAACTTCCCTGATATACACATTTAAATAAATGCAGAAGTTAAGGACACCCAACCGAACACTACCACCACCACTCCCTCGCCTGATTCTCCAAGTGTGCTGATACTAAGCTTTTTGGGGGTTTTAATCATGCAATGAGAGAGCAGTTGCATCAGCCGATCAAAGGGTTTGATTCACAGCAGTTAAACTTTAAACCTGACACTCCTGCTCATACTGCCTAGCTCAAATGGACTTAGCTTTTAATGGTGTTTTAAATCATCTAGTGTGAAAAATGTTTAGGCATATACTTTTTTCTACACAAAAAGATTACTTTCAGGTTGGCATGCAGTCACTTCAGCTGAGGGAATGAAGGGTTAGATGCAGGAGCAGTTAAACTGTAAATATGACACCACTGCCCTGCTGCCTAGTCCAATTCCCCATGTGCAGGGCCACTGAAAAACAGCATCCACAAGTTTTTACTTTGAACTGTTCAAAAAGTGTTCACATTTTCAATACAATACTCTCAAATATATTGACAATTTTGCATGCAGACTTGGGTTTGGCTGAAACAATGCTGTGCAAGGTGAGGGAATGGTTTTATGTTACCCTGCTTTCGTTTGAATCCTTTTCTGGTTTGGTTTCAAAATCCACTGGCCAAGCACAAGTACACTTAAACACTTAACATTTGATTTGTGTTGAAGCAGTCTGCCAGAAAACTTTTTGTTGCCACAGAGACTGAAACAGCAGGTGTGAGAAAAGGTGCAAATTATCCCATTCACCTAAATGGGGTGCTAACTGTTGTAAGTGATAAGCAGGGCCACTGGAAAATTTCGGAAAAGGTTACCCAAAATTGCAGGCGTTTCATAAAATTGCAGGAAATTTTGTGGGGTTCTACTGTAGACCCGAGTGCTTCACAATAAATCTTTTAATGTTTTCTGCAGCATATATTAGTCAGTATAAATTGCTAAATGAATACACTGACACCTGAATATATTTAAAACATAAAGAAAAGTTTATGTTCGAAAAAGAATACTAAACTGATAAGCTATCAGAAGTGTTGTCTATCTTCCAAAATTTAAAAGCATCTGCTCATACAGTGCTAAATAGATTCTATAAAGTGAGCCACAGCAAATCAATATTAAATAAAGCCAGAATAAATATTTTTTGTTTCTGGCTGTAGAATAATAAGCCTAATCAACAGCTGTTTACAGTGCTCTACCAGCTATTCACCTTACTTTGGTACAAGAAAAAATAAGCAGATAGAGTGGTGAATAATTGAGTTTTAGTAAAATGTTGTTAAAGTGTTTAATGGACATAATTTATATTGTAGGTACTGTACAGTATTTTTGAAATCATATATTTAAACATTAAATCTGAGGGCTATTGTGGCTGGCAGTATAATCCAGAAGTTAGAGTAACAAACTGAATGAGCTGACGACATCTAGCAGACTTGGGTTTGATTCCCACAACCTCCACTTGCATACTGTGTGATTCTGAGCAAGTCACTTAACCTCCTCAGTGCTCCTGGGTTGTACCTGAAAACAGGCACTTCTGCCTAGTGGGCCTTACATGATTATCAAAAATATGTACAAAATACCAATATATTTTTATTGCATCATACAGTAGTCAATGTACCCTGTAATTTACCTTTGTTTTACTCTGGCTGCAATGATTTTGTTTAGTTAAAGATTAATGTTCAGATACATTTTGTGTTTTATAAGCTTGTTTTTAGACTTTAGTCAGGTTTTTATTGTAGTCTTTGCATGTGAGCATCTAGGAGGTAGTTGCTAAGAGTGAGATCACTGTTAGCAACTAGCTTATTCAAGTTAAAATCTGCAGGGCCATCCAAAAATCCTCAGCTGTTTGAATCAAAACTAGTCTGAATGAAAGTATGCTCACAAGAAAAAACTTGCCCTGCCACTTACAAAAAGGCTTGATAGTTAGCACCCCATTTAAATGAATGGGATAATTTGCATCTTTTCTCCCATCGTTTGTTTTGGTTTGTGTGGCAACAGAAAGTTTTCTGATAGACTGCTTCAACACAAAACAAATGTTAAGTGTTTAAGTGTACTTGTGTTTGGCCAGTGGATTTTGAAACCAAACAAGACAAGGATTTAAAAGAAATCAGAGTCACATAAAACCCTTGCCCTACCTTGCACCACATTGTTTTGGCCAAACCCAAGTCTGCATGCAAAATTGTCAATATATTGGAGAGTATTTTATTAAAAATGTTAATACTTTTTACACAGTTCAATATAAAAACTCAAAAATTGCAAGAAATTGTGGAACATGTAGTTTTTTGCGGAGAATGGTGAAAATGGCGGATTCTGCAAAAAAATTGTGGGTGCAATTTTCCAGTGGCCCTGGTGATAAGACACTTTCTTCCTTGTGAACATACTTTCATTCAGACTAGTTTCATTCAAGCAACTGAGGATTTTGGATGGCCCTGCTGATTATTAACTTAAATAAGCTAGTTGGTGGCATTGATCCTGTGCTTACAACCTAGATGCTCAAATGCAAAGAATACAATAAAAACCTGACTGAAGTCTAAAGACAAGCTTATAAAACTAAAACACATAAAATGTAACTGAACATTTATCTTTACCTAAACAAATTACTGCAGCCTGAGTGACACTCTGACTACTGTATGATGCAGTAAACATATATTGGCATTTTTTTATATTCTTTGTAAACCAGGTAAGGCCCACAAGGCAGAAGTGCCTGTTTTCAGGAGTGACTCAGGAGCACTGGGAAGGTTAAGTGACTTGCTTGGAATCACACAGTATGCAAGTGGAGGTTGTGGGAATCAAACCCAAGTCTGCTGGATGTACTCAGTTCATTCGTTGTTTGCTACTCTAGCCTCTAGGCTATACTGCAAACCACAATAACCCCCAGATATAATGTTTTAATTTGTGATTTCAGTAATAGTATACAGTACCTACAGCGCACGTTATGAACATTAAACACTTTACAACATTTTACTAAAATCAAATTATTTGCTACTTAACTTGCTTATTTAATTCTTACACTGAAAATAGTTGACAGAGCACTGTCAATAGCTTTTGATCAGGCTTCATCATTCTACATCCAGAACAGATAAACTTAGTTTATTCTGGATTTATTTAATATTGATTTTCTGTGGCTCACTAAATAGAATCTATTTAGCACTACATGAGGCTGATGTTTTTAAATTTTAGAAGAGAGCAACACATCTTATCTGTTTAATTTATTTTAGGAACATAAGCTTTCCTTCAAGTTCAAAATATATTCACGTGGCAATGTATTCATTTATCGGTGTATGCTGACTAATACATGCTACAGAAAACAGTAAAGGATTTATTGTGAAGCACTCAGAGTCTATGGTAGAGGTCCTGCAATTTCTCAACAATTTTTGCAAAAAATCTCTGCAATTTCAGGTTACTTTTTCCACAATTTTCCAGTAGCCCTGACCATGTGTGCTGATACTTGTATTTCTGTTTGTATCATCCAGTTTAATATAAATAATAAAAGACATCTAGGCATATACTAAATGAAAACTGTGCATTCAAGAAGGAAATCAGTCCTCAGCTGATGGAGAGATTGGTGGGAAGCATGGGTGGTTAAACTGAAGCATGGCTGGTTACAACAAAGCAGTGTGGGTGGTTTCCTTAATGATTCTATAAGCAACAAAGCAGAAAGAATGCACATTAGAGTAGCATTCATTTTAAGATGATGAAATCTGGGCTGGGCCCGGCCCACAGGTGCTGCAGTAGCGCTACTGCTTGCAGTGCCAGTGACCTGGAATCAGAAGCGAACTCAGGTTGCTGGAGGGCTGGCTGGGGGTGTAGGATTGAGTGCCTGGGGGGCTGCTCTCCTCCTCCTCCTCTGAGGGGGGGGGCTGTGGGTCCTGCTGCTTTACTGCCACCTGGGTGAGCACAGGTGGTGGTGCAATGGGGCTGCAGAGTGATTGGAAGGGGAAGACGCTGGCCAGGATCTGGAGCAGTGACATATCTCTATGTGCTGTACTTCCTTGAATCCCCCTTGAGTGTCGATGCCCTCAGGGACAGATACCAGAAAACCAGTAACAAACACCCCATATCGGCCACTGGTAGAAGGAACTTGTCTGCCCCAGACTTCATAACCAGGCTCTATGGGGGACAAACTGGGCTGTCTGACATGCAATAAAGGACTGTGGGGGGGATGAAAAGGAATCCCCTCCCTCCCCGCCTGGTGGGTACAACCGAGGCAGGATGGGGGCAGGCCCACAGGAGCTACCGAGCATTACCTGGGGCGAAGCTAGGGGATACTCAGCCTAAAGATCCCTGAAAGTAGAGACTGATGCTGTAAGAAAGGGGCATAGAAAGAGAGAAAAAAAGATGCTGAAATCTTATGGATTCTGTGCAGTGACATGCAATTTCTGTGAGGCACCGGCAAAAGAATTCAAAATCCACAAACCAAGCAGGATTCTGTGATTGTTACATAGAAACATAGAATTTGATGGCAGATAAGGACCGCTTGGCCCACCTAGTCTGCCCATTTCTCTACCTAATGGATAAGATGTAGATCCTAGTTAACCAACAGCCTACTTCCTCCTACCCCCCACTAGAATTGCCTTATGTCTGTACCATGCATTCTTGAATTCTCCCACAGTTTTTGACTCTGCGACCTCCTCAGGAAGGCCGTTCCATGCATCTACAATCCTGTCTGTGAAGAAATACTTCCTCACATTACCTCTGAGCCGTCCCCCCTCTATCTTCAAATTGTGCCCCCTTCTTCTTGCACATCTCTTTTTCTGAAAGATGCTACCCCCTTGGACTTTGTTGATTCCCTTGAGTTATTTGAAAGTTTCTATCATGTCCCACCTCTCCCTCCTTTCCTCAAGGCTATACATCTTAAACTCCTTTAGTCTTTCTTCATATGTCTTCTGGTGCAGACCCTGCACCATTTTGGTTGCCCTCCTCTGGACAGCTTCCACCCTGTCTATGTCTTTGCGGAGATGGGGTCTCCAGAACTGCACACAGTACTCCAGATGTGGTCTTACCAACTGTCTGTACAGAGGGCCAACAACTTCCTGTTTTCTTCTGTGATGCCTCTCCCTATGCATCTCAGTATCCCCCTCAGCCCTCCTTACTGTCTTCTCACATTGCTGGCCCACCTTTAGGTCATCTGATAAGACAACCCCCAGGTCCCTTTCCATTTTTGTTGTTGTCAGTATCTCACCCCCCATTGTGTACTCTTCTCCTGGGTTTTTGTTTCCCAGGTGCATTACTTTGCATTTCTTTGCGTTGAATCTAAGCTGCCATACATTGACCATTCCTCCAACCTTGCTAAGTCCCTTTTCATCCTTTCCATCCCACCTTGCTTATCAATCCTGTTGCAGATGTTTGTGTTATCTGCAAAGAGACATACTTTTCCTTCCAGTCCCTCTGCAATGTCACTTATAAAGACATTAAAAAGGACCAGCCCCAGTACTGAACCCTGTGGTACCCCACTAGTAACCCCCTTTTCTTCACTGTGGAGTCCGTTTACTATTACCCTCTGTGTCCTGTTTTCCAGCCAGTGTTTTACCCAGGCTACTACCCTGGGACCCACTCCAAAGCTGGCTAATTTGTTTATTAATCTTTTGTGTGGGACTGTTTCAAATGCCTTGCTAAAGTCTAGGTAGGCCATGTCCACAGCCCTTCCCTGGTCTACTACTTTGGTCACCTAGTCAAAGAAATCAATTAGATTTGTCTGACATGACCTTCCTGCTGTGAATCCATGCCGCCTTGGGTCCTGTGACCCACTGGCCTCTAGGTACTCAACAATTCTTTCCTTCAGAAGTGATTCCATCATTTTCCCTACCACTGAGGTCAAACTGACAGGTCTGTAGTTTCCTGCCTCTGTCTTGCTCCTACTTTTGTGAAGGGGAATCACATCTGCTCTCCTCCAGTCCTCGGGTACCACCCCATCCTCCCATGATTTGTTAAAAAGGGTAGTCAGTGGTACTAGTTCTTCCCTTAGTTCTTTTAGAATTCTAGGGTGAATCCCATCAGGCCCCATTGCTTTATCCACCTTAGTTTTAAGAGTTCTTTCAGAACCCTTTCTTCTGTGAAAGGACTAATATCAACCCCCCTATCCAGAGTGCTTCTATTGACTGGATTAGGTATCTCCCCCTGCTTTTCCATTGTGAATACTGAGCAGAAGTATTCATTCAGTATCCCTGCTTTTTACTGTCACTCTCTGACCAACCACCTTCCTCTTTATTCAGCCTCAGTATCCCAGGCTTAGTCTTTCTTTGCTCCCTAATGCACCTATAAAAGGTTTTATCCTCCATCTTAACTGGGTTGGCTATCTTTTCCTTGGTTTGGGCCTTTGTTATTCTGACTGCCTTCCACTTCCTTCTGCTTTAACTGGTACAGTTCTCTGTCCTGCTCCTTCTGTGTTTCCTTATACTTCCTGAATGCTATCTTTTCTCCTTACCTTCCCCACCACTTCTTTTGAGAACCATAGTGTTTTATCTTTCATTTTGATTTGTCTATTTGCTTCACACAAGGCTTGTTGCCTCTGTGATGGCGGTTTGATGTTTCCCATTGTTGCTCCACCCTACCTTCTTGCCTGTTTGCTAGTGCTTTTCTGAGGCACTCTCCCATTTTGACAAAATCAGCCCTCCTGAAGTCCAGTACCTTCACTTTTGTATGACTTGACTCTACAGCTACGTTTATCATGAACCACACTGTTTGGTGGTCGCTTGTTCCCAGATGGCTACCCACTTCAAGATCAGAGATCCTCTCTCCATTCCCATTTGAGAGTACCAGGTCTAAGATTGCTCCCTCCTGAGTGGGTTCCAAAACTAGCTGTCTGAGGCATGCCCCCTGTAGGGCATCGAGAATGGCCCTGCTCTTGGATGTGGTTTCAGCAAAGGTCCTCCAGTTAACATCTGGCATACTGAGGTCCCCATAAGCAATATCTCCCCTTTCTCTGCCATCCCAAGGATGCCTTCTATCATTTCCTTGTCCATTTCCTTCCCCTGAGATGGGGGGGTCTGTATACAACCCCTGTGCGGATTGTGGTGCCATTTCCAGTCTCCAGGGTGACCCACAGTGCCTCCTCTCCTCCCTGTTTACCCCTTAGTTCTGTTGCTTTGATCTCTTCCCTTACATAGACAGCTACTCCTCCCCCTCTTCTTCTCTCCCTGTCCCTCCTGTAGATTGTGTACCCTGGTATGCTGACATCCCAGTCATGGTTCTCTGTGTACCAAGTTTCTGTGACTGCCACGATATCCAGGCATCCCTCTTCCATCAAAGGCCACCACTTGGGAGCTTTTTACCTAGACTACAGGCTTTGGTACTCATCACCCTCCATTTTTATGGCTTTATTTCTTTTTGCCCCATCCCTGTCCTTACTGCCTTTGTCTTTTTCTCCATTTACCCCTGCCCTTCTCCCTATCGACTGCTCTGTCTTGGTGTTTACCTCACTAACTACCCTAATTTTTTTTGGGGGGGCTAGGATTTCCCATCTCCTTTTCAGTGCCTCCCCCCTTGGCTAGTTACCAGTATTACCAGTAAAAACAGAAAACTAGGGTCCTTGCTGGGGACCAATGACCTGACCAGGAGAAGGGTGTAGTTAGGCAGAGTCCAGGAGGATTTCAGGAAGCTGGGGGGAACCTGAAACAGATAGCATGCTCAGTTTTATTCTCGGAGGTGCTACCTGTCCAGGGCACAGGGGAAGCTAGGGCACTCCACATCCATACCTTCAACTCCTAGTTGAAGGATTGGTGTGGAAGGAAGGGTTTGGGCTTCATAGGGGACTGGGGCCTGACCTGGGCAGATGCGAGCTTACAGTATATAAGGAGGATGGCCTGCATCTGTCTGAGAAAGGGACCTTGGTTCTTAGTGAAAAGTTTAAATGCTTCGGCTGTGAGCATTTAAACTGGACAAGGAAGGGGAGCCAGAAGGGTCAGGAGGCTTAGGAACCCCCCCATGGGAACATGCAGGAACATAAGCTGGCTACAGGAACAGCTAAAGCAAGAAGGGAGGGGCAGGCAGGCGAAGAATGTATAATGAGTGATACGGGGGGGTTGAGAGCACAGAAGAAAGGGAACTGGGGTGGGGGAAGACGCTGGAGAGAGGGAACAAAAGCGGAGGGAAGGCTGTATCTGGAGGCCTTTTTTTTTTTTTACTTACTCTTTTCTCCCCTTAGCCCCCGGTTGGCTCCTACTTCTAGGCATCCTATTCTTCCAGTCACCATCCGTCCTGCACCTGTCTCCAAATTGGGCCACCACTTTGCTAACCCCACGGCTTACCCCCCATGGTGGGGTGGCAGGGAGCCCCCTAACTCCCCACCAGGACTGGATCCAGTACAGGTGGCACCCTCAGCTCAGAGACAGTGCATTAGTCGGATGACCATAAAGCCGCTTGACCTGGCTGCCATTTTGCTTGTTTCTTTGGCAGCAGAGCATTCAATGCCAACAGTGGGCTTGCATCCACACATAGCACTCCTGCTGGCTATTCCACCTCCATGCCCCACTGTATTGGGCCAGGCATGCTAACACCCAACCTCTGCTAGGTGTCAGGCAAATACCAGACTCTGTTCCCCACCCCCCAAGAGAGGAGAGCTGTCCTGCAGACACTTGATCCTCTCCCACCATGGACGGCCCCTGACAACCCGCTCGCACCACAAACATGGGTTGCTGGTGTGGCAGGAGGTAAGGCATTGCTGCCTCAGCCCTCTACGCCACCAGGCAGGCCCCGGAGGCCTTCTTGGCTGATGCAGATCTTGACATAGCAGCAATAACAGACACGTGGTACTCTACTAATCATGGCTGGGAAGTCAGTGTACCAGGTTATACACCGTTAAGGAGGGCCAGGGAGGGTAAAAAGGGTGAGGCAGTGGCCCTGTACATCAGAGATGGTATAAAGGTTACAGAAGCTCAGAGAAGACAGGGGAAGGCTGAGGTAATGTGTGTCACCCTGGAGCCAGGGAATGGAACAGCAATATGCACAGGGGTGATCTACAGACCACTGACACACTGGCAGGAAGCAGACAGGAAACTAGTGGAGAACATACATGACATTGCAGCTAAAGGTGAAATCCTGCTACTTGGGGATTTCAGTATGACAGACATGGATTGGGACACCCAGGTGGCTGCTTCAGCCAGAAGCACAGCCATCCTAGAATCCCTGCAGGGGGGTTGGACTCAGGCAGTTGGTACATGAGCCAACCAGGGACAAGTTGATTCTGAACCCGGTATGGACCAATAGGGACAGTGTCAAAGAAACACAGGTGGAAGGGCAGATGAGGTCCAGTGATAACCACATGGTGTTGTAAGAGGTCTGAACCTTGCTTTTAGGTTCTTGGCAATATTGGGAATGCAAATAATCACAAACAGTTTGCATTCGAGTAATAAACAAGTTTATTATTACAAAAGGGATAAATCACAGTTGCCCTAAGCAGTTCTTACCAATACGAACTGGGAGCCAGTGCTAAGCATTCCCTACACCTCGAGGTTTCTTTGTAGTCTCTTGGGATCTCTCGGGTCTCCGAGGTGTAAAGCCTGTGCATAACATTATATACCTGTGATAATTACTATGGTTACTAAAAGATAGAAACATTTCTAGTTACAGAGATGAGCCCTATTGGCTAAATTAGAGGTGGCTCCACGGTCCAAGATAACATTATATAATTCTGTAAAGTCATCAGTTTTAGAACAAAGACGTTCTTATACAGAGTCTTACATAACAGGGTGAAGTGGTGCACATCACCAAAGGATGGCAATGTTGCCTTACATATTACTATTACTTCAAGGGCAGGTGTCTTGGCATCTGACAAGTAAGAAATAGACAGAAAATACATGGTATAATATGTGTGCATTAGCAAGCAAAGTGAGTTACAATAATATACGTTCATATCCTGACATCTACACTTGTACGGTAGATGCCTTTAGCCCTATGTATTAGTATAGCCTGTGCCTAACCATTAGCTGTCTACGGTGTACCCCTGAGGGTATCAATTAGGGTGCAGGGACCTCGTGTAACAATTCCCCCCCTTGTTGCCTCCAAGGGCAACACAGGCAAATCCATTTGAGGAGCAAGGTACAATCTCCATGGTCACTTCCTGCAGGGGAAAATGAAATTAGGCTTGTGCAGTTACTCTTTACAACCGCCCGTCTGTGGATTTAGTCTCCATCAGTTGCTCTACCAGATCATGCTAAAGTCCTAGTGCTAACTCCAGTAAGAAACCATGATCATGCTCAGTACTTCCCATCCGTTGCAAGCACAAAGCAGAAGCCTAATTAAACCTCATACAACCTCCCCTGAGCTAATTTCTTGCTATGCATTATTTGTTTTTTTTTTTACAGTACCGTCATCTCCCATGTAACTCTTTATAGCTGCACTCACACAAAGCACCACCCTCTTGCTCCATCAGCCTTCCATCACCTCACACCTGAAAAACAAAGATGCTTCTGATTTGTATGACTGCAATTACTGAGTCACTCGCTCCACTGCTCACACACGCGTACCACCTGAATCCCAGTAGCCATATTATTTTCTTTTTTTGTGCTGTTTTCTCATCCCCGATGGTTCATACAGAGTCTCTCTCTGTCTCGATGGGTCATCCAGAGTCTCTCTCTGTCTCTCTTGTTCTCGCTCACACACACACACGCTACACTGCAGGTCAGTCCCTCGATCTTCGCCTCACATCGCCACACATTTTAACTGGTCGACTGCAAAGAAAAAAAATGTTCTTACTACCTAAGCTGTCAGCTCAACTTTTCAAAGTGACACAGCTCTCCACGGACTGTGTGATCCTAAAGTGAAGCCCTAGTAAAGCTTGTCCCATTCAAGAAGTGTCTTGCTCTCTCTCCCGGTGTCCTCTTAGGACTGACACAGTGCTTCACTAGATAGACATTCTCTCCCTTAAATGAGCAGCCTCTTCTTACTAAAAGAACTACCCTCAAAAAAGTATACACAATAGTATGAAGGGAAGAGGTGATCTTCCAGGTGCCACTGTGCCAGTAGAATTACTGCGATTGTACGAGTGGTGGTGGTGGGGGTGACAGCTTGTAGAGGTGAGGGCCAGAAAGAAAACAGAAACGCGAAACGAAAACCTTAACGGAAAAAAAAAAAACAGGGCTTCAACACACAGGTGAGTGAGTGTGTGTGTGTGTGTGTGTGTGTGTGTGTAGAGGGGGAGACACCTAACCATGACAACCACGAAAGACCCTACCTCACAAAAAAAAAAATTCTGATGCAGGCAGAGGAACTATTTTATTACAAAAATGTATTTTAAACTACTTTTTATGTACATTATTTTATTAAACTTGTTTTCTTTTACAGTGCCCATTTTCTAAGTGCAATAATACCCTCCTGGGTGGGCGGTATGGGCAATACCAGACCTTCCAGGGGCTATAAGGCCCTCCGCCTGTGGCGTTGGGCCTCATTATGCGCCTGGGCGGTCCGGTATTGCCCAATACCGCCCACCCTGTTGGGTATTATTGCTTGTTTGGCCAGTTCAGAATAAATCTCACCTGAATCAGTATTATGTCCATACACATTGGCCACAATGACTTTGCTGCCTGGGTAGGAAAGTCTAACTGCCAGCCATCTCCCTTGGGAGACTAGGCATTGAGCTTCAACTGCCCAAAGTCCCGTTCTCTGGAGGAGGATGGCTACACCTTTGGATTTTGTGGTAGCACAGCTGGCCAGCATGGTCCCCACCCAGTTTCTTTAGCCACTGCACCTTACAGCTGGTGAGGTATGTCTCCTGAAGCAAGGCCATATCGGCCCCCATGAAGTTTAGAAATTGCAGGACCTTAGTGCATTTTGCCAGATGGTTCAGCCCCTAAATATTCCAGGAGATGCACCTCCATCCCCGCAGTGCAGCGGAAATTGTTGCCATTGATGTTCGCCACCAGACACTTAAATAAGAAAGAGCGTACTCACCCTACAGGCAGCAGTAGGAAAAGGCAGCAGAGAGAGGAGGAGTAACCTGTTACTGATTTGTGGTAAGCCACACGTAACTGGTAACCACAGAGAGTAAGTGCTTAGAAAAGTTTAAAAGTAGCAGGTATTCTTGCATTATTGTTCCTTTTTTTGTTTTTTATAAAAACCTGGACAAAGTAAGAGAGAGATGAAGATTACTTATCATAATAGTATATATCCAACAATATCAAACTATCTAACAACAGTCTTATGCTACAGCTATGTTAAACACTAAACAGATAACAATAACTTAGTTGTTGGTGCTGAGGTGTACGTGTGAAAAGAGGCAAATAAGCCCTTTGAGCCACACTGCTTCAGGCACCAAAAGGAGTAAAGGGAGAGGTTACACCTGACATGGGTGATCTGTCCCAGCCTGACTCCATAAGTCTAGTCATAAGGCCAGACCTGGAGAGACCAGGCATGTCTAGCGACTGCATCCCACCCTATCATAGGGGTACGACAGGGTCGGGCCCTAGAGTAGTAGCAGGGACCATCTACAAGGGAAGAGAAAGGGAAGGGGAAGGGACCTCTGTCAACCACCCATATCACTTATAGATACTTCAATAAGAGGAGACAGTATCTTTCTGAAGGTTACTGGGGCTGCCAACTATATGCTGTGTCCTTCAGCGCACCTAGAAAGTACATGGTACCCCAATTGGACATGCTCTGAATGCTGCCGTACATGGTCTATGTTATCAAGGGAACTTGCTTCCCAGGATCATAACTGCATGTCCAGTCTGCCGCTTTGGGAAGGAGATTGTCCCTTTATGCACTGCTATTGCAGCAAAGAGAAGAGGGAGTGGGGGCCACAGCGGATACCAAAAAGCCTGCACGCTACCCATGGGAGGACGATGGGATGCATACATTACGGAAGGAACAAAGGAGAAAATACCCTGGACGTTTTTCTTTTTTTTGTTTGGTTTTTTTTTGCAATTAACTTTATTTCATCATAACATAAACAAAACCATGACTTGACATGAATGGATGATACTGGTGATTGTACAATGAGAGCTAGATTACACAAACCACCAAAACAAGAAGAAATAAACAAGACAACACAGATCCCACCTCTCCCTCCCCCTGCCAACTGACAGCAAGCACCATACCATTCCCTACTAAGGATAACAACCATACATTGGCCACAATAGCTCTGCGTTAAACTCCAAAAAATCATAACTAAGAATAACAAGCTCAAGGCAATGGCACAACTCAAACCCTTTAACCAAAGAAAGAGGCTGTGACATGGAAAAGAGGAAGGCGGTATCTGTTAGAAGAAATATTGTCAGGGGAGTATAGAACTTACTGTATGAGGGGAATACAAAAGAAAATCAATAAAAGGATTATAGCAGGACCCATAGCCTAGCCTGGGAAATACAAGTTAACAGTTGAAAACAGAACTTTGCCCAAACGGGTCCCCCAAGTGTACCAAGTGAAAAAGGGAAAGGAATGGTTGGGCTTAACCTTAGTACCCAAATGTATTTCTTAAATGTAGCAAAAGTCACCCCAACAATTCTGAAACTTCTCACTGGCATGAAAGATCCAGGCTACACACCTCCACATTCAAAGCGTTAAGAAGTTCGGTCCACCATTCTTTAAAATGAGGGTTCCCAATCTTCTTTCCAGTGTCTAAGTATTAGTAACTTAGTTACCATAGCAACCAAAGCTACTTGTACCTTTTGAAAAAGTAGGGATCAGTGAGTACATACCTAACAGGCATGTATCCTCGTTAAAAAAGCTGTGATATTAAAGTATGGTGCCACCCATTGTTTAACGGAATTCCAAAGTTTATAATTTTGGGACAAGCCCATAATTTGTGATGTAGGGTAGAAACTCACACCCACAATCCCCACATACGGCTGAGGGTATTTTTTTGATCCGAGATAACTTGGCGGGCGTGTAATAGAGATTATGCAAAATATTGAACTGGATATTCCTTAAATGGTCTTGTTTGATTACGACATAAATGTCTGACCAAATCTTTTCCCAGGTTTTAACGGGGAAATCTTTGTTATAATTATTTTTCCAGTAGAAAGTGATGGGAGTAAACCTGGACATGATATGAGTCAAGATTGATTTATATAGTTTAGCTATTGCTTTCCGGCTCCTGGATACTGCCCTCAGACTACTTAGCATGGTTCCAGCCCCCTCTGACCATGGTGCTTTCTCCAAGAAATGGTAAATACATTGGCGTATTTGGTACAAACTGAAGAGGCCCTCATGGGCCACTCCAAATTTTAATTGCAGTTCTGGAATAGATAGGAGGGTCTTGCCCGAGACAAAGCTTCCTAAGTATAACTTGTTACAACAATTACCTGGAAAATTACGAATTGGGTTCTTACCTATCTGTAAATTTGGATATTTAGTAATGCTTGCTTTAAGTCCCTTGAATTAGGTTTCTGAAGCAAAGAACAAAGTTGTTGCATGGCCCTCATATCCCAGCCAAGGAATTCTTTATTTTCACGGAGCCTTGGACCAAGGGGTATATAAAAGGCCTCTAAGTCTATCCTGCAAGAGTTTGCTTGCAACCCATCCAAAAAACAATCGCTGGGGTGTTTGCTGAGACACTGTGGTAGATAGCCAGTGCAAAATCTATTAGCATGGATAGCTAAATAGTAAACATAAAAGTCAGGTAACTGAGCCCACCCAACCCTTTAGGGCAGATAAAGCTTAGCATAAGCCCTGCGGGTTTTGCCTTTCAGAGAAAATCAGAACAGATCCTACAAAGAGACACAAAGAAGGACTTTGGCAAGTAAATGTTTAGGTTACATAAAGGGTAAAGAATCTGGGCAAAATTGACATTTTGAGAATATTAGCCCGGCCCCAAAAGGACAGTGGTAACTTATTCCATCTCGCTAAGTCTTCCTTAGTAGTTTTTAATAATGGAGCTAGATTAAGGTCTTTAAGGTTGGTGAAATCACTAGATATCTTAATACCAATATAGGTTAAATATTCACTTTCCCATTGTAACCCCATGGATAGGCTCCACTCCTTAGATAAAAGAGGGATAGCGGATAAACTATAGTTTTATTTCTGTTGAGCTTATAACCTGAAAAGAGCTAAAGTGGGAAATAGCTTGTAACACATGTGGGAGAGATTGCCTACTGCTAGATATGAACTAGAAAATCATCTGCAAAAAGGGATAATTTACATTCCAGATGCTCCAACTGTATACCCCTTATTTCTTCTTCTAATTTTAAAATTCTGGCTAAAGGCTCTATATACAAATTGAATAGATAAAGAGAAAGGGGACAACCCTGATGAGTACCCCGACATAAAGGGAATACGTCGGAGATAAGGTTGTTGCATTGAATTCTGGCTGATGAGCAAGAATACAAAACTCGGATTTGGTTAATAAAGGGTTGCGGAATACCAAATTTTTGCAATGTCGCAAACATATAGTACCACTCCACTCGTCAAAAGCTTTTTCTGCATCCAGGGATACCAAAGCCGCTTCCAGCTCCGGAGCCCTGGACGCAGAAATTAAATGGAATATCTTTTTAAGGTGATCTGCTGAGGAACATCCTGCAACAAATCCTGCCTGTTCCAGACTCAACAAACTTTCCCACACACTCGCTAGTCTATTGGCCAGAATTTTGGCATATATTTTTATATCAATGTTTAAGAGTAAAATGGGCCTATAGTTGCTAATCAATGAAGGATCCTTCCCAGGCTTAGGAAGCAAAATAATTCTTGCTTCAAATAATGATTGTTCAAAATTGGAGTGGGAGCTCCAGAAACTGTACAGTTGCAATAATAAGGGGATTAAATATCCCTTGAACATTTTGTAGAATAAGCCTGTGAATCCATCAGGACCCAGTGCTTTATCTGGTTTTAAGGAATCAATAACTGCTAAGATTTCCTCTCTGGTAATTTGGGCAGTTAACGAGTGTTTATTATCCTCAGACAGGAATGGTAGATCTGCCCTTTCCAAAAATTCCCGCATCTTCCCATCATGGTCCTCCGACCACGAATCCGAAGTGTATAATGTCTTATAATAATCCCAAAACAGGTTTAATACCTCCGCAGGATCAGTCACCATAGCTTCTGTCTGGGGATGTCTGAGGGCTATGACCCATTTGGATGTAGATTGCTGTTTCAATTGCAAGGCAAGTAGTTTGCCCGCTTTGCTCCCTTGACCAATGTACTTAAGCTTTAATCGGAAGTGGATCTCTCCACTTTCTCTAATAATACTAGCATAAGTGGCTCTCAAAGTAGATAATTCCTGCTCTTCTATGGATGAGAGATTGTTGGTCCCTTTACTTTCCAAAGTTGAAATTTTAACTAAACAAGTATTCAGAGATTATTTTTCTTTTTTTTTGAATTGTAGCAATACGAATTAGCTCCCCACCAAGTTGCCTTCAAGGCTGCCCACACCTGATCTACATGAGGATAGAACCCAATTAAACTCTATAGTGCTCTGTATAAAGTGTTGAAATTTTGCAATAATTGACTACCTTTAACAATCTATTATTCAGAGACCATGAGTGGATTGGACCAGAATTTTAGATAAAGTACATTGTAATAAAATTGAGAGTAATCTGAAATTACCGAGCCAAGATTTTAGTATCCACTATGTTAGGCAATAGCTGTTGACTAATTAAAAAATAGTCAATTCGAGAATAACTTTTGTGTATTGGAGAAAAAAACACGAAATCTTTACTTAGTGGGTTAAACACTCTCCATGGGTCCAAAAGGCCCAGGGACAATATATATTCTTTTAAGGCTCTTTACGCAGGCGAAGAACTTGCCCCTCTAAAAAAGGTACGGTCTAAGTCATTAGACTGCACCATGTTCCAATCGCCTCCTATTATAAGAGGTAGTGCAGAAAGGGAGCTAGAACCATAGCCAAGTGGATGAAGAAGGCTGAAGATTCATTATTAGGGCCGTAAATTGAGCCCAAGACAATATCCAGGTTGCCTAATTCGCCTAAGACAAAGATAAATCTCCCCTCAGGATCGGGGACGGATTCCACTGGCATGAAGGGGATTTTTTTTGCTAGGAGCAAAGCCACCCACCATTTTTTAGAGCTAAATCCAGAACCAAAAACTTGACCAACCCAACTTTTTTTAAATAATGTAATTGTTCTGGGGGCAGATGAGTTTCTTGCAGAAACACTATTGAAGGGTCATATTTAGCGAGGTGGTTTAAAATCACATATTTCTTCTTATTATCTCTCCCTCCCTTTATATTCCAAGAGAGAACATTTAAACAATTAGTCATAACCGTATTTACAAAGGTGCCATTTGGCAACTGTTAATCAGAGAACTACAGTGCTGCCACCCCCCCAGACAAAAAAAAAAAAGAAAATCCCAATACCTATAACCCCATCCCCCACCCAGAAATATAAACCCCACTAGTTTTAACTTCTTTACAAAACTATATCCCCAGGCCCATCGCCACGCCACCATGAATGGTCCATGATGCTCGCCAAAGAGTGAGCTCTCCTTCTGTCTCCCTCCAAAAATGAGAGATTAACCAAATGAGGGCTGAAGGATGACCCCTTCCTTGTCTCAACAAGAGTCTCACCCCAAAAGGAACCACTTGCTATAAAATGGCTTACAAGGTCTAATACCCCAAATATCGTTAACCCACATGACCCCAGTAAGAGAGGGTACACAATAGGAGAACAACTATAATCTGAACACAGTGCTTTAGATGTCTCCACTCCTTCAAACTATAAACTGGTATTAAATACATGGAACTATAATTGTGTCCAAGGGTGCATTTACAACAACTAGGATCTACAGGGGTGTGCATTCCATACCACCTGCTCTCAGGCTGTGCCCTTTCCAATTTAGACAGGAGCACTTTAGGCGCTTACACCCCTTGGGCCGATTAATCCTCCATAACAAATCAAAGTTCGATCAGGTATTCTCGCCAGAAGTGTTTGGTTACAATAACCAGGAGACTAGAGCACAAAACATGAAAAGAGTCCTACCAAAAAAAAGATCTAAAAATAAAAAATAAACGACCCTGCATCGTGACTTCTGGGAGAATATCAAAATTATTAGTGAAACCCTGACAAATTACTAAAATACCAATAAACTAAATTGCGCTCTGCAAAAGTTTGAGCAGAAAAAAAGGCTCTTGTCAGTGAGCAGAGAATCGGAAGGAACAAATTACAATGGCTCGGCAGCCGAAGGGAAATAAAAGTTGCATGACAAAATCATTTGGCTTGCTTGGCATATATACAGTAGAGTAGCACCATCTAGTGGTCAAAGCCAGCTATCACAACTCACGCCCCCATAATACCAAACTGCCAAAATAAGAGAAGAGTACTAGAAACCCGAAGTAGTTTAACCCGACTACTATTCCCCCGTGCATACTCCACATTTGAAGCGAGAGAAGGAAAGAAACATTTTTATTGCAACCAGTCATTCCAAGGAGAAGCAGTCTATAAATTGGCATCCTGCTTCTACATAACAGGTCTTTCTAGAAGATTCTCCACACAGGCTTCAGGTTCCTTATAGTTAGGCTGGTGATTTCTCATTTGGGAAATAGATCTGGATAACATTTCTTTAAAGCCTTCACTGCCTCCTCCACAGTATCGAGCGCTGCAATCCTTCCTTTAGGCCACTTCTAAACGAGCTGGATACAGCATGTGATGTTTTATACCTGCCGCCCACAGCTTGGAAGTAACAGGATGATAAGCAGCTCTGAGCTGGCGGGTTTTAAAAGTCAAATCAGGGACAAGCCTCAATTTTTTACCTTCCCATAAAATAGCTGGTAATTTCCTGGCTTCTCTATTAATAAGATCTCGATCCAGATAATTCAGCAATTTTAATATTATCGGTCTCGGTGGATCAGACGAAGCAGGCTTAGCTCTTAGAGATCTATGAGCTCTCTCTATAATGAACTCTGGACCATTTGGAGAAGGTCCCACCGTTTTCTTCAGGAATTTCTGTAAGAACTGAATAGTATTCGGTCCTTCTTCCCCTTCAGGCAGACCTATTAAAACCAGGTTGTTCCTCCTGTTCCTTCCCTCAAGGTCGTCAAGACGATCCTCTATTTTCTTCAGAGATTTTTTGGCTTCCACTAACTCTGGTTCCATTTTATCTTGCTTTCTCTCAATTGAAGCTATTCTTGCTTCAGTATCTGTGACTCTCCGAGCAAGCTGAGTGAGTGCTGCTTTAAAATCAGCCACATCTTCGATTAGTTTCAACAAGGCTTCTTTAATCAAAGTCAACTCGGAGTAAACATGGGAGGGTGACAGCTCATCCGGTGTGCTTTGGGGTGAGGAACTATGCCAAGGCACTTAGCTTCCGACTCCTGTGCGGCCTCTTCTTGATCCGACAAATTAGACATAATGCTAATATTTTTAGCTCACAAATTATACCTCTCCTGATTCTTGCTCTAGTTAGCAGCTGAGATAGCAGTAGAAAAACAACGTAGAAGGGGTTTATCCACAAATATGGGGGTAGACAAAGCGAGCTCTGACAGACGCATCTTACCCTCTGCACAGCATCACGTGACTTCTACCCTGGAGGGTTTAACGCCTGCAGTACATAGGCAAAGCCTTACAGGTCAAAGTTCTGCCTGTGATACTGGTGGGCCAGTTCTCGCTTTCCTGGAGAGTATGTGGTATGCAGAAGTTTTAGTGTAAACAGGGTGTAGGGTGGTTCAAAGAAAGTTGTGCAATTAACTGTTATGTTCCGTCATTGCATCCCTGGTTTTACAAATCGGATTTGTTCCAGCATGAACAGTATGCGAGGTAAGTGCCTCCGCAAATGTCTTAAGTCCCGGTTTTACCAAGCCAGCAGTCACCACAGCCGCTTCGTCGCACTGTTCCATCGTGTTCACCCAGTCCTGGGGAACCAGATCGTCCATGAGGTCAGCATCGTTGTCCTCGGAGTGGTCCAGTTGTTCATCTTTATCCATTGCAGGCGGGTCAGCTCTTGCAAGTTTTGCAGGTGGGGAAGCTGTGGTATTGCCCGGTAATAACAAGCGCGGGCTTCTTGAACACTGTCGCTGTCTTGCTGGCAAAGGATCTGCAGTGGGGTCCTGGTGTTTAATTTTCAGGTTAACGCTGGGTGCCTCAGGAGCTGAGGAAGGCACAGAAGTGATCTGGCATTGCTGATCCCCTATAGCTTGCAATGCCCCTGACTGTCTATGAGTGGGGGAACCCTTACTGAGCGAACCAGTCCAGCTATAGTTGTTGTCCCCAGGGGAGCTATTTCCTTTTTTGATGGTTCCCTGTTCCACATGACTCCTCGGTTCCCAAAGGTGTCTGGGAGAGGTAATTCTCAGCAACATACTCGGCCAGTGGTTCTAGATCCAGGCCTCAGCATCTCTAGGCGACTCAGCAAGAAAGGATTGCCCATTTTGGACAGGTACAGTGCAGTGAGGCCTTAAAATGATTTTGTATTGAATTGGCTATCAGCAACTTTTCAGGGGGTTATATGCTCTGTGGTTGACTGCAACTTCCTGGGTAAAGTCCCAATAGAAAGAGATGGTGTTGCCTCTCCAGACCAGCTCCCCAAGGTCTCTTGGGGCACGAAGCAGGCACTCCTTAACTGAAAAGTGCAGTAAGTAAGCAATAATAGTCCGCGGGTCCTTGACATTGTTTGGGTTA
Source organism: Neoceratodus forsteri (assembly GCA_016271365.2). Lineage (NCBI taxonomy): Eukaryota > Metazoa > Chordata > Ceratodontiformes > Ceratodontidae > Neoceratodus > Neoceratodus forsteri. Next base: position 1,104,386,217 of record CM057451.1, read on the forward strand.
CCAGGGACACAATGTGCTCATTCTACTCCCATTGGCTCTTTCCAGTGTTCACCCAGGAGTTGTGGAATCCACTCGTTTAGGAAGCTTTCCATGTTTGGGCCTTCTGCTCCTTCTGGCACCCCTAGGATCTGTATATTATTTCTCCTGCTCCGATTTTCCTGGTCCTCTGCTCTGTGCCATAATCGAGATAGTTTGGTTTCACGATCCGAAGCTTTACAGCACATTAATATGCTGTTGTTCCAATTCTTCCGTCTGTTGCTCCAGGACATTGTGTTGATCCTCTAGGTGGCAGACATCAGCAACATTGCCCGCTAAGGAGGCACCAATGGTGCCCACTCTGGTCAATAATGCTTCAAGCATTTTCGTAATGTTTGCCAAAGCCTCTCCTACTTGGGCCTGACCAGTAGATAATAAGGTGGTCTGGCTGGGAGATCCTGCATTCTTGGTATACAAAGGCTCCATCCTGTCACTATGATCTGTGAGCAGTTGCAGGTGGTTCAGTTTCAGCTACCCGTATAGATAATGAAGTCCCCACTGTATCGAAGAAGTCTGTCGATTGCGGCCCGGCGTTTGGTGGGGGGAGGGTGCAAATGATCCGGATGAGGAGGACACAGCAGAACTTCGTAATCCATGCTCGGGCCTTTATGGCCTAGTGGTGAAGAATGGCTCCGATATTTGCGTGGTACATATGATGTGGTAAAAGTGTGGCTTCCCCAAAGGAACAGCTCTACAGTGGCGGCAGAGGTGAGAGGGGTATGTTCAAGATACAAATTAGCATTTCAGTCCAGCATCTTGGCGGTTTGTGTTCGATTAGCTGTCAGGCTGGGGCAGAGAGAAGAGTTTATGCTGCCATCTTCTTTGGGCCCAAGCCACGCCCCCCACCACTATGGTTCTCTAAAGAGGTGGGAGGCAAAGTGAGGACTAAAAGGCTGAGTTTCAGGAAATATAAGGGGAGCCAAAGGAAAGAGGACAGGGAGGTGTATCTTGAATGTCTACAGGAAGCAGGGAAGGCTGTTAGAAGGGCAAAGGCACAGACAGAAGAGCACAGACAGAGTGGCTGTGGTGACTGCTGGCTTGGTAAAACCGGGACTTAGGACATTTGCGGAGGCACTTACCTCGCATACTGTTCATGCTGGAACAAATCCGATTTGTAAAACCAGGGATGCAATGACGGAACATAACAGTTAATTGCACAACTTTCTTTGAACCACCTACACCCCTGTTTATGATGGTCTGTAAACAAATGGGATAAGGCATTTTATAGGTACATCAACAAAGAAGAAAAACCGGAGGGTATGAGGTGCAAAGGAGGAGGAGAGTGTAAGGAGGGGATCTGGACAAGGCAGAAATACTAAACAAATGCTTCTGTTCAGTATTCGCTAAGGAGGGAGAGGGTCAAGGACCACAGTTGGGTTGCAGAGGCAATGGGGGGGGGGAGAAGTGGACACCAGTCCATTCACAGTGGAGAGAGTTCTGGAAGAACTCACAAAGCTGAAGGTGGATAAGGCCATGGGGCCAGACGGCGTCCACCCCAGGATATTAAGGGAGCTGTGAAGGGAACTAGCAGCACCTCTGGTGGCCCTGTTCACACAGTCACTCACCACGGGTGTGGTTCCAGAGGCCTGGAGGAGGGCACATGTAGTCCCACTGCACAAACGTGGCAGTAGGGAGGATGCGGGAACTACATGCCAGTCGGCCTCACCTCAGTGGTGGGAAAGATCATGGAGACACTGCTGAAAAAGAAGGATAGTGGCACATCTGGAATCAGGTGTGCTCAGGATCTGAGGCAACATGGATTCACAGCAGGAAGGTCTTATGAAATGACTCTAATAGATTTTTTTGATTGGGTGACTAGGGAAGTAAATCAGGAGGGGCAGTAGACATTGCCTATCTAGATTTCAGCAAAGCCTTTGACACCGTTCAACACAGAAGGCTGATCAACAAAATAGGTAGCCTGGGCATGGGAGACAAGGTGGTGAACTGGGTTACGAACTGGTTAACAGACAGGAGGCAGAAGGGGTAGTAAATGGGGTACAATCTGGGAAGGGGGTGACCAGCGGGATAACAGTGGGATCAGTACTAGAACAGTCCTGTTCAATGTCTTTATTAGTGACATTGCAGAGGGGCTGGAAGAAAAAGTCTGCCTGTTTGCAGGTGACACCAAGATCTGCAACAGGGTGGATACTCCAGAAGGGTGCAGAAAATGAAGAGGGACCTGGAGAAGCTTGAAAAATGATCAGAGATATAGCAACTGAGGTGCAATGCAAGAAGTGCAAAATAATGCACCTGGGTGGGGTACCCTGGGGAGGCTACAGGTTGGGGGCTGGCTGTCATCAGACAGGAAAGGGACCTAGGAGGGTTATCATCTCTGATGACCTTAAGGTATCAAAGTAGTGCACAAAGGTGGCAGGGAGGGGCAGTGGCATGCTTGGGTGCATAGGCAGGGATATCACTAGCAGGAAGCAGGAGGTGGTGATGCCATTGTATAAAACATTGGTAAGGCCTCACCTAGAGTACTGTATGCAGTTCTGGAGGCCACACCTGCACAAGGATATAGATAAGGTGGAGACTACCCAGAGCAGGGCAACAAAGATGGTGCAGGGCTTGCACCAAAAAACATATGAGGAGAGACTAAGAGACCTCAATATATACTCAGAGGGGAGAGCGTGGGGCGGGGGGCATGATTGAAACTTTCAAGTACTTCAAGGGCATAAACAAGGTGCAGGTGGGGGACCTTTTCTAATGTAGAAAAAGTACTAGAACAAGGGGGCACAACATGAAATTGGAAGGGAGTAGATTAAGAGGTAATGTGAGAAGTTTTTCTACACCGAAAGGGTAGTCAACGCTTGGAATAGTCTGACACAGGAGGCAGTGGGGGCAAGCACAGTGGAGGGGTTCAAGCATGCCTGGGACAGGCACAAGGGAAGCTTGAGAGGGGAGGGAGTGATGAAAAGCCATGAATCACATAGGGTCAGTGGCCACGTAGAATGTATAGGGCCTATGGGCAGACTGGATAGGCCTAGTGGTCCTTATCTGCTGACAATTTCTATGTTTCTGTAACTCCAGCATGACTTCTGCAAGGTTCAGAAATGACTTAGCTCTCATCAACTCTTTCTACGTGCCAAGAAGACTATCTCCATGACCTTTGGCACTAAGCAGAGACTCCCTAGGCTTCCCTCCGTGCCCTCTTTCCACACTCATGACGGGACCATATTTGAAGATACATCATCCTTCAGATACCTTGGGGTTTGGCTTGACCAACACCTCAGCTTCTCTGGGCATGTTGACGCCATCCTAAAACACTGCGCCACAAGCTAGATGCCTTATACAGGAACTGTAGCTGCTTTCTGCTAACAGCAAGGCGTGAACTAGTCCCGAAGATGATCCTCCCTATTTCTGACTATTGTGATGTAGTCTACTGTGCTGCTCCCAAGACTTCGTTAACCAAGTTGGATGCCCTGTTTAACTCCTTCTGCATTTCGCACTGGACTCCCCCCCCCATTCACTCATCACTGCAAACTTTATCAAGCTCTTGCTTTCCTTCACTTATTGACAGACATCTCCCACAGTGCTAAATTCATCTCCAAGTTCTGGTTTGGGTCCCTCCCTCTTATCTCTCAACTCACTATCTACCACTCCCCTCCCTCTCACCCCTCAGATCAAAATGACACTCACACTTTGGTAGTCTTTCACTGATCTACCTCAGGACAGGCAGCGTTCTCGTACCACTTCCCTAAACTTTGTAACACACTACCACAGCAAATTAGGCACTCCTCATCCTCTCACTCAATCTCCTAAGCCCTGCACAACTTCTTTACTCCTAACTGTACCTGCTCTTAAATAATTTCTGTTTTTCCCCTCAAAATTAATATTACCCTACTACCTATCCCCTTTATGTGGCAGAGGGACACCTATGTGTGCCCACATGCCTCTCCCCAAAGGGGTGATTACTCTTGTACCTAGGGGCTTACCTCTTAGTTTTCTCATTCTCACATCTCTACTGCCCTAATGTGGAAGTTAGCACCTATTACACTTTGTAAATCGCTGTCTCCGTAACCATTAATTGCCAAGTAGTCACTGTCTGTCTACAAATCACTAATGTATGCTACTAACTGTATGCACTTCACCTTGTTGTAATGCAGTTATATGACTTGCACTTGTGTCTATGTACTATATTTGTGTTGATTTATCATTGTCATTATGTATTGTATCTTGTCTGTGTAACTCCCTTACCCACTCCCCCAGGATGCACTGGGAGATGAGCAACTCGATTGTTCAGTGTGCTTTTCCTGGTGAAACTCTTCAATAAATAAATTTGGTGGCCATAACAGAGCTGTGCTGCACTGATAGGCATGACTGAGACATGACTATACTGGGCTACACTCTGTTCAGGAGAAATAGGGAAGGAGAAGAGGAGGAGTGGTTGTACTATGTGAAGGGAGTGAATCAAGGCCACCGAAGTACAGTGGCATCCAGAAAATACCGAAGGGATGGAGATGCTGTGGATTGTACTGAAGACAAGTACTGGGGTCACTGTCTGGACAAGGGGGTATACAGACCTGCAACACAGGAGAGGAGTTAGACAAGACACTTTTGGGAAGCCATCATCAGGATGGCAAACAAAGGAGAGTGCTGCTAGTTGGTGGCTTCAGTTTGCCAGATGTGGATTGGGGCCTTCCAACTGCAGCTTTGGCGAGCAGGGCCATCCTGGACTCCCTACAAGGGGCTTTTTCTCGGGCAGCTAATCGATGTACTCACTAGGATGGGGGCAGTGCTAGACCTGGTACTACAAATAGGGACATATTGCAAACATTACAGTGAGCAGTCCCTAGATACCAATGATCACTGTATGGTGTGGTTTAACATTAAGACAGGAACAGAGGCAAATCTCAGGACAATGGTCCTGGATTTTAGGAGGGTGCATTTAAAGGAATTGGAGGTAAGCGGCACCATGGGGAAAAATAAGGAAGGACATTATTAAGCAACCACCACTAAAAGAGAATAAAAGCAGAAGGAAAAACAGACTGGTATGGTTCTCTAGGGAAGTGGACAAGGTGGTGAAAGAAAAAAGGGTGGTATTCAGAAGGTATAAGGAAACGCAGATGGAGAAAGACAGGGAGGTGTACCAAGTAAAACAGAGGGCAGCAGGGAATGCAAGGAGGGGAGCAAAGGTGCAGACAGAGGAAAGGCTAGCCAAATGGGTAGCTAAAGGGGATAAGACTTTATTCAGGTATGTAAGTGAGAAGAGGAAACTAAGGGGAGGGATAGTAAGGATAAGGAGGGTGGCAGGGGAAGACTGTGCAGAAGAGGACCAAGAAAAGCAGACATCCTGAGCAGGAACTTCTGCTCAGTCTTCACAGTGGAAGGAGGCGGATGAATCACCAGGGAGCAGCAGGAACAAAGTATGTGTGTGTGTGTGGGGGGGGGGGATGAACACAAGTCCATTTTAGAAGAAGAGTCCAGAACGGACTTGCAGCTCTGAAAGTGGAAAAGGCTATAGAATTGGACAGGATATGCCCAAGGGTGCTAAAGGAACTCAGGGTGGCAAAACTGCCCCACTGATGACCTTATTGAAGAGTTCACTGGAAACAGAGTGGTTCCAGAGGACTGGAGGAGAGCAGATGTGGTCCTTCTACATAAGAGCAGTAGCAGAGAGGAAGTTAGCAAACATAGACTGGTCAGTCTCATTTCAGTGGTGGGAAAATTAATGGAAATCCTGTTAAAGGAACAGTTGGTGGTGTATTTTGAATCCAATGGGCTAAAAGATCAAAAGTAGCATATATTCATGGGGGGTGGAGGTCATGCAAGTCAAATCTGATTGTTTTCCTTGACTGGGTGACCAGGAAAATAGATTGGGAAGGCAGTGTATGTGGCCTATATCGACTTCAGCAAGACCTTTGACATTGAGCTGCACAGGGGACTGATAAACAAATTGAGAATCCTATGGGTGGAATCCAGAGTGGTGAACTGGGGTAGGAACTGGTTAATAGATAGACAACAGAGGGTGGTAGTTAATAGCACTCACTCTAATGAGGAGAGGATACACAGCGGTGTGCCACATGGCTGAATACTGGGAATGGTCCTCTTCAATGCCTTCATAAGTGACATTGCAGATAATCTGGAAGGGAAGGTATGCCTGTTTGTAAATGACACCAAAATCTGTAATAGTGTAGTCACTCAGGAGGAGGTGGAGAGAATGTGTAGGGACCTTGGGAAACTTGAGGAGTGGTCAAGAGCATGGCAGTTGGGGTTCAATGTCAAAAAAAGTGCAAAATCATGTACTTGAGCATAGTAACCCAGGAGATGAGTAGAGGATGGGGACAGGTACTGACAGTTACTCAGTAGGAAAGGGACCTTAAGGTTATCATATTTGATGACCTCAAAGTGGCATGGCAGAGTAACAAAGCTGTCAATAGAGCCAGTGGGATGCTAGGATGCATAGGGAGAGGTATCTCCAGCAGGAAGAGGGAGGTGGTGTTACCATTGTATTGCTCACGTGTGAGACCCCATCTGGAGTATTGTGTCCATTTCTGGAGGTCATAGCTCAGAAAGGACATAGACAAGATGAAGGCAGTCCAGTGGAAGGAAACTGAAATGGTGTAGGGGATGCACCAAAAGCCCTACCAGAAAAGAATGAGAAATCTCAACATGAACACCTTACTGGAAGAGATGGCAGCAAGAGGGGTTATGATAGAGACTTACAAGTACCTCACAGGGGTGAACAGGGTGCAGGAGGGGAGTCTCTTTAAATAAGAAACAGCACCAGCACCAGAGAGCATGTGATGAAACTGGGTGGGGAGTTTAAAGGAATGGGAGGAAGCACTACTTCACTGAAAGAGTGATAGACACCTGGAAAAGATTGCCAGTGGAAGTGGTGGAGGCAAAAACAATGGGAGCGTCAAGCATCCATGGGACTGACATAGGGGAAAATTAGTAAATAGGCAGGGAGGAGGGGGGTTGCTGGAGATTGGTAAGGGTCTACAGAGACAGACTAGGCAGGGGCCATCTGAGCAGACTGGGTGGGCCAAGCGGTTCTTTTCTGCCAACAAATTATACATTCCATTTTTCTAGCTTGACTTAAGAAACTAACTGTTTAAGAGACTAGATTATCACTTACCTGCCATAAACAACACGCAAGATGCATTCTCTTCCATGTTCCTCATCCTAGTCCTGTGCCACATGCACAAAGACATTTTTAGGCTAGCTGGTGTGGTGCAAGATAATGGGCCATCACAACAGCTCTGTACTGGGTGGGCATTGCCATCACAATAGCACAATCATTGTGTGGACATTACCATCACAATAGCATTGTCCTGCTATGGGCATTGCCATCACAATAGCACTGTCCTGCTGTGAGAATTATCAACACAATAGCACTGTACTGGGTGGGCACTGCCATCACAATAGCACAGTCCTTGTGTGGGCATTACCATCACAATAGCATTGTCCTGCTGCTGTGGACATTGCCATCACAATAGCACTGTACTGGGTGGGCATTGCCATCATAATAGCACAGTCCTTGTGTGGGCATTACCATCACAATAGCATTGTCCTGCTTTGGGCATTGCCATCACAATAGCACTGTCCTACTGTGGGAATTGCCATCCCACTAGTACAATCTTGGTGTGGACATTGCCATCAGAATACCACTGTCCTGGTGTGGGCATTGTCATCAGAATAACACTCTCCTGGTGTGGTCATTTCCTTCAGAATAGCACTACCCAGGTGTGGGCACTGTCATTGGAATAGCAATACCCTGGTGTGGACATTGCTACTGGAATGACACCATCCTCATGTGGACATTGCTGTTGGAATAACACAGTCCTGGTGTAACACTATCCTTGTGTGGACATTGTCATCAAACTAGCACTGTCCTGGTGTGGGCATTGCATTCAGAATAGCACTGCCTTGGTGTGGATATTGCCATTAAAATAACACTGTTCTGATGTGAACATTGCCATTGGAATAACACCATCCTGGTGTAGGCATTGCCATTAGAATAGCACTGTCCTGATGTGGGTATTACTTTCAATCAATCAATCAATCAATCTTTATTTTACCAGGTGAAGCACCATTGAGCAAGCTCATTTCCAAGGTGGGCCTGGGCATACAGAAATGACATCGGATAAATAATAAATATACATATACATACACAGGTACAGCACTACTACTTCTACTATAGAGCAGCACAAATGTAATAGCATATAAAATATACAAAGCTATACATAAAATAGATAATCAAGCAAGATGTAGAAGATTCGCACATGTAATATCAGTATTGAACAATATGTTTATATGCCCTGGCACAGTGAAGAGCAGCCAAGGCAAAGGAGAGCCTAAGAGAAAATGGGAAGTAGAAGACTGGAGAGGATTGCTATAGGTAGAGCATATAGGAGGTTAAGGTTGATCTCAGGATGTCGGAACCTGACACAGTACATCAGGACTAACACTTACAGCGTTCAGAGAAAAGTCTTGCATAAAGAAGTTTGAATTTGGGGACTTTTATGGCATTTGCTAATTTTAGAGTTTTTTGAAGCTTGTTCCATAGCTGGGATAGGGCAAAGCTAAAAGATGATCTGCCAAAACCGTTTTTTACCTTCGGTATCACTAGGGAGATATGAGTGGCTCCTCAGGGCATAGTTATGCAAGGCACATAAGGGCAGACAGTCGGAGAATATACTGGGAAAAACATCTTGACAATTGCTCTGTATATCCAAAGGGCAGCATTCCTTTGTCTCCTGAATGCAAGAGATGATCAACTCACTACCGAGTACAAGCCACAGTGATGGTTAGAATAAGGTGCCCCAGGAACGAAGTGTAGGGCTCTGTGGTAAAGAACATCAAGTTTGGCTAGGGCTGTCCCATGAACTTGACTGTAGATGAAGTCGGCATAATCCAATGATGATAGAAAGATAGCTTGGACCGGCCTCCTCTTGGCCTCATAGGTGAGAAGGTGCTTGATTCTGTAGAATACACTGAGCCTCTGTTTTAGTTTTTGTGAGCTCATCTACATGATCCAAGAAGGACAGACAGCAGTCAATCCATTCCAAAGGTATTTAAATTTATCAACACAGTCATGGGGTTCATCAAGTAACGTGGTAATAGGTTGCACAATGCCTGCCATAGGTGTATTGAAGCAGAGCTATCTGGGTCAGAAGTGTCATTTTAGTTTTTTAGCATTTAATAGCAATTTTTGTTTGAGCAAGTTGTGCTGCAGGATGTTAAAATCTTTCTGCAAATCTGTGCATGCCTGCTCAGGAGTAGGTCTAGACAAGTAAAGGACAGTATCATTCACGAAGAGATGAATGTCTGAGGATGTAATCCCAAAGTTGATATTGTTAATGTAAAGTGTGAAAAGCAAAGGACCCAGGATGGAACCTGAGGTACCCCTCTATTGATAGGTTTCAGAGGAAAGGTCACCACAGCTTTACCTGCTGAATCGTCCAGAGAGGTAGGAGGAGAACCAATTCAGGGATGGCTTGTCTAGGCCAATAGTGCAAAAGGTATTCAGAAGCAGATTGTGATCAATGGTGTTGAAGGCCTTACTTAGGTCGAGGAAGACAGCCCACACAGATAGTTTATCATCAAGGGCTTTCTGCCAGTCATTCGTTACCTTTGTAAGAGCAGTAATTGTACTATGGCAGGGCGTAAAGCCTGACTGAGCTGGGTTGAGTAGGCTAGAGGAATCTAAATAGTCTCTAAGTTGCAAGTTTACTACTTTTCAAGCAATCTGGAGAGAATAGGTAGTAGCAAGATGGGCCTATAATTATTGGGGTCGGTTGGGTCATCATATTTGAACAGGGGGATCACTTGGGCTGTCTTCCACGTCATAGGAAATACACCCAGTGAAAGAGATAAGTTGAAGAGGTGTGTGATTGGAACAGCCAATGCACGATAACTGATTTTTAAGAAGCACAACTCAATACGGACATCACCAGCACTTTTCCTGATGTCCAGATGCATTAGCAGGTCCTCTACCTCCTTGAGGGAGCGGGGCATAAGGAGAAGGTGGAGGCAGATGGAGTGGTGGGGAATTTGATGCTACCTGTGTTAGGGATTGGAGTGCGAAGGTGGCTGGCCGGGCAGGAGTCAAAGGCCAGTCCTGCAGTGGCAAAATGGTCATTCAATAGATCAAGGATCTCTACTTCATCAGTGATGACTGTATCACCTTTCAAGATTTTTGAGGGAAGAGAACCAGTGGGAACATGACCTTCAATATCTTTGAGCATTCTCCAAAATTTTGCAGGACAGTTAGTGGAGGTATCCAGTGATGTTCAGTAGATAGATGCCTTTTTAGTTCTGGTTAGATTTGTACAATAGTTCTTAAAAGTCCTACAGGCAGCCCAATCTTCAGGGAGCTTTGTTTTCTGAGCCTTTTTCCATAATTTGTCCCTACTATGTAGGGCTGTTCTCGCTCTACTGTAAGCCAGGGAAAGGATCTTTTCTTGGTCCGGGTTTTGACTAGGGGGGCATGTGTGTCAAGTGCGTTTAACACAATGGCTTCAAAAGACTGATAGGCATCTTTGACCAGGGTTTTAAATAATTGATTGGCAGTTTTTTTCTTGGGACTATACTAACTGTACAGAAAGTATTTATATAGATTTTCTAGAAATGCTGTGTTTGTTAAACACAGTGACGCAAGAGCTATGCATTTTCACAAAGATTTAGCACTTTTATGAGCAAAACGCTAATCAATTTTTAGAGTTAAATAAATCCCATTCTATGACTGTCCTGGCCAGGCTAAATTGTGCTAAAGCAGGGACTCCTGGAGATCCTCAAAGAGGGCATTGATGTCAAGATTATGCACACATCTTTTAAAGGTGTACCTAGAAGAAGAAGGGGGTTTAGATGCAGTCCTTACGCAAGCAATGAGACAATGGTCACTGACATCAGAGAAGAGCACACCTGAGTGAGAGATTAGGTGTGGTTTATTCATGAGTATGATGTCCACCAGAGAGCTTTAACTCAGGGTTGATCTGTTCGGTCGTGTAGCATCAGAAATAAGCTGAACCAACCCAAAAGTATTACATAGATTTTTAAGTGATGTGGAGGTATCGGAAAACCAATCCAAATTGAAGTCTCCCAGGACAATGACTTCAGCCTGTGTATTGCTTAAGAAGTTGGCCAGGTGGCTCAATGGATGGAGGCCTGCAGAAGAGGGCCTATAGCAGCCCATGATATATAATGAGGAGGGCGCAAGTTGGACCTTAATGGTTAAACTTTCAAATTCCTTTGCAACAGTAGTGGAGTTGGTAGCAGGCGGAATACTTATCCAGCACATAGATGCCAACACCACCCCTCTTTTGGTCTGTCTGTGTGAAAGATGTTATAGGAGGAATGTTCACCACAGTTTCTAGGGTAGAGGGTTTGAGCCAGGATTCTGTAATTACCAGGACATCCGGTTTAGTATGCGAGATCCAGATTTGGATGGCATCCAATTTTTTCAACAGACTACACACATTCAGATGAAGGATACGCAGCCCTTTAAGAATAACACTGTTCTAGTGTGGACATTGCCAATGGAGTAACACCACCCTAGTGATGCCATCGTCATCAGAATAGCACTGCCTTGGTGTGGACATTGCTATTGGAATAGCACCATCCTGGTATGGACATTGCCATCAGAATATCACTGCCCTGGTGTGGACATTGCTATTGGAATAACACCATCCTGTTGTGAACATTACCATCTGAATAGCACTATCCTTGTGTGGGCATTGTCATCAGAATAACACTGTTCTGATGTGCACATTGCAATTGGAATACCACTGTCCTGGTGTGGACATTGTCATCACAATAACACCATCCTTGTGTGCACAGTGTCTTTGGAATAAGACTGTCATTGTGTGGACATTGTCATCAGACTAGCACTGCCCTAGCATGGACATTGCCATTGGCATAACACTGTCCTGGTGTAGTGCCATCAGAGAAGCACTATCCTGGTGTAGTCATCGCCATTGAAGTAGCACTACCCTGGTGTGGGCAATACCATTGGAATAACACCATTCTTTTGTGGGCAGTGTTATTGGAATAGCATTGTCCTAGTTTGGACAGTCCCATTGGAATAACTCCATCCTGGTGTGGATATTGCCATTGAAATAACACCATCCTGGTGTAGACATTGGCATCAGAGTAGCACTATTCTGGTGTGGACATTACCATTGGAATAACACCATGCTTGTGTGGACAATGCCATTGGAATAGGACTGTCATTATGTGGACATTGTAATTTGAATAGCACTGTACTAGTGTGGACATTGCAACTGGAATAATACCATCCTGATGTGGACATTGCTGTTGGAATAACACCATTCTGGTGTGGACATTGCTGTTGGAATAACACCATCCTGGTGTGGACATTGCTGTTGGAATAACACTATCCTGATGTGGACATTGTCATTAGAAGAACATCATCCTTGTATGGACAGTGCCATTGGAATAAGACTCATTGTGTGGTCATTGTCATCAGACTAGCACTGCCCTAATTTGGACATTGCCAATGGAATAACATTGTCCTGGTGTGGACTTTGTCATTGGAATAACACTATTCTGGTGTGGACATTGCCATTGGCATAACTTTGTCCTGGTGTGGACATTGCCATCGGAGTAGCACTATCCTGGTGTGGTCATTGCCATTGAAGTAGCACTATTCAGATGTGGACATTACCATTGGAATAGCACTGTCCTAGTTTGGATATTGCCATCGGAATAACAACTTCCTTGTGTGGACAGTGTCATTGGAATATTACTGTCCTAGTTTGGACATTGCCATTGGAATAATACCATCCTGGTATGGAAGGTGTCATTGGAATAACATCATCAGAGTGTGGACATTGCCATTAGAATAACACCATCCTGGTGTGGATATTGCCATTGAAATAACGCTGTCTTGGTATGGACATTGCCATTGCAATAACACCATCCTGGTGTAGACATTGCCATCAGAATAGCACTATCCTGGTGTAGACATTGGCATTGGAATAGCACTATCCTGGTGAGGACATTACCACTGGAATATCATCATCCTTGTGTGGACAATGTCATTAAACTAGGACTGTCATTTTGTGGACCTTGTTGTCAGAATAGCATTGCCCTGGTGTGGATATTGCAATTAAAATAATACCACCATGATGTGGGCATTGCCATCAGTATAGCACTGTCCTGGTGTGAGACATTGGCATCAGAGTAGCATTGTCCTGGCAAGGACATTGCCATGGAATAACACCATCCTTGTGTGGACAGTGTCATTGGAATAAGACTGTCATTGTGTGGCCATTGTCATCAGACTAGCACTGCCCTACTTTGGACATTGCCAATGGAATAACATTGTCCTGGTGTGGACATTGCCATTGGAATAACACTATCCTGGTGTGGACATTGCCACCGGAGTAGCACTATCCTGGTGTGGACGTTACCATTGGAACAACACCATCCTTGTGTGGACAGTTTCATTAGAATAGCACTGTCCTAGTTTGAACATTGTCATTGGAATAACACCATACTGGTGTGAACAGTGTCATTGGAATAACACCATCTGGCTGTGGACATTGCCATTGGAATAACACCATCCTGGTGTAGATATTGCCATTTAAATAACACTATCCAGGTGTGGACATTGCCATTGGAATAACTCCATTCTGGTGTAGATATTGCCATTGAAATAACATCATTCTGGTGTGGACATTGCCATTGGAATAACACCATCCTGGTGTGAATATTGCCATTGAAATAACACCATCCTGGTGTAGACATTGGCATCAGAGCAGCACTATTCTGGTGTGGACATTACCATTGGAATAACACCATCCTTGTGTGGACAATGTCATTGGAAAAGGACTGTCATTATGTGGACATTGTTATTTAAATAGCACTGTACTAGTGTGGACATTGCCACTGGAATAATAATATCCTGGTGTGGACATTGCTGCTGGAGTAACACCATCATGGTGTGGGCGTTGCTGTTGGAATAACACTATCCTGATGTGGACATTGTCATCAGAAGAACATCATCCTTGTAGGGACAGTGTCATTGGAATAAGACTGTCATTGTGTGGTCATTGTCATCAGACTAGCACTGCCCTAATTTGGACATTGCCAATGGAATAACATTGTCCTGGGTGTGGACATTGTCATTAAAATAACACTACCCTGGTGTGGACATTGCCACTGGCATAACATTGTCGTGGTGTGGAAATTGCCATCAGAGTAGCACTATCCTGGTGTGGTCATTGCCATTGAAGTAGCACTATTCAGGTGTGGACATTACCATTGGAATAGCACTCTCCTAGTTTGGACATTGCCATCGGAATAACATCATCCTTGTGTGGACAGTGTCATTGGAATAACACTGTCCTAGTTTGGACATTGCCATTGGAATAACACCATCCTGGTGTGGATATTGACATTGAAATAACACTGTCCTGGTTTGGACATTGCCACTGCAATAACACCATACTGGTGTGGACATTGCCATCAGAATAGCACTATCCTGGTGTAGACATTGGCATTGGAGTAGCACTATCCTGGTGAGGACATTACCATTGGAATAACATCATCCTTGTGTGGACAATGTCATTAAACTAGGACTGTCATTTTGTGGACCTTGTCATCAGAATAGCATTGCCCTGGTGTGGATATTGCAATTAAAATAATATCACCATGGTGTGGGCATTGCCATCAGAATAGCACTGTCCTGGTGTAGACATTGGCATCACAGTAGCATTGTCCTGGCAAGGACATTGCCATTGGAATAACACCATCCTGGTGTGGACAGTGTCATTGGAATAGGACTGTCATTATGTGGACATTGTCAGCTGACTAGCACTGTACTAGTGTGGACATTGCCATTGGAATAACACCATCCTTGTGTGGACAGTGTCATTGGAATAAGACTGTCATTGTGTGGTCATTGTCATCAGACTAGCACTGTCCTAGGTTGGACATTGACAATGGAATAACATTGACCTGGTGTGGACATTGCCATTGGAATAGCACTATCCTGGTGTGGACACCGCCATTGTCATAACACTGTCCTGGTGTGGACATTGCCACCGGAGTAGCACTATCCTGGTGTGGTCATTGTCATTGAAGTAGCACTATCCTGGTGTGGACATTGCCATTGGAATAACACCACCCTTGTGTGGTCAGTGTCATTGGAAAAGCACTGTCCTAGTTTGGACATTGTCATTGGAATAACACCATCCTGGTGTGGACAGTGTCATTGGAATAACACCATCTGAGTGTGGACATTGCCACTGGAATAACACCATCCTGGTGTGGATATTGCTATTGAAATAACACTGTCCTGGTATGGCAAGTGGTCCTTATCTGCCATCAAAGTCTATGTTTCTATGTTTCTATGGACATTGCCACATAATAACACCATCCTGGTGTGTACATTGCCATCAAAATAGCATTATCCTGGTGTAGACATTGGCATCGGAGTAGCACTATCCTGGTGAGGAGATTACCACTGGAATAACACAATCCTTGTGTGGACAATGTCTTTGGAATTGGACTGTCATTATGTGAATCTTGTCATTTGAATGGCACTGTACTATTGTGGACATTGCCACTGGAATAACACCATCCTGGTGTGGACATTGCCATTGGAATAACACCATCCTTGTGTGGATAATATCTTTGGAATTAGACTGTCATTATGTGGACACTGTCATTTGAATACTACAGTACTAGTGTGGACATTGCCATTGGAATAACACCATTCTGGTGTGGACATTGCCGTTGGAATAATACTATCCTGATGTGGACATTGCTCTTGGAATAACACCATCCTGGTGTGGACATTTCCATTGGAATAACACTGTCCTAGTGTGGAAATAGCCACCAGAATAGCAGTGTCCTGGTGTGGACATTGCTGTTGGAATAACACTATCCTGGTGTGGACATTGTCATCAAAACAGCACTGTCCTGGTGTGCACATTGCCATTGGAATAACACCACCCTTGTGTGGTCAGTGTCATTGGAAAAGCACTGTCCTAGTTTGGACATTGTCATTGGAATAACACCATCCTGGTGTGGACAGTGTCATTGGAATAACACCATCCGAATGTGGACATTGCCACTGGAATAACACTATCCTGGTGTTGACATTGTCATCAAAACAGCACTGTCCTGGAATGCACATTGCCATTGGAATAACACTGTCCTGGTGTTAACATTGCCTTGGAATAACATCATCCTGGCGTGGATATTGGCATTGAAATAACACTATCCTGGTGTGGACATTTTATTTAGTTTTTGTATACCGGTAATGCACTAGCCAAAAGACTATTTTCAGGCACAACCCAGGAGGATACAGAGACAAAACATCCAGTAGATACATATCTGTACAAAATACAATTGATATACAAATGTTTGAAACATATTCAGTGGTAAAAATAAGACAAAAAGACAATACAGTATTTAAGTTTACATGTAAGAGACAGTAAACTGGTCATTTAAGACGTAACTGAGTGGTATGTCAACAAGTGAGGAATAAAGTGCTGTGAAAGCAGGTAGTGGCCAGGCAGTGACTGGTAGAAAGGAGGAGTGAGGAGGAGTCAAAAAACGGAGGGGATAGATATGGTGGGGTAAGGGTAGTAGCCACGCCTAGTACGGAGATGAGGGAGATAGAGAGAGAGAAAAGTGGAGAGAGGAGGCAATAGGTTGGGGGGAGGAAGATGAGGTAAGTGCAGGTAATTCAAAACTGATTTAGATGGTGGAAGAAGAGGAGGGTTGAGCAGTTTAGTTGAGAAAGCCCAAAACAGAGGTATTCTGAAAGAAGGAAGAGAAGAAATGGAATGAGGATGGTACAAGAAGTAGGAAGAATGAGACTGAGAGAAATGCTCCTCATTGGAGTGGTCCCCAGGGTCCTAGAGGAACAATAATAGAGAGGGGTGGGATTTAAGAGTATTAGGCTATGGTGGTTTGAAGCAGGAGCATGCACAAGAGGAGAAGAGATAGTGGCGTAGTTCTCTCTTAAAGGATATGTGGGATGCATTTTGATGTAGGGTTAAGGGGAGTTTGTTCCAGAAAAGTGGCACATGACATGTGAAGGCACGACCACCTTCGAGGTACAATGTCTTGGGAGGAGAACAGGGACATGAGTCCGCAGGAGCGCAATGCATAATTGGATTTGTGGTAGAGAAAGAGACTGGCCAGATGTTTAGTGACTGGGATCTGATGATGCTGTCAGTGATGAAACCAAGTGCATAAGACCTTAATTCTTGAGGAGGAAGCCATTCCAGATCTGAGAAGAGGAGACAGTGATGTTTCAGATGGGGAAGCAAGATGCGAAGCGACAAATATTATTGTAAGTAATATCCCATTTAGTAGATTTGAGTTGCAGGCAGAAACATAGTGGCAACCCCATAAGTGAGAGAGGTAGTAGTATCCCGCAGGCAATGGCCAGCCCTTGCTGGGGGTGACGCCTATAAGTATGTTGAGCAATACCAAGTTGGGTTAACCTGCTTACAGGTAGCTTGAATGTGCAGGTCGAAACTCAGGGATGGGTCTAGACTGACCACTAGAAATTTGAAGGAGTTTACGACACCTACAGATGTGCCATCAGGGGAGGAGACATTGAAGAGTGATTGGGCATGTCTGAGTTTGAGACTAGAGCCAAATAACATTGCTTGGGTCTTTGATTTATTTAGAATAAGTTTGTGATTTGTAAACCACTGGTGGATAAGCTGAAAGTCACAAGAGACTCTGGAGTTTATGTCATCAGTACTCTTGGAACTAGTATATAGTACAATGTCATCCAGATAGTAGAGAGGAAGGTGAAAGGTTTGAGATAATGCTATTGATAAACATTGAGAAAAGCAGAGAACCTAAGATAGACCCTTGGGGAACCCCAATATTGATGGTAACCCTGTCAGAGAGGGTAGAGTTAAATTTCACATATTGGGACCTATCAGTCAGATAGCTTTCAAACCAATTCACAACGTTTGATGAGAAACCTAGAGAGTCTAGGGTGGCAGTGAGGATGGCATGGTCAACGAGATCGAATGCCTTGGTCATGTCAATGAAAATGGCCCCAGTGAGCGAGCCAGAGTCCATAGCCACTAGAGTGTCGCACGTAAGTTCAAGCAGGGCAGTAGTAGTACTATGACCCTTGCGGAAACCATGTTGAGCGTCAGTTAAGAGGTCATGTTTCCGAAGAAAGTCTGTGGTTTGGATAGCGACTAGTTTCTCTAAAATTTTGCTGAGAGTAGACAGGATGGCAATGGGTCTGTAGTTGGTAGAGTCAAGCGGGTCACCTTTTTTGAGCACAGGGGTAACTCTGGCTGACTTCCATATCTCAGGGATGGAGCTATGACAGAGAGAGAGTGTGGATGAAAGCCAGGGGACCAGCTATATGTGGGGCAGCTAATTTTAGGAGCTTAGGTTCCCGGTTATCTGACCCCATGGCTGCATACTCAGATGTTTTGCTGAAGTCTGAGAACCTCATAACTCTGGATAGATTTGAAGTGGAAAGTGTGCCCTGTGGATTTTGCTTGTATGACAGGGTTTGACAGGGTAGGGAAAGTGGAGGTGTATTGAGTAAGGTCAGCAAATTGTTGTTAAAGAAGTTAGCAATGGTGAGGGGTTTGTTACAGTGGATGCCTTTTAGGGACATATTATTTGGAGTAGCGGACTGGTTTGAGCCTAGGAAGAACTTCATATGGGACCAGAATTTTTTCAGGTCCCCCTTGGGAATCAGTTAATAGATCCTTACAGTAGAAACTTTTTGCTTCCCTGATTTCTCTTTTGCAGGCACTTCTCAGTGTTCTCTAGGTGTGGAAATCCTTTAGGAGGCCAGATTTCTTGTAGCAAAACCAGCTTTTGTCTCTCTGTTATAATTTGGATAGGAGGTCAGATTTCAGCCATCGGGTCTGCCTATTTCTTACTCGCCTAGTCACAAGATGGCTGTGTTTTTCTTGTAAGTATAGGAATCTGGTCAAGAAGATGTCTAGAGCAGACTGAGCGTCAGATGAGCTATATAGGGAAGACCAGTCAGAGCTAGCAACGTCCAACAGAAAGGCCTGAGGGTCAAAATTTGCATAATTACAGAAGGTAATGTACCGGCTTCAAGATTTCAGGTCTACCTTCCCCAGATACAGAAAGTGGGTGAGTGGTCAGTTATGGCATCAGGCAGATGCCAGAGCCAACTATGTTGTCAGGGCAGTTTGTCATAATCCCAGTCCAGCAGTGTGCTGGAATTAGATTGAGGAGCAGTTCTGGTGGGTAAGGAGATAAGCTGATGTAGGCTGTAGCTCTGAAGTTTAGTCAGGGCAGTCCCTTGTGAGGCTCTGAGCCAGTTTATATTAATGTCACCTAATAGGAGAACTTAACTATTTCCTGAGTGGGAAGCAGTCTGGTCAAGTAACTCATCCAGTCCTTTTTGGCCATGGGTAGCGGGATTGTAGGCACAGACAATATGCAGCTTCTTGGCGCCTAGGAAGAGGAGGACATGAAGAGCCTCACAGTGGTCAAGGGGAGACAATTTAACAATAGAGAGCTGGAGCTGGGACTTGAAATATATAGCTGTGCCCCCTTTTTGGGGGCTGGTCTGTCATTTCTTAGGAGATTATAAGATGGTAGGGAGCACAGGGAGTCAGGGATGGATGGTTTCAGCCAAGTTTCAGTGAGGCATATAATATCCGGTTTGTGGAGTGCGGCCCAAGATTCAGGTTCAACAAAAGTAGCCCAAGGCTCCTAATGTTGTGATGTGTAATAAGGAGACCTTTGGTGCATGGACTAGGAGGAGCTGAGGAGTCTGAGGCCCTGGGTTGGGTTGTATGTCCCCAGAGGCAGAATAGCTAGTAACAGGAGGTACCAGAGCTTGTGATATATAAAAATGATCAGGCCGCAGACTCGAAAGGAACTGCATTTGTGAGTGTGGGCAACCAAGTGGACCCCGCCTTGCTAGGAAGTAACGATGTGGGATCACAATGGAATGCAGGACCAACTACAAGATTTGAAAATGTGAAGTCATATTTTTGATAGTGAGGGAGAGTGGATTCAGCATGAAGGACATGAGTAATTGACAGGTATAGCAAAGGCAGAGTGCCTAAGAGGAGGAGGAGGAGTAGTAGTAGTGATAGGTAATTCGTTTTTCAGGCCCTGGAACTAGTAGCCCAAAAGATAGGGAGAGGGACAAGACTAGGAGATTTGTGAAGGGGAGAGAGATGCAACTGAAAGCTAACGCTTATTCAATGGTTAATGTGCGAGATTCAAGAGTGGATGCCTGCAAGGAGGCTAAAGCAAGCAAGCTGAAAAAGGGAAAATTGAGACTTACAGGCAGTTAGAGTTAGTAAACTGAAAAGTAGCCAAAAGAAAAGTAGCACAAGGGTTAGGAACACAGGGAGATTAGAGCTAACAGGTACTTGGAAGGGCTGAGGGGAAAATCCACAGAGAGAAAAAGGGGAAAAATAGATAAGTTGGAAAGACTGACAGAGTATTGATGGTCTGAATGATGCAGAGCAGTGACTGAGTCAGGTAGCAGAGTCACACTATGTGAAAAGTCAGTATTTGTGAAACTTCGTTTAGATTAGGGAGGTTGGCAGGTATATAATGAAATAAAATTGAAGCAAAAAGGTGCTGGAGGTTTTATTGTTAGAAATGGGATATTGTGAATAGATGGACCAGATGGGACCTAGCCACGGGAACCTAGAGTGGTCCGAGAGCCGGGGGTGGAGGGAGGGAGACTTGGGAAGAAAGGAACATAAAAAGTTTATAATAAAACTGGGGAATAAGTAGAAATAAGCTGCTGTCTCTGAACTTATCTTATAGATAACAGAACAGTATATATCCCAGAAAAGAAAATGAATTACTGTACGTTCTTGAAACTTAACTAACTCTGAACTAATCTTATACATCGCTTATGAAATCTGTAAATGCTTGCAGTGTATATGGCTTGTGATGGTACGCAGACTCTGGAGTTTCAATAAACTTGAATTATAAAAAAAAAAGAAATAGGATATATGGTGTAGGTCAAATGAGAGTGAGTGAAAGATACAAGCACAAGGTAGAGCACCTACGAATTGGCCCAGGGAAGTGCCACGAGGAGGTGGGCAGGGGAGGAGAGATAGAGAGAGAGTGCAAATAGGGTTAGAGAGAGTGAGAGGTGGGCTGTGACAAGTATTTAATAGGAGGCCTGGGAGGGGGTGGTGGGGGAGGGACAAAAAATGACTCCCTGAGCCTGCAAGCCGAAATTAGGCAAGGAGAAAATCAGTCCAGAGAGACTGGCTAGCAGGCGCCCCTATCAGAAATCTTTAGCTGTACCCGCAGACCAATCAGGAGTCACCAGCTAAAAAGCACACCAATTGGGAGGCGCCCGCCATCGGCACCAAGAGAAAGCGATTTCAGCGGCTGTACCTCGTGTTGGGGTCTGGAGATCAGGACCAGGAGGGCGGCCAGGAGGCAGCGACTCCAGCGGTGATGGCGGCGGTCGGGAAATTGGCTGTGGAGGTGCCGCCAAGTCCGCAGGCACCGCGTGGGGCGCGGTTCAGCCTGAGAGGAAAAGAGAGATCAGTGAGATATAAATAGGGAGACAAAAACAAAAGACATCCAGATTGGGCGGGACACTGGCGGCAGACCGTCAGCGGGGGGGTGCGGGCGCGAGGTAAAGACAAAAGATAGTAATTAGCAGGTAGTAGTGAGATAGGGAGGGGTTTCAGGAGGGACAGAGGAGGTAATGAGCGCCAGTGAGTTTAGTTTAAAACTTAGGTAAGGGGAACGGGCTGGAGTCCAAAAATGCAGGTTCAAAAAATACACAGCAGTAAGGGACAGAGGTCAGAGGGAGTAGTGTGAAAGATAAGGGTAAGAAGTCAGAGCAGGCAGAATGAAATAGAAAAGCAAAACAATCAGCAGGTAGGCAATGATTAGGCTCAAATATGCCGTAATGGCCTACAATATACTCAAGTGAGAAACAGTAAAAATAATAGTACAGATGATCTCAAAAAATAACTTAAGATAAAAGCACTAGAGGAGCAAGCAATTGCAGTAGCATAGAGTTAGATTAGGATCAACAAAACAAAAAATGACTCCCTGAGCCTGTAAGCCAAAATTAGGCAAGGAGAAAATCAGTCAGAGACTGGCTAGCAGGCACCCTATCAGAAACCTTTAGCAGTACCCGCAGACCAATCAGGAGTCACCAGCTAAAGGTGTACCAATCGGGAGCGTCAACATCGGCACCAAGAGAAAGCGATT
Source organism: Neoceratodus forsteri (assembly GCA_016271365.2). NCBI lineage: Eukaryota > Metazoa > Chordata > Ceratodontiformes > Ceratodontidae > Neoceratodus > Neoceratodus forsteri. The sequence continues at coordinate 1,104,408,414 of CM057451.1, forward strand.
TCAGTGGTTGTACCTATGTTGGGGTCCAGAGATTGGGACCAGGAGGGCGGCCAGGAGCCAGCGATTCCAGCGGTGATGTCAGCGGCGGTCAGGAAAGTGGCTGTGGAGTGCAGAGTCCAGAGGCACCGCTCGGGGCGTGGTTCAGCCTAGTGTTTGGGTATGGAGATTGGGACCATGAGGGCGGCGGCGGTCAGGAAAGCAGCTGTGGAGGTGCCGCCGAGTCCGGAGGCGCCGCTTGGGGCCAGAATAGTACTGTTCTGGTGTGGACATTGTCATCAGAATAGCAGTGTCCTATTTGTATATTGCTGTCAGAATAACATCATCCTGGTGTGGACATTGCCATCAGAACAGAACTGTCATGGTGTGGAGATTGCCACTGCAATAACACCACCCTGGTGTGGAATTTGCCATCAAAATAACACTGTCCTTCTGTGGATACTGTCACTGAAATAATACTGTCCTGGTGTATATGGACATTGCCATTAGAATTACACTGTCCTGGTGTGGCGATTTATTTATTTACTGAAATGTTTCACCAGGAAAGATGCACTGAACTACAAGTTGCTCATCTCACGATGCGTCCTGGGGGAGAAGGTCATAAGGGAGAACACATAAAGTACATACACAGCGTAACATAACAGTTGACAGATTAAGTGAACAGCTTAATGGTGCAGACATAAAACATACTACAACAATATATACATTATTACATTGTAATTTTAAGTAAAGTGCAGAGTATTCATGACTGTACATTGAAGTGCTATGAGAAACAATTACACATAGTGATATGAAGTCTGTTATGCATAGTGATTATGCATAGTGTTAAGAAGACCAGCTAAGCATAGTAATGAAAGAAAAGTGCATCCTGTATAAGTAATGAAAGAGAAGTTTATTCTGTATATGAGCAGTTAGCCGAGTGAGAGATAGAAAGCAGTGAGCCAGCTTGAACAAGAGGAAATAAGGACTAGCCGCAGGTACAGTTTACTGCTAAAAGGTTTTGTAGGGTAGCGTAATGGAGTGTGAGGAGGAGGAGTGACGAATCTGTGGAGGAAGGGTATTCCATAACTTAAGGAGGTGATGTGAGAAGGCCATCTGTCCAACTGAGGTGGACCGATGCAGAACTGCTGGCAGTCAAGAGTCATATGACCTATGGGAATGGGCCGGTAGGGAGAGAATAGTTAAGGGAGGAGGTGAGATATGAGGGGAGCAAGCCAAACCAAAATTTTGACATGAATTTAGCACAGTGTAGGAGGTGATGATTTTCTAGGGATGAAAATGCCAGGGAGTGGTGGAGAGAGCAGTTTTGAGTGAAAGGAGAGGCATCAAGAGCAAAATGACAGGGGCTAAAGAGTGAATCCAATCTGGTTAAGGAGGACGTGGGAGTGGCACTGTAGACTATGTCAAATATCATCTTCTGTACCAGATCATGCTTAGCCGGTAGCAGGAGGAAGCTACAGTTCCTGTGTAATGCATCAAGTTTGGAGTGCAACTTCTTCAGGATGGCATCAACATGCCCAGAGAAGCTGAGGTGTTGGTCTATCCAGACCCTCAGATACCTAAAGGAGGAGGTGTCCTCAAGAATTGTCCCATCAAGGGTGTGGAAAGAGGGCAGGGAAGGGAGCTGAGAGATTTTCTGCTTAGTGCCGAAGATCATTGAGACTGCCTTCTTGGCATTGAATGAGAGCTGGTGGGAGCTGAACCAGAGCTGAACTTGACTGAAGTTATGCTGAAGTCTGGTTTCCACATCAGCAGGGGATTGACCTGAGGTGAAGAGAACTGTATAATCGGCGTACATGTGGATGGAAGTGTTTGATCAAGCTGAGGGAAGGTAATTTCGGAAGATGGAGAAGAGGATGGGGCCCAGTACGGAGCCCTTGGGTATGCCAGTGTTGATAGTGAGAGGAGGAGTTGTGGCATCTGTTATTCTCACTGACTGGGTCCTACCTACTAGGTATTCTTTTACCCAACTAGTGACAGAGTCAGTTAGGCCAGCCGAGGAGAAGGAGTCTAGAAGAAGGGTGTGGGAGACAGTGTCAAAAGCCTTTGCTAGGTCGACAAAGATGGCAGATGTGATTTGACCATTGTTAATCCCTGAGAGAATGGAATCAGTGCGTCTAATCAGGGAGGTGGTAGTGGAATGATTCTTCCTGAAGCCAGATTCGAATGGAGTAAAAAAGTTAGTGTCAGAGAGATAGGTAGTTAGTTGAGCGAGAACTAGATGCTCCTGGAGTTTAGCGAGGGTAGGAAGGAGAGAGAGATAGGACGGTAGTTGGCAAGAGTGGAAGGGTCACCACCTTTGGGCAAGGGAAGAACAGTAGCATGCTTCCAGATAGATGGGATGGAAACTGTGGCAAAACAGCGGTTAAGTAGGTAAGACAGTGGAGCAGAGATGGCAGGCGCCGAGAGGTACAGCAGTTTGGGGTCCAAACCATCTGGTGAACTGCCTTTGGAGGGATTGAGGGCATATAGTGCCTCCATAGTGCATCAAGTGATGTTAGAGAAGGAGAAAGAATGGGAGGCAGAGGATAAGTTGGGAGGGAGGGTGATGGAGTAAAGGGTTAGCATGAGAGGCAGAGGAAAGGAGGCGAAGAGCGAGAAGCACAAGTGGTGAAATATGAATTAAATTCTAAGGTGATGCTAAGGTGGTCGGCAACTTGCATATTGTTTATTTTAAGGATGGGAGCAGGGGCGGGCGAGTAGGGAGAGAAAAGTGAGTGAATTACCTTCCAGAATTTGGATGAATTATTTATATTAGTCTGGAAAGTTTAACAGAAGTATTCTGATTTAGCGAAGCATGTGGCTATCGTACACTTATTGTGTAAAGACTGGTAAAATTCATAGGCGTGTGGGAGCATGGTAGATTTATAAGCTTTCCAGGCTTGATCTCTAGCCCTTTGACACGCTATGAGTTCAGGGGTTATCCAAGGGAGATGGCTGCCTCTGACTCTTGCACACCTTAGGGGGGCGTGTTTGTTCCAGACCTCAAGAATTTTAGTACATAAATAGTTATATGCGGCATCTACGGAATTAGACATTGCTAACGGCTCCCAGTTAGTGTGTATTAGGTCCTGGAGGATGGGAGCGATGTTCAACAATTTATACGAGTGAAATAATATCATTTGGGGGGGGCTTTAGTTCGGTGTATTTTACGTACCACATAGATCATGTGGTGATCACTAATGGCATCTGGTAGGATACCAGATTTAATTACCCTGTGAGGGTGGTATGTGACGTCCAGTCAATGAGGGAGTGGTTACCAGACTTGTGATTCATGCTGGTTGGTTCTGAGATGAGTTGCGACAAGTTAAGAGTGGAAATATCATTTTGTGTTTTAGAGAGGGAGGTGGCTAATCAATTTTAGTTAAAGTCACCCAATATGTAGATTTCACCAACTGGAGTGAGCAAGGTTATGGTGTCTATAAATTCTGCGATGGCAGAGGGGGGTAATCCAGGGCAGCAGTATGCACACGCGACATAAATCGGTACTGAGAAGGGGAGGGAGAGTTTAAGGATTAGAACCTCATATGCTTTGGGGACAGAGGAGGCTAGGATGCTGGTGAACTGAGTAGAAGAGGAGACATATGTTGCCACCCCACCTCCCTTGGTGGGGTGGTCTTGCTATGACATAGTGTAACCTGGAAGTGAGAGGAACTGGTCCCCTATTTTGTTACTTAATCAAGTTTCGAGAGGATGATGATTTCAGGATTATATGAGGCCACTATAGGTTGGAGTAGGTCAATATTAGGGGCAGGCTGCGTATGTTTTAAGTGCAATATTTTTAAACCACAAAGCAGAGTAAGGTGTTAATTGAGGATGATGGTCCACCTGTTGCAGATATAGTCAAGGGGTGCCCACTAGGTAAGGTCCAGGATTAGGGTTTATGTTTCCTGATGATAAGAGAAGTAGCACAATGACCAGGAAGTGCATTTTCACACATTTTTGCCAGGGAAGGGATTTAATTAGGGAAGGGGTAGGGACAGGGGAGATGAGAGGGGGGAGGTTGGAATTTTATTATGTAAATCAGGGTGAGATAGGTGGACATAGGTACTAAAGTTGCACTTGGTCTGATGGGGGGGTGCGTCCAGCTCATGGGGACTGGGGTAGAGGGGAAGTTGTATTGCAGTGGAGGATGCATGGGGGGCCATATGGGATCAGGCATAGTAGGTGAAAGAGTAGGAGTGAGGGTGAGGAGAGGAAGGCAGAGTGCAAGGAGGATAGAGTACAGTGCCCTAAAGGAGAGAAATAGCAATCTAGCAGTTGCACCTGTAGTAAGACTGGGCAGTAACTGAGGATTGTAAAGGGGGGGAGGGGAAGGCAGAAACAGTAGTTGTAACTGTAGTGCTACTGGGCAGTAACTGCGGTTTGTAAAGGAAGGGTTGGGGTAAGGGCTGGCGTAGCAGTGAGTAGGAACTTTGGGGAAAGGAAAGCAGCTAAAGCTGTAAAGTATTGACTTTGGCCCTGTCCACACTACCCCTCTGTAACGTTACAGAGTGCCCAAACCATTACCACAAGGGTTTGCGTTTGCACCTGTAACATTACAGAAGGTGTTTTCGTAACCGTTGTTGAAACCACATATGAGGTGGTTTCAACAACGGTTATGAAACCTGTTAAGCCTTAGTAGCGTTACTGGGCGTAGTGTGGGCCAGTGGCACTGGTCCCCTAAGCGCAGCTGAACTCATTAATGGGATCGGGTGGCATGGTAACAGTCGCCCGGTTCTCCGAGTGTGGACTGGCGCAGGTCCGTACCAGTCACTGCTGCAGTGTGGACACACTGTACCTCCCTGGCTGTAACAGTTTCTGTCCGTTCAGGGGTCTGAGTGGTGTAGTGTGGATGGTCCACACTACAGCTCCAGACCCGTAACGGACAGAAACTGTTACAGCCAGGGAGGCGGTACGGTGTGTCCACACTGCAGCAGTGACTGTGCATGAGACCGCACCGCCAGTCCACACTCAAGAACCAGGTGACCGCTACTGTGGCACCCGATCCCACAATGCAGCTCGCCGCACTAGCCTGGTGACACGCTGGCCCATACTATGCCCGCAATATTACCGAGGCTTGACAGGTTATAACTGCTGTTGAAAACCACCTCATATGTGGTTTCAACAACGTTATGAAAACGGCTTCTGTAACGTTATAGGTAATGCAAATCATTGCAATAACGGTTTGGGCACTCTGTAACGTTACAGAGGGGTAGTGTGGACAGGGCCTTAGAGTAGAATAAGGAGTACTGCACTGAGAGACCTTAGATTGTAGATCACTCCTAGTATTCCGTAGCTGTCAGTACACTGGCCTAGGGCATAGGAACTGAGGCCCTGTCCACACTACACCGCTCAGACCCCGTAACAGACAGAAACCGTTACAGCCGGGGAGCAGTACAGTGTGTCCACACTGCAGTGGTGACTGGTACGAGACCGGTACCGCCAGTCCACACCTCGGGAAAAGGGAGACCATTACCGCGGTGCCCAATCCCACAATGCAGCTCTCGCTGCGCTACAGGCCCTGCAGGGGACCATTACCACCCGTCCACACTACCGCCAGTAATGTTACCGAGGCGGGACCAGTTTCATAACCGTTGTTGAAACCACCTCATATGTGGTTTCAACAAGGGTTACGAAAACGCCTTCTGTAACGTTACAGGTGTAAATGCAAACCGTTGCGGTAACGGTTTGGGCACTCTGTAACATTACAGAGGTGTAGTGTGGACAGGGCCTGAGTGTTGATTGGATGTGGAGAGCTGTAGGGTGGGGTTTAAGTTCAGCAAGTGGATTTAAAAGTGGACGGGGTGGGGGGCGTGACGGGCCAAAAAATATCCGTGAAATAGCAAGAAAAAATCCCAGTAATAACAGAGAAAAATAGCACAGGCAGGAATTTGCCGAGAAATGGCTGGGGTAGTTCAGACCAAGAGGCTAGTTGAGGGAGCCAATCGGTAGGCGATCATGAGGAAAGCGACCAATTGGATTGCAGGCTGAGGAAGGCACCAGAAATTGAATTCACAGGGACAGTACCTGTGTAGCTCTGTGGTCGTCATCTTCAGCAACCTGAACTGCTGTTCTGCAGGGGTCGAGCTCTACTCAGGGAGAAAGGGTCTGTGTAGCTCTGTGGTCATCGTCGGCGGCAATCTGAACAGCTGCTCCACAGGGGTCACGCTCCCGCTCGGTTTGCGGGGAAACCAACAGAGCTGGGTATTAATAGGAAGGTCAGGAGATTGCCATCAGAATATCGCTGTCCTGGTGTAGACATTGTTGTTGGAACAGCACTGCCTTAGTAGCAAGTGAACATTATGTGGGGTATGTGGAAACTAATGTCAACCGAGGGGTCAGTGGGACAGAAATAGCCAAACACGGCAAGGCAATGGAATATTGTTATTCCTAAGGAGAAACAATTGATTTAAAATCTTGAAAAAGTACTTTGAGCAGCAGGGCAACAGAAGGGATCCAATTATGTCAAGAACTGGTGGTAAAATGGGAGAATCACAGAAGTAAATTATATTTGGTAATGTTTACTTTTTTGATATGAAAGGGCAAGCTCTGCGTTTCTCCTGCTTCAAGGTTGTGTTGCTGCTTTCATGCCAGAATGAGGGGTAGAACCCCACCAGTAATTCCAGTTCAGAGTTTTGGCAGCATTTTTTAATCAACACTATAGCAATTTTCATCACAAGGAAAGGCACCCATTGGTAGAGGTGTTTAAGCGGGGTCTGAAGGCACATCTATTTAGAAAGACGTTTGCAAACTGTTTGTGAGCCGTAGGAGTAGCTGACTGCTGAATTGTCTATTTTAAATAGGATTTTATCTAGGTTTTGTTGTCACCTGTTCGTTGTTGTCACTGACTTATGCTTTGTATTTGACGTATGTTATTAATTCTAACTGTTGCCTGCCTGTACAGCACCCAGCGCCTCTGGGATGGGGCACTGATAAATAACACTTTACTTACTTACAAATGTATCAACGTTTTGGGATTTTGTAACAGGTTCCAAATGCTGAAGATAAATGAAGCAGCCAGATCTAATCTCACGTAGACTTTTTTTTTGCTTAGCAGTTACAACTTTTTCTGCCTTGAAGGCTGATGCATAATTGAATGATAGACATTATGAATCCACTTTAGGACTTTTAGATAATATACTGTGGACTGCTGCAAGGTGAACTATACTTTCAAAATAACCTGTTAAAACTGCTACATGTTTGAGCATATGCTAAGAAATGCTAACTATGTTTTAGAGATCATATATGTATTTCTAGCAGTAAAGAATTGGTCTAGAAAAAATGTAAACACACGCTATGTTTTGGCAATATTACAAATATGACAAAAGACGATTTATTACAGTAAAAACTAGCTCATTTCTATTTAACCAGAAAGCTGTGTTCTTTTACACACTAGCAGAGATGATAGAATGGCCAGGTTATAACCAGTAAACCGTCAGCTTTCTTTAACATAGAAACATAAAAGTTGATGGCAGATAAGGACTGCAAGGCCCATCCAGTCCGCCCATTTCCTTTTCTACCTTATAAATGTGCCATCGGTCTTTGCTCTGTCAATAGCCTATATATTCATACTCATCTGTATTGCTCCATATGCCTATCATGCCTGTTTGAAGCCCTGCACTGTATTCCTTATCCACCACTTCCTGGGGTGAGAGCCGTTCCATGCATCTACCACCCTTTCTGTGAAAAAAGCTTCCTCACATTACCCTTAATCGGCCTCCTCTAATCATGCTGTATCCTCTTGTCCTGCTATTTTTTTATATTGAAACATATTAGACTCTTTCACCTTGTTAATGACCTTAAGGTGTTTGAATGTTTCAGTCATATCATCTCGCTCCCTCCTTTGCTCTTTACTTCTGACTGCAAGTGCCGAACAAAATTATTAGTTTTTTTACAAACCTGAATAACCTGCAAGAACACATTAATGCCTGGAAAGAACAATAAAAGAAAAAAATTGTAAAAGACATAACAACAAAATAAAACATGTTACATGGGTCCAGTTCATCATAATACAAGCATAATATATCACATTAAATAACATCTTCTGTGTTCTATTTTACTTCTCTAGACTTTTAACACCTCTTGGTCTCTGTGTAAGCATTTACCCCAGCCAATTTTTTTGGGTTCAGTTATTTAGCTTTCCCCTGCCTGAGTGGGCCTTCTGCAGCCATCATCCCTTATCATCTATGTTAGGTCTTCCCTCATAAGTTGCGCTTCCCCTGGAGATAGCGAGTTTAGAAATGTTTCCCACGTGGACAGGAATCGCTCTCCCCATCCATTAATTTCAAACACTAATCGTTCCAATGCTAGCATCTGGATGGTCAGAGTGCACCACTGTTGTACTGTCGGATTATTTCCAGTCACCCATGTGTTCAAAATACAGTGCCTTGCCAATATCGATAGTACCCTGATCCATCTGTGCAACATCTCCCATCCCTCTGCTCCTAAGTCCTCTATACCGAACAGTAATAGTAAGGGTTCTACCAGGAATGGTCATCCCACCAATGACCCCATCTGTATGGCTATGCCCTTCCAGAATTCCTGTATTATGGAGCACTTCCAGAAGTAGTGACAGCAGGTTCCCAATTCCACCCTGCATCTCCCGCAAATTGGTGGTACAACAGGATTAAATTTGTGGACTATCACTGGTGGGCAACAGAGTCTATGGACAAATCTGTAGAATGATTCCTTGTACTTGTTGCAGCTCAGGATACTTTTGTGCAGACCTAGAATCATCTTCCCAGTCATCCTCTCAGATATTTATCCCCATGTCCCTCTCCCACAGTATTTTAGTTTTCTGAGTGAGGTCTGGGAAAACCGTCATCCCAACCAGGCGGCTTTGCCTATCAAGCCTCTTGGGTCCTTCCTTGCAGAATACACAATGAACTTCACCTGGTCTAGAGGGGACACCAATCCTGTATCCTGACCCAGCCCTTTGTAGTCTTGCACCTGCAGAAATGCCGAAAAAGTGGTTTCAGGATAGTCCAACCCCCTCATGCAGCTCCTCAAAAGTAAGTAACTCACCTCTCCTCTTCAACAGCCCCAGGCTTGTTAGGCCCTTCTGTTCCTATTCCCGATATCTGCCCTCTTCCAGGCCAGGAAGAAAAATTGGGTTTCTAGCAATGGGCAGCAGCCAGGTCTCCTCTTCCCATGCTCCATCCTTCTCCTGATCTGGGACCAGCTCTCCAAAACTGCAGACACCGTTGGGTTTCCTGCCCTAGTCTGTTATATGCCTTCATATCTCCCTTTGCCAGGTATGCCATCAACGGCCCCGGGCATCCATCTTCTTCGAGGTCTAGCCACCCTGCTTCCACTGGCCTATTGACCTAGTGCTGGATATATCCATACTGCATTGCCAAATAATAATATTTGATATCCGTGAAATGTATGCCTCCCTTTTTGGTATCAGCTTTAAGGCGCTGGAGGCTCGTGCGTGGGCATTTGTCCTGCCATAAGAAGTCATAAAATGCTTTCTCTAGCTTCTTAATGTCTGCCCCTGTTAGAGCAATGTGTACCATTTGCATGACATAGAAGACAGTGCAATACATTCATTTTCAGCAAGTTTACCCACCCCATCCAGGATATGGGCAATGCTCTCCATCTGTGCAGTTCACTTTCAATTGTTCAAAATAAGAGGGTATAATTCAGTCTGTACAATGACCCCACCTCCCTTCCCACAGTTTTACCTAGATATATAAGAGATGTGGTGACATCGTTTAATCCCCAGCTGTTGGTACATTGTCCCCCCCATTAAATGACATATGTTCAGATTTACCACATTGATCTTCTACCCTGAAAAAGCCGCAGACTGAGCTATCCGGTCTAACAAGGGTGGCACTGATCTCTTCGGGTTCTCCACAAATAACAGTATGTCATCTGCATAAAGTGTAACCTTATGCTCACATCCTGTTTTCCCCACCACCCCCGTTATATTCTGTGCCGCCCTTATCCTAGCTGCCAGTGGCTCAGTAGCCAATGTGAACAACAGTGGGGAGAGGGGACACCCCTGTCTTGTTCCTCTCCATAGAGGAAATTTCTCCGAGAGGGACTCATTCACTAGAACAGAGGCTACTGGGGCCTTATAAAGTGCCCAGACCAGCGCCAAAGGCGATCTCCCAGACCAAACTGGGACAAGACTTTAAACAAGTATTCCATTCTATTCGATAAAAGCCTCTCTCAGAGTCCATGGACACTGAGAGGCTCCACAGATGACTTAAGCAATCTTTTCATGTTATGATAAGAGGCGCCCTCAAGAATCTGGTCTGGTCCAGGTGAATCAGCTCCAGTAGCAGCTGGTCCAGGCAATTTAGCAGGGCTTTACGTCAGTATTTTCACATCGCTGTTCAGCAAGGAAATAGGCCTATATGAGGCACATTCTGCTACATCTTTCCGGGTTTGGTAACACACAGCTCACCACCTCATAACAAGTTGCCGGGAGTGCCCCCTCTTCCTTCATCTCTTTAAAGACTTCCCATAGGGAGTCTATCAATTCCCCTGATAGGGCTTTATAATATTCTGCCGGGAATCCTTCCGGTCCGCTGGCTTTTCCTTTTTTAAGGCTTTGTATCACCACTGTAATCTAATCCCAGGATATTTCTGCACTTAATTGACCCTGCTGTGCCTCCGATAATCTTGGTAGCTTCACCCCTTCCAGAAAGGCTTGCGTAAGGTCCCCCTTTCCTCCACATTCAGCTGTATATAATTTTTAGCAATAGTTGTGAAACTGGTCTTTAATGCTATTCTTGTCCCTCTTAAGGTTTCTGCTTTCATCCGATACCTGATATTGTTGCCCCTCCCTTCCTCCCTTTTATGAACTTTACCAATAAAGGACCTGGCTTGTTGCCCCATTCATAAACTTTAGTCTTTATAAAGAACCATGATCTTCGGGCCTCTCCCATCAGCAATCCATTCAAGGCCTTTCATGCCACTGTCAATTGTTGTGGAGTGTTTCCTTTTTCTCCTCCCATTACTCTCCTCTCTAATTCTTTTATTCGCTGTTCCATTTTCACCCTTTTTCCTTCCGTTCTCTTTTGTGTTTGGCCACATAACTTGTAATTGCACTCATGTAAGCTTTCCAACATCCCAGAATATCCTGGTATTCGGGCTGTATCCTTATTCATTCTCTAATATATTTCCCACTGATCTTTTAGATATTTCTGAAATGCCTCCCTGTTTAACAAATACTTGGGAAATTTCCATGGGGTAGGGTCACTATCACCCTCTGCCAAGTGCCAATGTAAGTGAAAGGATTACCATGGATGGTCAGACACCTGAATAGGGCTATGTTTTACGAGTCTGTTCTATGGTACCAACTTCTTGGGATGTACATGTAATCTATTCAGGACCAGGTTTTGTGGGATTCAAAAAAGAGTAAATTCTTTCCCTGTAGGGTTAGTTGCCCTCCACTGTCAATTAAATCCATATCATTCATGCCTAGTTGCCATTGTTTCATATTTCCCTGGCCCCTACTTTGCCCTTCTGAATGGTCCATTGTGGGATCCATGATGCATTCAGATCCCCCCCACCACCAGCCCTGTGAATTGTTCCCTGACTATGATGTCCGTGCACCTCCCACTCCAATTATATTGTGCCCATGCCAGCTTCCTTTATACTTGTTAACACAGGCCTCTGGCCATCCCTCCCTGTTTCTTCCCTCCATCCCCTTCTCTTCCAGGGACTGCACAGATACATTTCTCCATGCGGTCTAGTCGAGGCCCATTTGTCATCTCGAGGAATGAAAGGAGCTCCCCTCTAAAGGCTACGGAACAGCGCAGTGTGAAACCATAACCATGCGCAATGCCCTGTCCCACCACCTCCCCCAGCTTACCTCCACTCCTAGGATGTGTCTGCCGCATTCCTCTTTCCATTAGTCCACCAATTTTGATTCTGTGTCCCAATAGCTAGTTCTGGAGTAGCGTTCAGGGAAGAAGGGACCCACCATAAATTCAGACCCTGTTCCCAGGCTACAGCTTCGTGTCCCAGCCATAACAACTCAGCGTTCTTGATTAGCTCTCTAAGGAAACAGCAAGAAAGCGAAAAGAAAAAAGGAAAGGGGGGTCAAGTATACCAGTCTATCCCACTTCAGTTCATATACCATACAGTCTACACCAGCATTTAATCCAGTGAAAGTGACTATGCTACAGTTTTTTGTAAGCCTCCCATCCAGTAAATTGTTCCAGAGCTCAGCTCATTCAGTCCACCTTCTAACTGAGTTCTTGAATGAAACTTGCTGCTTTTTCTACCTCTCAAAAGGAATAAGTAGCACCCTTGTGTTTGATTTTGAGCATTGCTGGGTACAGCATATAATTTTCAACTTGGAGCTCTCACAGCTGGGCAATTACAGCATTGCATGCTCTCCTTTTCTTCAAAAGCCTGCTAGAATAGTCTTGCAAAATGAAGAGTCATGCTCCTTCAAACTCCACTTCTCTTTTTGCCAGAATGTGTTGAGTACTGCTTGTCTGTCCTGGAGATTATGGGAGTGGATCACTATCTGCCATGGCGGCTGCCCCTCTGGTGGTCTGGGCATCACCCAGTGGCACAGCCAGAGGGGGGGCTGGGGGGGCGGTCGCCCCTCCTGGCTGCCCCAGTGTGAGTAGTGGCGCCCCACCACCATCTTTATACACTGTTTAGTGCTCATTGTGGAGCCTGTGATTGACAGAATAGCCTCCCCTGGTTCCCAAATAATCCCAAACTTGACTCCGCCACTGGCATCACCATACGATGCGCCCTCTCTAATTTATGTCTCCCTCCTTTGGCTGGAGCCCTAGGATATTCGGGAGCTTTTCGGCAAAGAAGGCTAGAATATTTCCCCTTCTCTCCCCTCTGGTACTCCTTTGATGCACAGATTTAGGCGTCAGGCATAGTTCTCCTGGTAGCTAAATAATTCTTTAAATTCCTTGAGTTTCTTTTCCAAGGCAACAATTCAGGAGGGGAGTGGGTGCACTGTATCTTCCACCTGTGAGATTCTTTCTTCCTCTTCTGTAATTCTGGCCATTTAAGTGGCCACCTGGTATACAATTTCTTGTAGGCATCCATCCAATCGCTGCTTCATTTTGTCCAGGTGTGGTGATAAAGCTGCCAGCACTTGTGAGATTGCCTTGCGGCTGAGTACCACCATTTCTGCGGCCGATAAGGAGATTGGGTTTAGCTGTTCAGCTTGTGGTGCTGTGCCTTGCTTCCTAGCATTCTTCGCCATTGAGCTCAGTGTTTTGCCTGCATTTTGCAGCAGATACTCATCCATTGTTGGTCGCTGCTACTTTTAACCCGTGAATATCGAATTTTACTTTTAGATGCTGTGAATATTATATGGATTTAAAGCTTGAGAAAGGGAGCTATGGAAACCACATCCTTACTCATTGCTGCTTATCAGCACCCCCAACTGGTCCTCTTTAATAAGTGACATTGCAGAGCAGCTGGAAGGGAAGGTCTGACACTTTACGGATGACATCAGACTGTGCCACAGGGTGGACACTCCTGGAATGTGTATGGAAAGGATAAGTAGCTACCCGAGAGAACTCGAGGAGTGGTCAAGGGTATAGCAGCTGGGTTTCAATGCAAAAAAGTGCAAAATAATGCACCTGGAGCACAGAAACCCAGAGGCAAAGTACAAAATGGGGGGTGGTACTGATGACCAACAAGCAAGAAAGAGACCCCATGTGATCATATCGAATGACCTTAAGGTGGCCAGGCAGTGCAATAAGGCAGTTGGGATGGCAAGTGGGCTGCTGAGGTGCAGAGGGAGGGGTATCATCAGCTGAAAGCGGGAGGTGGTATTGCCTCTGTTTCGATCGCTGGTAAGATCCCTCTTACGGTACTGTGTCAAGTTCTGGAGACCACATCTCTAGAAGGACATAGACAGAGTGGAAGTGGTCAAGAGGAGGGCAACTGAAATGGTGCAAGGTCTGCATCAAAAGCCTTATGAGGAGAGACTAAAGGACCCCAAGATGTATACCATGGAACACAGGAAGAAAAGGGGATATGATAGAGACCTTTAAATACCTCACGGGGATAAATAAGGTACAGGAGGGAGTATTTGTGAGAAGAAAGGGTGCTCAAGAACAATGGGACATTTATTTTATTATTTTATGCTATGAAACTGGAGCGGGGTAGATTCAGAAGAGGTGTTAGGAAGTACTTCTTCAGATATGTTTAGAGGAGGAGATTACATATTTATGCTTAGAGGAGATGCGATTACATAGCTATGGGGTATAGATCTCAAAATATGGATTGTATAGCAACCTGGTTATATCCATTAAGGTTGGGTCATTTATTGTACCAGATCTACTCCCTTCCTTTCAGAGGTATAAAATTTCAGGTGAAAGAAAGAGTTAGGAATTTTTTTAATAGTAAGGATTTGGAGTACTATAAGAACTTTATGTGGTACAAAAAATTGAAATTATGCCATATTACAGAATCATATTTATTAATATTGCCTTGTCCTGATCTAAGAAGAACCATAACCAGTTTTAGGATGGAGCTATACTATTCACATTATGTATATTTTGTTCAGAAAAGCTGCCAGCTCTAGCTAAACCCCTAACCTGGCTGATCAACCGGTCCATAATGGAGGGGTCTGTACCCAAGCTTTGGAAACAGGCTCTGGTGATTCCCATACACAAGGGAGGATCAGCAGAGCCCATTGAGAACTACAGGCCTATCTCTTTGTTGTGTGCCATAGCAAAGTACAGGAGAAGCTAGTCTACTCCCAACTCCATGACTACCTAGAAATCCACCGGCAATCTCACCATCGCAGCACGGGTTCAGGGCCAAGCATGGGACGGACACATGCTTAACTAAATTCCCCACAGAAGTACTGGAGCAATAATGATTTGAGGGGTCAGCACAGGGGCGGTCTTCATTGACCTATCTAAAGCTTTCGACTTGGTAAACCACAACCTCCTTCTTCAAAAGATGCGCTCTCTTGGCCTTGACACCCACTCACTGGGATGGTTCAAGAGTTATCTCTCTGGACGCACCCAGAGGGTTAAGTGGGAGGATAAAGTCTCCAAGCTAGCCCTACTCAAAGAAGGGGTACCCCAAGGGTCAATCCTCGGCCCCCTTCTCTTTACACTGTACATAAATGATCTGCATAAACACTGCGGGAGTAGCAGCGCCATCCAGTACGCGGATGATGCAGTCATTTATAGAGCTTCCCCTAACTTACCAGAGTTGCAGACAGCCCTCCAAGAAGACATCCATCAGATGGAGGACTGGCTCACTCTGAACAAAATGGTTTTAAACACCAACAAAACAAAGGTAATGCTCTTTGGCCCTAGATCCCTGGGAACAGAGAGGTCACATCTCCTTCAACTCCAGTCCGGGGGGGGGTGCAAAACTTGAGGTGGTCACCTCCACCAAATACCTAGCCTTACCCTGAACCAAGGCCTCACACTAAAAATCATGTAGATCAAATCACCAAAAGCCATCCATGGAAACTTGGCATCCTTTATAGACTAAAGGACCAGATCATCCCAGAAGCTAGGGTAGCCATTGCCACTAGTGTACTCCTCCCAAAGCTCACATCTGGCCCCGATCCTCCAGGGCGTGGCCGTGATGGAGTTAGGAAGGCTGCAGACCTTGTACAATAAGATAGTCCGCTATGCCACCATGTCTCACCGAGGACTCACCACTGTGAGGCCCAATCCAGAGCTCAGGTGGCCGTCTCTGGATGCTCGCCTCTCCTACCCAACCCTCTGCCTTACATTCAAGCTACTGGGTCCCTCACCTCCCCAGCCTGGATGGGCTCGTCAGGTGAAACCCAACCCACGGTGCCTCGCGCTCATCAGGCCAAACTCTACTCGCGGTTCCCAGGTTAGGACTAAAGCGGGTCTAGGTCCTTTGCGTACACAGCCCCTTCCACCTGGAACAACCTCCCTTTGGAGGTACAGGAGGCTGAGACCGTTACCAGCTTCCGGACTAAGCTTAAGGGACACCTGCTCAACAGAAGCATACGTCTTTGCTACAGTACCTGACCACATACTGCCACCTGGGTAGCTCAATAGACCCTCCCTACCTCCATCCTGGCAGTATAACAGTCCTCCCCTTACAGACCAGGGTGCACTTATGTCCCAAATCTATCCCCTTCCAACATGCCGCAGCAGTTAACCTTAGGTCTTTGGCTGCTGCTCACTATTCAGAGCACTTTTAATCTAATCAATAATTAGTGATGTTTAATGTTTAATGGTCTCATTATTTGTAAATTCTATGTCCTTACAGCCTGCATGTCTTCCACTACCTGCTGCCTGTAAACATATGTATTCTTACTGTTAAAAACTATTCAGTCTCCTGACTGTACTGATCTATTACCTGTATGTTGTTGTTTCACCCAGGTAAGCTGAAAAGGGACCTTTAGGGGACTGGCAGACCCTACCCGGTCATCAAAATTCAATAAATAAATAAATAAATAAAAGGAAGGGAGTGGAGAATGACAAATGTACTGTATGTTTAACTTAAATATGGTAGATGATTTAAAACATGTCACTCTGATATGCCCATTATATCAGAAATACAGATCGTTTTGGTTAGGGCCCATTTTAAGGGACCTTGGACTCCCCACTGACCAAATACTTATTAAATTGTATACATCTAATGATATACAGGTGTTGACAAAACTTGTACATTTTTTAAAATCTATAAAGTTGTAGGATAATGCTTAATTGAAGTTCTGTATATGGATTTTCTATTTATTTATTTATTGAAATGGACATCTATTTGTCTTATAGAATGTATTTTGTTATTGATTTATTCACTGTAATATTCTTTTGTAATGGCTTTATGCCGAACAAAGAAAATGTTTACTTAAAAAAAAAAGTACTTCTTCAAAGAAAGAGTGGTGGATTCCTGGAGCAGCCTTCCAGCAGAGGTAGTGGGGGTGAAAACAGTGGTGGGGTTCAAGAATACATGAGATAAGTACAAGGGAATCATAGTGGAAAGGGAGGGAGGGAGGAGGGAGAAAGGGCTGTAGATCAGGCACAGTCTGCAGCAATAGTGTAGGTAGGGAGGAATGGACAGACTGGATGGGCCAAGGGGTCTTTATCTGCCATTGAATTCTATGTTTCTATACTCTAAATAACTATGATTACTCTAAATCAGTTGCATCGATCAAACTTTTAACTTTATCAATGTTCAGTTTTCCCCATCCAACTTCAAAAAAATGCATTGTTCTAACACAGATAATTGCTGGAGATATGACTCAGTCCACGCCAACCTTTTCCATATGTTATGGCACTATCCCAAGATTTATCAGATATGGAAAGACATCCATTCTATCTGCCAAATGATCTTAGGCAACTCATTTCCTTTCCCCTGCAATCTTTATCTTAAAGGTGACATTTCTAATCTATTCCATATTGTGAAAACTCATCCATGTGGATCATATCAGCTGCCCTAGCCTTTAAGAGACTTGTTCTCTCAGAGTAGAAAAGTAGTTCTTCCCCTAGAGAATGACTGGATCTAGTGGGCTTTGCTGCAGATAATGAAAAGATAAGCTACACTATTGTACCCCAAGTAGATCTGTTTTCAAAATGCAGTTCCTTTCTTAACCTACAAAAGCAAACCTATCAAGCTTTTGATTTAAATGTGTTAACCCTGTTGAGTTACAGTGAATTTATGTCATTCTTAAAGACTCCCTGACACCATTAGAAAATTTTGAGAAAAATGTGAGCTTTAGGTGCAGTTCAGTTTATATTTCTTATATTTTCTATAATTGTTTCCCTTTTTTCTTTATTATTGAGGACAGTCATATGAAAGAGGATTCCTGTCCCTTAGACTTCATCTGCTCTTTCTGCCTGCCTACACCTGACATTATAATACCCTGTTTATGCCTTCATAATTTTCTCTCCAACAACGGATGTGACATTATAAACAGAACTGTGATGTCAGATGTAGGTAAGCAGCCAGAATGGACAGGGCAGTGATCCTGTTTACATGCAAAAGTCCTTAGTAATAAAAGTAAGGGTGAGAATTACAGAAAATAAATACAAAATATAAGCTGAATTGTCTCTAAATATTAATTTTTTTCCAAAGTTATCACAACAGTGCCAGGCACTCTTTAATGTTAATTTTAACTGCTATTTTATCCTATGTCAAATCAGTTGTATTATTTATTTCTGATTTTGACCGGTTGTACTATGTATTAGTTTGTTGGTTGTATTTGACTTTTGAAACTTAATAAAAGTTTATGTTGGGAAAAATAATGATCTATATGATTCTCTACTGTTTTAATACTAAGTTCTTCAAGCAAATCAAGTATTCTAAGTAGCTCTCAGTACTTTAAGCAGATATAAATACTCTCGTGAGATCTATAAGACTTTAAGTGCCCTGGCCAGAAGCAACCTGAAATGGTAGTCTGATTAACCTTCCGATATCTGAGTGCTCAGTAACCTGCAGGTTTAGATTTTGCAAGATGGCGAGAAAGAACAAGAGAAGTCTTGCCAATTGGGATTGTGCAGTGGTTGGATCTCAAGAAAAGGGCCTCAGGAGAGGCCAGAAGAAGTTTTTCTGCAGCCAGTGGGGATCACTAGAGGGTGCACCTCATCCCCTGGTTTGGTGGACTTGGCTGCCTTGGATAAGTCATTCAGACCACCAGGCCAAATGCATTTCACAGAACTCTTTCATCAGACTCTCTGGTCACCAGGGAGAGGTGATTGCATACCGCCAGATAAGGTATAGTAACAAATTAACTCTTTTGCTGTAGACCACCTAACAGGGTCACAGAGAGCACTAAATTGTATCTTCTCCAGAGGAAGAACTGTCAGATTTAAAGTGCCAGAGTGTTTGTTTTGATCTTTCTTTGTTCAGTTTACTGTGTACACTGAATAAATGACTACTGTCTGACTGCATATATAGTGAAGCCTACTAGGATCAAGCGCAGTGTTGCAGTTTCCTGCATGACAAAAGGGATTAACTCCCATTGAAACTGCATTGTTCCTGTAGTAACTACTGCAGAGTTCTGCAGAGTTGGGCTTGATCCTGGCAAGCTTCACTGTATTGCTTCAGTAAACAATGGTGACACATTTTTTTTGCTCAGTCCCTGAAGTGGAAACTGGTCTTTTTCACTGCAGACTGCTGAATAGGGTACTCACAAAGAAGCACTGAATTGTATTCCAAAGGTCTTGCCACTTTCACTGCTCCTGGATCTGGTCACTTTCTTCCTTGCAGATATGGCTGCTTTCATCTCTCTGGATCTGGTTGCCTGTTCATCCTGAAAAGAAAATCCCAACCAATGGTACATGAAGTCCCTTGCTACTAAGCCAGTGTGGCTGCTAAGCTGTCTTTACTTCTCGGTGGGGATGAGATGTAGCAAAGAAGAAGCAGGAGGTGAGCTTACCTGACTATCACCCTAACTCTGATTCAGTGTTCAGTCCCAGAGCAGAAGCATACATGGCACAGAGGAAGCAGGTCATAGCAGTTGTAATAAAGTTCTTGTTAAAGCAGGTGTTATTTCTTATTCGTTCATACAAGAATGACTTTTGCACCAACAGTCACTTTGCACTTCAGGCAGATTATCACAGTTTGTTCAGGAAGGGATACCACAATTAGCCACTAGATACTGTAGTTAGTAATTTATTTATTTATTTAGTGATTTGGAAAAGACCTTTGAGTCCAAGCTCTTTATAAAGGTTCCACGGCATAGATTGCAAAACAATGAACAATAGGAGAAAGCAAAGGTACATTACAATGAACGATACAGCTTGGATTCAGAACTTACCAGAATAACTCAAAACATAGGTACAAGTTAAAATAACAAGAGAAACACTTTATGATGGTGGGGGGGCAGGGAATAAGCAGCCACAGAGATAGCTGGCAGTGGGGTGAAGAAAGGAGGTATAAGACAGAGGTATGTAATGCGGCGGAGGTGAAGGGTGGGGGAAGAAGGGCGATAAGGCATAGGGATAAATGGTGGGGTGAGGGGAGGCTGTGTGGAGAAGACATGCTAAAGTAAATACCGGGGTGTGAGGCGGCATGGTCAGGCAGCCTGCATTAGTAGTGACCATTAGGGAAACTCATGGGACTGTGAGTTGGGGGAGGATGGGGTGGTGGGTGCGAGAAGGGCATGGCGCAGACTGATTGCTGAGGCAAGTCATGAGAGGAGAGAGGGAGGGGTACCTGAGGCCTGCCTAGTGCTTGCTGGGGGGCAGAGAGCGCAGGTGTGGCTGGACTCAGGGCAGGGTACACTTAGAGAGTGTTATTAGGTGCTGTTTGAGGTCAGTTTTGAATTGTGCAAGACAATTGGTGGCCAAGAGGTGCCCAGGGAGTTCATTCATCCACAGGGGGGCCCGGTAGGCAAATGCATGTTGCCTAAGTGAGGTGCGATGGAAGGGGATAGCCAAAGCCCCTCTAGTCCTCCATCTGGTGACCTGTAACGAGTTGGCCACCTTGATCAAATTGCCTATTCAAGGTGGTGTTTTACCCAATAGAGCCTTCTTCCCTAGGATGCAAGTCTGGAATTTGACCCTGTTTCTTAATGACAGCCAGTTTGCGTGTTCGTACTGAGTACAGGTGTGAGTGCCACGCTCAGCATCCAGGGTGAGTCTGCAGGCATTGTTGAGTGTAGTCTGAACCCTCTTGAGCACTGTATCTGTTGCTGCCCCATAGACCACTAGTCTATAGTCAATAGTAGATATAACTGAACTGTGGACTGAGAGGTTGAAGGCCCCCAGAGAGAGGTGTTGCCTGTGCCTGTACAGGACACCAATCTTAGTACTGACTGTCTTGACCAAAGAGTCAATATGGTACGTAAAATGTGAGGTAGCATCTATAATGACCTCAGATACTTGAACAAGTGGACTTGTTCCAGTGGCTCACTGCATGAGTTGGAGATCATAGGTAAGATCAAGCTTTGTAGACTTATGTCCTTAATGCTTGCCAGATGGATTTATTTATATTACCCAAATTTGATTTCATCACTCATTGCATTGTCCAGTTTAGTTTTAAAGACATCAATATTTTTACTGACTATTACATCCTTGGGGAGATAGTTCCATAAAGTAATAGCCCTTTGACTGTACTAATGCTTCCTAGATAGTGTATTCTATTTGTTGGAGCACAACTGCAAGGAATGTCTTCTACCACTAGCTCTGTCTTGGTTAAACTTTATACCAAGTTCTGACATGTAGTTATCTTGTCCTATTACACTGTACAACATACACATGTCCCCTCTTATTCTCCTGTATTGCAGTGAGTACAAATTGAGTATTTCAATCTTTGAGTATATGGTATCTGTTTAAGCCAGTTACAAGTCTAGTAAAGTGGTGTTGAACTGCTTGACCTTGTTTATGTCTTTCTTTTAAAAGGAGACCATATTTGCACACAGTATTCTGTGGCCTAACCAGTGCTATATAGAGTGGAAGTAATACCTCCTTAGTCCTACTAGAAATGTGTTTAGTAATACAATTTAGCATCTGATTTGCCTTTCTTACCTGATTTCTACAATGCATATTAAATTTGAGATCATTACTTATAGTCACCCCCAAATCCCTTTCGCTTGTGGTTACAGTTAGTATTTTGTTGTTAAGGGTGTAGTCACATTGTCTATTTTTGAGTCCCAAATGCATAACTTTACATTTATTAATGTTAAGTTCCAATCTACTATGTGTCGTCCAGGCATAGACATGGTACAGGGCTTCCTGTAAGGTTGTACTACTTTCAAGGGTATTAACCACTGTTCCCAGTTGACAATCATCTGCAAATTTGGACAACCACATGTTTGGTAAATCTACTTTCAATGAAGAAATGTACATATTAAACAGGACCGTGACACCCCCTGAGAGCACTTGCTTGAACTCCGTCAATCAGAAAAACTCCATTTACCACTACCCTCTACGTCTCCCGTCAACAATTTACAATCAATTTGTAATATTGGAACATAATTAAGATTTCTTAATGAGTTAGCTAATTCTAAGTAGGTAGCTTATCAAAGCTTTAGCAAAGTCCAGAATGTTATATCAACTGGGTTTTGTTGTCAATCTCTTTTATTTACTTTTCATAAAAGCCTAGTAGATTAGTCAAACATGATCTATTCTTGGTGAACCCATGCTGGTATGTGTCTATTGCCCCTGTAGTTGGTAAATGTTCTTGGATGTAGTCCTTAATAATCCCTTCCAAGATTTTACCCAATAGGGAAGTCAGACTTATTGGTCTAAAGTTTTCAGGTTTTGATGTAGGTCCCTGTTTATGAAGTGGTACAACTACTTCTACCTTCCAACTAAGTGGGATATCACCATCATGAGATGATGAGGAAGTGGTGCTTATTTTTGTTGTGGGGGCTGGACATAAGCATGGCCTTGGTCTTCTTGTAGTTTAGTAGCAACTTATGACTACAGAACCAATCCTCAAGTTTGGAGAAGGAGTTCTGCAGCTCAGATTGTAGGGCAGCCTGGGGCGTGCTGCTGCTCAGGCACAGCATCATCTGCATATAGTATAAGTTTGGTGTTGCAGACTGTGGGAAGATAATTTAAGAAGAGGCTGAAGAGTAGAGGCCCCAGTATTGATCTCTGGGTGTCCCTAATGATACCTCTCTTGCGCTGTATACTGTTTGCTGATTTTGACACATTGATTTCTCCATAACAGGTAGTCTTGGTACTTGGTAGGTGTGGTATACCAGAGTTAGGCTGACTCAACACATTAACGCTGATCTCTTTAGACACAGTGTACCTTGACAGAATCATGCATTAGAATACTGTCTCTAAGATGCTGAAGAACATGCATTAACACATTTTAATGTATGGTGGAACATTGTTATGGATGAAATCCATCCGTTTCAAAACGTTATTATGCTGCACTAGCTATGTCAGCTAGTTTGTTATGCTGTACTAGCTATCGTAGCTAGTGCAGCATAACAACTTAGAAGGTGAGCGATGTGCATTCGGGTGATGCTGATCCTTGAAGAATGGCTGTGGCAATGAAACAGTCCCAGGAAGTGAAACGGAACAAATAAAACATCATGAAAGTAAGGACTCCTATTGTATGAGTGACCATACACTATAAAAGATTGTGTATGATCGCTCATACACTCCAAGGATATTTTTCAACTCTCAAGATTTCCATGATAATGAGACCTCTCGAGCTGCACTCTCAAGGTCTTCAATTACCATGGAAACCTCTTGAGTAAAAAAAAAATACCCTTGTTGTGTACGAGCGATCATACACAATCCTCTGTTTCTTTAAGATGCTGAGGAACATGCATTAACACACTGTCTCTTTAAGATGTTGATTTGTATGGCAGGTTCACACAGTAATGCAATGTCTTTTTTAAATACTATTAGATGAACTCACACAGTAACACACTGAAATGCTGGGCAGTAGGTATGTTCGCACAGTAATGCAATGTCTCTGTTTAAAAACCTGTTCAATAGAAGCTCACACAGTAATGTCACATTCAGATATTAGGATTTTAAAAATAAATTGAATTGTACAATTGAGAACTTGATAAGCAAACTCAAGTATTTAAAACTCATTATACCAACAGCTCCATATGAAGTCTGAACCATCCATTAATCAACCTGATACAAAATGACCACCCAAGGTATAATGGACGTAAAACATGTTTAAGACATGAGCAGGACTATATGAATGGCTGCATATTTAATTGGTGTCAATATGAAAGGCAGCATAAGAACGGTTTGCGATCTATTCTGGAAAAAACAACTGATGAGGCTACAAATGATAGTCAGGTTGAAAGTGAGTCAGATGCTGCCTCATCAGGTTTTTTAGAGGATTCATTGCCCCGACACAGCAGCCCCTCAGACACACCCCTCTCACCCCCTGCAGGAGCCCAAGAATATCCTTTCAGCAACAGCATCTGAATCAGCATCAAGATACAACAGAAAAAATTAAAAAAAGACAA
This sequence comes from Neoceratodus forsteri, assembly GCA_016271365.2. Taxonomy (NCBI): domain Eukaryota; kingdom Metazoa; phylum Chordata; order Ceratodontiformes; family Ceratodontidae; genus Neoceratodus; species Neoceratodus forsteri. The sequence continues at coordinate 1,104,432,238 of CM057451.1, forward strand.
ACGGATGGAGAAAATGTGAGATTACAGTGAAGCAGTTGCAGGGGTTACAGAGTGAGGGGCCACACATAATATCAACAGTGGCTATGAGGACAGAGACAGTAAAATAACATTTCACCAGTAGAGGAACAGGTTTCGAATTAGGGTCTTAAATTTGTGCCCACTACCCATTTGGATAATTTTTCTATCATCATAGATTTGCATAAGTTTTAATTTGAAGTGCTTCTTTTCTGACCCTAATATAGGGCACCAAGATCTGGCATCTTCATAGCTTGATGGTAAGTCTGTGCCGACTACTGAACTGGGTACTTTTAGACATAAGTCCACCTTCATTTCTCTTATGAATAATACTGTTTAAGTATTTGTCGAGGCATGAGACAGGACACTGAACATTTGATTTCACAGCCAAAAGAGACTCATTTTGTCAGTATGACCACACTTCAATTTCAGGCATTAAAGCAATTGAGTAATAATCTCCTCATTACAATCAAGCCTGCTGATAAGTGGGACAGTGTGGCTGTAATGGATACATCCTTTTATATTCAGCAGGTCTAAAGACTGCTAAAAAAAATCAACAATTTTATCAGAGTTTGCCTTCAGACCCAATTGTTGTTTTCAAAGCTTATGTTATAGAGGTTTACAATTTGGAGTTTATTGATCAGTGCACTAAAGAGTTTCTGATCATCACACCCAATTCCACCAACGATTTATATTCTATCAAAGATTCATAAGAATTACAGTCACTGATCTAGTTTGAATTCGTTTACAGGACCTTTATCACAGTGTGTAGACTTTTCATCAAACCTTTCGTTATGGATCTCAGATCCTATATTTGCCTTGTTTACATACACACTGGAACCAGGTTCAAACTCCAATTTCAGTGGAATAAATGTTGCATTCCTCAGTTGGAAGCTCATGTAAACTCATTCTGAGTTGTGTTCCTGTTTCAGTCGGAACCGGGTTCAACTGCAGTAGTTCAAAAGCATTGATTATTTTGAAGCCGGTTACTTTGTTCATGTAAACCTGATTCATGAATTGATTCTGCTGTACATACTGTTGAAACAGCTGCAAGAGGAATGCACCAGATTCAAAATCCTCAACTGCTGTGTGTTTACACCATTGAATAGTCACCTTGTAATCAATTCAGTTTGAATTGATTACAAGGCACTGACTCTCATTACATGTAAACACAGAACAACTGAGTATTTTAATCTGTTTGTTCATCCTCATCAATCCAACACCATGTAAACAAAAAGGATTACAATCTGAATGAAGTGAATTGATTATAAAGTAATTGATTTCCATTACATGTAAACACAGCAACTGAGAGCACTAGGAGATTCTTGATGTATTGGAGAACATCCACAACCAGGGTTCGAAATTTTTGGTTACCCTGGATGTGGAGTCACTTTACACCAATATCCCCCATGGGGAAGATTTGTTAGTTATCCATCAATAGTTACACAGACGTGAGCCAGGCAGTATTTTGGTCGAGTGTTCCCGGTTTGCGTTGGAATGCAACTATTTTACCTTTCTAGGGGATTATTATCTGCAGAATAGAGGAACAGCTACTGGGGCAACATTTGCCCCCAACTTTGCTAATTTATATTTAGAATTACAGGAAGAAAGAGTAATATATGATGAGTCAGCTAACCCATTTCTGCCAAAAATGTCATTATGGTGCAGGTTTATATATGGTATATTGATGGTGTGGCGGGGGACAAGGGAGGAGTTGTTTAATTTTGTGCATTTTTTGGAGAACAGCAATAAGAACCTGAGATTTAATGTCATGTAGTCAGGAGAGTGTGTCTTTTAAGTCTATGCAAGCAAACGTCTTGCAGTAGAGTGACTTTTGAGAGGTGTGTCACTGTTCATCCAATGCAGAATGGTCTGCAAGGGCAGGACATTGCTACGCCCAGTCATCAGGCAGCCTGATCATGAAGCTGTTTTGCTTGAAATGGTCTGCACTTGAAAAGAAAAACCGCATCAATCATAATGTGACTTTTCTTGTCATCTGCAGGACATGGACACCACCCAGCAAACAGCAAAGTTAGGCCCTGATCAGCCTGGCTGACATGATGTCCCCCATCCTGTCTGTCTCTTCCTCACATATGAAGTTCATCTTACTCCTGCCAGCCTCATTATCTGTTGGCCTTGATTGGGGGTCCAATGGAGCATAAAGTAAAGCTGCATGCTGCGGCAGGGTGCTGATCACTGCACAGCTCAATGTGTGAGCTGCTGCAGTCACCCTCACGTCCTCTCTCTCCCTCTCACATTGCTGAAAACTGCCCATCTTTTTATGTTATTCCCCACACAACCTTCCCTCCAAGCATCCCCACCCTACACCTCCCCCAAACATATGATACTGACAGCGGGTGCTCAATCCCCAGTGTCCTCAATTGTACAGCAAACCTCCAAGAAAGAAAAAAAAAACTGCCCGTGTTGTTTTTTATCCTGAAAAAAAGAAAACCGTCCATTGTTGTCTGTTGCGCCATTACCCCCCACACACACACACGTGACCCTCACAAGGTGGCAACGAGTGCTCCTGCCAGCCCTGTTATCTGTTGGCTTTGATTGGGGTCCAGCGAGCATAACAGTAAAAGCTGAAACATTCCTGTCCCTAAAAAAGAAAACCATCCCCCAACGTCTTTATTATTTTTTTAATCCTATAAAAAAGAAAATAGCTTCTCGTCGTCTTCTCCATCCCAACCCTCCCTCATCCCAATCCTCCCTCTGCACAACCACCTCCCTGCACCCCCCTTACCCCGTACTTACCACTAGAGATCAAATGCTGTCATCTTCTTTGGAATGGGACATGTCTGCACTCTTCAAAGCCAAACCACAAACTGAAAAATCAAGGTAAGCACTGTATAATGGCTGTCAATGGCAGTTTCAACTTATGTTGATATCCCAGCCATTGTTTGAGATATTTCCACCAAATTTTCATCATGGGGTTCTTGGGACCCCACCTCATGAACACCATCACTGTCATTTCACTACTCAATCCCAAAAGGTGATTTCGCAGTCACTGCATGGAATACCTCTACACAAATCATACACCAGTCTGGCAGAGCAAGGTTCCTCTATGATGGCACCCTCAGTGGAGACCAAGAAGAAGGCTGAGGACATCCACAAGGGAGACCCACAAAAGGGTGGCAAGAGACACCACAGGGGAATGAAACAGCTTCTGATATGGGACTCAATTGTTAGGGGGGTAGAACTGGGGAAGGGAGAGGAGAGGAAAGTAAGGTGCCTGCCTGATGCCATGACTTGGAGGGACAAAGCGAATCCTCACAATTGCAGAAGCAGCATCACAGGAGAGGGAACTAGATATCATTGTCCACCTTGGGACAAATAACCTAGCTAGGCATGGAATCAGTGCAGTGCAGGATGAATTTGTGGAGTTGGGGAGGGCCTCAGACAGGTAGCAAGCACGGTTACCTTCTCAGAGGTGCTGCCAGTCCATGGCAGGGTGAGGCTAGGTACTGCACACCATGCAGTTTAATGAATGGTTGTAAACTAGTGCAGAGCACAGGGCTTTGGCTTCATTGGGGACTGGGGTACACCTGGAGAGGTGAAGGTCTATACTGGCATGATGGTCTGCATCTGTCCACAGAGGGAACCAAGCTCCCAAGTGACAGGTTTAAATGCTTCCTTGGCAAGCTTTTAAACTAGCAAGGGGAGGTGCTGATAAGAGGCAGGAAATTTCAAGCCTCCCCCACAAAATATGGCAGGTAGTAAGGTAAACACTGAGGTACAGAGCTCAACAGAGGGCAGGACAGGGGTAAATGGAAAAATAGACAAGGGTAATAAGAGCAGGGATGGGGAAAAAGGATAAAGCCAACATTAAATGGAGGGCAATGAGTACCAATGCCCGTAGTCTGGGAAACAAGCTTCCTGAGCTAGTAGCCCTGATGGAAGATGAAAATTGGATATTGTGGCAGTCACAGAAACATGGTACACGGAGAACCATGACTGGGATGTCAACATACCGGGGTACACAGTCTACAGAAGGGACAGGGAGGGTAAAGAGGAGGTGGAGTAGCTCTATACATAAGGAAGGATCAAAGCTACAGAACTAAAAAGTAAGGGGAGGACAAGAGGCACTCTGGGTCACCTTGGAGACAGGGAATGGCATCACAATCCGCACAGGGTTGTATACAGACCGTCGTCCCAAGGGAGGAAACGGACAAGAAAATGATGGAGGACATTCTCCAAATGGCTGAAAAGGGGAGATACTGTTTATGGGGACCTGAATATGCCAGATGTTAACTGGATGACATGTACTGCAGCCACATCCAAGAGCAGGGTCATTCTTGATGCCTTGCAGGGGCATGCCTTAGACAGCTAGTGTTGGAACCCACTCAGGAGGGAGCAATACTAGACATGGTATTCTCAAATGGAGAGGATCACAGATTTAGAAGTCAATAGACATCTGGGAACAAGTGACCACTGCACAGTGTGTTTCACAATAAGCACAACCATGGAGACAAGCCATACAAAAACAAGGATACTGGACTTTAGAAGGGCCGACTTTGGCAAAATGGGTGGATACCTGAGGAATGCACTAGCAAATGGCCAAAAAGGAGGGGTGGAAGAACAATGGAGAAAAATCAAAACTGCTATCATAGAGGCAACAAGCCTTTGTGTGAAACAAATAAAGAAAACAAAGCGGAGTAAAAAAATACTATGGTTCTCAAAAGAGGTGGCCGGGAAAGTTAAGAAGAAAAAGGCTGCATTCAAAAAGTATAAGGATTCACAGAAGGAGCATGACAGAGAACTGTATCAATTAAAGCAGAAAGAAGTGGGGAAGGCAGTCAGAATAGCAAAGGTCCAAACCGAAGAAAAAATAGCCAACTCAGTTAAGAAGGGGGATAAAACCTTCTAAGGGTACATTAGGGAGCATAGAAAGGTTAAGGGAGGAATAGTGAAGATTAATAAAGGAGAGGGGAGGTGGGCAGAGGGGGACAGTGAAAAGGCAGAGATACTGAATGAATACTTTTGCTCAGTATTCAAAAGAAGATGAGGAGGAGTTACCTAAACCAGACAATAGAAGCACTCTGGGTAGGGGGGTTGACACCAGTCCATTTACAGAAGAAAGAGTCTTGAAAGAACTCCTAAAACTCAAGGTGGACAAAGCAATGGGGCCTGACAGGATTCACCCCAGAATCCTAAAAGAACTAAGGGAGGACCTAGTGACACCACTGACCAGACTTTTTAACAAATCATGGGAGGATGGGGTGGTACCTTAGGACTGGAGGAGGGCAGATGTGATTCCCCTTCACAAAAGTGGGTGCAAGGCAGAAGCAGGAAACTACAGATCTGTAAGTTTGACCTCAGTGGTAGGGAAAATGATGGAATCACTTCTAAAAGAAAGAACTGTTGAGTACCTAGAGGCCAGCGGGGCACAGGACCCAAAGCAGCATGGATTTACAGCAGGAAGGTCATGTCAGATGAATCTAATTGATTTATTTGACTGGATGACCAAAGTAATAGACCAGGGAGGGGCTGTGGATATGGCCTACCTAGACTTTAGCAAGGCATTTGACACAGTCCAGCACAAAAGACTAATAATCAACTTAGCTATCCTGGGAGTGGGTTCCAGGGTGGTAGCCTGGGTAGCAAACTGGCTGCACAACAGGACACAGAAGGTAATAATGAATGGAACACATTCCGAAGAAAGTGGGGTTACTAGTGAGTACCTCAGGGCTCAGTACTGGGTCCAGTCCTCTTAACATCTTTATAGGTGACATTGCAGAGGGTCTGGAGGAAGGTATGCCTCTTTGCAGATGACACAAAGATCTGTAACAGACTTGATACACAAGGAGCGGTAGAAAGGATGAGAAGGGACTTAGCAAGGTTGGAGGAATGTCAGACATATGGAAACTTAGATTCAATGCAAAGAAGTGCAAAGTAATGCACCTGAGAAACAAAACCCAGGGAGAAGAGTACACAATAGCAGGGGAGGTGCTAACAACAACAAAATGTAAAGGGACTTGGGGTAGTCCTATCAGATGACCTAAAGGTGGGTAAGTAATGTGAAAAGTCAGTAAGGAGAGCCAGGGGGATACTGGGATGCATAGGACGGGGCATCACAAGTAGAAAAAGGGAAGTGGTTATCCCTCTGTACAGACAGTTGGTGAGACCCCATCTGGAATACTGTGTGCAGTTTTGGAGACCCCATCTATGCAAGGACATAGACAGGATGGAAGCAGTCCAGAGGAGGGCAACTAAAATGGTGCAGGGTCTGCATCAGAAACCATATGAAGAGAGACTGAGAGAGCTTAATATGTATATCCTTGATGAAAGGAGGGACGGGGACATGATAGAAATGTTCAAGTACTCAAGGGAATCAACAAAGTCAGGAGGTAGCATCTTTCAGAAAAGAGATGTGTAAGAACAAGGGGCACAATTTAAAGATAGAGGGCGGCTCAGGGGTAATGTGAGGACATTTTTTTCACAGAGAGAGTGGTGGACGCATGGAACTGGCCCCTGGGGAGGTTGTTGGGTCTAAAACAGTGGGGGAATTCAAACATGCATGGGACAGACATAAGGCAATTGTAGTGGGGGGTTGCAGGAAGTAGGCTGTTGGTTAACTAGAATCTGCAGCTTATCCAATAGGAAGGGAAATGGGCAGACTGGGTGGGCCAAGTGGTCCTTATCTGCCGTCAAAGTCTATATTTCTATCACCTTTCAGGACTGATTAATGAAATGACAGTGCCACTGTTCATGAAGTGGGGTCCCAGAAAGCCCATGTTGAAAATTTGGTATAAAAATACTGAAAAATGGTTGAGTTACGTGCACTCATTAAAATTTATATACGTACACACATAACTTTGGTTATTTTTAATATTTTGACTCCAAATTTTCAACATAGCCATTGTTCCACACCACCTCATGAACAGTAAAGATATAATTTTTCACATCCTGCCCAAAATGTATTCTTGTATCTGTGGCATGGAATGGCGCAGTCACTGCGTGAAATCACCTTTTGGGATAGAGTACTGAAATGACAGTGCCACTGTTCATAAGGTGGGGTCCCAAAAAGCCTATGTTGAAAATCTGGAACAAAATATCAACAAACTCCCAAGTTCGTAGCTCATTTAAATTTTCATCCTTTAAAAGCATAGTCAATTTTTAACAACATTACTCCAAATTTTCAACATAACCATTTTCCCACACTGCCTCATGAACAGTACAGCTGTCATTTCTCACATCCTGCCCAAAACATGTTATCACACATGTGGCCTGGAATGGCGCAGTCACTGCGCAAAACCAAATTTTGGGAATGAGTAACAAAATGATAGCACCACTAAACATAGAAACATAGAATTTGATGGCAGATAAGGACCACTTGGTCCACCTAGTCTGCCCATTTCTCTACCTAATGGATAAGCTGCAGATCCTAGTTAACCAATAGCTTACTTCCTCCTACTCCCCACTAGAATTGCATTATGTCTGTCCCATGCATTCTTGAATTCCCCCGCTGTTCCATGCATCTACAACCCTCTCTATGAAGAAATACTTCCTCACATTACCTCTGAGCTGTCCCCCCTCTATCTTCAAATTGTGCCCCTTGGTCTTGCACATCTCTTTTTCTGAAAGACGCTACCCTCTTGAACTTTGTTGATTCTCTTGAGGTATTTGAAAACTTCTATCATGTCTCCCCTCTCCCTCCTTTCCTTGAGGCTATACATCTTAAGCTCCTTTAGTCTTTTTTCATATGTCTTCTGGTGCAGACTCTGCACCATTTTGGTTGCCCTCCTCTGGACAGCCTCCACCCTGTCTATGTCTTTGCTGAGATGGGGTCTCCAGAACTGTACACAGTACTCCAGATGTGGTATTACCAACTGTTTGTATAGAGGGCCAACAACTTCCTGTTTTCTACTGGTAATGCCTCTCCCTATGCAACCCAATATCTCCTCAGCCCTCCTTACTGCCTTCTCACATTCCTGGCCCACCTTTAGGTCATCTGATATGACTACCCCCCCGGTCCCTTTCCATTTTTGTTGTTGTCAGTATCTCACCCCCCATTGTGTACTTTTCCCCTGGGGTTTTTGTTTCCCAGGTGCATTACTTTGCACTTCTTTGCATTGAATCTAAGCTGCCATACATTTGAACATTCCTCTAACCTTGCCAAGTCCCTTTTCATCCTTTCCACTCTACCTTGCATATCAACCCTGTTGCAGATTTTTATGTCATCTGCAAAGAGACATACTTTTCCTTCCAGTCCCTCTGCAATGTCACTTATAAAGACATTAAAAAGGACCAGCCCCAGTACTGAACCCTGCGGTACCCCACTAGAAACCCCCCTTTCTTCACTGTGGACTCCATTTACTATTACCCTCTGTGTCCTGATGTCCAGCCAGTGTTTTACCCAGGCTACCACCCTGGAACCCACTCCCAGACTTTTTACCCTGGCTACCACCCTGGGACCCACTCTCAGGCTGGCTAGTTTGTTTATTAATCTTTTGTGCGGGACTGTGTCAAATGCCTTGCTAAAGTCTAGGTAGGCCATGTCCACAGTCCCTCCCTGGTCTACTACTTTGGTCACCCAGTCCAAGACATCAGTTAGATTTGTCTGACATGACCTTCCTGCTGTTAATCCATGCTGCCTTGGGTCCTGTGCCCCACTGGTCTCTAGGTAATCAACAATTCTTTCCTTCAGAAGTGATTCCATCATTTTCCCTACCACTGAGGTCAAACTGTTACAGGTCTGTAGTTTCCTGCCTCTGTCTTGCTCCCACTTTTATGAAGGGAAATCACATCCACCCTCCTCTAGTCCTTGGGTATCACACCATCCTCCCATGATTTATTAAAAAGGATAGTCAGTGGTGTTACTAGTTCTTCCCTTAGTTCTTTTTGAATTCTGGGGTGAATCCCATCAAGCCCCATTGCTTTATCCACCTTCAGTTTTAAGAATTCTTTCAGAACCCTTTCTTCTGTGAAAGGACTAATATCAACCCCCTATCCAGAGTGCTTCTATTGACTGGATTAGGTATCTCACCCTGCTTCTCCATTGTGAATACTGAGCAGAAGGGGTCTATGTGATAACGGCGAACGCCTAAAGGCGATCACTGTTATCGCATAGTCAGAGTGCCAAAAAGCTTTTTGGCACTCTGAAAACCCTGGCGCACAGGACAACAGCACCAGGAGATTTTTTAATGCTTTCTGTGGGGGAGCTGCACCCCCCCACCCCCCACATCGTGGGGGTCTTCATCCCCTGACCTCCCTACTTAAGGATTCTCAACTCCAGGGGGGTGCATGTCGGGGGGGTAAAAGCATTAAAAAAAATAAAGGTTTGGGCTGGGCACCCAGACCCAAACCCGGTACCTCACCCACCACAACCACTAGCTATCCCCTGATGCCACGATGCAGCTTGGCCATCCATTGCAGTGCCACCCCCTGCAGCCACTCTGCCCCCTCCCAACCCATGCTCACTGTGCTCGCTCCCCTCCGCTCACATGTACACATAGCAACATCCTGTCGCCCAGTTGGCCCAACCCCTCATCCAGTCACCCTACCCTCCCATTGCTGTGAGGGATTGTGCCAGGAAGGAGTTGCTGTTATGGACGGCGCCCTTCCCCATGCACCACCTCACGCGATACTGAGCAGAAGTATTCATTCAGTATCCCAACTTTTTCACTGTCTCTCTCTGCCCAACCACCTTCCTCTTTATTCAGCTTCAGTATCCCTGCCTTAGTCTTTCTTTGCTCCATAATGTACCTATAAAAGGTTTTATCCCCCTTCTTAACTGAGTTGGCTATCTTTTCCTCAGTTTGGGCCTTTGCTATTCTGACTGCCTTCCCGCTTCCTTCTGCTTTAACTGGTACAGTTCTCTGTACTGCTCCTTCTGTGTTTCCTTATACTTCCTGAATGCTATCTTTTCTCCTAACCTTCCCGCCACTTCTTTTGAGAACCATAGTGTTTTTTCTTTCATTTTGATTTGTTTATTTGCTTCACACAAAGGCTTGTTGCCTTTGTGAAGAGACTGATATTTCCCATTGTTGCTCCACCCACTTTCTTGCCTGTTTGCTAGTGCTTTTCTGAGATGCTCTCCCATTTTGACAAAATCAGCCCTCCTGAAGTCCAGTACTTTCACTTTTGTATGGCTTGACTCTACAGCTAAGTTTATTATGAACCACACTGTTTGGTGGTCGCTTGTTCCCAGATGGCTACCACTTCAAGATCGGAGATCCTCACTCCGTCCCCATTTGAGATCTGAGGTCTAAGATTGCTCCCTCCCAGTGGGTTCCAAACAAGCTGTCTGAGGCATGCCCCTGTAGAGTATTGAGAATGGCTCTGCTCTTGAATGTGGCTGCAGCAAAGGTGCTCCAGTTAACATCTGGCACATTCAGGTCCCCCATCAGCAATATCTCCCCTTTCTCTGCCATTCTAAGGATGCCTTCTATCATTTCCTTGTCCATTTCCTCCCCTGAGACGGGGGTCTGTATACAACCCCTGTGTGGATTGTGGTGCCATTTCCAGTCTCCAGGGTGATGCACAGTGCCTCCTCTGCTCCCTGTTTACCCTTTAGGTCTGTTGCTTTGATCCCCTCCCTTACATAGAGAGCTACTCCTCCTCCTCTTCTTCTCTCCCTGTCTCTCCTGTAGATTGTGTACTCTGGTATGTTGACATCCTAGTCATGGTTCTCTGTGTACCATGTTTCTGTGACTGCCACGATATCCAGGCATCCCTCCTCCATCAAGGCCACCATTTCGGGGAGCTTTTACCTAGACTACGGGCATTGGTACTCATTACCCTCCATTTTTTTATGGTTTTATTTCTTTTGCCCCATCCCTGTCCTTACTGCCTTTGTCTTTTCTCCATTTACCCCAGCCCTTCTCCCAATCAACTGCTCTGTCTTGGTGTTTACCTCACTAACTACCCTGATTTTTTTTGGGGGAGGCTAGGATTTTCCTTCTCCTTTCAGTACCTTCCCTTGCTAGTTTAATATGCCAATGAAGCATTTAAACCTATCACCTAGGATCCTGGTTCCCCTTCTGGATAGATGCAGTCCATCACACCAGTATGAGCCTGCATCCCTCAGGTGGAACCCCAGTCCCCAATGAAAGCAAAATCCCTAGGCTGTGCCAGTTTTCAACCAGTCATTGAATCTCATGGTGCAAGTACCTAGCCCCATCCATGCCCTAGACAGGTAGCACTTCTGAGAAAGTTACCATGTGTGCTACTTGTCTAAGGCCCTTCCCCAACTCCACAGACTCCTGTTGCACTGCTCTGATCCCATTCTCAGCCAGGTCATTTGTCCCTAGGTGGCTAATGACATCCAGCTCACTTCCCCTTGCAGCTGCTCATGATCCTGAAAGATTCGTTTCCTGTGTCCCTGTCCAAGCCATGGTGCGGGCGGCTGCTACCTCCCTTTCCCCTCCCTCCCCCAGTTCTACCCCCTAACAATTGAGTCCCCCACCAGGAGTTGTTTCCTTCCCCTGTGGGGTCCTGTGCCACCCTCCTGTGGGTCTCCATTGTGGAGGTTCCCAGCATCCTTCTTGGTCTCCACTGTGGGTGCCTCCATAGAGGAACCATGCTCCACCAGAGTGGTGAATGAATTGTGGAGAGGCACAACTTTAGGGATGCGCCTCTGTTCCACCACCCTCATCCTCCGTGAGCCCACTGTGGTCCAACCACTCCTCTTTCTTAGCAACCTCTGAGGTAGTGGTGGTGGCCTGGGTGGTCCCTGGGTGGGGGAGCAGGTTTCCTGATTCCTTGCCAGGTCAGCATGGAGACAAACAATCTCCTCCCTCAGACCAGAAAGGTGCCTGCAAATAGGGCAGCAAAGCAGTCTGCAGAATGTCTCCTGGAAGACTGCTGCTCCACAGCCAATGCATTGCACCACTCCCCACATGTCTGTGTCCCTTCCTGTTCCTGCAGTGGGGTTCTAAAAAGCACAGGTTGAAAATCTGGAGCAAAAATACCAACAAAGACAGTGTTACATGCACTTCTTGAATTTTCCTACACACTTGCGTAACTTTGCCAATTTTTTATATTTTGACTCCAAATTGTTAACCTAGCCATTTCTTCACACAACCTCATGAACAATACAGCTGTCATTTCATACATCCTGCCCAAATCGAGTTTCCGCACCTGTGACGCAGAATGTCATTTTGCCACGGATTGACATTTTCACCTATGGGGTTTATGAGGTACAGTGAAGACTATTATGAAAATTTGGGGTCAAAATGTGAAAAAATTGCAAGGGGTGCATAGGCAGGGGCGTCATCAGCAGAAGAAAGGAGGTAGTGATGCCGTTATATAAAACCCTGGTCAGGCTGAACAGCAGGTAGGTCATGCCAGACAAATCTGATAGATTTCTTTGACTGGGTGACGAAGGAAGTTAATCTGGGGGGAGGCTGTGGACATCACCTACCTCAGTTTCAGCAAAATCTTCGACACCATCTCACATAAGAGACTTGTTAATAAGATTAGTAGTCTGGGCATGGTAGACAAAGTGGTGAACTGGGTTGGAACTGGCTAACAGACAGGAGACAAAGGATGGTGGTAAATAGGGTACAATCTAGGAGGGTGACCAGCAGGGTACCACAGGAATCAGTCCTTGGACACATCCTGTTCAATGTCTTCATTAGTTAGATTGCAGAGGGCTGAAAGGAAAGGTCTGCCTGTTTGCAGATGACACCAAGAGCTGCTACAGGGTGGATACTCTGGAAGGGGTGGAGAACATGAGAAAGGACCTGGGCAGATTTGAGAAATGGCTGAGGAGTGGCAACTGAGGTTTAAATGAAAGAAGTGAAAAATTATGCACCTGGGGCATAGAATCCCTGGGGAGAGCTACAGGATGGTGGGGGGGGGGCAGTTGTTGACAGTCACCAAGGAACAAAGGGACCTGGGGATTATAATGAATTGAAAATGTCAAAGCAGAATACAAAGGTAGTGGGGAGGGCCAGTGGCATGCTGTGGTGCATAAGTAGGGGTATCACCAGCAGAAGGAGGGAGGTAGTGATGATGTTATATAAAACCCTGGTCAGGCCTCACATGGAGTACTGTGCAGTTCTGGAAGCCGCACTTTCAAAAGGCATAAGCAGGCTGGAGATGGTCCATAGAAGAGGCGACTAAGATGGTACCAGGCTTGCACCACAAAAAAACAAGATCTGGCAGAGCCACTACGACTGTGAATGCATTAATTAGATAAGGGTGTTTCATGGGCTAAAACATAAACATTTATTTATTTATTTAAAAATATCAGATTTACAAACCTTTGAGTCAGAGACTCATTTACACAAGCACCGCATCAAGAAGACCAAAAGCAGTTCAAATAATATACAATAGCTAAAGCAAATAGACATCAGGGCCAGATATTCAAAGGGTTGCGCATGGCGTAACAGTGTTGCACCATCGCAACCCACTAGATCTCGCCCAGTCGCGATATTCAAATGAGAATTGCACTGGCACAAATCCCTATGCCGGAGCGCATCAGTAACGTAATGCAGGCACAGGTGGGGCGTGCCCATGCATACTCTGCACATCCCGATATTCAGCCGGGATGTGCTGAGCCATCAGCGCAACCCCTACTTGCGCCACCACAAGATGCTCCAAAAAAAAGGAGCAACGGCCGCCACCCACAGGTGAGCTGCCGAGGCAGTAGGCACAACACGGCAGCTGCCACCTGTTGGTGGCCACCAGCACCAGCTGCACCTCTGTGTTGGCGCCCCAATGCCCGATCCGGGCATCAGTTAAATGAATAAGGTCCAATATCCCTGGTGGTCCATTGGACGCTGTCTGCCGATCGTGGGCTTAAGTAATAAATATAAATGAATCCTATATCCCTGGTGTTCCAGTGGACGCTGTCTGCCGATTGAGGCTTAAGTAAGCGAATAGAATAACTATATCCCTGGTGGTCCAGTGGACCCCTCCCCACCACCCGCTCCCCGGTCAGTGGCAGCACCCCACCCGCCTGCCGCCCCGCCGCCTGTCGACTGACACCATAGGTAGGGCTGTCGCCCATTGGTCCACAGCATCAGCCAATGGGCGTGCAGCCCGTACATCTACACATTCAAATATGTGAATGGATCCATTCACATATCTGGAATGTGTAGTACGACTGACTGCACGCCCATTGGCTCATGCTGTGACCAGGGCGACAGCCCTACCTACAGTGTCAGTCGGCGGGATGTGGGGCAGCAGGCGGGTGGGGTGCGCCTCCGCGCTGATGGGGAGAGCGGGCGAGATCTGTGGGCGGTGGGGAGGGGGTCCACTGGACCACCAGGGATATAGGTTATTCTATTTGTTATAGCCCGCGATCAGGGAGACAGCGTCCACTGGACCACCAGGGATATAGGAATCTTTCTTTATTTTACTAATGCCCGTGATCGGGATGAGGGGCACATTGCTGTGCTGCAGGGGGCGTCGGTCCCCGACAGCTGTTGCCTGGCAGGGCATCAGGTGCAAGTCATCGGGGATCGGTGCACCTGCATGCAAATGAGGCCATAATGACATGCAAATGGCTCCATGCCTTTCATACATTATGGCCCCATTTGCATGTGCACCTTTGAATATCGCGGTTGTTGCGCCTAGCGCAATGGAACTTGCGCTAGCACATCCCCCTGCTCCACTCTGGCCACTGGCGCTGGCGCAGTGCCACTGCGCCATGCGCACTGCGGGTGGCCAGGGTGCAATATTCAACGATGCTGAGCCATGGCACAGCTCTGTTGAATATCACCCAGTCCACGCCCCTGCGCAGCCAAGTTGCGCTGCACCCAGGCTTGCGCCACAGACTGGCGCAGTTTGAATATCTGGCCCCAGGAGTCAAAGAGAAGCCCAGAGTGTTCACATGAAGGCTGTTGCATACACTAACTGAACAAAGTACAGTACATTGAGAAAGGGCATATTTAAGCAGAGGCGAAGCCCAGTGCTTCCACCACCCCAGGAGTGACGCATATACACGATAACACACACCCTGGAGTGCCTTATTGCAATTATACAATGGCTTGTTGTTATATTTATTTATTTATTGAATTTTATGACCAGGTAGGCCCACTGGGCCCAAGGTCCCTTTTCAGGGCTGACCCGTAATAACTACATGATATTATAAACAGTTGAACATAAGCATATACAGGTTATCATGGGTATACAGTATTCGGCTGTTTACACATAGCAGTAGTTATATGGGTTTCATATATCTAGTTGGTAAGTTGTTGTTCATTACATTCTCCTTTTGTCCTGCATATTAGTGAGACAGTACTGTGGATTCATTAGGTAACATAGTTCAAGAGCATCAGGATGGTTCAGAGAGGGGGAGGGAAAAGTTAGTGCTACATTGTTGGGGGGGTTAGAGATTTTAGTTTGGTAAGCAGGCTAATTGTGGTCGTTGTAGTAGTGTCAGATGCGGTGGTACTGGCATACGCTTGTTGATAGAAGATGAGTCTTGAGTCTTGTGTGGAAGCATGGCACCAATACGGTTTCTCGTACCTCCAAAGGGAGGTTGTTCCACAAGGAAGGAGCAGCATGTGAGAAAGATTTCTGGCCTGCCTTAGTCCTAACCTTGGGACCTCTAGTAATGTTAGGCCCGAGGACCTAAAACTGCGCTGGTTTCTTTTTACTGTGAGGAGTCCCCCAAGACTCGGGGGAGGCGTGGGGCTAATTATCTTCTTCGCCAGGCAGAGTACAGGGTAACTGAGGAGAGCTTCGAAGGATGGCCAGTTAAGCTTTGCTAATGCCTCACAGTGGTGGCTCCTAGAGTGGGATAAGGTGGCAAAGTAGGCCACCTTGTTGTATAGAGTCTGTAATTTACCGTACTCCAGCTTTGTGATACCCTGAATGACCGGGGCAGCATTTATTAGTGTTGGAAGTAGGAGACTAGCTGCAATAGCAGTCCTAGCTTCTGGGGTTAACAGTTCCTTGAGCCGATACAGTAATCCAAGTTTTGTATGGATTACTTTGAGTGACTTGGTCACATGTTGTTTGAACGTGAGACCTTGGTCGATAGTGAGGCCGAGGTACTTTGTCGGGGACTACTTCCAGCTTGTTGCCCTCCAGGGACGAGAGTTGGAGTAGTTGTGATCTATCTTGTCCAAGGGCTCTTGGTCCGAACAACATGGCTTTGGTTTTGTTGGTATTAAGGACCATTTTGTTCTTGATGAGCCACCTCTCCATGATGTGAATATCCTTTTGGAGAGAAATCGTAGGTCATCCAGGTTGTCCGAGTTTTGTAGATAACAGCATCATCCATATTGGATTGTGTTGCTGCTTCCACAGTGTTTGTGCAGTTCATTTAGAACAACGAGAACATAAGAGACCCAAGTATAGACCTTTGGGGTACTCCATCTGTTAGGGACTGTGGTTTGGAGAGTTTATCCTGCCACTTGACCCTCTGTGTGCGACCAGAGGTGAGTTTTCCATCCATTTGAGGTGTGGGCATCGAGGCATATGCGGAGGAGTTTTTGGAGGAGTAGTCTGTGATCCACCCAGTCGAAGGCCTTGGAAGGCCTATAAAAACTGCCCTGTATATTGGATCCAGACTCTAGGTCTCTGAGTGCGTCAGAAGAGAATTTGGTTAGGGCAGTGTCTGTCCGTGTTTGGCTCTAAAGCCATGTTGCGATGGGGACAACAGCATGTGTGCCTCCAGGTATTCCCTAAGTTGGGCATAGACGAGTTTCTCCTGTATTTTTGCCAGGGTACACAGCAGGGAGATAAGCCTGTAGTTTTCAATTGGTTCTACAGGCCCTCCCTTATGAATCGGGACCACATGCACCTGCTTCCACAGCTCCTGGACAGATCCTTCAAGTAAGGACCTACTGATCAGCCAGTTGGTGGCAGCATAGTGCAGTGGCCCCATCTTTTAACAATCTAGCTTTGAGTCCATCCGGGCCTCCTGAACCTCTTGTTTTCAGGGTTTTTAGGATGGCCAGGACCTCTTTTACCTTTGCAGTCTCAAGTGAAAGGTTGGGCAGTCAAGAGTTCGGGGATCCAGCGGAGCAGACTGGTTGCTGGGTACCGATGACCCTGCCTGATGTTTATCAGGGTTTGTGAAGTATGTATTGAGGGACTCAGCGATTAGTGCCTCGTCATGTAGTACCTGTCCATTAGCTGTGATAGGGCCCTTGGCAGTCTTTTTATTCCCCTTAATCAGTTCGTTGATGTGGGACCAAAAAGTCCTAGGGTTGCCGAGGTTTGCTTTCTGGAGGTGGTTGAAATACTCCTTTTACAGCTAGTTTGGTGGCCTGTTTACATTGGTTTCGGAGGGTTCTATAGATAACCGGTCTGCTTGGAAACCGTGTCCTTGAACTTTTCCAGGCTTTGTCATGGCTGGTCGTCAGGGCCTTTAAGGAGGGTAATCCACTTGTAGCAGTGGCTATTTACCCGGTAGGTCTTATTTGGGGCCAGGAGATTGACAACACGTGATAGACCTGTTAAAGAAGTTAACCACCTTCCAAGGTAGGGAGACTTTATCGGGCTCCAATCCAAGTTGCTCAGGAGAGTATTGTACTGCTCGGGGAGAACTTTGAGTAGTCCCTTGAAGTGAGTATTCTATGGAACCTTTACCACCCTGTTTTTCCAAACACAGAAGGTGGGCGAGTGGTCGCTGAGAGCATCTGCCATGGTGCCAGCCGATTGAACGTTTTGGGTTGGACACCAGTACCCAGTCAATGATTGAGTGGCTACCCATTTTGTAGTTCAACCTTGTGGGTAGGGTGATTATCTGGGAAAGTTAGCCTCTTATAGCATACCTATTATTGAGAACCTGGCCTCTTTGGCCCAGTTCAGGTTGAAGTCTCCAAGGAAGATGAGTTCAGATGCAAACTCAACTGTTAGGTTTTTGTGAATGTCTCGAGGGATTGGAGAGCATCCTTTAGTGGACTATACAGTATACACACCCTATGTTAAGGTGTTTGACACATGAGAGTGATCTCGTGCAAAGATAGCTTCAATTTGAGGGCAGTGTTACTTACAGGTTAATATGAGCAGAGATCAGGGTAGCCTTCATGTAGATGAGAACCTCATCCTCTTTTTCTGGATTCTGTCCTTCCGGAAACAGACATATCCTGGGGTGGCAAATTCGTGGTCTAGGATCGATGGTTTTAACCAGGTCTCGGAGACCGCAAGCACATCAGGGTTATAGTGGGCTAGCCACACTTGTACTTCGTGAATTTTTGGCCTAAGACTACAAATATTCATGTGTGCTAGCCTCAAGCCCCTGGGTGCAGTCCAGGTCAGGTCTTGAGAGGTGGAGATAGAGGTATTATCAACACCTGGGCCAGGGTTAGGTTGAATGTCCCCTGCCTGCAATAGCAAGGCTGTTAGCAGGAGGCAGAGAATATAGGTTAGGGGTGGGAACCTAGTTTTTTTAGGTTTGTGGGTCATTAGGAGGATAGCTCTGTAGCAAATTCTGCTCCTACTGAGCTTGGCGGCAAGTAGGAAGGCTAAGTTGTCAGCCGGGGTGGACTATGAGGTGCCAGGTCTGGTGTGGTGCTGGTCCATTAGGAGGCTGTGCTGGCAGGCCTTGTCTACCAGCCAGCCAGTCTACCCAGAGTATTGTGGTGATATACAGGGCAGCAAGGAGGAGACCCTTGTTTGGCCTGAGCTGGCCCGAGATACTAGTCTTCGGTGACCCTTTGACTGCAATTTTAACCTTATGTGGTGTTATTAAGCAACAAGAGCTTGGCCTTGTAATAAGGATTTAGGGTGATTTGAAGAGAACAGGCTAGGTACTGGAGGGTACCAGGACAGTCAACTGTCTTGAGCCTCTTAGGATTGTATATATTCAATGACTTTTACTGTGTAAGTTTCTAACCCTTAAAATTCAGTAAACTTTAGGATTCTTAGTAGTATCGGTTACTAATACCGATATGTAAGAGCAATATAGCAACAGTTCAGTGTAAAATCAGCAAGACATAACCCAGTGACTGTGTTACTAACTAGTTATTGTAAAATGGGATTGAGCTAGCTGATTGTACAGAATAAAAAGTAATTTTAAGGATGTTTTTGTTAGTGTGGAAAAATATTTCTTAAGAAAATGCAAGGAATGATCCAAATCCAAAGCTACGGTGATGTTACTGTGTAATAACATTACTGGTTCAATGGGTCAGCAGCCAATCAGCTTCTTACATTTTTCCTTGCCATTGTATAATTAAAATAATGCCACCATCTGTATTACAGTTACCTATATGTTTTGCAATTTATTCTATGCACTGTTATGGCAATCAACTCAACAAAAGTGGGAGCAAGGCAGAAGCAGAAACTACAGACCTGTTAGTTTAACCTCAGTGATAGGAAAATGATGAATCACTTCTGAAGGAAAGAATTGTCGAGTATCTAGAGGCCAGAGGGCACAGGACCTAGGCAGCATGGATTCCAGCAGGACGGTCATGCCAGACAAATCTGATAGATTTTTTGACTGGGTGACCAAAGTAGTAGATCAGGGAGGGCTGTGGACATGGCCTACCTAGACTTTAGCAAGGCATTGACACAGTCCCACACAAAGATTAATATACAAGTTAGCCAGCCTGGGAGTGGGTCCCAAGATGACAGCCTGGGTAAAGAATTGGCTGGAGAATAGGACACAGAGAGTAATAGTAAATGGAGTCCACTCAGAAGAAAGGAGGGTTACTAGTAGGGTACCAGAGGGTTCAGTATTAGGACCGGTCCTCTTAATGTCTTTATAAGCGACATTGCGGAAGGACTGAAGGAAAAGTATGTCTCCTGCAGATGACACTCAAGATCTGCAACAGAGTTGATGCACAGGGTGGGGGTGGAAAGGATGAGAAGGGACTTGGCAAGGTTAGAGGAATGGTCAAACTATGGCAGCTTAGATTCAATGCTAAGAAGTGCAGGTAATGCACCTGAAACAAAACCCAGGGAAGAGTACACAATGGGGGTGAGATACTAACAACAACAAAAATGGAAAGGGACCTGGGGTAGTCATATCAGATGACCTAAAGGTGGGCAAGCAATGTGAGAGGGCAGCAAGGAGGCTGGGGTTACTGGGATGCATAGGAGAGGCATCACCAGTAGAAAACAGGAAATTATTATCCCTCTGTACAGACAGCTGGTGAGACCCCATCTGAGTACTGTGTGCAGTTCTGAGACCCAATCTCCATGAAGACATAGACAGGATGGAAACTGTCAGAGGAGGGCAACTAAAATGGTGCGAGTCTGCACGAAGACATATGAAGAGAGAGACTTAGGAGCTTAATATGTATACCCTCGAGGAAAGGAGGAGGGGGGAAATGATAGAAACTTTCAAGTACCTCAAGGGAATCAACAAAGTCCAAGAGGGTAGCATCTTTCAAAAAAAGAGGTGTGCAAGAACAAGAGGGCACAATTTGAAGATAGAGGGGGCAGCTCAGAGGTAATTTAAGGAAGTATTTTTCACGAGAGGGTTGTGGATGCATGGAGCGGCCTTCGGAGGAGGTTGTGGAGTCAAAATCAGTGGTGGAATTCAAGCATGCATGGGACAGTCATAAGGCAATTCTGGGGGGTGGGGGTAAGAAGAAGTAGGCTGCTGGTTAACTAGGATCTGCAGCTTATCCAGTAGGTAGGGAAATGGGCAGTCTGGGTGGGCCAAGCGGTCCTTATCTGCCGTCAAATTCTATGTTTCTATGTTTAACAGAACCAGCCATCATATACATGAAGGTACGGTACCCTAACTGAAAACACTGCTAAGACAACTACATGTTGTGACAACATGGAAGATAAACACAATGTTGAGGCAAGTTTTTGAAGACATTTGATGTGTTGAATTGTTTTTTTTTAGAGACTGATATACAGTTCACACACAAAATTCATATAATATAAAAGTGCATAGGCCCAAATGCCACATTTCATTACAAGCTGTTCTCTTGAAGGAAGATATTACTATATAAGGCCTAAAAATGGGCATCAGGTAAATGTAAACTGGGGTAGGTGTGTTATTGAGGATATTGCATAGTTTATCTTTTATTGCTGCTCCACCAGAGCAGCAATATTTGCTAGCTTTGCCCAGTCCAGATTTTACAGCTCTGGCCTGGTTCTGGTGATCTGGTTTACCCATACCCCACTGCATGTGGCTTAGTGGATATACTGTACAGATGGCTACAAAGTCTAACTCATTGAAGGCTGAAGTTTTAGAAAATCATTATTTTAAAATACCAAGACTCATCCCCCCCACGTCACAATTAATCCTCTACCAAAGTCATGCTTAAATACTGGTGCTTCTATGTCCGTACCACTAAGCTTTTAATGTCAACATGCCACTTCTGCTGTTATGAGCTCCCCCATCCATATAGTCCCATTCCACTTGTGGCAACCCCCACCCCCAAAACCAGGTAATTTTCCAGAGAGCAGCTCTTTACACCATATTTTATTTATTTATTTCATTTTTGTTGACTGGGTAAGTGCACTAGACAAATCCTGCCTATTTTCAGACATGACCCGGGGGAGGGGGATACAGATGAATGCCAACTGATCTTAAACCAGATTAAGCTGGTATCAACCACATTACTGCTAAACTCCTTATCTGTAAAAATTTTGTTGAGAAACTTTTGTTGTAATATTTGCAGAAAGTTCTGACTGCTAGAAGATGAGTTAACTTTCTGTGGATCTAGTATAAAGGCAGAATCTTCCCACTAACCTATTATTATCCATTTGAGTGCTTGACTGGGCATCCAGGTATCTACCTCACCTATGGTATTCCTGGTTAGGAATGTAGTGGGCTGAAATGGGTGGGGTGGGTTTTACCTGTTTTTAAATCATGAGAGGACAAAGTGCTGGTTAGGGCAGCAATTTGCAATCCTTATAAGGTTAAGCAGAGGTGGCCATAGACACTCAGGAAAACCTCATTTTGAGGCTAAACGTCTCCCTGCTACAAGATAAGGATATTCAAAAGCAAATAAAGGACCATCTAAAATAGGCAATCATAGATAATAATATACAAGACGGAATCCGGGGTTTTATGGGACAATAAAAGCCATGGTAAGGGGAAAATAATAAAATAGCTTCAAGACAGAAGAGGGAATGACTACACAAACAAAATGTACTAGAAATGAAAATAAAAGACCTAGAAGCACAACAGCAAGTTAGACTAGACAGACATTGGGGAATACAACTGGGAAAACTAAAGAAAGAATCAATTAAAAAATTATTGATTATAAGGTAGAACAAAATCTCAGATATTTAAGACAGATATTATGTAGGGGGCCCAAGGGCCTTGAGATTAGGTCCAGGAAGTGTTTAACCCATTTTACTTTGTCTATACTATCCATTGGTAATCTGACACAGAATGACTCCCAGAAGATAATGAGTTAACTTTCTGTGGTCTCAATTAAGTCATCAAGATAGAGGAAAAATAGTACTGTAAAGCTTCCTATACACACACACAGGCACAGAAACTGGAATAACAGGTTCTAAGGAGTATAAACTCACAAGGAATGCTAGAAAAAAACCCTCCCCATTCATTCACAGGTGTCAATGAATGTATTTGTTAACCATGCTGGTTCATCTACTTGCGTCCCTCATGGTAAACATGTGAAATCACATTTGTGTAAATGAGTGATAAATAGCTTGTTCGGGGATGGCAGCTCTGATAGTTGTTCCAGTCTTTCTTTTCACTGATAGAAACTGAGCCAGGAAAAAAGTTTAATACACTTCATCACAGACTGTGTTTACTGATAGATAGAATATGGTAAACAAATATTGTTAATCCCAAAAGCTGAACTTTGTTTTTAGTATATAAATGTTTAAGAAATACCTGAAAGCTGAGTCTTTCCTTTTGAGACAGCAGGTGACTCTGATAATCATTTGTTCCAAGGGTTTTTAAGTCAGTTTGAAGGCATCAAGTATTATCTGTTATTCTAGTCCTCAACAAAATGCAGGGACTCCACAGACGCGTTGTTCCTTGGCCAGATACCAAGCTAGTGAGTCTTCTTTCAGAATTATAACTCCACCTCATTCCCCTCCCACATGAATAAAAAAAAAAGGTGGGCTGAATCTTTAGGAGCTTCTTGGTGGAGGTGGATTGGATCTTACTTCCCCAAAAACAATGCTGCCTCCCACTACTCAGGTTCCAGTTCTTGTACCACCGATTTAAGAAGAAAAATAGTACCCTGCAACCACTGACTATCATGAAAGCGTATTTATTTGAGGGTGGAAAACATTTCTTGATGAGGGTAAGGTGGAGGAGACTATATACACCTTCAGTCAGTTCCACAGACAGAAAACATGACATTACCCTTTTGTACATGTAATACTCCTGTTGGCCTGCCTACAGTCGTAGTTATAGTAGGAGATTAAGGGACCATAATATATACTCACTGGAGAAGAGGTAAACAGGAGACATGATAGAGACATTCAAGTACCTCATGGGTATAAACAAGGTGCAGGGGGAAGACATCTTTTAAAACAGGAAGAGTACAAGAATGAGGGGGCAGGACATGAAATTGGAAGGTGGCAGGCTAAGAGGGAATATGAGGATGGTTTTCTTCACAGAGAGGGTGGTGGACACATGGAATGGTCTGCTGCAGAAGGTGGTGGGAGCAAGTACCGTGGCAAGAGTTAAACATGCATGGGACAGGCTTGGGAGAACCATAGAGGTACAGCTGAGGGAGGGTCAGAAGCTGTAGTCAAGTACACAGCTTATGGTTAGACTGGATTGGCCTAGTGGTCCTTATCTGGTGACAGTTTCTATGATTCATTCTCTGGTAGCCATGTTCACAGAGCCACACAACACAGGAGTAGTGCCAGAGGATTGGAGAGGGCACATGTGGTCCCTCTACACAAATCCGATAGTAGGGAGGAGGCAGGGAACTATAGACTGCCAGGAAGGAGTTGCTGTTATGGACGGCGCCTTTCCCCATGCACCACCTCACGCGATACTGAGCAGAAGTATTCATTCAGTATCCCAACTTTTTCACTGTCTCTCTCTGCCCAACCACCTTCCTCTTTATTCAGCTTCAGTATCCCTGCCTTAGTCTTTCTTTGCTCCATAATGTACCTATAAAAGGTTTTATCCCCCTTCTTAACTGAGTTGGCTATCTTTTCCTCAGTTTGGGCCTTTGCTATTCTGACTGCCTTCCCCGCTTCCTTCTGCTTTAACTGGTACAGTTCTCTGTACTGCTTCTTCTGTGTTTCCTTATACTTCCTGAATGCTATCTTTTTCTCCCTAACCTTCCCCGCCACTTCTTTTGAGAACCATAGTGTTTTTTTCTTTCATTTTGATTTGTTTATTTGCTTCACACAAAGGCTTGTTGCCTTTGTGAAGGCGGTTTTGATATTTCCCCATTGTTGCTCCACCCCACTTTCTTGCCTGTTTGCTAGTGCTTTTCTGAGATGCTCTCCCATTTTGACAAAATCAGCCCTCCTGAAGTCCAGTACTTTCACTTTTGTATGGCTTGACTCTACAGCTAAGTTTATTATGAACCACACTGTTTGGTGGTCGCTTGTTCCCAGATGGCTACCCACTTCAAGATCGGAGATCCTCACTCCGTCCCCATTTGAGAGTACGAGGTCTAAGATTGCTCCCTCCCAAGTGGGTTCCAAAACAAGCTGTCTGAGGCATGCCCCCTGTAGAGTATTGAGAATGGCTCTGCTCTTGAATGTGGCTGCAGCAAAGGTGCTCCAGTTAACATCTGGCACATTCAGGTCCCCCATCAGCAATATCTCCTTTCTCTGCCATTCTAAGGATGCCTTCTATCATTTCCTTGTCCATTTCCTCCTGAGACGGGGTCTGTATACAACCCCTGTGTGGATTGTGGTGCCATTTCCAGTCTCCAGGGTGATGCACAGTGCCTCCTCTGCTCCCTGTTTACCCTTTAGGTCTGTTGCTTTGATCCCTCCCTTACATAGAGAGCTACTCCTCCTCCTCTTCTTCTCCCTGTCTCTCCTGTAGATTGTGTACTCTGGTATGTTGACATCCTAGTCATGGTTCTCTGTGTACCATGTTTCTGTGACTGCCACGATATCCAGGCATCCCTCCTCCATCAAGGCCACCATTTCGGGGAGCTTTTTACCTAGACTACGGGCATTGGTACTCATTACCCTCCATTTTTTTATGGTTTTATTTCTTTTTGCCCCATCCCTGTCCTTACTGCCTTTGTCTTTTTCTCCATTTACCCCAGCCCTTCTCCCAATCAACTGCTCTGTCTTGGTGTTTACCTCACTAACTACCCTGATTTTTTTTGGGGGGAGGCTAGGATTTTCCTTCTCCTTTTCAGTACCTTCCCCTTGGCTAGTTTAAATGCTTGCCAATGAAGCATTTAAACCTATCACCTAGGATCCTGGTTCCCCTTCTGGATAGATGCAGTCCATCACACCAGTATAGGCCTGCATCCCTCCAGGTGGAGCCCCAGTCCCCAATGAAGCAAAATCCCTGAGCTGTGCACCAGTTTTTCAACCAGTCATTGAATCTCATGGTGCAGTACCTAGCCCCATCCATGCCAGACAGGTAGCACTTCTGAGAAAGTTACCATGTGTGCTACTTGTCTAAGGCCCTTCCCCAACTCCACAGACTCCTGTTGCACTGCTCTGATCCCATTCTCAGCCAGGTCATTTGTCCCTAGGTGGCTAATGACATCCAGCTCACTCCCCCTTGCAGCTGCTCCATGATCCTGAAGATTCGTTTCCTGTCCCTGTCCAAGCCATGGTGCCGGGCGGGCACCTTACCTCCCTTTCCCCTCCCTCCCCCAGTTCTACCCCCCTAACAATTGAGTCCCCCACCAGGAGTTGTTTCCTTCCCCTGTGGGGTCCTGTGCCACCCTCCTGTGGGTCTCCATTGTGGAGGTTCCCAGCATCCTTCTTGGTCTCCACTGTGGGTGCCTCCATGGAGGAACCATGCTCCACCAGAGTGGTGAATGAATTGTGGAGGCACAACTTTAGGGATGCTCTGTTCCACCACCCTCATCCTCCGTGAGCCCACTGTGGTCCAACCACCTCTTTCTAGCAACCTCTGAGGTAGTGGTGGTGGCCTGGGTGGTTCCTGGGTGGGAGCAGGTTTCTGATTCTTGCCAGGTCAGCATGGAGACAAACAATCTCCTCCTCAGACCAGAAAGGTGCCTGCAAATAGGGCAGCAAAGCAGTCTGCAGAATGTCTCCTGGAAGACTGCTGCTCCACAGCCAATGCATTGCACCACTCCCCACATGTCTGTGTCCCTTCCTGTTCCTGCAGTGGGTTCTAAAAGCACAGGTTGAAAATCTGGAGCAAAATACCAACAAAGACAGTGTTACATGCACTTCTTGAATTTTCCTACACACTTACGTAACTTTGCCAATTTTTATATTTTGACTCAAATTGTTAACCTAGCCATTTCTTCACACAACCTCATGAACAATACAGCTGTCATTTCATACATCCTGCCCAAATCGAGTTTCCGCACCTGTGACGCAGAATGTCATTTTGCCACGGATTGACATTTTCACCTATGGGGTTTATGAGGTACAGTGAAGACTATTATGAAAATTTGGGGTCAAAATGTGAAAAATTGCAAGGTGCATAGGCAGGGGCGTCATCAGCAGAAGAAAGGAGGTAGTGATGCCGTTATATAAAACCCTGGTCAGGCTGAACAGCAGGTAGGTCATGCCAGACAAATCTGATAGATTTCTTTGACTGGGTGACGAAGGAAGTTAATCTGGGGGGAGGCTGTGGACATCACCTACCTCAGTTTCAGCAAAATCTTCGACACCATCTCACATAAGAGACTTGTTAATAAGATTAGTAGTCTGGGCATGGTAGACAAAGTGGTGAACTGGGTTAGGAACTGGCTAACAGACAGGAGACAAAGGATGGTGGTAAATAGGGTACAATCTAGGGAGGGTGACCAGCAGGGTACCACAGGAATCAGTCCTTTGGACACATCCTGTTCAATGTCTTCATTAGTTAGATTGCAGAGGGGCTGAAAGGAAAGGTCTGCCTGTTTGCAGATGACACCAAGAGCTGCTACAGGGTGGATACTCTGGAAGGGGTGGAGAACATGAGAAAGGACCTGGGCAGATTTGAGAAATGGCTGAGGAGTGGCAACTGAGGTTTAAATGAAAGAAGTGAAAAATTATGCACCTGGGGCATAGAATCCCTGGGGAGAGCTAGGGGCAGTTGTTGACAGTACCAAGGAACAAAGGGACCTGGGGATTATAATGAATTGAAAATGTCAAAGCAGAATACAAAGGTAGTGGGAGGGCTAGTGGCATGCTGTGGTATAAGTAGGGGTATCACCAGCAGAAGGAGGGAGGTAGTGATGATGTTATATAAAACCCTGGTCAGGCCTCACATGGAGTACTGTGCAGTTCTGGAAGCCGCACTCTTCAAAAGGCATGAGCAGGCTGGAGATGGTCCATAGAAGGGCGACTAAGATGGTACCAGGCTTGCACCACAAAAAACAAGATCTGGCAGAGCCACTACGATGTGAATGCATTAATTAGATAAGGGTGTTTCATGGCTAAAACATAAACATTTATTTATTTATTTAAAAATATCAGATTTACAAACCTTTGAGTCAGAGACTCATTTACACAGGCACCGCATCAAGAAGACCAAAGCAGTTCAAATAATATACAATAGCTAAAGCAAATAGACATCAGGGCCCAGATATTCAAAAGGGTTGCGCATGATGTAATAGTGTTGCGCCATGCGCAACCCACTGATGCGCCCCAGTGCGAGCATATTCAAATGAGAATTGCACTGGCATTAACTCATGCTACCGGAGATCCGTAACGTGATGCAGGCACAGGTGGGGGCGTGCATGCATACCCTGCACATCCCGATATTCAGCCCGGGATGTGCTGAGCCATGCGCAACCCTACCTGCGCCATGCCACAAAGATGCTCCAAAAAAAAGGAGCAACGGCCGCCACCCACAGGTGAGCTGTCGTATTGCAGGGTGCAACACGGCAGCTGCCACCTGTTGGTGGCCACCCGAGCACCAGCTGCACCTCTGTGTTGGCGCTTCAATGCCCGATCACGGGCATCAGTTAAATGAATAAGGTCCAATATCCCTGGTGGTCCATTGACGTTGTTCGTCCGATCGCGGCTTAAGTAATAATATAATGGTCTTTAGGATCTCAGGTTTAGTGGACGCTGTTCAGCTGGATATGGGCTTAAGTAAACGAATAGAATAACTGCATCCCTGGTGGTCCAGTGACTCTTCCGCCCACCCCGCCTCCTCAGTGTACCCCACCCGCTTGCTACCTGGCTGCTTGTCGATCGACACTATAGGTATACGCCTATTGTCCATAGCATCAGCTAATGGGCGCAGAAGCCCGCATTGCACATACATTCCAGATATGTGAATGGATCCATTCACATATCTGGAATGTGTAGTACGACATGACTGCACGCCCATTGGCCTCATGCTGTGACCACCGGGCGACAGCCCTACCTACAGTGTCAGTCGTGATGTGGGGCAGCAGGCGTGGTGGGGTGCCGCCTCCGCTATGATGGGGGAGCGGGCGTGGAGATCTGTGGGCTGGTGGGGAGGGGGTCCACTGGACCACCAGGGATATAGGTTATTCTATTTGTTTACTTAAGCCCGCGATCAGGCAGACAGCGGTCCACTGGACCACCAGGGATATAGGAATCTTTCTTTATTTTACTAATGCCCGTGATCGGGATGAGGGGCACATTGCTGTGCTGCAGGGGGCGTCGGTCCCCGACAGCTGTTGCCTGGCAGGGCATCAGGTGCAAGTCATCGGGGATCGGTGCACCTGCATGCAAATGAGGCCATAATGACATGCAAATGGCTCCATGCTCTTCATACATTATGGCCCATTTGCATGTGCACCTTTGAATATCGCGGTTGTTGGCTCTTAGCGCAATGGAACCTGCGCTAGCACATCCCCTGCTCCACTTCTGGCCACTGGCGCTGGCGCAGTGCCACCGCGCTTAGCGCATCGCGGGTGGCCAGGTGCAATATTCACCGATGCTGAGCATGGCACAGCTCTGTTGAATATCACCCAGTCCACGCCTCGCGAGCCAAGTTGCGCTTGCACCTGTGGCTTGCGCCACAGACTGGGCGAGTTTGAATATCTGCCCCAGGAGTCAAAGAGAAGCCCAGAGTGTTCACATGAAGGCTGTTGCATACACTAACTGAACAAAGTACAGTACATTGAGAAAGGGCATATTTAAGCAGAGGCGAAGCCTAGTGTTTCACCACCCCAGGAGTGACGTTATTACCGATAACACACACCCTGGAGTGCCTTATTGCAATTATACAATGGCTTGTTGTTATATTTATTTATTTATTGAATTTTATGACCAGGTAGGCCCACTGGGCCCTAAGGTCCCTTTTTCAGGGCTGACCGGTAATAACTACATGATATTATAAACAGTTGAACATAAGCATATACAGGTTATCATGGGTATACAGTATTCGCTGTTTACACATAGCAGTAGTTATATGGGTTTCATATATCTAGTTGGTAAGTTGTTGTTCATTACATTCTCCTTTTGTCCTGCATATTAGTGAGACAGTACTGTGGATTCATTAGGTAACATAGTTCAAGAGCATCAGGATGGTTCAGAGAGGGAGGAAAAGTTAGTGCTACATTGTTGGGGGTTAGAGATTTTAGTTTGGTAAGCAGGCTAATTGTGGTCGTTGTAGTAGTGTGCAGATGCGGTGGTACTGGCATCGCTTGTTGATAGAAGATGAGTCTTGAGTCTGTGTGGAAGCATGGCACCAATACGGTTTCGACTCCAAAGGGAGGTTGTTCCACAAGGAAGGAGCAGCATGTGAGAAAGATTTCTGGCCTGCCTTAGTCCTAACCTTGGGACCTCTAGTAATGTTAGGCCGAGGACCTAAAACTGCGCTGGTTTCTTTTTACTGTGAGGAGTCCCCCAAGACTCGGGGGAGGCGTGGGGCTAATTATCTTCTTCGCCAGGCAGAGTACAGGGTAACTGAGGAGAGCTTCGAAGGATGGCCAGTTAAGCTTTGCTAATGCCTCACAGTGGTGGCTCCTAGAGTGGGATAAGGTGGCAAAGTAGGCCACCTTGTTGTATAGAGTCTGTAATTTACCGTACTCCAACTTTGTGATACCCTGAATGACCGGGGCAGCATTTATTAGTGTTGGAAGTAGGAGACTAGCTGCAATAGCAGTCCTAGCTTCTGGGGTTAACAGTTCCTTGAGCCGATACAGTAATCCAAGTTTTGTATGGATTACTTTAGTGACTTGGTCCACATGTTGTTTGAACGTGAGACCTTGGTCGATAGTGAGGCCGAGGTACTTTGTCGAGGGGACTACTTCCAGCTTGTTGCCCTCCAGGGACGAGAGTTGGAGTAGTTGTGATCTATCTTGTCCAAGGGCTCTTGGTCCGAACAGCATGGCTTTGGTTTTGTTGGTATTAAGGACCATTTTGTTCTTGATGAGCCACCTCTCCATGATGTGAATATCCTTTTGGAGAGAAATGCGTAGGTCATCCAGGTTGTCCGAGGTTTTGTAGATAACAGCATCATCCGCATATTGGATTGTGTTGCTGCTTCCACAGTGTTTGTGCAGTTCATTTATGAACAACGAGAACATAAGAGACCCAAGTATAGACCTTTGGGGTACTCCATCTGTTAGGGACTGTGGTTTGGAGAGTTTATCCTGCCACTTGACCCTCTGTGTGCGACCAGAGAGGTAGTTTTCCATCCATTTGAGGGTGTGGGCATCGAGGCATATGCGGAGGAGTTTTTGGAGGAGTAGTCTGTGATCCACCCAGTCGAAGGCCTTGGAAAGGCCTATAAAAACTGCCCCTGTATTGGATCCAGACTCTAGGTCTCTGAGTACGTCAGAAGAGAATTTGGTTAGGGCAGTGTCTGTCCCGTGTTTGGCTCTAAAGCCATGTTGCGATGGGGACAACAGCATGTGTGCCTCCAGGTATTCCCTAAGTTGGGCATAGACGAGTTTCTCCTGTATTTTTGCCAGGGTACACAGCAGGGAGATAAGCCTGTAGTTTTCAATTGGTTCTACAGGCCCTCCCTTATGAATCGGGACCACATGCACCTGCTTCCACAGCTCCTGGACAGATCCTTCAAGTAAGGACCTACTGATCAGCCAGTTGAGTGGCCGCGCAAGTGCCGTGGCCCCATCTTTTAACAATCTAGCTTTGAGTCCATCCGGGCCTCCTGAACCTCTTGTTTTCAGGGTTTTTAGGATGGCCAGGACCTCTTTTACCTTTGCAGTCTCAAGTGAAAGGTTGGGCAGTCAAGAGTTCGGGGATCCAGCGGAGCAGACTGGTTGCTGGGTACCGATGACCCTGCCTGATGTTTATCAGGGTTTGTGAAGTATGTATTGAGGACTCAGCGATTAGTGCCTCGTCATGTAGTACCTGTCCATTAGCTGTGATAGGGCCCTTGGCAGTCTTTTTATTCCCCTTAATCAGTTCGTTGATGTGGGACCAAAAAGTCCTAGGGTTGCCGAGGTTTGCTTTCTGGAGGTGGTTGAAATACTCCTTTTTCGCTAGTTTGGTGGCCTGTTTACATTGGTTTCGGAGGGTTCTATAGATAACCCGGTCTGCTTGGAGAGCCGTGTCCTTGAACTTTTTCCAGGCTTTGTCATGGCTGGTCGTCAGGGCCTTTAAGGAGGGGGTAATCCACTTGTAGCAGTGGCCATTTACCCGGTAGGTCTTATTTGGGGCCAGGAGATCAGCGGCCCACGTGATAGACCTGTTAAAGAAGTTAACCACCCCTTCCAAGGTAGGGAGACTTCTTATCGGGCTCCAATCCAAGTTGCTCAGGAGAGTATTGTACTGCTCGGGGAGAACTTTGAGTAGTCCCTTGAAGTGAGTATTCTGGTCGGAACCTTTACCACCCTGTTTTTCCAAACACAGAAGGTGGGCGAGTGGTCGCTGAGAGCATCTGCCATGGTGCCAGCCGATTGAACGTTTTTGGGTTGGACACCAGTACCCAGTCAATGATTGAGTGGCTACCCATTTTGTAGTTCAACCTTGTGGGTAGGGTGATTATCTGGGAAAGGTTAGCCTCTTATAGCATACCTATTATTGAGAACCT
This sequence comes from Neoceratodus forsteri, assembly GCA_016271365.2. Classification (NCBI taxonomy): domain Eukaryota; kingdom Metazoa; phylum Chordata; order Ceratodontiformes; family Ceratodontidae; genus Neoceratodus; species Neoceratodus forsteri. The sequence continues at coordinate 1,104,464,153 of CM057451.1, forward strand.
GGCCTCTTTGGCCCAGTTCAGGTTGAAGTCTCCAAGGAAGATGAGTTCAGATGCAAACTCAACTGTTAGGTTTTTTGTGAATGTCTCGAGGGATTGGAGAGCATCCTTTGGTGGACTATACAGTATACACACCCTATGTTAAGGTGTTTGACACCACCGAGAGTGATGCGTACAAAGATAGCTTCAATTTCGGGGGGCAGTGTTACTTGCAGGTTAATATGAGCAGAGATCAGGGTAGCCTTCATGTAGATGAGAACCCCATCCCCTCTTTTCTGGATTCTGTCCTTCCGGAAACAGACATATCCTGGGGTGGCAAATTCGTGGTCTAGGATCGATGGTTTTAACCAGGTCTCGGAGACCGCAAGCACATCAGGGTTATAGTGGGCTAGCCACACTTGTACTTCGTGAATTTTTGGCCTAAGACTACAAATATTCATGTGTGCTAGCCTCAAGCCCCTGGGTGCAGTCCAGGTCAGGTCTTGAGAGGTGGAGATAGAGGTATTATCAACACCTGGGCCAGGGTTAGGTTGAATGTCCCCTGCCTGCAATAGCAAGGCTGTTAGCAGGAGGCAGAGAATATAGGTTAGGGGTGGGAACCTAGTTTTTTTAGGTTTGTGGGTCATTAGGAGGATAGCTCTGTAGCAAATTCTGCTCCTACTGAGCTTGGCGGCAAGTAGGAGGGCTAAGTTGTCAGCGGGGTGGACTATGAGAGTGCCAGGTCTGGTGTGGTGCTGGTCCATTAGGAGGCTGTGCGGCAGGCCTTGTCTACCAGCCAGCCAGTCTACCCAGAGTATTGTGGTGTATGTACAGGGCAGCAAGGAGGAGACCCTTGTTTGGCCTGAGCTGGCCGAGATACTAGTCTTCGGTGACCCTTGACTGCAATTTTAACCTTATGTGGTGTTATTAAGCAACAAGAGCTTGGCCTTGTAATAAGGATTTAGGGTGATTTGAAGAGAACAGGCTAGGTACTGGAGGGTACCAGGACAGTCAACTGTCTTGAGCCTCTTAGGATTGTATATATTCAATGACTTTTACTGTGTAAGTTTCTAACCCTTAAAATTCAGTAAACTTTAGGATTCTTAGTAGTATCGGTTACTAATACCGATATGTAAGAGCAATATAGCAACAGTTCAGTGTAAAATCAGCAAGACATAACCCAGTGACTGTGTTACTAACTAGTTATTGTAAAATGGGATTGAGCTAGCTGATTGTACAGAATAAAAAAGTAATTTTAAAGGATGTTTTTGTTAGTGTGGAAAAATATTTCTTAAGAGAAAATGCAAGGAATGATCCAAATCCAAAGCTACGGTGATGTTACTGTGTAATAACATTACTGGTTCAATGGGTCAGCAGCCAATCAGCTTCTTACATTTTTCCTTGCCATTGTGTAATTAAAAATAATGCCACCATCTGTATTACAGTTACCTATATGTTTTGCAATTTATTCTATGCACTGTTATGGCAATCAACTCAACAAAAGTGGGAGCAAGGCAGAAGCAGGAAACTACAGACCTGTTAGTTTAACCTCAGTGATAGGGAAAATGATGGAATCACTTCTGAAGGAAAGAATTGTCGAGTATCTAGAGGCCAGAGGGGCACAGGACCCTAGGCAGCATGGATTCACAGCGGGACGGTCATGCCAGACAAATCTGATAGATTTTTTTGACTGGGTGACCAAAGTAGTAGATCAGGGAGGGCTGTGGACATGGCCTACCTAGACTTTAGCAAGGCATTTGACACAGTCCCACACAAAGATTAATATACGTTAGCCAGCCTGGGAGTGGGTCCCAAGATGACAGCCTGGGTAAAGAATTGGCTGGAGAATAGGACACAGAGAGTAATAGTAAATGGAGTCCACACAGAAGAAAGGAGGGTTACTAGTGGGGTACCGCAGGGTTCAGTATTAGGACCGGTCCTCTTCAATGTCTTTATAAGCGACATTGCGAAGGACTGGAAGGAAAAGTATGTCTCTTTGCAGATGACACTAAGATCTGCAACAGAGCTGATGCACAGGGTGGGGTGGAAAGGATGAGAAGGGACTTGGCAAGGTTAGAGGAATGGTCAAATATGGCAGCTTAGATTCAATGCTAAGAAGTGCAGGTAATGCACCTGGAAACAAAACCCAGGGAAGAGTACACAATGGGGGTGAGATACTAACAACAACAAAATGGAAAGGGACCTGGGAGTAGTCATATCAGATGACCTAAAGGTGGGCAAGCAATGTGGGAGAGGGCAGCAAGGAGGGTGGGGTTACTGGGATGCATAGGAGAGGCATCACCAGTAGAAAACAGGAAATTATTATCCCTCTGTACAGACAGCTGGTGAGACCCCATCTGGAGTACTGTGTGCAGTTCTGGAGACCCAATCTCCATGAAGACATAGACAGGATGGAAACTGTCCAGAGGAGGGCAACTAAAATGGTGCAGGGTCTGCACCGGAAGACATATGAAGAGAGACTTAAGGAGCTTAATATGTATAGCCTCGAGGAAAGGAGGGAGAGGGGACATGATAGAAACTTTCAAGTACCTCAAGGGAATCAACAAAGTCCAAGAGGGTAGCATCTTTCAAAAAAAGAGGTGTGCAAGAACAAGAGGGCACAATTTGAAGATAGAGGGGGCAGCTCAGAGGTAATTTATGGAAGTATTTTTTCACAGAGAGGGTTGTGGATGCATGGAACGGCCTTCCGGAGGAGGTTGTGGAGTCAAAATCAGTGGTGGAATTCAAGCATGCATGGGACAGTCATAAGGCAATTCTGGGGGGTGGGGGTAAGAAGAAGTAGGCTGCTGGTTAACTAGGATCTGCAGCTTATCCAGTAGGTAGGGAATGGGCAGTCTGGGTGGGCTAAGCGGTCCTTATCTGCTTCAAATTCTATGTTTCTATGTTTAACAGAACCAGCCATCATATACATGAAGGCATGGTACCCTAACTGAAAACACTGCTAAGACAACTACATGTTGTGACAACATGGAAGATAAACACAATGTTGAGGCAAGTTTTTGAAGACATTTGATGTGTTGAATTGTTTTTTTTTAGAGACTGATATACAGTTCACACACAAAATTCATATAATATAAAAGTGCATAGGCCCAAATGCCACATTTCATTACAAGCTGTTCTCTTGAAGGAAGATATTACTATATAAGGCCTAAAAATGGGCATCAGGTAAATGTAAACTGGGGTAGGTGTGTTATTGAGGATATTGCATAGTTTATCTTTTATTGCTGCTCCACCAGAGCAGCAATATTTGCACAAGCTGTGCCCAGTCCAGATTTTACAGCTCTGGCCTGGTTCTGGTGATCTGGGTTTTACCCATACCCCACTGCATGTGGCTTAGTGATATACTGTACAGATGGCTACAAAGTCTAACTCATTGAAGGCTGAAGTTTTAGAAAATCATTATGTTTAAAATACCAAGACTCATCCCCCCCACGTCACAATTAATCCTCTACCAAAGTCATGCTTAAATACTGGTGCTTCTATGTCCGTACCACTAAGCTTTTAATGTCAACATGCCACTTCTGCTGTTATGAGCTCCCTCATCCATATAGTCCCATTCCACTTGTGGCAACCCCCACCCCAAAACCAGGTAATTTTCCAGAGAGCAGCCTTTACACCATATTTTATTTATTTATTTCATTTTTGTTGACTGGGTAAGTGCACTAGACAAATCCTGCCTATTTTCAGACATGACCCGGGAGGGGATACAGATGAATGCCAACTGATCTTAAACCAGATTAAGCTGGTATCAACCACATTACTGCTAAACTCCTTATCTGTAAAAATTTTGTTGAGAAACTTTTGTTGTAATATTTGCAGAAAGTTCTGACTGCTAGAAGATGAGTTAACTTCTGTGGATCTAGTATAAAGGCAGAATCTTCCCACTAACCTATTATTATCCATTTGAGTGCTTGACTGGGCATCCAGGTATCTACCTCACCTATGGTATTCCTGGTTAGGAATGTGAGTGGGCTGAAATGGGTGGGGTGGGTTTTACCTGTTTTTAAATCATGAGAGGACAAAGTGCTGGTTAGGGGCAAGCAATTTGCAATCCTTATAAGGTTAAGCAGAAGAGTGGCCATAGACACTCAGGAAAACCTCATTTTGGAGGCTAAACGTCTCCCTGCTACAAGATAAGGATATTCAAAAGCAAATAAAGGACCATCTAAAATAGGCAATCATAGATAATAATATACAAGACGTGAATCCGGGGGTTTTATGGGACACAATAAAAGCCATGGTAAGGGGGAAAATAATAAAAATAGCTTCAAGACAGAAGAGGGAATGACTACACAAACAAAATGTACTAGAAATGAAAATAAAAGACCTAGAAGCACAACAGCAAGTTAGACTAGACAGACATTGGGGAATACAACTGGGAAAACTAAAGAAAGAATCAATTAAAAAATTATTGATTATAAGGTAGAACAAAATCTCAGATATTTAAGACAGATATTATGTAGGGGCCCAAGGGCCTTGAGATTAGGTCCGGAAGTGTTTAACCCATTTTACTTTGTCTATACTATCCATTGGTAATCTGACACAGAATGACTCCAGAAGATAATGAGTTAACTTTCTGTGGTCTCAACTAAGTCATCAAGATAGAGGAAAAATATACTGTAAAGCTTCCTATACACACACACAGGCACAGAAACTGGAATAACAGGTTCTAAGGAGTATAAACTCACAAGGAATGCTAGAAAAACCTCCCATTCATTCAGGTGTCAATGAATGTATTTGTTAACCATGCTGGTTCATCTACTTGGCGCCCTCATGGTAAACATGTGAAATCACATTTGTGTAAATGAGTGATAAATAGCTTGTCTGGGGATGGCAGCTCTGATAGTTGTTCCAGTCTTTTTTCACTGATAGAAACTGAGCCAGGAAAAAAGTTTAATACACTTCATCACAGACTGTGTTTACTGATAGATAGAATATGGTAAACAAATATTGTTAATCCCAAAAGCTGAACTTTGTTTTTAGTATATAAATGTTTAAGAAATACCTGAAAGCTGAGTCTTTCCTTTTGAGACAGCAGGTGACTCTGATAATCATTTGTTCCAAGGGTTTTTAAGTCAGTTTGAAGGCATCAAGTATTATCTGTTATTCTAGTCCTCAACAAAATGCAGGGACTCCACAGACGCGTTGTTCCTTGGCCAGATACCAAGCTAGTGAGTCTTCTTTCAGAATTATAACTCCACCTCATTCCCTCCCACATGAATAAAAAAGGTGGCTGAATCTTTAGGAGCTTTTGTGAGGTGGATTGATCTTACTTCCCCAAAAACAATGCTGCCTCCCACTACTCAGGTTCCAGTTCTTGTACCACCGATTTAAGAAAGAAATAGTACCCTGCAACCACTGACTATCATGAAAGCGTATTTATTTGAGGGTGGAAAACATTTCTTGATGAGGGTAAGGTGGAGGAGACTATATACACCTTCAGTCAGTTCCACAGACAGAAAACATGACATTACTCTCTTTGTACATGCAATACTCCTGTTGGCTCCTTACAGTCTAGTAATAGTAGAGATTAAGGGACCATAATATATACTCACTGGAGAAGAGGTAAACAGGAGACATGATAGAGACATTCAAGTACCTCATGGGTATAAACAAGGTGCAGGGGAAGACATCTTTAAAACAGGAAGAGTACAAGAATGAGGGGCAGCATGAAATTGGAAGGTGGCAGGCTAAGAGGAATATGAGGATGGTTTTCTACAGAGAGGGTGGTGGACACATGGAATGGTCTGCTGCAGAAGGTGGTGGGAGCAAGTACCGTGGCAAGAGTTAAACATGCATGGGACAGGCTTGGGAGAACCATAGAGGTACAGCTGAGGGAGGGTCAGAAGCTGTAGTCAAGTACACATGGTTATGGTTAGACTGGATTGGCCTAGTGGTCCTTATCTGGTGACAGTTTCTATGATTCATTCTCTGGTAGCCATGTTACAGAGCCACACAACACAGGAGTAGTGCCAGAGGGATTGAGAGGGCACATGTGGTCCTCTACACAAATCCGATAGTAGGGAGGAGGCAGGGAACTATAGACCAGTTAGCCTCACATCAGTAGTGGTGAAGATCATGTACACTACTTAAAGAAAGGATAGTGGAATATTTACAAACCATCGGTCCCCAGGACCCTAGGTAGCATGGATTCACAGCTAGGCAGGTCATGTCACACCTAATCTGATCGCATTCGTTTATAGAAGCAGTAAGACAGGTTGTGGGTTATATTCCTGATCTGCACACCCATAAAATATGGGTGGAAAGTGGAAACTGGACCAAGAACCAGACCAGTAAAAGTTGGTCTGGCTGGACCAGGCACACATTGCACACATTTTGCTAGCCTAACAGACCACCCTCCCTGCACCCCACCCTTCCAGGCTCCTGACCCCCAGATGACCACCCTCCCTACAACTGGACCACTCTTCTCCTAAGCGGACTACCCTCCTTACCAATGGACCACTCTTCTGCCCCTGGACCAGCCTCTCCTCACCAGCCTATCCACCTCATTGCAGAGTGACTATGCTTTGGCTTCTGTTCTGTTCTGCTGCAGTGCTTTCCCGGTTACAGCAGCATGCTAATTCATTACATTGGCATTGCCAATTATCTTAGTCCCCCTCTGCCAAGGTAAGGTGGGGAGGGGTTGCAAGCAGCCACTGATCTGCATCTCTGTATTTGGATCAGTTTGATGTGTTAAAAAGTCTAAAACCCAAAACTCTAGAGCTTCATGGGCATACAGCCAGACAAATAGTTTGAAATAAATATTGCTTATCAACAGCTCATGACTGGGGGCAATCAGGCATAACAATTTAATTGAGTATGAAAGACAATATCTATTGATTATCTGTCCCATTTCCAATCAGTTAGTCTGTTGTCCTCATCAGGTTCAGGAGGGAAATGAGTAGGTACTTCTTTACAAAAAGGGTGGTGACTATGTGGAATGCACTATCCAAAGAGGTGGCATCCTGTAAGTCAGTGGGCAGTCTTAAAAGGGGATTGGACAAAGACAAAAAGGGCTACTAGCCCCCCACTAGCCACCTGGCCTACTACATAAATTACTGGCCACTCAACCACCATTATGGACAAAGGGGTTTTTAGCTAAACCACCTTCCCCAAACCACACTCCTTTTACTCTGCTTTTGCTCATCTTATATCTTTTTGTTTTTAACTAATCTATTTTTCTTCTGTCTCTACAGGTCTGACAGGACATGCACTTTGATCCCATCAGATAAGTATAATTTTATTTCTCTCCTGTCCTTTCTTCCCTATTTCACCCTCCTTAAGAACTGTGGATCCTTTGTGACCCCCTTGCCTCTCCTTTTACAAGTGTGGCAGATGACATCTCTCCAGGACAACCCCGTGGCACTCTACACTCTGGTAAGTCCTTCTCTTTTACCTATATTTTTGTGTGTTTACTGTAACGTGGTGGCCACACCTGTTACAAACTTTCCTTTTGTAAAATGACCTGCTCTTTTAATTTGGACATGTGTCACGTGATGTTCCTTTTATTTAGCTAATGCATCTGTACTACTTACCATATATACTTGCGGATAAGCCGGTCTGCATATAAGCCTCCCCCAAATGCCATACTCTAAAGTAAAAAGACACTGACCAGTGTATAAGCTGACTACAACTTTATTTCACATTTCAGCACAATGAACAGCATCACACACTGGAGGAAAAAAAAAATCAATGGTAGTGCTTCAGTGCTTCACAGTAAGTCAAACAGGCACTCAAGTAAAGTGCTTCAGTGTTGCAGTATCATCACAGTAAATCAAGTGAGAACACAAGTAAAGTGCATCAGTGTTGCAGCGCAGTGTTAAAGTGGAAAAAAAAATGTATAAGGATATGGTAACTTATCCAAAGTTCAAATTCATGTTGTCAGTAAAAACTAGTAGCATTCATTGACGACTGCCTCACTGTCTCACTCATCTCATTCCTCCTCCTCCTTAATGTCCAAAATGCCAGAGATACCATGTGCCTGTAGATTTTCAGAAAGGAACTGATCTGTTAGAAGGTCATCAGTGTAGTCATCATGTTCCTCCTGTTCCTCTTCTGGTGCCTCGGTAGCAATGTCTCCGTCCTCATCTTCAAATAGAGCATCGTCTTCTGTCCCGTCCATGGCATTGCTGATATCGTATTTAAGGGATGATCTGCAGACCATATTGAGAGGGACTGAGTCCTAGGCTTCCATGATCCACTGGCACACTATATCTAGGTCAGGTCTCTTGAGATTGCTTGCTTTTGTGACAGTTCCTGCCCCAGAACACATCCACTCACTCCACAGACGTCTGACCCTATCTTTAACGTGTTTGTTCAGACAAACATCAAGTGGTTGTAGAACGGATGTTAGACTGCCAGGTATTACACAGAGGTCAATTTTAGATTTTTTACTACTTTTTAACACCCTCGGTTAAATGTGCATGAAACGTGTCCCAGACAAGGAATAAGCACTTGGAGTGCAGTGCCCCAGGACGTGAGCCCCAAACTCTTTGTAGCTAGATCTTCACCAGTTCTCATACATCCACCCTTTGGGATGGGTCTATATAAGTATTCGGGAGGGGGGTGTCATTGTTTTGGGCAATGTCTTCTGTTTAAAATGGCAAGAAGTCGAATTTGGTCCCATCTGCTAGGCATGATAGGACGACAGTAAAATGTGTCTTTTCATGTCCTGTTGTGTAAATACCACATGATAAATTAATTCTTGCCTTGAACACAGTAGGTATTCATGAGAACATAGTGGCATGGATAGAGGCATGGTTGCATAACAGGAAACAAAGGGTAAACATTAAAGGAGCTGTATCGACTGGAATATGATAACAAGTGGGTGCCACAGGGTTTCATTCTGGGACCCTGTCTGTGTAACATCTATGTCACATAATTTTAAGTTAAGGACAAGAGGGTTTGGATTACTAAATTTGCAGATGATTGTAGACTGGGATTGGAAATCAGGAATAAGGAAGATCAAGAAGTCCTACAGAAAACCTTGGATGACATATACAATTGATGTAACATATACGAGCTCCCCCTAAATCCCATGAAATGTACAGTTATGCACCTAGGGGCTAAGAACATATCAATGGTATATAAACTGGGAAATATTACTGTAGAACAAGTAGTAAAGGAAAAAGACTTGGGTATCATGATTACAGAAGATCTTAGCTTTTAAGAACACTGTAATGCTATATGCACAAAGGTAAATGGGGTATTAAATTGCATATTGCGACACATAGCTAGTTGAAGCAGGGAGGTGCTGGTCCCCCCTGTATAGCTCACTGGTGAGGCCCATTTTGGAGTATAGTGCTCAGCTATAGTCTCCTTATCATCAAAAGGAAATTCAAAAAATTGAAAGGGTGCAAAAAAGAGCTACACACTCTATAATGGGTATGGCTAATAAAGACTACAGAAAAGATTAAAGGAATTACATCTATTCCCACTAGAATATAGAAGATGCAGAGGGACCTATGATTATTATACAGATCTTTAAATGATGTGGACTTTCAAGATAGATTGGGTTTGGCATTTAAAGAACAAACATACATCACGAGCTCATGCTTGGCAGCTAAAGGGGAAAACTGTAAACCATGGAAAAAAAAAGTGGTTCAGTCAACAAGTGGTAGCTAGATGGAATGCACTTCCTAGGGAGGTAGTTAACAGTCCTTCGATGGATAGCTTTAAGAGGAATCTGGATAAAATATACAAATAGGGTGCTTGGTAACAAGTCTTGATGAGCATTATGGACAATTGTCTAACTAGCTCTGTATAAAACTTATGAAATGTATGAAATTAACACAATCTTACTCCACATTGGATTTACAGTCCTGTTACCAGGCAGGTCGAAAGTCATAGGGGTTTTGTCTATGTTGCCTATCTGTGACAGGTCATAATTGTGTTGATGTCTAATTTTTAACACAGACTGCTGAAAAATGTCAACCTTTTGTTCGAGATCATGTGGTAGTTTCTGGGATATTTTGGTATGCTGTCTGAGGGTCAGACTATGATGCTCCATAAACCGTGAGCACCACCCTGCTGGTACCATTTTCTTTTAGTACTGGTACTCATTTTGGCATAGAGTGTGATGGTGTACTGTATAGGGTTTGTTTTACTGAGAACTGGGCACCAGTAATAGGCGATGTGATAGTGAACTACATTTGATGAGATGCCTGACTGAATTATTGGCAAGTACCGTTTGACCGGCATATAAGTTGAGATCCATGATGTGTGCATCGAAATTTGGTCAAAAATTCTTGGCTTATACGTGAGAATATACGGTAATTCTATGCCTCTTGTGTGCTCCTTATCATTACCTTTTCCTCATGATGTGGAGGCTGTGACAATAGCAATACCAATACCAATACCAATGGCGAACTTTTGGCATTGACAAATGCTTGCTTGGATATTGTCATCACAAAGAATGATGATGAAGGGGCAGACACAAACTTATATAGGAAGTCCACTGACCACAATTCTATTCTTTCAAGCTCCTGTCATCCCGCCACACCATCAAAAATATTCCTGTTAGCCAGTTTTTACATATACGCAGGAACTGCATTTCAACCCAGTCTTTTGAGGAAAATGCTGACATTTTGACCAATAGATTTTTGGAGAGGGGTTATAGGAGAACGGATGTAAAAGGTGCCTATCAGAGGGCCAGAAATACAGCTAGGCAGATTTTGTTACATCTGGGAACCACTGTTTCATCTAGAATTAAGAGGCTTGATTTTGTAACCACATACTGTACGCAGGCCAGTGCTCTACAGGAGATTATCAGACAGAATAGGAAAATTCTTCAAACTGAACCTAAACTGAAGGATTGGACTGAACATCTCCCTAGGATGGTTTACAAATGCACCCACAATTTGGGTGATAGGGTGACTCAAAGTATGCAGCCTTATGCTGGGAATACAGCTGGCATCATGTCCTGGTTACTACTGCTTCTTGCCGGCTGCCACTATTCTGGCAGATGAAAATATTGCAATAACATTTTCAGCTAAAATTTATGAGTCCTAACAAGGGAGGTTTATCAGATCAAAGGTTGATTTATTGCTACACCACTAATGTGGTATATTTAGCCAAATGTGCTTGCTCTTCTCTTTTTGTTGTAGAACTAAGAGAAAAATTAAAGAAGGCGGTGGGGACCATGTTAGGGGCCATTGTTCAGGGGTGATTCAGAATATGCAAGATAACGCATTAAACAAATGAGTCATCTAAAGAGCATGTTTGGTCTTTCATAGGCACTGAAAGAGTGATGGCTGGCCCAAGGGGTGGGGATGTGGTGAGACTATTATCCCAACCAGAGGGATATTGAATCTTCAAACTTAAAGCAACAACAGGAAGGGGTTTAGATGATAAAACTGAACTGCTGTCCTGTTTATGAGAAAAGTGATTTGACAGCTGCTTGAATCACTATTGGCTAGCTGTTTTATTTGTGGGCTTCCTTATTAATTTATTCAGCATAGTGTAGTCGACGTAGTTTAACCTAATTAAGCCTTACACGGCCAACAGAATTAGAGTGTATAGGAATTCTGGACTGATATATCAGTCTGTGGCGCAGCAAGGGTTAAGACAAGTTGAAGGTTTCTATACATATCAGATATACTCAGCTGATGTGATTTTTAAAAGTTTGCAAGTCATGCAGGGTGTGTTTTTCTATGCTTCGCACCTTAATTAATTATGTATGTTTCACCTGGTGTTTGATTGAAATTAATTGTATTGTAACTATATAAATGTGATCTGTACTTTGTGGTGTTCATGTGTCTTGAAACAACGCACACGCATGAAACGTTGAGACCCCTTCTTTTGTGCTTGCTGGATCTATCTTCAATTAAGATCATTTATTACAGATCTGCTCGTTTTGTTATTTTGGCACAGTGTGTACGATGCTTTCTTAGCGCACAGGTCAGAAATACTTCATGTTCTGAGCCTCATTACTCCATTCTTAAAATAAAAATCAGAGGAACCATTTTATAATCACAGTGAGGCACTCCAGGGTGTCCATAATTATGGGATAACAGTATCAGAAAGGAAGGCACTCGGTATTGCCTCGCCTCACTTCCCAAGTGTGCTGTTATTCCACAATGACGTACACCCTGTCATGCCTTATTGCACAAATACAGTATAATGCAACATTATTAAATTACACATCTAAATAATGCAGAGACTTTATTGAAGCATATCCTGCATGAACTGGAACCAGCTTCTGTACACAGTCAGTAGATATTGTTTTCCTATAATGTCTGGGAAGCCCTTATTGTTAACTGAAATCAAGCAGATTACAACCTTATAGTATATGGTTACCCTTTGTTATGTATACAAATCAGCCTGCTCAAAATCCTTGTTAAGCACATTTCAAACCGTTCTGTACATTCTAAAGTATTGTTATTTGCATTCCAAACAGTTGTTATGCACAGTTCAAAGGTCATACAATTTTAAATTTCTCAGTTATGCTACACCTAGCTACTTACTAACCACCCAGTGCCCAAAGTCATACCTTTTACCTTTCAAAAGTCTGGAAATGTGATTTTGATATGGAAGTAGAACAAAGAAATGGCAAGGGGATTCGATCGGATGACAACGTTCGGTAAGGTCGCTTTTCCCTAAGCTTCGCGATGGCCATCCTCCCTCAAAAATAAAAGTATTTTTTTTTTTTATAAACTAGCGGTTTTCGATGTGTGATAGATATTCTGAAGATATCCTCTTTAATTATAGTACATTTCATTAACTAACGAAGTCACTGAGTATCTCTACTGAAGTGTCACTTCGGGTGATAGTTTGACGGCTTCAGAGAAGAACTGCAGATCCTACTTGCGGTTACTCATTCTGAGGTCAGAAAGAAACAGGTTTGCAGTTGCAATCACTTAATTTTCAGAGGTTTTCTACTGTGATCAATTCCCAGCTACTTTGAATAAACTAGCGATTAAGTAATTTAGAAATGGAGCCCGATAACAATCTTATGACCATGAGAGAGATGAAATCAGTTCCATGAAACATCCTTTGCATGATTCTGACAGCAGCTCAGATGACCAAAATGAAAATTTACCTAAAAAGCCTACCACTAATACCTTGCTAACAGTCCTCATTTGATGTGATCATGTCAGAAATAACACGCTTAAGCCTTAAGATAACAGACACACACTGATCTAAAAGAAGTAAAACTGGAATTAGTCTCCCACACACAACGTATTTCTGATGCAGAAACAAGAATTAGCAGTCTAGAGGATACAGTAAATAAGGATCATACAGCCAGAATATCTGATAATTGAAAAATAACCAAATTAGAAATGAAGTTGGAAGATCTTGAGAATAGAAATAGAAGAAATAACCTTCAGAGTATTTGGTCTAAGGGAAGGTATTGAAGGTTCCGATCCAGTGGCTTTTGCTAACACCCTACTTCTAAAAATAGCTGGATCTCCACCTGACACTAAATTTTATGTTTTAGAGAGAGCTCACAGGTCACTAAAACCAAAACCAAGTGCTGGTGAATATCCCAGGTCATTCATGATGAGATTTCTAAATTTCCAACAAAAGAGTCACATACAAAGAGTAAATCAACATTAACTTCGAAGGATGTAAAATTAAAATATTTAATGATTTAGTTCCTGAGACCATTCTAAAGCGAGATGCTTTCTTTCCCATAAAAAATGTCTCAGAGAAGTGGGTTTAAGATATAGCTTGTTTTTTCCTACTCTCCTGAAAATTTGGCCTCCGGATGGTACCAAAGAATACAATGGGTATACGTCTGAGAAAACAGGATTAAAAGCTGACTTTCCAACATGGTTCAAATCATTTGACTTTTAACATTGACGCTGCTGATATCTTTCAATTAAAAAAAAATTACTAATGTGACAAGGTTTATGAAAATACTGGTTATAGGGGGAGCTCTGTTTTTCTTTTTCAGTTCCAGAAAGATTTATGGAGTTACTAATGTTGTTAGGAGGAGGTGAATGAATGAATAAAGCACACAGAATGACATAGCCCATTTTTTTTTATCCTTCTATGACTTTTGTTTATGGGGGGGGTCTCTCTTCGGAGGTGGGTTTGAGGCAGTAACAGACTTACAAGTATCCCAGTGGCACAGCAGTATACTAGGTTTACATTGAAAAGTTCTTGTTATTCTCCAGACTCTTAGTGCTCTGACTGCACTTTTAAAATGGGGAAGCATTTAGTTCAAATAAAAGAAAAGGAGGCATTAGCTTGTAACTGGTTCAGGCTGCATGACAGCTATGGTGAGGATCTTAAAGTGGTCAAGTTCTGCCCAAATCATACATTTGGATTGTCACTAAGGTGACCTGCTGTTTCTAGCTTAGGGTACCCTAGCGACTTGGCTCTGATAATCTGTTAGAATTTTTTCTAAAGCATGCAGAAGAGCAGTCGAGGAAGGTGCAAATTCCTAAGTTGGGCTGAATGGTATGAGGTACAGCAAAAAAAAAGAGAAAGATTTTACTGTTTTGGGATGAGGAGTGACTACTGATACTTACACAAGAGCTAAATAAGAGTTCAAATTAAAACTGGTACTGGTTTTCTAGCGACTTGCCTTAATTGAATGTTTGTGCCCTGTGTAGCACATTGGAGCTTGAGAGAATGGGGGTTTGGGCTCTTGATGGTGGCCTATGACTGCTGCTTATTGGGGATTTTGGGGTTCTGTTGTGCTGGAAACTCACATTCAGGAGAAAAAGAGAGGGACTGATCATTTTTGATTCAACATTTGCCTTAGAAATTTGAAAAGTTTCATTCTTTCTTACCAATTTTTTCAACGGTTGTTCTTTGGAATTTTGTGAGAGCTTGAGGTTTTGTGGTATGGTGGCACTCGTGATATGTATCAGGGCGACAGCCTTGGACTATGTAAGCACGTCATCTCACATTTAACTTCTGCTCTTTGAACCTGACTGGGCTGATACTGTGCTCCAGGACGTTGAGGTCAGACTCCTGAGCGTAACTCTATGGGTCGGATTTCGTTTTTTTCTCTTCATTTACCTCTCTCCAGATAATTAATTATTTTAAAAGACTTACACATATTTTGTTGGGTTTTTCAGTGGGCTGTACATGCTAGAACACAATGAAAAGACGAAAAATAAAATTCTAGTGAACCTTTTACAACAGTTTTATGTATGCTTCAGGGAAGGAATGTAAGAGGAATGTTTTTTAGATCTCTTTATTTATTGCTGGGAGGAGGAATGAAAAGAAGGGTGAAAAGGAAATGAAAACATGTTTTATTTCAATATTCATCACAAGGAGAGATATGGTAGATGATGCAAATATTTTCCTATTGAAGCCGTTGTTCAACTGAAGGGGGGGGATCCATACTTGAACCAACCCATTCTGGAATGTCCTGGGTAGTCGCTCTAGTGTGCCTGACATCATTGGTTGTATCAGGATTTAAGCTAATATTTTTTCAAGCACAGACTGGTATTTTTTCTTTATTATCATTATACAGTAGTCTACAACTTGAGTCAAGTGCTAGTCTACATAATATGGAATGTTTCATTTTTGTACTTTTTCTCATTCCTGTTTTCCTGATTTTTTCCAACTTTTTCTTTCCTTGGGTGGTGTGATCTGATGTGTTATCTGAATTCTCTGCTACTGGGTGATTTATGACAGGAAATAATAAATTGAAAATTGTCACATGGAATGTTAGAGGTCTGAATCATAAAGTAAAAGACTTTCTGTTCTAAAGCATCTTAAAAATTAGACAATCAATAGCTTTTTTACAAGAAACACATCTTAAAAAGGACCATTACAACCTAATGCAAAGAGATTGGGTAGGGCAAGTAGTTGGGGCTGGAAATAACTCCAAAAAAGCGTGGGTGTTGATACTGTTCAGGAGGGGTTTACACTTTAATTTAGAGTCAGTTATAGAGGACACGTTAGGTCATTTTATTATCATCAATGGTAGGCTAGAAGAGGAGCAATTCACATTCATAGATACAGTATATATGGGTCCAATTTCACTTCTCATAACATATTTAATGTGGTCCTAAACAAGGTTAACAACCTATTGTGTAGCACCATTATTGTAACAGGGGACATGAACAGCACTTTAGATCCTTTGCTTGACAGGACAACACATAGGCCACATAGGTCAAAGGTGGACAAGGACTTAAGTAATCTCACTGACAATCTGGGTCTGGTTGACACATGGCGGGTTTTTAAACCCTTAATGGAAAAGAATACACTTTCTGGTCTCAGTGCAATAATTCAGGCTCTAGGTTAGATCACATATATACACCAGGAACTTTCATATCAAGAATTGTTAAAGTAGTTATTGAGTCACAGGTTGTTTCAGGCCATTCACCTGTATCTCTGATGTTTGCTACCTTGAATAATCTTCACAGAACAAGGAGGTGGAAACTTAATAATTTTTTATTAAAGAATAATGGAATTACTAACAAGGTGAACAATGATATAGAGGAATTCTTATCTTTTAACAATCCAAAGGATACTTCATGGAATACTATATGGGAGTATCTCAAATGTTACTTGAGGGGTGTACTAATACAAGAGGCAGCGGCTTTTGAAAAAAAGAATAAACAAAAACACCAGGAGGCACTCTAAAAATTAAAGATATTGAAAGAGCACTAGATAATGCTAGTTCACTTGAAGATTGGAATATCTGGTCCAGACTCAAAATGGAATATAATGAATCACTTAGAAATCAAACATTTTTTGCTATCAGGAAAGCTAAGTTAAATTATATAGATTCGGGGCCCAAAGCATCCAAAATACTTGCTATTCGACTCAATAAAAACAGCAATGCTACTGACATCAAAGCTATTAGAGGCAAAGGAAAAGGTAATATAATAGTAGATCATCGGCTGATAAATGAAGAGTTTCGGAAATTTTATAAAGACTTATATCACAGGAAAGAAGGTAACTTAATAAGTTCATTAGAATCCTTTTGTGAAGGCATTAACATTCCTAAGGTCGGGCTCTTAAAAGAGGATTAGGTGCATTAATAACACAGGAGAGATATCTACTGCTATTAGGCAGATTAAAAAAAATAAAACACCAGGTCCGGATGGCTTCTCCGCTAATTTTTATAGTTTGTTTGATAAAAAATGACTGCTTATCTTAGTGGAAGTTTTTAATCAAGCATTGGTGGGTGGTAAACTCTCCCAGGAGATGACAAAAGGCCTGATAACTTTAATACATAAACAGGGTAAAGATCCACTGGAATGTGGAAGCTATAGGCCAATATCCCTGATAAATTCAGATGTCAAGATTCTTGCTAAAGTACTAGCGAATAGACTGGAAATAGCTGCTCACCTTTTGGTATCTAAACAACAAACAGGTTTTATGAAGAGAAGAAATGCAGCAGATAATACACGGAAACTTTTTCAGTGTTACAGGTGGCAAATAATCAGTCGATTCCTAGTGGTTTGGTATCTCTTGATGCTGAAAAAGCATTCGACCGAGTTGCTTGGACCCACATTTTACTTCCTTCAAGCTGTATCGATTCCCAAACTCCTTTATAAATTGGGTATGGACTTTATATCAAAATTCCTCTCTGCAGTAGTAACCAATGGGGTTATCTCTCCTCTTTGAAATAGAGGCACTAGACAAGGCTGTCCACTATCTCCTCTATTGTTTAATATCACAATTGACCCCTGATAAGAAGATTAATTCATGAGAAAATATCATAGGTATTAAAGTGGGTCAAAAGAAACAATTGGTTCATGTACATGGATGATATTCTACTGATGGTGTCTGGACCTTCTGTCTCTTTACCAACGATTTGAGGTAATTCATAATTTTGGAGAGTTCACTGGATATAAATTAAACAAAGAAAAAAACAAATTCTTATCTCTCAACAAATATTGTGTTGAAGAAGAGATAGATAAAGTAGGTATTTTGTGGGCTAAGGAATATTTAGAATATTTAGGGATTCATGTCTACAGAACAATTAACAAGACGGTCTCCAACAATCTATCAAAAATTAGACAGAAAGTCACAGAAGATCTAATTACATGGAACAAACTACCCTTGGGCCTATGGGGGAGATTAGAGTTGGTCAAAATGAACCTGTTACCCAGGTTACTATTCATATTCATGATGATTCCTGTAGCCTGACTAAGAAATGGATTCAGAGTATCTCTTCCAGGCAGCACACTTTATATGGAGCTTTAGAGACACAGAATGTCTTATACCAAACTATGTAGAGCTAAAAACAAAGGAGGTTTGAAAGCACCAGATATTTATCTTTATTTCTTAGCTGCCAGAACAGCACAGTTGGTGTTGTGGTTCAGACTTGGCACAGAACAGATATATATTCTGGACTGGGTATACATTGAACAGGAGATTATGAGTGTGCAAGGCACAGACATTAGATCTAGCTTCTTTTCTAAGCCAGTTGGTTCTTATAAGAATAAACTTTTAACAGACTCATTCAGGCAAATTAAACAACTTTCTAATCTGTTGGATTTGAACCTATCGCAAGCTAAAATTCAACTTATTTGGTATAATTCAAATTTTTTTAATTAATGGGAAAACTCTTAATAATAGAAAGTGGTAGTCGAAAGGTATTCACTCCATACAAGACGTTACAATAGGAATTATTTTCTTCCTTGACATCTCTGGTGAATAAATTTGAGATTTCTTGGTCAGAAGGAGACTACTATCTGTCTATACAGCAGGTAATTTAAAAGAAGATAGATTTGTCTATCCTCTTAATGAAAACTCTCTATCTATACTTGGATGTCTAAGGCTGTCACCATCTATATCCACTTTATATTCGCTTCTAGTAGATCTGGTCAGGGGTTAGCAATTGAATCAATTAGAGGGTGGTCACAGGCACTGGGGACACATACAGAAATTGGGACTGGGAAATATTTGGTCATTGCCTCTACAAGACATTCAACACAGTTGATCTTAGACTGATTCATTTTAAGACTCTACATAGTCTTTATTATACCCTGTACAGAGATATAAAATGGGTTTGTCCTCATCTCCGCTTTGTCATAAATGCAATCGGGTAGTGGTACTCTCTTGCACATGTTCTGGTTTTGCCTCAAGATCCAATCTTTATGGAAAGATGTGGGTAAATTATTTCAGGATGTTCCGTCATCTCACCTCATATCCAATTGAACACCTGCATTTTGGGGCATTTCGGAAAACTATTCGATGGAATAAGGAGCAGAAATATACTACTACTTATAGGGGTAACTGTTAGGCATCTCCTTTGATATACTGGATAGAAGATACCTCACCAACCATCTGTGAATGGAGGAACAGTATACTAGAATTTCTTAGACTGGAAAAATTAGCTTTATCCTTAAGAGATAATACATATATTCTTTCAAAATGGGACGTTATTTATAGAACACTATGTCTTGATACACATTCAAGGCCTACTAATTGAAACGGGGTTCAGTGACATCTAGGTTTCAGACCTCATTAGAACAGACTGAATCTATATACAGTATCTATTTTGGTAAAAAATGCCTTTGAATTACAGCAACACAGATTATATCTCTTCTCTTTCTTTCTATCTTTTCCTTCTTTTTTCTCTCTTTTTCCTCTCTTCAGCTCTTCTATTGAATATGATTTTTTCCTTATGGACATAGACTTGTTTACATACAATAGGTTATGGTTAATTCATGCTCATTTATTTATCATGAAGAGGATAGGGTATAGTTTTGAGTGTTATGAACTAAATTGTTACATGGACCTAATGTTATTCTTTGACTTAATTGGTTTATTTTATGTAAACTTCATATTTTAGAGAATTATTTTTTCAATACATGTGCTGTTTACCCAATTATTAATACTTAATGTGCATAAGAACATAATTGGTTGTACGATCAGTAATGAATTCATGTAATATTAGCAGAGATTAGATGAGATGATATATATTGTAGTTGACTAATGTATTGCATATCTGAACTGAGTAATGCATTTTCTGTAATTGTTTCTCTAATTTAAAAGAATAAAAATTCTAATGATAAAAAAGAAATGGCAAGATTTTTGTTTTCACTTCAGTGAGGGTCTGTCACTCTAGTGTAAAAAAACATGTACTAAAAAATAAAATATGGTCAACCACACACAACTCGGCATGTGTTTCCATCTCGGGGTTGAGATGACAGCATTTACCTCTCGAGCTTCGCTCTTGAGGTTCATATGCTGTCATCTCAACCCCTCGATGAAAACACAGCCTTGTTGTGTATGGTTGCCCATACATTATTTTCTATGTTATGCCATTGTTGTGACATTACTCTGTTGTTAACCCTTCGTGAGTATGTCATATCAATGGTATAACAAAATGGAATGTTCACAACAATCAATGTTCTGTAAAGTAATGCAGTTAAGTAATTCAATCCGTGATTACACAATCTTGGTATCCCATACACTATAAAATATAATGAATGGTCTTGGGTTAACAACCACACTGAAAACACTTCTTGAGGTTGCCGTGACATCTGAAAACTTCTCGAGCTGTGTTCTTGAGATTTATTGTGTTGTCATGGAGACCTCTCGAAGTGTTTACAGTGTGGTTATTAACCAAAGACCATACATTATCCTCTATATAGTATATGGGTAGAGCTTATTGTGTATGGAAAACAGCCCCTTCAAAAACGTTGTTGTGCATGTTTTGAAGATGTTGTTGTGGACATTTGATCATTACCTCAGGTGTATTTCCTCCTTACTCTCATTGCTTTCAGTTTCTTTGCACAACTCCTCTGACTCACACAAGGTTGTCCCTCCCTCGAGCTTATTCCAACCACTTTCACTTTCTTAGCAGCACTTCACTGACTCACATAAGGGTAATTAACTCATATAAAATAAGCATTTATCAATGCCAATTTGTCTTGCTGGCATTGGCATTGGTAGTGCAGAGTTAGAGAGATGCATAATAGGAATGGCAGTGAAGTATTGAACTGATGCCAACCCCACCCCCACCCGGCAGAGACTGACAGGCACAGGGGTGTGCCATTGGGTCGTCAGCCACAATGCTCATGCCGTTTCACCTCACACTACCCTACAGATACCAACAAGTATCATGGTGTGCCTTGGGGTCTTCGGGCCTTACACTCACCCCATTCCATAAGGAAACACACTGAGATGGGTGCAGTATAGGAAAATGGGGTGAACATTGGTGCTGAAGAGTCCAAGACACACCTTGATACCTATCACTGGCTGCAGGGTGGGGGTGGGGGTGGAGGTGGAATGGTGTGAGCATTACAGCCGACAATCCCAAGTCACACCTCTGACGCCTGTCAGTCTCTATAGAGTGGGGCGTCATGGTAGGAAACCCTAACACTCTGAATGTTCATTGGTATTTTCACTCCAAATTTACTTAATGGGCTTTTTGTGACCCCACCTCATGAACAGTGGCACTATTAGTTTGTTAGCCAAAAGGTGATTTTGCACAGTGACTGCTCCATTTGGTGCCATGGGTGCAAAAACACATTTTGGATAGGATGTTAAAAATTACAGCTGTACTGTTCATGAGAAGGTGTAAAAAATGCTGAAAATCTGGAGTAAAAATATGAAAAATTGGCAAAGTGATGAGCATGCATAGAAACTGCGCAACGAACTCCTGTAACGCAATTATTTTGGGGATTTTTTTAACCAAATTTTCAACATAGGCATTTTGGGACCTCTTCTCATGAACAGTGGCACTGTGATTTTGTTAATCTGTCCTGAAAGTTGATTTCCCACAGTGACCGTGCCATTGTGCGCCAGATGTGCAAAACCACATTTTTTTTTTATTTAGTTGTTTAACCAGGAGTAGCACACTAAGCTGAAAGCTTTTTTACAGGAGCGACCTGGGAGCACAGGGAAGTTAAGTTACTTGCTCAGGGTCACACAATATGCAAGTGGAAGCTGTGGGATTCAAACCCAGGTCTGGTCTGCTGGATGTCACCAGATTTGCTGCTCAGAGCCTTAAACCACTGCACTATACTGCCTCCTTGTGGCAAGATGTGAAAAATAACAGCTGTACTGTTCATAAGGAGGTATGTAAAAATGGCAATGTTGAAAATCTGGAGTAAAAATATTAAAAATTGTCGCAGTTACTTTTGTGTGTGTAAACTGCACAACGCACACTCGTAATACAGTCATTTTTATGTTGGCTTGCACTTGGACGCCAGCTAACATCTTGCGGTAGTAGCAGATTTGGAGGCACGGTCACTGTTGGGTGAATGCAGGGCATGCACAGTAGGTTCATTCCTCATTCCCCAATGAAGCAGCTGCAGGCACTGACACCAGGCATACGTCAAGTGGCCACCAGATCTAACAAAAGGTCCACTGCAATCATGCAGTGGCTGTCTTTATGCCCTCTGATGTGCCTGTCCTGGTGACAGCACCTGCAAGTGCACCGACCCACTTCCTTTGCCGATGGGGAGCACACTCCTCCAGCATAATAAACCCTCCCAAAATGTATGCAAGAGGGTGCCCGATCCCCTCGGCATCATATGCCCCCAACAGTCTTTCTTTGCTGATGAGAGGCCCAATCAATTAGCTTTAATCCCCCTTCCTTGTTTCTTTTGCCGACGGGGAGCCCACCTCCATCAGCATAATGTCCCCCACTTTTGTTGTGTGCCAAGGGGCCCAATCCTCTCTGCTCTTGTCCCCCCTTCAGTATGTGCCGACGGGGGGGTGCCCAATCCCCCATTGGCTACAGCATCCCCCCAAAAAAACACTTAGGTGGCATGCTGGGAGCCCACTCCAGTATGCAAAATCCCCTGAAAAACAAAAACTGTCCCGCGATGATCCCTTTTTTTTTTACCCTGTAAAAAGAAAACGGTCCCTAGCGGTCTCCCTGCCCCCTCCCACAACCCGCACCCACCCACTGTGCACCCTGCCTCCCACACCCTCCCTCACCCCATACTTACCTCTGGGGTCCAGTGAGACGATCTTCGTGGACCGGGAACACGCTTGCACTCTTCAAAGCCAACTGAAGCTGTATAATGGCATAAATAGGTTTTTTTTCCACTTTGGTGCATATCCGGCATTTTTGGGATTTTGACACCAAATTTTCAAATGGGGTTATTGGCACCCTCCTCACAAATTCTGTCACTATCATGGTGTTATTCAGTCCTGAAAGGTGATTTTGGGTCAGTGCGCCGGAATCACCTTTCGGACCGATTAATGAAGTGAAAGTGCCAATGTTCAGGAGGAGGGCTCTCAAAAGCCTATGTTGCAAATTTGGTGGAAAAATAAAAAAATGGCTGTTTTATGAGCGTGCTTTGCGCAGTTTCCATGCATGCTTGTAACTTTGTGAATTTGTGATATTTTACTCCAGATATTCAAAACTGACCTTTTTTCCACACCTCCTCATGAACAGTACAGCTGTCATTTTACATATCCTGGCTGAAATGTGTTTTCATATGTCCGGCGCAGAATAGCGCAGTCGCTGTGCGAAATCAGTTTTTGGGACAGTTTGAGGAAATGACAGTGACACTGTTCATGAACAGAGGTCCTAAAATGCCTATGTTGAAAATCTGGTGACAAAAGTCCATAAAATTTCTGTGTTACAAGCGTGCGTTGCGCAGTTTCCATGCACCTGTAACTCATAAATTTGCAATATTTTCATGCCAGATTTTCAACACTGGCATTTTTCATACTCCTTATGAATAGTATAGCTGTCATTTTGACATCCTACCCAAAATGTGTTTTCACACCTGTGTCGCACAATAGCGTGGTCGCTGTGGGAAATCAACTTTGGACAAATTAACAAAATTACAATGCCACTGTTCATGAGAGGAGGTCCCAAAATGCCTATTATGAAATGCGTTAAAAAATCCAAACAATAATTGGTTACGGACATGTGTTGCATACTTTCTATGCATGCTCATGACTTCACCAATTTTAATATTTTCACTCCAGATTTTCAATGTTGCAATTTTTACACCTCCTCATGAACAATACAGTTGTCATTTTTCACATACTGCCCAAAATGTGTTTTCGTCTCTGTGTCGCCAAATGGCATAGCACAACTACCTTTCAGCTAACAAACTGATAGTGCCACTCTTCATGAGGTGGGGTCACAAAAAAGCCTATGTTGAAAATTTGGAGTGAAAATACCAACACACGACTACGGTGTTAGGGTTTCCAACTGTAACTCCTCACCCTGTAGAGACAGACAGGCCTCGGGGTGTGACTTGGAATCATTGGCTGTAATGCTCACACCATTCCACCCCCCACCTCCCACCCCCACTCTGCAGCCACTGACAGGCACTGAGGTCTGCCTTGGAGTGTTAGGCCCTAAAGTTCACCCCATTCTCCTATACTGCACCCACCTCAGCTTATTTCCTTATGGAATGGTGTAAGTATAAGGCCCAATGACCCCAAAGCACACCAGGACACTTGTCAGTGTCTGCATGGTAGGGTGAGGTAGAATGGCATAAGCATTATAATCATGACCCAAAGGCAACCCAATGCCTGTCAGTTTCTGGAGGGTGAGGGTGGCATTGGCTTCAGTTCAATACTTCACTGCCATTCCTATTATGCATCTCTAACTCCGGCACTACCAATGCCAATGCCAGCGAGACAACATTCGGCATTGACAAATGCTTGTTTGGAATTCTTTCACCAAATTTGCATGATAGGCGTTTGGGACCCCACCTCTTGAACAGTAGCACTGTCATTTCATTATTCGGTCCCAAAAGGTGATTCCACACTTTGTCCGCAAAATGATCTTTCGGGACTGAATAACAAGATGACAGTGCATGTGTTCAGGAGGTGGGGTCCCATGGACCCCATGTTGAAAATTTGGAGCCAAAATAAAAAAAAATAAAAAATGGCTGAGATATCCACCTAAGACATGCTGACACAGGCATTGCACCCTTGATGTTGGCTTCCTTTGGGGAGCCTCCAAGGCACGTCGGGAAGCATGTCGTCTGTGCCACTGCATGATGAGCTTGTCTCTGATTGCAGCAGCACTTTCCTTACAAGTTGTGTCCACGTTACATAATGCTTGTGTCAGTGCTAACATGTTGGCTTATTGGGGAAGAGGATGCACCTACAGTACTAAAGCATGCCCTGCATTCACCAACACTGACACACCTCTGAAATGTGCTACTAGCACAAGATGTTACTAGTATGGGCGCGCCAGCCAACATAAAAAGAGCATGTCAGAAACCATATACTATAATAAATATGGGCAATCATGCAAAACTAACTTTGTCTTTCAATCTTAGGGTTGAGATAACAACACAGACCTCTTGAGCTTTGCTGTCAAGGTCCATATGTTTTTACTGCAAGCCCTTGATGGAAATACATGCTCGTTGTGTATGGTTACTCATGCATTATTACTTATATAATATCTTGTGTGTATAGACTGAGTTTCAGACAGAACGCAGTAGCAGAATACACATGAACTCCAGGCATTCTGGTACACGCAGAGAGTATAATTTGTGGGACTGCACTGGGCAACCTCAGTACAGGTGAGCCATACCTCCGAGGGTGCACAGAAATGTAGCATGCAGGTAAAGGCCAGAGAGGAAAGCTTGTTAAGCCATTCCCATAGTATAAGTCCCAGCCCAATGTTTATATTAATACTTAGTCTCATATTTGTTATTAGCCTGCACTTATAGCTCTATTGTATACCTACATGTTTTTTTTTCTTTTTTGATCACTGTTAGTGTAATTCTGATGTGGAACCTATGTAACAAGCTTGTTCTCAAAGCTGTCAATCTGAGATCACAATAAATAAAAATAAATAAATCTAAGTCACAGCTGAACTGGGTGCAAAACACTTCATGGCGAGCATGACTGTCTCAGGCAGTTATTCAACAAAATAAATCTTTAGTAAAAATGCAGTGAGGAAATATTGGGTGTACCTGAAACAATGATAGAACTTCACTGCCAGATATTACCCAGCCTAAAGCTCTTGGTAATATTTTTTAAGTGTAATGACTAAAATATGCCATTACATGTTTCTACATAGACAGATAGGGTGGGATTTCAAAAGTCAATAAATGGGTAAAGCTACTAGTTATGTCAATCTGTAGTTTCTAAAGTTATAAAATGGATGCAGTTCCAAGTTATGTGAGGTGGGATGTTCAAAATGTCATAACATGGGTCTTTTTCCAAAAAGTCAGCTTACCTGCAGAATTTCTAGCTGTCATATGATCCTTTACATCTAGTTTTTGGATAAAAACAATTACAGACATATAGTATATGTCAATGATAAACCAGGCTACAAATTGTACGCAGGTGTTTTTATGTCTATACTTTGTCAACTAAACATAACTAAGTCATAGTTTTGATAACGGGACACACCAATGTCCTAGCTTTGGAAATTGGACATGGGGCAGTTTTTGCTTATCTGCAACTAAACTGTACGATATAAAATTGCATCTAGACTTAGGCATTGAAAATACCCCCATAGGTGTTTATGGAGAGAAAAATACTCTTGGTCCTTTCAGTCTGGCTGGTTCCTATCTTTATGTTTGTTTGCACGCATGTGCAAGAAACATAGTGCCACCATACGAGTTTTTGTAGGTGTGCCTCCCCCACTTCTAATGCCCTGCTTCCTTTTGCAGGCATGCCTGCACTGCACCAATGAATGTCTGAGCTGTCTATGACAGCCGTTCAGATGCAGTGGCGTACAGTTGAAAGGAAAACACTGCAGACAATTTGCATACTGCCATCAGCAGTATGCAAATTGCCTACATCAGCACTGCATCTGAACTGTCTGTCATAGACAGTTCTCCTCCCCAACGAACACATAGGTGCACGCTGGGAGCCCACACCAGCGAGCTCATGCACTCACCCATACAGTGAATGGCTGATGGGGGTGCCCAATCCCCCGTCGGCTCTGCGCCCCCCAATACACTCCCAGGTGCCGTGCTTGGAGCCTACCCGGCGCTTGAACCTTCGAATTGTAGGACTCCCTGAGGGAACTGAGAGGAAAAATCCAGTAACCAGGCTTCATCAGTGGATTATCAAAAATCTTGGTCTATCCCTAGAGGCTGCAAACTAGAGACAGAGCGAGTGCACAGAGTGGGCCCTCTACCCAAACCTACGGCCTGTCCAAGACACTGCTTAATATTCACTGACAAAGAAAGGATCCTAACAGCTGCAAAAAACAAGGGTCAATCCAGTGTGGTAATGCAAGAGTAGAGATTTACCAGGATTACAGTTGGGACAGGGGAAGCACCAGAAATTTAACACGGTGAAATCAAGACTCTACTCGTTGGGCTGGTCATTCTTTGTCTTCTACCCTGCCAAACTTTGGATCGATCGGCCCGGTGCTCCCCCATTGTTCTTCACTGACTACTTGGGGGATGAAAAGTAGGTTGCAGAAGCAAGCCAGCAGGTGGAGAGAAGATTCCCGAACTGCTGAGGTCCCTAGGTAATCGTAATCACCTCTGGGCTTAGTCTTGGCTTTGGAAGCTGTTCCCCACTGAGCATGGTTTCTGGTGAATCGTGCATATCGTTTTCACAACCTCCATCTCTACCTAGTTTATGTTGGACTTGGCTGGGAAAGTCTTTATTATTTTTTAAACTGGCGACTCATAGTGGATGCGGCCTTATCTCTACCTTGTGCTACACTTTCAAACTGCACACACCACATGGCATTTGCAGAACCTACAAGTCCCATTTGGATCAGGCATACAGTCACATCGACCTGGTCTTCGTGGTGAGGGCTACAATGTATGGGTTGGCTGTGAGGAGATGCATCTTTGGGAAGTCAGTAAACTTTTCTGACTACAGACTTTCCTACACAACTGACCCCATGATCTGAAAGACACCATGCTCCTCACAGTCCAAATTCAAAATGAACTAAACCAAAACAAGTTTTCTGACCCTCATCGTGGATTAGCCTGACCACATCTGGGGATGCGGGTTCCAGCAGGTGATCCTAGCTTCAGAAGACCAAGTAATACAGGACTGACATCTCAAGGAAGTAGGGCTGGCTGTGCCATCCAAAAGTACTGTGCATTATAGGCAACTTACCGAAGGGGGGACTCTATAGTTTTAAGTGGTCGATCTTGTTCGTTCTGGGGGTAGAGCTATGTTTATATGGTTTCTGTGTGATATGGGCAACTTACCGAGGGGGACTCTATAGTTTTAAGTTGTTGATGTTGTTCATTTGGGGGGGGGGGGTGTATTGCTATGTTTATATGGTTTCTCTAATGTGGTTAAAATTGGGCTTAAGGAAATGTTTAGCTCCACATAAATAGGCATATGAGGTTAGCCTTATGCAGGGGAAGGGGAGTAAATGTCCTACTGTACAGTAGAGTGCTGGGGTGCATTCAGTTTTATAACCCAGACCAATA
The DNA here is from genome assembly GCA_016271365.2 of Neoceratodus forsteri. Taxonomy (NCBI): domain Eukaryota; kingdom Metazoa; phylum Chordata; order Ceratodontiformes; family Ceratodontidae; genus Neoceratodus; species Neoceratodus forsteri. The sequence continues at coordinate 1,104,492,373 of CM057451.1, forward strand.
GATGCTTGCTTACAAAATGATTACCAGGTTTTCTGTGAAATAATAAGATAACTCAGCACTGTTGCCAAGTGATATGGAGTTATGCGGGGAAAAGCAAATTTAGAGCTAATGTAACCTGGGGTTTGAAGATGGTTAACGGCTACCGGGATGGGGCCATCAGAACAGAGATAATTTGTCCTGCTTGGCTTGTCTGGTTGAGAACTGGATTCTTGGTGCTCTGCTTTACTTTATAGGGGGGCAGCAGCCTTGGTACCCACCATCCGGGAGAGAAATACACAGAACCGAGCTCTCTGTCATCAATTCATCCCCAAAAAAGGTGTTACAGGTAAGAGAATGTGGCTGTCAATAATATTTGTTGCGGTCAAGGTGCCTGGAATATGCAGCACAGAAGGATTCCTGCGCTGGAACTGGGTTGTACATACCAGTTTAATAGATGCTCATGTACACTTACTACTTGCCACCTACGTGAGAAGGGACACTGACAGGGCATTTGGGAGCCCAGTCAAGGGGAAGGGGAGGAAGGGGAAGATGATGGATAGTTTCAGTGCCAAATTGGCAAAGTTGGTGGAGTTTGTTTACTGGGTGAATCATTGAGGGAGGGAGGGGGTGGGAGGGGAAGTAGATGGGGAAGAAGATAAAATAAGCGGTTTTGGTACTACCAGTGAAATAAACATGCTTCTCTATGTTCCGAGTGCAACTTATGCTAAGACACCAGTTGAAGTGCTAATCAGCCTCTCTGATTATGGGTAGCTTAATAAAGGTGGTGACATGGAATGTTAATGGCTTAAAGTCTGTGGTAAAAAGGAAAAAGGTTAGAAATGAGATGAAGCGGGGTCGGGCCCAGGTGGTGCTCATGCAGGAAACTCACATGTCAGCACAAGAGGCCCTGAAAACAGAGAGGAGCATGGGGGGACTGTGTCTATTGGCATGCTTCTCTGCGAAAGCCAGGGGTGTGTCAGTGTGTGTGCCTAGAGGCCTGAGAGTAAAAGTGCATAGGGTGGTCAGAGACATGGGGGTTGGGGGGTAGGTATGTCCTGGCCAGTCTCACACTGGAGGGGGGTAATCCCATATCGGTGGGATCAGTGTATGCCCCAAATATAGAGGACCCAGGTTTTTTCAAAGATTGGCCTTGGACATGTCTGCCCTCCCAGGGCCTTGGATACTGGGCGGGGATTTCAATTGTGTTAAGGATACAATAATGGACAGGTCAAACCCTGCACAAGTACAGATGACAAGGAATGCTACAGCCTTGGGGGAGGTTAAGGGTGTGTATTCCCTGGTAGACATATGGCAACACCCAAACCCGAATAATAGGGGCTACAGTTTCCACTCACATGCCCATGGCTCTTATGCCAGACTTGATTGGGTCTTGGTTAGTGCCCCCCTCCTGAACTCTGTGGGACTGGCCAGTTACTCTCCAATATAGATTTCTGATCATGCACATCTTATAGTACCTGTGGAGATGGGTGGGGGTTACAGGCCTCAGCAGAGAACATGGCATCTGGACCCATTCTTGCTTAAAGAGGATACTTTCCATGAATTCAAGATCAAAACATTTGAGGAGTTTTGGAGATATAACAAAAAAGGGGATACCTCACACATACCCGGATGGGAAGCTATGAAGGCCTATGTGAGGGGGCAGGTCATTTCATATTCAGCACATAAAAGACGAACCCTATAGCATATGTGGAACAGCTTAGACTGCAAATCAAGGTGTATGAGGAGGCTTATATGAGGAATCCAATCCAGCCCCTGTATAAAACAGTGCAAAAACTAAAATTGAAGTTTAACCTTATGAATACGGCCAGAATTGAAAGGGCCATCCTCCTGTCAGGTGTGAGGCACTACTTTGATGGGGATAGGGGAGGGAAGTTTCTTGCATGGCAACTAAAGAAGAAGGAATGAGACAGGACACGGAAGGGGTTATGACAACCTCCACCTCTGAGATAGGGGAGGAGTTTGGAAAACTTTACCAAAAGCTCTACACTTCTGAAAAGATCATGACTCCGCAGCTTTTGTAAGCATTCTTTGAAAAGGCCCAAAGCTTGGCTCTGCCCCTGAGAAGGCAGAGGAACTGGACTGTCTCTTGGAAAAGTTTGAATTGGTAGTGGCCATCAAATCCCTTAGTGGAGGGAAGGCCCTTGGCCAAGATGGGATACCTATTGACTTTTTTAAATCCCTCCAGTCCCAACTATTAGACCCTCTCCTTGACACACTGCAGGAGGGGCTGTAAATAGGCATTATGCCCCAGTCTATGAGAACTGCCAAAATCTCCATTCTCTCCAAGCCAGAGAAGGACCGCTCTCAATGTGCCTCCTACTGCCCCATATCATTACTAACTGCAGATTATAAAATTCTGGCAAGGGTGATGGCTGCACGCTTAGAACCCATACTTCCAACACTGATCCACTTGGATCAATCAGGGTTTGCCCAGGGCCAGCAGGGGAAGGACAACATCAGAAGGACCCTAAATGTTCTACATACTTGGGGTAGAACAGCTACTAAGCATGGAGCTGCAATCTTGGCATTGGATGCTGAGAAGACCTTCGACAGAGTCAAATGTACGTACATGTTTGAGGCCTTAAAACACCAGGGATTGGGACCAGAGATTTTAAAATGGATCAAAACATTATACACCTCTCCCTCTGCCCAGGTCTTGGTGAATGGTTCTCTGACATCTTCATTCATACTTAAAAGGGGCACCAGACAGGGCTGCCCCTGTTCCTACTCTTGTATGGTAAGGCTCTGGAGCTACTGGCAGCAGCTATCCGAGCTCATACAGGGATTCAGGGATTTCAGTGGGGGGGGGGACATAAAGTAGCACTATATGCTGACAACTTGTTGTTATACTGTAGCTGCAAAACCCAAGTAGTGACCTGCCCACATTGCATGGCCTTCTGCGAGAGTATGGCTTCCTCTCAGGACATAAAATAAACTGGATGAAGAGTGAACTTCTTCCCATAGAACAGTTGGATAGGCCTCAGTTGGTGTGTGTGTGTTGGTGTGTGTGTGTTGGGAGACCTGCTGATGGTCACCAAATTGAAGTACTTGGGGATCATTTTAGCAGCAAAACTAGGATTGTTATATGCCTTAAACTATGGCCCATTAACTAAGAAGTTGGGTGGGGACTGCACAAATTGGCAGAACTTACCCCGACCCTTATTGGAAGGATTAATATGGTGAAGATGATGATACTCCCTAGATGTTTGTACCTTTACCAATCGTTACCACTGAATTGTTGAGTATCTAGAGGTCAGAGGGGCTCAGGACCCAAGGCAGCATGGATTCACAGCGGGAAGGTCATTCCAGACAAATCTGATAGATTTCTTTGACTGGGTGACCAAAGTAGTAGATCAGGGAGGGGCTGTGGACATGGCCTACCTAGACTTTAGCAAGGCATTTGACACAGTCCCACACAAACGATTAATATACAAGTTAGCCAGCCTGGGAGTGGGTCCCAAGATGACAGCCTGGCTAAAGAATTGGCTGGAAAATAGGACTCAGAGACTAATAGTAAATGGAGTCCACTCTGAAGAAAGGGGGGTTACTAGTGGGCACCGTAGGGTTCAGTATTAGACTGGTCCTCTTCAATGTCTTTATAAGTTACATTGCAGAGGGACTGGAAGGAAGTATGTCTCTTTGCAGATGACACAAAGATCTGCAACAGAGTTGATGCACAAGGTGGGTGGAAAGGATGAGAAGGGACTTGGCAAGGTTAGAGGAATAGTCAAATGTATGGCAGCTTAGATTCAATGCTAAGAAGTGCAGGTAATGCACCTGGGAAACAAAAACCCAGGGAAGAGTACAATAGGGGTGAGATACTAACAACAACAAAATGGAAAGGGACCTGGGGGTAGTCATAGCAGGTGACCTAAAGGTGGGCAAGCAATGTGAGAGGGCTGCAAGGAGGGCTGGGGGGATACTGGGATGCATAGGGAGAGGCATCACCAGTAGAAAACAGGAAGTTATTATCCCTCTGTACAGACAATTGGTGAGACCCCATCTGGAGTACTGCATGCAGTTCTGGAGACCCAATCTCCGCAAAGACATAGACAGGATGGAGGTTGTCCAGAGGAGGGCAACTAAAATGATGCAGGGTCTGCACTGGAAGACATATGAAGAGAGACTTAAGGAGCTGAATATGTATAGCCTCGAGGAAAGGAGGGAGAGGGGGAACATGATAGAAACTTTCAAGTACCTCAAGGGAATCAACAAAGTCCAAGAGGGTAGCATCTTTCAAAAAAAAGAGGTGTGCAAGAACAAATGGGCACAATTTGAAGATAGAAGGGGACGGCTCAGAGGTAATTTAAGGAAGTATTTTTTTCACAGAGAGGGTTGTGGATGCATGGAACGGCCTTCCGGAGGAGGCTGTGGAGTCAAAAACAGTGGTGGAATTCAAACATGCATGGGACAGTCATAAGGCAATTCTGGGGGGTGGGGTAGGAAGAAGTAGGCTGCTGGTTAACTAGGATCTGCAGCTTATCCAGTAGGTAGGGAAATGGGCAGACTGGGTGGGCCAAGCGGTCCTTATCTGCCGTCAAATTCTATGTTTCTATGTTTCTACCCCTGTTGCACTTCAAACAAGTAAATACTTTAGTGCATAATTTTGTTTGGAGTGGAAAAGTGGCTCGGATCAAAAGATCTATGCTCCAACAACCTCCAAGTAAGTGGGGGATGGGATTCCCTAACTTTCATCTTTACTATCTAGCAGCGCAGATAGCTTTTCACCCTTGTGGGGTGGATCCCGTAGATGTGGCCTGGGTTGCCGTGGAGGAGGAACAGTTGGGGGGGATCCTTAGCTCACTGGAGAAACCCCCTGTAGTCAATCCCTGTGCACTTACAATGATCAGGGCCTGGCACCCTGCACATGGTACGATGGGCATAGAAGGGGTGAAAGCCCACTCACCACACTCGGACCTGATCACAGTTATGAAAGCCACTGTATTTCTTCATCAGAGTCTGAGACAATGGAAATTGAAAGGACTGGAATATGTCCCTGAGGGGAGCAGGTTCTTAGAATTTTCAGAGGTAAGGGCTAAGTGGCCAATAGACCTGGTGACTATTTCATATACCAGGTGATCTGATGGGGATTTGGAGAGTTGCTTAATTGGGCCACAGGGTGGGCTACCCCAACTCCACTAGAGGAGGGATTATATAATCCACATCCAGGGGTTGCTGGCCCAGTGGTACTGAAGGCTGAGGCGATGGATGCCACACCTCGCGTCACGCGGATGACCCGAGTTCGGGAGCGAGCTCAGGAGTTGGGGTTGGCAGGGGAAGGGGATGGATCGTGCGCCTGCAGGGCTGCTCTCCTCTCCTCTCCTGATGGGAGGGCATGGGTTATCCAGCACTCTGGCGACCCCCGGTGGAGACTGGAGGGCACTACGAACTGCCGGAATGCACGCAGGATCGTGGCTGACGAGGCAGGGGCTGCCGCAGCCTATAGCATCAGATGTGCACCACAGGAGGGGGTCCCAGGCTTACACCACAAAGAAATACCACTCTAGCCCTGGATAGGCGACGGCTCCTGCCAGTGCCACTTCCACACTCCCAATGTTGGTTCCCCGCCACTGCCCCCGCGGTCTCTCTGGGTTGACCTGCCTGACCTGGGGAACCGCAACAAACTTAAAGATGGTCAGGGAACACAGCGAGAGGTAGAGCAAGCTGGTGAGTGCAGGGGGCCAGAGAGAGTTCCAGGCTGAGGGTTACAAACATAATGGAAAAAAAAAATAATCCACATCCAGGGGCAAAGATACTATCCATATACTGCCGCTTCTTGTTGGGAGTCAACCTGGGGGCCTCCCAGCCTATCAGGCAGAAATGGGAAGCTGATCTTGGTGTGACCTTAGATGACCACACCTGGAATATGGCAATAAAACACCTTAACACATGCTCTAGGAGCAATAGGCTTAGGCAAATTCAGCTTAATTTCCAATGTAGAACATACCTGACTCCTGTCAGGCTACATGCAATGAGCTCAGAAAATCCACACATGTGTCCTAAATGTCAGGGCGACCAGGCAGATTTCTTGCATATGGCATTAAAGTACCCCAGAGAGTGGCCCTATTTTGGCATGAGGTACACAGAGTAATGGAGAAAGCCTTGGATAAGATTCTGTCCTGTACACCTCTAGAGCTGTTGCTAGGTGCTGAACCACTGAACGGGCACAGAGTAAGTTCTCATCCTTTGTGGGGAATTGCATTGGTCAACGGCAAAAAAACAATTGCTCAGACATGGCTGCCCGATACCCCCCCCCCCCCATGATTCAACACTGGGTCAATAATCTAAAACAGTGCCTTACATCAGAAAAGATTCAACATAAATCCAATGGGACAGGTGAGAACTTCGAGAACATTGGCAGCCCCTGGAGAAGGCTACAGGAGAGGGGACTCCTCCCTGGGTAGTTTGATGTCCTATTGTAGAGGGGCCACTGGCTCCAACCTGATCTAACATCTTATGCTTTGTTATACTTGCAATCCACAGGTAAGTGCATACCGGAAACATTCTGCTTGTATGTTACCCATGATATGTTGGAACATGGGAAGCTCCCTCTGTACCCTTACTGCAAATAAAAATTGTCTATGTATTAGGCACTGTTGTAATGTAATATTTTTTTTTTTATAAAAAGATTTTACAAAAAAAAAAAGAAAAATGTAAAGTATTCCCTTATAAAACTCAGATCAGGCTAAAACAGCTACTATTTGCTGGCCTAAGGGGCTACCGGGTGCGACTCCAAGATCTGCTAGTAGGTCTCATTTTTATGTTTGCTTGCACACATGTGCAAGAAACATAGTGCCACCATACGAGTTTTCGTAGGTGTGCCTCCCCCACTTCCAGTGCCCTGCTACCTTTTGCAGGTGCGGCTGCACCGCGCCAATGAATGTCCAAGTTGTCTATGACAGCTGTTCAGATGCAGTGGCATACAGTTGAAAGAAAAACACCGCAGGCAATTTGCATACTGCCGTGAGTAGTATACAAATTGCCTACGTCAGCACTGCATCTGAACTGTCTGCCATAGACAGTCCCCCACCGCATGAACACATAGGTGCACGCTGGGAGCCCACCCTAGCATACACATGTGCTCCTCCCAGACAAAGGTATATTGGCTGGACGGGGGTGCCCAATCCCTGTTGGCTCACGCCCCCAGCATACTCTCTGGTGCCACGCTGGGAGCCCACCGCGTGGCAAACATCCGTCTGCTGCCCCCCCAAACACACTTTCTGGTGCCATGCTGGGAGACCACCAAATGGCGCAGCGGGTGTGTGAAATCATTGTTAGGGACAGATTAAGAAAATCACAGTGACACTTCTTGAGCAGAGGTCTTAAAATGACTATGTTGAAAATTTGGTGACAAAAGTCCATAAAATGACTGTAAGTTCAGAAATTTGTAATATTTTCAGTCCAGATTGTCAACACTGGCGTTTTTCAACACCTCCTTATGAACAGTACAGCTGTCATTTTTCACACCCTTGCCAAAATGTGTTTTCTCACTTCCGGCGCAGAAATGCGTGGTCACTGTGGGAAATCAGTGTTCAGGACAGATTAAGAAAATCACAGTGACACTGTTCATGAGCAGAGGTCCCAAAATGCCTGTGCTGACAATCTGCTGTAAAAAATCCCCAAACTAATTGCATTATGGGTATGTGTTGCGCAGTTTCTATGCACGCTAGTGACTTCACCAGTTTTTTTATATTTTCACTCCAGATTTTCAACATTGCCATTTTTTTACACCTCCTCATGAACAGCACAGCTGTCGTTTTTCACATCCTGTTTGAAATATGTTTTAGCACCAGTGGTGCCAAATGGCGTAGTCACTGTGCAAAATCATCTTTCTGCTAATAAACTGATATTGCCAATGTTCATGAGGTGGGGGTCACAAAAAACCCATGTTTAAAATTTGGAGTGAAAATACTAACGAATGCCTGGGAAGTTAGGGTTTCTGACCATAATGCCCCACCCTGTAGAGACTGACAGGCATGAGGGGTGTGACTTGGGATTGTCGCCTGTAATACTCCTGCCATTCCACCCCCATCCACACCCTGCAGCTAGTGACAGGCATTGAGGTGTGCCTTGGACTATTTGGCCCCAAAGTTCACCCCATTCTCCTATACTGCACCCATCTCACTGTATTTCTTTTGGATTGGGGTGAACATAAGGCCCAAAGACTCCAAGGCACACTGTGACACTTGTCGGTGTCTGCAGGGTAGGGTGTGTTGAAATGGCATGGCCGTTATACCTGATGACCCAAAGGCACACCCCAGTGCCTGTCAGTCTCTGCAGATAGTGGTGGGGTTGGCTTCAGTTCAATACTTCACTGCCATTCCTATAATGCATCTCTCTAACTCCTACACTACCAATGCCAATGCCGGCAAGCAAACATTTGGCATTGACAAATGCTTGTTTAATACATTATTGTTGATTAACACGTATTCTAACATACAAATACAAATGTAAAACATCTTGTGCACAGAACAAGAGTTGAGCCAAACCCCGGACCAACCACCACCCCTCCCATACCACCACGGGGTGTAAAAATAGTGCACCTTAATATATGTAGCTTACTGCATAAACTAGCTGTGCTGTAGCCAACTGTCTTATCCATAAGGCCCGACATCCTGATTATTATTGAAACCTGGCTAAAGCCACACAAAAAGGACAAAGAAATCACTATGCCTGGATACACTGTTATCCGCTGCGACCTCCCAGGCAATAAAAGAGAAGGAGGCATAGCTATGTATATCTCATCCTCCCTCTAGTTTACCCCTGTCAATTTGCCCTTGCCCACGCAGTCCATTGACGCCTTGCTGATCAAACTCTCCCTCCCCCACACTATCCCAGTATTTATAGCTGTCTCTTACTGCTCCCCTGAATCCCCTATGCCCTCCATCCTGGCCCATCTGGGCACTTTGAAATCTAGTGCTTTGGGGGTGTGCTCCATATCCTGGGAGATTCCAACTTAAATTGGCTCTCCAGTGCCACATCCAAGTTTCACAACCAGGTGGCCACTCTAAACTTAACACAACTGATTTCTGAACCCACATGTCTGAACCCCATATCGCAGGACCACTTTTTGTGGACTGGTCCCTTACCTCTCACCATATGGGATAATTGCCTCGGGTCTCTTACCAGACTCCCTAAGCAACCACCATATGAAATACTCCATATGGAAAATATTCAGGCCTAAGGCTACCCCCTCCCAGAACCATTCTTACACAGTCATACAACTTCCTGGATCTTGCCTCACTTCTTTGTGACCTGGCAACCACAGACTGGTCCTGCATCCCCAGGTTGACCTCTGTTGACTCCGCTCTGGAGTACTTCAAGGTCAGGTTCCTCACTGTCTGGGACTACCATGCCCCACTCAGACGGACTCGAGTGAGGGGCGCTCAGCTGCCTTGGATCACTGCAGACATTATGTCCCACATCAGAGCCAGAGACCAGGCAGGGAAGTCGCTCAAAGCCTCCGGCTCTCCCACTGACCACTCAAAATATCGCTCATTACTCAATGCCCTTAACTAGGCTAATCTGTCGAGCTAAAGCTAGCTATTTCAAAGACTCCTTTCATTCCAACTTAAATCACCCAGCCAAATTCTGGAAGGTGGTCAAATCTCTCTTCTCCCCACCCTCCCAACCTCCCACCCCTGTGCTAAATGTAGGCGGTACCACAGTAACTGACCCTCTTGCAGTTGCCTTGGAATTTAACTCCTTCTTTACAAGCTGCCATGGCACTGCTATCCGCTTCTCCCTCTTACCAGCAAAATAACACCCACCCTGATCCTTCTACTCGCCCCTACTGCTCCATCCTTCTCCTTCCGTCCGTCACCCCGTTGAGTTTACAATGCCTTGATTTCCCTAAATCTGACCAAGGGCAGATGCCCCTCTGGGCTGGACTCCAAGATGCTCTACCTGGCTGCTGCAGCCATTGCCACCACCCTGGCTGCTCTTTTCAACCTCTCTTTCACCCTAGCGTCAATCCCTTCCAGAATGGAGGCTGCCAACTGTTATCCCGCTTCCAAAGGGCGGTGACCCCTCCACCTCCGGTAACTACCGCCTAATTTCCCTCCTCCCCATACTAGCTAAACTCCAGGAGCACCTTGTCATCTCCCAGCTCTCTCCCTTTCTCAATTCCTCCTTCTTCTTCTCACTTTACCAGTCTGGTTATAGGAAGGCCCACTCCACCGCCACTTCTCTTCTATGATTCACAGATTCTATTCTTGATGGTATGGACAAAGGTCACATCACCTCAGAAATTTTTGTCGACTTGGCAAAGCATTCAGCACCATCTCCCATACTCTCCTCCTAGACAAGCTGTCCCTTGCAGGGCTCTCTATCATGGCCACCAGTTGGTTCCACTCCTACCTGGTAGGCAGGTCACAATCAGTTAGAATCGGAGTCTCCACCTCCACCTTTCTTCCAGTCACCACAGGAGTCCCCCAAGGATCAGTCCTCAGCCCACTCCTATTCTCCATTTTCCTTATTGACCTGCCCACAGCCTGTCCACACACATTCATACTCTTGTATGCAGACAACATGGCACTGTATACGTCAGGCCCCTCAACTGCTGAAGTGGCGACCAGGTTGCAGCAGGACTTCAATGATGTTCAGCTCTGGTTTCATGCTAACCACCTTTTTCTTAATGCCAAGAAGTCAGTCTCAATGACCTTCGGCATGAGGCAGAGACTCTCTTGGCTCCCCACCACCCCCTCCTTCCACACCCTGGACAGGACCACTCTGGAGACTTGCACCTCCTTTAGATACCGCGAGGTCTGGCTCAACCAGCACTTCGACTTCTCTGTACATGTTGATGCCATTCACAAAAAGCTCCACCCCAATTTGGGTGTTCTATATCGCAATTATGTTTGTCAGCCCGCCACGCACTTGTACAGAAAATGATTCTTCCTATATTTGACTATGAGAACGTAGTCTACAATGCCACTCCAAAGTCCACCCTGGCCAGACTGGACCCTCTTTTCCACTCATTCTGCTGCTTCACCCTCGATTGCATGCCTTCCACTCACCACTGCATTCTCTAATGGATTCTCAACCTCCCCTTGCTCCAGTATCATAGACAGTCCCACTGAGCTAGACTCATGGCCAAGTTCTGGTCCCAGTCCTTGCCAACGTATCTCACCTCTGCCCTAACAGCTCATGCCCCTCTGAGGTATTCACTCAGGAATTTTGACACCCATCTCCTGGATGTGCCGCACAGGTCCTCATCGGCTGGCCAGGCAGCCTTCAGACATCGCTTGCCCAAATTATGGAACTCCCTCCCCACGGACATCCAGCACACCCCCCCCCCAACTCAGCTCCTCAACTCCCTCATCAATGTGCATTTCTCCTCCACCTGTGCCTGTGGCTAAGATGAGTCTGTTCACGCACTATGGCTTAGTTTGCTATTTTGACCTGACTATTGACCTTGGTTGACTGATGCTTCGATTCTCCTTGTTTACCTCACTACTGTAATACATGTGTTATATGTACTTATTGTTTTTGCCATCTTTTACCGCCGACCGCTGTTATAGTCATTGCAAGCACTAATTGTATTCTATAAAATTGTCAGTCATTGTTAGCACTAATTGTACTCTGTATATATATCATGTATATTCTCCTCTGTCCCCCTCCCCCCATGACACACCTGGAATAGAGCAGTACTCTGCTCAGCATGCCTTCCAGGTAAAATTTTTAAATAAATAAAAACAGTTGCATTAACCGTTGTACACACCACGTTTGACTATGTCTGACAGACATTATAAAACTAGAAATAGCTCTAGACATAATCCATCCAGGGAGCAAGAGATCAAACAGCACAAAACCATACATAATTCCAAAGGTTATTATCTGAAAATTGGCCCCATTTCCCTTTGTCAGCAAAACCAGTAGCATAGAACTGAACCATTCTTTTCTTGTTATCAAAAACTTCTTGGAACAATATCTGGGTCAATGGCTTTCATATAATATGACCAATGGGACCAGCATAACATAGAAACATAAAAGCTGACGGCAGATAAAGACCGCACGGCTCATCCAGTCTGTCCATTTTTTTTTTCTACCTTATAAATGTGCCATCGGCCTTTGCTCTGTCAATGGCCTATCTATTACTCATCTGTACTGCTCCCTTATGCCTATCCCATGCCTGTTTGAAGCCCTGCACTATATTCATATCCACCACTTCCTGAGGTAGGCCATTCCATGCATTCACCGCCCTTTCTGTGAAAATAACTTCCTCACATTACCCCTTAATCGGCCTCACTCTAATCTCATGCTGTGCCCTCTTGTCCTGCTATTTTTCTTATATTGAAACATGTTAGACTCTTTCACCTTGTTAATGCCCTTAAGGCGTTTGAATGTTTTGATCATATCACCTTTCTGCCTCCTTTGCTCTAGGGTATACATATTGAGCTCCATTAATCTGTCCTCATATCTTTTCTGATGCAGTCCCTGCACCATTTTGGGTGCCCTTCTCTGGACTGCCTCCATTTTGTTAATGTTCCTGTTAAGGTGCGGCCTCCAGTACTGCATGCAGTATTCCAGATGGGGCCTAACCAGTGTCTTGTAAGGAGGGATTATTACCTCCCTCTTCTGATGTGTGATACCCCTACTAATACACTCCAACATCCCCCTAGCCTTACCTACTGCTTTAGTGGTCTGCTTGGATGATTTCAGGTCATTGGTGATGATGATGCCCAAGTCTCTTTCTTCCCTTGTGACTACCAGCAACTCCCCTCTCAGCCTATAGGTGGCTTCAGGGTTTCTCTTCCCTATGTGCATGATCTTGCACTTTTTTGCATTAAACTCCAGTTGCCACTCTTCCGACCATTTTGCCAGTTTATCCAGATCTCTTCTCATTCTGCCCACCCCATCTGGATCATCTACTCAGTTGCAGATCTTAGTGTCATGTGCAAACAGACAAACCTTACCCTCCAATTCATCTGCAATGTCACTGATGAAGATATTGAAGAGTACTGACCCCAGGACTGATCCCTAAGGTACCCCACTTGTGACTTGCATCTCTTCTGACTGTATACCATTTAGCACCACTCTGTTTTCTTCCCATCAACCACTTTGCCACCCAATTGACCAACTTCTGACCCACCCTGAGCCTACCCAGCTTATTAATCAATCTTCTATGTGGAACAGTATCGAAAGCTTTGCTGAAGTCAAGGTAGACGACATCAACTGCCCCCCTCTTGGTTCACCCCTCTGGTTACCCAGTCAAAGAAATCTATGAGATTAGTTTGACAGGACCTTCTTTTTGTAAACCCATGCTGTCTTGGATCCTGTGCTCCTATGGATTCCAGGTGTTGAACTATCCTTTCCTTAAGGAGTGCCTCCATAATCTTGCCCACTACTGAGGTAAGACTGACTGGTCTGTAGTTCCCCACCTCCTTCCTGCTACCACTCTTGTGGAGTGGGATCACATGAGCCCTTCTCCAGTCTTCTGGGCCCTATCCTGTGCTCAGAGACTCAATAAACAGTTCTGATAATGGCTCTGCTAGTTCCATCCTTAGCTCCTTTAGTACCCTGGGATGTATGCCATCAGGTCCCATTGCCTTGTCCACCCTGAGCTTATTGAGCTCTTGTAAGACCCTTTCTTTTGTCAAGGGACTAGTGCACACCTCCCTCCCCCCTGTGTCCATGGTGCTGTGCTGTGGGCCCTGCCCTACCTTCTCTTCAGTAAATACTGAGCAGAAGTATCTATTTAGGATAGATGCTTTTATATGGTCCTCCTCCTCATACACACCCTTATATCCTTTGATCTTATCAATACCCCCTCTGGACTTTCTCCTTTCACTAATGTATCTATAGAAAGGCTTGTCACCTTCTTTTACTGTTTGTGCTAGTGTTTCCTTGGTTTGGGCCTTTGCCTGCCTTACTGCCTTCCCTGTGTCTTGTCCAAATGGTTTCTAATGTCATACACTAAGTGCACCTTTTGGTACATAGTATTTACCATCCCCTCCATTCAGACACATGAGGAGGTTCAGGAGACAGCCATTTCTTAGTTATGTACTTCTTAACAGTGACCAAACTAATCCCTTTGATAAGTATCAGTAAGAGGGGACCAAAAATACAAGGGATAACATGGAAATACAAATATCTTAGGTCAAAGGGAAAACTGAAGTGAAAAGATTGCTTGCAGCGTCCTTCTAGATCCAGAAAAAAGGGTTTTGGGGTAGGACATGCCCAGAACATTTGTTGGGGATACAGGACTTGACTCAGCATGGCTTCAAATCTGGATCATCCTGCACTACTAATTTGATCTCTTTTTATGATAATGTCAGTAGGTTACTGGATAATCATATTCCATCTGACGTTATCCTTTTGGACTATAGTAAAGCCTTTGACAAAGTACCACACTCATTGTTAATTGAGAAATTGTGTAAACTTGGTTTTGCAGATTATCTGATAAATTGGGTTTCACAATGGTTATATGACAGAACTCAGGTTGTTAGAGTAAACAATTCAATGTCTATACCTTGTAGGGTTGCTAGTGGTGTCCCCCCGGGGTCAGTTTTGGGTCCCACTTTGTTTAATTTATTTATTGGGGACCTATTTATAACTTCCAGCAATTTCTTAACTAAGTTTGCAGATGACACCAAACTGGAAGGAAGAGTGGATACAGTCTTAAATAGTAAAATTCTCCAGAATGATTTACAAACAATAGAAACTTGGGCCCAAAAAAATTTTATGGACTTTAATACCGATAAATGTGTGGTACTACACTTTGGAAAAAATAATCCAAAAAATGTTTATCGGTTAAATAACAAGCAAATTAAAAGTTCTGAATGTGAAAGAGACTTGGGGATTATGATCAATACTAAGTTATCAGCCAATTCACATTGTAACAGAGCAGCAAATATAGCTAATACTATGCTGAGGCAGACAAATAAAACTTTCGTAAATAAATCTGAACAATGCTTGGTTACTTTGTATAGATCATATGTTAGACCCCATCTTGATTATGCCTCTCCATTCTGGAGCCCTTATCTTAAAAAGGATATCTTCAGAGTGGAGCAGGTCCAAAGGAGATTGACTAGGATGATACCTAGATTAAAAAAAGCTTCTTACGAAACTAGATTAACTAAAACAGGACTCCACTCTCTGGAAAAAAGAAGATTGAGAGGTGATCTTTTATTTCTATTTAACATTTTAAAATGCCCAATTCAGATGAAGTTATGTGGACTGTCATTTGCAAAGAAACGTATTGTGGGTAGACTACATAATAAACAACTGACTGTTGAAAGAGTAAATACAAATTTAAGAAATAACTTCTTCAGTGTTAGGGTACTGCAAATCTGGAATTTACTTCCTGAATATTTGATTATTTCTAAAACCTCTGACATTTAAAAAAAAACTTAGATGTATGGTTGACAAACACATGAAGGTAATTGGCCTACTTTTGTGGGGGACAATCTCGATGGGCCGATAAGGCCTTCTTTTGTCCAGTGTATCCAGTAAATCCAGTAACATATAGGAGTATGTGGGCTTCCCCTCTCTGCATGTCTTCCAACAGGTAGCTGTAGTCGCAGCAACCCTTTATGCTTCCTGTGCAGGAATGAAAAATATGTTCTTAAACATTTCCAGCAGAATTCACTCCAAGAGTATGATGAGGAGACCTTGTGGGTGTTCATGCGTATTTGTGGTCGCTGTTCAGGGTGATAAGTACACACAGTTATGTGCACAAGAGATCAAAAACCTTAAGCAAAGAACATGCTATATGAAACTATTGCTGTCTGTAGAATAACATTTATACAACATATGTAAGTGCAAAAGTTAATAAATAGAAAATATATCTAGTTCATAGAATAAACAAACAAACAAAAAACAAACAAACAAATAAGGTGCTGCAAGAGTGTGTGGTCTGAAAACAAAACAAAATGGTAAAGCTGGGCCAATGAATGACATGGGGCAGGACATCAAATCACTTGTTGACATGGCTAATACCTTCAATAAGTACTCCTGTTCAGTGTATAAGAAGGATACATTAGTGATGAAAACAAACAAGAATAATGAAGAACTCCAGTATCAGCCCATCTTTAGCATCTCAGAGGTTTCAAGATTATTATTCCAATTAAAGCCACATAAAACTCCAGGACCTGATATGCTGGGTATCCCGTGAATGCAGCGAGTCAATATGAGCGACTCAATTTGGGTGAGGTAAACACAAAAAGTGCAACATGGGCTATGTGCTGTTAATAGCAAATGGTAAATTCAGTGCTTTTGCTGACAGGGAGTGCTTGTGCTATAGTCTATATAGGGGTTTGTTTGTTAGGTTGCTTTTGAGCAGGCCATATAGTGCAGTGGGTAGAGTCACTGCCTCTGTGTCTCATGGACCCGGGTTTGGGATTGACTCTGGGGAATACATTTTACTTGTTTTTTGTTGGTTTTCTTGTTGTTTTTTTTTTTTGGTTGCATTCTCGTTACCCCTGGTTGCACTCCCATTTCCCCACCCTCTCGACTTTGTTCCCCCCGCAGGTTGCCCCCAATGTTCTTCCCCACTGAACTTTGTCCTCCCACGTCATGTCCTTCCCCCCATTGAGTAGCCCCCTCCTGAGTTTTGCACTGTCCCCATTGTCACCCCTTCTGAGTTGATTATTTTAGTAATGGGGGTGTGGGAGGCTTAACCCCCCATAAAAAAATTATTACTTACCGTACCCTGCAGACAAAGCATGGAGCCTTCGCTGTTCTGTCCCCTGGCTATAGTGCACATTGCCATTTTGTTTTTTGGTGATGTGTACTTGCTGTAATAGTCTTTGCCCTTGTTTATTTTCCTTTATGACATAGAACTGATATGTTACAGCTGAGATTGTTAAAAGAGCTTAAGGATCTCATTAGTGACCCCTTGACACATTTATGTAACACTTCTTACTACATTGGAGAAATCCCTAGGGATTGTGGATGCATGGAACAGCCTCCATGAGGAGGTAGTGGAGTCAAGAACAGTGGGGGACTTCAAGAATGCATGGGACAGGCATAAGGCAGTCCTAGTGGGGGGGTAGGAAGAACTAAGCTGTTGGTTAACTAGGATCTGCAGCTTATCTGTTAGGTAGGAAAATGGGCAGACTAGGTGGGCCAAGCGGTCCTTATCTGCCGTCAAATTCTATGTTTCTATGTTTGTATTGTGGAGTAGGGTGCCATAAGCGCAAACCTACATATGCTATTGTAGGCAGTATTAAATCTTGTTAGCAGGAGAGAGATGTATGTGTATATACTGGGGTGCACTAGTCCAATAGGGGGGAGGAAGTTGCCTTGGGCAACGGTGAGAAGTGCCTCAAGGAACAGATAGTGCTTGAGCAGGAAGCCAGCCCCCAGTTTCTGGTTGATGTGCCACACAGTGGAATTGATATGCACATCAAATGTTAGGGAGGGGTCAAGAGTGATACCCAGGTACTTAAAACATGGTACGTTCTGCAGAGGGGGGCCATTGGGTGATTGGACAGTTAGGGTGAAATTGGTTCTGGAGAGCTTTAATAAATTGGGTTTACACCCCAGGAGCATGGCTTTGGTTTTACTCTTGTTAACTAGGAGCCTATTGGTCAGGAACCATTTGTGGGCAGCCCTGTAATTTTGGATGAGGGTGGCGGATAGTCCAGTCAAGGATTTGTTGCTGTGAAAAAGTATAAATCATCTGCATATTGGAAGGCCTCACAGGAGAGGCTGTCTGCAGGAAGGGAATTTATGAAAAGGGAAAATAGTAGAGGACCCAGGCTTGAGCCCTCGGGAAACCCAGTGTGTACTGCCATGGCAGTGGAGGTGACAGGCCTGATACTAACAGTTTAGGATTGCCCTGGGAGGTAGCTCTGAAACCATGTTGATGTATCTACTGAGCAACCGAGGTTCATCAGTTTGGCATGGAGTAGGCTATGATCGACCAGGTCAAAGGCCTTAGTTAGGTCTATGAAAATGGCATCTGTGATATTACCACGCAATAACTTATGTATGCATATATAAGTTATATAAACTGCACATTTGATGGGTCGCTACATGATATTGTTTTTAATCTTTATTCATTGTCCGTGACCTTTTGTGCCCTCATGGCATCACCACTTATGAGGGTCAAGAGGTCACTAACCACTCATGAAGATAAAAACAATATCACATAGCCACCATCACAGATCCCCTATATATCTGAGAGATAGCATGTTGTAGTTGGGAACCCAGAAGGGAATCTCAAAAGTACTTGAACAGGGGGGAGCAGTCAAGATGCAAAGATGATCTGCAGAGAAGACTGGCAACATATGCTGCACCCGAAAAATAGCAGAAGTGATCCAAGGATGGTAACCCAAATTTCTGTTTCAAATGTCAGTGCCAGTGGCTCAGCAGGTAGCACACTCACCTCTGAGGCCAGGAGATCAGAAGGCTGCGAGTTAATATCCCAATATTGACACTGCAGTGCAGCATGAGGGGGATGCTGGACTCCTGAGGTGCCGTCTTTCAGATGAGACATTAAACCGAGGTCCCATCTGCCTGTTCTGGTGGTAGTTCAGGTGGATGTTAAAGATCCCATGGCACTTCTCGAAAAGAGTAGGGGAATATTTTATTCAGAAAACAACAGAAAACAAAATAAAACATTGTATTACATCATACAATCAAGAACAAAAATCAAAAAAACAAAACTAAGAAACTAGAAACAAAAAAATGAATAGTAGCTTCATAATAAATAGAATTCTACCCTGATTCAAAGCAAATAAAAGACCGAAAGAAGTAAACATATGCACCACTCCTTAGGATAAATAATCAAAGAAAATACGAAAAAAAAAAAATAGGCAAAAAAAATCAAAGGAACAAAAGGAAAAACCTACTATAAAAGAAACTAAACTTTTAAAGAAGTACATAATTACAGTAATATTCAAATGGACAGGCTTAAAATAGTCCTGCCTAGGGAGAAACATGTCGTCAAGCAAATATTCACCCCCAAAAAAGGGGGAAAAATAAGGCGCCATAAGGGGGAAAAAAACCACAGCTGATTCCATAAATTGTCCGAAAGACTCCTTTTAAGGAGAAAAAAACACCAAATATCAAAAAAATATCTCAGGCAAGAACAACGAGGCTCCCTCACTCAAAATGCCAAAAAAAGCCCTTGGAAAATTAATAGAAATAAAACATTATTCACCCCTAAATTCAATATACTATCGTACTCTTTTTTTGTTGTTGTTGTTTTTAGAAAAAAACCTGAAACCACCATCACCCCGTATCAAGCCAGGACATATTTCTTCACCACAGTTTATACAATTCTAAAGAGACTGTGCACCTCTCTAGGGTTTGCCATCTAGTAAAATCTCTAGGAATCAATAACATAAACTGATCACACATCTTCAATTGTTTTAGAAGGGTTAAAGCACAGTGAGCCTGCCACAACTGAAAACATATAAAACACAACATAAGCCGAATGGTACAATTGTCATTTTTGGTCCAAAACCCAGGTACTTTCCCCTCCACCCACATATCAGTAGTTAAAGCCTGAAATGGATTTAGGGGCCACGTCACATAAAAATGCTCCCAAAATGAAACAGCGAAAGGACATTAAAAAAAAAAGATGGGTCATGGATTTGATTACTCCTTCGCATATCCCATGCCTTGGACAGTCCCGCTCTGCAAGCTCTTTGTGTTTCAAATTCCCACAAACCCCCAACTTTTTATGTGTACAGAGCCATAAAAAATCCCACGTATAATGAGGAACCCTCTTACTAGTTAATAGCATGGTAATTGCTTTCTGCTGTCCAGAAGACAAATCTATAAAACCAGGGGACTGTGAAAAATGAGA
Source organism: Neoceratodus forsteri (assembly GCA_016271365.2). Lineage (NCBI taxonomy): Eukaryota > Metazoa > Chordata > Ceratodontiformes > Ceratodontidae > Neoceratodus > Neoceratodus forsteri. Next base: position 1,104,512,135 of record CM057451.1, read on the forward strand.
CTCCATAATCCAACCATATAAAATCTTATGAGTAGATGAACATACAAAGCTAAACAAGTTTTCAGATTTTTAGTTTCCCTATAGCATCCCTCAAATAAGTAGGCAGCTGATTCACCTTTGTTTGTTTCGAGATAATTTGTGCTGGTTCCCAAACTTCTAACAAAGGTCCTATATTATCCAGCATCCAAGGAGTCCATATAATGTGAATCTTTTTTAAGAGGGGTACAATATTATAAGAAAAAAAAATGACATATAAGAAAACTACTGGGTTAATCACACCCAAACCCCTCATATTTCTAGGGAGGTAAGTAACCCCACGTTTCAAACATAGAAACATAGAATTTGATGGCAGATAAGGACCGCTTGGCCCACCTAGTCTGCACCATTTTCCTACCTAACAGATAAGCTGCAGATCCTAGTTAATCAACAGCTTACTTCCTCTTACCCGCCCCTAGGACTGCCTTATGCCTGTCCCATGCATTCTTGAAGTCCCCCACTGTTCTTGACTCCACAACCTCCTCAGGGAGGCTGTTCCATGCATCCACAACCCTCTCAGTGAAAAAATACTTCCTCACATTACCCCTGAGCCGTCCCCCCTCTATCTTCAAATTGTGCCCCCTTGTTCTTGCACATCTCTTTTTCTGGAAGATGCTACCCTCTTGGACTTTGTTAATTCCCTTGAGGTACTTGAAAGTTTCTATCATGTCCCCTCTCTCCCTTCTTTCCTCAAGAGTATACATATTAAGCTCCTTTAGTCTTTCTTCGTATGTCTTCTGGTGCAGACCCTGCACCATTTTGGTTGCCCTCCTTGGACAGCCTCCACTCTGTCTATGTCTTTGCAGAGATGGGGTCTCCAGAACTGCACACAGTACTCCAGATGGGGTCTCACCAACTGTCTGTACAGAGGGATAACAACTTCCTGTTTTCTACTATTGATGCCTCTTCCTATGCATCCCAGTATCCCCCCAGCCTTCTTTACTGCCTTCTCACATTGCTTGCCCACCTTTAGGTCATCTGATATAATTACCCCCAGGTCCCTTTCTATTTTTACTGTTGTCAGTATCTCACCCCCCATTGTGTACGCTTCCCCTGGGTTTTTGTTTCCCATGTGCATTACCTTGCACTTCTTTGCATTGAATCTGAGCTGCCATACATTTGACCATTCCTCCAACCTTGCCAAGTCCCTTCTCATCCTTTCCACTCCACCTTGTGTATCAACCCTGTTGCAGATCTTTGTGTCATCTGCAAAGCTGGGTTTAAATGGCTACCCCACAAACACTGAAAAAATATGCTGTACACTGAGGTCTTCAGTTGTCAGGAGGGGGGAAAACTGCAGCTAAAAACAGGAAATAAGACAACAAATACATTTTGATTAGGTAAATTTGTTTAAATTTTGTCATACGCCATCTGTTCCATCCTCGCACCCATTCTCTTGCCTCTACCAATTTCATCTCCCAATTATATGTTTGTGGACCCAGACCTCCAAAATAAATACCTAAAATCTTATGGTAACCTAATGTAATCGGTACTCCTCATAGTAAGGACACATCTTGTGCATCATAACCAATAGGCAATATGTAGCTTTTGGAATGATTAATAACAGAACCTGTCAAATCAGAAAAAGTTTGTAAAATACCCTTCCCCTCCCAAGCAGATTGTCTGTCAGTTAAAAAAATACTTAAATCATCTGCATATGCCATTGTGATAATCGGGGTATCCTCACATCCCACCGAGAGCCCAATAATCGACTCCGAACTATGCAAAGTGTGAAGAAGTGGATTCAAAGATAAAATATACAACAATGGGCTAAGGGGGCAACCTTGTCTCACTTCTCACCCGACAGTCACTTTTTGACCCACCCAACAATTAATACTGGGCAAAATACTGATCCCAGCATAGCACGTCTACAACCATGCAATGAAAAGTTCTGGGAAACCATAACAGCGCAGGGTTTCCCAGAGATATTCATACTCTACTTTATCAAAGGCTTTAGACTGATCTAAACACACTAAATGTCCCATCAATTCTTGTGTTTCTCCTTTATGCCGGATTTCACGGAGAAGAAGAATATGAGCATCTTTTAACTTCTTTGATGGAACACCACTAAATTGAGAGGGATGAATAATAGTGTCTAGAACCCCTGACAATTGTTTGCTCAGGATTTTCATCAATATTTTGACATCAGTATTTAGAAGAGTAATTGGTCTCCAGTTAGTCAAAAGTCCTCTCTCTCCACCCTTAAACAATAAAATTAACAGACCCTCCAACATACCATCTGGCAATTGCCCTTCCCTTAGGTAGGTATTATAACAGTCACAGATCTCAGGTCCTAAATGATCCCATAGAAGTTTGTAAATCTCATGGGGAAGACCATCTGCCCCAGTTGTTGTCCCGGGCTTCAAAGCCCATATAATCTCCTTTATTTCTAGCAGGGAAATGGGCTCAGTTAAAAAAGTTCTACAGTCTACAGGGATTCATGGTAAAGTACAGGAGACAAACCAATTTTTCAAATCCTCAAGGGGCAAGGACTGACTCTGAAAAGAATTAGCAAAATGAGCTGAAATTTCTGCCAACACAACTGCATTGGTGGTTACCGTAGCGCCCTCTGATGTTAAAAGATAGGTCATATTTCTCCTATCCTTCAGAGAGCACTCAGTATCAAAGGGCAAAGTGTTAGCAGTTTTTCCCTTTAATCCCATATTTCTGTTTTTTTTCCAAGTCTTTCATAAAATTCAATTGCAAAAGCGCCAATTCTGTTTTAATTGTTTTAATAGTGTGTTGCCCTTCTCTGTCTAAATGCTGACGCAAACCTGTCAAATAGTGGAGTTTATCCCTAAGATGACACATCTCATTTCATTTAAATTTCCCATAATACGCTCCATCTCTTGAAAATATTTTTTAATCTCTTTCTTCGTGTCTTCCCACCATAAGTTTGTATCATCGTATAAAAAAACACAGATTTTCTAGCTTGTAGAACATAAAGGAAACCCTCCCATACCTGAGGAATATCTAATAAACCAACATTCAATTTCCAAACCCCTGGACCTCTTCTCTGCGCAGGGTTACTTCCAAGCTCTAATTCCAACATCCTATAGTCTGAAGTAGCAGTATCCACTACTCTAGCCGATTGGAGCAGAAATGAGGGGGATGCAAAAAAATAATCAATACAAGATGCTCTTGGACCACAAAAATAAGTGAAGGGGGCCATGAAAATAACACAGGATATGTATCAACAAGGCCTACCTCCTCAATTAGAGCCTGCAGACCCAGTGCATCGCAATAGATCTTTTTACCTTGTGGTACTGGTCCTCGTGGTGGCAAGGTACAATTAAAATCCTCTCCCAACAAAACCGGATGATTAGTTAATAAAAAAGGTTTGAGAGACTGAAATAAAGCCACTCTATCATATTTTGACTGGGGGGACATAAACATTCGGAAGCCTAATAACAACCCCTTCCCATTGTTCATCTAACAACACAGCCCTACCTGCCAAAACCTCTAATTGTCGGAGAACCCGAACTTTAGAAAAATAACAAATACCCACTCCAGAACACACATCTTCCCCTTTTAACCAAAAACAAACCCCCCATATCCAGCCATCAGAGGCCGCAGATAACACTTCAGGGGAATGAAGTCTAACGTCCTGTAAGAAAACACAGTCTAAATTACTCCGAAAAAAATGAGCAAATGTGCTCGAGTGTTTAGCTGGGGAATGAATGCTGTTCACATTTAGAGCTGCTGCTCTAAATGTAAAGGAAGCCAGGGTCTGTAGTCAGGAGTTACAGTCACTTCACTTTGCTAGATGCCCTCGTTACTCTACCACTCTTCTGAGTTACTAATTGTTGAACAGTCAGTGTCAGTGGCTCAGCAGGTACCACACTCACTTCTGAGGCCGGGAGATCAGAAGGCTGTGGGTTCTAGCCCCACACCAGGCACTTGGGTTAATATCCCAGTACTGACACTGCAGTGCAGCATGAAGGGGGGGAGCTGCACTCCTGAGGTGTGGTCTTTCGGATGAGACATTAAACCGAGGTCTCATCTACCTTTTCTGGTGGTAGTTCAGGTGGATGTTAAAGATCCCATGGCACTTCTCAAAAAGAGTACGGGAATTTTATTGAGAAATTGGACTTCAATACAGGCAAAACAGCAAAAATAACAAGTAACAAAGATTCATATGCAGCAAAAACAGAAACGGAGAAAAAATAAAATACTTCAATCAGTCCATGCAATACAGTTGATCCAGAGACATTTAGATCGTTCATATGAACCGTGGTCAAAATCATATTGCATCAGTCTCTTAATGGCTTTACAAATATTGGCAAATAATTCAACATATGAAATGAATTTCTGTTGCAAAATCCACATGCACCTAGATTGCCAAATATGAAACCGTATGATACATAAAATTACATAAAAAGTGTCACAGCTATACTGAACAAACATATTTCCAATGGTCCAAACGTTATGGTGGGGTAATCAATATCCCTGAATCCAGCCTCATTCCAATGGTCTGCCAAAAATGACTAAAATGTTTTTATATACTCACAATCCAAAAATAAATGTCGTTGGGTTTCTAAAATCTGACCACAGTCAGGCCTAGGACAATATCTGTCCAACAATTGCTTATGTTTATTATTACCCTTGACTCCCAATATCCCATAATTGCTCAACCATAAGCAATCTCAGGCATATGGTGGGATCCTTTTATTCATAAGGTGTCTCAATATCACAGACTTCCTATCCTCTGGACAGTCAGGAAACACAACTTCCACCGTGTGTTCAACTGACAGAATATATTTATACACCCTCCTCCTATCCAAGATGTGTAGTTGACAAGGGGTAATGTCCCACTTGATAACTTGCTTCATACACTCTGTAACATAAGACAGTAAATGAGGAAGTCTAGATAACAATCTAGGCTTCTTCTCTTGCCAACTAGACGTACATAAGTGCAACCACTATTCTATCAAAGGTCTCCATAAAATATCCCCAGGTCTCAAGACTGACCCAAAATTATAAACCAGAAAATACTAAAAAAGAAAGCAATAAGGTTGAGCATATCAATCCCTCCTTCAGAAATCAGGAGATAGGTCAACTCTCTCTTAATAGGGTTCAACCAAGACCCCCAGAATGCTTGAAAAAATATACTAAATAACTGAGTCCTAACATGTAAAGGTGGGGGGAAGATGTAGCTGATATACAGAAATATAGGGGTAAGAATGGTCTTAATTAGCATAACCCTTTTCTTTTTGGAAAGCTGTTGTCCCTTCCATCCTCCAACTAAACGAGTCCCCCTACCGAGGGCTACTTTCCAGTTTCATCCTGCCATGTCTCCAGGACCAAACTGTACCCCTAGAACCTTTATATGTTCTCTGGAAACAGGAGCTCCCGCTATGACACCAAAGGGCGGCACTAGAGTGGACCCTATGACTATCCCTTTACTCTTGCTATAATTAATCCTGGAACCAGAAATACTGGAAAAAGCACTAATAGTATCCTGCAAGGCCATGACTGAAAACTGAGGGACTAAAATCAATAGTAAATCATCAGCATAAGCTATAACCTTTTGTTGTGGCACAGTGGGAGAGACATCTATACCTGTCAAAGCAGAATTGGATTGCAACATTCTAATAAAAATATCTATCGTAAAGGCATAAAGAGTAGGGCTCAGGGGGCATCCCTGATGTACTTCCTTACCAATACGAATTTTCTGTGCATACCAACCATTTGCATTCAGGATAATAACAGCCCCCTGATACACTGAAGCTATCCAATCCACAAACCTATCAGGATTCCCAAAGGCTTTCAAGACTAAAAATAAAAATCTGTGTGCAACCCGATCAAAAACCTTCTCTTGGTCCAATCCAAAAATTAACCCTTGTAATTGTTCTAGTTCCCCTTTATAAAAAAATCCCTCAACCATATCAGATTATCCTGCTGCTTCCTCCCTTTAACAGCACAAGTCTGAACAGGATGTAGAAGCAGTGGAAGGACCCTAGAAAGTCTGGCTAACAAAACCTTACTCAAGCTTTTCAAATCAGAATTCAAAAGACTTAGGGTGTGCCAATTCCCCAAATCACTTTTGTCACCCTTTTTATATAACAAGATTAAAATGGCTTCAGTCACAGAAGGAGCATAACTCCTGGATTGCAAAATATAGTTCAACAAAACAACCAATACTGGACCAAGATCATGCAGGAAGGTTTTATAAAACCCTGCTCCAATACCGTCAGAACCTGGAGCCGACTGAGAAGCTAAACAATTAATGGCTTCATGAACTTCTTCAAGAACTATGTCCACTTCTAGGACAAGCCTATCTTCAGCAGACAAGCTAGGTAAATGTAGATCAGTCAAATACTGGTGTATGGCAATATCATCTAAAATAGGGTCTGCGGACGGCCCAGTAGCCATATAAGTCTCTACCACCTGCAAAAGCTGTTGGGGATCACTTACAGTGTGTCTGTCTGCAGCGGTCAATGTGGTAATAAGCCTGGAGTCAACCCTGTCCCTATTTTCCTTAAAAGGATCCAAAGACTTTTTCAACGTATGTGTCCCAAACCTTAATTCTTGGTCCAAGGATCGACCCCTGTTATACTGCAAGTCAACCATCTGTTTCTTCACTGTTGCAATCAATTGACTATAATCGTGTGTTGTAGTTTCTGTAAGTGAGATCAAATGTTGTAATTGATGCCTAAGTTTCAAGAATGCTAAGTATTCCTTATGTGCTTTAACATGCGCATGTTGTTGAAAAAAATGTCTCCATCCTAATTTTGTATCGTCCCACTAGTCCAAAACAGAGTCATAGCATTCTAAGACCAAAAGCCGTACAGCCCAATCCCATAACCACAGTTGTTTAATTTTAGGATCATCCAATAACTTCTAATTCAATCTCCATCTGTTCTTTTTACACCTTGGGGCCCCAGCCCATGTAATAGAAGCTGTAAGAACCCCATGATCAGAAAACTCTATCGGCCTAGTAAAAACCTGTAGTACTTTAAGGATCTTAGACAAAAAAATAAAATCTATCCTAGTTTTGAGAACACCTCTAAAATAGGTAAATCCTCCTGTAGGATGCAGTTCCCGGTATGCATCAATCAAAGTAGCAGTAGAGACTATTTGTTTCAAGGCTACGGAATCACAAAAAAACTTCTGGGTTTGAAGGCCTCTATCTGTTGTAGCTAGACCACAATTAAAGTCACCCAGCCAAACCACCAGACGAGAAGTATGTAAGAGGGGCTGCACTTCCTGAAACAAAGCTATTCTCTGTGCCTTAGTTTGAGGAGCATAGATAGCAATGATCCAAAACCTTTCCGAAAAGAGGAGACATTTAAGCAAATAGCCCTCCCAGGGTGGACATCTACCAATTTGGAAACCTGGAAGGCAGGATTGGAAAAAAGAATTCCTGTCCCATCACAGAGGTCTTCCACAATGGGCAACACTTGGCAGCATGCCGAAGTTCCATATGAGACTTCAGCCGGGTATCCTGCCCAATGCTGCACTTTTCACCCTCTCGCCACCATTCCTACATTCCTTCTCCCCCCTACCCTCTTCACTCTCCCTATGACTCTGGCACTTCTTATCTGTTGTCTATTTTCTCTGACAAATGCCACTGGCTGCCTTGTTACAATGCTACCCTTGAACTGTATTAATCTGTACTCTGTTTGCAATGTCCACATTGTTGTAATGCCTGTCTTGATGTTCCCCATAATTTGTATTTCTCTGACGTGAAACCTTTGTAAAACAGCCATGGCTCAAAGGTATTTGTAATCCTAGACTTGATAAACAAATAAATAAATAAAATAAATCCTGCAAACAAATGATGTCCGAATGGAAGTTTTTAAGGACAGAAAAAACACCTATGCGTTTCTTCTCACTCTTAATCCCATTAATATTTAAAGTAGAAATAGTTAAAGAATGCATAATAGTGAGAGAGAAACAGTGAAACTACCAAATACAGGGAAAGAAATAGAAAAAACAGCCTCAGGGAGGTTTACCCACTTGTCTCCGTCTAGTCCTTTTAGCAATAGAATCGTCCGGCCTACATTCAGCGTCAGTGGTGGAAATAATAGAGGAGGTATCAGTATCGTCCTCTGAGTCACCCCCCCATATCATCCTCTAATGGAGCAAACACATTCCCTAGCTTCACTGCATCCCGAGGAGGTATTGGTTTGGGGATGGTTTTTGTCCCAGACTTCGCCTTCCCATGTCTGTTCCATTTTCTTGGTTGTACAACTTTAAAAGGGGTCTCTGTTGGGGGCGAGGGAGGGGGGGGCATATGCTCTTCAGCACTAACTGCAACACATACTGCCGTCTGATACTGCTGAGGGTTATCCTGTTCTACTGTGTCACCATCCGTCTGAACAACCATAGCAGCAGTCTCAAGGGGGTCAGCTTGATTTGGCACATTAGGGGTTACCACCTGCTTAGACTCCGGAAGCGTAGGTAGCGTAGCAGCCACCCTCTTCGCCAATGCATGTTGGGCTTGATTGATGAGCTCTTCATGGGAGGGACAATCCTCATGATTATGAGAAGCCCAAGGACAGCGATCATAGGCATGTCCTGTTTGTTTGCAAAGATTGCACTTGAACAAATTAAGGCAAGCCGGAGCCAAGTGCCCATACTCCAAACAGTGACTACATCTAGTTGTATCACAGGCCGAGCTAACATGTAGTCGAGACCCACACTTAAAGCAAGACCTGGGTTGTCCTATATAAAAGATAGACTCTCTAGCCCTCCCCAAAAAAACACACACTAGGTAGATGCACTGGGCCCTAATTCGTAGAAAGAAGTTTCACTTTTAACTTCCATCCCCAGTCCCAAATCTGCTCACTATCCATGGTAGGCGTGGGCCTCCCCAAAATCTCACATCGTTGACGCAACCAGAAGAGAATGTCCTCAACACTGACACCCTCATTTTTAAACAGAACAGCAATAGTCTTAATTAATGGTTTGGTAAGACAAATTGCCTGAAAAGGTATCCAAAGTGGGTTGTTCTTCAGCATCTGGTACAGGGCCCAAAATCTATCACGATTTGACACATTTTTAAAACTCATGTCAAAATTACCATTACCTAAAGAGATCAATGCAAATATTTCAGAAGAGAAAAATTTCATAGACATTTTCAAGAGAGTCCTAATGATAAACAACCTGTCTGGAGGATTTTATAAGCCCCCCTTGTACAACAGTCTGACCGCATTCCTACTAGGAGCAGGTTCTCCACTAGAGTGAAAGAGATCAGCCATTCTGAACAAGGGAGCCATAGAAGATCTCTCTTGATGTTCTTCCAAGGCCTCAGGACTAACAATCCGCAGAACTGTCAGGTTCTTTAGACAGCACAGGTGTGGTACCAACACCCTCTGCAGGTACAGCATTAACTAAATCAGTACGAGAAATGGGAAAGTCATTACCCCAGGGTTTGGTGGAGCTCTCCGGTAAAGCAGTGTTGGTGGCCACAGCAGTAGAATACGTACACATCCCCTGGTAACAGGGATCCCTGGGGTCAGGAGACCAATGTCCTGGTTTGTCTGCAACCCAGCCAGCAGCTTGTAAAGCTGTTGCTGGCGACCAAGATGATTCATGCAGCTGCTGTGCAGGAACAGAGGTCTCAGGATGAAAATCATCAATTAAATCACTCCAATCCCTGCATTTCCTCCGATCAAGAAAAGAAAAGGATTTCTCTGAGTCCAACACAGTCTGTTTAGGTTTACAGAGTCCATCCATAGCCTGTCGGCATCAACACCGCTCTCACTGCCAGCCATACGGAAATCCGGGGGAACTGGTTCAGTAGGAGAAATGACGGCAGCAAGTGCTCTGCCGTCTGTCCACTGAGGTTGCTCCAGCTGATCGAGTGACTCTTCTGCCAAGGGAGAGCTGGCTGTCAATGCAAGGAGTTTGCAGTCGATTTCCTGCTCCTTTTGCAACCATTCCTGTTTCTGTAGGAGAAGAGCTTGCACTTTTGAGTAACCGCCGTCGGAGACTGCAGTGAGGCAGCAACATGGTTACCAGAAACTGCAGAACTAATTTCAGGTAAATCTGTAGTAACAGGCATTACCTCCATATCGTCCAAAGCATGGTTATCATTAGAAAAATCAGCCACAGCCAAAGCGAGATCCACAGCCTCTTGCTTTGAAAGGACAGGAACAGAGGCCTGAGCTCCCATCCCAGTAACATCCTCCCTCTCTGCATGTGCCGGTGAAGTGACCATCTTGGAAAGACGGCTGGAAAGTCCCCCAGTGGATAGTAGGAGAATTTCCCCGGTGTCCTGGCCAAATTTTCCCCCATTCATTAAAATACCACCAACAGCTTAATCTGGTTCAAGGTCAGTTGGCATTCATCTGTATCCCCCAGTTGTGCCTGAAAATAGGCAAGATATTGTCCAATGCACTTACCCAGTCAACAAAAACGAAATAAATAAAAACTTCTTGTCCCTCCAGCTCCACAAGAACCCTAGTTTGTGAGGATGGTACAGATGCCTGATCATCCTCCTCCATGCCAGAACGTTCATCCATCAGTATCGAATAAATATTAGGATCCTCCAGAGGTTTCTCTGGAGGTTTCTGTTTAGCTTTTAATTTGTTTTTGACTCCTCTGCCTTTCTTCCCAGTTACAACAACAAAAGCTTCTTCTGAAGGCAGGGCGACCATAGGGACCAAAGGGGATACCTGGTCCACACCAGGCACTGTTACAATAGACTCCTCAGAACAAGGAACAGAGAGAGAGAGAGGGTTCCTGTCCCTCAGGGGATACATTAGGTATAAGAATCTGGGAGGGCACAGGTGCTTTACCAACCAGGGGAACTCAAGCTTGCCTAACTGCAGTCTGAATATAATGGTCTTGTATACCAAAATCAGCATTGTCAGTGTTTTTGGCTGCTTGAGGACAATCTGAGAAAGTATGGCCTTCCTCATCACATAGGGTACACCTCAGGGCATGAAAAACAGTGGATACTTGGATGTCCTTTTTCCCCAGAGTGTGACCATTTCAAAACTTCACAAGCAGTACTGATGTGCCTAGTAGACCCACACTTATAACACACCCGAGGCTGACCAGGGTAAAACAAAAAACCCTTATCCCTCCCAATAAAAAAGCAGTTTGGGAGATGTATAATGTCTTGATCGGATTGTTGTAATTTCACTTTGAATTCCCCCCCATTCCAAAATCCTTCCTCATCCATTATAGGCATCGGGTTCCCTTGAACTGAACACCGTTTTTCAAGCCAGTAGACAATGTCAGTGATATTGACCCCCTCATTTCTGTAAAGCACAGTGACGACCCGAAAAGGCTGCTTAATCAAAGGAATGACAATAAAATCAACCCATAAAGGGTTAATTTTACGGTTGGTATAACAATACCAAAAGATTTCCAAAATGGCAGGGGTTCTAAAGCTAATGTCAAAATGTAGTTCGCCTTGGGCATATATCAAGGCATAGACTTCCGAAGGAAAAAATCAAATACTTTGTTCTAACAGAATTTTACCAACATAAAACCAATCCGGGGGATGGTCCCGTGGGCCCACATACCGTAGCCAAACTGCGTTTTGGCGATTTGCCAATTCCAGAGGCTTATGGAAATGACTAGCATAAGTCGTTTTTTCAGGCCCTGAATCAGTAGGAATGGGGTCATCCTCAGGCACGGGGTTTTCCGGGGAGTCTTTAGCTGACTTAACAGTTGTCTATAGTGTTAGCATCAATCAATCAATCAATTTTATTTAACCAGGCATTAACGCCATTGAGTGAACTCATTTTGAAAGTGGTCCTGGACATTAATACAATACAAGATATATAGTGGAATACAATACAATTCTTGAGTACAGCTACAAAGGACAACAGTGTACAGCAAAATGAAAAATACAAATAGAATCTTTTGAGGGTGACAAACACTATACATGCCGGTCAGTATAATTAACGTGCAGCGGTACATTATATTAAAACTTATAGGAGTGAGGGTAAGTGATAATCCCAGATAGCCTTTGCTAGGTAAAAGCTCATACCTTGCTAATAAGAAGTGAGGAGGTATTAAGAGAATAGGGTAGTAGTGGGGCTGAAGGAATAGGGAGCCAAAAAAGGGAGTCCAGAAGGGTTAGTGGTGGGAGTATACCAGTGTGACCAAGATTAGAACTCGTCATTGGGTGTCTGATTTCGGTAACTTGTGAAGCAAGGTGGGCTGTGTGAGTATGGAGCGGCGCCATGTCTTATGAATCATAGACGTTTAAAACAGTTGCATGATTCCTTCAGATAGTCCGTAGTTAGATCTTTGAATTTGGACAAGCTTGGAAGTGAAGATTGTTTTAATGAGCTTTGCATGGTGTTCCAGAGTGAGGGGAGTGCGGAGATGATTGCTGCAGCTCCATAGTTTGTTTTCACTCTAGGGATCTTGAAGCAAATTATGGAGAAGTGCCTCAGGCCATAGGAACTCTTTGCCCATTTGAAAAGGTGCGAGATGTAAGCAGGGAGGTTATCAGATAATGCTCTATGGAACCAGAGGAGAGCATTTCTTTTTCTCCTAGATGACAACGAGGTCCATCCCGACATCTGGTATAGAAGACAGTGATGTGTACCACGGGGTAGATTATGGATAAATTGTAAGGCCCGGTGATAAAGGGTGTCAAGTTTGTTAAGCATTGTTAAGGGGCTGTGACTGTAGAGAAAGTCAGCGTAGTCCAGTACTGGGAGGAATGTGGATTGTACTAGTTGACATTTAGCTTCTAGCATAAGTAGATGTTTAATGTGATAGAATAAACCTAAACACTGTCTTAGTTTCTTTGAGATCTCATTTATGTGGCACTGAAAGTTGAGTCTATTGTCCAGCCAGAACCCTAGGTATTTAAAGGTATCTACTACTTCCAGGGGTTCGTCTAAACGTGTTCGGATCTGTGGGATATGTGTATAACCGAGAGTGGACTTTGGTGACAGAATCATAGCTTTAGTCTTTTTAGCATTGAGAAAGAGTTTATGAGTGATAAGGTTGTACTGGAGGGTGGTGAAGTCTTGCCGTAAGTACTCCTGGGCCAATTCCTAGGATGAATTTATGGTATAAAGTACAGTATCATCTGCAGATAAGTGCACCTTGGCTGAGCACAGCTGCGAGTCCAGATTATTGATGTATATAGCATCAGGAGCAGGGTCAGTTACAACAGGGGATACTGGACAGGTATCTCTGAGAATATCAGAAGGAGAAATGTTGTCACTTATCTGTGGGTGCAGGGGAGTACCCGGTAAGGGAATTCCTGGGTCCAGTCTCCAATGTCCATCTTGAGTGGGTATCCATCCAGCTTCATGTAGGGCCTTGTCGGGTGACCAGGAGCCTTCCAACTCAGCACTCCAATCTCTCCGTGAACTTGATTCTGTCCTGGCCTGAGGTAATCCGGGTCTTTCTTCTGCACTAGGAGTTTTGAAGGACCTGCGGCTCCGGTAGTACTCGGAGATGTAACCGATCGTTTACGTTTGCGGTCTTCTTATTGAATCTTCTCTTTAGAAATTTGCTCTCTGACATGGAGCAGCTCTGCCTCTAAACATTGCTGTTTTTCCATCAGACTTAATTGTACGGAGTTCGTTCCTTGCACGGGACCACTGTTTTGGGCAATATGCTAGCCACCTGAAGGGTACAATCCCAGCCGCCTCCACAGCGGATCCCTTGACCTGGGACATCACCAAAGGTCTATGTTGCTCTTGAAACTCCTCATGTTGATCCATTCAAACACCTCCACGTCCTACTGCAGAATGAGACTACTCCACAGTCGCAAGGGTCCCCCTACTGTCAGGATAGCAGAATTTCCCCGGTGCCCTGGCCAAATTTCCCCCCATTCACTAAAATACCACCAACAGCTTAATCTGGTTCAAAGTCAGTTGGCATTCATCTGTATTTCCCTCCCCCGGGTCATGCCTGAAAATATGCAGAATTTGTCTAGTGCACTTACCCGGTCAACAAAAACTAAATAATACATAAAATAAATAAATCCTGAAACTAGATCCTTCCCTCAGCTTGCAAAAATCATTAGGAAAAATGGAGGCTGATACTATCCCATCGTCTAAAGCCTGGGTCTAAGCCTGCTTGGGGAAAGTCAGAATGAAGAGAGAGAAATAAGAAACCAAAGAACAGAGGATCTCAGTCCCAAACAGCCAACCACCCGTTTCCAGTTCCTTAGACAATTACCTGTGTACGGCAAGGTCACTCCATGGCTTGAAAAGAAAATGGAGAGGATTCAGTAGCAAATGTTCCGCAGGCTGCTGGGAGAAGACATCCCTCTCCAACTGTATTCACTGTTGGTGAGAAGAATTCTTCAACACAACAAGGCAGGCTGAGGCTATGCTTCCAAGTGAGGAACAGCCAATCTTAGGGCAATTTTTGGGTGGCAAAGGATCAAATACTTAACTCTGGGGTCTTTTAGGGTCTCCCACTTTGGGTCTTTAGGGTCTCCCACTTTGCCACAGCTGGGCTAGCTTTCGATTCTTCACCTTATGCTGCTTCTGCGGTGAACCACCATCCCCCCCAATACGTAGTCCCGTCAGCCCATTCCAATTGCGTGAGATAACCTTAACAAAGTTGAAGATTCTCTCCTTAAACTAGACACTAAAAAAAGTGCAGGGGATGATGGCTTGGAACCCTTTTTCCTTAGGCTAGGATATGCCCATCTCGCTGCCCCAATTCTCCACATCTTCAATCTTTCCATTACATCTGCAACTGTGCCGTCTTGCTGGAAATCAGCATATATCCTCCCTCTGCTCAAAGCTGGTGACCCATGCGATGTAAATAACTACAGGCCTATTTCCATATTGCCTATCCTTTCTAAAGTTCTTGAAAAACTGATTCACAATCAGTTAAAATCTCACTTGAAACCTTCTCTCTCATTAACCCTGCCCAATCTGGCTTCGAGGCGAACCACCAGTACAATTTCTGCATTAGCAAAGTAACCAGCGACTGGATCTCTGCTATAGGCATAAAGAAGGTAACAGGGCAGTCTTTTGGATCTAAGCAAAGCCTTTGATACTGTTGACCACAATCTACTAGTAAGCTTGCCTTGCAAATTTGGGTGCTACATACCACACTACTCGGTGGTTTTCTAGTTACTTAACTGGGAGATCCCAAAAAGTAAAAGCAGAGGGCTGTTTTTCTGCTGCTTTGCCAGTTGCTAGAGGTGTCCCTCAAGGATCCATCCTAGGCCCCATTTTGTTCTCATTATATATTAATGATCTTGATTCAAATATATCCACATCCAACCTGCACTTTTTCGTGGACGATACCGTGCCATATACCTCTGGCTCATCGCTTTCTGAGGTCAAGGGAGTGCTCCAAGCGGACTTTGCGCAACTTGAGCATAATCTTATAAAGGCAAAGCTTCTGCTTAATGCCAAGAAGACTAAAGCGATGATATTTTCCCGTAGTGCTGCCACAGGTACCCTTATTACCCAGCCCCAAGATTTCATTGTTACTATGCTAAACGAGCCTCTGGAAGTTGTCACCAAATTCAAATACTTAGGCATCTGGATTGATAACAAACTCTCTTTCAATGACCATATCGAAGATGTCTCTAGAAGGCTAAAAGCCAGGTTAGGCTTCTTCTTTAGAAATAGGCCCCTCTTCCCCCTTGAATTTCGGAAAAAGCTTGTCCAGGCCACTTTTCTCCCCCTTCTTGACTATGTCGATGTAATCTACTCCTCTACCTCCGGCGCAAATCTAAGTAAATTAGACAGCCTCTATCACTGTGCACTACGGTTCATTACCAACTCCCCATACTGTTCGCATCATTGTGACCTATATGCAGCTGTTGGATGGACATCTCTCACTACTAGACATTTGCTCCATGCTGGTCTATGGACTCTTAAACTGCTCCTGCACAAATTACCGAGCTATCTTTCATCTCTTATTAGTATTTCACACAGTGCTTACTCGCTAAGAAAATCTGACTTTATTATGCTTGACATTCCGAGGACACGGACCTCCTTTGGTAAACGTGCTATTGCGCATGCCCTTCCCTCTATTTGGAACCATTTACAGACCGTACTGAAATTAACTAGCACAGTTTTAATTAACTTCTATAAAGTGCTATGTGCAGCTAAAATAAAAGATACCTGCAACTGTCATTAAGCCTCTCTCCCCCTATGTGTGCCATGTGCATCCTCTGGTAAGACCATAATTGCTTTTGTGAATACCAACTACCTATTGTTCGCACTTCTTTTATACTAAGAAACAACCCCACCCACCAGCTCCTGTCTTATATCTACTACCTTGCTGCAGCAATCTAATTCCTGATATCCCTTCCCTCCCTACTCCTGGCTGTCTACATATATACCTCTCTGATCACACTATCTAACCTTTCCTACCTCCTCTATTCATTCTATTCTGTGATCGACTCTTCTGCCAAAATGTATTTATTGCAAACACCAGTACCATGTTTCAAGCATCATTATGCTATCTACAGTTGCCACCTGTATTACCTTAGTTATTACCACCCTCGGTCACCCCATGCGCTGTCATTGAATGTTTATCTTGCTTCTACTATGTGACGCTTGCATTTATGTATATATTGTTGTTAATTTATTTATGTATGTATGTTGTGTAAGTCTATATGTCACAGGACCTCCTTGTGAATGAGCTTGCTCAATGGAGTTTTCCTGCAATAAACTTGAACTTTTCCCTGCTATATAAATCTTAATATTATTCTTCCCAAGATGCCCAGGTCTGCAGGAGGATAGACAGAGAAAAAGATTAGAAAAGATATAGAAACTTTGGTAAAACCAAAATTCAGATTATGGTGACCCATGTCTCCAGTGGTCTGCCTGGTTCCTACCTAGGCCCTCAACAGCATAGCACTGGCTTGGCCTCTAGTGGATTAATCATCCCATAATTCCTTTGAACTAACCCCCCTCTTTTGCTCACTCTCTCCCCATCAACCTCACCAGTCCCATATGTATCTGTCTCACCCCCCTTTAAAGTTTGCCCCTGTGTTTATATTGACCAGCTCCACTGGCATGTGGTTCCTCTTTTCCACCACCCTTGCCATGAAAAAGGCTTTCAATACATCCCCCCCTAAATTTCTTCCCTGCCACCTTAAAACTGTGGTCCCTTATAATGGACCACTGACTAAGCTTAAACAGTTTCTGGCTGTCTGGCTTGTTTATAGCCTTCAGATTTTTTTTTTTTTTATATTTTATTTATTTTCACATAACACGTACAATAATGCACAGAGCAGTGTCCAGAAACACAAGAACATATTACAATATGATAAGATCACCAAGCATCACAAAAACAAAACTGGGTGCAAGGTACAGCAATGTAGCATAAAGTATATTACATAGTAATAACATTGTGGACATACCATAGTCCAAACAAAGCACATCTGTTTATCGGTACATGAAAAAGACATGCAGTGTATGAATAAATTTGCCTGCTCTGCTAATCAGAAAAGATAAGGTCACTTAACAGAAGATCAGTCCTTAGGGTGACCCTGTGGGCATAATGGGGGCAGAAGAGGAGGTGGGGCAAAGTCTGGGGTGGTTTAGTAGTAGTTAAAAAGGTTGGACCCATATTCTATCAAATCAGGGAAGGTTATGATTGAGATATGAGACATCCATTCAAATACGGCTAACCAAAACAGTGATGATGTCCATTCAGCCAGAGATGGGGTAGTCATAGTCCTCCACCTAAGTAGGATTTGTCTCTTTACATTCAAGGTGACAGGAAAAATCCATTGTTTGTGTCTAGTACGTGGGCCCTCTATTATGGAGGAGTCTCCCAGGATCCACTACCCTTCAGGTACTTGAAGGTTTTAAACATATCTACCCTATCTCTTCTGGCCTCCAGTAACTTTATATTGAGGTCAGCCAGTCTTAGAAACACAGAGACATAGAATATGTTGTCAGAAAAAAAACACTTGGCCCACCTAGTCTGCCCAGTTGGTCCTTGCCTAGTCTGTCTCTGAAGACCGTAACTGGTTTCAAGCAACCCTCCCGCCTCCCTGACTATTTATTAATATTCCCCTGTGTCTAGCCCACAAATGCTTTCCTCATATGCCCTCCCCTGTAGATCATGAGCATACCTCTCAACTGTCCATGATTTTCAGGGATGTCCCTGATTTTGCATTTGAAATTTCCTCTGTCCTTCTTAAATTCTGCATTTTTGCCACTGAAGAATAGAGATCTGAATAATAAATTCAGACCAGAAAATAGTGTTACAGTCTAGTTCTCCATCATTAACATTTTTTTATTAGTAAACCACTTGATGTAACAGCTTCATGAACCGATATTACCCATTTTAAGGAGTGTGTCCCGGACTTTGTTCATGTGGCAGGGGATTGAGACATTTGGTCATGAATCATTTTAGTCACTCTCCTTTGGATCGACTCAAGGGAATCCTTGTCCATTTTTAGGTGAAGGTTCCAGAACTGCATACAGTATTCCAGGTGTGGCTTCATCAAGACTTGTACAAGGGCAGGATCCCCTCCTTCTGTCTGCTTGAGAAGCCCCTGCTTGTGCAACCAAACATCCTGCTGCTTGCCCATATGCCTTGTTCCTTGGACTTAGGTCCTGAAGCTGTCACTAATTATACCCTCAGGTTCCATCCCCAAGACCCCAACATAAAAGTTATTTCTGGTTGCTGAGGACGGAATTGGAGAAAGGAGACTGACTGTTGTACTCTATAGAACAAAACAGATAAATTACAACAAAAGGGATTAAAGAAGGAAAACCAGACAGACTGAATGTAAGAGAGAGGGGAAAAACAGATAGTGTTGCTTTACTGGCTGCTTGGCTTCCACCCCACCCCCCCACACACACACACACATTAGAGAAACACAGTGAAGCCTTCACTGTGCCTGCCAGCAAGCTGCAAAAAATCCAGACCTGGCAGCAAGAGAGAGAGGGAGAGGAAGAGGGAGAACTCGCAGCAGACTATTTTTATCATTTCCCATTAAAACAAAGAAGGAGGAGACAACAAGCCACACAGGATGTTTTTTCCATTCGTTAATTTACTGAGAGTGGACTACTGCAACCGTAGACAACACGAGTGCCTGCCTGCTTAAGTATAAAAAAGTGGCATCATCATCCTGATTCCCTACTCTCCTTATTTTCATCATCCCCACTATACCAGTGTGCTCCACATAGAATCTTAAACATCTGTGTCGCCATTTTTTTAAACTTTTTATGGTCCCAATTTTTTCCCTGTTTTCTCCTGGCCCCTGTCCCAGCCATACTGGGACACCCCTCCTGCTACTTGATGCCCCTTCCCACCTACACTGACTATGGACCTCCAACTGATGGCCTCAGAACTACGGGGGGTGGGGTGGCGACAGTGTCCCGGGAGAGGAGAGCTGCCTTTTGGCTGCTCAATCCTACACGCTCCCCTCGCCCCATACCGGCTGTCCGACAACCAAAGTCTGTTCCTGAACCCGGGTCACTAGCGTGATGTGAGGTAAGGTGTCCAGCACCGCAGCTCTCTGCCCCACCAGGCCTACATCACCAGTTGAAATTCCAAGGCCATATCATTACTTTTTATTTATTTATTTGAAAACTGGTAACTCTGAAAGGTACACTGAGCTGAGGCTCATTTTCAGGTGTGACCTGGGGAGAGGGGAAGAGGGGAGAACAATATTACAAAATTACATCAAGGTGTAAAATAGGGTTTCAATGTCAGGGTACAAAAGTGCAATAATAGTGTATAGAGCAAACTGCTGATCAAAATCATAACCAGTTGGAGAAGCCATAAATTAGCTTACAGAGTAACTAATACCCTAGATGAGCTAGATAAAGTGTGTAGTGCCTATAGGGTAAGGTGATGGTGTTTGAGCTGGTGGAGCCTTTATGAGCTCCCAGAAATAAAGGGTGGGGGGAACAAGCACGTGGGGGTGGCAATAGTAAGGGGGAGGCCAGGTAGAGGGTTGGCAGGAAGGAGCAGCGAGACGTTTTAGCTAGTGTCTGAGGAGAGACGTGGGGGGAGAGCTGGATGGAGGAGGGGAGCAGATTCCAGAAGGAGGGGAAGAAATAAGAGAAGGCAGACTGTCCAGCTGAGGAGTGAGGTTGAGGGAAGTGAGAAGGTGCGAGGGTCCCTGTAGGGAAAGGAGGAGGAGGGGGATGGGAGACAGGAATGAGGATAGATATGAAAGGAGAGACCCAAACCAGCACTTGGAGATGAAAGATGCACAGTGGGACTTGCGGCATGAAGGGAGAGGAAGAACAGAAAGGTAGGAGTAGAAGAAGCAATGGTGGGTATGAGAGTGCAAGTTGGTAGTGAAGCTGAAGAGAGCATGCCAGAGGGTGTCCAGTCTGGTGAGGGAAGAGAAGATTGTGGTGCCATAAAACATGAAACATTGAAAACCTTGAAAACCATTTTGGCGAGTAGCTCCCAGCGGACCTGTGGAAAAAGGCAATCTTTGTTGCAATAAAGACCACTGAGCTTGACACTGTAGTGCAGCATGAGGAGCATGCTGTACTCTTGAGGTGCCGTCTTTCGGATGAGACTTTAAACCGAGGTCCCGTCTGCCTGTTCTGGTGGTTGTTCAGGTGGACGTTAAAAATCCCATGGCAATTCTCGAAAAAGAGTAGGGGAAAATTTATTAAACACAAAAACTACATAAGAAAACAATAATACTACAATCCAAAACAGAAAGAGGAAAAAAAAAATAATGACTGAATACTGAAAAAAAAAATTCAGTATAGAAAATACATATTCATAATATACCATGGAAAACAAGCATTTGTCAATGTCGAACGTTCGCTTGCAGGTATTTGCAGTGGTGTTTGGCATGTATGGTGCTTTACCCTAATGCCCTGTGCAATTGCTGGTATTCGCACAATAAATTGTTAGCATGATCTTTTTGTTACCCCCATTGTGTGCTACATAGGCGGAAACACGTTTTGGGCAGGATGTGAAAAATGACAGCTGTACTGCTCATTAGGAAGTGTGGTAAAATGCCAATGTTGAAAATCTGGAGTGGAAATATTGAAAATTCGCAAACCTACGAGCATGCGTGGGAACTGTGCAACACACGCTCGTAAAATAGTCATTTGTAGGAATTTTTTCACCAAATTTTCAACATAGCCATTTTAAAACCTGTGCTAATGAACAGTGACACTGTGATTTTCTTAATGTGTCCCATACACTGAGTTTGCACACCGACTGTGCCATTGTGCGCCACATATGAAACACGCTTGGTAAGATGTGAAAATGACAGCTGCAGTGCTCATAAGGAGGTGTGGTAAAATGGCAAGTTGAAAATCTGGGTGAAAATATTGAAAACCATGAACTTATGAGCGTGCGTAGAACTGCTGGCACTGCGCTCGTAAAACAGTTATTTGTAGGAATTTTTGGCCAAATTTTCAACATAGCCATTTTAAGATCTCTGCTCATGAACAGTGACACTGTGATTTTCTTAATGTGTCCCATACACTGAGTTTGCACACCAACTGTGCCATTGTGCGCTACATGGGCGGAAACACATTTTGGGCAAGATGTGAAAAATGACAGCTGCAGTGCTCATAAGAAGGTGTGGTAAAATGGCAATGTTGAAAATCTGGAGTGAAAATATTGAAAATTCGTAAACTTACCAGCGTGCGTAGAAACTGCGCAACACAGACTCATAAAACAGTCATTTTTAGGAATTATTTCACCAAATTTTCAACATAGCCATTTTAAGATCTCTGCTCATGAACAGTGACACTGTGATTTTCTTAATGTGTCCCATACACTGAGTTTGCACACCGACTGTACCATTGTGCGCTACATGGGCAGAAACACGTTTTGGGTGAGATGTGAAAAATGACTGCTGTACAGCTCATAAGAAGGTGTGATAAAATGGCAGTGTTGAAAATCTGGAGTGAAAATATTGAACATTCATGAAACTTCTGGCGTCGTAGGAACTGCTCAATGCGCTCGTAAAACAGTCATTTTGGAATTTTGCACAAATTTTCAACATGGGGTTTTGGGATCCCTTCTCATGAATGATGTCACTGTCATGGCATTATTCAAGGCGAAGGTGATTTCACGCAGTGACTGCGCAGTGCCTGCGAAATCACCCTTCAGGCCGAATAACGCTATGACAGTGAATCATTCGTGAGAAGAGATCCCAAAAACCCATGTTACAAATTGTGCAAAAATCAAAAATGACTGATATACTAATAAGTTGAAACCCCTATGTAGCCCATTATACAGCTTACGGCATTTCCTCAGTTTGCGGTCGGCTTTGAAGAGTGCAGGCGTGTTCGGTCCACCTAAGATCGTCGGCGCCGGGTCTGGAAGTAGTATGGGGTGGGTGTGTGAGGAGGCTGGGTGCGCAGTGGGTGGGTGCGGGTTGTGGGAGGGTTGGGAGGCCGTGGGACGTTTTTGTTTTATAGGTTTAAAACAAAAAAAGCGACGATGGGACCTTGCCATGCTGGGGTGGGCTTCCAGCATGGAGAAGATTGTGGGGAGCGAGGCCGGACGGGGATTGGGTACCCCGTCGTCAGCCACGCGGGGGCGAGGAGCCGACGGAGATTGGGCACCCCGTTGGCAGAACAAACTAACGGTTTGCCACGCTGGGGTGGGCTCCCAGCATGGCAGCAGGATGGCTTGGGGGCGTGGAGCGGCCGGGGTTTGGGCACCCCCATGGGCAAAACAAACAACCTTTGCCACACTGGGGTGGGCTCCCAGCGTGGCAGGAAAGCTTTGGGGGGGCGGCGCAACGCGCACGGGGGGAAGCGTGATGGAGGGGATGGCGGCAGCACTCAGTATGGCAGCGGTGTTTTCCTTTGAAGCAGAGGAACACCGCTGTCATACTGAGCTCCTGCACCCATTGGTGCAGGACCACCACGCCTGCTCAAGGGAGCAGTGCATTGGGTGGAAGAGGCACACCTGCTGCATTTTCCCAAACGCCTTTCATGCGCCAGCGCGCAAGCGAACGTAAAAAGGGAGAAAAAAAATTGCAGAAGGAACAAATCTGAAAAAGAAAGAAAACAAAACACAGGCAAGAACAGTAAACAGAAAACATCCAAACTGATAATAACCTATCATGTCCCTGAGGCTTCAGAAATAACCCTTATGTAATTGGGACATCCAAATCAGTGATCCAAGGTAAATCATGCCATTTACGAAGCCAGAGTTCCTCCTGCAATTATTTCCTCTCCTTCAAACACAAGGCTTTAACATCCTTAGTAATTCTCCCCACCATGTCAGAGTAAGTACAACGTTTTTTGCTGTAATGAAAATAAGCAGCGAGCATTCCAAATAATGCCATTTACAAATGGTAAATATCAAACAGAGCATGTCTCCATCCCATACCCGTCATGGATCCCAGGTCTCCCCATACGTAAGATTCTCCCAAGAAACACTAGCAAAAATGGGTGCCCCCCCCAAGCCGCCACTAAAAAAGACCAAAAATGCTTAATAAAAGAACAAAAGAAAAGCAAATGATCGGTAGACTCAAGTTGTGCCGGTCTACTACAAATCCTCTACTCTATCTGTTTATGCTTGTGATTATCTTTAACGTTAATTCTATCATGGCAACCAAGCCAATGAAGATCCCAGACATGAGGAGGAATCCTGGGGTTACGTAATGACGTAAGCAGAGCCTGCTTATTAGCCGGACAATGAGTAAAAATCTGAGTAACAGGGCATACCGTGACAAGTAAGGCAGTATACAAACCTTTTCTTTGTAAAGTGATAATGGCATTGGTGGTGACCTTCCACTGCCTAAGTCTGGTAAAAGTGTCCCGCCATTAAGGAGGAGCAAGCGGTAGCTGTTTTACAATTTAGAAGCATTACTGTCCCATAACCGAAACCAATAGTGAACAGTATCAAAAACCCAAGGTTCCAACCCTTTATTCATATGAACCAAAAGAGGACATATATTCCCCATCAAAAAGACACAATTAAAAAACAATAAAGGGTGGACCATGTTCAGACCTCCCTGAATGATCAGAAGATATAAGGTATTCCGCTTTATCGGGTTAAGTCCACTCCCCCACACGGCCTAAAAGAAAATACCTAATAAGCGAGTTTCCATAGATTTGGGAGGTGGAAAAATGTAACATAGAAATAAAAATACTGGAATCAGAAACGTTTTAATCAGATAGATCCTTTTTTTCTTCTCCATCTTCCAACAATTTCAGCCGGAAACCTTGCATTGGGCAATAGCCAATGTGTTTTCCCAATTGAAAACATCCAGATTTTCAATGCCAAACTGAATACCCAGAATTCAGATAGGACCAGTTGGCAGCAAAATCCCACCCACCGAAGGAAGGGCACCACCATGCAAACCCAAACGCTTCCCTATACATTTCAGCATGTTAAGCCTGGCCCCAGCCACAGACCCAAAATTAGAGCATATGCGTAGAGCTTCCAAAACAGAGGCTTCATTTTTCAACAAAAGGCACATATCATCTGCATAAGCCAATATTATAGGTGCTTGGAATGCCACTGTAGAATCCAAAGGGGAGAGGAGTGGAGAATGTTGAAGCAATCTCAATAAGGAGTCCAAAAAAAACAATATATAGGATAGAACTAAGGGGGCAACCTTGTCGTACTGCACGTTTAATCCCAACCAGAGGACCTCTCCACCCATTAACAACAGGAAAAACAATTGCAGTCTTATAGAGCAACTGGAGCCAATGAATAAAGCCAGAAGGAATCCAAAACTTGTCCAAGACACACCATAAGAAATCATGACTGACTGCATCAAATGCTTGTTGTTGGTCCAAAGAAATGACGTACCCTTCCAGAAGATCCAAATTACCTTTATCAAATATTTCCCACAGTAAAATTAAATGATCCTGAATGCAGCGGCCAGGAACAGAAAAAGTTTGAGCTTCTGAAATAACCCCATTTGCAACGGATAGTAATCATTTAGCCAGAATTTTAGATAAGATTTTAAAATCAGTGTTTAACAAGTTAATCGGTCTCCAGTTAGATAAAGCCTTCCTGTCACCTTTCTTATATAAATAAAGCAAAGACCCCATATTAAACTGTAAGGGTAGATCTTGACTTTGCAACAAATAATTAAACGTCCCAGTCAATTCATCTCCTAGTTCAGTGGCTAAAAATGTATATACCTCAGAAGGCAGGCCGTCAGGGCCAGGAGCCGTACTACTGTGCAGAGTACTGATCGCAGCCAGGACCTCTGATACCTGAATAGCCCATCCTATCAAAACACCCTCCACATCTGAAATATCTGGAAAAACCTCCTGGGAAAGTAAGACATCAGCCTGGACCATATCAAAAGCCATAAGCCCATATTTCACCCCAGAATAGGTAACAATTACATCCATGATCTCAGCATTGGTGTCAACCGTGCGACCCTCTGAATCATATAAAGCCAAAATGTATTTCTTCTCCACCCTTAGATGGCATGATTCATATGAACAGACAGATTCCACAGATCTGGAAGTACCAAATTGCTGTTGCCGTTGCAGAAAAGGAGCTTTGTCCAAATGAAACATACTCAGCTGCCTCTTCAAAACCTGAATTTAAGAACCATAGTCCTGTCTCATCAAAACTGATAAAGACATCAATCGCTGCAATCGGGTCCTAGTAGCCAAATAATCTTTGTAAGAAGATTGACATAAATTCCTGCTGTAGCTTTAAAAAAATGAAATCAATTCTCGTTTAGTATCTAACCACCACATCACAGCCTCATCACAAAGAACAAAAACTGATTTCCTGGCTTGTAAAAAAGCAAAAAAGGAAGCTTGAAAGAGTGAATCCAGCAACAAGGAAGCATTCATCTTCCAGGTCCCTGGACCCCTCAATCAATCCTTGTTGCCAAGGAACCTTTATGAAAAGTAGGCATATGGAAACCAGTGTGAGAATGATACGCATCCTTCAAGCGTGCCGTTACCAACATAGAGGATAAAAAATTAGAATCGGAAAAAATATTTTTTGTACTAGAAGTCACAGTTTTGTCTTTCAGAGAAAGGCCACAGTTCAGGTCACCACCAAAGATGACAAAATGTGAGGTGTACAAAAAGGGTTGGATCAGTTTAAAGAGCTCCACTCTCAAAGCCTTAGTCTGAGAGGCATAGACATTAATTAATCAGTATCTAACATTACCAAATGTAACATTCAGAATCAGAACCTTCCCCGAAACCAAATCATACAGCTTTAGCAAGGCAACATCCGGCAATTAAACAAGATGCTCACCCCAGAACAGGTGTCCTGGCCAATAGATCAAAAGGAGGGGTCGGGGTACCATGCCCTAGAGGCTAATGCAATCTCCTGTAAAGAATGATAACGAACATCCTGAAGAAACACAATCCCCACTGCATGCATCATCAAACAGGAAAAAAACAAATCACATCTATCTGGGTTCTTAATATTATTAACATTACCAGTATGGTATGCAGAATGTGTAGACATCATTTAGAAAAAAGAGAAAAGGGGAACAAAAAATCCATCATCATTTCAGGTGCCCACGCCGAACGACCGACTCTTTGTGTTTAGTCTTAGCTTTACCTTTATGAGGACCAGAGCGGTCCCAGGGCACCTCCGTGTCCATCGTTTGATCAGGGATGGAGGATTGCAAAGAAGAAGAATCAGAGTCACTGCCTGTATGATCACCCTCCGTCTACAAAAGTTCATATCGATTGTGAGTGGGAACTACTCCAACGCCCGGAGAATCCACCATGGATGAGTCACTAAAACATTTACTCCAAGTGATCCTAGTCATTGGAAAAGTTTGTCCAGAAGAAACAGAAGGGGGGGGGGTTCATAACCTCCACATCAGGGGGCTTCCTAGAAACCTGCACAATGGGAGACTGAGGTATAGCCATAACATCAATAGTGGATGTCTGCAATGGCAGAGGGGAATCATCAGACCCTGCCAGCTCTACCCCAAGGGGCAACCCCGGGGGGGGGGCAACTCTTCCGTAGGCTTCTGGGGAGGTAAAAGTAAGGTGTCCTCTTGCGGGGGTGGTGCCAAGACCGGTAAACCATCATCAGAAAGTGGAACATCAGGAACAGGAGTGTCATCCGGTCTCAGTTCTTCTCAGGCAAAAATCCTCTGTTTCTGTGCCAAGCTAATATAAAGCCATTGTTCAGCACCGTCAGCCAACTCTCGCTGATTGTGAGTAGCCCACTTGCAAGTTTGTAAACTATGTCCCAGCTCCTCACACAAGTTGCACCTCTCTTGTTCCACAAAATGGAAGTCAGAATGGCCCAGAGAACCACAGATCGTGCATTTCACCTGATCACAGGCACTATTCAGATGGGCCACAGAGCCACATCTGTAGCATGCCTCGGGTTGTCCGGAATAGAACAGGACACCCCAGTCTCTACCCAAAAAGAAACTGTTCGGGATTTGAAGAAGACCAGTATCGGACATTTTCAACATCACTCTCACCCTCCATCCCCAAGTACGTAAATGTTCAGAATTGAAAATAGCTTCAGGGTCTGAAAGCACCATGCAACGTGCCTTAAACCAGTGTGTCAAATCATTCATATTGACCCCCTCTCTACAAAAAAGGACAGTAATGGTCTTCTGAGTAGGTCCAGACAAGGGTAAAATAGAAAAGGGGGTCCAGAGAGGGGACGTCTTCAACCGTTGATACTTTAGCCAAAAATGCTCCAAACCCTGTTGCGTTTTAAAACTGACGTCAAATACAATTTCCCCAGAGACCTCAATCAAAGCATGAATCTCACTGGCAAAAAATTGAGGGAATCCTTAAGAAGGACTCTAGCCGCATAAAATCTATCAAAAGCTTCAGCCATGCCTCCCAAATAGCGCAAGTGTGAGGCATTGTGATGCTTCGCAGGGTGCATGGCCGAGGGAAAGGTGGTTGGGATTTGGGAATATTCTGGGCAGTAGCTGCTGAGTAGGATAGATGAGGAGCAGAAGCCCTAGTAGAGGAAGGTTGAGGAACCAGAGGCCTAGAAACCACCTGAGGGGTGGCCGACTCAGTATGTGGCAAAAGCAAAACCAGATTTTGTGTAAATTCCAACTCAGGAGGAAGAACCAAGTCCTGAGTCACACCAGGCGAAGGTTGAACAGACAAGTCAGGCACCTGAACATCATGATCTGCACCAGGGATATGAATAGGGGAGGACCCCAACACTCACTGCCCACCAGTAGCATCCTGTTCCCATCCTGCTGCCAGCAAAGCTTTCTCAGCAGACCAGGAGGTATCCAGAATATGGTCCAAAACTAAGTGGTCAGGGAGTTGCAAAGCCGGCTGCTCCACAGCTTGTATCTCCTCAGACACCACACCAGCGGCTGCAAGCCGAAGCCCAGTAGCACTAACAGAAGACTCAGAAGACTCAGAGGTCATGGGGCAATGGAAGCCAGGTTTCAGACCCTCATCAGCCAGTCCAGAGTCAATCCCCACAATTGAACCCACAGTAACAACAGAACAAGAAGAAGGTTCTGTACCATCCTGTAAGTGCAGCGCAGCAGAACATAGTTCAGTAGACTGGTGTGGTGTAAGCTTCTGAGGGCCAGTAATCACAGGTAAAGAGATCGCTGAAGTAGTAAGAAGAACAGGATCGCACACCGGGGCTGCATGCTGAGTCAGTTGTGCAAGAAAATCATGGTGAACAGCCAAATGCCATTCATCTTCAGCTCTAAGCAGAGCCTCCACAGTCGGGTCAGAAAATGTAACTTCATTGGCAACGTTTGGTCACGTTAAATCCTTCCTTCCCTGAGTTAAATTCCGAGCCGTAGATCTTCCACAAGTCCAGACATCTCCTCATTCAGACAGTTTCCTTCATTACAGTCCATAGGGGTTTCAAGCAAAGACGAGACAGGAGAGGAGACCATCTTCCCCATCTCCACAGCTTCCAGCCGAACTCCAGCCACACTGGACGCCATCTTGGGTCAGAAGACCAGGATGTTAGGTTCCCCTACCTGTGAGTAGGGGAATTTCCCCAGTGTCCTGGCCAAATTTTCCCCATTGACTAAAAATACCACCAACAGCTTAATCTGGTTGAATTTCAGTTGGTTAGCATCTGTAACCCCCAGCCCCGCCTCCTCCCCGGTCGCCCCTGAAAAAGGGACTTCTAGTCTCAGTGGGCCTACTGGGTCAACAAAATTCAATAAATAATAAATAAGCTGAGGGTGGTACTTGGCATGGATAGCATAGCCACATTG
This sequence comes from Neoceratodus forsteri, assembly GCA_016271365.2. Taxonomy (NCBI): domain Eukaryota; kingdom Metazoa; phylum Chordata; order Ceratodontiformes; family Ceratodontidae; genus Neoceratodus; species Neoceratodus forsteri. The sequence continues at coordinate 1,104,541,176 of CM057451.1, forward strand.
TTGAGCTGCTGAATACAGTTGCTAAACAGTACTGCTAGGAGTCACTCTTCTTTGTCTTCTGCAGCAGGAAGTAGTGGTGGTCATCATCACTGTTGTGTATCTGGCTGTGCTGTGTGCAGATTGGACCATGTATGGACAGTACTAGGAGTCAATACACTAGGGACTAGGGAGGGATATTTTTAGAAAATAAAGATACCAAAACATGAAAGACATAGAGTCAGACTAGATCTTAGTCTCAGGTAGACACTGCAGCTTCAAGCAACCAAAATGGAGTTTCAAGGGCCAAGCTAAGCAATCCACACTCCTGCACAAAGTAAACAAAATCAAATAAAAAACAGTGATTCTGTAACTCTAAAGCATCATCTTTCAAGTGAAAGCTTGAATCCAGTGAAGTTGCATCTGTCGGATCAGTCCAAATTAGAAAAAGAAAAGCTCTTTAGTAAAAACTAAGGCAAGGCAATTGTATTTATAATGCACCCTTTCCAAAAGCTCAGGGCACCTAATTACTAAAAAACAACATTCAACAGTTTCAATCAAAAAGTAATAATATAATATAAATAGTCAAGTGTTGCTGGGTACCACCCACAGAGGTACTCCCAGGTACTGAACAATTGCATACCATGCTAACACTAGTTCTCCACAGACATCTGATTCCTCTGAGGCTGAGTTCAAAGAAGATAAAGGCAGTGATTGGACACAAGCTGTACTGGTGGAGGATAATGGGATGGAAACTGCAAATGAGGAAGAAGTGGAAGCAGATTGTTCCATGGTGAAGAAGGAGGATGGGTTAGAGGAAGGGAATAAAGCATAAGAGGATTCACAAAGGGTGGATCATGCACCACAAAAGATCTGTGCTTTCATGAAAACAATAAGCCATCACCTTGATAACAATACTCAGTATGATGTTGTTTTTCTAGATTTCAGCAAGTCTTTTGACCTTGTGCCACACTTGTCAGTATTAGAGAACCTAAAAAATGTGAGCATAGAACTTCAGTTTGGTAAATGGATTTCAAACTGGCTCAACCAAAGATCAGAGAGAGTCATGACTGATGTATCAGAGGAGGAAGATTATCTAGTGGTGTACCGCAGGGGTCTGTGCTGGGACCACTTATTTTTCATAGTTTTATAAATATACCTTACTAATAACCTTAACAGCTGGTCCTCTAAATACTCAGGTGACTCCAAAATTGGGGGCCCCTACACCATCATTTTTTTTAAAACTTTTTATTTATAATTTTATACAAATGCATAGAACGATGGTTTCCAGAGCATATAGCAGACACTAAGAGTAACCATTATACATTACAAAGGAGTGTGATTACATACTACAATTGGTACAGCGTTTGGAGGTAAAAGCCTAGTACATGTAAAAGAATGAAAAAGCAGCATTGGGATCCATATATGCAGTCAATGCCCAATCTGTTAGTTTCCGAAAGGTAAAAGTCTGTAGTATAACTGACCTTTCCAGGTCCTTAACTTTAACTCTTATATAGTAGTACATAGAAGTTCTACATTCCAGAGCTCCTATAAAGCCCCCAAATACCCATTTAACCAGACCCCCTAAGTTTAAATGAGATTTAGGTACAAATAAAACATCCAGTGGCATCACACTTACCCTAGAAATAAAATAAAAGGTATTCTAGTGAGCCAGAGACCAGCTCCAGACCACTTCACTTATATGATACAGGCTAAGTGAGGGCCATGAGTAATAAAGCCGTCTCTTTTAGAGAGCCTGATTTCTTAACCAGAAAAAGAACTAACTTACTGGAACAAAGCGGATAAACAACCTCCCGTTAGTAGCTAGATATAATAATAAAACCTCTGGAGATAGATAACATAAGTCATTTTAAAAGAAGAGGAAAAAATAAACTCTGCATTGAATTGTACAAGTCTTATAGGCCATTGAAGACGCCATCGAGACTTGCGGAAACCAAAATAAGTGACCAGCCCAATATTTCCAAGTACTGCATAGCGTCCAAAACTTATTAATTGTAAAAAATCTGTGTCTTGTAGGAGAAGAGCATTAAAACTAGTAAGAAGAGAAACCCTCTTAGTGAGGAATCGGATTAAAGCCACTTGAGCAACAACTTAGACACATTCCCCTTTAAACACTAAAAGAGATGTTTATCAGGGTGTTAAGGCTATAAAAAATAAAATTAGATCAGGCAAACCAGCTCAACAGTCTGAGAGATAGATGACAAGTCTCTACAATCCCAGTGTTCAATCTTCATCTGATTCTTCATCGGAGAGTCTTTCCTCCTGGATTCTATGAGCCACGATCTTCTCGACACAGGCCCCGGCTTCCTTCGAATCCGTGAAGCAGTACTGTTTGCGACCATCAGCAAAGCAGAGACAAGTCAGGAAGGCCATTGAGTACAGTATGCCAAGGTCTTTCAGTTTATGTTTAACACCATCAAAAGCATTACGGTGCATTCTGGTTGCGTATGCTACAGTAGTATCCACAGAGATTGCCAGCTATTTCCAGATATTTCGCGAAATTTCTAAAGATTTTCTCTCTGCTGCCCCTACCGTGGAAATGGAGAAAGCATGAGATATTTCTGGAAATATCACAGAAATTTCAGGAAATAGCTGGCAGTGTCTGTGGCTGCTACTGTAAGTCCAGGAAAAACAGAATTCAAGATTCTTCATGGTGGATAGGGCTTTTATTCCGCAGAGCTCCCAGGATCAAATCACGTTCTGCTGCTGAAGATAGGGTAGCCAAGATGGTATGGGATTTTTCCAGGTTAGAGGATGGCCTACAGAGAGTGATCCCATATGCCTGTGGGAGAGTCGTAGCATTCAGGCACATTATGTTAGGAAGCCACGAGCCCAAGTAAGCACGAGGTTATCCCCCTCAGTGCCTTCAGGAAGGCCGAGAATTCGAATATTGGCTGCACATACTGTGTTTTTGAGCTGTTCCACATGGCTCCATAAGGCAGCTTGTTCCTTAATTGAAGTAGCTGTAGCTGCAAGGGCCTTCCCCTCCGTTGCCTTGGCAGTTTTAGTTGTTTCTCCCATGGCATCAAGTCGGGTTTCAATAGCCTGGGATCCCAATGAAAAGGAATCCAACTTGTGGTGTATCCCTTAGACAGTTTTTGTTAGAGCATTTACTGCAAGAGAGATTTGGAGAGACTGCAGCGAAGCCAAAATTTTCTCTGCGGCTGGTAAAGCAGAAGCTCCGTCCTCTTGTTCTGGCTGTTTGGACATGGGATCACAGGGTTGAAAAAAGTCCTGTTTAGCTGGCTTAGGTTCCCCTATAATGGCAGGAATTATACTTCCAATGATGCAGAAAACAATGTCTCAAAGATTCAATAAAGTCTGGTAGCAGTTTGGAGGTTAAAATATTGTTTTTTAAATACAAAAGAAGGCTCTTCTCAGGAGCTCCAGAATTTTGATGCTTCTGGCTAGACTACTGGCTCCACCCCCTACCCCTACACCATCAATGATGAGGTCACCAGGATAGAAGAGGGTCTAAATTTAATCTCTACCTGGGCTACTAGCTGGGAGGTGCTCTTTAACCATGACAAATGCAAAGTTATGCATCTAGGGACTAACAACAACAAACACCCTTACTTCTTGTGCGGTAACCAACTGACTGACACTACAAATGAAAAGGATCTAGGATTATAGTCTCAAATGTTGCCTGTAGGAGGGTGGGTGGGGGTTCAAACAATGGAGGATGAAAGAGTGGGGCCCTCACATCAGGGTAGTTAGGTCCAGAAGATGCCCTGGGGCGAAATGGAGCCTGGAACGTGGCCCTCCATGTCTGGTCCCCATACCCAAGAGCACCACCATTACTGGTGGGCAGGTAGTCGGGGTGGCCCTGGAGACCTCTTCAACTTGAGCGGTGCTATGCAATGCCAGATCCATTAGGAACAAGACTGCAATTATTGCAGATCTTGTTGGTTCGGTGGATCTGGCTTTCATCACCGAGACCTGGCTAGATGAAAATGCTGGTCCCGTATTGGAGGCTGCTATTCCAGCCGTGTACTCGGTGATACACCGCTTGAGATTGGTCCGTGGGGGGGGGGGGATTGCAGTCTGTTTCAAGACTGAATTGGGCCTCAGGAGTGTACCAGTTGAGGAGGCTGTGTCATTCGAGTGTACCATAGTAGCAGGTGTGGGCTGTAGGATAGTCTTCATCAACTGTCCACCCGGAGATGAGAAGCGATTCCTCCAGGAAGTAGCAGACTTCTTCGTCGACATGGCATTTGGGTCACCCAAGCTGATGGTCCTGGATGACTTCAACTCCTGGGTCGATGACGAACTCTCACAATTTGGACAGCACTTCCTCCAGTTGATGACATCACTGGGCCTTACACAGATTGTTACCACTGCTACTCATACACATGGTCACTCTCTTGACCTAGTCTTCCTCCTGGGGGTTGAAGCCTCCGATCTGGTGGTGGAACCTGTTGGATGGTCTGACCACTACACTGTGGGGTTTGATTTCTATGCCCCCCCTTCATAGGCATACCCCTGTGGAGATGGTCAGATACTGCCCTTTACGGGATGTGAACCCTGAAGGCCTAGTGGAGGTACTTGACCTATCGGAGTTTCCAGTGGCAAGTGGGAATCCAGAAGCCTTGGTACTGGCCTATAATAAGGTCATGACCATGGCCCTGGATTCTATAGCTCCTGTCCATGTTCATCCTCTCTCTCTCTCTCTCTTTGCCCTCGGTCCCCTTGGTTTCATGGGACCTTGAGGGAGTTGAGACGACAAGGACGAAGGTTAGAGCATTGTTGGCGGAAATCCACCATGGAGGCTGACCATCTTAAATTGTTAGAACATTATCAACTCTACCAATCAACAATCACCCATAAGAAGGCAGAGTTCCTTCCCGGGGAGATTGCTGCCACTCAGAACAGACCACCTCAGCTCTTTCGAACAGTGGACAGGCTCTGCAGCCCAGCCTGTCTACAGTCCCAGACAGCCTTTTTGCAGTCAGAGTGCGATGAACTTGCTCGGTTCTTTGCAGATAAGGTGGACGACGATAGGGTGGAGATCCGATCTTCACACTCTATGGGGGAAGCTATTGGTAGGTGCTCGGTCACAGTCCCTCACTTTTCCTGGAGTACCTTTGACCGGCTGGAGTTCACGGATGTCATGCGGATTGTCCAGGTTATGCACCCTACATGCTGTAGTTTGGATCTGGGCCCAAATTCCCTGATTATGGGTTATTGTGACATCATTGGCCCAATCCTGGCACAGATAGTCTGGTGCTCCCTTGACTCAGGTGAGTTTCCTAGCTCCCTGAAGGAGGCGCTGGTGACACCCCTCCTGAAGAAAGCTTCACTGGACCCAGACTCTCTTGCTAACTAAAGACCGATCTCAAACCTTCCCTTTGTGGGGAAGTTTATTGAGAAAGTAGTGGCTGTACAACTGGAGACACACTTGACCATCCATAACATCTACGAACCTCTCCAATCCAGTTTTCGAAAGAGGCATAGTACTGAGACTGCCCTGGTTCGGGTGCTCAATGATCTCCTGATGTCAAGAGATCGGAGAAGCCATTCCATTCTGGTGCTCCTTGATCACTCCTCAGCTTTTGACACCGTGGACCATGGGGTGCTGCTTGAGTGCCTGAGGTTCATCTGTGGCCTGACTGGCACAGTCTTCAGATGGTTTAAATCCTTCTTCACTGGCAGAACTCAGAGGGTGGTGTCGGGGATTTACTCCTCCGACCCTCTCTCTCTCTGTCATATGGGGTCCCTCAGGGCTCGGTGCTGTCCCTCATGTTGTTCACAGTGTACATGCTGCCCCTCAGAGACATTGTAAGATGGTATGGGCTGAGGATTTACTGCTATGCTGATGATACCCAGTTCTACCTGTCTTTTGCACCTGAACAGGACAGTGCACTCTCGGTGTTTAATAACTGTCTCACTGAAATCCAGGATTGGATGAATTCCAGCTGGCTGAAGTTGAACTTGGGAAAGACTGAGGTGGTAGTGGTGGATCCTGGTCACCAGATGGGGGGGTCAGGTTCTGGTCAGCCCAAGGGGCTTTTTCTGGGGGGGCTCCAGCTCCTTTCCTCCAATCGGGTGCGGGACCTAGGGGTGATGCTTGATGATGGGCTGACTCTGTGGGCTCAGGTGTCAGCAGTCGTCAAGTCATCCTTTTACCATCTAAGAAACATAGCTCAGATCAAACACCTTGTTCCATCCAGTGACCTTCCCACTCTGATCCACGCCTTTGTGACCTTGCGCCTTGACTATTGCAACTCCCTTTACTTAGGGCTACTACGGGTTGATATCCACTGCTTGCAGCTGGTGCAGAATGCTGCAGCCTGACTCTTGATAGGGACTCCCCGGTCATGTCATATCACTCCAGTACTGCGCAAACTGCACTGGCTGCCGATTCAGTGGTGGATCACCTTTAAGGTCGAATTACTGACGTATAAGCCCTACATGGACTTGGCCTGGACTACCTAAAAGAGCTTCTGTCCCCCTATTGCCCAGAGCGACAGCTCCACTTGGCTGACGAGGGGTTGCTAGAGATCCTAAGGGTATCGTTAAACTCTTCAGGGGCCTGTGCATTTATGTACGTGGCCTCAGCCCTGTGGAATTCTCTACCCCGTCAGCTACGGGAGTGTGTGACCCTAGGGGGCTTCAAACGGGCACTTAAAATTTATTTATGGGGCTAAGCTTTTTTTTTTTTTTAGTTGTTTAACCAGGAGTGGCACACTAAGCTGAAAACTTTTTCACAGGAGCGACGTGGGAGCATAGGGAAGTTAAGTGACTTGCTCAGGGTCACACAGTATGCAAGTGGAAGCTGTGGGATTCAAACCCAGGTCTGATCTGCTGGATTTCACCAGATTTGCAGCTCAGAGCCTTAAACCACTGCGCTATACTGCCTCCCAATTTGTTACTTAAGTATATACAATAACTGATTTTATTGACTATTTTTATATCATTGTTTTATGTTAATGTTTTAGTGATCTTTTGTAAAGCGTTTTGGTAATATTGAAAGGCGCTTAATCAAATAAATATTTTTAATTATTATTATTAAAGACTTAAGAAGTACTATACATGTAAATGAAGCAATAAGCAAGGAAAGGATTGTGGAATATCTTGAATCCAGCGGTTACAAGACACAAGGCAGCAAGAATTCATGGGAGTGGGGGAGGTCATGTCAAACAAATCTGATTTCTTTAACTGGGTGACCAGGGAATTAGATCAGGGTGGAGTGATGGATGTTGCCTACCTAGATTTCAGCAAGGCTGTCGACACCGTTCCTCACAGCAGACTAGTAAGCAAGCTGGGTATCTTAGGAGTAGGTCCAAAGATAGTAAACTGGATAAGAATTTGGTTTGGGGATAGACGGCAGAGGATGGTGGTAAATGGAGTTCACTCTGAGGAATGATAGGTGACCAGTGGGGTATCTCAGGGAACAGTACTGGGACCAGTCCTTCTTTAGATCTTTATAAGTGACATTGCAGAGGAGCTGCAAGGGAAGGTCTGCCTCTTTACAGATGACACCAAGATCTGCAGCAAGGCGGACAGTGTGTGTGTGTGTGTGTGTGTGTGTGTGTGTGTGTGTAATGGATAAACAGAGGCCTGAGAAAACTTGAGGAGTGGTCAAGAGTATGGCAGTTGGGGTTCAATGTAAAAAAATGCAAAATAATGCACTCAAGACATAGAAACCCAGAGGCAGAATACCAAATGGGTGCAGTGGTATGGACAACAATCAAGCAGTGAAGAGACCTGGGGATAATCATATTGGATGACCTAATGATGGCCAGGCAATGTGACAAGGCAGTTGGGAGGGCTAGTGGGATACTGGGGTGAATAGAGAGGGGTATCACCATTAGGAAGAGGGAGGTGGTGTCGCCCCCTGTATAGATCACTAGTAGGAACCCATCTTGAGTACTGTGTAGTATCATCTGCAAAAAGACAGACCTTACTTTTTTTTTTTGACCCCTACACTGCTATGTTGCCAATAAAGATGTTGAATAATTCTGGACCAAGCACTGATCTCTGCGGTACCCCGCTGGTTACAGGTCTAGGCTTGGATAGTTCACCTCCTACCATCACTCTCCATTTCCTTCCCTGCAACCATCTCCTGACCCACCCCAGCAGCTTAATCCTGACTCCCAGGCTACTTAGTTTGCTAAGCAACCTACCATGTGGCACGGAGTTGAAGGCCTCACTGAAGTCTAGGTGTAGTACATCCACTGCCTGACCTTTGTCTAATGACCTTGTGACCCAGTCAAAAATTTCTATCATGTCTGTTTGGCAGGATCTCCCCATGACAAACCCATGCTGCCTGTTGTTCTGTAGACCATTAACCTCCAAAAAGTTTACCAACCTTTCTTTTAAAATGGTCTCCATTAATTTACTAATAATGGATGTCATAGGAGCAAGACACACTACCCACTGAGCCATCAGGAGACCCTGCATTTTCTTCTTGAAATACTATTTAGTTACTGGGTATCGCTTGAAAATACATACATAACCATGTTGTAATTATCCATTACAGTAGCCCTGTGTAATCAAGAGCTGTCAATCCAACAGGAGGCTCTCAAAAACTTAGCAGGAGGCAAGTTACTCACTCACTGAATCACTCACTCTCCCTCTTTCACTGGGCAGGCAGGTGGCAAACCCAACACCCCATTGTGCATAGTCAGCCATTGTCCTCCTTGCAGCCAATGTGAATCCCTCCAACTGGACAGCCCTGAGCGACAGGTGACAGCTTTATTCAGTCACTGGGACCAGCAATTATGAGAAATAAAACATGGGTAGGTGGGATTAATCCAGAATTTCACACACACCCTTGGTGTGTGATGCATTTTTAATGTTTCTGTCCCACAACTCAGTCTGTAGCTATTTACTGGATTTACTGGATAAAATAGGACAAAAGAGTGCACAAGGCCCATCGAGATTGTCCTCCCTCAAAAGAGGGATATTATACAGGGTAATTATGCAATAGCCAGGAATCAAGATTGGATTTAAAGGAATCAAAGTTAACGGAGTCTACAATAAACTGCGGGAGAATGTTCCAACATTTAGCTGTTCTTATATTAAAAAAGTTATCAAATTTCATTGTATTAGCCCATTCAACATTTATTTGCTTAGAATGAAGTCTACCTACAGTTCTCTTATTGGCCTATGATAGTTCACATATCTTAAACAGACTGGGATTGGGCACTAGTTTATACATTAGTAATAAATCACCCCTTTGCCTTCTCAGACATAATGAATGGAGCTTAGTTTCCCTAAGTCTAGAATCATAGCATTTATTACTGAGTCTCGAGATTGATTTAATAAGCCTCCTTTGGGTCTGTTCAACACGCTGTATATCAGTTTTAACATAAGGATTCCAGAAGGGGGAGCCATAATCCAGATGTGGTCTGATATAGGCTCTATATAAAGGAATTAAACAGTGTTCAGATTTACAAATAAAATATTTATTGAGTTGTCTCAGGATAATAACAGCTTAATCTGGTTCATGGTCAGTTGGCAATCATCTGTATCCCCCTCCCTTGGGTCGTGCCTGAAAATAGGCAGGATTTGTCTAGGGCACTTACCCGGTCAACAAAAACTAAATAAAATATTGGCTGTTCTAACTACTTTACTGCAATGATCACTTGATGACAGTGAAGTATTAATCATAATACCGACGTCTCTTTCTTAATACGATGACATAATTTTTTGGTTATTAAGATAATATTTATGAGCAGCATTATTCTTACTGAAGTGTAGAACCTTGCATTTATCAATGTTAAAAAAACATTGAATATTCATTTGCCCACTTCACAATGGAGGATAAATCCTGCTCAAAGATATGTAAATCAGCTATGGTGTCAGCTCTGCCTCCAAGTTTTGTGTCATCAGCAAATTTTGATAAAAAGTTATTAGAAGTGATGCCCATGTCAAGAATAAACAGGTTAAAAAGAATAGGCCCCAGTGCCGAACCCTGGGGGACTCCACTAGTTACCCTGCCAGAAAAAGAAAATGCCTCATTTATTCTGACCAGTTGGGTATGATTGGATAACCATTGTGATATCCATTTAACCAAAAATGAGGGAATTCCCATATTGTAAAGTTTGAAAATCAACAAAGAGTGGGATACATGGTCAAAAGCCTTGCTGAAATCAAATAGCAGAACATCAGCTGGCATGTTATTATCCAGTAACTTACCTATCTTATGATAAAAAGAAATTAAATTGGTTGTACATGAGTGGCTTGGCTTCAAACCATGCTGTGAATTATCAGAAACACCAAGTTGATCAACAATGATCTCCAGTTTGGATTTAATTAATCTGCACAAGCTCTTATGCAATTTATACTATGTAATATGTTGTCTAATTGTTATGTCACTGACATGGGCCAAGTTAACACTTTCCTAACCCCTCAGACAATTGAAGGGGTTATCTTGGTATGCTGTCACCACTCACTGCAACCTCAGTCAGGATATTTTTATTTATTTATTTATTGAAGAATCAGAATTACAAACCTTTGAGCTAAAAGCTCATTTACAAAGGATCCTTGTCGAACATGGGGTGGGAGAACAAACAAAGGTACGGCTGATATGCATTTTCAGTAACATAACAATTAGACAACATATTACGTAGTATAAATTGCATAAGACAATTGAATGGTTTTTGGATAGTCATTGTCAGTAACACAACAATTAGAGTATAGAGTGTAAACCTGTTGAATATTACAAATAATGCTATAAGAAATCAGTAACATAGCTAGGCCCATTCGGGGGGGTTAGTGGGAGCTGGTAAGGACCTGATAGGTAAGTAGTAGGAGCTCGTGCAGATCTGAAGTCAGGCGTACCGGATCATAATGTCGTACGCTTAATAGCATATAGCACAATGCGTGAACCCCAGACCTGTGTGCTCTCCGTGTTGGACCCCCCTGGAGTTAGAATCCTAAGTGGGGGGTTCTGGGGGCGCAGCCCCCGGTAATGGGAGGTTTGGAGGGCAGAGCCCCGCACAGATCAATAGTAATACATATTCGCGCAATGCGATTAAGTCACACGGCATTCTGCCATGCAACATTTTGACCCCATGCTGAAGTCAGGTATATCTACATTAAATCCCATTAGAACTCCTGCTCATACACAGTACAGTACTCCTTACTAAAGGGCAAATGATCCACCCCTTCTGGGTATCCCAAGATATGGGCAAGTCAAACTGAGCGATTCAATTTGAGTGACTCAGTTTGACCACCTGTGATTACAGCGACCATGAAAGGATAGCAAGGAGCGGTTATTATTTATTTTTTTATTTATTTTATTTACTCTTTGTTTACTGGGCAAGGCCCACTAGGCACAAGTGCCTGTTTTCATGGGCGACCCGGGAGCTGTGGGCTGGTTAAGTGACTTGCTCAGAGTCACACAGTATGCAAGTGGAGGGCATGGGAATCAAACCCAGGTCTGTTGGATATACCAACGTCATTCACAGCTCATTGCTCTAACTACTAGGCTATACTGCCAGCCTAGTGTGAGGGCACAAAATGGTGATGGGAAGGATAGAGCGACTGGGATAGGGAGCTATAATAAGTGAGGATATAGGTGGATGTTTGGCCAGGCAGTTACCAGCTGGCTGTATGGTCTAATGAAAGGAGTGAGTGCCGTTAGTGTGGGAGGACCTGGGTTCAGAGCTTGGTGGTGGGAATATAATTTTCTTTTGCAGTTTGGGTACTTTTGTTTTTTTGTTGGGGTTTTGTGTTCTCTGACCTCCCAAATATGTGCCCCATGCTCCACCAGCCTCCTGAATGTGACCCCGCCAAATAGCCCCCTTCAGAACTTTCTCCACTACCCCAGTGTCAGGCCCCTGGGAGTTGATTATAAAAGTAACGGAAGTGTGGGGGGGCATAGCCCCCCACATAAAAATATATGTACAGCTCGCCCCCAGAGAGTGTTGTGGAACCTCGCTCTTTTTGGTTCCGCTGTAGTGTGCATCACCGTTGTTGTTTTCAGCAATGTGTACTCGCACATGTTGCAATCACTATTTTTGTGATCACTTATATCACATGGAACTTCCACAGCTGAGAACACTTGTGCTTTAGATATGGTAACTGTAGCCTGCAGTTTTAGAGATGGATCACAGAGTTACCAATTTACCTTGGTTATCTATACGTGCAATGACTCAGTCACAGAAAGCATGAAGTATAGTATAGGAAGTGGGGGGAGGTACCTAAAACAAACAGTAGAAACACTCTGGATACAGAAGTTGATACCAGCCCATTTACAGAAGAAAGGGTTCTGAAAGAACTCTTAAAACTGAAGGTGGACAAAGCAATGGGGCCTGATGGGATTCATCCCAGAATTCTAAAAGAACTAAGGGTAGAACTAGTGACACCACTGACTACCCCTTTAGCAAATCATGGGAGGATGGGGTGGTACCGAGGACTGGAGAAGGCAGATGTGATTCCCTTCACAAAAGTGGGAGCAAGGCAGAAGCAGAAAACTACAGACCTGTTAGTTTAACCTCAGTGGTAGGGAAAATAATGGAATCACTTCTGAAGGAAAGAATTGTTGAGTATCTAGAGGCCAGAGGGACTCAGGACCCAAGGCAGCATGGATTACAGCGGAAGGTCATGCCAGACAAATCTGATAGATTTCTTGACTGGGTGACCAAAGTAGCAGATCAGGGAGGGCTGTGGACATGGCCTACCTAGACTTTAGCAAGGCATTTGACACAGTCCCACAAAAGATTAATATACAAGTTAGCCAGCCTGGGAGTGGTCCCAAGATGACAGCCTGGGTAAGGAATTGGCTGGAGAATAGGACACAGAGGTAATAGTAAATGGAGTCACTTGAAGAAAGGGGTTACTAGTGAGGTACCCATGGGGTTCAGTATTAGGACGGTCCTCTTCAATGTCTTTATAAGTGACATTGCAGATGGACTGGAAGGAAAGTATGTCTCTTTGCAGATGACACAAAGATCTGCAACAGAGTTGATGCACAAGGTGGGGTGGAAAGGATGAGAAGGGACTTGGCAAGGTTAGAGAAATGGTCAAATGTATGGCAGCTTAGATTCAATGCTAAGAAGTGCAAGGTAATGCACCTGGGAAACAAAAACCCAGGGGAAGAGTACACAATGGGGGGTGAGATACTAACAACAACAAAATGGAAAGGGACCTGGGGTAGTCATATCAGATGACCTAAAGGTGGGCAAGCAATGTGAGAGGGCAGCAAGGAGGGCTTGGGGATACTGGGATGCATAGGGAGAGGCATCACCAGTAGAAAACAGGAAGTTATTATCCTCTGTACAGACAGTTAGTGAGACTCCATCTGGAGTACTCGTGCAGTTCTGGAGACCCAATCTCCGCAAGGACATAGACAGGATGGAGGCTGTCCAGAGGAGGGCAACTAAAATGGTGCAGGGTCTGCACCGGAAGACATATGAAGAGAGACTTAAGGAGCTGAATATGTATAGCCTCGAGGAAAGGAGGGAGAGGGGGGACATGATAGAAACTTTCAAGTATCTCAAGGGAATCAACAAAGTCCAAGAGGGTAGCATCTTTCAAAAAAAGAGGTGTGCAAGAACAAGGGAGCACAATTTGAAGATAGAAGGGGGGCGGCTCAGAGGTAATTTAAGGAAGTATTTTTTCACAGAGAGGGTTGTGGATGCATGGAATGGCCTTCGGAGGAGGTTGTGGAGTCAAAAGCAGTGGTGGAATTCAAGCATGCATGGGACAGTCATAAGGCAATTCTAGGGGGTGGGGGTAGGAAGAAGTAGGCTGCTGGTTAACTAGGATCTGCAGCTTATCCATTAGGTAGGGAAATGGGCAACTGGGTGGGCCAAGCGGTCCTTATCTGCCGTCAAAATCTATGTTTCTATGTTTCTATGTATATAAAAATAATATTGAATACTCTAAGATATTTATATGTGTTATACATATGTTACATGATAACACACACTAAAGACTATGGGAATTAATTATTTCTAAAAAGATTAAAAAAATAAAACATTTGAATAAGATAAGGATCACACAGGAAAAAATTCAACTCAGAGCTATCTAAATTCTAAGAACCGTAGGAGACGATTACCCCTACTTGGATCTTGGTGAATTATAGCAGACTCAATCCCATGATGTTGCTGGTTCAAAATACCAAGACATAACTGAAGCTCTAAGAGCTAACAGACAGATAAATGCCTTTGGCTGGCCTGGTCAGTATGCTGCATTATCATACATGTCTCTCTGACATCACAGGTTCGACTATTTCTTTGATCTCTGGGGACCACCCGCTTTGAGAACAGGTCCGAACTGAATTTGTTATTTCAAGCATGGTTTTGTGGATTGTAGCCTGGGTCCTTTTGTTTCTTGTCTGGTTCAGTCAATGGATTTCTGTCTCATTCTGCCTTGGCTGTTTACATGTATTTTTGTTATAAAAGAGATCCAACCCTTTGAAGTTCAACCCAAAACAAAACCTTTTATAAGGCAGGAAATGGATTGCTTGCACAAAGGCTCTTCTAGCTGAGTGCCCCAGGCATGGGCTACAGTGGAATGTAATTTTCAGTGTACACCAGACCTCTCCCCTCAGCTGAAACACCTTATAGAGGCATCGATGTTAACATAAAAAGAACACACATAAGAAAAAAATGCATTGCAAGTTGTCACAACTGGTTTGTAAAACTGTGCTACAAACTCCCAGTTCTAATTATGTGCTACAACTGGGTGGTTATAATAGCTCCCAGTTAGTCAAGCTTATACTGCAAGTGGCTCGAGCACCAGTCACACATCTGCTACAGTTAATTGAAAATGTGCTCTAGTAATTATAAAAATAAGACATAGGTGGGTGTGTGTAAACCAGAATTTTACACACATCCTTGTTGTGGGATGTTTTTATAAGCCCCTTAAGCTTTGCCCTCATGTTTAATATATGCAGCATCTCACACACTGGATAATTGCAAAATTCTGGTTACATACACCCACCATATTATTCTCTATATAAACCCCTTGAGCTTGCTTTGAGTTAAAGTAGTATCCCACACCTTGGGCATGTATAACTCTGCTTGCATACATACCCATGTATTATTCTTCATTATACAATGGCATGAAAAATACTAGCTCCCGATTGGCTGGCTAGCACAATTTACAATGTGTAAATTGTAGTATGACTCCACGGAAAAAAGTGCCAGTCAGCCAACCAGCTGCATCAGGAACCCCTTTTTAAAATCGTTCGGCCCCTCCCCGAAAACCACTGTATTTGCCATGATGAAAACTCTGAAATTCAAACACACACCTGTTTCCAGTAAGTTCACTTCTCACTGCAGTAAAAAAATAAAATGCAGTTAGTGTTGTATTTTTTTAATTTTTAAATAAACATGGTCCCAGGCATTTTAAATCACTAACTGCAGTGTAAGCTGGCAATGGCAAGAATGCGCGTCAGAACACTCCGAACAGGAAATTGGTACGCAAGTCTGGATGCTCAGAACGTGTAAGTCATGCTGTTCTCTACAAATGCAAGATATTTTATGACGGCCTAACAAATGAAGGTTCATCTGCTCTAAATCCATATCCTTATCCCTCCTTGCAGTTCCAACATTAAGTTTCCCACTTCATTCTTGCCCGTCGTTCTTCCATTGTTCTCAATAACTTGGTTTGCTCATTCCACCTCACACTAAAATGAACCACTCCACCGTGCTCTTTTACTATGTGGAAGGACTATTTTAGCATAGATTTCATCTATTTGCTTCAGATAGCACATTATTTCTTTCTGAGTGTAAAAAAGAAAAGAAAAAAGACGAGACATTGCATAATTGCAATATACCCCTCGAGAGTGTAGGCGATGCCAGGCTTTTCCCACTTGTGGTGTGTTGTTGGTAACTCAGCTGTGCCTCGTGACCGAACAACACACCACGCGAGGGTAAATCCTGGTATCACCCACCCTCCGTTGTGGTATATTGCTTAATTCATCCATTTATTTGTTACAATTTTACTTCAAATGTACAGATCACAAAAAATGAGAATCCAGTGTTTATCAGGAAATTAAAAACATTAGAGTAGTGTTTTCATATTTCATAAACTGCAACCCACAACCGACTATGGATGTATGGGGGCATTAGTGCTCACCCCGTGTACGCTGTGAGGCACAAATCTGAAGGCTGAGTGACCTCCAATCACCTGAAAAATGCATTAATACCCCCATATACCCATGACCTGGAGTGGGTTATTACATTTATAAAATGGGTTATTAATTTATTTCCCCTCCAGTCACCAGACCCTGAGGCATCCCTCAGGAATCACTTGCTTGTCTTGCCCTGCCTGAAACCCTCCTTCATCCCAAATCCCGCCTGGAACCCTGAACTAGCATCCTCCATCCCACTGGTAACTAGAGATGCAGCGAAATTAAATTCCGCCTACGAAGTGAACGCAAAGTGCCCACTTCGCGTTATCATAATGCTACGTGAAGTGGCTACCGAGAAGTGCTCACTTCACTTTGTAATAATGACTTTGCATTTTTATTCCACCTTAACGTGAAGTAAGGCAGAATGACAACAATATGGGCACTTCAGGCAGCTCCTCCCACACATCACATGTCTTGCAGTACTGTAAGTCACATGCTTTAGCCAGACAGGAAGGAAGTGAGTCATACAAGCAGATACTTTCACTTTCTCCTTTGCAGAGGTAGAAAGAGGAAGCATTTTGTGTAGGAGAGGAGAGTTTGTTATTAGTTTCTTTCTTGAGCAAATTGCAAAAACCCAAAAACTTTTTTAAAAGCTAATTCTTTAGTTTTTTTGTACTGTTTTGTCAGCTCTTTTTGCTGACCAATTTCTCTGTTTTATAAGTTTTGTTTTATATGTGTGTGTGTGTCTGTGTGTGTGCCTGTGTGTGAGTTTGTGTGAAATCGCTCGTCGCGTCGGAGAGGGAAGGAGTGTTTTTTTGTGCGATGGACCAGGGACATTATGTGGCCCATGGCTGGAGGGGAGTACGCACGTGTGGGGGTCGTAGCCGGGTGGCGTTGGACCACTCTAGACTCTTTGGTCCTGTCTCCCCCCCTCCAGAAGCAGCAGCACCACCAGTGCCACAGCCACATCCGCCAAGTCCACCACCACCATCACCAGCAGTAGCAGCTGCAGGAGCTACAGCAGCACCATCTCCACAGCAGCAGGTGGAGCCCCAGGTGCGTGACCATTCTGTGCCTGGTCCCCTCGCAGCTCCCCAGTTTGACAGTTTTTCAACTGTGTCGGGAGAGCAGCAGCCTTGTGGTGTGTCTGCTTTGTGGTGTGCAGGTGCGCCGTGGGCCCCAGGGGACACATCTGGGAACTGGGGGCCAGCACACACATATGCTGAACCAACACAAGGTGGAGTGGCAGGCTGCCACCAAATGGGCCAGGCCTTCACCTGCTGGCCCTTCTGTGGCAGTTGCAGAGGGCACTTCTGTTGTGCATCGCCACAGCAGGAGGAGGGCCACAGCAGCAACTGCTCCACAACTACCCCCACGACTGCCACCAGCACCACCCTCACCAACACTACTACCTGGTCCCCCCCGCACCAGTGGACCCCACAATGCCTGCAACTCAGACAGACATAGCACTTTTGTGGGCTGTGGTGGAGGAAAATAACGAGAGGGTGGGTGCTGTCCAGCAGTAAGTGGAGCAGATCGAGCAACACCAGCTACAGAGTGTGTTGATGCTTCATCTGCTGCTGGAACATCAGGGGATCACCCTTTGCGTTTTTTTTTCAGCACACCTCCCCCCCCTCCACTGCTGTAGTGTTTTGTGTTTTGTTTATGTTTAATAACAGACAGAGGAAGGCCACACAGTATTAGTTTAAAGGAAGCAGTCAGCAACAGGAGCCGTCTCCCCAAGGCTTACCCTCGGTTAAGCCTTTTAAGTATGTTACGGCATTTTCTTCGTGCCATGAACATACTTTATTTTAATAAAGAAAGTCCAAGACCCATAAGTATGGCGGATGCTGTGGGGGCTCCATTATGTGTAAAGGTGCAATGGCGATGCACCATTCACTTCAATACAAAAGTATTGAAGCGCATGGTGTGTCTCCGCCACACCTTTCCTTTACACATAATGGAGCCCCCATAGCATTCACCATACTTCCGGGTCACGACTTTTCTTTATTAAAATAAAGTATGTTGCGGCACAAGAAAAACACTGCAACATACTTAAAAGGCTTAACCAGAGGGTAAGCCTTGCAGGGGGCGGGACCTCCTGTTGCTGACTGCTTCCCTTTAAATATATACATACACGTGCAGTCATACATGCTCCTTATTGCCCTGTTATTATAATCCAGTGGCTCAGTAATGTTTACTTTCTGTTGTGGAGTGACTATGGAAAAGCTGGTGTGAGTAATGCAAGTCTGATGTGCTAAATTGCATGTGTGCAGTCAGTGTTGTTTCCTCTGTGTGTGTGTGTGTGTGTGTGTGTGTGTGTGTGTGTGTGTGACATCAGACATTATGCAGCTTCTTGCAAACATATGTTGCTGACTTGCTGTAGTGTTTATGGTATAAAGAATAGTGATGACAATAACGTATATTTTTTGTCACCATCATCATCAGCGGACTAAGTGATACAGTATTTTTTCAGAGGTGTCTGGCCAGAGTGCACCTTAGTCACATACTACACACATGACTTTTAGGAGAGCATGTGTTTTTTGAGCTATGATCTCCGCAAAGTCATGTGTGCCGTGTGAGTGACTGAGGTGCACAGTGACCAGATAACTCTGAAAAAATATCATATCAATTACTACGCTGGTGCTGATGGTACAAATAAAATATACGTCATATATTATTTCTTATCTTTATTCTTGACATACTGCAACAAGTCACACCATATATATGTTTGCACGAAGCTGGACAATGCACACACAGGAATGAACACTGATGGCACACATGCAGTTTAGCAAAGCATACTTGCACTGTTCTGTCATCTCTGTCGTGCTTTTTGTGAAACACTTCAAATCACGAGTCCCGACGCAAAGTAAACATTACTGAGGCTCCAGAAATATTTCTTTTTTGAAATAGACATTAAAGTAGCAGTGCAACAATCTGGTGAAAATTTTGACCTATACTTTTTTATGCTATTTTACATTGCCACTTTACTTACCTCCTGACTTGTATGATACCATTCTTTCCAGTATTTGAGTCTGCTGTAGTACTTTTTTTCATGTCTGAGATAATAAAAGGAGCACTCCTTTTAAAACGGTGCGGACCAGGTCTTCGTCAGTACTTTCAGTTGTTTTTCTCCATCAGTTGTTATACATTACTTTTGTTGTAAAATTAACAATTATGCAGCAGGTAGTGTTTTATGACCTCACAGAACAATATTTATTCAAAAACAGCTGCAAATAGTGATGAAAACCTGGTCAGAGCCATATTAAAAGGTATGCTCTTTTTTTTCAGACATGAGAAAAAGTAGTAAAGCAGACACAAATTGTGAAATAAAGGGTATCATACAAGTCAGGAGGTAACTAGTGGCTGACTGTAAAATAGCATAAAAAAGTATAGGTCAAAATGTTCACCACATTGTTGCACTGCTGCTTAAATGTATAATTTAAGTATGACATTATGTGCTCATAATCACAACACACAAAATGCAACCTTCTTGTGTCCAGAAAATTCCCAAGTGCTGAGGAAGTGAAATGGGAGCATTACGCCACATGCAAGTCCCCCAGAATGTATTGTTCAGTCACTCATGCGCTCAATGGTCACACAGAGTCCCCAGAATTTTTATGCATCCCCAAAATGCATCTGTCTTATGTCCAGAAAATTCCCAAGTGCTGAGGAAGTGAAAGGGGAGCGTTATACCACATGCAAAGTCCCCCAGAATGTATTGCGCAGTCACTCATGCACGCAGTGGTCACACAGAGTCCCCAGAATTTTTCTGCATCCCCAAAATGCATCTGTCTTGTGTCCAGAAAATTCCCAAGTGCTGAGGAAGTGAAAGGGAAGTGTTACACCACATGAAAAGTCCACCAGAATGTACTGCGCAGTCACTCATGCACTCAGTGGTCACACAGAGTCCCAAGAGTTTTTTCTGTATATGCAAAATGCAACTGTTTTGTGTCCAGAAAATTCCCAGGTGCTGAGGAAGTGAAAGGGGTGCATTACACCACATGCAAAGTCCCCCAGAATGTACTGCGCAGTCACTCATGCACGCAGTGGTCACACAGAGTCCCCAGAATTTTTCTGCATCCCCAAAATGCATCTGTCTTATGTTCAGAAAATTCCCAAGTGCTGAGGAAGTGAAATGGGAGCATTACACCACATGCAAAGTCCCCCAGAATGTATTGTACAGTCACTCATGCACTCTGTGGTCACACAGAGTCCCCAGAATTTTTCTGCATCCCCAAAATGCAACTAGCCTGTGTCCAAAAAATTCCCAAGTGCTGAGGAAGTGAAATGGGAACATTACACCACATGCAAAGTCCCCCAGAATGTACTGCATAGTCACTCATGCACTCAGTGGTCACACAGAGTCCCCAGAATTTTTCTGCATCCCCAAAATGCAACTAGCCTGTGTCCAAAAAATTCCCAAGTGCTGAAGAAGTGAAATGGGAGCATTACACCACATGCAAAGTCCCCCAGAATGTATTGCGCAGTCACTCATGCTTGCAGTGGTCACACAGAGTCCCCAGAATTTTTCTGCATGCCCAAAATGCAACTGTCTTGTGTCCAGAAAGTTTACATACTCTGTGATGATGATGATGTCATGATGCACAGTGTTTTGCCAAACTGTGTGAAGGAGGGATAACATGACATGAATCCTTACAGTGTTCTGTCAGAAATGATGACTGTGAGAGAACTGTTGCTGGTCTAAAGTATGCTGTGATTCCTGTGAAATGCGATGCGATCACCTTATCCGGATGGAAGGGTGCCTTTTGTGTGTACACTAATAGAAGCCTTGGTGAGTTGATAATATATATATATATATATGTATTTTCTAGGTGGGGGGTTGACATATTTAGACTTGTACTCATTGTATTGTTTTGTATCACAGGTCACATACTGTTGCAGCTGGTGTGCACATTCCAGTGCTTGAGAAATGTTGGCGTTGCAGTTGGAAATGGAATACTCTCAAGCCAATGAAGGTAAGTATTTTTTTTTGGGGGGGGGGAGCATATTTGCAAGTAGGTCTCATTAATGGTTTATTATCTGGTTACTACTTCACAGATTTCATCTGCATCCTTCTCCAATCTGGTAATGACGGTCATGGCCATCGATTGAAACGACGTCTGCATGTCGCATGTCTGCCCCAGCCCGGGGGAGGGGCCTGATGTTGAAGAAGTTCTTTGGATAAGGCAACTATGACACAACAAAGCATCTGGAAGTTTCCTAAAAAAAGAAATGAAGGACTTAATACAACTTGATTGCAGCAGTAAGACATTATGTTCAAGCCATGACTGTTCCATAGGTATCTGGATTAATGCAGATAGCAAGCTGTCCCACTGCAATCATCAGATCACAACTTAATTTAGTACCAGGCTGTGTAACAAATACACTGTGTCTGTGTCCCTGCGTGTCAGCCCAAGTTACATTTCAAAACCACATCTTGTCAAGTAACACAACCTGGGTCCAACTTTTTCAAAACTGTCATGGCTGCACAGCTGTAAATTTGGAATACAGTGCATGATATGTTGCAGAAATATTTTTTGTGACATACATGTCACCTAGTTTATGAATCCTCAGTCGGATTTGTTGCACTCTTATGAAAAAAAAAAGCAACAGATGACATAAAATTGATACACTTACCAGTATGGATTGGAAATGGATATAAGAGAGCTTAATTGGGGGTGTGGTTTAGACACTATAAAAGCAGGTGAGTCAAATTACAACTTCCTGTTGCTAGCCTTGCTTGTAGAGCAGAAAGCAGCTAGCTAAAAGAAGCTACATTTTCTTATTAATTTAAATATTAATTTAAAACTTATATCACAGCAGAAGTCATTGTCTGTTAAGATTAAGTAGACAGATAACTTTATTAGAAGTAGAAGGGGTCTTATTTAGGGTTAAAAAAAAGAAAGAAAAGAAAGAAAGTCAGTGTGTGTTCTGTGCTGGGAAGGGTACTGTATCAGCTGACTTTGCTAAACCAGTAGGAGGAAAGAGAGCTTAATTGGGGGTGTGGTTTAGACACTATAAAAGCAGGTGAGTCAAATTACAACTTCCTGTTGCTAGCCTTTTCTTACTAATTTTGCCTCCATCCCACCCACCCAAAGCCAGTTCTACTTTTATAGCCACTGGATTTGACTGTCAACAGGAACTTCCTGTTTGGCAGTAGGAAGGAAAGGATCATAGAGAAACATTGGTTTTGTCAACCCTAAAAGAAACAAGCATTTGTCAATGCCGAATGTTGCTTGCTTCTATGTTCTGTTTAGGTATTTGGAAGTCATTGGAGTGCAAATATTGAAAATTTGCGAACTTACGAGCGTGCGTAGGAACTGCGCAAAGCACGCTCATAAAACAGTCATTTTTAGGAATTTTTTCACCAAATTTTCAACATAGCCATTTTAAGACCTCTGCTCATGAACAGTGTCACTGTGATTTTGTTAATGTGTCCCATACATTGAGTTTGCACACCGACTGCGCCATTGTGCGCTACATGGGCAGAAACACGTTTTGGGCAGGATGTGAAAAATGATAGCTGTACTGCTCATAAGGAGGTGTGGTAAAATGGCAATGTTGAAAATCTGGAGTGGAAATATTGAAAATTCGCAAACCTACGAGCGTGCGTGGGAACTGTGCAACGCACACTCGTAAAACAGTCATTTTTAGGAATTTATTAACCAAATTTTCAACACAGGCATTTTATGACCTCTGCTCATGATCAGTGTCACTGTGATTTTCTTAATGTGTCCCATACATTGAGTTCGCACACCGACTGCGCCATTGTGTGCTACATGGGCAGAAACATGTTTTGGGCAGGATGTGAAAAATGACAGCTATACTGCTCATGAGGAGGTGTGATAAAATGCCAATGTTGAAAATCTGAGTGAAAATATTAAAATTAGAAACTTACAAGCGCGTAGGAACTGTCGCAACCAGACCAAAACAGTAATTTTTAGGAATTTTTTCACCAAATTTTCAACATAGCCATTTTAAGACCTCTGCTCATGAACAGTGTCACTGTGATTTTCTTAATGTGTCCCATACATTGATTTCACACACCGACTGCGCCATTGTGCACTACATGGGTGGAAACATGTTTTGGGTGAGATGTGAAAAATGACAGCTGTACTGCTCATAAGAAGGTGTGGTAAAATGGCAATGTTGAAAATCTGGAGTGGAAATATTGAAAATTCGCAAACCTACGAGCGTGCATAGGAACTGCGCAATGCACGCTAGTAAAACAGTCATTTTAAGGAATTTTTTCACCAAATTTTCAACATAGCCATTTTAAGACCTCTGCTCATGAACAATGTCACTGTGATTTTCTTAAATTGTCCCGTACATTGATTTCGCACACCAACTGCGCCATTCTGCGCTACATGGGCGGAAACACATTTTGGGTGAGATGTGAAAAATGACAGCTGTACTGCTCATAAGAAGGTGTGGTAAAATGGCAGTGTTGAAAATCTGGAGTGAAAATATTGAAATATCACGAACTTATGAGCCTGCGTAGGAACTGCGCAATGCACGCTCGTAAAACAGTCATTTTTGGGAATTTTGGCACCAAATTTTCAACATGGGGTTTTTGGGACACCTTCTCATGAATGATGTTCCCTGTCATGGCATATTCAGGTTCGAAGGGTGATTTCCACAGTCACTCGCGGCGAAATCACCCTTCGGCCCAATCAACGCCATGACAGTGACATCATTCATGAGAAGGGTCCCAAAACCCCTCATGTTGAAAATTTGTAAAAATTCCCAAAATGCCTGAGATATGCAACAAAGTTGAAACCCCTATCTAGCCCATTATACAGCTTACGGCATTTCCTCAGTTCGCGGTTGGCTTTGAAGAGTGCAGACGTGTTCCCGGTCCACCGAAGATCGTCGCGCCAGAGTCCGGAAGTAAGTATGGGGTGAGGGGTGTAGGGAGGCTAGAGTGCGCAGTGGGTGGGTGCGGGTTGTGGAGGGCTGGGAGGCGTGCCGTGGGACCGTTTCATTTACAGGTTTAAAAAAAGGCGTCATGGGATGTTTGCCATGCTGGGGTGAGCTCCCAGCGTGGCACAAGGATGTTGGGGAGCATTCAGCCGGCGGGGGATTGGGCACCCCGTCGGCCATGGTAATTGTTGCCACGCTGGGGTGGGCTCCCAGCGTGGCACAAGGATGGGGGCGTTCAGCCAGCGAGACTGGGCACCCCATCGGCCAAGAACTGCTTGCCACGCTGGGGTGGGCTCCCAGCATGGCACCTACTACTGGGGGCGCAGCTCAGCCGATGGGGATTGGGCACCCGTCGGCTATACAGTGCGTCTGGTAGCATGCGCCTCTGCGTGTCTGGGGGAAGCTGCGCGCGAGCAGCCGGATATCTTATCGGTGCTCACTGGAGCGTAGCCTTTCAATCAGAGTGCACTGCATTTGGAGCGTGTCATAGACAGCTCCAAAATGCATTGGCTTACAGGGCCGCCTGCCAGCACACTGACTGAATTGGAGGAGGAGGTGACACACCTCCGAAATCTCCGATGATGGCACTATGCTTCTTGCACATGCGTGCAAGCAACATAAAAAGTAGCTCACTCTCCCCCCCTAGCTGCTGGTGGTCTGATATTGAGCAAGAAAGAAGGAGGCTACTGAAGAAGCTAGGAAGTTGCTGTCCCAGAACAGGAAGGGTGACAGTTGTAAGGAGAGGAGAGAGTAAGCATCCAGAGAAACAGTAGAGGGGACACAAAATAAGACATGTTAGGAGTGGTGCAGTGCAATGGCTGTGGGGCGGCAGTGTTCCGGGAGACATTCTGGAGGCTGTGATGCTGTCCTATTTTCAGGCACCTCTTTGGTCTGAGAGAAGAGGTTGCCCATCTCCAGGCTGACCTGGCTAGGATTTGTGAAACCTCCTCCTCCACCCAGGGACCACCAGGGCCAATGCCACTACCTCAGAGGTTGCCAAGAAAGAGGAGAGGCTGGACCAGGGTGGGCTCAGGAAGGGAGAGGGCATCCCTCTAGCTGTACCTCTCCACAATTCATTCAGTCTTCTGGTGGATAGTGGTTCCTCTATGGAGGCACCTGCAGTGGAGACCAAGGAGGATGCTGGGAACCTTCACAAAGGAGACCTACAGGAGGGTGATATGGGACCCCACAGGGGAAGGAAACAACTCCTGGTGGGGACTCAATCATTGGGGGGTAGAAATGGGGGAGGAAGGGGAGAGGGAGGTAAGGTGCCTTCCTGGCGCCACGGCTTGGAGGGACAGGAAGCGAATCCTCAGGATCGTGGGAGGGGCTGCACGAGGGAGGGAGCTGGATGTCATTGTCCACCTAGGGACAAATGACCTGGCTAGGAATGGGATCAGAGCAGTGCAAGAGGAGTTTGTAGAGTTGGGAAGGGCCTTAGACAAGTAGCGATCGGTAACCTTCTCGGAGGTGCTGCCTGTCTATGGCAAGGGAGATGCTAGGGCACTCCTCACCAGGAATTCAATGAGTGGTTGAAAAAGGTGTGGAGCTCAGGGTATTAGCTTCATTGGGACTAGGGAGCCACCTGGAGGGATGCAGACCTATACTGGTGCGATGGTCTGCATCTGTCCAGGGGAACCAGGATCCTAGGTGAGAGGTTTAAATGCTTCATTGGCAAGCATTTAAACTAGCCAAGGGGGGAGGCACTGAAAAGGAGCAGGGAAATCCAAGCCTCCCACCACAAAACATGGTGATTAGTGAGGTAAACACCAAGGTACAGAAGTTATTAGGGAGCAGAACAGATTTAAATGTAAAAAAAGGCACAGGCAGTAAGGACAGAAATGGGGCTAAAGGGTAAGGCTATCAAAAAGTGGAGGTGATGAGTACCAACACCGTAGTCTGTGTAACAAGCTCCTGAACTAGTGGCCTTGATGGAAGAGGTTGCCTGGATATTGTGTAGATCACAGAAACATGGTACACAGAGAACCATGACTGGGATGTCAACATACCAGGATACACAATCTACAGGAGGGACAGGGAGGGTAAAGAGGAGGAGTAGCTCTCTGTAAAGGAAGGGATCAAAGCAACAGAACTAAAGAGTAAACAGGGAGCAGATGAGGCACTTTGGGTCACCCTGGAGACAGGAAATGGCACCACAATCCGCATGGGGGTTATGCAGACCCCATCTCAGGGGAGGAATGGACAAGGAAATGATAGAAGGCTTTCTTAGAATGGCAGAAAAGGGGAGATATTGTTGATGGGGGACCTGAATATGCCAGATGTTAACTGGAGCATCTTTGCTGCAGGCACATCCAAGAGCAGGGTCATTCTTGATGCCCTACAGGGGGCATGCCTCAGACAGCTAGTATTGGAACCCACTCAGGAGGGAACAATCTTAGACTTGATACTCTCAAATGGGGACGGAGAAAGAATCTCAGATTTAGAAGTGGGTAGCCATCTGGGAACAAGCGACCACCAAACAGTGTGGTTCACGATAAACACAGCCATACAATCAAGCCATACAAAAGCAAGGGTACTGGACTTTAGGATGGCTGACTTTGGAAAAATGAGAGAGTGCCTCAGAAAAGCACTAGCAAACAGGCAAGAAGGAGGGGTGGAGGAACAATGGGGAGTGATCAAAACAGCCACCACAGAGGCAACAAGCCTTTGTGTAAAGCAAATCAATAAAACACAACGAAGGAAAAAAACGCTATGGTTCTCAAAAGAGGTGGCAGGGAAGGTTAAGGAGAAAAAGACAGCATTCAGGAAATAAAAGGAAACACAGAATGAGCAGGACAGAGAACTTTATTAGTTAAAGCAGAAAGAGGCTGGGAAGGCAGTCAGAATAGCAAAGGCCCAAACCGAGGAAAGGATATCCAATTCTGTTAAGAAGGGGGATAAGACCTTTTATAGGTATATTAGAGTGAAGAAAAGACCAAAGGAGGATACTGAAGCTTAATAAAGGGAGGAATGTGGGTAGAGGTGACAGTGAAAAAGCAGGATACTGAACGAATATTTCTGCTCAGTATTCACAAAAGAAAGAGGAGGGAAGTTACCTAAACCAAACAAGAGAAACACTCTGAAGGCGGGGTCGATACCAGTCCATTTACAGAAGAAAGGGTTCTGAAAGAACTAATAAAATTGAAGGTGGACAAAGCAATGAGACTGATGGGATTCACCCAAGAATTCTAAAAGAACTAAGGGTTGAACTAGTGACACCGCTGACTACTCTCTTTAACAAATCATGGAAGGATGGGGTGGTACCCGAGGACTGGAGGAGGGCAGATGTGATTCCTCTTCAGAAAAGTGGGAGCAGGACAGAGGCAGGAAACTATAGACCAGTTAGTTTGACCTCAGTGGCAGGGAAAATGATGGAATCACTTCTGAAGGAAAGAATTGTTGAGTACCTAGAGGCCAGTGGGGCACAGGACCCAAGGCAGCATGGATTCACGATGGGAAGGTCATGTCAGACGAATCTAATAGATTTCTTTGACTGGGTGATCAAAGTAGTAGACCAGGGAGGGGCTGTGGACATGACCTACCTAGATTTTAGCAAGGCATTTGATACAGTCCCACACAAAAGATTAATGCACAAGATAGCCAGCCTTGGAGTGGGTCCCAAGGTGGTAGCCTGGATAAAAAAATTGGCTAGACAACAGGATGCAAAGGGTAGTAGTAAATGGAGTACACAGTGAAGAAAGGAGGGTTACTAGCGGGGTACCGCAGGGTTCAGTACTGGGGCCGGTACTTTTTAATGTCTTTATAAGTGACATTGCAGAGGAACTGGAAGGAAAAGTAGATGACACAAAGATCTGCAACAGGGTTGATACACAAGATGGAGTGGAAAGGATGAGAAGGGACTTGGCAAGGTTGGAGGAATGGTCAAATGTATGGCAGCTCAGATTCAATGCAAAGAAGTGCAAGGTAATGCACATGGGAAACAAAACCCAGGGGAAGCGTACACAATGAGGGGGTGAGATACTGACAACAGTAAAAGTAGAAAGGGACCTGGGGGTAATTATATCAGATGACCTAAAGGTGGGCAAGCAATGTGAGAAGGCAGTAAGGAAGGCTGGGGGGATACTGGGATGCATAGGAAGAGGCATCAATAGTAGAAAACAGAAGTTGTTATCCCTCTGTACAGACAGTTGGTGAGACCCCATCTGGAGTACTGTGTGCAGTTCTGGAGACCCTTCTCTGCAAAGACATAGACAGAGTGGAGGCTGTCAAGAGGAGGGCAACCAAAATGGTGCAGGGTCTGCACCAGAAGACATACGAAGAAAGACTAAAAGAGCTTAATATGTACACCCTTGAGGAAAGAAGGGAGAGAGGGAACATGATAGAAACTTTCAAGTACCTCAAGGGAATCAACAAAGTCCAAGAGGGTAGCATCTTCCAGAAAAAGAGATGTGCAAAAACAGTGGGGTACAATTTGAAGATAGAGGGGGGACGGCTCAGAGGTAATGTGAGGAAGTATTTTTTCACAGAGAGGGTTGTGGATGCATGGAACAGCCTCCCTGAGGAGGTCATGGAGTAAAGAACAGTGGGGGAATTCAAGAATGCATGGGACAGGCATGAGGCAGTCCTAGTGGGGGGTAGGAGGAAGTAAGCTGTTGGTTAACTAGGATCTGCAGCTTATCTGTTAGGTAGGAAAATGGGCAGACTAGGTGGGCCAAGCGGTCCTTATCTGCTGTCAAATTCTATGTTTCTATGTTTCCATAGGTTCCTGTCGACAGTACTGCTGCTGTATCATTGATACAGACCTTCAGCGAAGGAGAGTCATTTGTTGTTAACCTGTAAAAAAACAAAATAAGTTGACCATATGTGTTTGACCATTGTAGCTCTGAAAGGCAACAGAAAACAAAACACACAGTGAAAGGAAGTTGAATAGCATAAAAAACATTAGTACACATACTCACTTAATAGTTTTAATAGTAAGAAGCCTTGTTCCTGTGGCTGATGGATGTGGTCTCCTGTTTGACTCCCTCTGCCTTGGCATGGTCAATGTAATGGAAAAACATTGTCACAATGGCACTGGTGGTGGGTGCTGGTTGTCATAGCTGTGGCACATGATGACAATCCCTCTCACATCTTCCTGCATCTGGTGGTGGTGGCAGTGGAGGACAGTGGTCTTATGGTGGTGGTAGTCCAGGGAGACACACAGTCACATTCCCTATGGTGGCAGTGGAGAACAGTGGTCTTATGGTGGTGGTGGTAGTCCAGGGCCAGGATATACTGTGCTCTGTGTTATAAATGTGATGACGTGACATATGGAATTTGAGTCAGTATCAGTGGGACAGTGATTTAACTTTATGAAAAAGAGAACATGTATCCTACAAGACATGTGACAGCCTTTTAACTACTTAAGTTAAAACCTGCCAACATTAACCTTGTCATCATTCTTCATCATCCTCAGAAAGAAAGCTGCCCTTGCAGTCTTCTATGTCTGAATTCGGACCACGGGGAAATTCTTTCTCCATTGTGTTATCAACTACGTCAGTAGTTGTAGGTAGGCCACTTCATGCTGTCACTGCCACCAGGATGGTCCCTTTCTTCAAAATCAGCAAAACCATGAGTTTGCTGGGGTACGAATACTGAGGTTGCAGTCTGAGATGGCATGTGCCTCTCATTCATTTTGATGAATGTCAGCAAGCTGACATTTGCAGGAGAGAGGTTTGTATGACGATCCCGAGCTATTGCACCTGTTGAACTGAATACCCTCTCGACACTCACACTGGAGGGTGGGCATGTCAGGTACTTCAGTGACACAGCGGTCAGCTCTGGCCATTCACTGACCTTTCCACTCCAGTGTAAAAGGGGATCATCAGTGACTGACAGATGCCTGTTTTCAGATACATATGACTCAACCATTCGCTGTGCTGCTCTAAGTCCAGTGGTTGATGCATCATCTACTTCTCCGGAATCATTTATGTCACAAATCCCCACTTGGGACAAAGCCTCCCAAAGTGGTTTAACGCCAACCGCTTTTGATGACAGACCACCTGGAACTGCAGTCCCCTTACAGGATATGCTTGATGCTACTCCTCCAGGTTCACCTTCAGCCTGATTGTGCTGCTCAGGTTTCCTGACCTTGGCACATGACTTCTGTGCCCCATGAACCAAGTGCACCAGCTGCCCCCTGACATTTTTTACCTGGTCCAGTACTGAGGCAATTCCACATTTGTATCATGGGTCCAGCATTGTTGCTATTGCAAAGTTGTCACCATGCTGAATGCTCAAGATGTGATGATTCTGGTCAAATACTGTCAGCATGTTTTAGCAACATACTGCTAGCACTGTCTCCGGCAACATCAAAGCTATGCTGTACATTCACCAATGTCTGCCTCAGCGCCCGCAGCAGTGGAATTGATTGGCTAATGGAGGCAGACTCACCACTCACTGCCTGTGTGGCATGTTCAAAAGGCCTCAAGCTTCTTATTACAGAGTCCATGAGGCACCACTGTTCAGTCGTCATAGACATGGATGGCCCCGGAATTGTCACGGCTAGTGTGCATGACAAGATATTCTGAGATGGCTTTGTACTGTTCATATAACCTCTCTGCCATGTATAAAGTGGAGTTCCACCATGTGACAACTTCCAGCTTCAAGTGGTGCTGCAGGAGGCTGTTTTGGATCTGCAACTGCCGAAGTTGGTCATGGGCCTTTGCAGAGCGTGAAAAGGGAGAACAGATACGGTGTGCACTTGTCAGCATTTCCTTTATATCAGGGTGTTGCAGAAATACCTGCACCACAAGATTTAAACAGTGGGCCATGCATGGAACCCGAAAAAAGCCACCATTCATGATGCATTTCAGCACATTTTACCCATTGATACTTGCTATAAACCCAGCTCTCAGGGACAGGGGGTTCAGCCACTTGTCCATTTCAATCAGTACCACATCCAACATGTTTTCACCAGTGTGTGAACAGGTCATACTGTGCATAGCAATCATTGCATGCTGTTGAATTCCTGGAAGATTGCTACCATGACACTCCACCTTACTACTCTGATTATTTACACTACCAAAAGCACAAACAACCCCCGGCACCTGCGCCCAGTGTGCAGTTATACACAAATATGAACTCCCTGCTGTTTTGCCACTTGTCCACATATCCATACTTAAATGGATGAATGGAGAGGAGGAATGTTGAAGGGCATGTCTTACTGAATCTGAGACAGTATGGTACAACTCGGGGACAGCACAGGTCGAACAGTATATCCTGGATGAGACTTTCCATTTTGGACAAGCACATGCAGCAAACTGCAGGAACCCAGAATTCTCCACAGAGGAGAAGGGCAAAAGATCAATTGCCAGAATTTCACCTACAGCAGCATTAAGTTCACGTGACACTGTATGATTGGGTGGGTACTTCAAACCTCTACACCACCGGGCTGGTTGGATTATTCATGTGTTAAAAAAAAGAGAACTTCTTTTTTCTTTTAAGTAGGAGGAATGTATATATATCCTACCGCTTTCAGAAGTAATCCACAATAGAGAATACAGTAGTTCATTTGTTTGATGATAACAGAAATATCAGAAATAAGGCAGTAAATTTGCGATGTTTGTTTTTAATAAAATAAATTCTAACATTTGAGAAACTGTGCCTTACATTGTCCCTTCCCGCACCCATAAAGCCGATCCCAGACACCCCCCCCCAGCAGTATGCTTTCCAGTTTACACTTGCCTCGCCAACTTTTCTGGCATCACTCTGCACCAAACACTCTTTAGGCGCTTGTGTCCACATTGGAACTTAAGTAGGTAGTGGCAAAATCAAGGCTGGTCTGCTCATCGTAAAGCAGAAGTTATAGTGGAGGAACCAGGGGAGCTGAAACTGATCTGTGGTCGCCACTACTGCTGCTGTGCTAACATCCTGTAGTG
This sequence comes from Neoceratodus forsteri, assembly GCA_016271365.2. Classification (NCBI taxonomy): domain Eukaryota; kingdom Metazoa; phylum Chordata; order Ceratodontiformes; family Ceratodontidae; genus Neoceratodus; species Neoceratodus forsteri. The sequence continues at coordinate 1,104,573,012 of CM057451.1, forward strand.
CTTGGGAAGAAAGACTAAATGCAGCCTGACAGTGAAAAAAAATGGATTGGCAGCAAGTAATCGAGTGAGGTAATATTATGTGCCGAGGAGTGAGTGGAACAGCAGGATGTCGTGAATGAGTGAGCAGCAATGCAAGCAGACATTGCACTGTTTAAAATGGGTCATGAAAGTCAAGGCAATTAATTGGTGGACTGATTTTTCACTTGCAGCAGAGCTGTTTTTCTTGATAGAATGGCTGACTCTGGTAACAAAGTGTATGTTTACTGTGGCATTAATCAATGGTCAGGGGACTACTTTTGACCAACGAAAACAGTGATCTTTCCTTGACTTTCCCAACCCATTTTATAAAAGGAATTTATGGTTTGCAATGGCTTATGATCTTCTGACTTACCCCGCATTACAATTTATTTATTAGCACTGTATGTTTATTTTTCAGTTTTAAGCTGCCCTTCCATTTGGCAAAGTTAAACATATTTCGAAACTGCCTGCACTGGCAACACAGTTGTATATCAAGAAGAACAAAGCAAACTACGCAGGCTGCTTAATCATGATCTTGAAATGCTGCAAAGTAGCTTTAACTAGAAACATAAAAGTTGACAGCAGATAAGGATCGCAAGGCCCATCCAGTCTGCCCATAAATCTATTTCTACTGTTGCACTGTAATGTTAGATTTATTACTTTTAATTGCCTTTTAGCTGAGTTGCTTCTTATATTCAGAAACAGGTTCACACCACATCAGAGGGTGACAAAGTTGTGTTTATTGGATTTTACACACAATATGGATTACGTTATTTTCGAGGAATGTTCAATACAAACACCATGAACTTGATTTTTTTTTTTAACTTCATCTTGTTTATTAGTATCTCTTAAATACATTTTCCATAAGGAGAAGAAAATATCAATCAGGTACAGGTCTAATGTTCTCTGATACAATACTGTACATTAATACAAAACTTAGGTTAACATGAACAATGCCTTCCATTCTTAGAAACTGGTCTGAGACATAGTAAAGAATTAAAGCAAGGGTCTACACTGCTTGAAGCCCATGTCTTCGAAATGATGGATACAGTTTTTGCAGTGCAAACTCAGTCTCTGTCCCAGTCACCAACTGGGTAAATGGTCTCCAGTAGGAAAGTCACAAATTGTCCCAGATGCTTTCCTAAAACTTGGAGTGCTATTAAAGCTAGATGGAATAATAATAGACAAGAGGAAGAAACAACATATATATGCACAGTAGTAATTTGTCCTATATAAAGTGTTCAAATTTACATAACAGTAGGCATTCAACTCCACCTTCATCCCCCCCCCCCACCAAAATCATAGGTGTTATGGTCAACCATCTCTGGCCCTTAATCCCTCGGTTAAGTAGTCTCCTCCTCTCTCTCCAGATCTGCCTCTTCCCTCCAGGCTTCCCTCCAGGTCTGTCAGGGTCGCCATATCTCCAGGAATCTTTCTTTCCTTAGGTGCAGTGTGTAAGTAATGTTTTCTAAACGTTCTGTCTCCTCCACCTTAGAGATCCATTGCCTCATAGATGAGGGTCAGGGGTTAACCATTTAATTGTGATACATTTTAGGGCTGCAACCCTCAGCGTCTGGCACAGTTCTATTAATTTCCATTTTTTAGAAGATAGAGTGGGGAGGCCTAGCACCAGATCTTGGAAAGTAAAGGGGAACGATATTCCACCCACCTGTTCCAGAATTTCGTGAATACGGTGCCAAAACTGCTGTAGCCTGGTACACCCACCAAAAATATGGTAGTGCGATCCCCTGAGTTCCCCACACATATGCCAGCAGGCTGATGTAGCCTGCGGGTTAAAGTGCTGGGTGACCACTGGGGTCCTAAAGAAACGTGCCAAGACTTTCCAGTTAAACTCCCACCAGACAGTTGCTGATGTCACTTGCCAACCTCTTTGGAGTCTATGAGCCCAGAGTTTCCTTAAGATGACTTCATTGATTTCTACTTCCCACCTTTCTCTGATTTCTTCTAGTGCATGGGCTCCTGGTTGAGAGGCGAGGACTGTATATAGGATGGACAAGTACCTCGGTTTGTCTCTAATTCTAATAGAGTCCCACCAGTAGGTCTCCAGATGTGTTAGTTCTCTACTGATCTTCTGAAAGTTGTCCCCAGTATTAATAAAGTGTCAGGTTTGGAGAAATCTGTAGAAATCTTCCCTCCGAAGTGAGAAGCGGTCCTTAAGGGTAGCATAAGGGAGGCATCCTGTGCTATCCATCATTTGTTTAAAGGTGGTAAGACCTTTAAGTTCCCAGTAAGTGTATCTCTGATCCAATTCGGGGGGAATAAAACTATCTACATGTCTGATCAGAGAGAGAGGGCCTAGGGTGTTTGGGGTGTGTGTTAGTTTCCTTAGTTTCGGAGAATATGTAGGGAGTGTTTAACCCATGGGTTACAGATAAAAGGCCAGATCTGGGGACTCACAGGTCCTGTGGGTAATGTTCATATTTTATAGTTTTTAACTGCCTCAGTCTCAATTAGATACCAGCCCGAGTCAGTACATTGCTTAGCCCAGGTAACTAGTCATGCACCCTGGGCTGCTAAATAGTAATTGTATATGTGTAGGAGGCCCAGAGGTCCTCTCTTTTTCTCATCAGGATGTTAGAGGATATCCTGGAGTGTTGTCCACCCCCCCAATAAAAATCTAGAGATGTCCTTGGACAATTGAACCCAAAAGTGTAAGGAGATAGGTATCGGAAGGGTTTGAAATAAAAGTAGTAATCTGGGCAGCACGTTCATCTTTATAACCTGGATTCATCCATAAAGGGTAAGGGTTAAAAATTTCCAATGGGCAAAATCTGATTGTAGGGTATGGTATAACTTAATAAAGTTATTTTGGAATAGTTTGGTGGTGTCGACTGAAACCTGGATCCCCCAGATACCAGAAAGTGTTTCTTTTGGCCCACGTGAAGGGAGAGGTATCCTTATATTGCCTGGAGGGGTTACCACTCAGCACAACCGCCTCAGGTTTGGATAGATTAATTTTGTAACCCGCCAAGGAACCAAATTTTTTTTAGGGATTCTAACAGGTGGGGCAAAGAGGTTTGGGGGTCCTTCAAAAAGAATAGAGTCGTCTGCATAGAATGCCACTTTTGGTTCAGCTCCCCCTGCCTGAATTCCCTCAATATTTGAGTTGTTAGTATCCAAATAGCTAAAGGCTCCAATGATAGGGCAAAGAGCAGGGGGGAGAGCGGGCAACCTTGCCTGGTGCCTCTTTTCAGAGGTAAGCGATCTGAGAGTAGGCTATTGACCTGGACCCTGGCCTCCGGCCTGTGGTACAGGGCTACTATAGCTGAGACAAAATGTTCCTCTAACCCGAACTTTGACAGAGTGGAGGACATAAAGAACCAATCCACCCTGTCAAAGGCCTTCTCAGCATCCATACTGATCACCAGCTGCAAAGAAGTGGAACTTTTCTGGGCAGTAATAATGTTTAGCAACCTACGTATGTTGTCTTGAAGGAACCTCCCAGAAATGAAGCCTGTTTGGTTATGATGAATTAGAGTAGGGATACAGCTCTGCAGTCTGTGCCAGAATCCCTGTAAAATGTTGAGATCTACGGGTAGTAAAGAGATCGGGAGGTAAGAGCCACAGGACTCGGGTTTTTTTTTACCTTGTTTCAAAATCACTGAAATTTGGGCCAAATTCCAAGAGGGTGGGACTGGTTGTTTATCAATCAGGATCTCATTGCAGGTGGCAACCAGAAGGTCAAGTAATTGGGATGTAAAGCTCTTATAAAATTTGGCTGGTAAGCCGTCCAGCCCTAGGTCTTTACCCATTTTCATCTGTTTGATCTTAGCCTGTATTTCCTGAGGGGTGATCGGAGCATTGAGGGTTGCTTTGGCTGAGTCTGCCAGATTGGGGATTGGGAAGCTTTCCAAAAAAGACTGCACAGCTGTCTGATGACCTGGGAAGGTCTTGGACTCATATAGGGTGGCATAAAACGTTTTAAACCGTTGGAGTATTTCTGTGGGGGAGGTGGTAGCTGGTATTCCTCCATCACCCTGCAAGCACACTGCTGTTCTACTGGCTATCTCCTGGTGGAGTTGCCATGCCAGCAATTTCCCAGCATGATTTCCCTGCTCAAAGTATTTCTGCCTGGCATACTGCAGCTGTCCCTCGATTTGAAGGTCCAGTAGTTGATTTAATTCATGCTTTGCTTTATCCAGCTCATGTTTAACCTGGGGGTCTTGGTGAGCCTGATGGGAAGCCTCTAATTGTGCAATTGGCTGTTCTAGTTGCATTCTTTTATGTGTGCATTCCTTTTTAGTCTGGCCAAATATTTGATTATTTCTCCTCTGAGGCAACATTTAAGAGTATCCCATCTTAATCCCTTTCCTGTTTCCCCTTGGGGTTATCTTGTTCAAATTGTTGGATAGTGTCCTTGACCACTTCCTTAAAGTCCTCCCTCGTGAGGAGGCTCGCACTCAGTCTCCAACATGATTGTGGAGGGGTTGGGGTAGTAAGCAATTTAAGGGTGACCAGGGTGAGTTCAGAGATAGTGATGGGGCCAATATCACACTGATCTATTTTCTGTAACCAGTTGGAAGATATTAGAAAATAATCTATTCTGGAATATTCCCCATGAAGTGGGGGAGTAATAGGTATAGTCTCTGTCTCTCTCTGGGATGTATAAAATGGCAACATTCCGACAAACCCAGTTCTCAGGTCAGTCGCAAGATAAGCTTCTCTATTCTCATGGGCCCTCCCTGGTTTCTCCCTGATCTATCCACCCCTGGGTATATGACCTCATTGAAGTCACCCCCAATAATTACCATACTATGCATGTCTGTAAACACCTCCTTAATAATTTTCTCTAGGAAAGAGAGCCAGGGGGGCTTCTTCGTTTGGTGCGTATATGTTTACAAAGGTACACGCTTGGCCTCTATAGGAACCCCAGATCTGAACAAACCGGTCTTCTGGGTCTGTTCTGACCCTCAAGACCACCAAAGGGATATCTCTCTTAACCAGAATTGCCACCCCCCTACCATGTGGACTGGTCTCAAAATGAGAGGAGTATACGCTCCCCACCCGGGACCTTTTTAACTTAGTATGCTCTGCCACAGTCAAATGTGTTTCCTGTTAAAAAGCTATAGTAGCCCCTCGTCTGTGTAGGTCCTGCCGTATCTTGGCCCATTTCACGGGGCTATTGATCTCACGCACATTAAGCGTAATTATACGTAGGTCAGCCATCTTCACTAGGGGATCTTCAATTAAGGGGGGAGGTAGATGCTACCATTTATCTGTTTGCTGTACAATACTGTGCATTGTATATAACATCAAATACAACTGCCTATAAAAATACATTTTACAACATAACTAGAACTTGAAAAACTGCGTGATCCAACAAAACATGGCTTTCTTCAAGGTGTAATTACCCTATGTCCACCCTCTTCAGAACTCCACTGTTCGAGGTGTGGTTGGAGGGCCCCTATGTAGTGGGCCTTCTATCCGGCTCAAGTTGTAAAACAACCTGATAGTCAGAAGGGCTAGTTATTGGCGCCGCCCCAAAAGGCACTAGATTACTTGTAACTGGTATCTAATTAATACCCAATCTAACTTTAGAGAGGTCCAACCCAGCCATTTCTTCCATCTTACACATTAGGAATAATCTTTGCTCCCACGTTAGTGTATGTGTAAGGGAGTTATCTGTCCCTAACAACGAAGACAATATGAACAGAAGAAATCTAATAAACATTTCCAAATGTTTGATTCCCGAAAGGTAGGGGGAATGTGAGGCTATGGCCAAGCCCATTCTTCCCAGCACTAGTTCCCTGTCCTGGCAACCTAAAGGGTGGAAGGTGGGATCCTACGGAGATCGAGGACCACAGATCCTGCATGGTGTCCCATTCTACCAAATTCAGCCTGTCAGGCTTCAATCTATAAGCCAAGACCAGAAAACCTGGGCCAGATAGCAGTCCAAATGTGCACTGAGTGTGTATGAGCCCGCTTCCCCAGTCCAAAGCCAGTTAAGGCTACAGGACGAAATGCTTCTCATGTAAGACAGTAATTGCTTTTATTCTGAGCTCCTCACCAGTGGCCTCGCCCTGAGGGCAGGCCAACCTGGCCTCTGAAGCTCGAAGGTAATCAAAGCTTTCCCTGGGAAACTGATCAAGGTAAAGCCCACCACTAGGGCCAGCACTAGGAGGCTGCAATCTAGCCACAGGGGCTACTTAAAAGGCTGTTTTGCATGTTTAAGACAAAGGCCTGTTACCAGGTCATGGGTGCCTGCAACCAATCCAACATCGTGTCACTGCTCTGGCTTGCTTGGTTCAGACCTTCTCAGCAGGGCTCATAGTCCGACCTCACTGGATCAACCTCCCCCCTTCCCCCATGTGGCCAACGCTGGAGCATCAAGACCCAGCCACTGCCCCCCCCCCAAACATCATGAAGCATTAGAGTGAGCTTTCACTACTTCCACCTTAAAGTTAAGCAAGCTTTTAAATTTGCATTGAATCTGTCCCATCCTCCCTGCCCCTGTAGCAGGGTCTGCAGTAAGAATATCGCTTACAATCGTAAGTGTTAGTAGCCCTCATAAGAGAGTCTCTCACTGTCCCCAACAACAAGATGTCAGCATAGATGAGCAAAGTCCCTTCAGGTCGTTGTGCCATCTGAGGCGTTATCTTGCCCTGGAGAGGATGCTCCCGCATGTTTGGGTTCAGTGGGCGTTTGAGTCGAGATGGCGGTGATGTTCCTGCATGTGTGGACTGAATCCCACAAACCAGAAGTGTCTGGGCAGTCATGTAGCTCCTTTCTCTTGGTTTCTACCTTCTGCCAGGCCCTAACAGTCAATCAGCCTTTTTGGTGCTGTGCTGTATCTTGGGGTAACTCCACATCTAAAGAAGATAAGAATTTCTTGACTACCGTCAGGTCAGAAAATCTCCTGATACCGTTTTCTGTGGATATTTTCAGTTTAGCCGGGTATTCTACAAATGCCTTCACCCTCTTTTGTTGAAGAATATGAACAACAGCCAGCACTTTTCTGCATTGAGAAAACAGTTGGGGAGTAATAGTCTTGCTCGAAAAAGAGCCTTGTATCTCCAAATATCACCTCCTTCTTAGACCATGCTACTTTTAAAATCTCTTCTTTGGTACGAAAATCTAGGAAGGTGATCACCACTGTGCGAGGGCGGGCTTTGGGATCTTTGGGTTTGGGCACCAAAGAACGATGTGCCACGATAATATGAAGTGGTTTATTTGCTGGCCATCCCAGTATTTCAGGCAGAAAGGATTCTAGAAAAGTGGGTACTGGACCTGATTCAGTGTCTTCAAGCAGCCCATGGATCCGAATATTGTTGCACCTGTTGTGGTTCTCTAGCTCCTCCAATCTGGTTTCTAATTGTTGTTCTCGCTCCGGTGAAGGTCCAGTAAGGCAGCACTGTGTACGTCAGTGGTGATAGAATATTCATTTAGCCCTTTTTCCAGCTGATTCGTCTTATGGGCAGTAAGTTCTAATTTTTTGTGGTCCTCTGCGGCTTTTGTTTCAAGTTGCTCTAGTGTTGCGCTAATTTTTTGGAGGGTTGCACATAGCTGCTTGGAGGTTATCATGCACTCCTGTTCTTCTTGTTCCTCCGAGTTGGGTAGATGGTGAGATGAAGCTGCAGCTGAGTAGGCCGAGGTGGGCTGGGTAAAATCAAACAACGTCTTGTGCTGTTTTGCCTGTTGAGCACCAGATTTGTCCTTAGATTTATGTCTGGAGGACGTTGTAGCTTCTTTTTCAATACGTTTGGAGTCTGGATGGGTCAGATAGCTGAACGATTACGGTGGATTAGCTGACGGCGGGATAGAGTTTCTAAATCAGGCTGCCACTCACCAGAAGTCTCCTCATGAACTTGATTTTGATAGGGAATGTGACTGTTTTAAAATCAGTTTGACTGGGAAAGGAGAACTAGGCAATTCTGCTTATTTTCCACCTCATCCCAGGGAAGGGGGGGAGATACGGGTGGAAAATGACATACAGAACCAGATTAAGCTGTTGGTGGTATTTTAGTGACTGGGGGGAAATTTGGCCAGGACGCTGGGGAAATGCCTCTGTTGTTTTTGAGAAGTGCCATTGGATCTTTAACGTCCACCTGAACAACTACCAGAACATGCAGATGGGATCTTGGTTTTACATCCCAGGGGAGATATTCAGAGCAGTTGCACATGGCGCAACTGAGTTGCACCGACTCAACCAAGGACTTGTGCAACAGAGCGATATTCAAAGATAATGGCTGCAGAGCGCAAGTCCCATTGTGCCACGGCACAAATATAATGTATGCAGCGCAAGTGTAGGGGGCGTTCCCGTGAATATACAGCACAATGGTATATTCAACCGGAAACCATGGCACAAGTTCGGAGCAAACCCCAAGATGCACCAGCCAGACTTGAGCCTATAAAAACTGGCTCAAACACACAGACAGAAGATGCGCAACTCTGTGCCCAGAGAGACAGACAGAGAGAGAGAGAGAGCCAGAGGGGGACACCACAGAGCAATGGAAAATACACCATTCCTAATGGAAGCGGTAATGAGGGGTGTGAGGAGGCAGGAGGAACACCAACATGGCCGACAAAGGGCCCGGTGGTGGTATACCCAACACAGATGGTACCATGCCCGTATCACATTTGAGAGCTACAGTTATACAGAAATAGTGGGCCAGTACCACCTGAACAGGGCAATTCTGAGGCAGCTGTGTGAGCTGTGCAGTGAGGAGATGCAGGCACCCATCAGACGTAGTTATGCCATGACAGTGGAGACCAAGGTGACTGCCATGAAGTGCTTGCTCGCCACGGGCACCTTCCAAAGACCAACAGGGGATACCACAGGCATCACCCAGTCGGCCACATCCTGCCTCTTCACACAGTTCCTCAACACTCTGCTGCCACATGCTTCGGAGTTATACATTTCCCCAGCATACAGGCAGAACGGACAGCAAATGTGCAGGACATCCACAGGGTTGCAAGCATGCCAGGCATGATTGGGGCCATAGGCTGCACCCACATGGGAATCCACATACCACTTGGCCCAGAGGGTCAGATAGATATCAATAGGAAGGGCTACCAATCCATAAATTGCCAGGTGGGGTGCAATACCACAGGGCACATCATTAATGTCTGTGCCACACACCCTGGGAGTGCACATGACGCATTCATCTGGCACAGCTCTGCGCTGTGCTAGAGGTTCGAATATGGGGACATCCCCTTGGGCCACCTTGTGGGTGAGTAGGGCAAGGGCCAGGGTGCCTGGGAGGTACTGCCTTGGGGTGAGGGAGGGCAGGCAGGGCAGGCATGGAGGAGTGGGCAGTGGGTACCGGGGCAGGAGGTGGCACAACACAGCACAGGGATAACCATGTCATTTCCCACACAGATGACAGCACATATCCCCTAAGGCTGTGGCTGCTCACCCTACCGGTGACCATTGTCCCCTGCAGAGGAGAGATGCAATGAGGCACACGCCATCGCTCGCAATATCATCGAGCGTATCTTTGGCATGGTAAAGATGCAATTCCGTTGCCAAGACAGGTCCGGCGGTGCTTTACAATACAGACCATTGAAAGTCTGTGGCCTATTCCTGGTCTGCTGCATCCTGCACAACCTGGCCATTGACCGTGGGATAGCTGTCGAGGCTGATGAGGGCAACAGTAGCAGGGACGATGGTGGTAATGGTCCGGAGGGTGGTTGGTAGCCGCCACCAGGAAGAAGGGATCCCCTCCTGGTGCAGGAGGCATGGTGGCACAGGGATACCTTTGCATGGGAGCATTACAGGGAATGTAGGTAAGTGCAGTGGCACACAAGCATGGGTCACACAGACCAGCACACCACACACTGGCATGCACGTGCACAGCAGGATGCATGCAGGAGAGGGGGTGCACATCAGTCATGGTGGAGACACTGGCACACAGGTGCACACACACAGCACAGGCATGCACACACACACACACACACACACACACGTTGAGAAACATGGCATGGATCAGACACAACACGGGTGCACAGTCACAACCGCCACAGAGCTGCCCACATCACACCCATGCCACATATCCCAGCAGCCCGCTAAGCACACACAGGGGGCATGTGGCACAACACATCTGCATGGTCCCATGGTCACCACAGCCATGTGGGCAGCTGCGCTGGAGCTAATCAGCAGATACAGGCTGTGAATTGGCCATGGGGGGGGTATGTCAGATGCCCCCCCAGGGGTTGATGTCCGGGACCGCAATCATGTCCTTGCAGGAGTGTAGAGGTGGCCAAATAGGCCAGCCCCTGGGGTGCCTGGGATGCCAACTTCAGAGCCTGGCATCTGCTGTGAGGGGGGTCACCAGATGCTAGGACCATGGGGTGGACAGTACACTGTGGGGGGTCTGCTGCACACGGCCAAGCCCAGTCACTGCCAATGACATAAGCCCAGCCACAATGGAACCGGTCATGCAGTCCATTGACGCCACAATGACACTGGTCATGTGGTCCAATGATGTGGTCGTGGCCCCATGCATCTGGCAGAGCTCATCCATTAGCCTAGCATTGCTCTGTCTTCCTGCTCAGCCATCTGGCGCACCTCTTCCCGCAGTGCACGCACCTCAGTGGCAAGCATCGCTTGGTTCTCCACAGATGCCCGCAGCAACTGGGTGTGCTCTGCCAGCCGCTCGGTGTTCTGTACCTCCTGGCCTGTCTGCCCTGCCACTGTGGGTGACATGGCATGTTGCACAGCCTCCTGCTCAGGTGGATGCTGCTCAGTGGGTTGTACAGGGGATATGGTGTCATCAGGTGCACCGGAGGTCCACACCGTGTTGTGCTGTCTGGCGGTACCCGCATCCTGCTGCTGCTGCCTGACTATCTGCAGGGTATTGCCTTGCACTGCTTGGCCACAACAGCATCACTGCCCATGCTGGACATAGCGGTGGCACCACACACCGCTGTACCAGTGGGGATGGGTGGCAGCTGTGCAGCTGTAGGAACAGCACTGGGCCCTGATGGTGCCTGTGATGCAGGCAGGGCCGTGTCAGGTACCACATCCTCTATGCTGTCCAGGATCAGGGTTATGTCATCATCGGAACTGGACACAGCCCCAAGCTGAGTATCCGCACACAGCACGGACAGGTTGTCATCCTGCAGTATCTCAGCCAGGGTGTTGTCCAACCCCAGGCCTAGTACATCCACCTGCCCCACACTGCCAAGCCGTGGTCTGTCGCTGCTCTGGATGCCTGTAGATGTAGATGGTATGGCATCCATGTCCACAGCCACATCCGCTTCTGCCTGGTCCTCCCCATGGAGGCGTGTTGGTGCTGCAAGACAGAAACAGATGGTTAGTGGTGTTCCATCGGCCATGCACCCCCCACCCATGCACATGTCGCCTCTGCCACTTGCCAGTGTGGTGCAATGCAGGGCCATGTCCACACATGCATATGGCATGCAGCACAGCAGCAGGCACACCTGCATATCCATCCCATGCCTGCCAGGCCTGTCTGTTGAGCGCCTACTCATCATGCAGTGAGGGGCTGCCACCCATCTGGAATCCACCACCAGGCACACCCTCCAGCACTGTGAGGCTGATCATGGCTGCAGCAAGCTCCTCCGTGGCTGTCAGTGGCGGCGTTGTGGGTGGGTCACCGCCGGTCGCCCTGTGGGATGCCCATATGGCCACCATCTTCTCTTTGATGCACCTCTTGTCTGTGCCGACCATCTTCCGGTACTCCTTCGCAGTGTGCTGGTGCCTGCCGTGTGCGTTGTCGTACCGTGCCACCTCCTCCCAGCCATCTGACCACCCCTGCGGTGTACCCGTGGCACCACTGAGCATGTCCTCCCTGTCTAGGAATGTCTCAAAGAGGGTATTCTGCTCTGCCCCCATGAAATTGGGCTTGCGCTTGCGTGCAGGCCCACACTCCTCCTCTCCATCATTTGCCGACATGTCACCACCTGTGAACATGAACAGCACAATGGGTCAGTGCCAGCATGGCCCTTTGTATCCCTGTGTTGCAGTGTTATAGTAGGCCTCCATTCATCCAAGTTGCCAGGCACTTACCCGAATGGTTACAATAGCGGTCTGTGATGTGTGCTGTTCTGTGGTGCTTATAAGGTGCATCGCATGCAAATGAGCCTGTGCACAATGGTAATGATATGCTAATGCACCCTACTGCACTGCCTATTGGCTGATAAGGTGATTGGCATATGGTGGCTGAATATCGCGAATTAACGCAGTGTGCAATCGGGATGTGCCAGAGCAACTCGTGGTGCATTGCCTCGCGCATGCACATGCGTGCGTAGCGCATGTGCAGCCGGAGCAAATGCCTATCGCATGACTCCATGCATCTTGGCGCAATGTTGTTGCATTGCCCATGTGCTGCTGTGTTGGCATCACGCATACATGTGCTTTCTGACAGTGGCTCCTATCGCACACATGTGCACTGTGCACAGGGTGACGGCCTTTGACCCCATGGTTGTATGCGTGACCCCATGCACCCGCCAGGCCATGGTGTGATGTGCATGCCCAGGAGTGCACTATTCACCCGCACTGTGCATTGTGATCGTGCATCCCCATGTTGAATGATTGCATCCTGGCATTTGCGATCGCGCGTCATACACACGTAGCCACACATGCGCGTTTTCATGGCCATTCGCACAGCCATTTCTGCTGTGACCTGAGGCCATAGTGCACAGCAGGGACAGGCATTTCACCAACTGTTCAAACCTTTAGTTAGTGAACCTTGTGGCTGTGGTGCAGCCATTTGAGGGGCAGTTGTATGGGCAGATGTCCCTCCAGCAGGCCAGGGGGGCCATCTGGCAGCAGGTCTCCAAGGCCCTGGAGATGAGGACAGGGGTGGCCAGGACCCTGAAACAGTGCCACCACAGGATGTGGACCTACCCAGGAGGGACCCAGAGAGGCTGCACTGGTTGCAGGAGCGCGTCCAGCATGGGATGGTACTACATCCAGGTGGGTATGTGCATGTGGCATGTTTGTCTGGGTGCTGTACTGTACTGTGTGTACGGCTGCAGGGCATGGTCTGCTGTGGGGGTATGACACAGTCCTGGTGGGCACTGTGCATTGTGCATGGCTACTACACATGTTGCAGTTGTGCTGGCATGGGGGCTTCAGGATGGACAGGGACCGTGCGGGTGTGTGGTGGAGGGGAGCTCTCCATACGTACTTGCGTATTCATGTCCTCCTCTCTTCATTCCTTCCACAGGGCCAGAGGACCACAGGTGGGCCATGGCAGCCTCAGCAGGAAGGAGGTACCCTGGTAGAGATCAGCAGGCAGCACCCACTGCACCGTGCAGGGCAGGTAAGCTTTGTCACATTCCTTGTATGTGTCTCTGTGGATTAGCAGTGGGGACTGGGTTTGGCCATTGTCGCCTCAGCCATGTGCCTGCACAGCTGTGTTTGGTGCACTGTTCATTGTGTGTGCCACTGTGGCACATCCCATGGCCACCATGTTCTGGCTGTTGGGGGAGGCGCGTGCGCACGGCTTCCACCATGTATGCTGCAATAGTGCCTTTGCTCTGTGCCATGTGGCCATGTCCATGCATGCTGCACTGCACTGTCCACCTGTCTGCACCACTGTGGTGTGCCATGTGGATGGCTGGTGTGGCCCTCTGTGCAATGGTGCAATGTGGCCTCTCCAGGGGTGTCTACCCTTACTGCCCACTGCATGCTGTGGGTGGGTGGGCAGGGGTCTTTGGGGCATTGCACTAATTGCCTGTCTTGTCCCTTCCCTTAGGTGGACAATGGATCACGGGCCACAGGGGGTGAGAGTTGCAGGCCTTGGCCCGGATCCTAGTTTTGCTGTGGAGGGTCCTCACAATACAGAGGCACACCGTGTAGGGAACAGCAGCTATCAGGAAGGCCATGGAGCAGCTTGAGACATCTGGCCATGGACAGCACTAGGCCTGCACTAGGCTTGCATTATTACTAGCCCCCATTCCCACACTTTCCCTATTTACCTGCAGTCCCCCATCCTGTTGTAAAGCCCATATATCCTGTCTCCATCTACTTTCCCGTCCCTGACCCTTGTTTCAATTGTTTGTATTGGTGTTTCCATATTGTTATAAAGTGTTTATTTTTCTACATGCCTGTGTCCCTGTCTGCTTTGCAGGTGGTGTGTGTAGCCATGCTGCAGTTGTCAGGTGTTGTTCCATGGTGTCAGTGCAGGGGGGGGGGGTCGTGTGGGGTTCCTGAGGGTTCTAAGTTGTTTCAGTGGTATTTCATGTGTTGGTGGATATTTCTAGGGTTCGGTAGGGTTTGTTGTGTCTCTTCACGGTCACCGTGAGGACTTGACTGGGGTGGGCAGGTGGGTGGGGGGCGCTCTGCACACGGACATAGGTGTCCTGGAGGCCTGGGCTGCCTACTGGTGATTGGACATTGGTACACTGGTGCATTTCCAGTCACATGGGGAGTGGCCACCTGCCTGGGACCTATATCTTTTGGTGCCTGACACTGGTGGTGCCTGTGGGGGGTGGGGACCTGGGTGTGTTTGTGTCCAGGGACATAGGGATTGACACCCACTGCAGCCAGGCATTGCCAATGGCTGGCAGGCCACTGAGCTGCAGGGAAGGGGGCTTCGATAGCAGGCTGGCATTGGCCATTGTGCCCTTTTGTCACCTGCTGGTTGGGCCACAATTGGATTCTGGGGTGCAGTTTTGGGACCGATCCTGTAACACGGCTGTGGACTGGCTGTGGTGGGTGCAGTGCACAGCAACACCGATGGTGGCTGTGCACCATCCCATGGTGCTCTGTGTTCCCTCAACTTCAGTGCTTCTGTGTACCCAGGTGTACCCCACTGGTAGGGTCCTGTGCTCCTTGTTCCTGTGCTTCCTTGGTTATATGTCCCTGGGCCTGTTGTTCCTGCCCTGCTCACTGGGTTTGTGCTCAGGACTGCTCCGCAAGTCCATGGTTGTGCTAGTGCATCTCTGGTTGCACCATGGCGCATCTGTGCCATATTCAGTGGGCTTGTGCTGGTGCATTTCCAGTGGTGTATCTTCTGACTATGGCTCCCAGTGTGCCATGGCACATCTAACTTGCGCTGCACCGGACTTGCGCTATCATTTGGTGCATTTCTGAATATCTCCACCCATGTGAAAGACGAACTTTAAAACATTGTTTATCAGATGCTCCTATCAAAACAGATCTGGAGGTTGTTCTGCTGAAACATCTGATAAAGCATTTGTAAAATGCTAATTTTCTATTTATTTATCTATTTATTTAAGATTCGGATTTACACCTTTAAGCCAGAGAGCTCATTCACAAAGGTTCCAAGTCAGTTTAATACAGGACAATACATAGAGTACAGGCAAGTTCACATGGACATCAAGACAGTGACAAACAGAGATCCAAATCATTGTCAGTTACAAAAGTGCAGGTGGTATATAGCAGCATGACAATAGGTGCAGTATAAAGCTTGTTAAGGTGCGGAACAAAGCGTGTTAGGTGTGGTACAAAGCTTATTTAAGAACACTTGAATTACATAAGTGCAAGAATGATAGCAGCATGATACTGCAGTACAGTGTGTGGTTCAGTGCTTATTTAGGGACACGTGTATTATATAGGTGTTAGATAAATAAAACAGCAGCACAGCAGTAGGAGCGGTACCTCTCATATAGTAGTAGGAGCAGTACATTACATATGGACCAGGTTGTATACACTCCTTTACTAGGTAGGTTGACTTTGGAGAAGAGAAAAGAGAATTTATCAGGGTTGCCGGTGGCTGACTTGTCAATGGGGGTGGTGGCAGCTGGAGATGGCTTTGTCAGAAGTAGAGGGGGCAGACAGGAAGGGTAGCTAATGGGACCCTTGCATGAGATTCATGAGCTTGGTGGTAAGTGGGGAGGTGGGGATCTAGATTTGAGCTTGAGAGGGGGTCATCTGTGAGGTTGAGTGGCAGCCGGCCATGGCTAATGTCGGAGGCAGCCATCTGGGATGCTAGGTGGGGTCTATTTGAACTGGGGTAGATCTAGGGCCAAAAGTTTTTGCTGAATGGTGAAAATGAGCACTTGAAGGCTGGTTGTAAGGGGAGGGTTTTGTAGGGGGGTTAAGTGGGGCAATCACAGTTATTTGTCTGGGATAAGAGAATACGGAGACCTCTTTTAAAGGAGCACAGCTTTCTAGTGTCAATGAGGGAGGCATGGAGGTCATTTAGCCACTGTTGACCTTGGTAGGATAGTGATCTATGGGCAAAAGTGGTGTGCTTAAACAGGACCTGGAGTGCACCCTTGGCTGCGCTTCTCATGGTTTTTGAGGATCAGATGCATTGAAAGATGCTTGCCATGGTTTCAGGGGTGAGTCCTGGAACGTCCTTTTTTCCTAGCAGGCAAGCCTGATAGCTAGCCCTAAGATGAAGCGGGAGCCACCCAGCATCAGTGCAGAGTCTGCAAGTGTGTGTCAGGTAGTCTGCCCCAAAGACCAGCCTGCAGGGCTTGTTTAAGAGCACTTTTATCCTCTTCAGGACAGTGTCAGTGTCAGCGCTGTAGATTACCAGCCCATAATCAATAGAAGATAGTGCTGAGCTGCTAGTTACCAATCGCAGGGCCCACGGGGACACTGCATGCTTGTGCCTAATTTTGGCCTCCATGGCCACCTCCTACCAGCTGCTTGCCATTATTCCCAACTGAAGCACATTCCTTCTTTTCCATATGTAACACAAATCTGTGACACAGCCACCCAACTGAGCAAATGCAGCCCTCTCCCTTGTACCTTTAATGGTTCAAAAATGCTAATTTGTACCCTCATGGCTGCTTCTGAGTATCACTTTGGGCTGAACAGCATCTTTCTACTACTGTGTAACCACTCTTCAGCAACAGTATTAAAGGGAATCTGTACGTTTCCTTATGAAATTATTGTAAAGGTTACTATGAGGAGCCAGTATGTAAATTGCTGGGTTATATTTAGAAAATGTTTTCAGTAAGACAGAAAAATGGTTTTTAAATAGGGATGTGGAGGCATCCATTTTGTGGACATGAAGGGCGTTGTGATGATGTCACTGCCTGACCAGTGTTAACAGTGTGCAGTGTAGCAGGTGAGAACAGTTCAACTGTACTCTCAGGGATTCTATTATATTCTGAGGAACACCCAGGATTTTATGTTTGGCAGAGAGCAAGAAAATAATCAAGTGCTTCTCTTCATGATAGAACAGGATCCCTGTCTGTAGGAGCAGTTTGTCTTAACCTGCTTAATTACATACTGTTAGAGCTGGTGAGGCAGTGACATCATCACAGCACCCTTCTTGTCCACAAAATGGATGCCTCCACTTCACAATTTTAAATGTATTTTTCTGTCTTTCTAAAAACATTTTCTAAATATAACCTAGCAATGTACATACTGGATCCTCGTAGTAAAGTTCATAATAATTTCATAAGGAATCCTACAGATTCCCTTTAAAAAGAGGATGCTGCCTAGCTGGGTGTAGGTGTTGGTAGGGGATTTGTATTTTATATAAAAAAGGTGTGTGTAATGGGGGTTGTCTGGAGAACTTCTCCATTTGAGAAGGATGTTACATCCCATAATACCACTGATCTGACACCAAAATAATGGTATTCTGACTTTTTGAAGCCAGATCACTGGTATTATTGAATTCAGCTGTCATTATTACTTCTCTACGGAAATCCCATCCATACAAACATGCAAAAATGCCAGCAGATACAGGCCTCATGGTCTATTGTGTCTGCTTGGTGGTGCAGCTCACAGTTCTGAAAACTACTGCTGCCCCCCCTTGCCCCTCTGTCCACATTGTTACCCCAGACTAAGTTCCCCACTCTGCTCAACTCCCCCCCGGCTTGTATTCTGCCTTTGACCCTATCCCACCCCATTTAAAAACTCTCTACTGATTTCAGAGAGATCACCTCCCCCGGCAGTGCGTTCCATGATGCATCACCCTCTTTGTGAAGTGGTGCCTCTTCATCTCCTTTCTGAAACTAACCCCCTCCAATCTCAGACCATGCCCTTTTGTCATCCTCTCCCTCTTCAATCAAAACACACCCTCAGTACTAACTCTATTTATGCCCTTCAAATTCTTAAATGTCTCAATCATATCGCCTCTGTCCCTTCTATCTTCCAGGGAGTACATGTTGAGCTCCCTCAACCTATCCTCATAGGAGTTATCTCCCATACCCCTGATCATTTTGGTCGCCCACCTCTGGACCCCCTCCAAAGGCTTGATGTCCTTTAAATAGGGGTGCCAGAACTGCACACAATACTCCAAGGCCCTATTTACACTATGGTATTTAAAATGGTTTAAGGAGCTTAAACTGTTTTAAATCACTGTAGCATGACTTGCATCCGCACCTATCACAGATTATAACACCTTTTTAAAAACCATGCTTAAACCCTAATAAGACCTAGGCTTAAACAAGGTTTTAAAATTGTTACAACTGCTAAATCAGACTTACTTGCAGTGTGGATGCAAAGACACGCTTCTCTTTCATGTCAGTACATGGGAACCAGTTCTGAGTTAAATTGAGCTGGAGTTAGTAGTGTGAATGCTGTAAACTGTCTTTAAGAACAGTTTACAACACACTGGGGCAAGTGCGGATGGTACAGCATGGACACTACAGCACGGTAATTAATCCATTTCTTTAAACCATTTTTAGTTACCATGTAGTAGTGTGGACAGGGCCTTATAAGTGAGGCCTCATCATTTATTTGTACAGTGGAGGGATTACTTCCTCTCTCTTAGAGGTGATCCCTCTAGCAATGTGCCTTAGCATTTTGTTGGCCTTGGATCCTGCCTTTCTACACTGTGCAGAGTGATTCATATTCCCTGTGACCACCACCCCAGATCATTTTCCTCTATAGAGACAGATAACTGCTCCCCACCAAAATGATAACTGTATTCTGGGTTTCTGGCTCTGAAGTGCATGACCTTCCACTTTTTAGCATTGAAACTCAGCTGCCAAGTGTATGACCAGTGCTCAAGTCTTTTCAAATCTTCCTGGAGTACCCTTCCTCCTTCCACCCTGTCCACCACTATACCTATTTTGGTATTGTTGGCAAACAGGCTCATCTTGCTCTTAACCCTTTCAACTATATCAGCTATGAAGTCGCTAAATAGTGTTGGCCCCAGAACCGAGCCCTGTGGCACGCCACTGATGACTGATCAGGGTGTCGCGAGTCCCCCCCACCACCACTACCTTCTGCTGTCTGTACCTCAGCCTGTTCCCTATCCACCTGACCAGCTTCTCTCTGACCCCAGGTTCTTCAGCTTACTAGTCAATCTCCCATGCGGCACCGAGTCAAAGGCCTTGCTGAAGTCCAGATACAGGACATCAACTGCCTGACTACAATCCAATGCCTTAGTCACTCAGGCAAAAAAGTCAACCAGGTTTGTTTGACGGGACCTCCCATGGGCAAACCCATGCTGCCTGTCATCTTGAAGACCATTCTCTTCCAAGAATGCCACCATCCTCTCTTTTAGGATAGTCTCCATTAGTTTCCCAACTAATTGTAATTACCCAGTTCATCCCAGGGTCCACTTTTATAGAAGGGCACCACATGTGCCATCCTCCAGTCTAGAGGCACACATATTGTTTGTAGGGAAATACTGAACAAGTCAGTCAAAGGTGCTGCCAGGACCTCTGCCAATTCCTCCAGGACTCTTGGAAGTTGCCCATCTGGTCCTTGCCCCTTGTCTGTATGGACTTAAGGCCCTTCAACATTCTTTTCACAGGGATCTCTCCATAAATTATCCCTGATCCTCCACCACTGCCTACCCTGTCGTTTTTCTGTGGGATGAGTCCATCTCATTCCCTGGTAAATACTGAATAGAAGTACTCATTTAGTACCTCCGCCTGTTCCATATATGACATACAATGGCAAGAGAAGCACATCATCATGCTTATCAAAAAGATCTTAACAAAGTATTTTCAGGAGGTTTTGGTCCCATGGAATCAAATAGTTAGACTCAGTCCCAGATCAGGTCAAGGCAAGCCTAGCAGCTGAGACCTAATGCTGTGAGGGACAGCTTTCCAGGCTGAGAAAAAAAATGAACTAAAAGGTTCCTTTTTAACCTCTGCCCTGTGGTAACACAGGTCATAAATTCCTATACGTTGGGCTAGAGATGGACTTGGACATCAGCTTTTTAGTTCCTATTGGCTGGAATACAGAGCTCCTCAATTTGTCTACAAGATTGTTAGTCTTTGAAAAAAAATAATGGAAGGAAAAAAAGCAGACACAAGGAGAAAGAACGAGAAGGAGTTACATAGATACATAGACAGTGTCGGCAGATAAGGGCCTATGGCCCACCCAGTCTGCCCATTTGAGCTTGTAAGTTCAGTTTGTTTTCCTAGAAGTCTGTTGCCCCTTACCCCTGACCTCCAGAATTCCTTTATGTATATCCCATGCATTCTTAAATCCCGTGATTGTTTCAGCCCCCACCACTTCCTCTGGCAGAGTGTTCCACTTGTCCACCACCCGTTCTGTGAAGAAATTCTTTCTCATGTTTCCTCTGAATCGTCCTCCCTCCAACTTCATCCCATGCCCTCTAGTCCTGGAACATCTTTTTCGCTTAAAAATAGTGTTTTCCTGCACCCTGTTCCTCCCTGTAAGATACTTGTATGTCTCTATCATATCCCCGCTCTCCCTCCTCTCCTCCAGGGAGTACAGGGAGTTGTAAGTACAGCTCTGACAACTGCTCGGCCATAGCCTTCATGGAAAGAAAGGCTCAGAAGATAGACCAAATACTGAAGAATGGAGTGAAATTCAGAAAAGTACTGTCTCCAGACCCAGAAGCAGTGCATTAGAGATACCGGAGAAAGGATTTATGAGAATGGTTGCAAAGATGGCCAGCAGTGCTAGAAAAGGATGTTGCATACTGTATTGGCATACTGGGTCAATTCGTTGTATGCTTAACAGGGAAGTCAAAACCGAGCACTGCATACAGCACGGTGCACTAATGTGACATGGTACAAAACCCCGCAAGACGTACAACATTTTGCCTTGCACTGTCAGCGGCAGGGCACTGCATAGGTCTGCTAAGCTTGCTTTGTGTGTTAAACTAAGCTACAATATTAAATATACTGTCTTACATCTGTTTTATGTACTAGCATCGCTAGGGAGTTTTGATTGGCACTTGGGAGCACTGTGACCATTTACTGGAGCAGGAAGAGGAAATTGTAGTCCTAGGATGCTCTTAGGACTACATTTCAGTTTTTATTTGCAGATATTTTATTTTATGCACTTTTCCCACACCTGTGCATGCCAGGACTGCGGATGAGTGGCTCTCACCAGCATATTGGTGCTATTTAATTTATAGTTTTAACTAATAGACGCCCACAGCTATCTCTGACCCCTATGATCTAATTCCGGGTCGCTCAGGCTATTTAAACTGCCCTGCTATGAGCGGGCGAGGGATACAACATTTTGCCTTGAATGGTGAGCGGCAGGGCACTGCTTAGGCCTGCTAAGCTTGCTTTGTGTGTTAAACTAAACTGCAATATTAAATATACTGACTTACATCTGTTTTATGCACTAGCATCACTGAGGAGTTTTGATTGGCACTTGGGAGCCCTGTGACCATTTACTGGAGCAGGAAGAGGAAATTGTAGTCCTAGGGTGGGATATTCAGACTGCACCAGGCAGGGGCGCAAGCCTGGGCGCAGTGCAACTGGGATGAGTCAGGGCATGGACCAGGCGATATCCAACGGTGTTGCCCCATGGCTTAGCACCATTGAATATGGCACTGAAGGTGCATGTGCAGTGCACTGTGCAGTGGCACTGCACCAGCGCAAGTGGCAGAAGGGGTGCAGGGGGCTGCGCCAGTGCAAGTGCAGTTGCACTATGTGCAGCAACTGTGATATTCAGCCGTGGGCATGCAAATGAGGCCATTATGCATGCAAGGCACAAATGGGGTCATTTACATGTCATTATGGCCCCATCTGCATGCGACGCGCCGATCCCTGGTGACTTCCGCCTGGTGCCCTGCCAGGCTGCAGCCATTGGGGACTGACTCCCTGCTGCCCCTCGGCGGGCTCCGCTCCCGTATGCCCGATCACGGACGTGTGTAGAATGAATCCCTGGTGGTCCAGTGGACCGCTATCCATTGCCGGAACGCTCATTCACAATTCAGAACTGTGTAGTATAGTATGGTCTGCACACCCATTGGCCCACGCAGTGGACCAGTAGGCATACAGCCCTACTTTACGCTGTCAGTTGGCGGGCGGCTGGGCAACTTGCAGGCGGGGTGCTGACACCTGCTGCTGACGGGGGGGGCAGGATGGTGGGGGATTCAGTGGGCGGGTGGGGAGGAGGGTACCACTGGACCACCAGGGTGTCCGTTATTCATTCCACCTGCAAACGGGTGCTGGAGTGGGGTTTCCACTGGACCAGCAGGGAGTTCTAACATATGCCTGCAATCAGACAATGGGGTTCAGTTCACTGGACCACCACAGATGGATTAAAAATATTCCTGGGATCGGGCATTGGGGATCAATCCACTGGACCACCAGGGATTATTGGAACATATGCCCATGGTTGGGCAATGGATAGCAGTCCACTGGACCACCAGGGATTACTTTTTACACATGCCCGTAATCGGGTGAAGGGGGGGCACGACGCACCCTGGACAGGGGATATGTGGACTGTGTCCTGGGTGGTTGGGTGGCCACCCACAGCAGGTGGCTGCTGTGTTGCACCTTGCAATATGGCAGCTCACCTGTGGGTGGCCTGGACTTGCTCCTGGTTTCACCAGGCACATCTTTGCGCCCCCCTGAGTGGTGCAAGGATGATATGTGCCAGCGTATGCGCCGCACATCCCGGGCTGAATATCTGGATGTGCCGCAAATGCATGGGCATGCCTCCCCACACTTGCGCTGCATACATTACTGGTGTGCCCTGGTGCATCGGGGGTTGCACAGTGCAACCTGCCCCTTTGAATATCATGTGGGGGTGCATTGGTGGGTTGCGCATGGTGCAATCCTGTTGCACCATTTGCAACTCCCTTGAACATCCCACCCCTAGGATGATCTTAGGACTACATTTCAGTTTTTATTTGAAGATATTTTATGCACATTTCCCACACCTGTGCATGCCAGGACCACAGATGAGTGGCCCTCGCCAGCGTATTGGTGCTATTTAATTTATAGTTTTAACTAATAGATGCCCACAGCTGTCTCTGATCCCTACGATCTAATTCCAGGTCATCTGGACTATTTAAACTGCCCTGTTACAAGCAGGGTGACTGCAAGCAGGGCGGGTGCGCACACATGTGCGCGCAAAGACATGCACGTCTTGTGCGTGTTTCTATGTGTTTATAGCGAGTCTAAGGCACAGGTGGATAGAAGTTGATATGCCCATAAACGAGTAGTGGTGTAAGGCCCAGAGCACCAGTAAATTACATAGGCCATACAGCCTCTAAAGTAATTTGTACTGTCACTTTAGTAATTTGCCAGTAATACTGTACTCTTGTGTCCAGTCATGTCTGAATACATTATGACCATAAACAGAGATATGGGGTGAATTGTATACATTGTGATATGTATAAATTGGTTTCTAAAGTAGCAGATTCTGAAGTTCAATTTTCGTGTTCTAAAAGTCTTGAAAATGTCAAATTGAAACAGGAGATTCCCTGTTTTAGTAGCAGATTAATGGTTCTAGAGGCAAGTCAATTAGAAATGGTGGCTAGATTTAAAACAAGTAATGACACTGAATCGCTGATACCTATAGGCTTAATTAAAGAAGGTAGTAGTGATACAATTTTATCTAACAGTATCAACCCTCAGTTGGTACAATTAGCAGTTGATAATTCTACGGACAATAATGCTCAGGTTAACCAAAATAAGAAAAGATGAAGAGAACCTGAAACCTACGTGGAGGATGAATGGTTTAATGTTCAGAGTGCAAAAGCTCAAAAAAAAGGCTGAAAAGCTGGTACATTTGAGTTACCATTAAAAAATCGCTTTGACATTTTTAATAGTTCTGGAGTATTAATAGATGGACAAATGTGCACTGATCAACAAGCAATACCCATAGTTACCGCCAATTCCCCAAATCGTGTTGTAAATAGACCTAGAACTTCACATGTCCCTTTCCAAGGGCTTCCTAACTCAAATGATGTTATTCATAACAATATAAACATCCAGGATATGGAAACTCCCCAATGGATTTTATAGATGGACAGAGTAACACAGATCAACATTTATTGCCCATATTAACTGCGAACTCCCCAAACCATGTTGTCAACAGACCTGTATAACATAGTCCCTTCTCCCCGAGCACTCTAGCTCAAATGATGTTATACAAAACCATATGCTCATACAGGATATGGAAATTCCCTTCATGGAAGACAGAAATCTTATAGAGCTACAGTCTGTGTAAATGCTTAAGTCAGTATATGTATTCGGAGACTCCTTAATAAAGCACTTAGATAGAACAGTTTGTAATAGAGATAAAGAAAATAGAACGCTGTCTTCTTTTGGGGGGGCTAAAATCAATGGTATAACTTTGATGTTGGATAATATTTTGGATAACTCAAGCAAGTCCCTTGTAATAATTCATGCTGGTGCCAACAACATACTCAAGGAGCCATTATTAAAAATAAGGCAAGATCTCGTAGCAATGTATAACAAACTTGAACTATTAAATTGTAACATCGCTTTTTCTGAGATACTTCCTATCCCAAAAGCTTCTAAGTCAGTCGATGTAAAAATCAAAATGTTTAATAATTGGCTTTGAAACTGGTGCATGAAACAACAGATAAGGTGTATCATCCATTGGGAAGAATTTCAAGACCAGAACGAATTATATTCATGGGATGGATTACACTTGAGCAGAAAGGGGAATGGAATTTTGGGGAAGCATATTGTTTCGTATATTGACAATCATTTAAACTAACTACTCGGGGGGGAGCCATAAGATTTTGGACTCTCTGAACAATTGTAATAATGAAAGCAGAAATGGGGAGGTCCTGGCAAATATTCCAAACAATAATACTGGGAATAATAAATTTAAAGATATTCTTGTACCAGACAACTCTAGTAAAAATCAGATGAGCTTATTACTTGTAAATGCTCGTAGTCTAAACAATAAGATTGTTGAATTAAGGGCATTTTTAATAGATAACAGCATTGATATATGTGGAGTCTGTGAGACATGGTTTAACAACAAGGACTAGAATACTGTTATCGTCGGATATACTAAAATTTATAAGAATCGTCCAAGTACTAAAAGAGGAAGAATTGCTATATATATATAAAACTAATAAATACAAATGTTCTCCAGTAAATTGTAATGATATTGATAATAATGAAGCTGAGTTGATAAGGACTAAGGTACTGATTTCAAATAAATACAGTCTTACAATTGGACTTGGTTATAGAGCCCCTAACCTAAATAGCAATGATAAGAACCAGTTTATGAGTAATATAGAAAAAATGGTTATTAATAACAATTATATCTTAATGGGCGATTTCAGTTTTACGAAAATTGATTGGGTAAATAGTTCATGTACAACTGAACTTGAAAAAATATTTCTCGACTTCTGTACTATAAACAATTTGGAACAACTTGTTTGGGAACCAATAAGGGGACATAGTATCCTAGATCTGTTTTTATCAAATATGACTGAAGACATAACTAGGGTTAAAGTAATAAACTCATTATCTAATAGAGATCATAATATGGTTTTAGTTAATGCTAATACAAAATGTGACTATTTGAGTAAAGGTTGTACTCTTATCAGAATTTTTTATAAAACAGACTATATTAAAAGTAATAAATATTTAGAAGAATGGGATTGGGCCTCAGAGTTCTCAAACTGTAATATGCACACTATTTGGCTTAAACTACAATCTACAATACATTATTGTATAAAGCACTGGGTACCAAACAGGACTAAATATCAAATTAAAAATAACAAAAGAACTCCCATCTGGTGGAACAAGACCATAAAACGTAGCATTACAAGGAAAAAGAAACTTTACAGAAAATACAGAAAGAACCAATCTACTGAAAATTTGGCAATTTATAAAAGAGCCGTTAACAAAAGCAAAAGTTTAATAAGGAAAGTAAAAAAAAAATATGAAGAAAACTAGCTGTATTGGCCAAGGACAACAAAAAAACCTTTTTATAATTATATTAGTTCTCCAAAAAACAGTGCTTCTGTTATAGGATCCCTAATTACTACTGAGGGAGTTATCACTGATGAAGTGGAAATGGCAACAGAATTAAACAGATACTTTACAAGTGTTTTTAATAAAAAAGACAATATGGTGTCTCCCTGTTATAAGTCTTCTGAGGTATTTAAACATTTTTACTCAAGAGGATGTAATAGAAGTAATTAGAAACAAATCTGATAGTTCTGCTGGACTGGATGGAATTCCATCGATTTTTATTAAAAATACTGTAAGTCAGCTCAAGGGACTGTTGGCATATATGTTTAATATCTCTGTAACAATAGGTTTAACTATCCCCATATGGAATCAAGCAATTATTATTCCTTTATATAAAAAAGGGAGCAGGAATTTGGTACACAACTATAGCCTTATAAGCTTCACTGCAACATTTTGTAAAATACTGGAAAGACTCCTAAAGAATAGAATTATTGATCATTTATCTGACACTGGTCAAACTGATCTCACACAACATGGGTTTGTGAAGGGGCGATCATGTCATACTAACCTTCTAAGTGTTTTTGAGCCAGTAAGTGAAGCTCTGGACAATGGCCTTGCAGTTGATATAGTTTTCTTAGATTTTTCTAATGCTTTCGATTCACTTGCACATGGAATATTAATCCAAGAGTTAATAAAAACAAATATACATCATTTTATAGTTAATTGGATTAAAGCATGGTTGACTGATAGGAAACAACAAGTGTCTTTAAAGGGCTATTTATCACATGACAGAGCGTGACCAGCGGCATCCCTCAAGGATCCGTGTTGGGGCTTGTTCTTTTCAAGATAATGGTTTCTTCTTTACTACCTTTAAATAATCAATGTTGGATGGTAAAATATGTGGATGACAGTAAACTCAGTGGCATTGTAACTGGTCAAACTTCTGCTCAGAATTTCCAAGAAAATCTTGTTTATTTAGAATCATGGTCCATTAAAAAAGAAATTATTATTTAATGCACAAAAATGTAAAGTGATGCATCTTGGGAAGTGAAACAAATGTTTTACCCATACGTTTAACAACACAATATCACAAGCAACTGATAATAAAAAGATTTGGGGGTCACCTTTTCTAGGGACTTGTCCTTTGAATCTCATATTACTAATATAGTTAAAAAGAGCAATCAGATTTTGGGTTGCATATTAAAAAATATTAAAAGTAGAAGTGAAAAGGTAATAATCCCTCTTTTTTCAAGTTTGGTTAGACCACATCTTGAGTATTGTTCATCAGTATGTGGCCCATCTTCGGTTAGAGGTAATAGGCTAATAGAAGGTGTACAACATAGAGTTCCAAAAAAATAGTTAAGGGGCAGAACTATGGTTGTAGATTAAATAATCTTGGACGTTTTCCTATGCAGTACAGGAAATTAAGGGGGGATTTGATTTTGGTTTATAATGCCTTTAATAACAACAGAATATTTGAAACTGTAGGACTATGTCAGAATCCATCTACGACATCTACAAGATCTCATAATAAAAAATGAAGTGGAACACAAAATAAGACTAATAAAAGAAGTCAGTGGTTCACTCAAAGAGTCATATCAGCATGGAATACGTTACCCGAGGATATTGTTGAAAGTAACTCTGCAAGCATTTTTAAAAGAAAACTAGATTTATATATGGATCAAAGCAAATATCTCTTCCACCAATGAGAGGTGGCAAGCTCATAAAAGGCACCACTGCCTACTGAGTTTGTAAACTACCTATGAACCTATAAGACACACAAATATCGCACGTGGTTTTGTACTCTGTCGCGCATGGCTGGTGGGGAGGAGTGACACAGAGGTCAAGACCTCTGCTAGGGAGGTGGTCTGCTGAGCAGCCACCATGGCTCAGAGGGATAAGCTGCGGCAGTGCAGGGCAGCTATGTGTCTGTGGATTGGGGCTCGAATCCCGGTCCCAGACTTTTGCAGAACACATTGTGTGTTTATTTGTTTTTTGCCTCCCACTGGGTGTTTCTCGACATCCCAATGCTGACCCCCGAGTTGATTATATTAATGGGGGTTCAGGGGCATAGCCCTCCCCCGCAGAAAACAAAGAAGTCTGTTGCGTTGTGTGCTGACTTTTCTGTCGGCATTCTGTTTCAGTGCCGGCAATGTATCTGCTGTATTTACAGCGCAGTACATTGCTGCAGAGTTTCTGTGTACAGCAACATGACCCCTTGGCCTGTATTGGGAGCTTGTAATGCTACTGTAGAAATCCATTCTGTGAAACAGAAGCAGTTTATCCATGAAACATGTTGTTTTCACAGAACAATCTCAGTACTAGCAATGGAGTCTGGCTACAGACTAATCAGCCAATTCTATGATATTCATTTTACCACTTAATCCAAACAAGTAAAGAACTGTTCATTTTCACTGTTTCTTGAAAAGAAGCTGTCACAGAGACCCTAAAGACAGCTATGCCTGACAGAAAGTACAACCCATGGCAGTTAGGAGCCTGAACACAGTGTAGTCTAACCAGGCAAAAGAGGCTACAGAGTAGACTAGTGCATACTCAAAGCTTTGAGGAGAATGAAGATTCTTCAGATAACTTTAAAACGCATTTTCTTGCTCCATCAGGAAGGTACCAATGAAGTAAGTGGAAGCAGGAAACCAACTGAGTAGTCTAAGATAAAAAAAAAAAACTGACTGAGATGACCTTAATAATTGTTACCTGATATGAACTAGACTGTGGCCTCTAAATGTATATGATGATCCAAGCTTTGTGAGTGGGGGTCACATCGGCAAGAACTCTCAAGTCTGGTTTTGAATCATTTCTTATCAGCAGGGAGATATACATACTTTTCTTAGTTGGTTTTAATTAAACTATTTAATTTATTCTTAACATCTGTCATAGTATCACTGAACGTACAAGTGCATTGCCATGACGCTGTCTGATCATGAAACTGTATATATATATATATATATGTTCATTC
Organism: Neoceratodus forsteri; assembly: GCA_016271365.2. Lineage (NCBI taxonomy): Eukaryota > Metazoa > Chordata > Ceratodontiformes > Ceratodontidae > Neoceratodus > Neoceratodus forsteri. The sequence continues at coordinate 1,104,602,002 of CM057451.1, forward strand.
AGTTATTTCATAGAATCCTTATTATATTTTGTAAAAGATTAGATTGATTAGGTTTACTAAAACTGTTTGTGTCTAGCGAGTGAGTGGAACATCGAAGGAATGGAACAGGTGACTTGCGTCATGGGTGCTGGCAGGTGACAGAATAAAGAATCAGAGAAGTGAGGGACTCCACCAGTTCACAGAGGCAAAGCCCCTGTTTACTACTGTGTAACAGTCATTGCTGGGAAGGGTGGAAGGTCAAAGGTAGGCCAAAACTGGAAATAGAATCAACACCAGTCTAGGGTAGGAGTATATGAGGATTTAAACAAGGCACGGGGGAATACAAATAGAAATAAACAAAAAAGGGGAAAACTAGAAACACCCTATCAGGGGTAAGGGTATAAAAGTATTTCTAGGTAATACAGAGAAAACAGACTGAGAATGCTGGGAGTGGTGCAGTGCAGTGGCTGTGGGGCAGCAGTTTTCAGAGACCTTCTGGAGACTGTGTTGCTGTCCCATCTGCACACACCTCTCTGGGTTGAGGGAGGAGGTTGCTACACTGCAGGCTGAGTTGGCTAGGATTTGGGGGACCTCTCCTTCCCACCCAGGGGCCACCAAGTCTGCCATCATTACCTCAGAGGATGCCAGGAAGGAGTAGCAGCTTGCCTGTGGTGGGCTCTGGAAGGGCAGGGGTGGTGGGACAGAGGCACATTCCTCAACTGGTAGCACTACATAATTCCCATGGTAGTGACCAAGGGGGGGTGTGAGAGCCCTTCATAGCAGATACCCCAAGGAGGGTGGTAGAGGACCCCAGAGGAGGAGGAAGCAACTTCTGTTGGGGGACTCGATTATGAGGGGGATAGATCTGGCAATAAGAAAGGTGGGGGGGGAGGCAGGTTTGGTGCCTACCTGGTTCCATGGCGCAGAGGGCTACAATGTGGATCCTGAGGATTGCTAGAGCAGCAGGAGGGGAGGGAGAGCTAGATGTCCTTGTCCACCTGGGGACTAATGACCTAGCTAGGGATGAGACTGGGATAGTGCTGGGGAAGTTTAGGGAGCTGGAGAGGGATCTTAGACAGGTAGCACACTCAGTGGCTTTCGTGGAGATGCTGCCTATATATGAGAGGGGACAGGAAAGGGATCTCTGCACCAGAAGCTTCAGCGCATGGCTGAAGGAATGGTGCAGAGAGGAAGGGTTCGGCTACATAGGGGACTGGGACATACCTGGGAGGATAAGGACCTATACAGAAGTGATGGCCTACATCCATCCAGGAGGGGAACTGTAGTCCTCAGTGGATGGTTTAAATGTTACTTTGATGAACATTTAAACTAGCCAAGCGTGGAGATGGAAGGAACCAGGGAGTCAGAAACTACCCCCCCCCCCACAGGCTGAAGTAGAGAGTAAGGAGAACTCGAGGGGAGAGGAATCCCCCATGGTGCAAATTGATAAAGAAAGCAAGGTAGTAGACATAAAGGAGAAAATAAATGGGAGCATTAAAAAGAGAGGGTAGAAGGAGGGAGAGTAAAAAAGAAAAAAGAGAGACAACAAGTAGAGTGGAAACAAAATCTGTAAGGCCATGTGTGCAAATGCTAGAAGTCTAGGAAATAAGATTGTGGACCTAGAGGTCATCATGGCAGAGGTCGACCTGGATATTGTGGCCATTACCAAAGTCATGGTGCACAGAAAACCATGACTGGGACATTGCCATGCCGGCTATACTTTGTTCAGAAAGGACCAGGTGGGAAGGGAAGGAAAGGAGGGGGTGTGGTGCTTTATGTGAGGGAAAGCATAACAGCCACAGAGATACAGGGAATATGGGAAGGGGGCAGAGATACTGTGGGTCACCCTGGAAATGGGGAGTAGAGCCACTATTCACACTGGAGTGATCTACAAACCTCCTCCAGCACAGGGGGAGGAATTAGTTAAGGTACTGGTGGAAGCCACTGGCAAGACGGCAGAAAAGGGGGAGGTGCCGCTGGTGGGGGACTACAACCTGCCAGTTGTGGTTTGGAAACTCCCAGCACCAGCTTCAGCTAGAAGCAGGGACATCCTGTACTCTCTGCAGGGAGCATTCCTCAGGCAGCTATTCAGTAAAACCACTCATGTTGGGGAAATGCTGGACCTGGCACTCACTAACAGGGACAGTGTTGTAGACGTCAAGGTGGGAGGCCACTTGGGGACAAGTGATCATGGTATGGTGTGATTCAATCTAAGGACAGCTGCAAAATCAAACCACACAAAGTTGAGGTACTAGACTTCAGAAGGGTAGATCTTAAAAAGATGGGTGAATGCCTCTGGGATGACCTAAACAGGGCGGGATGTCATGACCTGGATGGGGTGGAGGAACAGTGGGCGAAGATAAAAGGGAACATAGTAAAGGCAACAAAACTCTGTGTTAAACAAGTGAGCAATAGCAAGAGGAAAAAGAGAATGCTATGGCTTTTGAAAGAGGTGTCTGAAAAGGTAAATGCTAAAAAGGCAGCATTTTGACAGTATAAGGAGACACAGAGGGAGGAGGATAGAGAGGTGTGTCGGGGGAAACAGAGGAGAGCAGGCAAAGCGGTAAGTAGCGCAAAGGCTCAAACTGAGGAGAGAATAGCCCAGGAGTTAACGAAAGGGAGCAAGACATTTTTTAGATATGCAAGTGAAAAGAGGAAGACCAGGGTTTGGATAGTAAGAATAAAAAGGGAAGGGGGGAACTGTGCAGAGGGTGACCAGGAAAAAGCAGACATCATGAACAAAATGCTTTTGTTCAGTGTTCACATAGGAAGGAGACGGGAAGAGACCACAAAACAACAACAAAATCTTTGAAGAGAGGGAGGTGGACACTAGTCCTTTGTTAGAGGTGAGAGTCCTGAAGGGACTTGCTAATCTGAAGATGGACAAAGCATTGGGGCCAGATGAGGTGTTTCCAAGGATATTGAGGGAGCTTAGGGAGATACTGGCTACACCTCTGATAATTCTGTTTAAAAGTTCACTGGAAACAGGGGTAGTTCCGGAGGACTGAAGAAGGGCAGATGTAATCCCACTACACAGAAGTGGTAGCAGGGAAGAGTCTCACAGTTACAGAACAGTTGGCATGACATAGGTGGTGAGAAAGCTAATAGAATCACTGCTGATAGAAAGGATTGTGGAATATCTTAAATACAGTGGATTACAAGACCCGAGGCAGGATGGTTTCAGAGGGGGACGGTTATGTCAAACAAATCTGATAGATTTCTTCGACTGGGTGATCAAGGAACTAGATCAGGGTGGAGTGGCGGATGTGGCCTACCTAGATTTCAGTAAGGCATTCAACACCATTCCACATAAGAGACTAGTAAGCAAGCTGGGTAACTTAGGAGTGGGTTCAAAGGTGGTAAACTTGATAAGAAATTGGTTAGGGGATAGGCGACCGACAGGGTGCCTCAGGGAGCAGTGCTGGGACTGGTCCTCTTTAATGTCTTTATGAGTGACATTGCAGAGGAACCAGAAGGGAAGGTCTGACTCTTTGTAGATGACACCAAAATCTGCAACAGTATGGACACTCTGGGGGGGGGGGGGAGCACAGACCTGAGAAAACTAGAGGCATGATCAAGGGTATAGCAGCTGGGTTTCAACGTAACAAAGTGCAATATAATGCACTTAGGGCACAAAAACCCATGGGCAGAGTGCAAAATGGGTGGAGTGGTATTGATGACCACCAAACAGAGAAGAGACCTGAGGGTAATCATGGATGATCTACAGTAAAGGTGGCCAGGCAGTGCGACAAGACAGAAGGGAGGTGTGTATGATGCTGGGGTGCATAGGGTGAGGGGTATCACCAGCAGAAAGAAGAAGGTAGTTTTGCCCCTGTATAGATCACTGGTAAGACCCCACCTAGAGTATTGTGTCCAGTTTTGGAGACCACATCTCTGGAAAGACATAGGCAGATTGGAGATGGTCCAGAGGAGGGCAACTACAATGGTGCAGGGAATGCATCAAAAGCCGTATGAGGAGAGACTAAGGGACCTCCATATGTACACCCTGGAACAAAGGAGGGAGAAGGGGTATTATAGAGACCTTTAAATATCTCACAGGGGTAGATAAGGTACAGTAGAGGAGTAAGTTTCACAAGAAAAGGTGCTCAAGAACAAGGGGACATGCAGTGAAGATGGAGGGGGTATATTCAGGAGAGAAGTGAGGAAGTACTTCTTCAGAGAGAGTGGTGGATTCCTGGAACAGCCTTCCAGCAGTGTTGGTGGGGGTGGAAACAGTGGTGGGGTTCAACAATGCATGGGATTAGCACAAGGGAATCATAGTGGAAAGGAAGGGGGGGAGAAAGAGCTGTAGATTGAGCACAGTCTACACGGTAATAGTGTAGGCAAGAAGAAATGGGCAGACTGGCTGGGCCAGGTGGTCCTTATCAAATCAAATCAAACTTTATTTTTAAAAAGGCGCTTTTCTCAAAATCAAAGCGCTTGTACAATTTCATAAAACAATAAATAAACAGAATCTAAAACTATTATAAATCAATAAAAGCTATATTAAAAAGGTGGGTCTTCAAGGCTCCTTTAAAACTCAGGACAGTCGGACTATTTCGCACCTGACGAGGTAGAGAATTCCACAGGGTCGGGGCCATAAAACTAAATGATCTAGCACCTGAAGTCTTCAAACGGACCCTTGGAATCTCCAGCAATCCCTTGTCAGTGGATCGGAGGGTGGAGGGACAGTAGGGGCAAAGGAGCTCTTTCAGGTAAGTAGGTCCCTGGTCATGTAGGGCTTTATAGGTCAGCAAACCGACCTTGAAGGTGATTCGCCAAAATACTGGCAGCCAGTGCAGTCCGCGGAGCACTGGCATTATATGGCTGGATCTAGAAGAATCAGTCAATAACCTGGCTGCCGCATTCTGCACTAGCTGCAGATGGCGAAGCTCAACCCCCGATAGCCCTAGGTACAGGGAGTTGCAATAGTCAAGGCGGGAGGTAACAAAGGCATGGATCAATGTTGGGAGATCTTCTGGAGGAACCAGGTGCTTCACCCTGGCGATATTCCTCAGATGGAAAAAGGAAGTTTTGACCACACGTGACACCTGAGCTTTAAGCATCAAGTGGTCATCATTATTACTGCGCAAGATTCGCACCTGATGATCTGAGGTCGTCAGCGGAACGCCTGCAAGCCATAAGCCTGAGTGTGATCCAGCCAGCAAACCCGCCTCACAGTGACCTTTGTCCACAACCAACACCTCAGTTTTCTCTGGGTTTAACCTCAACCAACTCCCATTCATCCAATCTTGGATTTCTGCAAGGCAGTTATTAAATACCGATAAGGCAGCATCCTGGCCGGGCACAAAAGACACATATACAGCTGGGTATCATCGGCATAGCAATAGAAACCCAGACCGTATCATCTTATAATCGCTCCCAACGGCAGCATATACACCGCAAATAACATAGGTGCTAGAATAGAGCCCTGCGGTACCCCACAAGATAGGGAGACTGATGCCGAGGAAAAAATTCCTGACACCACCCTCTGAGTCCTACCTTCGAGGTGAGATCTAAACCACCTGAGGACCATACCAGATAATCCACAGATGGACCACAGACGCTCTAACAGCACACCATGATCAACAGTGTCAAATGCTGCTGAAAGATCAAGAAGTACCAAGATAGAACAGGTCCTACGATCTCTCGCTATCAGGAGGTCATTTAGTACCCGAACAAGTGCTGTCTCGGTACTATGCCTCTTCCTAAATCCAGATTGGAGAGAATCATAGATATTGTTGTTGGTCAGATGATCCTCCAGTTGCCCTGCGACCACCTTCTCAATAACCTTACCCACAAAGGGTAGGTTAGAGACTGGTCTGTAATTTGCTAGACAATCAGGGTCTAAGGAGGACTTCTTTAAAAGAGGCTTAACTATAGCCTCTTTAAGGGATCTGGAAAGATCCCCCTCTCCAAAGACTTCCAGACTATCAAAGCCAGGACTAGGCCGATTTTATCCACACAATCCACTAAGAGGTGTGTAGGGCCAGGGTCCAAATCACAGCTGGTTGCTCGCAATGCTTGGATGACCATCACAATATCATCAATTTTGGGGAGGCTGAAGTCAGACCATGCCAACTGGGTGTTCGACATCTCCAGCCGACCATCACCGCTCCCATTGGAGAGGGAAGAACGGATGTCTGATCTGATTTTGGCAACCTTATCTGCAAAGAGGAGAGCAAACTCCTCACACCGTTCTGTGGAAAAGGCCCTTCTGGACTGAAGACAGACTGGATTGCACAGTCTGTCCACAGTCCGAAATAGCTGAGCTGGTCTATTCTGTGCAGCCACTATCTCCCTGGACAGGAACTCTGCCTTCTTACATGAGATTGCAGATTGATAAGCCATATAATGGTCCATCAAACTAAGTCTGTCATCATCCAGATCAGACTTCCGCCAACACCTCTCCAGCCTTTGTCCAACCCTCCTCAACTCCCTCATGGTCTCATCAAACCATGGAGACCTGGGGCAAAGAGTGAGAGGACAAACACGAACAGGTGCGATAGAATCCAGGGCCCCCGTAACCGCCCTATTATAGGCCTGTACTAGGTCACCTGGATCCAAGCAATCTATCGGAAGGTCCGATAGGTCCAGCACCGCCATCAGGTCATCCGGGGACACACCCCTTAATAGGCGGTACCGGACCATCTCCAAAGGGGCTGACATAATAGGGACGGCCTCAAAATTGAACCTAATGGAGTGATGGTCAGACCATCCGAGTGGTTCCACCACCAAATCAGATATCCCCATCCCCAGAAGGAACACCAGATCCAATGAGTGCCCACCAATATGGGTCGAGGAGGAAACTACCTGTGTGAAGCTCAGTGATAACATCAACTGAAGGAAGTCTTGACCAAAGCGTGAGAGTTCATCGTTGACCCAAGCATTGAAGTTCCCCAGAACCAACCTTCTGGGGGACCCCAACGTCAGGTCGACAATGAAATCTGCGACTTCCTGCAGGAAAACATTCTCGTCACCTGGTGGACGGTATACGAGAAGTATCCTGCACCCCACACCCTCACCTAAAACACACTCAAAGGATCTGGTGACTCCCACCGGTACCTCCACCAGGCCCAATTCTGATTTAAAACAAATGGCAACGCCCCCGCCCCTACGATCCTGCCTCGGGCAGTGTATCACTGAGTATCCGGCCGGAACTGCTGTGGCTAAAACTGGCCCAGCATTTCCATCCAGCCAGGTCTCGGTGATGCATGCCAGGTCAGCTGACCCAACAAGATCGGCTATAATGGCCGTCTTGTTTTTAATAGACCTAGCATTGCACAACACCACCTGAGCAGGATGAACCTCCGATGATGACCGCCTTACCTGCTGATAACCAGAACCCTTGGGTATGGGCACAAGACAGGAAGAACCCCTCTCCTGTGCCCATTTTGCCCCAGGGCGTCTCCTTGACCTCACTATCCCTATCCACCCGCTTCTTTCCATTCCCCCCACAGGCCCAGCTCCAACCTTCCTCCTCCCCCTCACAATCCCCAGAGCCCTACACCTTCTATAGGCTCCCAGCGACAGGGGGGGACAGGAGAAAGGACGAAGTTCCCTGAGCCTGAAGGGGGAATAATAGCCGACTGTCTTATTTTCACTCCAACACATAATGAATAACACAACTAATTACAATAAACCCCACCGGTTTATATAAATAACAGAAATTCTAAAACGAAGCACCCAAATAACGAAATATAAATACTACAAAACAAAATTATACCCTAACAATACAAATAAAATTAACCACACTATATTCAAAATATAAAATATAAATACAATAATTAAGAACAAAACAAAACCATTTTCCTAACAATGTGTCAGAGCTTACACATTAATTTTATCAGAAGCACTTATCCATCTGCCCCACCCACAGTGCTCTCACCACTGCAAAGGAGGGAGCTTTCCACCTATACAGAACCCCTTATTATAAAATTTTGACTCAAAGTTTAAATCTCCCGTAATCCTAAATTCAATGCTCTCGTTTACCCAAAGGAAAACCAAAAGCAGGAGTTCAAGTTTTTTTGTTTTTTTTTTGATGTCCACATTTATTGTGCTCTCACCACTAGTATGGCCCAAAGCTTTAGTCAGTCTCCTCTCACAAGACTGAACTAATAAACTCAAGTTTTAGTCTTTCCCAGTCGTTTTCCCAAAGTATCATAAACTGGCAAAAAGTTAAAATATACATCACCAAGTCAGTAATCAAAACCATGATCCTCATAGATCCAATTTCAGTGCCAAAATCCTATAGGCATCCAACAGAAGGCTCCAGCTCCAGCTGACAGTCCAGACTCAACCTAGCCCTCGCTACGATGAGGCAGGCTGAATCACCCTCTGGTGGTTCCCCTGTCTCAACTAGGAAGCAGAGCTAACCCCACCACCCTCTGGAGGCAGAGAAACCTGCTGACCTGTCTGGGCCAGGGAATCTGGACACTCAGTTCCAAGTAATCGACCGTTTCCACTGTCCAATTGCTCCACAGACGCTTCCTTCCACAGCAGGTCCAGTCACAATGTGGAACCGATCACCTCATCTTCCTGCAGTCCGGCAGAATTTCCTCCCAGATCGAAACCGGTGCTCCACCATTAAGCGTTCCTCCCAATCCTCCAGCACACGGATGGTTACCAACGGACTGTCAGCAACCAAGACTTCCACAACGGCAACAACAGTCGAAAATCAGACCCCACACACTGCTCCCAGCGAAACGGCCAGCAATCAATATCCAGCAGTACGACCTCACGCCGGCTGACCACGACTCAACGCAGGCAAGTCCTCTCAATTTCCTAAATCACTTTCTGTTACTTTGAGTTCCAGATGGCTAAGCTCAGTCGGTACTGAACAATAGCCAAACAATAAAACGGTGATGTAATATAATAAAATAAAGTACGATATAGCCTAAACGGCAAACGGTAAACAGGCAAATGGACCAAAAAAGAAGAATTTAAAGAGTTTTAGGCAATTTAGAGCCAAAGAAACAAGGAGCAAAATGAAGAGCTCACAGATGGCTGCCCAGCGTGGCCGCCATATTACTGCAGAAGATGACATTTGCCATCTGTTTACAAATTTTATGTTTCTATGTTTCTAAAATAAAAATGAATGTGTAATCCCCCTACAAATGGGGGTTCCCGAAAAGTCTTCCTTGAGCTTGCCTAAATGCTCACTGCAAGGCTGGTGTTCTGCGTTTTAGCATATTAAATGTATTGCCAGAGAATGCCTCTATATCAACTGTGTACTGTCTCTTTAAGAGCTGCCTGGATTGCAGTCTTAATTAATCTAAAAGGGAGATCTGTTAGGAGATGTGCTTGTTTGCTGCTCCTTTGTTAGAGCAGTAATAGTAGTACAGTTTGTTCTAACCTGCCTTTTTTGCAGCAAGAACTGTTCTGTTTATCTCCACCAACTTATTTATTTATTTAGATTTTGGTAACCGGGTAAGCCCACTGAGACCAGAGATCTCTTTTTCAGGGGCGACCCGGAATTAGTTACAGTGAATACATACATAGGTATCAATGTACAGTAGTTTTAGCTGATACATATAGGGGAGTAGGTATCAAATGTTTGGCACAGAGACAGCAGTTATCACAAGGCTCACAGGTATTAAGACAGGTACACAATACATTCAGCATTTTTCCATAAGAGATTCTTGGGATGAGTAGGCGTGGTTAAGCTGGTGGTAGCAAGGGAGTAGGCCCAGGCTGGGGGCTAGCGATTACAACCACAGAGACTAAGTTCCAGGAGATACACTTTGAGGCCTGACTTAAACCCTGGGAGAGTAGGCTTGTCAGCCAGACTTGCTAGGAGGGCATTCCATAAGTAGGGAGCAGCGTATTGGAAGGAGCACTTGCCTTGGTTGGTGCAAACACGGGGGATATCGAGGGGACAACTTGCTGAGGATCACAGGGTTCGGCGCTGGACTTTTGGAGTGAGCAGCCCACGCAGGTGTGGAGGAGGGCCAAAGAAGGTGAATTTAAAGGCCAGACAGGCAGAAGAGTAGGCCAACTTGTGCCGTAGGGTGGGCCAGTTTAGGTCCGCAAGGACCTCACAGTAGTGCCTCCTGGGGGAGGAGTTTGTTGCAAAGTGAGCCACTCTGTGATACAGCATGGAGAGTTTGTTGAGCTCCATCTCTCGGAGGAACTGTAGTCGAGGCGCACTATATAGGACGGAGGGGACCATGGCCTTGAGGATGTCAGATGTAAGCCAGATGAGGGCAGTGTCAGTGCCGTGGCCTTTCCTAAAGCCATGTTGTACATCGGCAAGGAGTAGGTGCTGCTTGAGGTAATCCTGCAGTTGATTATATACAAGTCTGTCCTGCACATTCCCGAGAGGGATGAGTAGGGAGATAGCCCTGTAGTTTCCACCTTTGTCCCGGGGTTCTTTTTTGTGGACAGGGACAATAGTCGATACCTTCCACTTACTTGGGATTGTTCCTTTGAGGAGGGACCTGTTGATGAGCAGGGTGACAGGGTAGGCGATAGTCTGGGCAGCGGCCCTCAGCAGCTGAGATTCTAGCTGGTCATGTCCCGGGGAAGAGTTAGGGTTTATTTTGAGTAAGAGAGGAAGTACAGCAGACAGTTCGACCAGTTTCAGGTGGAATTGGGGCCGAGCAAGCGCCCAGTCCGTATTGGTGTAGTAGTGAGTCCGAGAGGGGGCAGAGGGGATTAGGGGTCCATTAGGATTGGAGAAGGAGGCACAGAAGACTTCAGCAACTGCAGAGGGGTCGTTGGTCAAAGTATCCCCAATGTGGAGTGAGTCTTCTTGTGCATTTGTGGTACCCTTGAGAAGGGTGTTAATGTGACCCCAGAATTTCTTAGAGTCTCGAAGGTGGCTAGTTTGGAGGTCTCTTAGGTACTTGGACTTGGCCTGTTTGGAGTTTCTTTTGCATTGGTTCCTAAGTTCCCTGTACTTCTCCCAGTCAGGTGTACTGCCAGAGGATTTGTAGAGTCCTCATGCCCTGTCGCAGAGTAGCATAGTTTGCTTAAGGCTAGGGCTCAGCCATTTGTGTCACTTTCCCTGTACCCTGAGCTTCTTTCGCAGGGCATGCAGGTTGGCCAAGGACAGGAATGAATTGTTGAAGTAATCAAGCGCCTAATCAAGTGAGGGAAGGGGGAAAATGGAGTCCCAGTCAATTGTCCCCAAGTCAGAGCAGAGGTCTGCTGGTACAAACCTGCTGAAGTTCCTGGCTTTTATGACCCTAGCAGCAATTTTAGGAAGTTTGCTGTACCAGGTGCTGAAAATTGGTGAGTGGTCACTCAGAGAGTCTGACATGATCTCAGCGGTCAGTATGCAGTCAGAACAGGAGACTAGTGCCCAGTTGAGTAGGGAATGGTTGCCAGACTTAGCATTATGCGTAGTAGGCAGATCGATGACTTGGGTAAGTGAGGAGTCGAGTATTGAATTCTTGGTTGTGGAGGTCCCCATGGCAAGCCAGTTTAGATTGAAGTCCCCGAGGAGGATGATCTCACCCAGGGGGTACTCCACCAGGGCATTGGTTAGGGATTCTAGGGAAGAGGCGACAAATTGGGGCGGGAGGTAGACACACCCTATGTAGAGGGGTTTGGTGTCTCCGAGGAGCACTTTAACAAATAGGATCTCACTCAGTGATCCACAAAGAGAGGGGTGATCAATCTGTGAAGCATTGAAGGTAATGCTGAGATAGATGAGAACCCCACCTCCTTTTTTCCCCGCTCTGTCCTTTCCAAAAGCCTGATAGCCAGCTAGGTCTACTTCGTAGGGGAGGATCTGAGGCTTGAGCCATGTTTCAGTCACAGCTAGTATGTTGGGTTTATTCAGTGCTGTCCATGCCTCAAGGTCATGGATTTTGTGCCTTAAGCTGCCAATATTCATGTGTACCAGCTTGAGTCCACTGGTGTTGGCCCAGAGGGGGCTGGTGGGGTCACTGAGAGTGAGATTAGGAGAGCGGGGACCAGGGTTTGGTTCAATGTCCCCCCCTAGTGCCAGCTTGAGCCTGGCAAGGTAGCCAGAAGTTTTGTGGGGGATGAGGAGAAGCCTCCACTGGTCGTACTCGCTGAAGTAGGAAGATAAATTATAGCAGCTGCCCTTCAGGAGTGGTCCGTACGTGATTTGGCTAAGCTTGTTTAACCCCTCCACCCGAGGATCAAGGGGTCGGGAGAGGCGTACGGAATTTCAGCATGACTCTGAGGAGTGACGGCCCCAGGGGAGGGGTAGGGCAGTCCCCTGTATCTGAGCTAAGTATGCAGGAGTGACCCTGGGCGCCAAGCTCCTCATGTTGTAGATGTGAGAGGGGACACAAGACTCAGGGGAGGACCGGGTCCGGTAGGTAGGGTGGGAGGATAGGAGCGGCTGAGACTGTCCCCCTGTTGCAGGAGTCTAAAGTGGTGGGAAGCTGAGCTAAAGGGGGAATAATTCAACACAGCAAGCACCAGTATAACTATAACAGTTGGAGACCTTTAGACTGTAAGAGAATAACTAAGCCAGGAGGATATCAGCTGTACCTCTAGCTCCAGAGAGATGAATGGGTCTGGTTATTAGTAAATTGGGTAATTCAGTAACTGGTATTACAGGCTAACTACACATAGTTTACAAGACAGCTTTAGTTAAGGCACTTGACATTTGCAGAGACGCTTAGACAGCAGTATAAGCCAGCAGTAGTTAAAACACTTGGGATAAGCAGAGACAAATATAATACAGGTTGAGAAGTCCGCACAATCAGGCTTACAGGGGTAAGAGGGTATAGGGGGTTAGCAGAAGAATGACAGACTGAGCATTTCTGGGTTGCTGCTGGATTGGACAAGTGAATTTGTGGGTGGGGCTTAGGTCCATTTAACAGGAGGAGGGAACGGGGTGGGCGAGCGGGAAATTTCACAAGCTCAGAATGCAGCAGCCCTTGAGCGAAAGTCCTTCCTGATGGTAAGTGGCTTCTTTTACCGTCTTTCAGATTCCCAGTTCAGGGTTCAGCGATTCAGTGTCCATTTCAGGCTTCAAGGGAAGTACGCCAAAGCTAGCACCTCAACCCGTGGAAGAAGACTTGGGTTTGATTGTTGGGGGGGGGAAGGAGACCCTTTGGTAGTAGGCCAACGTCTCCACGGCCCTGAGTTTGTTGCGAGGTGAGAGTTTAGAGCACAGTTACATGCCCAGCAGCCAGGAGCGTCATAGGATGCAGGGACCAATTGACTCGGAGTGCCATTTTCAAATTTGGTGCTCCGGGGTAGCGACAAGTATGCCGGTCTTTAGAAAAAAACTCCCCAGAGGTCTCCAGATTATTTCACAAGCTCCGAATGCAGCAGCCCTTGAGCGAAAGTCCTTCCTGACGGTAAGTGGCTTCTTTTACCGTCTTTCATTTTCCCGGTTCAGGATTCAGCGATTCAGTGTCCATTGCAGGCTTCAGGAGAGGTACGCCAAAGCTTGACCCGGGACTGTCAGAATGGGCCAGTCAGTACTGTTGGGACTCTAAAATGGAGCCTGCTTACAGGGGCTTGGTGGGGTCAAAACTTGTAGGAATTGAAGTTGCCTAAAATAACCTGGAGGGGGAGCCCTTGTTGTGACTGATAGACAGATCAGCCAACCAAACCTTTTGGATCTTGGGGAAATTCCTAAGCTGCTGAGTTGAGAAGTGAAGAGATAACAGCTTGAATGATTCAAGCACCAGACCCGGCATAGATTCGCATGGGAGAACCGTGAAAAGGCCTGAGTTTTGGCCTGCATGCCTGCCTGCTGTCCCTGAGAGGGAACTTGTGCCTTTTTCGGACTGAATCCAAACTTGGAGAGCGAAGTAAGCCACTGAATTGTGACCAGGCTCCTACCTGAAGAAGACCAAAGATTTGCTGAATGCGATCGGCCTGTCTGGACTTACAGCCACCTCTGAACTCCTGGATTGTGCAGAGTCTCTGTAATTGCCTGGTACAGTGAAATTTCCTTACATGCGAATGTGTTGTGTGCTTATAGTGGGTCATGATTTGGTTCCCCACTGTGGTTTAAATTGTGTTCTGCTTGCTGAAACATAAAAACATAAACTTTGACGGCCGATGAGGACCGCTTGACCCACCTAGTCTGCCCTTTCCCTACCTACAGGATAGACCGCAGATCCTAGTTAACCAACAGCCTTTTTCTTCCTTCCCCCACAAGAATTGCCTTATGTCTGTCCCATGCATTCTTGAATTCTCCCACAATTTTAGACCCCACAACCTCCTCAGGAAGGCTGTTCCATGCATCCACTACCCTCTTTGTGAAAAATACTCCTCACATTGCCCTGAACTGCCTCTTCTATCTTAAATTGTGCCCTTGTTCTTGCATGTCTCTTTTTCTGAAAGATGCTACCCTCTTGGACTTTGTTGATTCCACTGAAGTACTTAAACGGTTCTATCATGTCCCCCCTCTCCCTTCTTTCCTCAAGGGTATACATATTAAGCTCCTTTAGTCTCTCCTCATACAGCTTCTCTTGCAGACCCTGCACCATTTTAGATGCCCTCCTCTGGACTGCCTCTATCCTGTCTATGTCCTTGCAGAGATGGGATCTCCAGAACTGGACACAGTACTCCAGATGGGGTCTCACCAACTGTCTGTACCGAGGGATAACAACTTCCTGTTTTCTGCTGGTGATGCCTCTCCCTATGCATCCCAGTATAACCCCAGCCCTCCCTACTGCCTTCTCACACTGCTTGCTAACCTTGAGATCATCTGATATGATTACCCCCAGGTCCCTTTCCTTTTTAGTTGTTGTTACTACCTCCCCGCCATTGTGTAATCTTCCCCTGGGTTCTTGTTTCTCAGGTGCATTATTTTGCACTTTGCATTGAATCCTAGCTGCCATACTTCTGACCAATCCTCCAACCTTGCCAAGTCCCTTCTCATCCTTTCCACGCCTCCTTGTGTATCAACCCTGTTGCAGATCTTTGTGTCATCTGCAAAGAGGCATACTTTACCTTCCATTCCCTCTGCAATGTCACTTATAAAGACATTAAAAAGGACTGGACCCAGTACTGAACCATGCGGTACCCCACTAGTAACCATTCTTTCTTCAGAGTGGACTCCATTTACAATTACCTTCTGTGTCCTGTTGTCCAGCCAATGTTTTACCCAGGCTACCACCCTAGGACCCACTCCCAGGCTGGTTAATTTGATTATTAATCTTTGTGGGACTGTGTCAAATGTCTTGCTAAAGTCTAGGTAGGCCATGTCCACAGCCCCTCCTGGTCTACTACTTTGATCACCCAGTCAAAGAAATTTATTAGATCGCCTGACATGACCTTCCTGGCCAGAACCCATGCTGCCTTAGGTCCCAGCCCCACTGGCCTCTAAGTACTCAACAATTCTTTTCCTTTAGAAGTGACTCCATCACTTTCCTACCACAGAGGTCAAACTGACAGGTCTGTAGTTTCCTGCCTCTGTCTTGGTCCCACTTTGTGAAGGGGAATCACATCCTCCTTCCTCCAGTCCTCGGGTACCACACCATCCTCCCATGATTTATTAAAAGAGTAGTCAGTGGTTTCACTAGTTTCCTTAATTTTTTAGAATTCTGGGTGAATTCCATCAGGCCCCATTGCTTTGTCCACCTTCAGTTTTAGGAGTTCTTGCAGAACCCTTCTTCTGTGAAAGGGCTGGGATCGAATTCTATCAAGAATGCTTCTGTTAATTGGATTAGGCACTTCTCCTCTTTGTGAATACTGAGCAGAAATATTTGTTCAGTATCCCTGCTTTTTCACTGTCCCCCTCTGCCCACCCACCATTCATTCTATTCAGCCTCACTATCCCTCCCTTTGTCTTTCTACACTCTCTGATGTACCTATAAAAGGTTTTATCCCCCTTCTTAAATGAGCTGACTATCTTTTCCTCGGTTTGGGCCTTTGCTATTCTGACTTCCCTCCCTGCTTCCTTCTGCCTTAACTAGTACAGCTGTCTATCCTGCTCCTTCTGTGTTTCCTTATACTTCCTGAATGCTATCTTTTTCTCCCTGACTTTCCCAGCCACCTCTTTTGAGAACTATAGTGGCTTTTTCTTTCATTTTGATTTGTTTATTTGCTTCACACAAAGACTTGTTGCCTCTGTGATGGCAGTTTTGATGATTCCCCATTGTTGCTCCACCCCTCCTTCTAGCCTGTTTGCTAGTGCTTTTCTAGTGCTGGAAGCTGCATTAGAATTTCCTCATATGTAAATATGCCGTGTGCTGCTAGTGGGTCACGATTTGGTTCCCCACTGTTGTTTGAACTGTATTCTGCTTGCTGAAAGCTGCATCTAGCTCCACGGACTGAATCCAAAATCATTTCCATTGGGCCTGGGCCTTGCCACACTGGCCCAGCCCAACTACCCACTACACAGAGAAAGCCATCGATGAGAGACCTGCCTGAGGATCAGCCCCCTGCTCAACACTTGAACAGGAATGACACCTCGGTGATTTGTGTGGGTCCCACTTCTCCGGGCACTCCAGCTCAACAACCTGCAGTCTTGATTTTGTCCTGCCTGTGTCCAATATTGGGTATCGTGAGTAAACATCAGGGTAGCTCCCTGCACCAACAGCTAAATCTAAAGTGTTGCCATCTGATTGTCTGGTTCCTTTTTCTTTCATGAACTGAGTCCTCTGGCTCCGGATTACAAATAGTGTGTGTTGTGCATGTTGCTTTCTTCCATCACAGGCCCCAACCAGCTGCAACATTGCTGGCTAGCCCATCTCCCTACCTGGGTACCCAGAGATGTGACTGTGCGGGGGATTAAAACGCATGCATAGCTGTTTGATTAATATAGCCTTTAAGCCAATTAACCTGATTACGCCCCTTCCTTGTTCAAGTCCCCTGAATAAATCAGATCTTTTTTGCTGCATTTAACCTGACTGTGGTTCCAGTTTGTGCCAAGAGTACTGTACTGTTGCTATTTACTGTGCATAACCTTGTTTTACAAGGGGTCCCCAGGGTTGAGCCAGAAGAACCAGCCCTGGTGGTAAGTGCAAACAGTGTGGGTACTGGTATGGTGTACAAGGGGTACTGCAAAAGTGATTATCGTATATTGCTCAGGCCACTAGAAGGGAAAGAGTGGGATTACAATGTCCCGGAGGGCTGTGCCCAGGTTAGTTTGACCACTACCAACCCTGACCTCCGGATGGAGGCACCCATTTCAGAACTCAGGCCCCTTAACCTGCTACTAGCCATGCAGGCAGGGGTAGTAGCCCTTGGGATAGTGCCACCAAGGGGTTACACTTGTTTGGTTCTAATTTTGATTTGTAACTTTTCCCTTGTGTCTCCTACCTGTGGACCAGAAATTAAGTTATCCAAACGGTAAAAACATAAAAGTGTCCAATTGTAACTCATATTTAGATCAGGAAGAGAAACAAAAAGATTTAAGTTTGAGCTGCCTGGTCAGGAGATGTTTTTAATAAACACACTCCCCCCCTTCCACAGAAGGACATTGGTGGGGGGATGGAGGGTTGTGGGATGGGGGAGGAAGGGCAGGAGGTGGGAAGGAAGCAGATTATGGGTGGCATGTAGGACCCATGAGTGGTGACCACAAATCATTGTTGCCCCCCTGAATGAGGCATATATACCTGACTCAGTCTAGGGGGGCCATCACTACCAGGGACCAAGCAGGGAGTGTGAATCCTATCAGGGATTAGGGTGCTAGGAAAACAATGACCTGGGTGAAGGTGAGCAAGGTCTCTGTAGCTGAGGATTAGTGGTAAGGAGAGTGGAGACAGTAGTGTGCAGGGATGGGCCTGCAAGTGAAGAGGTCGGATGCCTTCCTGGTGCATCAGCCCTAAGGGATGATACTAGGATACGGAGGGTCTTAGATGGGATGAGTGAAGTGCCACATGTCCTAGTGCACTTGGGCATGAATGTCTTGGCAAATTGTGGTCTGGAAGTAACTAGGACCAACTTCCAAAGGCTAGAGAGGGAAGTGAGGGGGAAGGAAGCTATGTTGGTCTTTTCAGAGGTGCTGCTCGTATGGGATAGGGAAGGGGTAGGGTGAGGCAGGAGGAAAAAGAGGTACTTAATGTCTGGCTGAGGAAACGGTGCACGGGGGAGGGATATGGATTTGTAGGAGACTGGAGGATGCTGGAATAGAAGGTTTTTCAAAGGGGATGGCCTTCATCTTAGGGAGATGGCTAGTGTACAAGGGCAGAATTAGACATCTACACAAACAGTCTTTTAAATTGAGGGTGTAGCTGGTGCTGGGAACCCCTCGTGGGTGGTAGCTGGAGGGTGAATCCAGCAGAGGCTCCCCAAAAATGGAAATGGGGTGACAGCAGCAGTGACATGGGGCAGGGACAGGTGAAAGTAGTGAGGGAGAGACCGGGTGGTAAATGTACACATATCGGGGGGAAGGATGGGAAGGGGAGAGAGTGGACAGCATGATGAGAGGACCTGACACAAGGGGAGGGAGGAAGGAAGATGGGTGCATGAAGGTTGGTTTGCCTAAACACCAGAAATCTTAGCAATTGCTCAAACAATTGCTGGCTGCAATTTTCAAAGACACAAAGCACATTTTCTGGAGCTGGAAGGACACTACTTTCTTCAACTGCGAGCTGTGTGAGAAATTCTATATTGCACTTGATATCTGCAACAAAAGTGCACTTTTGCTTAATTCTGTGGGAGGTGAAACTAACCACCCTTGGTAATTGCTTTTTATTCACATTTATTTAGTGTTTAACCAAGAAGGAGCTTGTAAACTCTGTTTATCTTGTTAGTAACTTCAGAAGGATTTAAATACTGCATTTGGGTAGGTCCTTGGAGGTAGCTAGATTGTCTACTAGGATTTGCTGATAGCTAAACTATTTTTAAATGAATTACAGTTGGCTGAGGAGTTGAAAAAGAAACTTGCAAACTCTGCTTATCTTGGAAGTAACCTCATAAGTGTTTGACTACTGCATTCTGGTTGTCCCTTGGGGGTAGCTGGATTGACTACTAGGATTTTGGGACAGAAACTATTTTAAATAATTTACTGGTGCGTGGAGTTTGTGATAGTTAAACTCTTTTAACAGAGTTACTGGGGTTAAGGAGTGGTCACAGAAAACCTGCAGTGTGAAACAGGAAAAGACAGTCTTTCAAGCGACAGAGGGTGGTGGATCTAGGTTTACGTTTGTTTGTTACAATTCTTAAGATTTTCAGTGCAGGAAGAGTTTAAAGCACAGCTGACTTATTTTGGGGCTGACAGCTCTCGGAGCACAAACCATCAGGCCTGTTTTGGGGCTGGAAGGTTTACCTGTGTCTGACTTGGATGTGTGGATTTTTTCTGTTTGATTAGCAGGGTATTTCTATCAAATTGTTGTGTAGGGGCATCTTGCTGACAGAAAGGCACTCATTGCAGCAGTGGGTCAGAGCTTTTAGCTGATTGTTCTATGAGTGCACAGTTTAGGCCCAACCCCTTCCCACCCCTCACCCCACCCACCCCTGGAAATAATTCCTTTATATCTGGGGTTCTGACATCATTTCAAGAGTGCAAGGTGCATGTCACTGTCATATCCTCTCTAGCACACTGCACTGACAATATAAGCATACACATTGTATATTATAAATATATATTTCTATATTACAAACCAATCACACACAAAAAACAAAAACAAATGTGGGGAGTAGGCAAATGTAATGGCTGTGGGGCAGCAGTCTTCCAGGAGTCTTTCTGGAGGCTGAGATGCTGCCCTATTTGCAGACAACTCTCTGCCCTGAGGGAGGAAGTTGCCCGTCTTCAGGCCACACTGGACAGTAGTACTGGGACCTTCCCCCAGGCCACACTGGACAGTAGGAAGGGAACCTCCCCCATCCAGGGAGCACCACAGCCACCACCACTACCTCAGAGGTTGTGAAGAAAACACAGCAGTTGGACCACAGTGGGCTCAGGAAGGGCGAGGATGGTGGAACGGAGGCACACCCAGTCAGTTGTTCCACTCCACAATCCATACACCATTCTGGGGGAGCATAGCTCCCCTATGGATGCACCCACAGAGGAGACTAAGGAGGCTGAGGACAGCTGTCACAAGGTAGGCCCACAGGAAGGAGGCAGAGGACACCACAAGGAAAGGAAGCAGCTCCTGGTGGGGACCAATTATTAGGGGATAGAACTGGGAGGAGCTGGTAAACTGAAGTAAGGTGCCTGCCTGGTGTCATGGCTTGAGGGAAGGAAGCGCATCCTCAGGATCACGACAACAGCTGCAAGGGATTCTGAGCTAGACGTAATGTCCACCTAGGGACAAATGACTTGGCTCATCATGAGGTTAAAGCAGTGCAGGAGGACATTGCAGAGTTGGGGAGGCCTCAAGACAAGTAGCACACACAGTTTCCTTTCTCAGAGGTGCTGCCTGTCAAAGGCATGGGTGAGGCGAGGTAATTGGCACCATGCAATTTAATGAATGGTTGAAAAAATGGTGTGGAGCACAGGGTTTGGCTTCATTGGGGACTGGGGTTCCACCTGGAGGGACACCAGCCTATACTGGCAGGATGGTCTGCATCTGTCCAGGAAGGGAACAAGTCTTTTGAGCAATCGATTTAAATGCTTCATTGGCAAGCTTTTAAACTAGTCAAAGGGGAGGCACTGACAAGCAGCAGAAAATCCCAGCCTCTCCTACAAAACAGGGTACTAAATGAGAAAAAGACCAAGGTAGAACGGTTAGTGGGGATGCTGCAACAGAAGGTAAAGCCATCAAAAAATGGAGAGCAATGAGTACCAATGTCCGTAGTCTAGGTAACAAGCTTCCTGAATTAGTGGCCTTGATGGAGGAGGAACATCTGGATATCGTGGCAGTCACAGAAACATGGTACACACAAAACCATGACTGGGACGTAAACATACCAGGATACACTATCTACAGGAGGGACAGGGAGGGTAAAAGAGGAGGAGGAGTAGTTCTTTACATATGGGAAGGAATAAAAGCAACAGAACAAAAGGGTAAACGGGGAGGAGAAGAAGCACTGTGGGTAAATTTGGAGACCAGCAATGGCACCACAATCCACTGGGGTTGTATACAAGACCCCTTCTCAGGGGAGGAAATGGACAAGGAAATGATGGAAAGTATACTTAGAATGGCAAAAAGGGAGATATTGCTGATGGGTGATCTGAATATGCCAGATGTTAACTGGAGTGCAGTTGCAGCTGCCACTCGAAGAGTGCAGTTATTCTAGATGCCCTACAGGGAGCATGCCTTAACAACTAGTACTGGAGCCCACTCAAGAGGGAGCAATATTAGACTTGATACTCTCAAATGGAGATGGAGAGAGGATCACAGATGTAGAAGTGGGTAGCCATCTGGGAACTAGCGACCATCAAACAGTATGGTTCTACATAAACACAGCAATAGAGTCAAGCCATACAAAGACAAAAGTACTGGACTTTAGGAGGGCTGACTTTGCCAAAATGGGTGAGTGCCTAAGGAATGCACTAGCAAATGGGCAGGAAGGAGGGGTGGAAGAACAATGGGAATAATAAAACTGCCATCACAGAGGTAATGAGCCTCTGTGTAAGCAAATAAACAAACAAGACGATGTAAGAAACCACTATGGTTCTCAAAGGAAGTGGCAGTGAAGGTTCAAGAGAAAAGAAAGCATTCAGGAAGTACAAGGAATCAGAAGGAGCAGGACAGAGAACTGTATCAGTTAAAGCAAAGGAGGCTGGGAAGGCAGTCAGAACAGCAAAGGCCCAAACCGAGGAAAAGATAGCCAACTCAGTTAG
Organism: Neoceratodus forsteri; assembly: GCA_016271365.2. NCBI lineage: Eukaryota > Metazoa > Chordata > Ceratodontiformes > Ceratodontidae > Neoceratodus > Neoceratodus forsteri. The sequence continues at coordinate 1,104,623,603 of CM057451.1, forward strand.
AGGGGATAAAACCTTTTACTAGGTACATCAGGGAGCGAAGGAAGACCAAGGAGGGATAGTGAGGAAGCTTAATAAAGGGAGGGAGGGTGGGCAGAGGAGACTGTGAAAAGGCAGAGATACTAAACAAATATTTTTGCTCAGTATTTACAAAGGAAGAGGGGGAGGTACATAAAACAAACAGTAGTAACACTCTGGATACAGAAGTTGATACTGGCCCATTTACAGAAGAAAGGGTTCTGAAAGAACTCTTAAAACTGAAGGTGGACAAAGCAATGGGGCCTGATGGGATTCATCCCAGAATTCTAAAAGAACTAAGGGTAGAACTAGTGACACCACTGACTACCCTTTTTAACAAATCATGGGAGGATGGGGTGGCACCCGAGGACTGGAGGAGGGCAGATGTGATTCCCCTTCACAAAAGTGGGAGCAAGGCAGAAGCAGGAAACTATAGACTTGTTAGTTTAACCTCAGTGATAGGGAAAATGATGGAATCACTTCTAAAGGAAAGAATTGTCGAGTATCTAGAGGCCAGAGGGGCACAGGACCCTAGGCAGCATGGATTCTGCGGGAAGGTCATGCCAGACGAATCTGATAGATTTCTTTGACTGGGTGACCAAAGTAGTAGATCAGGGAGGGGCTGTGGACATGGCCTACCTAGACTTTAGCAAGGCATTTGACACAGTCCCACACAAAGATCAATATACAAGTTAGCCAGCCTGGGAGTGGGTCCCAAGATGACAGCCTGGGTAAAAGAATGGCTGGAGAATAGGCCACAGAGAGTAATAGTAAATGGAGTCCACTCAGAAGAAAGGAAGGCTTACTAGTGGGGTACCGCAGGGTTCAGTATTAGGACCGGTCCTCTTCAATGTCTTTATAAGCGACATTGCAGAAGGACTGGAAGGAAAAGTATGTCTCTTTGCAGATGACACTAAGATCTGCAACAGAGTTGATGCACAGGGTGGGGTGGAAAGGATGAGAAGGGACTTGGCAAGGTTAGAGGAATGGTCAAATGTATGGCAGCTTAGATTCAATGCTAAGAAGTGCAAGGTAATGCACCTGGGAAACAAAAACCCAGGGGAAGAGTACACAATGGGGGGTGAGATACTAACAACAACAAAAATGGAAAGGGACCTGGGGGTAGTCATATCAGATGACCTAAAGATGGGCAAGCAATGTGAGAGGGCAGCAAGGAGGGCTGGGGGGATACTGGGATGCATAGGGAGAGGCATCACCAGTAGAAAACAGGAAGTTATTATCCCTCTGTACAGACAGCTGGTGAGACCCCATCTGGAGTACTGTGTGCAGTTCTGGAGACCCAATCTCATAAAGACATAGACAGGATGGAAGCTGTCCAGAGGAGGAGCAACTAAAATGGTGCAGGTTCTGCACGGAAGACATATGAAGAGAGACTTAAGGAGCTTATTATGTATAGCCTTGAGGAAAGGAGGAGAGGGGGACATGACAGAAACTTTCAAGTACCTCAAGGGAATCAACAAAGTCCAAGAGGGTAGCATCTTTCAAAAAAAGGTGTGCAAGAACAAGAGGCACAATTTGAAGATAGAGGGGTGCGGCTCAGAGGTAATTTAAGGAAGTATTTTTTCACAGAGAGGGTTGTGGATGCATGGAACGGCCTTCCGGAGGACGTTGTGGAGTCAAAATCAGTGGTGGAATTCAAGCATGCATGGGATAGTCATAAGGCAATTCTTGGGGGTGGAGGTAGGAAGAAGTAGGCTGCTGGTTAACTAGGATCTGCAGCTTATCCAGTAGGTAGGGAAATTGGCAGACTGGGTGGGACAAGCGGTTCTTTTCTGCCGTCAAATTCTATGTTTCTATGTAATCAGATCAATGAATTGCAGGTGTTTGTGACAGAGGCTAAGATAAACTTAATGGCCAGCACAGAGACTTGCATCAGTGGTAATAATGACTGGGATCTAGCTGTATTGTGGGTATAGTTAGGAGAGACAGGGACAAGGGTGGTAGAACAGCGCTATTCATTAGAGAAGGTATTGAGGTGACAGAGGATGGTACTGTAAAGAAGGAGGAGGGGGCAGGGAAAGTGGAATCGGTCTGGGAGCAGCTGAAAATAGCTGCTGGTAAAAGGGTTAGATTAGGGGTGGTATACAGACCCCCTGGGCATAAAGAGGAGAAAGAGTTTTGGGGGAAGAACTCAGAAAGGGTGCTGCAAAAGGAGATCTGGTGTTGGTGGGGGAGCTGAAACTACTGAATATAGATTGGGATATCCCAGCAGCAAAGAGCATCAGGAGTCAGGCACTGCTTGATATGCAACAGAACTGCTTACTGGTACAGCTGGTCAAGACTCCCACACGGTAGGATGCCATCCTTGACTTAGTACTCACCAGTTCAGAGATGGTGGGGTTGCCTGTCAGGGAACCATTGTGGTCCAGTGATCACAGCACTGTGGATCAAGTTGGCATGGGGAACAATGGCCCCCCCCCCCGAAGACAGAGGTCCTGCAGATTTTAGGAAGATGCAGGAACTAGTTGGGGAAAGATTGGCAGAGGTAGACCAGTCTGAGAGATTAGAGGAACAGTGGAGCACGATTAAAGGGGCACTACTGGAGGGAACCAAGCCTTGTTCAAGGAATACTGCCTCTAGGAACAAACATAAAAAAGCTGATCTAGTTCTCCAAGGGGAAGATGGAGGCTATAAGGGTGAAAAGAAGGGCCTTTGTGAGTACAATAGGAACAAGGGGGAGGAAGCCTGGAACTTACTTCTCGGAATTCTACAAAGTCTTCCCTTAGTATGGATTCAAGTAGTTTTCCCATTATAGATGTCAGGCTGACTAGCTCATCCTTCTTTCCACTTTTATGCAGAGGAACCACATTGGCAGTCTGCCAATCCATTGAGACCACTCCTGAGTTCAGTGAGCAGTGATAAATATCTGCTGATGTAGCTGCTGGTACAGAAGCAAAGACATTGATGGCTGAAAAAGACCAATGGTCCATCCAGTCTGCCCGTAGTTCCTTATCTAACCCCAGGACCTAATGTCCATCCACGATCGTAGCCCTCTGTATGAACCCCCCCATACCCCTCTCAATATCTGTCGCTCCAAGCAACAAATACACCCTTTATTCTATCCCAACTGTGCTTGAAACCTTTAATGGTTTTAGTGCCCACCACCTCAGCAGGTAGACTGTTCTACGTTTCTACCACCTTTTCTGTAAAATAATGCCTCCTCCTTTCCCTCCTGAACATCCCTTCTGTCAGTTTCCACTTGTGCCCTTATGACCTCAGACTGTTACTTATACTACATGTAGCCCAGGTGTCACGTGCCAGTGGGCTATTACCCCTGCCTGTTGACCCTCACACAGGTTAAGGGTCCTGGGTCCTGCTACGGTGGGGTTCGGGGGTTCTATCCCAAAAAAATGAATGAAATAGCATGGTGCCTCCACCTAGAGTAAATTGCAGTGGGCCAGGTGTATGATTAGTACAACCCTCGGGATGCTGAATATTCTTGATATAGAAGTGCTCCCAGGCCACCAAAACTAGTGTCAGTGTGTAAAACATAGGGCTTCTGTGGGTCTGAATAAGCCATGACTGGGGCATGGGTTAAGCAGTATATGATGTCCTCAAAAGCCTGGTCACATTTCTCAGTCCACCTGGGGCCGAATATCTCAGAAGGTCTGAAGTATTGTGGTGCCTCAGCGAAGGCCCCAGGCTGTTTGTTTTTTTGTACTTTTGTTGACTGGTGGGTAGCCCTGTAGCAAATACAGGAGAGATCTGACCACCTGAGTGTAATCCTTTACAAACCTCCTGTAGTATCCACAGAATCCTAATAGCTGCTGCAGTTCCTCCAGATTCATAGGTTTTGGCCTGTTGGTAAGTGCCTCAATCTTGCTGGGGTCCATCTGAATGCCCTTTGCTGACACTATGCATCCGACGTACTTAACAGAAGCCTGGAAGAAGTTGCACTTATTGATGGAGAGTTTTCAACCAAATTCCTCCACACAGTCCAACACTTTTAACAGCCTTGCTTCGTATTCCTCTAGAGTCCTCCCAAAGACTATGTCATCTAGGTACACCAAGCACTCCAGCAGATTCATGTCCCTGATGGCCTTCTCCATGAGGCACTGGAAAGTAGCAGGAGCACCTGAAATACCCTGGGGCATTCTCAGAAACTCGTAAAATCCCAGGGGACAAATAAAAGCGGTCTTCTCCTGGTCCTGTTGGGGCCATATGACTCTGATAATATCAACTTCTCAAGTCCAATACTGAGAACCACTAGCTGCTGTTCAAGCAATCCAAGGCATCCTGAATCCTCGGCATCGTATAGTGGTAGGGAACAGTTTGTTCAGGGTGTGGTAATCCACGCACATCCTAATGGCCCCACTTTTCTCCTTACTACCACTAAGTGCGAGGCATATGGGCTCCTAGACTCCTGGATTATGCCCGTGGCCATCATTTCTTGAAGGTGCCTCCATACATCATCTATATCAGCTGAGGCGAGCTGCCTGGATCTCTTTCTAAAGGGACATTGATCTGTAAGCCTTATGTGATGTTGCTCCTCTGTCACGCACCTGACATCCCATTCGTGTAGGGAAAACACCTTAGTTTTTGTTGACAGCTTTTTTCGAATTCAGGCCTTCCACTCCTATGGGATGGGGGGAATCACCCTGGTTGAAAGGCTGGGATCAATATCAGGTTGGACACCTCCTCCAGGAACAGCTGGCTGTACTGCTGTGTCGGCACAGTAGACTTACATAGAAACATAGAAGTTGACAGCAGAAAGGTACCACAAGGCCCACCCAGTCTGCCCATTTCTTTTTTCTACCTTATGAATGTGCCATCGGCCTTTGATCTGTCAATGGCCTACAGTATCTATTCATACTCATCTGTATTGCTCCCTTATGCCTATCCCATGCCTGTTTGAAGCCCTGCATTGTATTCATATCCACCACTTCCTGAGTTAGGCCATTCCATGCATCCATCACCCTTTCTGTGAAAAAGAACATCCTCACATTACCCCTTTATCGGCCTCCCTCTAATCCCATGCTGTGTCCTCTTGTTTTGCTATTTTTCTTATATTGAAACACATTAGACTCTTTCACCTTGTTAATGCCCTTAAGGTGTCTGAATGTTTCGATCATATCACCTCTCTCCCTCCTTTGCTCTAGGGTATACATATTGAGCTCCATTAATCTGTCCTCATATGATTTCTGATGCAGTCCCTGCACCATTTTGGTTGCCCTTCTCTGGACTGCCTCAGTTTGGTTAATGTCCTTGTGAAGGTGTGGCCTCCAGCACTGCACGCAGTACTCCAGATGGGGCCTAACCAGGGTCTTGTAAAAAGGGTTTATTACCTCCCTCTTCCGACTTGTGATAACCCTACTAATACACCCTGACATCCCCCTAGCCTTACCTACTACTTTAGTGGTCTGCTTGGATGATTTCAGGTCATCAGTGATGATGATGTCGAAGTCTCTTTCTTTTCTTGTGACTGCCAGCAACTCCCCTCCCTGCCTATAGGTATCTTCAGGGTCTCTCTTCTCTATGTGCATGATCTTGCACTTCTTTGCATTAAACCCCAGTTGCCACTCTTCTGACCATTTTGCTAGTTTATCCAGATCTCTTCTCATTCTGTCCACCCCATCTGGATCATCTGCAGTGTTGCAGATCTTGGTGTCATCTGCAAACAGACAAACCTTACCCTCCAGTCCATCTGCAATGTCACTGATGAAGATATTGAAAAGGACTGGCCCCAGGACTGATCCCTGAGGTACCCCACTTGTGACTTGCATCTCTTCTGACAGCATATTGTTTACCACCACTCTCTGTTTTCTGCCCGTCAACCAGTTTGCCACCCAGTTGACCAACTTCTGTCCCACCCCGAGCCTACCCAGCTTATTAATCAGTCTTCTATGTGGAACAGTATTGAAAGCTTTGCTGAAGTCAAGGTAGGCGACATCAACTGCTCCCCCTTGGTCCACCACTCTGGTTACCCAGTCAAAGAAATCTATGAGATTTGTTTGACAGGATCTTCCTTTTGTAAACCCATGCTGTCTTGGATCCTGTGCTCCTATGGATTCCAGGTGTTGCACTATTCTTTCCTTAAGGAGTTCCTCCATAATCTTGCCCACTACTGAGGTAAGACTGACTGGTCTGTAGTTCCCTGCCTCCTCCCTGCTACCACTCTTGTGGAGCGGGATCACATGAGCCCTTCTCCAGTCTTCTGGGACCTCTCCTGTGTTCAGAGACTCACTAAACAGTTCTGATAATGGGTCTGCTAGTTCCACCCTTAGCTCCTTTAGTACCCTGGGATGTATGCCATCAGGTCCCATTGCCTGGTCCACCCTGAGCTTATCGAGCTCTTGTAGGATCCTTTCTTTTGTGAAGGGACTAGTGCTCACCTCCCTCCCCTCTGTGTCCATGGTGCTGAGCTGTGGGCCCTGCCCTACCTTCTCTTCAGTAAATACTGAGCAGAAGTATCTATTTAGGATAGATGCTTTTATATGGTCCTCCTCCTCACACACCCCCTTATCTCCTTTGATCTTAGCAATACCCCCTCTGGACGTTCTCCTTTCACTACTGTATATATAGAAAGTCTTGTCACCTTCTTTTACTGTTTGTGCTAGTGTTTCCTCAGTTTGGGCCTTTGCCTGCCTTCCCTGCTTCTCTTAGGGAAGTTTGGTATGCTTCCCTATCTTCATCCTGCTGTGTTCCCTTATATTTCCTGAAGGCAAGCCTTTTGGCTCTGACCTTTTCTGCTACTGTTTTTGAGAACCAAAGTGGTTTCCTTCTTTTTTTGCACTTTCTTTTCTCTCTAACACAATGGGATGTTGCTTCAAGTATTGCATCCTTAATGCTTTCCCACTTTGCCTGTATCCCCTCACCTGTATTTCTTTTTGCCAGGGTTAGCTTAACTCTGTTGGCCATCTTATCAAAGTCAGCTCCTCTGAAGTCCCATATTTTTGTCTTGGAATGGGATGATTTCGTTGTAGTGGCCAAACTGAGCCATACCATGTGATGGTCACTGGTCCCCAGGTGACCTTCTACCTGGAGATATGTGATCCTTTCCCTGTTATGAAATTCAACATCTTTATTAAATTTTAGGATAACAAACTATATTTAAATTAAGAACATGAACCAGTTCTAAACACCATGAGTACAAAGTAAATACAAAGAGAGTCCCAGGATGCTGCAGAGAACATTAGATCTATGGAAAAAAAAAGGTACAACCCCTAATCCTTTCCCTGTTAGTCAGTACTAGATCTAGGATAGCCCTGTCTCTTGTGGGTTGTTGTACCAATTGTTTGAGACCCTCCCCCTGCTGGGAATCCACTATGTGTCTAGTTCTGGCAGATGTTCCTGCTGGTATTGACCAGTCTGTATCTGGCATGTTGAAGTCTCCCATTATCAGAACCTCCCCTTTAGCTGTCATGTTTTGTATATCTTCTAACAGTAATGTGTCTATGTCCTCACCCTGGTCTGGGGGCCTGTAGACAACCCCCAGTTCTTATGGCTGTCCCATTTCCTATTTCCAGGGTGATCCACAGTTCTTCTGGCTCCTTATGTGTATTCTGAATTTCTGTAGCTTTGATATTTTCATTGACATTTATTTATTTATTTTATTTTTTTCAGTTTTTGTTGACCGGGTAAGTGCACTAGACAAATCCTGCCTATTTTCAGGCACGACCTGGGGAAGGGGGATACAGATGAATGCCAACTGACCATGAACCAGATTAAGCTGTTGGTGGTATTTTTTAGTGAATGAGGGAAATTTGGCCAGGACACCAGGGAAATTCCCCTACTCTGAGAGACAGAGGCTGCTGTGTGGCTGAGAGCCGTTTTTGCTTAGTGGCATCTAGAGTCTCGAAGGAGTCAGACATGTGGGTGGCTGAGGAGTTGGTATCCTCCTTGGCCTCCCTTTCCTTAATGGAGACCGACAGCGGAGAATGTTTGCAGGCTACAGAAGATATGGAACCAATTGAGCAGGTTGGAGATAAGGCAGACGATGGCTTACCAGATGATTTGGAGTCGGGAATCCAGGAAATGCATGTTGCAGCTCAGTCTGCAAAAGTTAATACCGCAGCTGCATTGCGAGCCCAGCTGGAGCTGGTGGAACGCTCCTATCTGGAAGCAAGGGAGTGTTTGCAGGAGGCACTCGAGCGACAGTCGGAAGACGGTGCTGCACAGGAACTGGATGTGTAGACTGAGGCAATGGATGCAGAGACAACAGCAGCAGTTGTGGGCTCCACAGGAGTTTTGTTGGCATCTTCCAGAGAGGATTCAACTGCAGTATGCTTGGTAAGCACCTCTTCCACTTCAGAGTCAGTACTTGTTACGTTACGGGTGCCCTGAATAAGGAAGATGATACCGCTTGTGTAGTGACTGATTCACGGGGTGCTGCATCAACTAGTGGGCAGGCCAAAGACTTAGTTTCAACATCGGAAAGCTCTGCTCAAAAAAGAGTTGCCTGCTGTGACTTTCACTATTGGGTCCTCACTGGGTGATTCAAAGCGATTGCTGAAAGAAGGGGTGGGAAAAAACAGAAAGCTGCATGTTCGAGTAGCTGATGCTCCCTTACAAAAAATGATATGCAGAAATCGGACCAGGGCCCTGTAAATTGGGTGTCTACAGCCTTGCAAGCTGCAGGATGGGTTAAAAATCCTGCAGGTACTGGGTGGGATGCAAATTTGCAAGGTACAGATTTTTTGAATACTCCTCAGTCTATTTTCCCTGGCACTTCAGTATTACCTCCTCAGAGTGCTTTAGTCTCTTCAATACCTCCAGGACAGTGCTCACCTTCAGGGAGTATATTAGTCCAGCAGCAAGATGGGCCTCATCCTTTATTAGATTAAATTAGAGTGCAAGAAACAGAGTTTATAAATTCTTCTACTGAGGAACCAAAAGGTAACTATGTTTTAGAGCAACAAGGCCCTATTTCTGATGACCACCCGACCTTAGATCCTTTGGCTTCAGTCCCTGCCAAAGTGTGGCATGGTAAAGTAAATGAGAATTTGTTTCCATCTAAGAGGAGCCCATTATTAGAACCCGCAGTGAGAAGGAATGCTGTGAGGCTGAAATATAGGGGTGATGTTTCCACTGTTCCTGACAGACATTTTGTTGGAAGAACTCTGTTGAAGGACAGTATGAAATATTATGCATATAAAATGTATGCCTTAATTCATGTTCCGTGGGATTCTATCTTTGATATCAGCTTTAAGCATGCTGCAGGCCTAGAAAGATTTTGGAAACAGTATCGACTTTTGGAACTCTCTCCTTTATGGAGGCCTTTCCTGGCAATTCCATTAACAAAGCCCCTTACAAAAAAAATTATTGTGTTGTTCAGGAATGAGGGGGTGAATGTTGCAGATATAACCTACTGGTTGCAACAACATTGCACTGTTAAAGGGTTTCCAGAACCTATTTTGGATGAGGAACAATTATGGACTGGGGGTTGGAAGTATCAAGTAGTTTTTAAGCTTGAAAATGGTCAAACCAGTCATTTACCTAATTGTTTTTTTTTGTGTCGGAACAGGGGGGAGATATTTTATCCTGGACAGCCACGAGCTTGTTTCAAATGTGGGGATATAAGACATCTTAGCAATGTCTGCGACAAACAGAAATGTGGTTTGTGTGGGGAGCTGGGTCATGTTGGGGCTCATTGTCGTCAGCCTTTGCATTGTAATTTATGTGATGAACAGGGGCATTCATTTTGAACATGTTCCTGGGCGTCACATAATAATGTGGATGTAACTGTTAGAACTGAACAAGATGTTTATGTTGCCACTGCTCAAAAGGAAAAAATGAGCATGATAGAATTGCTTAATACTGTTCCTGATAGGAATCCCCTGCCTCAGAGGTACCCAAGGAAAACGGATAAGTCTGGCATCCAGGAGAAGGAGGTAGAGAAAGAGGTTTTAGTGGAATCAGTTAATAGTGAAGCACCAGGATCAGAAAGTGACTTGAGGTTGGAGGAGAATGAGGGTGCGATAAGTCTCCTTTGTCAGTCTGAAGAAGATGGTAGGGGGGAGGAAGCTGTAGATAATACAGAACAGTGTGTTGAAAGAATGCCCCCCCCCACAGCAAGAGGCAGTATTTCAATGAGTGACCAGGTCTAAAGCAGATAAGCTTCTAGTGGGCTCTCAAGTGGCATCTAAAGACATAGAAGGCGTATCAATACAAAATTCTTATGCTTTGTTATTTGAGCAGGGGGTGGAGGAGGATGGTTTTAAACATAGAAACATAGAATTTGATGGCAGATAAGGACCACTTGGCCCACCCAGTCTGCTCATTTCCCTACCTACTGGATAAGCTGCAGATCCTAGTTAACCAGCAGCCTACTTCTTCCTACCCCCACCCCCAAGAATTGCCTTATGACTATCCCATGCATGCTTGAATTCCGCCACTGATTTTGACTCCACAACCTTCTCCGGAAGGCCGTTCCATGCATCCACAACCCTCTCTGTGAAAAAATACTTCCTTAAATTACCTCTGAGCCGCACCCCTCTATCTTCAAATTGTGCCCTCTTGTTCTTACACACCTCTTTTTTTGAAAGATGCTACCCTCTTGGACTTTGTTGATTCCCTTGAGGTACTTGAAAGTTTCTATCATGTCCCCCTCTCCCTCCTTTCCTCGAGGCTATACATATTAAGCTCCTTAAGTCTCTCTTCATATGTCTTCCGGTGCAGACCCTGCACCATTTTAGTTGCCCTCCTCTGGACAGCTTCCATCCTGTCTATGTCTTTGTGGAGATTGGGTCTCCAGAACTGCACACAGTACTCCAGATGGGGTCTCACCAGCTGTCTGTACAGAGGGATAATAACTTCCTGTTTTCTACTGGTGATGCCTCTCCTATGCATCCCAGTATCCCCCAACCCTCCTTGCTGCCCTCTCACATTGCTTGCCCATCTTTAGGTCATCTGATATGACTACCCCAGGTCCCTTTCCATTTTTGTTGTTGTTAGTATCTCACCCCCCATTGTGTACTCTTCCCCTGGGTTTTTGTTTCCCAGGTGCATTACCTTGCACTTCTTAGCATTGAATCTAAGCTGCCATACATTTGACCATTCCTCTAACCTTGCCAAGTCCCTTCTCATCCTTTCCACCCCACCCTGTGCATCAACTCTGTTGCAGATCTTAGTGTCATCTGCAAAGAGACATACTTTTCCTTCCAGTCCTTCTGCAATGTCGCTATAAAGACATTGAAGAGGACCGTCCTAATACTGAACCCTGCGGTACCTACTAGTAACCCTCCTTTCTTCTGAGTGGACTCCATTTACTATTGCTCTCTGTGTCCTATTCTCCAGCCAATTCTTTACCCAGGCTGTCATCTTGGGACCCACCCCAGGCTGGCTAACTTGTATATTAATCTTTGTGTGGGACTGTGTCAAATGCCTTGCTAAAGTCTAGGTAGGCCATGTCCACAGCCCCTCCCTGATCTACTACTTTGGTCACCCAGTCAAAGAAATCTATCAGATTCGTCTGGCATGACCTTCCCGCTGTGAATCCATGCTGCCTAGGGTCCTGTGCCCCTATGGCCTCTAGATACTCGACAGTTCTTTCCTTTAGAAGTGATTCCATCATTTTCCCTATCACTGAGGTTAAACTAACAGGTCTGTAGTTTCCTGCTTCTGCCTTGCTCCCACTTTTGTGAAGGGAAATCACATCTGCTCTCCTCCAATCCTCGGGTACCACCCCTTCCTCCCATGATTTGTTAAAAAGGGTAGTCAGTGGTGTCACTAGTTCTACCCTTAGTTCTTTTAGAATTCTACTTTTTTGATTTTTGATTCAGATTTCTCCTCAGTAGCCTCCTCCCAGGTGGAAGGTGCTTCAGAGATAGGTCCTCCTGATAAGCCCAAGACTAGGAAAAGGAAGAAAAAGAAATGATTAGGTTGGACTCTTTTTTCATTTTTTCCTTTATTGGGTTTGTTATACTTTTCACTACTTCTTTGCTCACAGTGAACATTAATAGTATTAAGTCCCATGAGAAAAGGCAGAATACTTTTTTAAATCTTAGTACAGGGGGTGGACAAATAATACTGTTGCAAGACACTAGGCTGCATTCTTTATTAGAAGTGCAGGCAGCACAGAGGGAATGGAGATGGGGCATCTCCTGTTGGTCTATAGGGGAGGAACTATGTTCCGGAGTAGGATTTCTTTTTTTCTGGGATATCGGTTAAAATCTTACATGTTTATGATATACAACCAGGAAGAGCTATGATTATAGATATAATTTTGAGGGAAGAGGTATTCAGGATTATTAATATACAATATATGCTTCTCAGGCTAAAGCAGATAGGTCTGCTTTGTTTAAAAAAGTAGAGCCATATTTGCACACCTCCAAGTTGGTGCTATGGGGAGGTGACTTTAATTGCGGGCTCTTGCATAGAGACTGGGGGAGGACTATGAGGAAAATTTATAGTGATTCCAATACTTTGTTGGCAATTTTACGCAATAATAATCTAAAAGATATATACAAGGTTTTACATCAGGTGCCAAAACATACCTTTTATAAGGGTAGACTATCTACTAGGATAGATTTTTGGTTTATGTCAGCACGATTAACTTGTCAAGAAGTAACCCTGCTGCCATTAGAGACTTCAGATCATTTAGCTGTTAAATTGTTGTTGGGGGATAGACAGAAATTAGTAACAGGTGGGGTTATTGGAAAATGAATATTATGGTGCTGCAGGAGGTTTTAATACAACACTCTATAAAAAATCAATTTGCTTTAAGGGCAGATGTTTGCTTTTTATATGATAGTCCCATAGATTGGTGGGAGGATACAAAAAGGGACTTGCAAAGTTTGTATGTGTCCCTCTCAAAAAGGAAAGCAAAGGATAACTATATTAAATATTTAGGGCTTAGAGCAAAATATACGCGAGTTTTGATGCAGGCAGCGGATAGAAGAAATAATGTCTCAATGCATTTGTAGAGTCTTAAGAAGGAAATGTGTCAGTATTTGCAGGAGACTATTAAGAGGGTGGCATGTCAGCAGAAATATCAAACTAAAGGAACAAGTGAAGAAGTAAACCCGTATGATTTAAGTATACAGGGTGTTCAGAAGTTGGTCATGACTGCACTAAAAGATGAACAGGGTAATTTGAAGATGCAAAATCAGGAGCTGATGCTTACTGTTCAGCAACATGTTGTAGCAATTTTTCAAAAGGAGGCTAAAGGGCAGCAGGAGTATTTTTTTTGAAGACTTAATTATTCCTTCTTTGAATGATGTAGAGATAGAGAGTTTGATTTCACCTATTACAGAGTTAGAAATTAAGGAAACTATTTCTCAGCTGTCTGCTAAGACTACTCCAGGATATGATGGAATACCAAATGATTTTTATAAGGCTTTTGTTGGCATTTTGGCTCCATGTTTGGAATTAATTTACAAAACTATTTGAGAGGAAAATAGGCTTGCCCCGACTATGGAAATGGGGATCAGGATTTTTTTTTTATATAAAAAGGGAGACCCCCAAGACTTACAAAATTGGAGGCCATTAACTCAGTTAAATACAGACTATAAAATCTTGGCAAAAATACTTACTACTCGGTTGGCTAAAATTGTGCAAAAATTAATCATCCTGGAGCAGACTTGTGCAATTCCTGGTAGGAATATTATTCAGAATTTGACCTTTGTTAGGGAGACTGTACAGCAAAGTTTAGAAATGAAGTTAGAAGGTTACTTGATGTCAGTAGATCAGGAAACTGCTTTTGATGCAGTGAGACAGGAGTACATTTGGATGGTTCTACAGCACTATGGGATTCCTAAAGCTTTTCTAGATTTAATTAAAGTATTATATACTGAAGTTCAGGCTACTGCATTAGTGAATGGTTACTTAGGGGTGCCAATCTATTTAAAAAATGGGGTGAAGAAGGGTTGTCCGATGAGTCCTTTGTTATATATTTTTGGTCTGGATCCTTTATTGAGGCTTATTGAAAGGAACAAAGACATTAGAGCTATTACAAATCATGATGGACATGTTTTTCAAAAAAATTCTGCTTATGCAGATGATTGTATTTTTACAGTAGCAGATGGGGAGTCTGGTGCCCAGGTATTAGATATGCTGCAAGAGGTATATGATGTTACAGGAATCAAACTTAATATGAGCTAGAGTATTGTTTTGGTGTTAGGGCTGATTGGGAAGGTAGAAGGTTTTCCAATTTCAATGACTATGGATGACATTAAAGTTTTAGGTTTATTTTTTGGAACCAAGGAATCAGAGGAGCGTAAATGGAATGCTGTCTATGACAAAGCACAACTTAAGGTTTTATCTTGGTTATCATGGAAGATGTCTGGGAAGAAACAGGTTTATTTATTAAGGCCATATATATATAGTGCCTATTTTTTATATGTTTCACGTGTATTCCCCCTCTCTTATAAGATGCATACCAAAGTTATGGGTTTATTTTTTCATTTTTTGTGGGGCAGTAGATTGAACCCTGTCAAAAGGGTCCACACTTATAAGGTGAGGAAAGAAGGAGGTTTAAATATGATTCATCCTCTGGTTTATTTTTTTGGGAATTTCTTTTTTTAGTTCTATTTGTCCCTTGTTGTTTCAAACAGCAGAGATGGGACAAGTATGTGTTCAGTTGTGGGGTAAGCCTTTTTTGGAAGCATGGGGCAGAGGTAAATGGCATCCTATGGATAAGTTACTTCCAGGCTATGTACACACTACTTTATGTTACATATGAACTTTGCAGATTGAGATGAAATGGTGTATAGGAAAAGGAAAAAAAAATGTTTTATAAAAGTATTCTTGATAAATGGTATTGGGAGGAACCGGTCTTTCAGGTTTCATCCACGATTAAAACAAGTTTACTTTTAGAAAGTATGATAGACCCTAGGGTTCCCCTTAAAATGCAAGATTGTATTGGGGTATGTGGGCATCAGAAATTGCAGGTGAGAGGCAATCAGAAGCATAAGCAGCAAGATGATAGAAGGTGTGGGGAAAGCACTTGTGCTGATACTGTGGAAACTATGCAACATCTCTTTTTGAGTGAATACATGTCTCTGATTTCTGGAAATTATTGTCTGATTTGTTGGGGGGGGGGCGGATTGTTCCTATCAATGAATTATGACATTTTAATTTTAGTACAAATTCCAACCATCTAGACAAAATGGACAAAAAGCACAGTTAATATCCTTTTGGCCTGCATAAAGTGGTCCATTTGGCAGGCGAGATGTCTCAGGTTCCTGCAAAGTAAAGTGATTCTGCAACAAGATGTTTTCTTTAGAATACAGCAAAAACTTGATAAAATCTATGAGTATGAAAGACGTACACTGGGGCAAGCGGTGGTCTCAAAGTTGTGGAAAAATGTTGGGGGGGTGGGTTGATTTGTTGTATTAATGTTTTCTTTTTTTCCCTTTTAATCTGCAAAACCAGTTTGTCTACTTCTCAGCAGGAAAAATAGGTTTTTATTTTTATTTGCTTTGGGTTTTTTTTGGTGATGGGATTCAAGGCTTCTAATTATTATTTCAGAATGATATGTTTTTGATTTTACATGGAGATGTTTGCATTTTGTATGTTTCTGAACTCTAGTGCATATTATGGATAACTTGGTTTTATTTCTTATTGATTGCACCTTCTTTGTTTTCTGTTTTTGAATTCTGAATACAAATTTCCCCTACTCTTTTTGATAAGTGCCATGGGATCTTTAACATCCACCTGAACTACCACCAATTCAGGCAGATGGGACTTCGGCTTAATGTCTCATCCGAGAGACGGCACCTCAGAAGTGTAGCACCCCCCTCATGCTGCACTACAGTGTCAGTACTGGGATATTATCAGTGTCAGTGGCTCAGTAGGTAGCACACTCACCTCTGAGGCTTGGAGATCAGAGGGCTGTGGGTTCAGTTCCCACATCTGGCACTTGGGTTAATATCCCAATACTGACACTGTAGTGTAGTATGAGAGGGGTGCTGCACTTCTGAGGTGTTGTCTTTTGGATGAGACGTTAAACCGAGGTCCCATCTGCCTGGATTGGTGGTAGTTCAGGTGGATGTTAAAGATCCCATGGCACTTATCGAAAAGAGTAGGGGAATTTTCCCTGTGTCCTGGCCAAATTTCTCTCATTCACTAAAAAAAAAAAAAAAAAATACCACCAACAGCTTAATCTACTTCAAGGTCAGTTGGCATTCATCTGTATCCCCCTCCCCTGGGTCGTGCCTGAAAATAGGCAGGATTTGTCTAGTGCACTTACCCAGTCAACAAAAACTAAGTAAGTAAATACTAACCCAAGTGCCAGATGTGGGAACTGAACCCACAGCCCTCTGATCTCCGGCCTCAGAGATGAGTGTGCTACCACTGGCCACTGACACTGCCAACATACCATGGCCACTGACCCCCTTTTGCACCTCGGTCTCTTCTGAACAGTACATAGCCAGGTACTGAAGTCTCCCAAGTGTGGTTACTGATAACCCATGTCTCGCTAATGGCTACTATGTCCAGTTTAGCCTCAGTCATTGTTGTCTGCAGGTCTGGGAGTTGAGCTAAAGTACAGCCCTTCCTGACCACCTCTTTCTTGTCCATCACATTCTTAATGTGCACCGTGACTCTTCTGACGTAAGCATGCACCCGTGCTGGTAAGACACTGGGCTTTATGTGCAGGCTGGCTGGC
Source organism: Neoceratodus forsteri (assembly GCA_016271365.2). NCBI lineage: Eukaryota > Metazoa > Chordata > Ceratodontiformes > Ceratodontidae > Neoceratodus > Neoceratodus forsteri. The sequence continues at coordinate 1,104,640,185 of CM057451.1, forward strand.
AACCCCTGCTCCTCTGGGGCATCCAACATTAAGATCTGGTTTCTCACCTTCTTCTTCAGCCGTACCACACCACTGATATTACACTCTGCATTGGGTGGCAGCACTATTTCTTCTGCATCCCGCCACCAGGCTATACCCACTGATTCATCTGGTTCTTCTGCTGAGGGCTGCCTCTGCTTTCTGTATGCATCTTTTATTGATGGGTGGATTGGCAACTCCTTCCCCTGTTGTTCAGCCTCCCAGGTCTGGCAAAGCTGGGACAGCCATCCAAACATGTGGTCATTGGTACCCACCAGCACATAGGCACCCCAGCATATATACCAGTCTCTGGGCAGATTAAAGCCAGGGTCTCAACCAAATCTCCCACTCCAGCCATCTTGGTTGGGAAAGACATCCCAACCTTGACATAACCTAAATAGGGGTAGGATTTTTCACTGAGTCCCCACACATGTAACCCCTCTAACAGTTGTAATTCTAAGTGGGACAGATGTTTATTATACCAGGACTTGAAGAAGATTGTTACCTGGGAGCCACTATCTAAAATGGCACTTGTGGCCACTGAGTTTATGGTGATGGTGGTCTCTGTTGGGGCCCCACCAGTTGGTTCATGTTGAGGGGTGCTGAAATGGTGGCTTTACTGGAAGATCTCCTGACATAAACAATGGAGCTGGGCTTGTTGGGGGTCCCAGAAGGCTTCCTTACTGGCCCCATTGAAGTTTCCCTGCAGCTGAGGCTCTCTTCCCAACAACCGGTCCTTCACTTGAGCTGGATTTTCTTTCGACCAGCACTCTCGGCGGAAATGTCAATCTCTCCCACACCGGTAGCAGAAATTATCCCCTCTTCTGGATCTGGCTGAGTAATGGGCTGCAGGGGGGCCCCGGGTACACTAATTGGGCTAAAGCTGAGACAGGAACAATCGCTTGGGCCATAACCACTTTTTATTCAGGGTCCCCTGCCCTCTTTAATTCACTGACAGTCTGTCACAGTTTCTGAAGGCAAGTTTCAATCTGGGGAACCACAGAGGGTACTTGGGCCTGCACCCCCAGGCCCATCCCTGGGAGGGTGACTGGAGATGACTGAATGGCTTGGCTAGAGGGAACTTCAGTAGCCCTAATAGAACCAGCATTAACTTTATCCAGTACCTCCCTACACTCCTTTAGCAACACTTTGAGCTCAGAGGCCTCAGAGGGCAAAGTGACTTCCTGAACCTGGGTTGCAGCTACTACTGCCATATGGGGTCCCCACTGAGCGTCCCTTTCCTCCACCTTCCTAACGTCCCTGAGGAGGACACGGAGCGAGGGGGGGGGGATTTCCCAACCTATCCTTCAGGCCCAGCTTTAACAATAATAGTTCCGAGTACCTGGCATCCCTCAACACCTGTTCCAACCTTGTCTTATTTAAATCTGTAGCCTTTATCCTCCCTTTGTGACACACTTTTTGCAGGGCTTTCTCCAATCGCTGCACATATTCCAATAGGTGTTCCCCTCTTTGCTGGCAAATTGCTCTGAACCCCCACCACAAATCTTCACAGGTCTCAGTGCTACCAAAAGCACTGTCCAGTGAAGCTATATAATCCTCCACACTAGCCTTAAGGTCAGTGGTCCATAGGGACCAGATTGAATCGAGGGAAGGGCCTTGTAAACTCTCAGTGAGCCTTTTGAATTTTTCTCCCTCACTACACTGCCAATCCTGTAGCAGTGTTATCACATAGTTTATCTATGACTCATTGTCCTCCTCCTCTGTGGGGGGTAGGCTTCACCCCTGAAAACATTCTCAGCTTTCTATATGACTCTGAAGGGGCAGGCCAATACCCAGGCTGAGGCCTCACATTTGGGCTCAGACACTCCTTTCCCCAGGGAAATTGTACTGAACATTATAACAATGGCCCAGGCTTCTGACAACCCCTCTGGCACTAAGGCCGCAAGTACCCAGAATGCATATATACCAGCAGCGGCAGCTTTTCATGGCTGCAAGGGAAGAGGCAGCAGGCAGCATTTTTTGGCCACAAGGATCAAAGCAGTGGTGGCAGCCAAAGCTGCAGAGACGGGACAGATCACCGGCGGCACTTTCTGCCACAAAAGAGAAGAATCCAGTGAGAGGGGACCAGAGATCGCTGGCAGCAATTTCAGCTGCAAAAGATGGAGCTCCAGCGGCGGCTTTCTCGCAGAGGCAACAGTCCAGGACAGAAGTGCATGGGGTCATAATGTCAAGATCAATTGCAGCAATGAACCATGTTGTAAATTAGCGGATACATTGCTGCTGCATTAGGATACAGTGCCGAAAATGCATTTCGCGAAGGAACATGTGGGTTTTTGTTGTCTGCGGAGGCTCTGCCCCCACACCCCTGTTATGGCGGACTGTGCCCTGAACTCCCCATTAAAATAATCAACCCGGGGCCAACACAGGGACGGGGAGAAACACCACGGGGGAGACAAAAAAAAAAACACGCAATGCGGTTTCCAAAAAGTCTGGGACCGGGATTCGAGCCCCAGTCCAAAGACTCATAGAAACCTCCTATACTGCCATGGCTCATTCCACTGAGTCACAGTGGCAGCTCGGCTGACCACCTCCTGAACTCAACATTCCTTCTCCCTACCCATGTGCAACAGGGTGCAAAACCACGCGCAACATATAAATGTCTTACGGGGTTTTGTACCCTGTTGGGCTAGTGCACTGTGCAATGTATTCCACGTGGTATTCCATGTGTGGTTATATGTACAAGATAGTGACCTGGTAGGGGACAGAAGTACTTAGAGTCTCGAGCAGTAGCCAATCCAGCCACAGGGAAAGGCTCCAATCATCGTGGCAAGCCAGAGCACCAATTGGGGCAAGGGCCGTGAAAGGCAAGAACCGTCTAGGCTTTAAAAGGCAGCCACAGAAGGGAAGAGCAGCGGTGGCTTTTCATGGCCACAGAGAAAGGAGTAGCAGGTGGCATTTTTTGGCCACAGGGGGGCGAAGCCACAGAGAAGGGACAGATCGCCGGTTGTACTTTCGGCCGCAAAAGAGAGGAATCCAGTGAGAGGGGACCGGAGATTGCTGGTGGTACTTTTGGCCACAAAAGAGGGGACTCCAGTGGTAGCTTTCTCGCAGAGGCAACAGTCTAGGACAAAAGTATTTTGTCCCGATCACCCACCCTGGCTCCAACCTCTATTAAATGCCCACGGAGGGCGGGGACGACACCAGGAAGGACCTCACTGGTAGCTATTAAGGACCACTCAAATCAACAGAAAAGGGCTGATCACTTGGAATTGAACTAAAAACTGGGCTGGGAAGAGGAGGTTTGATTGCTTTTGTTTATTTTATTTATGTATTAAAAGATCGTAATTGCAACCCTTTGAGTCAGGGGATTCATTTACAAAGGCCTCTTGTCATGGAAGTACATACAAGAGAACAAGGACAATACATGTATTACATAAGAATGCAGAGGGTAACAACAACCCAAAGTCAAACATGGTGCAAAATTGTGAGCAATTAAATAATTTCTGGCAGACACATTTCAAACATTGTACAAGAATTCATCATCGTAAAACAGTTACCAGTGGTAACAGGTACAAGCATCGGTAAAAGTTAAAACAGGGTACAGAGGGGGAGAGGAGTGAGTTTGAAGGGAGGAGCAGAAGAAAGCAGAAGAAATTGGCTTAGAACTTAAGATATGAGAGAGGGCATGTAGGCTAGTAGATGGGTCAGGAGCAGTCACAAGAGCTGGCAGAGAGGAGAAACCCTCTAAGTTTGAGTTTAAATGGGCCAAGGTTCTTCTCAGCAGAGATGTCGGGGGGAGTTTGTTTAGCCAGAGTGGAGCCTTGTGGTGGAAGGCACATTGCCTCTGGGATGTTTTGCAGAATGGGACAGACAGTTGGGCCTTGGAGGAACTGCCAGTGTCCCTAGAGGCGGGTGCTTGTTGGATGAGGTTACTGAGCCCTGGGGGGACATGTCCATTGGCAATCTTCCTGGCAAGCAGGCAAGTATGGTATTTTAGCCAGCCCCCAAAGTTGAGCCAGTTGGTGAGTCAATAATCACAAGTGTGAATCATCCTGTTGGACCCTGTGACAAGGCAGCAGGCTCTGTTCAGGATGACTTTTATCCTGCGGAGGGCGGTGTTGTCAGTTGTCCCATAGAAGATTCTGTAATCCAATATGGAAAGAACAGAGGAGGTAACCGCTAGGTGACGGGATGCAGTGGGCATGCATTGTTTGCGCCTATATAGTAGTCCAATTCTTGCATTTGCAGCAGAGCTAACAAGGTGGAAATGCTCATGATAGGTGACAGCAGAGTCTAGGGTGACACCCAGATCCTTCAAAGAGGTCACTTGTTCTAGGGGGAGTTGTTGACAGTTAAGAATGCGCAGGAGAGTATCCCTGTATTTATTTTGGTGGTGGGAGAAGATCACGGCCTTGCTTTTGTTTTAATTTAATTAATACAAGTTTTTAGAACCACTCAAGTCAGCAGAAAGGGGCTGATCACTTGAACTAAATAGCTGGGCAGGGGAGAAGAGGGGGATTACTTGATTACTTGAACTACAACTGGACAAATGGGAAACTTTTATGGTACCAGGCGCCTTGATATACAGTAGTTATGGAGCCTTGCTGAAGGGACAATATCTGCTTATTGTCTGTCGCCTAGTACAGAAGGGGAAATTTCTGATGTTGGGATATTTATATTTGCCTGTCCTCTAGCTGACTGAGGGGGCAGTATCTGCTAGCATTTAGGAAGGGCTCTAGACTGATACCTAGTTACTAAGTGGGCAGTTTCAGCGTTTTTTTGGGGGGGGGCTCTAGACTGATACCTATTTACTGAGGGGGCAGTATCTGCTTGTTTTTTTCTTTTTGGGGAGGGGGCTCTTGACTGACCAGAGTATAAATTGGAAAGGGGACAGGAAGGGATCAGTGCTTGTCAGGAATCGCACTAGGCTGACTGTGCAACATACAGAAAAGGGAGAGAGGGCCTAAATCTTGTCTGGAAGGGCTCTTGGCTGACTGGCAGATCACGAGTTTATCAGGAAGGGGGCAGGACAAGGAAGGAGAAATGAGGAAAGCAAGTGAGGAACTGGCTTGGATGAGGGGTGGGGATCATTGCAGATGGGGATGGGGGGATCATAGCAGATGGGACTGGTGGGGGACAGGGCAACAGCAGCAGGTGCCACCTTGGGGGGGGTGATACTTATAAGTACCAGGCAATGAAAGGCAGCAAGGGGTATGGGGGGGGGAGAATAGTTGGCTGTAATGGTTGTGGGGCTGCTGTTTTCATGAGCACTCTGTGGAAGATAGGGGAATGCCCTATCTGTCAAAAACTAAGGAGGATGGAGGCTGAACTAGAGAGGTTGAAGGGGGAACTTGAGAGGAGGGACAGGGAGGGGAGTAGATGGGGGAAGACAGGAGGGACAAGGAGAAGGATAGAAAGGGTAGAGGGTTAAACAAGATGGGGGAAGGGGAAAGGGAAAAGGGGGGACCAGAGGACCTGGAGCAGGGACAGAGGTGCCTGGAGCAGGATGAGGACAAAGAGGCTATGGACAGGAGGGAGCTGAGTAAATGAAGCTCGGTAGGAGATATACAGTAGAGTCAAAAAGGTACTGGCCTCTACATACATCCCAAACTAGCATGCGCTAACCTTTGCATTACTCAAAATATAATTCACATTGCTACTGAGGGGTGCTACTGGTTTGTGGCATATAACAGACAAACAAACAGAATCCAATGCACATTCCCCTGTCACAGGCTGTGGGTAGACAGATGGACTTAAGGCAGATGTAGCAATCAGCAAAAGGCTTTATTTTCACCTTGCAGAACAAAATTATAGCGGAGACTGATACGACAAATAAAATAACAAAAGAACGGAAATCACTGTAACTCAGCAATAAGCTACATCAGCTAGAAGGCACTAGCTGTCAGCAGGTGTTTCACCCTCAACACCTTTCCATGATCTGATCTAAAACCTAGACAGACATTCATTATATACAGGTAAAGACATCATGTGATGGGTTAACTCCCATGAACCTTAGTAACATTCTTATTTTACACTTAAATGTTATTATATAAACAAAAACATGTTTTATTAATTCATAATATGATGTACACATCATTGCATTTTATTTATAAAGCTTCTATATTGAATTCAGTTTGCATTGTTCTCTGAAGCACCACCCCCAGCAGTAGTTGCCATAAAAGAAGACTAACAGTGGCCGGCTGGCGCTATAGTGGCACACTATTGAGGGGATGCGTCAAGAGGCGTTCTGCAGCAGACCTTTTAATAACCAACAATTCTGTCAGTATGTAAGGGTGTTTAGCCAATCACATTTCTTTCAGTAAGCAAGTGCATTTAGCCTATCACATTTATGTTAGCTATCGTTTAATGGGCAAGGAAAACTGCAGTTGCAAGAGAGAGCATTGTGCACAATTACATTACACATTACTTTTCTGTACAACAGCGTCTGCAGTAAGGTACGATAGTACATACTGTCGAGGCAGCTGTAAGCTGGGACCGCAGCTTGAGAAGCCATATCACTGAGGAGAAAGCTATTGCCTAACACTGCTTTCTCCAGGTGGCAGCTCCCTGCTCACCTGCCCACAGGATGTTCCTCTTGATCCTTTGGTCTACCCTGTATCAAAACAAGACTAAGGAGCGAAAAGTACAAGAAAACATTCTTTCTAGCCTCTTATGATTCTTCTTTATTTCTAGCATTACCCACAAGTAATAAAAAGAGTTACCACTTTGAACTGCACTTAGGCTCATTCCTGCATGGATATATGCTACAATGGAGGGTTTAAAGTAACTGACATATTTTTGCCTACGGCACATAAAGTGCCTTATAACCTGTCCAGGGGGCCTGTCCTGGCACTATGCTATGGTTTGAAACTCTAAAAGGACTTTGCTTTCCTTGCAATAGCTTGCTTGCAGGAAAAAATCCTGCAAAATGCTTGCAAATTAAATCATAATGTTGTCTGTTCAAGAATGTAGAACAGCATCAGCAGATTCTATTTCAAGGTCCAACGCGCCGTGTGTGTCTGGGGACAACCTAGGACTGTAAGTGGACTCAAAAACAGTGGAGGAATTCAAGAATGCATGAGACAGACATAAGGCAATTCTAGTGGGGGGTAGGAGGAAGTAGGCTGTTAGTGAACTAGGATCTGCAGCCTATGCATTAGGTAGGGAAATGAGCAGACTAGGTGGGCCAAGCGGTCCTTATCTGTCTTCAAATTCTATGTTTTTATGTTCTATGTTAAGAACATTAAATACACAAAAATACATATACACAAACAGAGGTGGGTGGCCAGCCCAACACACAGTACATATAATATATATAGATACCACAATATAAATGACAGGACATTTACAGTCCAGGTGACACCCAGGACACACTGTCTCTCTAGAAGGGGGGGCACCCTTCCACATACTCCTCCGCACCTAAAACAAAACCAGTAGGGCTTTTGTTCAGTTTATTTTATTGTTATATTTCACTTCGATACACCTGTTATCAGATCCCTCTCGAGGAGAGATGGAGCCACAGCCCACCCTCTCCTAAAACTCCAACTCAGGGTCCCTTTTTATAAAACTACACAAATGTGAGAGTGAATCCTCTCTCACTGCTTCAAATTCCTTCACCCCGAGGTCTGATAACAGGCGTTTTACTTCACCTGTCCCATATCTGGACATAAAGTCCACATTGCAGTGGGCAGTCCCTTTATGGTGCTTGATGGTAAAACGATAGGGTTGTAATAAAAAGTACCATCACATTATATGTGGGTTCCTGTCTTTCATTACATGAAGCCAACATAATGGGTTATGGTCAGTCCATAGTTCAAACTCCACCCCCCATAAGTAGAGACGGAGAGACTCTATGGCCCACCAAACAGCTAAGCACTCCTTTTCAATTGTGGAGTAACGTGTCTCCCTCTCATGCAGCTTCCTACTTATGTATATGATCGGGTGTTCGTCTCCCTCGATGATTTGGGTTAGTACAGGCCCTATGCCATAGTTCGATGCATCTGTCTGAACTATGAAGGGTTGGGTAAAATCAGGTGTTCATAATACGGGGGATGAACATAACCCAGGTTTTAAAGTCTGAAAAGTTTCTTCGCATTCTGGGGACCAAAGTACCTTATCTGGCCTGTTCTTCTTTAAGTCAGTCAGAGGACCACCTATTGTAGCAAAATTCAATATAAACCAATGGTAATAGCCGACTTGACCTAGAAAGGAGTAGACATCCCTTTTTGTATTAGGTCTACGGCTATTGGCTACAGCGCCAACCTTTCCTATATCAGGTTTCAACAGACCCTTACCAATCTGAACCCCCAGGTATTTGGTCTCCTCCATTGTCAGGGAGCATTTGGCTGGATTAATCATCAGTCCAGCATCAGCAATTGCAGTTAACACTAATGTGAGATGATGTTTATGATCTTCCCATGAGGGACTGAAAATGACCACATCGTAAAGATAGGCTGCGCTATATTTGGCATGAGGCATCAAAACCTGGTCCATAACTCTCTGGAAGGTGGCAGAAGCACCGTGGAGACCAAAGGGCATTACTGTAAATTGAAAGAGTCCTAGGGGTGTACTAAATGCCATCTTCTGTCTGGCATCTGGATCTAAAGGGATTTGCCAGTACCCTTTTGTAAGATCTAGGGTACTGCTGTAATGGACATTCCCCAATCAATCAATATCTTTATTTATCCAGGCGGGCACCATTGAGCAAGCTCATTTACAAGGTGGACCTGAGGTCATACAATAATGATACAGAAAGAAAAGTTACAATGGTACAAACAGTAAAAAATAGCTGCTATTATTGTAATAATGCACATTTACAGGTAATATACATTGAACACAGATCTACAGTACAAGAAGTCGTGGATATTGAACTTGTGCTGGATCCATGCCCAAAACTGTGCACTTTGTGGGGGGATTTGTTAGGGAGAAGGTAGGCATTCCAGATAGAAGATGTTGAGGGAATAATGTAGGGGGAGGTAGGGAATATGGGTGCAATCGAAGAGGACCCAAGTGTTGGAGCAGAGTGAGGAACTGGAAGGATGGAGGACCGTAAGAAAAGCGAAGAAGCGATTTTACCCCAAACGCGGCGACATAAGGAGGGATAATGCTGCAGTTATACTGAGCGTGAAGGGAGGAATATAGGAGTAGAGGCATGACTGAGTTGGTCCTGGAGGTTGGAGCAGAGGGAGGTGTTGGATGGACGAGAGACCGATTTTTTAGGGCGAAAGTCGATAATTATCCCCAAGTGTGGTAGCATATGCTGGAATCAGGCTGCAGTAGTTCTGAGCATTGTAGAATGGGATATGGGAGTTCGGCAATCAATCCTGTGGATCTGTTGGTGAGCATCCCAGAAGAAGAGGCAGACTTTTCAGCGGGGGGGGGGGGTGCTGTTTCAGGGCCGCCATTTGAGGAAGGGAGGTTAGTTAGTGTTGAGTAAAGTTGTTACAAATTTCCATAATGCCATTGCGGTAAAGCCTTTTGAACAAATGGGAACTTACTGGGGTTTTCAGCTTAAGTATTTTTTTTTTTTCCATAGTGATGGGAGTGAGAAGCCAAAGGTGGCTCGCCCGATGCGTTTGAGTGCCCTGGGTATATTTAGTAAGAGTTGTGAGCAGCTTCTAAGGGAATAATTCCTGGGCACAGTCAGAGACAGACAGTCGGCGATGTATTGAGGGTGTTTGCCACTGATGGCTCTAAGTGTCCAGAGTGCTGCATTAAAGTTACGTCTGTAATGAAGTGAGGTCCAGCCTGTGGTGGCATATAGTGCGCAGTGGTGGGTAGAGAAGGGGAGGTCAGGCATGAAGCGTATAGCTCTGTGGTAGAGCATATCCAATTTTCCAAGACAAGAAGCCGCACAGCTACTGTATATGAAGTCTGCGTAGTCAATTAAGGACAGGAACGTAGCTTGGACTAGTCATTTCTTTGCGTCTGCTGTAAGGAATCTTCTTATTCTGTAAAAAAGGCCAAGTCTTTGCCTTAACTTTTTCAGCAAGTCTTCCAGGTGGTCAGTGAAGGAAAGTTTACAGTCGATCCAGACCCCAAGATATCTGAATTTCGGAACGTACTCTAAGCACTCTCCCAGCATTGTGATCTAAAGCCTAAGTGATCCTGAATGTCGTCGATCTGAGGGATTGGGTAGCTGTCAGATTTAGAAATAGTGTTTAGGCATCTAAAGTCGAGACAAATATGTACACTCCCTTCCTTCTTTCCTACAACTGCCATCGGGAAGCTCCATTCACTATGTGATGGTTCAATGATCCCTAATGCCTGCATCTTTTGTACCTCCTGGATGACATTTTCTTGGATCCTTTCAGGAAGCCGATAGGGTTTCTGTCTAATGGGCTGCTCCTGTGTCACTATGATATGATGTTCTGCACCTTGTGCCCTCCCAGGTGTTCCCATGAAAGTGTTTTTAAACGTGTCTAATATGGTATGCAGTTCAGCTCTTTGATTGGGTAACAGTTCAGAGTTTATTTTTATATTGTCTATCTTACCCAACCCTTCCAAGCGCTGATAGGCTAAGTTTAATTCACTTTCAGGGAGTTCTGGATGTACATAATTACAAGGGTGGAGGGGCTTGTTCAACCCAAGGCTTCAATAATTTGGCATGATAGACACACTTCTTATGTCTTTTATCAGGCAGGGGTATTTCATAGGTTACTGTCCCTACTCTTTTGGTAACTGTATAAAGGCCTTGCCATTTCATATAGAGTTTGTTCTCAGAAGAGGGTAATAATAATAACACCTTCTCCCCTTCTGAGAACTCCTTAAACCTAGTCCCCTGATCATAATAATCTTTCTATACATCCTGACGATCCTGATTGACTTGATGGGCTTTCTGTACATACTTGCTTAACCATTGTCGTAACTGGTGCCAGTAGTCCAAAGGGTTCATCCCCTTGTCAAGCTTCCCTTCCTCCCATTCCTCTTTAACAACATCAGGAGGGCCTCAAGGGTTATGGCCATATAATAATTCAAATGGTGAAAATCCCATAGAGGCCTGGAGTACCTCCCTATAGGCAAACATTAGGTATGGCAAATCTATATCCCACCTGGGCCCTTCCTCTTGCACAAACTTCTGCAACATTTTTTCATTGTTTGGTTGAAGCGCTCAACCAGTCCATCGGTCTGAGGATGGTAAGGTGTAGTGCATATAGCTTCAATACCAAGAATCTGGTACAAGCGCTTCAACATGATGGAACAAAAATTGCTGCCTCTGTCAGTGAGGATTTCTGTAGGGATACCCATTCTGCTAAATATTTTCCCTAGCTCGTCTGTGATCTTAGGGGCAGTGATATTTCTAAGAGGAACAGCTTCTGGATATTTAGTTGAGTAATCACAAACTACTAGAATAAAACAGTTCCCTTTGGCACTTTTTGGCAGGGGCCCAGCAATATCCATTGCTATCCTCTCAAACGGTGTCGTGAACAAGGGCATTGGGTGTAGGGGTACCGTATCTTTGCGTCCGATTTTAGCCACCTTCTGGCACTCACTGCAGCTCTTACAGTAGTCCGAGGCCTGTTCGTGTATGCCAGGCTAAAAAAATCTCCGGAGCAAGCAATTTAGTGTACGATCCCTCCCTAAATGTCCTGCCAGGAGAATATCATGGGCTATCTCTAGTAACCTTCTTCTATAAGGTTGGGGTACCATCAGTTGCTCCACCTTTTCCCCTGTCAGGGGATTAACACAAACCCTAAACAAAAGATCAGCAATCAGTTTGAATTCAGTCTGTGTGGTTACAGTACTCTCCCAACCTGTGAAAAGAAAGGTTGCAATGTTAAGTCTTCCCTTTGTATCACCTTAAACTCCCTAGACCCATTGTTTGTACAGATGTTAAATCAATAGATTGTACATGGTCAAAATTAGGGTCCCTTTTATTAGTTTGTGTCCATGAGTATTTTTCCTTTTTCTTCTGTGCTCTGGACTTCTTTTCCTTTCCAGTAGGGCTATACACATCTTGATCAAAAGGGAATAACAGTTCCAATGCTCTTTCTCCTTTGGTCTGAGCCCTTGTGGAGACCACAGATATTACTTGTTAGAAAAGATTACAACTGCGGGTGATCATGGCAATTATTACAGGAACGGGTAGGTGGGGTACTACCCCTACTTTCATTGTCTGGGAATGTCCATCTATCATTCGTAGTGTCCTGTAAGGGGTACTGACGGACATCACCATGGATAGATGTGACCCCTGTGAAGAGACCTCCTGGCACTGGCTTGTTACTCAATATGCCTGCATGGACAAGAGTTTGCTTACTCCTGAAGTCTAGGAGCCCTGTTACCAGTTTCTCCCCTATTTGTACTGGAATAAAATAGTGGCCCCAGTTAGCAAGGGCCAGATGGGAATGTTCTGATTTCTTTTTAGTGCAGAATCTGGCTATATGATCCTTTCCATTGCAGTCCCAACATATAATATCTGGATTATATCCCCTGGCATTTCTGTTATTGTTACTTCTAGTCCCAGAGTTAGTATTACTTTGCCCGGAGGTAACTGGAGTAGGCCTTACCGGGCTGGTGAGCTCACAGGATGCTGTGGTCCTCTCTGGCGATGTGATCTAGCAGTAAGGTAATCTTCTGCCAACCGTATGGCCACATTGGACGCCTCTGAACGATGTTCTTTAACCCAGATCTGGACGTCCTGGGGAAGCACTCTGATACATTGTTCTAAAATAATAGACTCTAAAATCTGTTCTATGGATCGAGTGGAGGGTTGTAGCCACTTTACACAAAGGTCTTTTAACTGAGTGTATGCATCTTGAGGGGAGTCTATGGACTGAAATCTATAGGACCGAAACCTCTGCCTATAGGTTTCGGTATTTATATCGTACTGCTTCAGTATTGCTAATTTTACCTGGTAATAATTATTAGCTTGTGCAACATCAACATGGCTGTAAGTGAGCTGTGCCTTTCCCATCAGGTCCCACTGGTCCCTGGGCCATGCACAAGCTGCTGTTACTCCCTCAAATGTCATTAAGTACGCTTCTATTTCATCTGTTTCTGGTAGCTTTACCATTTTAATGTCCTTTTGACCACCCCCAGAGGGAACAGGTGGTCTAGCAGTGCCTAAGGCCTGGATGTCTCGTAGAGTGTCTGTCCATCTAACCTCACTCTCCTTCTGGTCTATTTCTCTCTGCTTCTCCAGTTCAATCTGTCGGACACATAGCCATCACAATAGTTCATTGGAATCTACAGGTGGGCTTTCTTCAGGTTCTCCCCCACTAGCCTGAGCCACCTCAGACTTTTCATCTTCCATCTTGAGACCAGATACCTTCGCTGTCACCTCCTTCCACCGTACTACAGGGTCCAAACCAGTAACCAAGGGAAGTTGAAACTTCTCCATCATGGACCTTGAGGTGATACCATGTACCAGAGCTTTCTCCGCTTCGTCCCACTGCATAAACAGTCCACCAGGGCCTAGGGCAGACCCTCCAGTCTCTTTGGGGGTGTGGGTTTGAATTCGACCACTGCCACCATGTGTCACAAGCTGTGGGTAGACAGATGGACTTGAGACAGATGTAACAATCAGCAAAAGGCTTTATTTTCACCTTGCAGAACAAGATTATAGTGGCGACTAGTACAACAAATAAAACAAAATAACAAAAGAACAGATATCACTGTAACTCAGCAATAAGCTACATCAGCTAGAAGGCACTAGCTGTCAGCAGGTGTTTCACCCTCAACACCTTTCCACATTCTGATCTAAAACCTAGACAGACATTCATTATGTACAGGTAAAGACATCATGTGATGGGTTAACTCCACCCAATCTTCTTTAGAACTTTAGTAACATTCTTATTTTACACTTAAATGTTATTATATAAACAAAAACATTCTTTATTAATTCATAATATGATGTGCACATCATTGTATTTTATTTATAACGCTTCTATACAGAATTCAGTTTACATCGTTTTCTGAAGCACCACCCCCAGCAGTAGTAGTCATAAAAGAAGACTGACAGCGGCCGGCAGGCGCTATAGTGGCACACTATTGAGGGGATGCATCGAGCGGCGTTGTGCAGCAGACCTTTTAATAACCAACAATTCTATCAGTATGTAAGGGTGTTTAGCCAATCACATTTATGTTAGCTACCATTTAATGGGCAAGGAAAACTGCACTTGCAAGAGCGAGCATTGTGCACAATGACATTACACATTACTTTTCTGCAGAACAGCATCTACAGTAAGGTACGATAGTGCACACTGTTGAGGCAGCCATAAGCTGGGACTGAAGCTATTGTCTAACACTGCTTTCTTCAGGCGTTGACTCCCTGCTCACCTGCCCACAGGCTGTTCCTCTCGCTTCTTTGGTATACCCTGTATCAAAAGACCAAGGAGCGAAAAGTACAAGAAAACATTCTTTCTAGCCTCGTATGATTCTTTATTTCTAGCACTACCCACAAGTAATAACAAGCATTTGTCAATGCCAAATGTTGATTGTGTTGGTCCGTTGAGGTCGTTCACTGGCTCTCTGTCACTTGCTCATGCTATATCTCCCGGTGCTGCAGGCTGCCCTTTTGTACTGGGCTCCTGCCTGCATTGGCACCCTTTTCTGTCCACAAAGAAATCTGCAGCTGGCCAGATAGAGCTCTGTTGAGGTGGGTCACTCCCCCTCTCTGACTCGCTCATTCTGTTTCTCCTGGAGCTGCAGGCTGGCCTTTTGTACTGGGCTCCTGCCTCTGTTGGTGGCTTTTTCTGCCCACAAAGAAATCTGCATTAGTCCCAACACAGGTCCGTTGAGCTTGCTCACTCCCCCTCTGTCACTCGCTCATTCCGTTTCTGCCAGCACTGCAGGCTGGCCTTTTGTACTGGGTTTCTGGCTGTGTTGCCACCTTTTTCTGCCCACAAAGAAATCTGCAGCAGACACGATAGAGCTCCATTGAGCTCGCTCATTCCCCCTCTCTCACTCGCTCATTCTGTTTCTCCCACCGCTGGTTTCTGCCTCTGTTGGCACCTTTTTCTGCCCACAAAGAAATCAGCAGCAGTCCCGACAGAGCTCCGTTGAGCTCACTCACTCCTCCCTCTCTCACTCACTCGTTCTGTTTCTGCTAGCGCTGCAGGCTGCCCTTTTGCACTGGGCTCCTACCTGCATTGCCGCCTTCTTTTGGCCACAAAGAAATCTGCTGCAGTCACGATAGAGCTCTGTTGAGTTTACTCACTCCCCCTCTGTCACTCACTCATTCTGTTTCACCCACTGCTGCAGGCTGCCCTTTTGTACTGGCCCCTGCTTGCATTGCTGCCTTTTTCTGCCCACAAAGAAATCTGCAGCAGTCTCGATACAGCTCCGTTGAGCTCGCTCATGCCCCCTCTCTCACTCACTCGTTCCATTTCTGCTGGTGCTCCTGGCTGGCCTTTTGTACTGGGCTCCTGCCTGCGTTGCCGCCTTTTTCTTACCACAAAAAAATCCGCAGCAGTCACAATAGAGCTCCGTTGAGGTCGCTCACTCCCCCTGTCTCACTGGCTCATTCTGTTTCGCCTGGTGCTGCAGGCTGCTGTTTTGTAGTTGGCTCCTGCCTCTGTTGGCACCTTTTTCTGCCCACAAAGAAATCTGCAGCAGTCCTGACAGATCTCCGTTGAGCTCGCTCACTCCCCCCTCTCCCACTCACTCATTCTGTTTCTGCCAGCGCTGCAGACTGTCCTTTAGTACTGGGCTCCTGCCTGCATTGCCGCCTTCTTCTGCCTACAAAGAAATATTCAGCAGTCACGATAGAGCTCCGTTGAGCTCGCTCACTCCCCTTCTCTCACTCGCTCATTCTTTTTGTCCCGCTGCTGCAGGTTCCCCTTTTGTACTGGGCTTCTGCCTGCATTGGCACCTTTTTTTGCCCACAAAGAAATCTGCAGCTGTCCTGTCAGAGCTCTATTGAGGTTGCTCACTCCGCCTGTCTCACTCGCTCATTCTGTTCCTCCTGGCGCTGCAGAATGCCAGTTTTTAGTTGGCTCCTGCCTCTGTTGGCGCCTTTTTCTGCCCACAAAGAAATCTGCAGCAGTCCTGACAGAGCTCTGTTGAGCTCACTCACTCCCCCTCTCTCACTCACTCACTCATTCTGTTTCTGCCAGTGCTGCAGGCTGCCCTTTTGTACTGGGTTCCTGCGTGCATTGCTGCCTTTTTCTGGTCACAAAGAAATCTGCAGCAGTCCCAACAGAGCTCCGGTGAGTATAATCACTCCCCCTCCCTCACTCACTCATTCTGTGTCTCCCACTGCTGCAGGCTGCCCTTTTGTACTATGTTCCTGCAAGCATTGGCGCCTTTTTCTGCCCACAAAGAGATCTGCAACAGTCCTGACACAGCTCTGTTGAGGTCACTCACTCCCCCTCTGTCACTCGCTCATTCCATTTCTGCGGGCGCTGCAGGCTGACCTTTTATACTGGGCTCCTGCCTGCATTGCCGCCTTTTGCTGCCCACAAAGAAATCCACAGCAGTTATGATAGAGCTCTGTTGAGGTCGCTCAATCTCTCGGTCTCACTCACTCACTCATTCTGCTTCTCTTGGTGCTGCAGGCTGCCCTTTTGTAGTGGGCTCCTTCCTCTATTGGTGCCTTTTTCTGCCCACAAAGAAATCTGCAGCAGTCCCGACAGAGCTCCGTAAAGCTCGCTCATTCTCCGCTCTCACTTGCTCGTCCCATTTCTTCTGCCACTCCAGGCTGCCCTTTTGTACTGGGCTCCTGCCTGTGTTGCCGCCTTTTTTTGCCCACAAAGAAATCTGCAGCAGTCATGACAGAGCTCCATTGAGCTCGCTCACTCCCCCTCTCTCATGCACTCATTCTGTTTCTCCCACTGCTGCAGGCTTCCCTTTTGTACTGGGCCCCTGCGTGCATTGCTGCCTTTTTCTGCCCACAAAGAAATCTGCAGCAGTCCCGACACAGCTCTGTTAAGCTTGGTCACTCACCCTCTCTCACTTACTCATTCTGTTTCTGCCAGCGCTGCAGGCTGGCCTTTTGTACTGGGTTCCTGCCTGCATTGCTGCCTTTCCTGCCCACAAACAAATCTGCAGCAGTCACCATAGAGCTCCACTGAGCTCGCTCACTCCCCCTCTCTCACTCGCCCGTTGTATTTCTTCCAGCACTGCAGGCTGCCCTTTTGTACTGGGCTCCTGCCTGCATTGGCACCTTTTTCTGCCCACAAAGAAATCTGCAGCTGTCCCGACAGAGCTCCATTGAGGTCGCTCACTCCACCTGTCTTACACGCTCATTCTGTTTCTCCTGGCGGTGCAGGCTACGCTTTTGTACTGGGTTCCTGCCTCTGCTGCCACCTTTTTCTGACCACAAAGAAATTTGCAGCAC
Source organism: Neoceratodus forsteri (assembly GCA_016271365.2). NCBI lineage: Eukaryota > Metazoa > Chordata > Ceratodontiformes > Ceratodontidae > Neoceratodus > Neoceratodus forsteri. The sequence goes on from CM057451.1 coordinate 1,104,657,442, forward strand.
TCCCGACAGAGCTCCGTTGACCTCACTCACTCCCTCTCTCTCACTCACTCGTTCTGTTTCTTCCACCGCTGCAGGCTGCCCTTTTGTACTGGGCCCCTGCGTGCATTGCTGCCTTTTTCTGCCCACAAAGAAATCCACAGCAGTGCCAACAGAGCTCCGTTGAGCTCACTCACTCCCCCTCCCTCACTCGCTCGTTCTGTGTCTCCCGGCGCTCCAGGCTACCCTTTTGTACTGGGCTCCTGCCTGCTTTGGCACCTTTTTCTGCCCACAAAGAAATCTGCAGGAGTCCCAACAGAGCTCAGTTGAGCTTGATCTCTCCCCCCTCTCACTCGCTCGATCCTAATTTGTCCCAAACACTGATTTCTGACAGCGACTGTGGTATTCTGCACTGAAAGCGAGAAAACACATTTCGGCCAGGATGTGAAAAATGACAGCTGTACTGTTCATAAGGAGGTGTGGAAAAATGGCAGTGTTGAAAATGTGGCGTGAAAATATTAGTAATTTGCGAAGTTACAAGGCTGCGTGGAAACTGCACAACACACGCTTGTAACACAGTCATTTTATGGAGTTTCATCACAAGATTTTCAACATAGGCATTTTAGCACCTCTGCTCATGAACAGTGTCAGTGTGATTTTCTTAATGTGTCCCGAACACTGATTTCCCACAGCAACCGCACTGTTGTGCGCTGGAAGAGCGAAAACACATTTCAGCCAGGATGTGAAAAATGATAGCTGTACTGTTCATAAGGAGGTGTGGGAAAATGGCAATGTTGAAAATCTGGAGTGAAAATATTGTAAAGTTGCAAAGGTACGAGCATGCATGGAAACTGCGCAATGCACGCTTGTAGCACACTCATTTTATGGACTTTAGTCACCAAATTTTCAACATAGACATTTTAGGACCTGTGCTAATGAACAGTGTCACTGTAATTTTCATAATGTGTCCTGAACATGGATTTCCCACAGCGCTGCCCTATTCTGCACCAGAAGTGCGAAAACACATTTCTGCCAGGATCTGAAAAATGACAGCTATACCGTTCATAAGGAGGTGCAGAACAATGGCAATGTTGAAAATCTGGAGTGAAAATATTGTACATTCGCAAACTTATGAGCATGCGTGCAAACTGCGCAACACACTCTCGTAACACAGTCATTTTTTGGATTTTTTCAACCAAATTTACAACATAGGCTTTTTGAGAGCCCTCCTCATGAACACTGGCACTGTCCTTTCGTTAATTGTCCCAAAAGATGATTCCATGCAGTGACTGCAAAATCACCTCTCGGGGCAGATTAATGCCATGACAGTGGCAGTATTCATGAGGAGGGGTCCCAAAAACCCCATGTTGAAAATTTATTGCCAAAATTCCAAAAAATGACTGAGATATGCATCAAAGTTGAAAAAACCCTATTTATTCCATTATACAGTTAACCGGCATTTCCTCGGTTCACGGTCGCCTTTGAAGAGTGCAGACGTGTTCCTGGTCCACCAAAGATAGTTGCTTCGGACTCTGGAGGTAGGTATAGGGTGAGGGGGGTGTGAGGAGGCAGGGTGCACAGTGGGTGGATGCAGGTTGCAGGAGGGAGGCAGGGAGACCAGCGAGGGACTGTTTCCTTTTTTCACTGGGGAAAAATTAGAAAAACATTGCAGGACCGTTTTTTTTTTTGGTGGATGTGGCACACTGGGGTGGGCTTCCAGCATGTCAATGGACTCTTTTTGGGGCTGCTGTAGCTGATGGGGAGTTAGGCACCCCATCGGCACACACAACAAAGGGGGCACATCATGCCTACAGGTTGGGCACCCCATCAGCACACAACAAAGCTGGGGTGACATTATGTCAAGGGATTGGGCACCCCTATGGCACATACTGGTATGGGAGTCTTATGTGCCGAGGGGGATAAGGGCACCCTCTCGGCACACAAGAACTTGCTGGGGGGGAACATGCCAACGGGGATTGGGCACCCCTGGCTGCAAAAAAACAGGGGAGGGGACATGATGCTGAGGGGGATTGGGCATCTCCTTGGCAAACAGGTGGGGAATGCAAGGGAGCCCTGCAATGAGGGGTCGCTCCCTCATTGCAGCAGATGACACTGCAATGACGAGGCGGCCCCTGATTGCAGCAGCTAAAATTTCTCAAGGTTGTGGCATGCTGGCTGAACTAGTGTCAGCAGCAACATGCCACCCCATTGGGTAAAGTGGGCCAAGCCTTTAAAGGCTGTGGGGGCATTGGCCACAACAGTGCCAAACCTCTACAATCTGCTTCTGGCAACCTGCTGCAATATGTTTCTTGCACATGCGCGCAAGCAACATAAAAAGAGTTACCACTTTTTACTGCACTTAGGGTCATTCCTGCATGGATACATGCTACAACGGAGGGTTTAAAGTAACTGACATATTTTTGCCTACGGCACATGAAGTCTCTTATGCCCCATCCAGGGGGCCCGTCCTGGCACTATGCTATGGTTTGAAACTCAAAAAAGGAGTTTACTTTCCTTGCAATAACTTGCTTGCAGAAAAAAATCCTGCAAATTGCTTGCAAATTAAATCATAATGTTGTCTGTTCAAGAATGTAGAACAGCATCAACAGATTCTATTTCAAGGTCCAAAGCGCTGTGTGTGTCTGGGGACAACCTAGGACTGTACGAACATTAAATACACACAAATACATAAACACAAACAGAGGTGGATGGCCAGCCCAACACACAGTACATATAATATATATAGATGCCACAATATAAATGACAGGACATTTATAGCCCAGGCGACACCCAGGACACACTGTCTGTCTAGAAAGGGGGGGCACCCTTCCACACACACCCAAACATGGCACATATTTAGAAATTAAACATTTTAACTGCCTGAATTGTCTTTTCTTCCTTTAAACTCCATGAAAAAAGGTGTCCTTTTAGTTATCAGATTGGAATTCCAATGTGAGCAAGCCAAACCACCAGATTGTCAAAGTGGGACCCAGGGTTTGGTCCCTACAATAGCTTCTCAGCTCTGAAATACCTGTAGTGGCTACTCTTAAATAAAGAGTACATTACCAAATTGGCTCCTTTTAATAAAGTTCTTCCACCCAGTAAATTTCACAGGTGGTGAAAGGGAGCAGGCTAAAAGGAGTACCACAACTCCCAAAACTCTAAACACATCCAAAACTAGCATGCGCTAACCTTTGCATTACTCACAAAATATAATTCACATTGCTACTGAGGGGTGCTACTGGTTTGTGGCATATGTAACCCCCCTGCAAATGGGGGTTCCCAAAAGTCTTCCAGGAGCTTGCTTGAATGCTCCAAGCCTGGATGGTGTTCAGCGTCTAAGCCGTTTATCTGTGAGTGCTTTTAGAGCCTCTGGTACTGTCTCTTTAAGAGCTGTCTGCCTGCAGACATAATTAATTTGGATGGGGGTCTGTGTGTTTCCCTGCTTGAGTCCCACTCAAGCTGCTGCCAAATCGATTCATTTCTGCCGTCACTAAGTGGGCAGAGTGAGCACTTTTCAAAGAAATAACTGTTTGCCAGACATCATTCAGAGTAATAAAGAAAATAGTTAGTCTAACCTGCTTTTCTTTGCAATCATAACTGTGTTTGCCTAGTCCCTCATTCTAGTTTTGAACTGCTGAACTGGACCAATCAGTGTGGGGAGACCTTTGAAATGGAGCCTGCTGCTGGCAAATCAGAACTTGGACTCTCCTCTGGAGCCTGCTGTAAGGGGATTGTAAGGGCAGTGACTCTGGGAAATGTAGTTTTGACTTCGGCGCCTTTTTTCCACCAACAGGGGGAGTTTATCGTGAGTGACAGCCAAAACAGCCAAACCAGCCAACTGAACTGGGAGGAACTCAAAGGAAATGCCTGTCTCTCTCTACTGGAAAGATCAGATGAGTTGTGACTGTGAAGAGGGAAGGAGCTCTGGGCTCCTGCGCTGTTGAGTTTTCTCACGGGAAGCTCGTGTGGGGCCCTGAAGTTTGGCCTACAACTGTTTGTGAGTGCCAGTGTGGACTGAATCAGAGTTGTAAGGAGAAAGAAGCACCAGAAGTGAGGAAACCAGGCTCACCCTGTAGAAGACTGGAGAAATTGCTGAATCGTGCTCGGTCTGTCAGGAACTGAATCTGCTGTGTGTTCTCCCAGGTATTGTGCAGTAATTGCGATCGGGATAGAGAAGCAGCCTGCCTGCTATAGTACTTTCCTTTTACATATAAATGTGTGTAGTGCTTGTGGGGAATCGCATTTCAAATCCCCTGTACAGTGAATAGAGTGCATGAAGCTGGAAGTAAACCCCATCTTAATCCAGACTACATCCATTTGCTCTAAACTGCAGTAGGGGATAGTAACAAGGACAGGGGGATATCAGGTTAATTGATTCAGTCACATTAATAATCACAGTACTGTGCACATATTTCAGAGTCCCAAATGTCCCAAATGTCACTCTTATTGGGTACCCAGGCAATAAGAGGCTAGCCTATTTGGTGCAGCTGGTTGGGGCCCTGAGGATGGAAAATGCATGCACAATACCCACTTTGTAATCTGGAACTGGTAGGCTCAGTTCGTGAAGAAAGAAAGGAAAAGTAATCAGATGGAACACCTGCAATTAGATGATGGCAGGGAGCTACCCTGATTTGTACTTACAAATTCAATGCTGAAACTGAATGGAAGGCAGATTGTCCTGGATTGCCAGGAGGAGCAAACCACATGGACAAGGTCCTTGTGACTGAACCCCACTGCAGTTTAGAGCAAATGGATGTAGTCTTGATTAAGCTGGGGTTTACTTCCAGCTTCATGCACTCTATTCACTGTACAGGGGATTTGAAATGCGATTCCCCACAAGCACTACACACATTTATATGTAAAAGGAAAGTACTATACCAGGCAGGCTGCTTCTCTATCCCAATCGCAATTACTGCACAATACCCGGGAGAACACACAGCAGATTCAGTTCCTGACATACCGAGCGCGATTCAGCAATTTCTCCAGTCTTCTACAGGGTGAGCCTGGTTTCCTCACTTCTGGTGCTTCTTTCTCCTTACAACTCTGATTCAGTCAACACTGGCACTCACAAACAGTTGTAGGCCGAACTTCAGGGTCCCACACGAGCTTCCCGTGCGAAAACTCAACAGTGCAGGAGCCCAGAGCTCCTTCCCTCTTCACAGTCACAACTCATCTGATCTTTCCAGTAGACAGAGCCGGGCATTTCCTTTGAGTTCCTCCCAGTTCAGTTGTCTGGTTTGGCTGTTTTGGCCGTCACTCACAGTAAACTCCCCCTGTTGGTGGAAAAAAGGCGCCGAAGTCAAAACTACATTTCCCAGAGTCACTGCCCTTACAATCCCCTTACAGCAGGCTCCAGAGGAGAGTCCAAGTTCTGATTTGCCAGCAGCAGGCTCCATTTCAAAGGTCCCCCCACACTGATTGGTCCAGTTCAGCAGTTCAAAACTAGAATGGGGACTAGGCAAACACAGTTATGATTGCAAAGAAAAGCAGGTTAGACTAAATATATTTTCTTTATTACTCTAAATGATGTCTGGCAAACAGTTATATCTTTGAAAAGTGCTCACTCTGCCCACTTAGTGACGGCAGAAATAGAGCGATTTGGCAGAAGCTCGAGTGGGACTCAAGCAGGGAAACACACAGACCTCCATCCAAATTAATTATGTCTGCAGGCAGACAGCTCTTAAAGAGACAGTACCAGAGGCTCTAAAAGCACTCACAGATAAACGGCTTAGACGTCTAACACCATCCAGGCTTGGAGCATTCAAGCAAGCTCCTGGAAGACTTTTGGGAACCCCATTTGCAGGGGGGGTTACACATATAACAGACAAACAAACAGAATCCAGTGCACTCCCCCCAAACATGGCACACATTTATAAATTAAACATTTTAACTGCCTGAATTGGCTTTTCTTCCTTTAAACTCCATGAAAAAAGGGGTCCTCTTAGTTATCAGATCAAGGTGGGACCCACGGTTTTGTACTGGCCTCTGACTGGGTTGAGGAACAAGGAAGGAGTGAGGGGATGGGGAGCAGTGAGCACCAGAGGGCCAAGTTAGGGAAGGGGAATTGAGAGGGGTGCACGAGAAGGGGAAGGAGGGACAGTGAAGGGGTGGACAAGTGTAGGTAGGAAACAAACAGGTGGTAGGGACATGGGGGGTAGAGGAGAATACGCAGCATGAGAAGGGAGCAGGGAGGAGAGCATGGAAAAGCATAGGGCAATGGGGGTGGGGGCAGGAGATGGGATCTGGAGCCGGGACTCAGACAGGGGAGAATATTTCAAGGGAGGCTGGGAGGAAAGCTGGTAGCAAGGAAAGGGAGGTGGAGGGAAAGGGGTAGGGGGTGGCCAAAGTGGAGGGGACAGAGTGCGTGGTAAGGTGCCTACACTGGAAGCAAGGTGCATAAATGGGCAGGTCAATGGAGTAGGGGCAAGCCTGAGGGCAGAAAGACCTGGGGCAGTGGTTGTATACAGGGATTCAATCATTAAGGGGATTCAGTGGCAAAGGAGGAAAGTTGTTTTTAAGAGGAGGTCAGTTTTTTGTGATCCTGCAGGAATGAAGGCTAGAAGGGCACTACCTAGGATAAAAGACTGCATCAATCTAGTGGGAGGGAAGCTGCACTTAATATTGCATCTGAGCACAAATGATTTGGCAGGGATGAAGTGGAGGTGGTTCAAAGAAGGTTCAGGGAATTGGCAGAGGGCTGTAAGGGATTGGTCAGCTCCCTGGCCTTTTCGGAAGTCCTGCCAGTGCATTGACAGGCCAGACAACTCAGGGTAAAGGATTTTAACCTCTGGGTGAGGCAGTGGTATGGAGAGGAGGGCTTCACATGTCTGAGAGACTGAGGAGATACATGGGTGGATGAACACCTGTACGCAAGAGACAGGCTACACCTAAGTGATGTGGGGGCTAGATTACTAAAGCAAAACTGCAGGGGTACATTGACGAGAGACTGGGGGTAGATTGGGATGTAAACTAGATGGGGGGAGTATGACAATTGGGGGGGACAGGATTGTTGGCCTAGAGGGGACAACTCAGCCTGCGCCGTCTCAACGCGAGAGACAAGGGACAGCATAAGGAGGTGGTATTATAAGGATGGGGGGTGGATGGGAATTCTAGCCAATGCCAGGAGCCTAGGGAATAAAATGGCAGACCTGGAGGCGGTGGTGGGGCTGGATGATCCGGACCTAATTGCAGTAATAGAAACATGGTGGACAGAGGGCAATAGCTGGGAGTGGAACTACAAGGGTACAATCTTTTTAGAAGGGACGGACATGGTAAAAAAGGGGGGCATAGCACTGTATGTGCATGAGGGGATAGTTGCGGTGGGAGATAGGGAGGACAAGGGATCCGCTGAGATCCTTTGGGTTAGGTTGGGGAGTAAAGAGGGGGGACAATAAGGATAGGGGTGGTATACAGGCCATCTGATCAGGGTGAGGAAGTGGACTGGGAATTGGCTAGGGAGATAGGAAAAGGCCAGGAGAGGGAAAATCTTAGTGGTGGGGGACCTGTACCTATCAGATCTAGACTGGTAAATTCCATCGGCCACAACAGAAAAGAGCAGGGGCTTATTGAAAGCCCTGTAGGATACACTCCTAAGCTAGCTAGTTAAAGAACCTACTTGGGGGAGGCTACACTAACATAGAAACATAGACTTTGACGGCAGATAAGGACTACTTGGCCCACCCAGTCTGCCCATTTCCCTACCTATTGGATAAGCTGCAGATTCTAGTTAACCAACAGCCTACTTCCTGCAACCCCCCACTATAATTGCCTTATGTCTGTCCCATGCATGTTTGAATTCCCCCAGTTTTAAACCCCTCAATCTCTCCAGGAAGGTGGCTCCATCGTCCACCACTCTCTCGTAAAAAAAATGTCCTCACATTATCCTGAGCTGTCCCCCTCTATCTTTAAATTGTGCCCCTTGTTCTTACACATCTCTTTTCTGAAAGATGCTACCCTCCTGGACTTTGTTGATTCCCTTGAGGTACTTAAAGTTTCTACAATGTCCCCGTCCCTCCTTTCATCAAGGGTATATATATTAAGCTCTCAGTCTCTCCTCATATGGTTTCTGATGTAGACCCTGCACCATTTTAGTTGCCCTCCTCTGGACTGCTTCCATCCTGTCTATGTCCTTGCGTAGATGAGGTCTCAAAACTGCACCAATACTCCAGATGGGGTCTCACCAACTGTCTGTACAGAGGGATAACCACTTCCCTTTTTCTATTTGTGATGCCCTTCCCTATGCATCCCAGTATCCCCCTAGTTCTCCTTACCGACTTCTCACATTGCTTACCCACCTTTAGGTCATCTGATATGACTACCCCCAGGTCCCTTTCCATTATTGTTGTTGTTACTAGATGTTTTAACAAATGGGGACAGAGTAGGGGAGGTTGAGGTTGGGGAAAACGTGGGGGACAGTGATCACCAGATGTTCAGGTTCTCCATTCAGGCAGGGGCATCTTAAGGAGGGAGCTTGCAGGGATCCAAGAGCTGAAGGAGGTAGAACAGATGTGGGAAGTAATTAAGGAGAGAATTCTCAATGCCATGGAGCAATGCATCTGAAAACTCAGCAAATGCAAAAGCGGAAGAAAACCACTGTGGTTCACAGTAGGGGTTAGGGAAGTTGTCAAGGAGAAGAGAAAGACCTTTAAGGCCTACAAAAGGACAGGGGATAGCAGAAAGGAGGGTCTATAAAGATAAACTCAGGAAAGCAGGAAGAACAATAAGGAAGGCAAAGGCAAGCACAGGCAGGGGACTCCAAGACTTAGAGGGGAGGGGGGTAAAATAATTGTAGGAGAAGAGGAGAAGGCAACCATCCTAAATGAATATTTTTTTTTCCATCTGTTTTTATGTCAGAGAAGAAAGGGAAAGGGCCTGTATTGAGTAGAAAGGGGAGGGAGGGCAAGGAGGTGGACACAAGTCCCTTCACAGTGGAGAGGGTGTTGGAGGAGATGAGAAAAATAAAAATGGACAAGGCTATGGGACCTGACCAGGTACACCCAAGGGTGCTTTGGGGAGCTTAGGGTGGATCTGGCAGGGCTTCTGGCAAAGCTGTTTAATCTATCCCCGGAATCGGGGAGGGTCCCGGGAGACTGGAAAAAGGCAGAGGTGGTGCTGATATACAAGGGAGGGAGAAAGGAGGAGCCTGGCAACTACCACCTAATGAGTCTCACCTTGTTTATAGGCAAGCTGATGGAGATTCTCATAAAGGTGGAGCGGTTAGGTGTTAACTCACCTAACTGCTCCTCCTTGCTTCTGCTTCCGCTGACTCCTAACCCCTGTTCACTTCTTGCATGATTATCCTAGCAAAACTTCCCACTCTCTCTCTGTCTCCTGCTCTCCAAGCCAAAAAAAATGTAAATGATGTCTGAATGTATGTAAGGTTTTTATTGACTGTGCTATAAATTGCTTATTTTTGCATAACTGAATGTAATTGATGTACTCTCTTACTGTATGACTGTTGACTGTGCTTTAGATTGCTTATTTTAAATAACTGAATGTAATTGATGTACTCTTTTACTGTATGACTACTCCTTGTCTAATTTCTTGTGTCAATGAATGCACTATCAATGTACTGCACTTCCTAGGTCACCCCTGAAAAAGGGACAGTCTTGTCTCAGAGGGCCTACCCAGTTACCAAAATTCAATTAATAAATAAATAAAGGCGAGGGTGGTGAGGTACCTAGCGGAGGAGGGTCTGACTGATGATAACCCACATGGGTTCACAGGTGGCAGGTCTTGTCAGACCAACCTGATCAGATTCTTTGAGGGGGTTACAGAGGTATACGATCGGGGGGGTGGGATGTGGTCTATCTGGATTTATGGAAGGCGTTTGACTCCATCCCACAAAGAAGGTTGGTAAGCAAGTTGAACAGTCTGGGTGTGGGTGCCAGGCTTACAAAGTGGGTGGAGAACTGACTGGGTGGGAGGACCCAGAGAGTGGTGGTCAATGGGAAGCACTCCAGGAAACTAGAGGTGATGAGCAGGGTGCCACAAATGTCGGTGTTGGGGCCCATACTATTTAACGTGGGCACTGGGTCAAGAACCGCGTAGAAAAAATAGCACCAATATTGTTTTTGAAGGGAGGCTGCGTCTGCCCCCCGCACCTCCCAGACTGAAGGATTCTCACTTGGGGGGGGAGCAGATCGGATCATGGCGAAAGTTAAAATTTGTGGGGCCATGGAATACTGTTTCCACAGCCCCATGTAAAAAATACTAAGTCCCAAGTGCTCAGAAAGGTTGGAGATCAGGCTTAGAACCCAGGTCTTCAGTGCTGATGACCAAGCTGCTCAATGCCCCAGCCCTCCATGCCAAGGAAGGAGCTCAGCCAGCCTTCTGGATCCTGGTGCCGTTGTCTCCTGTAAGCACCATGGACAGCGACCGGGGAGCACTTACTGAAAGCTCTGTAAATCCCCTCTCGCTGTCTGTGTTAGCACTACAGGGACTACGCTCTCTTGACTGGCGCTGTTCCTGTAGCGCTATTCTAACCGGGTACCTTTAAAGTATACATGGGGGACTTAGTGGCGGGTCTAAAGGGAAAAGAGTGTTTGTTTGCGGATGACACAAGATATATAATAGGGTGGATGCCTGGGGGGTGAGGCAGGATCTAGCCAGCCTGTAGGAATGGGCAGAGAAGTGACAATTGCAATTCAATGCAAAAAGTGCAAAATAATGCACATAGGATGAAATAACTCAGGAGTCACTTACTGCCTGGGGGGGGGGAGTATCACTGCAGGTCATAGAACAGGAAAAGGACTTGGGGATTTGGATCATGGACACATTAAAGGCTAGGAGTCAGTGTGAACAGGCAGCTGGGAAAGCAAAAAGAGTGCTGGCATGCATTGGGAGACGCTTCACTAGTAGGAAGATGGAGGTGATCATGCCATTATATAAAGTACTGGTCAGACCACAGCTGGAGTATGGAGTTTAATTCTGAAGGCCCCATTTGCAAGGGGACAGGGATAGGCTGGAAAGGGTACAGAGAAGGGCGACCAAGATGATCCAGGGTATGCAGGGGAGACCATATGGGGAAAGCCTGGAAGAGCTTGGTCTTTATGTGTCAGTGGCTCACTAGGTAGCACACTCACCTCTGAGGCCGGGAGAGCAGAAGGCTGTGGGTTCAGTTCCCACATTTGGCACCTGGGTTAATATCCCAGTACTGACACTGTAGTGCAGCATGAGGGGGGTGCTGCACTTCTGAGGTGCCGTCTTTCGGATGAGACGTTAAACTGAGGTCCCATCTACCTGGATTGGTGGTAGTTCAGGTGGATGTTAAAGATCCCATGGCACTTATCGAAAAAGAGTAGGGGAAATTTTTATTCAATATTCAAAAACAAAACTGAAGAGATAGCAAAAGTGAAATCAAAAACATAAATGCAATACAACTCATATCAATCACCACACAGTGCCCCCCTCCGAACATTCCATGCATGATACCCAAACCAACATAATCCCGTAATGAAATATCTGTGATATCAGAAAACAATACCCATCACCTAAATAAATAACAAAAATTCTTGGCAGAGTAATTTCCTATTTACAATACTCTAGAAAAATTTCAGATAAGGAAGAAATCATGAAAAGCATTAGCCCACCCAACCAACATTCTTCCATAGGCTAGAACCCACAGCCTGTCCTAATGTACAATATTTATATTCATAAATTCTATCTAGTTCTCCTTGAATGTTAAAAAGAACTTCTTGAAGTGGAATCACTTTACCTTGCAGGGATCTTAGATATCTCGCCTGCCATAAGGACCATTTGAAACAAGCTAGAAGGACATAGAAACATAGAAGTTGACGGCAGATAAGGACCGCAAGGCCCATCCAGTCTGCCCATTTCTTTTTCTACCTTATAAATGTGCCATTGGCCTTTGTCAGTGACCTATCTATTCATAGTCATTTGTATTGCTCCCTTATGCCTATCCCATGCATGTTTGAAGCCCTGCACTGTATTCATAGCCACCACTTCTTGTGGTAAGCCATTCCATGCATCTACCACCCTTTCTGTGAAAAGAATTTCCTCACATTCCCTCTTAATCGGCCTCCTCTAATCTCATGCTGTGTCCTCTTGTCCTGCTATTTTCTTATATTTAAACATGTTAGACTCTTTCACCTTGTTTATGCCCTTAAGGTGTTTGAATGCCTCGATCATATCACCTCTCTCCCTCCTTTGCTCAAGGGTATACATATTGAGCTCCGTTAATCTGTCCTCATATGTCTTCTGATGCAGTCCCTGCACCATTTTGGTAGCCCTTCTCTGGACTGCCTCAATTTGGTTAATGTCCTTTTGAAGGTGTGGCCTCCAATACTGCACGCAGTACTCCATGACATAAACAGTGCTCTTTGTCCATTTTAACCAGGAAGCAGGAATTTGCCCTAGAATTAAAATATCATAGGACATATGTTGAAAGAGAGTTTCTCCCCACCAACCAGCAAACTGACTCCAAAACCCCTGGACTTGCACACACTCAAAAAATGTATGCTGCATAGTTTCCACCTGGCCATTACAAAGTGGCTCCTCACATCCTCTGCCATCAGGTCGCTTGTGCTTTTGCTTGCCCTTTACATTTAATTTCTGATGCCCACACAACCATATGAAGTCTTGCATCTTAAGAGGGATCCGTGGTTCCACCATACTTTCCAACAGTAATACAATATCTATTGTAGGGGGTACTTGAAATAAGGGCTCCATCTTGTACCATTTGTCAAGAACAACTTTATAAAAATATTTTTTCTCCTTTCCCAAGAACCACACAAGCTCAATTTTCCATGTCCTAATATATCTTAAAGTAATCTGAACATACCCTGGAAGTGCTTTCTCTGAGAGATGCCATTTACCTCTACTCTATGCCTTCAAAAAAGGGGTTCCCCACAACTGCATACATAACACACCCACACCCTCGGATTCTAGGACTAAGGGACGAATAGCGCTAAAGAAAACATTCCCAAAAAGATATATCAATGGATGTATCATGTTCAAACCTCCTTCTTTCCAAGCCCTAGAGGTATGCACCCTTTTAACTGGATTTAACCTACTGCCCCACAAAAATGGAAAAAAGAGGCCTATAGCTTTTGTATGCTTAGTAAATGAAAGTGGAAACACATGTGAAACATATAAAAATGTGGGAGCTATATATGCTCTAGATAAATGCACCCTTTTTTTCTGGTCATTTTCCGGGAAAGCCAAGACATAACTTTAAGCTTGGCCAAGTCATAAACCGAACTCCAGTTATTCCTTTCTGAGTCCTTAGAACCAAAGAACAAACCCAAAATCTTTAACTTCATCTTTCGTCATAGAAATGGTAAATGCATCCACCACCTGTGCAGCCCCCAGAACCAAGACTTTACTTTTTCCTATATTAACCTTAATCCCTGTGGTATCATAAACTTCCTGCAGTATATGTGAAATCAGTTCACCTGATTTTAAATCAACTACAGTAAAAACACAGTCATCAGCATAAGCGGTAACTTTCTGAAAAACAATCCTGTCCCTGTTGGTAACAGCCCTAATCTCTGCATTAGATTCAACGATCCGTAGTATAGGGTCTAATCCAAACACATGTAATAAAGGGCTCATAGGGCAGCCCTGTCTAACACCATTTTTCAGATAAATCGGTATAGCTAGATGCCCATTCACCAAGGCAGTGACCTGCACTTCAGTATACAACGTCTTCAATAGATTCAAGAAGGGCTCTGGAACTCCATAGTGATGTAACACCACCCAGATATACTGTATTCCTGTCTTACAGCGTCAAACGCAGTCTCCTGATCAATAGTCATCAAATAACCATCCAAATTCATTTCTATACCTTGTTCTACTATTTCTCTAAGAAAGGTCAAATTCTGGACAATATTTCTTCCTGGAATTGCACAGGTCTGTATAGAATTAATAACCTTTTGTGCAATTTTAGCTAAATGAGTAGTCAGTATTTTAATTAAAATTTTGTAATCCGAATTCAACAAACTCAGAGGCCTCCAATTTTTTATTTCCTGTGGATCCCCTTTTTATGTTGCTTGCACGCATGTGCAAGAAACATAGTGCCATCATCGGAGATTTCGGAGGTGTGTCACCTCCTCCTCCAATTCAGTCAGTGAGCTGGCAGGCGTGGCCCCTGTAAGCCAATGCATTTTGGAGCTGTCTATGACACATTCCAAAATGCAGTGGCATACAGTTGAAAGGGGGAGCTATGCTTCAGTGAGCACCGATAAGCGTAGCTCCCCACACACCGCGCGGTCGCGCCCCTTGCGTACTGTGTGCAGACGGTGCCCAATCCCGCTGGCTGAGCCCGTCCCCATAGTTGGTGCCGCTGGGGCCCACCCCAGCGTGGCAATCAATCCTTTGGCCGACGAGGTGCCCAATCCCCGTTGGCTGAACAGCCCGCCCTGTGCTACGCTGAGGCCCACCCCAGTGTGCAGCGTCCACGATGCCCTTTTTTTTAAACCTATAAAACAAAAAGCGGTCCGCGGCGCGTCTCCCGACCCCCCCTCCAACCCGCACCCACCCACTGCACCCAGCCTCCCCACCCCCAACCCCATACTTACCTCGGACTCCGTGCGGACGATCTTGAGTGGACGGGAACACGTCTGCACTCTTCAAAGCCGACCGCGAACTGAGGAAATGCGGTAAACTGTATAATGGGCTAGATGGGAGGTTCAACTTTGATATCTCAGGCATTTTTGGGAATTTTTGCACCAAATTTTCAACATGGGGTTTTTAGAACCCCTTCTCATGAATGATGTCACTGTCATGGCGTTATTCGGGCCCGAAGGGTGATTTCACGCAGTGACTGCAAAATCACCCTTCGGGCCTGAATACCGCCATAATAGTAACATCATTCATGAGAAGGGGTCCCAAAAACCCTATGTTGAAAATTTGGTCCAAAAATTCCAAAAAACGACTGTTTTACGAGCGGGCATTGCGCAGTTCCTACGCAGGCTCGTAAGTTCGCGAAATTTCAATATTTTCACTCCAGATTTTCAACATTGCCATTTTACCACACCTTCTTATAAGCAGTACAGCTGTCATTTTTCACATCTCACCCAAAATGTGTTTCCACCTTGTAGCGCCAGAATGGCGCAGTCGGTATCTTGAAATCAATGTACGGGACAAATTAAGAAAATCACAGTGACACTGTTCATGAGTAGAGGTCTTAAAATGGCTATGTTGAAATTTGGTGAAAACTTTCTAAAATGACTGTTTCTGAGTGCGTTTGTAGTTCCTACACAGGCTCATAAGTTCTACAAATTTTCAATATTTTCCTCCAGATTTTCAACATTGCCATTTTACCACACCTCCTCATGGGCAGTACAGCTGTCATTTTTCACATCCTGCCCAAAACATGTTTCCGCCCATGTAGCGCACAATGGGCAGAGTCGGTGTCCTGAACTCAGTGTATGGGACACATTAAGAAAATCACAGTGTCACTGTTCATGAGCAGAGATCTTAAAATGGCAATGTTGAAAATTTGGTGAAAGAATTCCTAAAATGACTGTTTTCTGAGTGTCGTTGCACAGTTCCCACTTAGCGTAGGTTTGCAATTTTCAATATTTCCACTCCAGATTTTCAACATTGCCATTTTACCACACCTCTTATGATCAGTACAGCTGTCATTTTTCACATCCTGCCCAAAACGTGTTTCCAGCCACGTAGCACAATGGCGCAGTCGTGTGCAAACTCAATGTATGGGACACATTAACAAAATCACACTGACACTGTTCATGAGCAGAGGTCTTAAAATGGCTATGTTGAACATTTCGTGAAAAATTTCCTAACAATGACTGTTTTACGAGCGTGTGTTGCGCAGTTCCTACACACGCTCGTAAGTTCGCAAATTTTCAATATTTGCACTCCAATGACTTCGAAATACCTAAACAGCACATAGAAGCAAGCAACATTCGGCATTGACAAATGCTTGTTTATATAGGAAGGTCATGATTCCCTCCTTCATGCTAGGCACTAACCTATATTCATCCCAAACAGCCCCATAAACGATCTGTAACCAAGGAGCCAAGATATCAGAAAAGCATTTATAAAAACTGTTAGGAATTCCATCATTTCCAGGGGTAGTCCTTGGGGTCATTTTTGAAATAGCTTCCCTAATCTCTATTTCTGAGATCGGTGTTATGAGACCAATTTCCTCCTCCTTACTTAACTGTGGTATTTCTAATTGTTGTATAAACAAGTTGGACTGTCCCATTCTATCCTTCTGGAAAGTAACCTTAATATGATCTTGAACTAAGAGCATAAGTCCACTATTATGCATTACCAGGGTTCCCTGTTTATTTTTTAAGGCAGTCATAACCAACTTTTGAACCCCCTGCAAACCCAAGTCATAAGGGTTCACCTGCACTTTTGATCCCCTAGTCTGTTACTTTTGCTGTTGTGCTGCCCTCTTTTCAGACTCTTTTAAATACAAACACATTTTTTCTTTAATGGATTGTAACTGTAACTGTACATTATTTGTCTTATCTGTAGCTTGAGTCAGCACTTGCATATATTTTGCTGTAAGCCCTAAATACTGGATGTATTTTCCTTTGGCTTTTGCTCTGGTGGGATTCATGTAAAGGTTTTTTCAGATCTCTCTTAGTGTCTTCCCACCAATCTATAGGGCTATCATACAAAAAAACAAATACCTGCTCTTAACTCAAAATGCTCCCTCACAGAAGTCTGCAGGACGGCCTCTTGCATAACAGCAACATTCATTTTCCAATAACCTCTCCCCATGGAAACATTCTGTACCATTCCTAAGCTTAGCCGAACAGCCATATGATCAGATGTTTCCAAAGGGACAACCACCACTTCCTGAAAAGTAACCCGAGCAGACACAAACCAAAAATCAATCCTTGTGGACAATTTACCTTTATAAACACTGGGCTGGATATTCAAACTGCGCCATTCTGTGGCGCAAGCCCTTGCGCTGCTCAAATAAGTTGCGCTGGGGTGTGGCCGGGGCGACATTCAACAGAGTTGCGCTATTGAGCAACTCCTTTGAATATCACCCCGGCCACAGCCACTGTGCATGGCGCCCAGTGGAACTTGCGCCACAGTAAGTGGTCAAGTGGAGCATTCAGAATCTTGATGGCGCCAAGTTCCATTGCGCCATGTGCAAATTCCCGATATTCAAAATGTGACATGCAAGGCCATAATTCATGCAAGGCACGGGGGCATTTGCATCTACTTATGCTTCATTTGCATACCATTAGCATGCGGGTCGCGATCGACGACTCACCTGGTGCCCTACCAGGCAGCAGCCGTCGGGGATAGCGCCCCTGCAGCCCGATCGCGGGCATGACCTCAAATCCCCTCTCCCCGACTGGCCCCATCGTTGGGCAAACCCGTAAGAATCCCCTCCCCAACTGGCCCGATCGGTGGGCAAACCCATAGGAAGTCCCCCACCCCACTAGCCCGATCGCGGGCAGAACGAGAGTTCAACCCCAAGAACAATATCCTGGTGGTCCAGTGGACGCGAAGCCCGATCGCGGGCATTGATCCACCCCAAGGTCAAGTACCCTTGTGATCTGGTGGCCACCACCACGCTCCCCTGTCAGCCAGCGGGCGGCAGCACCCCACCCACCTGCCGCCCGCCGCCCGCCCGACTAACTGCTTGGTAGGGCTGCCGCCCATTGGTTCAGGCAAGAGCCAATGGGCGTGCATGCTCTAAGGCAGTCAGATATGTCGTCCGGCAGTCAGTCGGTGGGCGGCGAGGGCGGCTGTTGGTGGGGTGCTGCCGCCATGCCAACTAGGAGGCGGGGTGTGGAGCTCCATGGGTGGGTGGGATGGGGCCACTAGATCATCGGGGTACTTGGACGCGTGGGGGTGAACTCTAATGCCTGATCGGGCTTAGTGTCCACTGGACCACCAGGGATATTGTTCTTGAGGGGTTGAACTCTGGCTTCTGCCCAGCGAGTCGGGCTAGTGAAGTGGAAAGTTCCCAGGTTGCCTACGATTGGGCTGTAGTGGGGGTGGGGGATTCCTATGGGTTTGCCTGCTGATTGGGCCAGTCGGGGAGGGATTCCTCCGGGTTTGCCCGTGATCCGAGCCAGTTGGGGGAGGTTACTAGTATGCCCGCGATTGGGCGCGGGGGGCACAGGGATGAAGTGGAGAGCCACCCACAGGTGGCAGCTACTGTGTTGCGCCCTGTAATGTGGCAGCTCACCTGTGGGTGGCCCTCGACTTACTCCTTTTTTTTTTTGCTCAAAGTTGTGCAGGCGCAGGTTGGGGGTTGTGCCTGCACAACTCTGCACAGCCCGGCTGAATATCGGGCTGTGCAGTTTATGCATGGTTCCTCCCCCTCTGGTTGAGCATGCCTTCATTAGCACTGTGCTGTTGCTCAGCATAACTTGGGGGGTGCAACTGCCTCCTGCTGAATATGGCAGAATGGCGCATTTTCTGACTTTCGCAGGCACAACCCTATTGCGCATAGCGCAACCCTTTTGAATATCCAGCCCAGTATGTGTAGGAACTTTTTTCAGAATATTATAAGCATCACATAAATTATTGACCTGTAGGATTTTAAGTAAAGCATTTGTGTCGCTATAGATCTTTGTCGTAGCCCTCCCCCAATCTCTGTGAGATAGCCCACAATTAAAATCACCTCCCCAGAGCACTAACTTAGAAGTGTGTAGGTAAGGTTTTATGCTCCTGAAGAGAAAGGACCTATCTGCTTTAATCTGAGGAGCATATATATTAATAATTCTATATGTCACCTTCCCTAGAACTATATCCATAATCATAGCCCTCCCTGGCAGAATATCAAAAATTTGTAAGACACGGATAGTCAAACCTGATAATAAAAAAAACAATCCTGAATACATTTCCTCTCCCAAAGACCAAAAGGAGACACCCCATCTCCAATCCCTTTGAGCCTCCTTCACTTCTGGCAAAGAATGCAATCTGGTATCCTGCAGCAGAATAACCTGCCCTTCCTCTTCTCTAAGACTAGCAAAAGTAACTCGCCTTTTTTCCCATGACTTAATGCTGTTCATATTAATTGTGAGAAGAGAAATGGTTGCATTCATTAGAGGCAAAATAGGAGAGAAAAAAATTACTTAATAATAAAGCATAATAGAAAGATAGTCATAGTCATTTCTTCTTTTTTACGCTTTCTAGGTTTAGGCTTATCAACAGGCCCTACATCAGTAGTAACATCAGCCTGCGAAGAAGCAACTGAGGATAAGTCTGAATCAATATTATCTTCATCACCACCCTGTTCAAACAACAAAGCGTAGGAATTGTGTATTGGGAGTCCTTCCAATACTTTAGAAGCTGCTTGAGAGTCTATAAGGGGTTTCCCTGCTTGTGATCCAGTAACCCTATGGAATGCCGCTTCCTGTTGTACTGTGGGAGGTGGCATCGGGTTCTCTTCCACTGCCATCTCCATATCCTGTTCTGCGTCAACCAGATCATCCTGCACCTCGGACTCAATTACAGCCGGGGGAAGGGGATCACATAAATCAGCATCTGCCGCCGAGTCAACTTCTCCCCTTGATTCTACAATCCCAGGCCCTACATTTATCCCAGCAGACTGGGACTCGGGCAATACCCCGTCCAGAACTACTTCCTTTGTAATGGACTCTGCATGCCTATTAAGTTCACTGTGGGGTTGGGGACCTATAGTAGGTGCAGATTTTAACAATTTCAGCATATGCCTTTTTTCTTTTTGTGCAGTGACAACATAAGTGTCAGGTTCTGCTCGAATAGCTAAATCTTTACTATTGTGAGAAGCCCAGGAACAATTACAAAAAGTATGTCCCCGTTCATCACACAAATTGCATCTTAAAGGTTGCTGACATTGTGCCCCAAAATGACCCATTTCCCCACCAAGGCCACACTTCTGTTTATCACAGACATTACTCAAATGTCCAATATCCCCACACCGGAAACATGCCCTAGGTTGTCCCGGGTAAATAAAATCACCCCATGGTCTCGTCCCAAAAAGAAACAGTTTGGTAAATGCTTTGTTAGGCCATGCTCTAAATCTAACACAACTTCATATTTCCAGCCACCAGTCCAAAGTTGTTTGTCATCCAATATAGGCTCCGGATAACCTTTAACAGTGCAATGCTGTTGTAGCCAATAGGTAATGTCAGCTACATTTACCCCTTCATTCCTAAACAACACTGTAATCTTCTTTGTCGGGGGTTTTGTTAGGGGGATTGCTAAAAATGGTCTCCATAAAGGAGAAAGTTTCAAAAGTCGATATTGTTTCCAAAACCTCTCAAGACCTGCCTGATGTTTAAAGCTAATGTCAAATATAGAATCCCCAGGTATATGTATAAGGGCATAAATTTCATATACATAATACTTCATGCTATCTTTAAGCAAGGCCAGCCCCACAAAATGCCTGTCAGGAACACCCGAAATATCACCTCTGTATTTTAGATGTACAGCATTCCTTCTCATAGCTGGTTCTGATAGAAGCCTGTTATCAGAGGAGAATAGTTGTTCTCACACCTTCTCATGCCATACATTATCAGGGGCCCGCAAGGGTGTTTCTGTGTTGTTTTGTAAGTTAGTAGTAGTATCCTGACTCAAAGAAACAGAGCCAGCCATCTCCACCTCAGTATTTAATAAAGGGGAATCCCTTTCTAAGGCTTTAATTTCTTCTAGTAAAGGATGAGGTATATCAGTCAGAGGGGCAGCAGTGTGCTTCAAAGGAGATCGTTGTCCTGGCTGCAGTAAATAGAGCCAGCACTCAGTTCAGGAACAGGGGCTGAAATACTAGGGGGACAATTGGGAACAGAACTTAAGCTGTTACATTTTGTATATTAGTGTACCACCCCATACCAGATTTATTTTTCACCCAACCAGCTTCTTGTAATGCAGTCGAGACCGAGTTTGTACATGATGAAGGCACCAGGGAAGTAACAGCAGGAGTCCCTCGAACCAGATTTAGTGTTTTTTCCAGAATTTGAGAATGCAATCACCTGCCCTTCCTCGCTCCCTCTTTATTATGTAATGGGTCAGTCCCTTCACAAACGGTCAATAATAAGACTGGCTCTGTACTGTTCCATTTTTTATTCCCGGAGCTTGAGGGAATCAAAATGTCACTAGATACACTCACTTCTTCGTACGCGTCCCCCTCCATCGGTTCGTACGCATCCCCCTCCATTGTGGAAACACCTACCACTGTAGAAAATTCTCTTACCAGAGAGCCAGGGAAGACATCTTTTGTGGAAATAGCAGGCAGATTCCCTGCTTCACTTGAACTCTCTACAGCCGATGTAGTCTCCATTTTCTCCGCCTTGACATCCGGTTCCTGTGTCACAGATTGCTCCTCCTGCAATCTGAGTTCCTCCTGTAATTTATTCCACGTTTCCAAAAAATGCCGTTCTGCTTGCTCTAGCTGTAAACTGATATCAGATGCCTTCTTTGCAAGGACATCCTTCTGCTCTTTTACCTGTATCCCAGTTCCTGACTCTGTCGAACAACGTAAGTCTGCATCTGAACCTCTCGTAACAGCCCATGAAGTATCCAGCATATCCTCTAAATTAGAATACAGATTCATTGTAGTCTCCATCATAAGGGAGGCCGAAGAGGAGACCCGCTCCTCAGCCACCCACACATCTTGTTACTCCAAGAGCTCGATCAATCTGACCACTGTCTCACAGCCATGCAGTGCCCTCTAACGAAAAGAGTAGGGGACATTTTTATTTAGAATTCAAAAGCATAACATAAGAAAACACAGTACAAAATGTAATACACACAAGTTCAACAAAATCCCAGATAAAAAACACTCCTTATGTAAAATATTTTGGAATCCCCACACGTATAACCCATATACACCAAAAGTGCTTCTTCAAAAAAAAATTGGAGCAGAAAGGAAATAAACTGAAAAACAAAACTTTACCCAACCCATCCTACATTCCTTCATAATTTAGAACTCATCTCTTGTCCTAAGGTACGGCATTCATAATTATATACTTTGGCCCGGATATTCAAAAGGGTTGCGCTATGCACAATAGGGTTGCACCAGTGCAAGTCTGAAAATGCGCCATTCAGCGATATTCAGTGGGAGGCAGTTGCGCTACTGAAAACATGCTGAGCAACAGCGCAATGCAAATGAAGGCATGCGCAACTGAAGGGGGTGGAGCCACGCATAAAGAGCGCAATGCGATATTCAAAGTCTTGCGCAATGCGCAACAGTGGATCAGCCGGAACTTGCGTCATGGCAGAAATGAGCCAAAATAAAAAGTCTCAAGGAAGAGGCGCAAGAACCCGACAGGGAATGCTCATGAGGCAGCAACAGAGAGCAGGCCACAGCAGCAACCAGTACAGGCCAGGGAGTAGGCAGGACAGAATAGTGGCAGCCAAAGGCGTGTGGGGCCACAGAGTTCGGAGGCCAGTAGGTGTACCCGGTGCAGTGGAGGTAGCAGTCAGGACAGCGGGGGGAACAGAACAACAACAGCTGGGGGGGCACAAGCCAGGGAGATGGACAGTGCCACCTTCCACATGGAAGCTGTAGTGAGTGGCCGTGGAAGGGCCCATCATCGGTACGCCCCCAATAGGCAGTACCGTGCCTGCATCAGCTTTGAGCTGTATTCGGATGTCGAGATTGTGGGCCGGTACTGCCTGAACAGGGCAATACTGAGGCGGCTCTGTGAGCTGTGCAGTGATGTGATGCAGGCACCCTCACGACGGAGTCACGCTCTGTCAGTGGAGACAAAGATAACAGCCTGCATGTGCTTGCTCGCTAGCGGTACCTTCCAGAGGCCAACAGGGGACACCACAGGCATAACACAGTCGGCTACACTCGCATCACTCACCCAATTTCTCAGCACACTGCTGCCACATGCTGCGGAGTACATCCATTTCCCCAGCACCGCGGCAGAGCGTATAGCAAACATACAAGAGTTCCCCAGGGTAGCACGTATACCTGGCGTGCTGGGACGATAGACTGCACCCATGTGGCTATTTGCACGCCACCTGGCCCCGATGGGGCTGCATATCACAACCGGAAGGGGTTCTCCAGTGTCAACTGCCAGATGTTGTGCGATGCCAGTGGGTGCATCATCAATGTCTGTGCCACGCACCCTGGCGGAGCACATGATTCATTCATATGGTACCAGTCTGCACTGTGCCATCGATTCGAGAGTGGGGATATCCCCACAGGACACCTAGTGGGTGAGTATGCATGTAGGAGCAGCAAAGTTGGGGGACAGGTGGGCAAGCCACAGGTGCCATGAGAGTGGCACACAGGGCTAGGGACAATATGGTCCTGAACATGACACTAACCTCCACTATCTCCACACAGGTGACAGTGGATACCCACTCCGTCCCTGGCTGCTCACCCTACGGCGCCCACGACCCCACATTGCAGCAATGCTTCAATGAGGCACATGCCAGCCACCACGCAGCATCATCGGCGGGTGTTTGGGATGCTGAAGGCACGCTTCCGATGCCTAGACACCTCCGGCGGTGCCTACAGTACAGCCCTCAAAGACCTGTGGGATATTCCTGGCCTGTTGTATCCTGCACAACATGGCCAAGACTGTGGATAGCCGTACAGGTTGAGGAGGGACAGCGATGGGGATGCCAGTGGCCGCCCGGTGATGATGGTGATGAGCAGCCCCTTGGACGGCGTGACCCCGACTGATCCGGCTGGCCCAGCTGCACCGGGACACCATCACAGAGAAGCGCCGCTGCACAAGGTAAGTCATGGGGCCATGTGCAACCAACACTGTCGGGCGCAACCCACATACACACAGGGTAACACACCAGGGGTGCATGACGCGAGGGAGTGAAGGTACAGGCACACAAACACACAACCAGGGGTGAATAGTTACATGCTACATGGACAGACACACACACACACACACACACACACACACACAGGCACAAAGTGCACAGGGCAGGTGCACAGCAGAGCAGGAACAGACATGTCAAACACACAGATCCACAGACCACCCCACCACCTGTACTGTCCATGTATGTGTGTCAGATGCTGGGCACCCTTGCACCTTGGTGTACAGTACAATGCAGGCATCATCATGCACGCACCTGTGGACAGCAGTCAGGTGGGTGTGCAGGTGGTGTGTCAGCATGTTGGGCAGGGCACCCACTGGTGCCCTGCCCACCATGACACATATTGCACACAGGGCAGCATCAGACAGGGCCCGCACTGGGAGACAGGTCAGTCATGTGGCACTGTGCCATGGCCACCTCGGATGCGTGGGCGGCCCCGCCGAGACCCAGCAGCACTGGCAGGCTGAGCATGGGCCACATGGGGTGGCACCGATGGACCACCAGGGGTCCCACTGCGCGAGTGCGACCTTGTCCGCACAGGGGTCTGCAGCATGCTGAACATACCTGCACCAGGGGTGCTCGGGATGCCCACAGCAGAACCTGGCATCGACAGGCTGGGTGTCACACGACGCCGGGAGTGGGGAGTGGAGAGCGTACTGTGTGGGGTGCGTGGTACAGGGGCACCTGACTGTGTGTCCAATGCGGCCACGACAGCGACCAATGCCTGGGTCTGCCTGTCAATGGCGGCGGTCACAACCATCCGCATTTGGACCATCACTGCAAGGATCATTGCATTGTCCCTGCTGTGCCACTCCACAGCCACACACAGTGCCTCCACGGACGTTGCAACCCGCATCTGCTGCTGTACTGATGCCCACAGCAGGCTGCTGTGCTCGTCAAATGGTTCATCTGCCACATCGGCAACCTGTCCCCCAGGGTATGGAAGGGCCTGATGCTCAACACCCCTTGAGGGTGGGTGCTGTTCACCAGGACCAGGTAGAGGCAAGTCAACAGGCGGTGTGCATACGCCACCGCTGAACCCTGTACCCCCAGACCCAGTGGGTGACTGCTGCTGCTGCCCCTCCACCTGCTGTGCCCAAGGGACCAGTCATTCCACTGCTGTGTCCGCAACAGTGCCAGAGACCTGCACAGCCACCGGTGCTGCCCCACCGGTGCTGACAGGCACAGCCTGGGACTGTGCTGACATGCTGGCACACACGTTGGAACCAGCTAGGTCCATGGGCATGAGCTATCCTGCTGTGTGTCCATTATGTGACACGCATGTGTCACTGCCCATAGCGGTCGTTGCATCATCAATGATGCAGGTTCGTGCCACAGCCACAGCCACAGCCACAGCGTGCTGAAATGCTTGCATGCCAGACTGCTGAGACACAGGAAGGGCACCCCCCACACCTGACTCACCGACATCGGAGATGGCAGCCAGGCGTGCACACTGCTGCAATGCACGCCGGCTACCAGCAGAGGTGGATGGACCCTCCTCCAACTCTGGCTGGATGTCCACAGTGCACGGGCCCACCACCACTGTCCCCTGCAGATGCACAGGATCTGTAACAGAAAGTGAGAACATGTTAGTGCATGGGATCAACCTTCCCCCCCCGACCATGTCATACCGTGCAGTGATGGGCTACCACCTGTCTGGAAGCCACCTCCTGGAACGCCCTCGATGGCACTGCACTGCATGGATACAGCAAGACGGTCCTCTGCTGGGGTCAGCTGCACCACCTCTGGCTGGCCCCCACCTGTGGCAGCACGTGCCGCCCTGAGGGCTGCCACCTTCTCCTTCACCCGTCTCCTGTCGGTCCCCATCTTCTTACATTCCTGCACGGAGTGCTGGTGGCTTCCGTGCAGGTTTATGGCATGAGCTACCCCCTCCCATGCAGCAGCACGGGCCTGAGGGGTGCCCCACCGTCCACTGAGTAGTGGCTCTTCATCCAGGTAGGCCTCGAAGAGTGCCTCTGTTTCAGCCTTTGTGAAGTTGGGCCTCCTCTTCCGTCCACCATCATCCTCCTCACCCAGTCCTTGCTCGGCCATGTCACGGTCTGTATGGGTGGAAGTGGACACCTGTGACTGTGCAGTTTACAGCATTATCCCATGACTATAGTCCATAACATCACACAGCATGCAACCCACCTATCACCTGCAGTAACCGAATATGGCCACTGCAGATCACTGTCACACATTTATAGCGCAATGCATGCAAATTAGGAGTGGAGCAACTTTAATGAGATGCAAATCACGCTGCTACACCATTGAATGGCTAATCAGCTGATTTGCATATGATGGCTGAATATCGCGCTGTTGTGCTTTGCGCAATATGGTTGAGCTGACTGAGCCTATGGCGCAGTTCTGTGACTGCGTAGTACACCACACTGCGCATGCCCAGGTAGCTTACGCAGGTGTCTGCCGCACTGATGACGTGCTGTGCACAATCAGCTATTCAGGACACAGCCACCATTGTGCCAGTGGCGCTACAGCACTGGTCACCACATGACGCTGTGGCACAACTGCGCAATAGTCCACTGTGGCACTGGCATGCAGGCGACCGATCGTGCTGGACGTGTAGACGTCCGATGGCGCTGTGCATGGCCTTGCGCCAGAGACATGACCTTGTGCCCGACCTTTGCCCCCTTGGCGCTGTACGTCTGGCATGTGTGCAGCTCTATCGCGCTGTTCGGTAACAGCATGATAGGGGACCGATGGCGCTGCATGAACAGCATGATAGGGACAGACGGAGTTGTATTGCGCAACATTTCCACATGGGGTTGCCGCGCTGTGGAGCGCCATATTTCCTACTATAAACCTGTAGACATGGCACGCAGGAGAGCTCCCCAGTGGAGTGGCTTGGAGGTGGCCAACCTAGTGGCCATGGTGGAGCCTCACTATGGGCCACTGTTTGGGGGGACCCCCTAGACATGGCCTGCACCCAAGTGTGGCAGCAGGTGGCCACCAAGCTGGAGCAGGTCACAGGGTGGCACCGAACAGCGGAGCGGTGCAGGCACCGCTACAGTGACCTGTGCTGGAGGGAGCAGGCTCTGCTGGCACGCCTCAGGTCCTGTGCCAGGAGGGGCATTGTGCCTAGGCCAGGTGGGTGAGCCGTCTATGCATCTGTATTGTCCGCAGGAGTAAAACTGTGTATTGTGGCCAGAGCATGGGGGTGGGTTGGTCCATGGTTGGCTGTGACAGTGTTTGCAGGTGTGTGATGTATGGGTCTGGCTGTGTGGGCAGGCACACTCATTGGGGCAGGGGGCTGTCTGCCTTTGGATCTCACTAATGTGTTTCTCAACGTTTGTTTCCTACAGGCATGGAGGAGCGGAGGAGGGCCCGAGCTGAGGTGCAGAGGGGTGCTGCTGAGGTGGCCGGCAGAGGTGGAAGCGGTGTGGGCCCACAACAGCAGCAGCAGCAGCAGCAGCAGCAGCAGCAGCGGCTGGATGAGGGTGACTGTCATTACATCATGGATGCTATTGCGTGCTATGGGGGGGAAGGGCATGGCCAAAATCCATGGACAACACTGCCATGCACGTGACGTGTGACAGTCAGCACTGTCCAGTGGCACTGCATGTCTGTGAGTGCATCACTGGTGGTCCATGCATGCACTGGGCACATGGCTGTGGCACTACCTTCCCACCACGTAGCCATGTCACTGTACTGCCTTGGTTGTACTGTGCTGGGCATGGGTGGGGTGTGTGTGTGCAGTGGCACACATGGCTGTTGCTACCTGGTTGGGCTTGGCCTGTGCACGGTCACTGTGAGTGGGTGCAGTCCATCACAGGGGTGGGGCACTTGGCTGTATGCCATGCATATTGGGTGGGCTTCAGGGTTGTGTACAGTCATAGCCATTGATTCTGTTCCCTTGCCCTAGGTGTCTGGGTCCTGCGCAGAATAGAGCAGGCCATCCACTGCCTGCTGGAGCTGTCTGATGAATCTCTATGCATCCTCAGGGAGATGAACCAGAGGGGTGTGCGACGCCGGAGGAGGACATGGGGTCCGAGCCAGCCTGCCGATCTGCAGCCTGGGAGGCAGTAGCTGCCCCACAACTACCCCCTTTACCTTCCCTCACACCCTGCCTTCTCTCACTGCTCACTCCCACCCACACCCACCCCTACCTTGTACTGCACTCACCCCTGTATTGTATATATTTGTAAATACTTATAGTTGTTCCTGTTGTTGTTGTTGTTCAGTTATTCATTGAAAATATATATATCTATTTTGTTATGAATACTGTGGTGGTCTCTGATTTGCAGCTGGCTATAGGTGCTCAGTTGTAGTGGTGTGCATGGCATCTGGTGTGGTGTTGTCCTGGGATTGTGTGTGTGTCTGCGTGGGGGGGTGTCCCTGGTGTGGTGGTGGCTTTCAGCCGGTCTGGCCGTGTGCTGCCACACACCACTGTGGGCTCCTGGTGGGTCTGGCTTGTATGATTCTGTGGTACACATGGTTGCATTGTGCCAGGGGGGCATGGTGAGTCCGGCAGTGCCAGTCACAGTCACTGCTCATGGGTGGTGTCTTGGGGTTCCAGTGCAGGGTGTGCTGTGCACGGGGGGGGGTTGTGGTACACTTGGGTTGTCCGGCCTCTTTGTGTGGCAGTCGTTGCTTGCCAGTGGGTGTGCTGGGGCGCCATGGCCCCCCTGCTTTGTAGGCTTGTCCCCATGGGCCAGTGGAAATTCCGTCCCTCTACCAGTGATGCTGTGCTTCGGGTGTGGGGGTGTATTGTTAGTTCTGCAGTGTGTTCCTGTGCCCATCTTTGGCATGGGTGGTGGGCCCCTGCCTACCTCCCTGGTTGTGCATTTCCATTGCTCTGCTGCTGGGAGGGCTCCCTGCTTGCGCTATGGCACATCTCGACTGCTCAGCTGGGCTGGCCTTGTTGCGCTATGGCGCAACATATGTGCTCAGCTTCCCCTGCCTGATTGCACTATGGCGCAGGTTGTGCGATATTCAGACGGTGGCTGGTTTCGCAATTTGACTTGCTCCACATTTGAATATCGCGTCTGTTGTGCATGTGCGCAATTAATTTGTGCTTGCTCCTGCTATTGCACACATTTTGGGCGCAGTTTGAATATCTGGCCCTTTGTCTAAATCAGCTTGAATCTTAAACAAAACTTCCTGCTGAGAAATGTCCTTATTTTGTAATGAACGTAAGCATCTGGCTTGCCATAATGACCATTTTAGGCATGATATAATAACAAAAAACATACTCTTGGTCCGTTTCATCCAGGATGTAAGCATTTGTCCTAACACCAAAATATCATAAGTCATACCTTTAAAAAGATCTTCTCCCCACCATCCAGCTAGCTGATACCCAAAACCCTGAACATTCACACAATCAAAGAACAAATGATGCATGGTTTCCATCTGACTTATACAAGGAGGGTCTCCACAGCCTGTTTCATTAACTTGTTGATGTTTTTGATTGCCCCCCCCCCCACATTTAGCTTCTGATGCCCACATAACCAAATTAAATCCTGCATTTTAAGCAGAATTCTAGGATCCAAAATGCTTTCTAATAACATATCAACATTTATGGCAACTGAGACCTGAAATAAGGGTTCTTCTATATACCATTTATTTAACATAAATTTATAGGAAACCTTTTTCTCTTGACCCAAAAACCAACCCAACTCAATTTTCCAAGTTCTTATATATCTCAAGGTAGTTTGTACATACCCCGGAAGAATTTTATCAGAGGGATGCCATTTACCCCTACCCCAAGCTGTCAAAAAACTAGGTCCCCATAATTTCATAATGAGAACCCCTGAGCCCTCCGATGCCAATTCTACAGGACGTATAGAGCCAAAGAAAAAAATTCCCCCCAAAATATAACAAAGGATGAATCATGTTTAAACCTCACGATTTCTGGGACCTATATGTGTGTACTCTTTTCACTGGATTTAACCGACTCCCCATAAAAAGAGAAAAAAGAGTCCCATAACTTTTGTATACATATCAAATGGAAGAGGATAGACATGAGAAACATACAAAAATATTGGGGCTATATATAAGCAGATAAACCCTCTTTTTCCGAGTCATTTTCCACGATAACCAAGATTTAACTTTTAAACCTGCTTGATCATATGCTACTACCCAGTTCTTCCTCTCTGATTCCTGAGAACCAAAAAACACCCACTATTTCAATTTTCTCAGATGTCATTGCAATAGAAAATCCCTCCAAAAAATGATCCGTACCTAGAACCAAAATCTTACTTTTCCCAATACTAATTTTAATACCAGTAGTATCATGAACTGACTCCAAGAACAGTAAAATATGTTCTCCTGATTCCAAATCTGAGATAGTAAAAATACAATCATCAGCGTAGGCAGTTACTTTCTGAAGTACCACCCCATTTTTGCATATAATGGCTTTAATATTTGCGGCTTTTTCTATATGCCGAAGTATAGGATCCAAACTAAAAACATACAACAACGGACTGAATGGACAGCCCTGTCTCACACCATTTTTTAAGAATATTGGTATGCCCAAGTGGCCATTAACTAAAGGGACAACTTGAGCTTCTGTATACAATGTCTGTATTAATGATATAAAAGTTTCTGGTACTCCATAATGCTGTAAAACTGCCCAGATATGCTCCTGTCTAACAGAATCAAATGCTGTTTCCTGATCAATAGCTACTACATACTCATCCAAATTCATTTGTAAACCTTGTTCTACCACTTCTCTAATAAAAACAAGGTTTTATAAAATGTTTCTACCAGGAATAGCGCAAGTCTGAGAAGGGATTATAACAATTTTTGCAATTTGTGCTAACCGGTTAGTCAAAATTTTGGTTAAGATCTTATAGTCCGAATTTAACAAACTTAAAGGCCTCCAATTTCTTATGTCCTGTTCATCTCCTTTTTTTATAAAGAAAGGTCATAACACCTTCTTTCATGGTAGGAACTAGTCTATTTTCTTCCCATATAGCTGTAAACAACACCTGTAGCCAAGGAGCTAATACTTCACTGTAACACTTGTAAAACTCATTTGATATGCCGTCCAACCCTGGAGCTGTCCGAGGCGATAGCTTAGAAATAGTCTTCTTAATTTCTAGGATTGAAAAAGGGGATATCAAACTCTGTACTTCATCTTTACTTAACCATGGAATATCCAAATCCTTAAAAAATAAATCCGGACTATTTACCCTATCCTTTTGAAATGTTGATCTCAAATGCTCTTGAATTAATACTAACAAACCATTATTATCCATTACTATGGATCCACATTTGTTTTTTAATTTTGTCATTACCAAATGTACTCCATGCAGGCCTAATTCATATGGATTCACTTGCTCTTTAGATCCTCTAGTTTCATATTTTTGCTGTTGGGCTGCTCTATTTTCAGAAACCTTCAGATAGGAATACATTCTAGCTTTAACATCCTTTAACTGTAACATATAATCACATGACTCAACAGCTCGAGATAATAGCTGCATATATCTTACCCTAAGCCCCAAATGCTGAATATAACCATTATGTGCTTTTCTACCAGAAATTCCCATCAAAAGATTTTTTAAATCTCTTTTTGTATCCTTCCACCATTCAATAGGACTGTCATACAAAAAAGAGATATCAGCTCTTAACATGAAAAATTCCTTAATAGAATCCTGTGTATCAACCTCCTGTAATATAGCAATGTTCATCCTCTGATATCCTCTCCCCATAGGAACCTGCTGCCAAAAACCTAATTCCAACCTAACAGCCACATGATCAGATGTTTCTAATGGAATAACCCTTACATCCTGACAAAGAACCCTTTTTGACACAAACCAAAAGTCTATTCTTGTGGATAGCTTACCTTTATAAAAAGTATGAGAAGGATTCCGTCCTAACAAATCATACACATTACATAGATTATTAGATTTTAATATTCCTAACAAAGAATTAGAATCACTAAAGACTTTAGAGGTAACCTTCCCCCAGTCTCTTTTTGAAAGGCCACAATTGAAATCGCCTCCCCAAATCATCAATTTTGAAGTGTGTAAGTAAGTTTCTATCCTAAAAAGAGAAGAACTGTCTGCCCTTACTTGAGGGGCGTAAATATTAATAATTCTATATGTCTCATTACCTAAAACAACATCCAATAGCATTACCCTTCCAGGTAGTACGTCAAAAAGATGCAATATTTCTACATGTACACCCGTAAACAAAACCCCTAAACCAGAACAAGGCACTTCACTTAGGGACCAAAATGAGATCCCCCATCGCCAGTCCCTTTGTGCATCCCTCACCTCTAATAATGAGTGTAACCTAGTATCTTGTAATAGAATTATATTACATTTCCCTTCTTTCATACTAGCAAAGGTGACCCCCCTTTTTTCTAAGGACTTAATGCTATTCACATTAATTGTGAGAAGAGAAAGTTTTCCAGACATAGAAAGCTAGAGGGAGAGAAAAAAAGAACTCGGAGCCATGAACTAAAGGAAAAAAAAAAAATACAAAACACAGTCCTTTTCATCTTTTTTTTTCCGCTTTCTAGGTTTATGCTTTTCCAGAGACCCTCCTTCAATACTAGCATCCGCCTGTGAAGAGGTGATAGATGATAAATCCGAATCATGACTTTCCTCTTCTCCTTCTTGTTCAAATAATAAGGCATATGAATTCTGTACAGGTCAATTTTCCAAGATCTTAGACTCAGTAGGAATCTCCACAGGAGGCTTTCCTGCTTTGGATCTTGTAACCCTTTGAAAGGTTTCATCCTGCTGAAATGTGCGGGGGCATAAAGCTATCTCCTGATTCCACTTCCATTCTCTGCACAGGGCCTATTTTAACTGTATCTTGTTTACAGGAGCCAATTTCTTCCTGAGCAAGGGGGTTATTTAACACAGCGGAATCCTCTATGATAACGGGGTCTACTCCTTCCATAGAATCAATTGAAGGACTCCTCTGTGTGGACTAAGGATGCAGATCCCCTTTCTCCTGGTTTTTTACAGAAGGAGAAACTGTATGAGAACGAGGTATTCTAGAAGGAGTCACATCCTCTTGAGGATTTGTAAGGAGTAAATCCAGCATACGCTGCTTCTCCTTCTGCGCAGTGGCGACATAAACATTCTGTTCCGCACATAAGGCCAAATCTCTGCTTTTGTGAGATAACTTGGTAACTTGGTAGTTAGGACATAAGAAGGCCAAAGCCCATCGAGAATGTCCTCCACACAATGTGGATCATTAACAGTTTATGTTCTATTCAAAAGCCATCTATCTAATTTAAACTTAAATGTGTCAATATTCTGGCAATCAACAATTTCCTGTGGCAAGGAATTCCAAACTCTTGGAGCTCTAATATTAAAAAATTGCTGTCTTCTATTTGTTCTTGTTTTCTCAATTTTGATTTGTTTATTATGTATTCTGGCTACAATTTTTCTGGATGCAAAAGACAATCCACAAGATTTCATTAATGTGGGAGATCATACGATTTTAAATAATTGAAGGATATCTCCTCTTAGTCTTCTAGTTTCCAATGAGTATAACTTGGTTTTATGAAGCCTAGTTTCATAATCAAAGCGAGAAAGGTGGGGTATAATTTTTGTAGCCTTTCTTTGAACCCTCTCAATTTTTGTGATATCCTTAACTAAGTATGGACTCCACAGGGGTGAGCCATAATCCAAATGGGGTCTAACATGAGTCTTATATAAAGTCATAATACATTCTTCTGTTTTAAGAACAAAAGTATTATTTATCCTGCGCAAAAGAGCATTGGCTTTATTTGTAACTTTGTTAAAATGGTTTGAAAAAGACAAGCCATTATCAACCAATATACCCAAGTCTTTTTCCACGACAGATTCTCGAAGTTTGATATTATTAAGATTATATGTTTGTTTTAGATTTTTTTTGCCAAAATGCAACACAGAACATTTGAACACGTTAAATGACATCTTATTGGTTACTGCCCAAGATTCAATTTTTAAGGTCATTTATTATGATATTCCTGTTGATTTCATTATCAACAGGTCCCCTAATTAGTGTCATCCAGAATTTAGACAACATATTCTGTGATAAGATAGTAAGATCACTAATAAAATACCAAACAGAGTGGGACCCAACACGGAACCCTGAGGGACCCCACTTGTCACAGATCTTTCTTCCGATACTTCCCCATTAATTCTAACCGTTTGAGTTCTATTGTATAGCCAACTGTTCACCCAAGACACGATACATTCAGAAAATCCTAACGTTACTAGCTTTTTTATTAATATAGAGTGTGAGACCTTATCAAACGCCTTACTATAATCTAACAGAATGACATCTACTGAGATGTTTAAGTCAAGATAACTGCTAACTAGATTGTAAAAAGATAGCAAATTCATAGTACATGGCGCCGGGTTTAAATCCATGTTGTGTGGTATCATTTATTTTTAATGCGACCATTTCCTCATCAATTATATATTTAATATATTTTCTAATAATTTACATGGAATGGAGGTGAGGCTGATAGGTCTATAATTTTCAGCCTTATAATGCACCCCTTTTTGAAGATCGATTGTTACAGTAGCTGTTCTCCAATCAACGGGCACTTTAGATTCTGCAAGTGATTTATGAAAGATAATTGTAAGTGGAATGACAATACTATTATATGTTCCCATAAGAAATTTAGATGTAATACCGTCAGGGCCTGAGCTAGTAGTTGGTTTCAAGGTTTCAGAAGTTTATAAGTATCGGAAATAGTGATAGAGTAACTATAGGATATGGTGGTATTAGTAATCAATATAGGCTCCTTATCCTGTTCGAATACAGAGCAAAAATACTTATTAAACTCTGTTGCAGTCACCTTATCTGAGAGAATGGTTGTATTATCGATAATTAATGGACCTATTTTATTTATATTACCCTTTTTGTTATTTAGATATGAATAAAGACTTTTATGTGAGTCCTTAGTATGGGCAATTCTAAATTCTAAATTCCGTTTGAAACATAGAAACATAGAAACATAGAAGTTGACGGCAGATAAGGACCGCAAGGCCCATCCAGTCTGCCCATTTCTTTTTCTACCTTATAAATGTGCCATCGGCCTTTGCTCTGTCAGTGACCTATCTATTCATAGTCATTTGTATTGCTCCCTTATGCCTATCCATGCCTGTTTGAAGCCCTGCACTGTATTCATAGCCACCACTTCTTGTGGTAAGCCATTCCAGCCATCTACCACCCTTTCTGTGAAAAGAATTTCCTCACATTCCCCTTAATCGGCCTCCTCTAATCTCATGCTGTGTCCTCTTGTCCTGCTATTTTCTTATATTTAAACATGTTAGACTCTTTCACCTTGTTTATGCCCTTAAGGTGTTTAAATGTCTCGATCATATCACCTCTCTCCTCCTTTGCTCAAGGGTATACATATTGAGCTCCGTTAATCTGTCCTTATATGTCTTCTGATGCAGTCCCTGCACCATTTTGGTTGCCCTTCTCTGGACTGCCTCAATTTGTTAATGTCCTTGTGAAGGTGTGGCCTCAGTACTGCACAGTACTCCAGATGGGCCTAACCAATGTCTTGTACAGAGGATTATTACCTCCCTCTTACGACTATGATACCCTACTAATACACCTAACACCCCTAGCCTTACCTACTGCTTTAGGGTCTGCTTGATGATTTTAGGTCATCAGTGATGATGATGCCCAAGTCTCTTTCTTCCTTTGTGACTGCTAGCAACTCCCTCCCAGCCTATAAGTGGCTTCAGGTTCTCTTCCCTATGTGCATGATTTTGCACTTTTGCATTAAATCCCAGTTGCCACTCTTCTGACCATTCTGCTAGTTTATCCAGATCTCTTCTCATTCTGCCCACCCCATCTGGATCATCTACTCTGTTGCAGATCTTGGTGTCATCTGCAAACAGACAAGCCTTACCCTCTAGTCCATCTGCGAGGTCACTAATGAAGATGTTGAATAGGACTGGCCCCAGGACTGATCCCTGAGGTACCCCACTTGTGACTTGCATCTCTTCTGACTGTATACCATTTACCACCACTCTCTGTTTCTGCCAGTCAACCAGTTTGCCACCCAGTTGACCAACTTCTGACCACCCGAGCCTACCTAGCTTATTTATCAATCTTCTATGTGGAACAGTGTCAAAAGCTTTGCTGAAGTCAAGGTAGCGACATCAACTGCTCCCCTTGGTCCACCACTCTGGTTACCCAGTCAAAGAAATCTATGAGATTAGTTTGACAGGACCTTCCTTTGTAAACCCATGCTGTCTTGGATCCTGTGCCCTATGGATTCCAGGTGTTGCACTATCCTTTCCTTAAGGAGTGCCTCATAATCTTGCCACTACTGAGGTAAGACTGACCGGTCTGTAGTTCCCGCCTCCTCCTGCTACCACTCTTGTGGAGTGGGATCACATGAGCCTTTCTCAGTCTTCTGGGACCTCTCCTGTGCTCAGAGACTCACTAAACAATTCTGCTAATGGCTCTGCTAGTTCCTCCTTTAGCTCCTTAAGTACCCTGGGATGTATGCCATCAGGTCCCATTGCCTTATCCACCTGAAGCTTAGCTCTTGTAGGACCCTTTCTTTTGTGAAGGGAGTAGTGCTCACCTCCCTCCCCTGTGTCCATGATGCTGAGCTGTGGGCCCTGCCTACCTTCTCTTCAGTAAATACTGAGCAAAAGTATCTATTTAGGATAGATGCCTTTACAGGGTCCTCCTCCTCACATGCTCCTTTTTCTCCATTAAGCTTAGCAATACCCCTCTGGACTTTCTCCTTTCACTAATGTATCTATAGAAAGTCTTGTCACCTTCTTTACTGTTGTGCTGTGTTTCCTCAGTTTGGGACTTTGCCTGCCTTACTGCCTTACCTGCTTCCCTTAGGGCAGTTTGGTATGCCTCCTATCTTCATCCCGCTGTTCCCTTATATTTTCTGAAGGCCAGCCTTTTGGCTCTGACCTTTTCTGCTACTATATTTGAGAACCAAAGTGGTTTCCTTCTTCTTTTGCACTTCCTTTTCTGTCTAACACAATGGGATGTTGCTTCAAGTATTGTATCCTTAATGCTTGCCCACTTTGCCTGTACCTCCTCACCTGTGTTTCTTTTTGCCAGGGCTAGCTTAACTCTGTTGGCCATCTTATCAAAGTCAGCTCCTCTGAAGTCCCATATTTTTGCCTTGGAATGGGATGATTTAGATGTAGTAGCCAAATTGAACCATACAATGTGATGGTCACTGGCCCCCAGGTGACCTTCTACCTGGAGATCTGTGATCCCTTCTTTGTTAGTCAGTACTAGATCTAGGATAGCCCTGTCTCTTGTGGGTTGCTGTACCAGTTGTTTGAGGCCCTCCCCCTGCAGGAATCCACTATGAGTCTAGTTCTGGCAGATGTTCCTGCTGGTATTGACCAATCTGTATCTGGCATGTTGAAGTCTCCCATTATCAGAACCTCCCTTTAGCTGTCATGTTTTGTATATCTTCTAACAGTAATGTGTCTATGTCCTCCTCTGGTCTGGGGCCTGTAGACAACCCCAGTTCTTATGGCTGTCCCATTACCTGTTTCCAGGGTGACCCACAGTTCTTCTGGCTCCTTATGTGTATTCTGAATTTCTGTAGCTTTGATATTTTCATTAACATACAGGGCCACCCCCCCCCTTTTTGAACCTCGGTCTCTTCTGAACAATACATATCCAGGTACTGAAGTCTCCCAAGTGTGGTTACTGGTAAACCACATCTCACTAATTGCTACTATGTCCAGTTTAGCCTCTGACATTATTGCCTGCAGGTCTGGGATCTTATTTCCCAGGCTGTGAGCATTTGTGTACATGATTTTCCATTGGCCAGATTTTGGTGTGTTAGTTGTTGGGTGAAGTTTGGCATTACCCCTGTGCATCGTATGGGGAGACAAACCTTTTTTTGGCCAGGATAATTGATGTTTTTAGATTTTTAAGTGCTTTCTTATACTTAATAAAGTTATCCTCCTTTTCTTCCGGTTTGCACTTTTTTAATAAAGTAAATAATTTTTGTTTATGAATGCTAAGTTTTCTGATATTATTATTATACCAGGCAGGGACCTTGCCTTTATTGTTATACTTCCTTCTTTCAGGTACATATTTTTCTTCTAGACTATGTACGGTTTTTTTAA
Source organism: Neoceratodus forsteri (assembly GCA_016271365.2). NCBI lineage: Eukaryota > Metazoa > Chordata > Ceratodontiformes > Ceratodontidae > Neoceratodus > Neoceratodus forsteri. Next base: position 1,104,695,217 of record CM057451.1, read on the forward strand.
AGGTGCTCCATGCATCATTAGCATTAAGAGGTGCGAGTACTGAGTCCCAGGGTATAGCTATAAGATGTTCATTAATTTTTGAGAAATTTGCTTTCTCATATTGTTTTATCGTGCAATTATTAATGGGGTTTGTATGAACCAGAGACATAGAAAATTGAATTGTCATGTGATCACTATTGCCCAGGGTCCAGCACCCGTAATTGGACAAGGAGGCCTTCATATTAGTAAAAACTAAATCTAAAATGTTATTCCCTCGTGTAGGTTCTCTAACTTGTTGGGTAAGGCCAAGATCTGTAATAGTTGAAATCAGCTGTGAGTCATATAAATTATGTCCAGAAAGTGTATCCCAATTTATAGATGGAAGATTAAAGTCCCCTAGAATTATTACTGAACCTTTATCTGCTATTTGAGTAATTTCTGAAGATAGTTGATTGAGATAGGTAAGATCCGAAGAGGGTGGACGATAACAATTTCCAACCAGGATCTGGGGATGTCCTTTAGGTTGCAAATAAACCCAGATGCTTTCTGTAAATACTGATATCGAGGTCTCGAAAGAAGGAATATTATTGGTGACATAAAGACTGACCCTTCCCCCCCTTTGTTCATTAGCTCTATTTTTATAATAATGTTTAAATCCATTAAAACTTAAATGCCCATGAACAGTTTCTAAAAGTGTGACCCTGCTCGTCACATAAATTACACCTTAAAGGTTGTTGACACTGTGCTCCAAAGTGCCCTATTTCACCACACAGGCCACATTTCTGTTTGTCGCACACATTACTTAAATGTCCAACATCCCCACATTTAAAACATGCCCTGGGTTGACCTGGATAGAAAATAACCCCTCGATCTCTCCCCCCAAAAAAACAGTTTGGCAGGTGTTTTGTCAGGCCTTGTTCCAAGTTCAAAGTGACCTGATATTTTCATCCTCCGCTCCATAATTGCTCATCATCCAAGATAACCTTTCACTGTACAACGCTGCTATAGCCAATACTTAATACCTGCTACATTTACCCCCTCATTCCTGAACAAGACCGTTATTTTTTTTGTCAAGGGTTTAGTCAGGGGGATTGCCAGAAAGGGCTTCCATAGAGGAGAGAGTTTCAGCAGCTGATATTGCTTCCAGAAACGCTCTAAACCAGCAGGATGCTTAAAGCTTATATCAAATACCGATTCCCCTGGTATGTGTATGAGGGCATATACCTCATAAGCATAATATTTCATGCTATCCTTTAACAGTGATCTCCCCACAAAATGTCTATCCGGTACATCTGTGGCATTGCCTCTGCATTTCAATCGTATGGCATTCTGCCTCATAGCGGGCTCTGACAATAGCCTGGTGTTAGGGGGAAAGAGTTGATCTCTAACTCTGTCATGCCAGACATTATGGGTCAAATCTGTATTTCCAGGGCTAGGCTGTTCATTTGAGACTACCGTCTTATGATTTATAAGAAAAGAAGCAGTCTTAATTTCCTCCTGAACAACTAGAGAGGAATCAGAAATGACTGAAACAGAGGCATCACCCTCCATTTCTTTTATAGTCATCAACGACTCATTTGCAGAATTATGCTGTATGACAGAGTCTTGTGACTGAGGTGTCGGCTGACCTGCTGGTAGACAAGAGCCATCACCTATCTCAGAAGCACAAGGCTTCAAAACAGAGACTGTTTGGGGAATGACAACACTTTCCCCAGAAAGATTAGCATTCTGTCCTTTCCCTGTAACATCTTTCACCCATCTAGCTGCTATTAAGGCAGAGGAGACCCATTCAGCCAAAACAGGGGGAGATACTGAAACTGAATCACCAGGGTTAGACTGAACTGGATCTGAGGTTTTTACCTCAATATGTTGGGAACGTGACCTTCAATTTTTCCCCACCCCATCTTTTCCAATCTGCTCCCTCCCCCTTGGAGATTCCAATCAAAAAAGTTATCGGGGATAAAGTAGACAGTGAAGCAGCATTATTTCAGTCCCCTGCAGAAGTTGTACTTATCTGTAGGCCTATGTCCACGGCCTGTGTAGAGCTGACATCACTGGGCAGATGCTCCTCACTTTGCTCTTCAGCTACCAGAGGCCCAGCACTTTTATCGATAACCATTTGTGAATTCACAGGAGAAACATCGGTAGAAACTGAAACAGGTAGTGCGTCTACCTTCTCTAGATCCATTACACAAACAACATCATTTTCCTCACTCACAACCACTTCTGGGTTCTGAGTATAGCGTAGCTCCTCCTGTCTTCTCAAATCTGGTTGCAAACGATACCTCGTCTCCTCATACTGCTGCTCTGCCAAGGCTAATTGCAGTCAAATATCTGTCAATTTCTCAGTTTTACTAATCTCTTGATCTGAAACCTGAGCTCCAGTTCCTGTTATAGGAACAACTTGCGATGCTGAAAACTCCATTTCCTCAGCAACTAGCGCGCCTGAAACCTCCAGTGCTGGATTCACCTCCATACTGTAGACAAAAATAGGGAAGGACGAGGAGTAGGCTCGCGCCTCAGCCGCCCGCACATCCTTCTTCGATGAAAGCTTGTTCACTCTGACCGCTCACCCACAGCAACGCAGCACCCTCTAGCATCCAGAGTGGAGCAATTTCCCCGGTGTCCTGGCCAAATTTCCCTCATTCACTAAAAATACCACAAACAGCTTAATCTGGTTCAAGGTCAGTTGGCATTCATCTGTATCCCCCTCCCCCGGGTCGTGCCTGAAAGGCAGGATTTGTCTAGTGCACTTACCCGGTCAACAAAAACTAAGTAAATAAATATGCTGGAAATGAAGCGGGGGCATGGTGGAAACCATCAAATATGGAGGGAGTAAATAAGGTTGGGGGATAGCATCTTCAGACTGAGTGAAAACAAACCCACCAGAGGGCATGAATATAAGCTGGAGGGAACATTTAAGGGGATGTGAGGGGGCATTGTTTCTTACAGAGGGTTGTACATGGAACAGGTTGCCAGAGTGGGTGGTGGAGGTGGATACAGTAGAAATTCACAAGAGCATGGGATAACTACATGGGACTAGGAAAGGGAGGGGAGAAAGGGTAGAGGGGTGGGAGGTAAAAGGGAGGTGGGGGGGCTATCCTGGGCAGACTCAATGGGCAGAATGTTTTTTTTCTGCTGGCATGATTCTATATGTAAGCCCCCTGCAAATGCGGGGCTTATATTCCCGCTGTTTAGGCATTCTTTTCCCTCTCCTACCCCCCAACCCCCCACGTGCTAGGAATTGGGTTTAGTGCTCTAGGGGATAGTGCTCTGGACACCTCAAGGTGGCAGCAGAGAGCAGTTTTAAGGTTATTTATTTATTTGAAATTTTGGTAACTGGGTAAGACCACTGAGATAATTACTGTCCCTTTTTCAGCGTCAACCTGGGGAAAAAGAAAAAGAAAATAAAAAGGGACTGACAAGAAGTAGCGTGGCCTTTTCCAGCCTGGGCATTAGGCCTGGGGCTGGGAGGGGGAGGCTGGAGAGTAGAACCAGGACCAGGATAGGTGGGCAAATGAGGAAGCTTGGCGGTCCAGGAGGGCCAGTGGGGGACCCCCCCAAAGTAAAGTGCAGTTAGGACGGTTATGCGCTGTGGCCTACGAGGAGTGGGGGTATGGAGTGCCGGTGGGGATACAGGTAGCCAGGTCCTGCTTTGTGGGGGCTTGGGCATTAGGAAGCTTTATGTGAGCCTAGCAGGGATGTAGGAGACCTTAGGAAGCCCAGTTAGTGTTTTTTCTCAGGTTGCCAGGGCTGGGAGGGCTGTGGCAGGGGTTCCCTTCGCTTCCCAGTGTGGCAGGGTGGCCTGGGGGGGTTGAGGGAGCCGGGGAGCCTTTCACCTATTTAAGGGGCCTATTTGGAGGGACAGGTCTTGGGGTGCCGGTTCATGAAGTCCGGATGGGTCTCAGACCAAAGAACTGGTAGGCATTGGAGGGTGATCCCTGTGTTGGTACTTAACTCAAACCCAGGAACCATTTGAAAGGAATGTGGGTCTCGTAGGAAGTCCCTGTAAGAAGAAGGTGGTAACAGTAGAGCTACCACAGAGTGAATTGGGGGGCCATGGAAGACTGAGGTGGAGGCAAGCGAGCATGGTAGCAGTGGCCTGTTTGATCATTAGAGCCAGCCATTTGGAAGTTGGGTCAGGGCCTGGGTCATCAGGAAAAATCCTGGATTCCCCATGGTTTAGGCAAAACTGCACAGGGGTCCAGGTGGGGGAGGGCAGCTCGCTTTCCCGCACTGGAGAAAGGGGGGGCCGACCAGTGCCACAGAGGAAAAGGGACCTGTAGGAAAAAAGTAAAAAGAAGGCTTGGTTTACTGTATCCTTACATGCCAGGAGATTGCAGGGATCTGGGTTCCAGGGTCTTGGGTAGATCACCTGAGAGAGGCAGGGTAGGAAACAAGAATCCTACTGGTGTCTGCTGAAACTGTGGTTCTGCTGTTTAAAAGGTCCAGCCAATGAGTACAAAGTTGTAGCCCCGTGGAGCTGATTAATTATGTTATGTGAAGAAATGGTGACCCCTGTATAGCTGGAATCATTTGCCATGCAGGTGAAAATGTGTTTATTTATTTATTTATTTATGTATTGAAATGTTTCACCAGGAAGGCACACTGAACAACAAGATGCTCATCTCACGGTGCAACCTGGGGGAAGGGGGTTACATAGGGTTGTGAAGAATGATCTGTTACAATAGTATGTGGGTAGTACAAACAATACATTTTAAGATTATGCGACAGTTGGAACACAAGGTATTGTACAATAAACCGTAGTGGAACATTGGGCAAATTACAATACATGTCAAAAATCATACAAAAGAACATATAAACGTATAAAACAGTCATAATGCAACAGAACTATTATAGTGCATGAGTGTACCAAGAGCAGGCTCGAGGTAGTACGCAAATGCTGTCGGAATAAAAAGGCTGGGGTAGGTTGGGCACACAGCTGACCCAGGCCAGGTAAAGTCAGTTGGGGAGAAACAGTGGTCTGTGCTTTATTTGATTGTAGAGGGGGAGTTTAATGAAATTAAATCCTCCCCCCCCTCCCATTTGCAGTCTGATTCATTTTGTCACAAGTTATATTCCGGGGCAGAGTCCAGCCTCTGGGGGCTGCAGGGGCTCCATGGGACCTCCAAGAGAGAAGGTGGTGATCCAGGTCTGGTTGGTCGGCTTGGGAAGTGGATCAATTGCTGAGAATGAAGAGGTAAATCAGCATCTTGAAGACAGCAGCAGGTAGGGACCATCAGTTTTCCCTGGTCCTGTATACGCAATGTCTCATGTGTTCGCCCTTTGGGAGTGGCTCCTTTTTTCCTGCCCGGACCACCTGCAATGTTTTAAGTATGCCCCTAGACGGGGCAGGAAGGGAGGGGTTACTTATGATTCATATGATTCTATGATTTTTACATTCCATCAGTGCGGCCAAGGTCCCTGAAACAGTCAAGTATTTCCCCCGCACTTTTACCTGATCCAGCCTCGTTATTGTGGACAAATGCCCTTCAATAGCTCCTCTTCCATCTTGGGGATAACCCTAAGAGTAAAAGCAATTTTCGGGGATCCATTTTCATACCTCCGCTCCATTCCACTAACTTTACCTTATCCATCTCTCTCCGGGCCTAACTTTAGGCCTGGGGGGGGGTAGAACTGGGGTTGGGGGAAACAACAGTGATCTTTCTAGTTTGCCCATCCATGGGCATGGCTGGTGAACAGGAGATCCCAGCAGTGCCTCCAAAGATGTAGCCCAGGTGCCATGTGCCAGTGGACTACAACCCCTGCCTTTTGACCCTCACACAGGTTAAGGGTCCTGATATGGTGGGGTTTGGGGGTTCTGTCCCAAAGAAATGAATGAAATAGTGTGGTACCTCCACCCAGAGTAAATTGCAGTGGGCCAGGTGTACGATTGGTACAACCCCCCTGGGATGCTGTACCTACCCATCTCCCCTTCCAGCCACCCTACACACTGGATACCAAACAGTTCCCCAATACCATGCACCACATACGCTTAACAGTCTTTTCCACAAAGCACCCTTCACACAGCAATTGCGACAACAGAATACAGCTTTATTTAGGGGAAGAGCTGGGGAAAAGGTACCAGGAATAGGAATAGGTGTGAAAGGAAGAAAAAAGGTTAGACCAATTATCAGTAACAATGCCTGTAGGTCAGACCACCCCTGCACCCTCCCCCACTGGTGCCAGTGAATGCCCCCTATCCTAGCTGGTTACCTAGGTGTTCGCAGGCCTGCTCAGTGCTGCTGGTTGGCCAGCCTGGGGCCTTAGAAGCAATGAAAGCTGAAATGTGAACAAATCAACCTTTACTCCCTTGATTTCCAGGGCAAGCCCTGAGTACTCATGAGTCTGAAGAGGTGAGAAATTCCTGGAGTGGAGGGCTTCCCACAGTTTGGTCTCTGCAGATTCAGTTCAGAGAGGATAGAAACAAAGGGGCAGTAGAGAATGAAGAGTAGACTTGGTCTTGATTGAAGGTCTAGCCACTTGTCACCTTGTTTGGAGATCTTGCAGCTTGTCCCCTTCAGCCTGTTCAGGCTCGTGGCAGAGCTCCCATGCAAGGCCCACCCAATCACAGAGGACCCAGACCTAGGAGTGGCTCCACAGCATGCACCAGTGCCCCCCTGTAGACAGCAGATCCCACTCGGGGGTTAGCAAGTTCCCCACCTGGCTCTGAGATGCAGCTGGAGAATTCCCTGGTTCCGTTTTCTCTCAGACAGGAAAAAAGCTTCAGTGTGCAGCGAGAATGTTTCACAAACCTTTTCACTTTCCAGTGCCATTTGGCAACAGACTCCCAAAGTGCAGATCAACAGTTTCTTTACTCAATTGGGTTTTTAGTAGCAGCAACAGGTTCCTGAACCACAGGACACCTGCTCACCTCTTTCCTTTTACAGTCTCTCTGATTCAAAACAGCATCAACTTTTGCTCTGGCTCACATACACAGTTTCCAGAAAGTCTCTTTCTCAGCTTAAGAGTTTCTCTCAGTCCCTCTGATGCAGGCTCGCTGCAGAAAATTATTCTCCTCAAAACCAGAAATATTCAACAGATACCTGGTCTGTTCGACAAAGGTGCACAGTTTCTTCCAACAGTAAAATTCTGTCGCCGATCTTCAGAAATACTCCACATAAACCCTGAAGGCAGTCTAAGGCCTTCACTTGGGCTCTGATAGTCAAGCAATGAAGACAAACAGCACTCCACAGAGCACTGAGCTCTTGACGCAATCAGAGCCCAGAACAGACTGTCTAAACTGCCCAAAGACCCTGGGGTTTCTCCCAAAAATCCTGCCCTCTGATTGGTTTACCGGGATTCTGCTATCATTCTTTTAATATGTGCATAAATAATCTAAATTAAAGAAGGCTTAATATACAGAGCATTAACTAATGCAAATTGAAAATAGTACAGGAAGGAATTAAAAGAAAAACACAAGTTTTGTATATTTACTGATCTGATATAAAATGCCAGATTCCATGAAATCTTTGTTTTTACCAATCTTCAGGCAGCCCTAATTCCTGTATACAGTTATGTACATTAATACTGATTATCAGAACCTAATTACAACTATAACTTAATAACAATAAATACAAAGTCTTACATGTTGCCAGTGTCTCGTGTCTTTCTTTGCAGTAAAAAGGTTTCTAACCCCTCATATTGCATCTTGTCTCTGACTCTTATTTCCCTCTATTTTATTGTTGTTATTCTAACCCTTCTGATACACTTCTCCATATATGCTAAAGGTCTCTGCCTGGCGAATATCCTTGATCACTTACATGGACATTCTGTCTCCTTTCTTTAAATGAGTCCCTCTACGTCTTCCCCTCCAGTATTTTCCCTCTATGCATCCACATACCATTTATGCATTATCTATACCCTCCTCATAAAGGATTCACCTTATCCACTGATTTTGGAATATCTGAAATCGCTGCCTAATGTCCAAGGTTATTTTCTCTAACCTCTGGATGTCCTTAATTACCTCCTTCCATTCTGCCACGGTTGGGGGTTCCTGTCTCAACCATTTTCTTGTTACTGCTCTAAGTGCTGCAATGGTTAGAATGGCCCATAAATATTTTTCTTCTTTACCTTTCATCCCATAAGGGTGAATACCCAGCAGTAACTGTTTGGGGCCAACTACTGTTTGGATTGAAAACACTTTAGCAAGGTATTGGCTCACCTCTTTCTGAAAGTTCTTGAGTTTTGGACAATGCCAAAAGATGTGAGCCTGTGTAGCTTGCTGCCCCCCACACCCCGTCCAACAATCCTTCGGGCATCCTGGGCACCTATGTGCAGCTTGTACTGGTACCAGGAAGTATGTAGCATGGATTTTCCATCCGAACTCCCTCCATGTGGGAGAGGCTGATGTACACCATGGCCCAGATATTCAAAAGGGTTGCGCATGGTGCAACAGTGTTGTGCCATGCACAGCCTGATGCACTCAGCACGGTATTCCAAAGGAAAGTCGCCGCTACAAATCCCGATCGTGGAGCGCATCGGTAATGTATGCAGGCACAGGTGGGGGCGTGCCCATGCAACCTGCATAGCCGATATTCAGCCCGGATGCAGAGTCATGCTGGCGCAACCCCTACCTGCGCCTGCACAAAGTTAAGCCAAAAAGAACAAATGATGGCCACCCACAGGTGAGCTGCCACGTGCAGGGCACAACATGGCAGCTGCCACCTTGTGGGTAGCCTGCCTGAGTTCCTGCCACACCTAGAGCGGCACCCCCATGCCCCATGGCGGCATCTGTATAAATAACCCCTCCAATATCCCTGGTGGTCAGTGGACCGCTATGTGCTAGATCGCAGGCATTTGTCTACAAACACATCCTGTCCATATCCCTGGTGAGTCCAGTGGACTGCACTCTGCCGATAGCGGGCATCTGTAGAAGATAAAAAGTCTTATTGATGGTCTCAGTGTACTCCACTTTCTCACCCATTATCGGCCGTCTTCGGTCAGCCGGTGGCAGTAGCATCTCACCCCGCCTGCCGCCGCCGCTGACGACACCAGTAGCCAGCATCGCCGACACCACAGTGAGCCATCGGGCGCAGAAGCCCATACCGGATACGCAGTCCAGATACGTGAATGAATCATTCACATATCTGGACTGTGGTATGTACGTTGCACGCCCATTGGCTCACGCCAGAACCAATGGGCGGTAGCCCTACTGAGCTGTCAGGCGTGGGTGGTGGGTGGCAGGCGGTGGGTGCTGCCGCCAGCTGACAGGGGGGGAACGGGCGGTGGGGATTGGTGGGTGGGGAGGGGGGTACTAGACCACCAGGGTAATAGGACTTTTTATGTTTTACAGATGCCCGCGATCGGGCAGAGCAGTCCACTGGACCACCAGGGATATTGGTGGAGGGTGATTTACAAAGATGCCCGCGATCGGGCAGCGATCGGTCCACTGGACCACCAGGGATATTGGAAGGGGGGATGTATTATACTGATGCCCGTGATCGGGCACATAGCGGTCCACTGAACCACCAGGGATATTGGATGGGGGATGTGTTTTGTAGACAAATGCCCGCGATCGGGCACATAGCAGTCCACTGGACCACCAGGGATATTAGACGAGGATTATATTTTAGACAAATGCCTATGATGGGACTGCAGGGGGCGTCGGTCCCCGATGGATGCTACCTGGCAGGGCACCAGGCACAAGTCATCGGGGATCGGCGCACCTGCATGCTAATGGGATGCAAATGGGGCCATAATGACATGCAAATGGCCCCATGTGCACCTTGCATAAATTATGGCCCAATTTGCATGTCCCCTTTTGAATATCGCTGGTGCTGTGCATGGCGCAATGGCACTTGCGCTAGCGCATCTCCATGCTCCACTCTGGCCACTTGCACTGGCGCAGTGGGGGTGGCCAGGGTGCGATATTCAAAGCTGCTGCACTATAGCACGGCTCCGTTGAATATCGCCCAGGCTACACCCCTGTGCAACCAAGTTGAGCTGCACTCAGGCTTGCACCACAGCCTGGGTGCAGTTTGAATATCCGGGCCCAGGTGTTTTTCCAGACTATATCCCATTGTTCCTCAGAGAGAGGTACATCTACATCCTTTTCCTATTTGTCCTTGAGATACAATGAGGATGTTTGCAAATCTGATATATAGTTATAGTAGTGAAATTGCTTTATCCCTCATTGGTGGAGGACCATATTTTCTGGAACGGTATATCCTTCCCCATTTCCAATCCCCCCTCTCCCATCTTCTCCAAATGGTCCTTTTCTTCTCAACCATAATTTTGTTTTGCTGCTTCAAAAGATAGCTTAGTAGACCCCATAAATAATTGTGCTGGGGTTACCAGACCCCTTTGATCTGTTTTCTATACCAATCATCCTGTAATGCTGGTATAAACTGGGTGTCGTAACTCAGCCATCTGTGCCTCCACATATGTTTTAATGTAATTCCCCTCCAGGTTCCCCATCTCCGTCCTTCAAGAACCGCCTCAGTACCAGTGTTGCCCAGTACAAATCTCCTCTTATCTTTCCCCATGAAGAGAACTGCTCCCAACAGTAGATCTATATGTTCTGCCATGTCTATCCTTTTCCATAATGAGTCATATTGTTGGTTGCCCCATAACAAGGCCACCCTCATCTGCGCGGCACACCAGTATCTATGAAGATTCAGGAGTGCCAACCCACCTCTCGACTTTGGAAGATAAAGAAGATTCCTCCTAACACTGGGATGCCCTTTACCCCCAAAGAAAATCAAGAAACCTCTTTTGCCAATTGTCCAATTCCTTTCCTGGCATTTTGCATGGAAGATATTGGAAGAGGTAAAGGAGTTGGGGTAGTGTGTTCATTTTGAGGGATTGGACCCTGTCATGCAAAGGGAGGGGCAAGAATGACCATTTTTTAAAGTTCGATTTTAACTGATTTATTAGGGGTGGGTAGTTAAAATTGTACAACTGCGTATTTGATGTTCCTAACCTTATTCCAAGATATTTCATAGAACTCATGTCCCAATTCATCAGATACTTTTCCCCTTACTCTAGGTGGACTAGTGTAGTTAAAACTAAGCACCTCCATTTTTGTTCTGTTTAAAGTATATCCCGACAATATCGAGAAAGTATCTATTATCTGAAACACATTTTCTATGGACTTATCTGGGTTTGACAGGTACACAAGTATAACGTCTGCATAGAGGGCTAGTTTATGTTCCACCCCCCTACCTTGATACCTTGCACCCCCTTATTCTGCCTTATGGCCTGGGCAAGTGGCTCAATATAAAGGGCAAACAAAAGCGGGGCTAACGGGCATCCCTGTCTTGTCCCTCTTCCCAACCTAAAGTTAGAGGAGATATGGCTGTTGGCCCTAACATATGCATTGGATCCAGAGTACAAACTAAATATCCCCTTTCTTAGTTTCTCAGGTAGCCCAAACCAGGAAAGGACCCCCTCCAGGAAGCTCCATGACACTTTATCAAATGCTTTTTAATGCGTCTAAACTCAGTAGCAGGGTGGGATTTTTAGTTTTTGTAATATGATCAATTATGTGTGTTGTCCTTCGAAGGGTGTCATGCGCTTGTCTACCCCGGAACAAACCCAGTCTGGTCCAGTTGTATGAGGCCTGGTAGTATTTTCTGAAGTCTATGAGCCCAAATGGCTGTTAGGATCTTATAGTCATTATTTAATAGGGAGATGGGACAATAGGAGGCGCATTTGTCAAGGTCCTTTCCCCGCTTGGGCAGCACCGAGATAACTGCTCTCAACCATGAGGGCAGTATCTGACCCCTCTCTCCAAAAACCCCAGGGAAAACCCTCTTCAATAAAGGTTGGCCCATTTCCCTAAATGCTTTATAAAATTCTGGGGGAAGTCCATCTGTCTCGCATTTCTTGTTGTTCCACAACAACCTTTAACTTCTCCTCACTAATAGGTGCTACCAGTTTTTCTCCTTGTTCTCTGGAGATCCTTGGAAGGGAGAGGCCATCCAGAAACTCCTGCACTTCATTCCTGTCTGGTTCCTGATCTGGTTTATGTAACTGACCATAACATTCTCTGAAGGCCTCTGCTATTACAGGTATTTGGGTTTCGATTTTGGAGGTGTGGGGATGTTGTATTGAAATTATATTTGCTCTAGCTGTACCCAAAGGCAGCTTGCCAATAATTTCAGGGCTCTGGGTCCGCCCTCATAATATTTTTGACTTGGGAAAAGGAGCTTTTGCTTGACCTGGTAGTTTAACAGGTTTTCTAGCTCTTTTTGAGTGCCCGCAGATCTTCTGCGTGCTCTCTATCTATTTTTTTCTTCTGGAGCTTCTCTACTGTTCATATTTGTTCTATTAGCTTCTCTGTCTCTTTTTTCCCTTGACGAGATTTCTATAAACCTACCCCTCAACACTACTTTTGCTGTGTCCCACAAGATGGCTGGAGAAACCTCTGTGCTATTATTATCTTCTAAGAATTGCTTATAGGTATCTTTAATATTTTCTTTTACTTCTGTATCCTTCAGGAGTGAGACATTTAGTCTCCAGAAGGTGTTTTTCCTGATTGCCTCTAGACTTATTTCCATGAAGAGGGGTACATGGTCCGAGAGGACAAAGTCCCCTATGTAGGCTTCCTGTACTTTAGCCCTTTCCTCCTTATGTATTAGAAAGTAATTCAACCTGGAATACATCTGGTGTGTAGCCGAGTGATAAGTATACTCTTTTATTTCCCCCATTTATATGTCTCCAGACATCTAACATGCCCATTTCCTCCAAAAAGTTTAGCTACCTCCCAGGCTACCTTATATTCCCTCATAAGTATCTTGGAGGTTGTATCCAATTGTGGGTTGAGAGTTAAGTTCAGCCCCCCCCCCCGCATAGGATCACTCTTTCACTCCAGTCATGCAAGGTGATCAAAAATTATCTGTAATCTGCATAGTTATAGCCCGGAGGAAAGTATACAGATGCCATCATCACTTTATTCCCTATCCAGCGCCCCTTCACCAGGACGAACCTGCCTTCCCTATCTGCCAAAATATCCTCTTTTTTGAACTGAACTCTAGAGGGTATTAGGATAGCCACTCCCCTTCTACGGCCCTTTCTGTATGAGGCCGCTGCTACCTCATGGAACCCAAACTTAGCTAGTTTTCCATGCTCTGTTTTAGACATATGTGTCTCTTGTAGAAACTCTACTTCTACTTTAGACCTCTTGATAAAAGAATAATAATAATAATACAATTTATTTATATGGTGCCTTATCTGTAGCCAAGGCGCCTCACATTTTTAAAACAGCAATAACAATATAAAATATGACAGACATCAATAAAACTAACATCAAAATATCAATACACTAAAACAGGAGGCTCAATTGCTAAATGCTTGATGCCATAAATACGTTTTTAAGGATTGCTTAAATTCCTCCACAGTTGTGCACTCCCATTGCCGACAGAGTAGAGAATTCCAAAGGGTAGGGGCTGCATACACAAAAGCTCTCGCCCCAGAAGATTTTAAACATACTTTTGGAATCTCTAGCAACCCGTTGGCCGAGCAGAGTGACCGTCAAGGGCAGTAGGGTACCAGGAGCTCTTTCTGGTAATCCGGGCCCATCCGTGTATGGCTTTAAAAGTCAGCAAGCAAGTTACTTTACTCCTCTTAACTGGGTTTGCGAGACCACTCACATTATAGAAGCATATGCATGTATTTTGGATAGCCGTATTGAAAATATTTGGATATGGGGTCCATGAGGCCACAGTCCTCTTCCTTCGCCCTCCCCAACAGACCTTATTGCAACCTTCTCATAACATACTCGGACTTGACATTTTAAGGTTAAGCGTTCACAATGAGCTGTCAACTTAAGTAACAAACTTTCAGCCAACTTGGCTATTAACATATAACAGTATAATTATTAACTATCTAAGACTCTCAAGGTAGGGAATCCGTAATCTAGGATTCCTTCTCTCCTTCCTCTCTTGGAAATGTTCGGTAGGGATAAGAGAGGTTATATATTCCACCCCCGATGGGGACACCTCTCTTTAAACAGAACTTCTATGTCTGGTTCTCCAGGAGGTTGAAGATGTTAGAGATCTTCCTGTTTTATATCTGTCAAGGTGCAGTGGGGAGGCAGATATTTGCTACCTCCCTTCCAGAATAATAGCACCTGACTCAGGTGTTACTCCAAATGGGTTATGAATGATTGCCTGTGAATTGTAGATCAGGGAACTCCACAGAATAAATAAAGAAAAAAAGAGTAAGAACCAATCAAGGTTTTCAGTTCAGACCCTCATCCTCCTACTATTTGCATTCTTTAGCCTTCTCCCCATGGCCCACTGATGATGCAGCCCCCAGGACTTGGCCAGAGAGGCCCCAGTCTTTATGCCACTATTAATAAACTCTGCCCTTTCATTCGTGGGTGGAGGATGTCAGAGGTTCTGGTGATCTGGCGGCCATCTACTGGCACATGTCAGTGGAAGTCCACTCAAAGGAGTCCACTCCCGAGGCTCTCATCCCCCCCCCTTGCACCCCTGCCAGACTTCTGTACCTTTCATATGGACTTAGTTTAGTCCTCCTTACTCCTTCAAAGGGTAGGGGAGTGCAAGAAGAGAACAAATAGATGGATGACCCTCTGGTGGGACCCCACAGCAATTTTGTCCCCTCAGACGAGACCTTGCCTATGATAAACATGCATGAACATGCCCAAAAGTTTAACTTGGACTGGCATGGAGGGCCCCTTCGGATCCTCTTGAGCATCCTCCCAGGTGTGTTACATTGTCTTTTAGGCCTCCATTATCTGACATTAAGAGCTGTTGTGTTAAAAAGTACCCCAATAGTGGTTCATCTTGGGTTGAACAGAGTCCCTCCATGGGTCCCTGGAACTAACCTTTAAACATTCTCATATGTGGAGCCCGCAGTGTGCCAAGGGGAAACCAGGCAAGCCCCCACAAGCCACCCCACCTGTGGCCCCCCACTCATATCCATGTTTCCGGTCACCCCACTCCTTCCCCCTGCGAGTGGCAAGCAGGCGTATGTCAAAACATTGGAAGGGCCCCAGACCCTGCCCCGCCTGACCGCCCACCGTAAGTCACATTAGAGTTGACATACAGTTCATCTTGTATCCATTGTCATCCCTCACCCATATTATTTGGTACCACTCCATCAAAGAAAAACCTCATCAGGTTACAAGAACCCATCCTCTTTTGAGGTAATTTACCCAGTCCCAGTTCTCTTATAATGGAGCCCCAACACACCTGTGAATCGGCTACTCCATTTTACAACCTCTTTTGCTACTGAGGCAAGTGTTGAGGTGAGTGTCCCTTTTCCTCCCAAACCAAAAGAGGATTTGACTGTTAGAGTAACAAAGTCCACTTAGCTGGCTCAGGTATTTGTCTCACTTCCCTTGGCTCATTGTGATACTGCAGAGCTTGTATCTTCTATCATCAGTGGAATGCTCTAGCTGTTACTGTGTCCCACATGCAGGATGTGCTCCCTGCTCCCTTTCCTCCTATGTTTTTGGTTCCCTTGCTCTGCCAATTTCTTGCTCGGAGAGCCTTCTCCCTCTGCAGAGCACACTCTTCCAGAATCTGAATACCTAGCTTCTTGGCCCATCCTTTCACATCCTCTAGCTCTGAAAATCTTTACCAGCCCTTCTCGCTATGTGCCTTTATCTTTGCTGGGTAATCTATTTGTACTCAATGGCCTGCCTGTCTAAGAGTATTAATGATCTGGAATGCCTTTTGTCTGTGAACTAAGGTCTGTGGTGCATATTCCTATTCAAAGAATAAACAGACATCACCGAAGTGGATTTTTTTTTTAGCCCAAGCTGTTTTTAGTATTTCTGCTTTTATACGGAAGTCCTTGAAGGCCATCACTATGGACCTGGGGCTATCCTTACGGTCTTTAGGTCTAGAAACCAGGGAACGATGTGTTCTAATTATTCCCAGGTCTCTTTCTTTAGGGATATCCAGGATTTCTTTTAGGAAACTGTCTACAAATTGAATCATATTGCCAGACTTGGTCCCCTCCGGGACTCCATGTATAAGCAGGTTATTTCTCCTGTTACGATTCTCTAGTTCCTCCAGTTGTTGTTGCATATTGATTTCCTTGCAATGCAAGTCCAGCAAGGAAGAATTATGGAGGTCCACAGTGTTGGTGTACTCCGTGACTGTGTTTACAAGCTGATCGGCTGTCTCCCTTAAATCAGAGAGTTCTTTGTTCTCCGACGCTCTTTGCTCCAGTCCGATGAGTGTTTCTTTTATCTGCTGCAGTGTACTTCATAAAGTTTTAGATGTTATGGTAAATTCTTCTTCTGCCTCCGAACTGACAGATGGTGTTTGAGCAATTAGTGTTGCGATATCCTCGCGGAGTGCAGCCTGGTGTTGCAGTGCCTGTTTGCTCTGTTGCAGCTTAGGGAGTACACCACCCATTCCATCTTTATTTTTTGACTTAGTCGGCATCATAAACTCCATAATACTGTGTTTTTTTGACAGGGTGTTGATTTTTAGGTTACAATGACAGTGGATTGTTTTTGGGAGAGTCAGAGCCACGCAGGTTAGGCTTCCATTCGCAGGCAACTGGAATCGGAAGTGGCTCCTCACAGTTTTATATAGCAGTCCCACCTTTATAAAGTTCCTGCAGTCAAACCCAATACTTATGAGTATCAAATGGCCCCAAGTCTTATAGCCAGCTTTTCCCCTTTATATCTGACTGCAGAGTTTAACAATTCTGTTCAGTTCCTGCCTATTATGGCTGCTGATAAACACAGTCCGCAAGTAGCAGGCAGGCTCCCTTATTAATATTCATAACTTCCTCATTAATGTGTCTGAGGCCCGCACCGGGAGCGCTACTGGCGCTCCAAACAAAACAACTCTGCAGCCTGTCCTAGACCTCCTCCTCCAGGTCTCCAGTCCCCGATTAACCTATTTTCAGGACTGGGACAATGGAGAGGCATCCATCCGGCTGTAGTAATGGCTGGAAACAGAACTGTACTACTGTGCATGTAACGACCGCCCGACTGCACTAAAGTGCAGGAAGTGGGTTGCTGGCCCCACGATTAGACCTCAGCAGCCCTGTTTGGGCGGAAATACAGTGTGGGGGCCAACGGAGAGTGGACAACATAAGGTAAGCCCCCACAGGGGGGTTACATACATAATAAAGGGAATAATAATGCAGGGAGGCAATAGAGCATAGTGGTTAAAAGCTCTGAGCTGCAAACCTGGAGAACTAGGTTTGAGTCCCACAGCCACACTTGCATACTGTGTGATGATGGGCAAATCACGTAACTTCCCCATGCTCCCGGGATGGACCTGGAAACAAACCTCAGCATAGTGTGTCTTTCCTGGCCAAAAAATGTAAAAATAAAATAAAATTCCCTGCAGTTCACCTTGTTTATTACTTTCAGGAATTTTAAGGTCTCTATCATATTCCTCCTCCCTCTCCCTTCTGCTCTTCAGCGAATACATGTTCAATGTCCTGCAAAGCCAGTATAGTGTTATGCTTGTGTAACTGTGTTAGGTTGGTTTTGGCCATTTGCACTCTCTATTCCACAAGAATTACCACCCTGTACGGGTACGAAAGGCAAGGAACCCTCAAAGAGGGTTCCAGCCCTAGAGGTGCCATGGGACAATTCCCGTGGCTAAAGGTACCATAGGAATCCCCCTAAGGAGAGAATGCTGCCACTGGAGGAGGAGGGGAGGATGGTGGGACAAAGAAAAAGTGCTTCAGAATGAGGCTGAGAGGAGCTGCTTATATAGAAACATGGACTTTGATGGTAGACAAGGACCACTTGGCCCACCCAGTCTGCCCATTTCCCTACCTACTGGATAAGCTGCAGATTCTAGTTAACCAACAGCCTACTTCCTGCAACCCCCAACTATAATTACCTTGTGTCTGTCCCATGCATGTTTGAATTCCCCCACTGTTTTAGACCCAACGACCTCCTCAGGAAGGCTGTTCCATGTATCCACCACTCTCTCCGTGAAAAAAAATTTCCTCACATTACCCCTGAGCCATCCCCCCTCTATCTTTAAATTGTGCCCCCTTGTTCTTACACATCTCTTTTTCTGAAAGATGCTACCCTCCTGGACTTTGTTGATTCCCTTGAGGTACTTGAACGTTTCTATCATGTCCCCCATCCCTCCTTTCATCAAGAGTATACATATTAAGCTCTCTCAGTCTCTCTTCATATGGCTTCTGCTGCAGACCCTGCACCATTTTAGTTGCCCTCCTCTGGACTGTTTCCATCCTGTCTATGTCCTTGTATAGATGAGGTCTCCAAAACTGCACACAGTACTCCAGATGGGGTCTCGCCAACTGTCTGTACAGAGGGATAATCACTTCCCTTTTTCTACTTGTGATGCCCCTTCCTATGCATCCCAGTATCCCCCTGGCTCTCCTTACTGACTTTTCACATTGCTTACCCACCTTTAGGTCATCTGATATGACTACACCCAGGTCCCTTTCCATTTTTGTTGATGTTAGTACCTCCCCTGCTATTGTGTACTCTTCTCCTGGGTTTGTGTTTCCCAGGTGCATTACTCTGCACTTCTTTGTATTGAATCTAAGTTGCCACATGTCTGACCATTCCTCCAACCTTGCCAAGTCCCTTCTCATCTTTTCTACCCCACCTTGTGTATCAACTCTGTTACAGATCTTTGTGTCATCTGCAAAGAGGCATACCTTTCCCTCCAGACCCTCTGCAATGTCACCTATAAAGATGTTAAAGAGGACTGGACCCAGTACTGAGCCCTGAGGTACTCCACTAGTAACCCCCCTTTCTTTGGAATGTGTTCCATTCACTATTACCTTCTGTGTCCTGTTGTGCAGCCAGTTTGCTACCCAGGCTACCACCCTGGGACCCACTCCTATGCTGGCTAACTTGATTATTAATCTTTTTTTTTTTTTTATTTAGCTTTTGTTGACCGGGTAAGTGCACTAGACAAATCCTGCCTATTTTCAGGCACGACCCGGGGGAGGGGGATACAGATGAATGCCAACTGGCCTTGAACCAGATTAAGCTGTTGGTGGTACTTTTTAGTGAATGAGGGAAATTTGGCCAGGACACCGGGGAACTTCCCCTACTCTTTTCCAGCCACCTGAACTACCACCAATCCTGGCAGATGGGACCTCGGTTTAACGTCTCATCCGAAAGACGGCACCTCAGAAGTGCAGCACCCCTCCCATGCTGCACTACAGTGTCAGTACTGGGATATTAACCCAAGTGCCGGATGTGGGAACTGAACCCACAGCCCTCTGATCTCCCAGCCTCAGAGGCGAGTGTGCTACCTACTGAGCCACTGACACTGTGCGGGACTGTGTCAAATGCCTTGCTAAAGTCTAGGTAGGCCATATCCACAGCCCCTCCCTGGTCTATTACTTTGGTCACCCAGTCAAAGAAATCAATTAGATTCGTCTGACATGACCTTCCTGCTGTAAATCCATGCTGCTTTGGGTCCTGTGCCCCGCTGACCTCTAGGTACTCAACAATTCTTTCTTTCAGAAGTGATTCCATCATTTTCCCTACCACTGAGGTCAAACTTACAGGTCTGTAGTTTCCCGCTTCTGCCTTGCTCCCACTTTTGTGAAGGGGAATCACATCTGCCCTCCTCCAGTCCTCAGGTACCGCCCCATCCTGCCATGATCTGTTAAAAAGCGTGGTCAGTGATGTCACTAGGTTCTCCTTTAGTTCTTTTAGGATTCTCAGGTGAATCCCATCAGGCCCCATTGCTTTGTCCACCTTGAGTTTTAGGAGTTCTTTCAGGACTCTTTCTTCTGTGAATGGACTGGTGTCAACCCCCCTACCCAGAGTGCTTCTATTGTCTGGTTTAGGTAACTCCTCCTCATCTTCTTTTGTGAATACTGAGCAAAAGTATTCATTCAGTATCTCTGCCTTTTCACTGTCTCCCTCTGCCCACCTCCCTCTCCTTTATTAATCTTCACTATCCCTCCCTTAACCTTTCTATGCTCCTAATGTACCTATAAAGGTTTTATCCCTTTCTTAACTGAGTTGGCTATTTTTCTTCAGTTTGGGCCTTTGCTAGTCTGACTGCCTTCCCACTTCTTTCTGCTTTAATTGATACAGTTCCTGTCGTGCTCCTTCTGTGATTCCTTATACTTTTTGGATGCAGCCTTTTTCTCCTTAACCTTCCCTGCCACCTCGTTTGAAAACCATAGTGGTTTTTTACTCTGCTTTGTTTTTTTTATTTGTTTCACACAAAGGCTTGTTGCCTCTATGATGGCAGTTTTGATTTTTCTCCATTGTTCTTCCACTCCTCTTTTTTGGTCATTTGCTAGTGCATTCTTCAGGTGTTCACCCATTTTGCCAAAGTCAGCTCTTCTAAAGTCCAGTATCCTTGTTTTTGTATGGCTTATCTCCATGGTTGTGCTTATTGTGAAGCACACTGTGCAGTGGTCGCTTGTTCCCAGATGTCTACTGACGTCTAAATTTGTGATCCTCTCTCCATTTGAGAGTACCAGGTCTAATATTGCTCCCTCCCGAGTGGGTTCCAACACTAGCTATCTAAGGCCTGCCCCCTGCAGGGCATCGAGAGCACAGGAAGTGGGAGTGGCTAGCTGCCTAGCCATCAAACTCCAGGCATAGCCTTTCCAATATAATGTCTGGCACAGCCAGTATAGTGTTATGCTTGTGCAACTGCATTAGTTTGGTTTTGGCCATTCGTACTGTCTGTTCCAGAAGAATTACCACCCTCTAGGGGTACGAAAGGCAAGGAACCCTCGGAGAGGGTTCCACCCCTAGAGGTGCCATGTGATGATTCCTGTGGCTAAAGGTACCTTAGGAATCCCCAAAAGAAATATAGTACAATCATATCCCAAAGAAGGAGGTGACACACAGCTTATGAGCAAGCAGTAACCGTGACGTAGGAGCAAGAACTGTAATGTAGTAGAGAAGCATAGACAGTCTGATAACGTAATGAGATGCTCAGTTTGATAATGTAATGAAATGCCCAAGTTTGCATAGCATGATACTAATGGTTTGCATTGAGAATGAGGGGATCCTCTAAGGAGAGAGGGAATGGCAGAACATTCTCCACCTCCATCCATCAGCGGAACCTACCTAAAGAAACTAGGGGACACTACTATGCTAACTAACAGTTATGACCTGAGGCAGCTGAGGAGAGAAAAAACCCTATAAGGAGGAAATCTCTGGGGATCCAAGGCCTAGGTCGCTTTCCCTCCAGGTTTGGAATAGTTTATTTAGTCACGGCTCTGCAGCTGCAGTTTGGAAAACCCAATTAAAGGGAGGTGGAAAATATTTCAATTTGGAGGAAGGCTCTCATTCAAACCCTCTTGCGGGAATGTCATGGAAGGTTGCAAGAAAACTCTGCAACAGTATGTGCAACCAAGGCGGAGGAGGAGAGCAATGACTGCTGAAGCACTCACCTGGCCTACCCACCCTAAACTCAAACCAGGTGAACCAGAGGCAGTCTTAGGGAGAATGCGGTGAAGGTGCCTTGCTAGGGAAACCACTAAGGTCAATTGCTAACCATTATAGTGGAACACTAGAGCCACAGGAGATAATCTTAATCACCCTTCACTACTAGTCTTAAAATTCTACAGCAGGAGCTGCTGTTTCATAGCAAGTAGCTAAAGACAAGCCTGGGGTGAGGACATTCTCAGCTATGGGCCAGGTGAGAAGGATCCCACCCCAAGTTAGACACGCTCAAGATGCGGACTAAATGCAGAGCGAGACCATCAGCTGCAGGGACACTGTGCCAGAATAGAATGGCTGGCATGTCCCAGAATTAGACTGAGAGCTGGGAAGCTGGCAAGCTGATAGAGCACGTGTGCTGATCATTATGAGCAGTGAGTACTGAGACCTTGCAAGGTCGAAAGCAGATTGAGTGCAGCAGACATCCCAAAGGCTGAAGTTGAGAGGATGCAGTAGGCATGAGTAACCAATTGCATAAGCAAGCGTGGACCTGTATGTAGGTCAGTAAACAGAGTAGTAAGTGGACCTGCACGTAGGTCTGCATAACATAGTAGCAATGAAACAGTATTGAATAGTGGGGCAAGCCAGCCAGACATTTACAAGCCAAATCAAGATGACAAATTCTCTGAGGATTTTTGGTGGCAAAGGCAGGATTTAGAATAGAAAATTTAACAGCCCCAGCAGGAGCTGTTTTAGCTGACCTCAGAGTATAACAGAGTGAATAAATATAAAAGCAACATCCGTATGGAGTACAATGAGTTGTAACTGCAATAAACATAAATAAGGAGACACACTGTTCTGAAAGCAGGTGTAGCCAGGCAGTGCAATGAAGCTGGTAATAATGAGGTAAGCAGAATAAGAGAGCATGTTTGAGCTGCATAGCTAGGTGCAGTGTAAGCCTTAGTCAGGTGAAATCAATTGAGTATGCAACATGGAGCAGCTATGGTTGAGCTAAAACACACAAATAATGATTGCAATTGCATTGCAGTAGTTTGAGAGTTGAGTGACTGAAAGCAAGTAGTAGGACCTCTGGAACAATATGCTAGGAGTTTAGAAACAAAGCCCCAAAAACTAAACAAAACCAAAGACACACAAACACAGAACAGGAAACAAAGAAAGAAGAAGCACACACAGCAAAAGGCAAAATAAAACCAGAAGAAGGAAAATAAACAGAAATCCAGAAAAGACACAAGCAAGAGAGCGGGGGCTCAGCCCCCCTGCAGGCCCCAACCAGCTCAGAGGACAGACGGACAGAGACTTCAGCTGCAAAAAAAAGTGCTTCACAATGAGGCTGAGAGGAATTGCTTATATAGCTCAGGAAGTGGGAGTGGCTGGCTGCTTGGCCATCGAACTCCAGGCATAGCCTTTCCAATTAAGGAAAACATGCCCTGTTGGCCCTGAATCATCTTTGTTATTCTTTTCTACACTGTCTCTAGCCTGTCCTTATCTTTCCTGAGGTAAGGACTACAGAACTGGGCACAGTATTCCAGATGTGGCCTCACCAAAGGTCTGTAAAGAGGTAGTATTACCACTGTCCTTATGGCATCACTACCCCTCCATATATACCCCAGCATCCTTTTTGCCTTACTATAGACCTTGTTGTACCAGCTTGATTGTTTGAGGGTGTCACTGATAACTTCTAGGTCCTGTTCCTCAGCTGTAGTGTTAAGTCTTACCCCACCCATCCATCCAGTAGGCTCCTTTACCCTAGGTGCATCACCTTACAATTTTTGGCATTGAAATTTATCTGCTAAACATTTGACTACATCTCTGGCCTTTGCAGGTCACTCTGCATTTCCCTGATTCCTTTGCCACTATTCACCCTACTACAGAGCTCAGTGCCATCAGTGAAGAGACACAACATGCCCCAAATCATATCTTCAGTGTTGCTGATGAACATATTGAGGAGGACTGCTGGGCCCAAGACAGATTCTTGTGGCCTCTCCCTCTTTTCTGTTTTGACCTGGTAACCACAATCCTCTGCTGCCTCCCATTTTAGCCAGTTCTCTACCCATCTTACTATGTCCGTAGTCACACCCAGATCTTCCATCTTCTTCAGCAAGCATCTGTGAGGCACCGAGTTGAAAGCCTTGCTGAAGTTGAAGTAGAGTTAATCCATGGCATGGTCCCTGTCTAATTCCTTCATTGCCCAGTCAAAGAAAACTATCAATGAGTCTGACAAGATCTCCTTGCCATGAACCCATGCTGTTTGCTATGCTGGAGCTATTGCTAACCATGTAGTCTGAGAGGTTTTCTTTAGCAAGTAGCTCAATCAGCTTCCCTACAACAGAGGTAAGACTGACAGGTCTGTAGTTCCACACTTTTTCCTTGCCCCCCCAATAGAGTGGAACTATGCCCACCACCCTCCAGTCTGTTGGAAACACCCACATCTCCAATGAGCCATTGAATAGTCCTGCCAAGGGTTTAGCCAGTTCTGCTACCAGTTTCCTGAGTGTACTCAGATGCATCCCATCTGGCCCCAGGGCCTTATCTGTCTTTAGGGCTACAAGCCCTTTCCTGGACCCTTTCATTTGTAAATACTGACTACCCTACCTCTGGAGCCCATTTTGTGGCCGCTTTGATGCCACTCTTTGGCAAGGACCTGCCATCCCCCTTAGTGAAGGCAGAACAAAAGTAGTAATTAAGAATGGCAGCCTTCTGCACATCCTCCTCTATCATTCTACCCCACCCCTCTTAGATAACCTAATGATTCCCTCTCCTTTCTTTCATTTTTCCCTGATGTACTAGAAGAACTGGTTTTCTCCACCCTTGACCCTCTCTGCAATATGCAGCTCTATGTTTGCTTTTGCCTCTCTAACTGATCTCTTTGCCTCCTTATTTGTCAGTAAGTATTCTCACCATTCTTCCTTCTCTGCTTTTTTTTGTACTGGGAGAAGGCCTTTTTTTGGCCCTCACTACATCCCTGATCCTTGCCAAGAACCATAATGATCTCTTGAATTTATTCCTTTTGGTTATCTTTCTCCTGAATAACTTAGATGCTTCAAGAATGGCCCCTTTATTGCCTCCCATCACTCTTCCATGCCTCCGATTCTGTCTGCGCTGACTAACTTGTCCCAGACCAGCTCCCTTAATCTGTTTAAGTCTGCCCTTCTGAAGTCAAGGACCTCAGCCTTGATTGAGGTCTTCCAGTCCCAAGGGCCAGTTCCAACCAAATGGAGTTCTGGTCGCTGCTCCCTAGTGGCTCCCCAACTCTCACTGCTCTCACTACCTCGAGCTGGTGAACAGCACTTCGAGAATGGCCTGCTGCCTGGTGGGTTCCTTAGCTAGCTGTACCAGTAGCAATCCTGGAATGTATCCAGCAAGGCTTGACTTCCGGTGCTCCTGCCCACTAGAACATCCCAATCAATGTTCGGCAGGTTCAGGTCACCCACTTCCATCACTTCCCTCTTTGCCACCCCCGTCCTAGTTCTTCCCCAAGCTTTCTGTCCCTCTCTTTCCCTTGCTCTGGTGTTCTATAGATTTCACCCAAGCATAGTTTCTTGCCCCTGGCCACACCTTGAGTTGCACCCACAGTGACTGTGTCCTTCCATTAGTATGCCTGATGCCCCCATCTTCCACAACCTGTATGCCATCATTGACATAAATGGCTATGCCTCCCCCTGTACCTTTTCCTCTGTTCCTCCTGAACACTGAGTACCCAGGGCATGTCAGGTCCCAGTTGTTATTTTGTGTTGACCACATTTCTGTGATGGCCACTGTGTCCATCTCAGTGTCTACCATCATTGCCAGGAGCTCACTGATTTTATTACCCAGGCTGCTGCCATTTAGGCAGACCTTATTCCATGTAACTCCGGAATCCTTCTTGCTATTTGCTTGTCTTTCTCCCTCGTTCTCCCCTTGTCCTCTTAACTTCTTGTTTTTTGGCCTGCCCAGTGGCACTGAGGCTTGAGGCACTGGACGACACACCTCGCGTCATGTCGGCGACCCGGGTTCAGGAACGGATTCAGGCGCGGGGGTCAACAGGGGAGGGAGAGGATTTAGCATCCAGAGGACTGCTCTCCTCTCCTGGGGAGGGTTTTGAGGTTTGCTTGGTGCCTTAGTGACCTCTGATGGAGAGCAGGGGCACTACAGGTGCCAACGCTGCACAAGAGTGGAGTGGTGGTGGATGTCAGCAGCATGCCTGCACAGACATCATTGCACACCCATATTCCAGGGAGAACTTAAGCCAGAAAAACCCTGGCCCTGGGGTAGGCGATGGCTACCTCCAGTGTCCTGCCGCCACACACCCAATACCGGGCTCGTGTCTCCATCTCTTCCGATCTTCCATCCTCCTGGGCTGATGCACCAGACTCCAGATAGCACACCAGGAGTGGAAGGCAGCCCTGCCTTAGGGGCTCAGAGCCGGGGGGTCCATTGGTCTGAGGTAGGTGGAGGTGTCTCCCTGATTCTCGGAGGGTGGGCTTCAGGTGGGTGTGGGTGGCAGAGCAGCGGTGGTGTGTGGGGTCAGCCTGAGAGAGTTCCCAGGAGCCAGAGAGAAAGAGAGTTGACAAAAAAAAAGTTTTCTTTTTCGTGGTTTTTGCACACTTTACATGTTCCCACGTTCTGCTGTCCCTTTCCCTAGCCCATTCTTGACCTCAAGTCTATTTTTTGCTGCTGTGCTGCTACAAGCCCCCAGATATGGAGAAGTACTAACAGGTTCCCATTCCTCTCACCTTTCACTCTGGTTTCCCTATTCCTGGTATTCCTTGCAGTCAGTTTCAACTTCAAATATAGACATCAAACTTCTGCTCGGTGCAGTGGCCCCTTCTGGTCAGGTGGCATCTGTCACCCTTGAAAAGCTTTCTGTTTCATAAGTCCACCCAGACCCCATACAGTGGAACTCCTTCTCCTGACACCATCCCTTAAGCCACCCATTAAACTTCTCTATGTCATCCCTCCTTATTCTATTCTTCTTCCTCTCCCTGCCCCACACAGGGAGGACCTTGGAAAAGACCAGGGAGGCTGAATGTGCCACCACTCTGTCTCCGTCTATGAAAGTTCCACTTCACCATCTACACACTGACTGATTCACCAGATCATTAGTACCCAGGTGTGTCACAAACCCACTCAGTAGGTCAGCCCTCTACTCCCAAAGCGCCAACCTCCGAGTGCAGTCTTGTGAACAGGAAACAGAAACAGGGTGACCCTCCTGCCTGTTTTTGTGGATTTGAATCAACCTTTGGTCTCAAGTCTTGGAGGGATTCAAACTGTGAACCCCTTGCTAGCATACCTAATGTACAGACTCATATATTTCTGTCTTCAGGGGGCCAGATATCTTTGCCTATGGGAACCTAACCAGGTGTACAGAAATGAACCCTTAAAAACTGTAATAAAAGACCTCAGATTAAAACGCTTACCTTTTTCCAGTTTGGTATCACCATTCAGGCTTATGTACAGTGTCTGCTTTAACCATATATACTCCACTTGTAAAAGAAAAGAAATCAAAGACAGACCAAGTAGTCTCTAAAAATAGAGTTTTACTAAAATAGAATAAAAATATGTAAAACATAAAATACAGAACCATATATCACAAGAACATACAAATCTTTTAAAAGAACAAAGTTTTAACAGTGCAGTTCCTACTACAGTACTTAGATTTTGTCTCTCTCTACCTGTATACTTGCTTGAAGTGCTCAAAGATGTTTCTTTGTCAGAGTGTAGATAAAAGTCTCTGAAGGAAAACAGAACACTGTTTAAAAGCTGACTTTGCCCACCTCTTTGCATGAGGTCACCTAGCTCCTCCTCTGTTAGAATATATAAAAAAATATATCTATATAAAAACAGGATGTCTTTTGCAAGTATTAAATTCTGTAACCTCAGCATAACTCATTTTCTTCAAATGACTCTCTTTGATCTTATGATCAGCTTCCCCTTTCCAGGACATCAAAGCATCTTTTATAACTTCGCACTAAAACGTCGTAACCTGCTCTTCCTCCTCTAAGCGTTATAAAAGTTTATGATTTCCCTCTTAACAACTACTGCTATAATTAACTTAGAGAAATAGGAGGTCCTTGATCAAGGCCTGTTCTACTCTGTAATTAGCTTCTGGCCTTCCAGATAACACTTTGTATCTAAAACCGGTGTGTGTGTGTGTGTGATACTCACATGCTGTTTCAGCATTTCTTATGAGAGACAGTCCATAACACATTTTTATATTACAAAAAATGATACAGTGATCAGAACCAGCTGTCCAAGTGTCACAATTTACACTGACTGATTCACCAAATCATTAGAACCCAGGTGTACCAGCACTCCCAGGTCCTCTGCTCCCTCTCCGCCATCCTCCCTATCCTGTCAAAATCCTGGGTGGCTGATGCTCCAGGAAGGCACCTGATGACCCCCTCCTTCCAGCCACCCACCACCCTCTCCACTCCCCTAATCACTGAGTCCCTGACCACTAAATCTCTCCTGGTAAACATTCTCCTGTTGTCCCCTTCCTGTCCTTTTCCTCTGATTGACTCAGAGTCCCCCACCTTAGTTAGGTACTTGAGCCTCCTCCAGGGGTACAGAGTGGTCTGCCATCTTGATGGTATTGGGCTGGACAACCTCTCTAACTCTGCCTCCTTTCCTCCTCTTCACCACTCTCCACCCCGCTGGACCTGTGGGCCAACCAGTAGTGCTCACTCCGCTAGGGTGTAGCAGTAAGCAACATTTTTAGCACAGAAACAGACATCTAATTAAACTAGTAGTATTCACAGAGACAGAGTGTAGCACTAAGTACTAACTTTTAGCAAATTCTCTAAAACAGACTACTAAATTAAGCTAGTAGTTCTCACCCTAATAAGGTGCAGGTGTAGCAGTAAGTGACAGTTTTAGCACAGAAACAGATATCTTATTAAACTAGTAGTGCTCACCCAGATAGGGTGTTTATCAGTAAGCACCAACTTCAG
Source organism: Neoceratodus forsteri (assembly GCA_016271365.2). Classification (NCBI taxonomy): domain Eukaryota; kingdom Metazoa; phylum Chordata; order Ceratodontiformes; family Ceratodontidae; genus Neoceratodus; species Neoceratodus forsteri. Next base: position 1,104,723,444 of record CM057451.1, read on the forward strand.
CAACTTCTCTAAAACAGACTACTACTAAATTAAGCTAGCAGTGCTCACCCCGACACAGTGTTGCTAGGATCTAACTTAGATAGGATCAAACAGACATAGCTGAATACTTTACATATACAGTTCTACAGTATTGAAATGGGCAGAGTTCCTGGCTGCCAGATGTCTCTTCTGGTTGCCTCTCCTTGGCAGACTCTCTCGATGTCCTTTGTGCTGCAGTCCTTAGTGCAGAGGGCCACAGTGCAGTGGGTTGCCAGTAGAAGGAGGATATGAGTAAGGGTGCCCTGAAACTCTGCTCTTCTGCTGGTGTCTGGCTGCCCAGTTGGCAGAATAGTTACAGACTGGTGCAGGTGCGCCTGGCAGGAAAAGCACTGACTATTGCAGCTATGGCTCTCAGTGTCTCTCGGTGAGCAGTGTGGGGGGGGTTATCTGTAGATTGGCATCCTCTCTCATGACCTCTGACTCTGACAGCTTTCCTTAATATCTGCTGTTTCCTTTAATACCCTAGGGTGCAAGCTATCTGGTCTCATGATCTGTCGACCCTCAGTCTCCTTAACCCATCTCTAACATGTTGCCATGTTAATGTGCAGTTATATACCAAAAAGGGTAATACTTAAAAATAGAGAAGATAGTTAACATATCTTGAAATGCATCTAAAAATTATGTTTTACAAAGTTTTGGCCTGTGTCATTAGGGGCTCTTTAAACGGTATGCTATTTGCCTGTCAGCTTGAGTATCAGCAGACTGAAATATGCATCTACACTCTAAATCAGTGCATAGTAACAATCCCATTGTGATACACAGCACGTTAAGGACAGATAGCCTTCTGAGGTGCTTTATGTCAACATTTTGCTCACTTGGACATTTTCTTCCTACATTATTGGGTTCATGATATGATTTTCCAAAGTACATTATGTGTGCTTCCTGATCTTTGGAAAATAAAATCAAAGCAGCATGTCTAAGTTTTTAGCTATGGATTCCTGATCTATTTGGAGTACCCAGATGTTAGACAAGCAGCCAAACAGATGTGCCTGTGATGACTGGTGCTTTATAGCTTTTGCCAGCCAACTGGTTTGTTTGTTTCTTTTGCCTTTTCATCTTTCTTTCAAATAATCCTGTAATTTCCTTTCCTAGACCATCCTTCTGGTCAGTGAAGAGGGTTACTCCATGTGATCATCTGCAGCAGTGCGTTTGATTCCCTCCCCATTTCTTGGAGAAAGCGATGAGAATGATCCTGGCATTCCATTTGTTTTGAGTCTATGCCAAACAAGACTTCTGAAGAAACTTTACTTTCATCAAAAATAGTCTCAAGCTCAGGACAAGGCTATTATTGCTGCTTCTGTTTCATGTGCCTTGGGACATTACTCATCCCTGCATCGATCCTCAGTATAAATGTTGTAGCTTTTGCTTAACGTGCTTAGCCAAGGTAGGCTTTCCCAAGGACATGCCTAGCTGAGAGCTAATCATCAGCACGTCCATCGCTGCTTATTTAAGCACAAAAAAAGGGGATAATTAGAACTGCTGTTAAAACGCAATTCTTTAATAAGCCAGATTAATATTAATTGCTAGTGTTCTGTGATATCTCAGCTCTAGAAGGATCCCTAAAATAGTAAGCCTTTCATCCTGTAATTCATCTTTGTGTTCCAACACAATTTGGCGCTATCTGCTCTGCTGTAAACTTCAGATTACTCAAGGTCTTCATTGGGTACTGCTGTAATGGAGTAGAAGACGGATGAAGGGGCCCGATTTTTTTTTTTCCTTTTACTATTCCTGTGTCTAGTCTGTATTTCATTAGATAGATAGATAAAAAAAAAATATACAGGATAAATACGTCATAAGGGATATAATCCCTGTTTACAAGACAGTCCTGTTAGATGTTACAGCATAAAAATTGTGTTTCATTTTTCAAGTACTCTTTTATAAACAAACATACATTTTGATTTATAAACCCCTCAAGTATACAACAAATAACACACATTCCATATCGCAAAATATAAAGAACAAACATGCACCTTTGGACACTTTGCTAAGAATGGGAAACTAAAAATCCATAATATTAACTTAACAATCACACACCAAAGAAAACATAGCCTTTAGATCATTACCAAATTATTTTTGAGATGTAGTTGTTCTCATAGAAGGAGGGAGCATGTTCCAAAATTTAGCAGCTTGGTATTGTAAAGTTTTTTCACGGTATCTTGTTTTACTATAATTAGTTGTTTTCTTGTTTTCATGTACAGATCTGGTTAAGATCCGAGTTGGTTCTACTTTTTTTTGTCAGAGCAGTGACTTGAAATATAACGTGCTGGTTGTTTTATGAATAATCTATGTAAACCTTAACCACATTTCACTATTTCTAAGTTCTAAAGTTAACCACCCTAACTTGTTTAGCATTAAACAATGATGTGTCCTAAAATGGCATCCCAATACAAATCTTGCAAGTCTATACTGGATTTTGTCCAATTTATCCCGCATTTGTCTGGGTACAACCCTATAAACATTACTTCCATATTCAATTGAAGGCAATATCATCTGCTCAACAATTGCTTTCCTGGCTCTTTGGTCTAGGCATCTTGATGTACGTCTAAGGGCACTCAATTTTTTGCCAACTTTGTTTAGCATCTCCTTAATGTGTTAGATCAGAAGGAGCCCTAATTGGTATTGTAAATATTTACTTCTAATTTGTTGTTGTGTTTAAATTAGAGTGCTCATTTTAACCTGCCTTCTTGCAGCTTATGCATCCAAATGGGAGCCACCATGTTTGGTCCAGGACTTCCAGGAATTGGACCAATTAGGACACAGGAAACTTCCAGGGGTCCTTAGTTCAGGTGCCTTGTGGGAGAACTGCGAACTCTAACATTTGGTGCCTAAAGAAATCAATGGGAGCACAAGATTGTGATTGACAGCTCCCCCTGGTCAGTTGGAATGCAAGAAAAATGGACTAATCCAAAAACTGATTTCAGACTGTGAGCAGTTCGATCCAATACTCCGTGGAGTGAGGAGCCTGTTCAAGCTTTCAGGGTTCTGGCCCAGGAAAGGCCTAGTTTCTTCTGGCCTGTGTCTGCGGTCCCGAGTTTGGGAATCGGGTGCTAGAGACTGCCTTCTGCAGGTTGAAAGGTTTGCTCAGCAGAGCAACTATAATTGCGAACCGGATTGAAGCTGAACTGAGAAGTGGATGCAGTTTCCATTTAATGTACTGAATGCTCGAGGTGGGCTAAGGCCTACTAACCAGGGATACCTGTTTGCCACCAGGAACCAGTTGTCTTGTTTGGCCAAACTGTCAGCCAGCTGGAGGCTTTCACCTGTCGAAAGAACTGAACTTTGCCAGAAGTGTTTTATCCGACCCTAGGCTCATGCCAAACCCGGCTCAAGCTGTCTGTTCCTGCACCAGTTATGGTTTTCTTGGTGAGAGACCAGCTTGGGGATCCAGCCCCTGCGCAGCAAGGTATCGCATGTTGTAGCCACCTGGAGGGAAAGGCCGTGAAGCAGAGGTGATTTGTGTCGGCCCAGCTTTCCCATGTTCTTCAGTGCTCTGCAACAGGTCTTCTTTTCACCAGGCCATTTTCTATCTACTGGTGTTGTGAGTAAACTCAGGGTAGCTCCCTGCAGCAAGCTCTTTAATTATTCTGTGGTACCATCTGATTTCACTCAGTGTGCTTTACAGGGTTTCAGTGGACTAGACCAACTGGCCGAGGATACAGTTAGTCAAGGTTTTTGTTTATGCATGTTTAATCATCTTTTCTTCCCATCAAGCGCCCCAACAACAGCTGCAGCCCCGAGCACCGTTCTGACTAGCCAGCATCACACTCTGGGTACCCAGCAGTTGCAAGACTATACCTAAGGGACTAAAGAAACTGCATGCTAAATATCCTGGCTAATACCAGCTTAGCAATTATTTATCCAGATATGCACCCTTCCCTTGTTCACATCCCCTCAATAAATCAAATTCACTGTTTCACTGTTAAGCAGACTCAGAAGCAAATTTTTGTCTGGTTAAACTTCACTGTGACTTGGGTAAAAGCATTTGAAAGTGTATGCTTGCATGTGATATGGCTTTACAGGGGTCTCCAGGGCATTTGCCAGAAGACCAGACCCTGGTGGTAAGTGCAAGGGGTGTGAGCATATTATTAATGTTAATTGCTAATTGTGTGTTCCCTGCTGAAAAGTGTTGTGTCCATTGTGAAGGTACTTGGTCACTAGGTGGGCTGGTGGGTGGTTATAGCTTTCCAGAGGGCTATACAGGGTTGGATAGACACCCCCACATACCTTACTCAGGGTGGAGGCACCAAATCATCGTGTTTTACTGAGGGTAGGGGAACCCTAGTAATTGTTAATTTGTAACCCGGGATCTACAACCTGGATTTAGAAGGACAGGCAGGGGTAGTAGCCCTTGGAATAGTGCCACCTAGGGGTTACAGATGGCATAGAACCAATCCAACAGAACATATTTCCAACATAAAAATTAATTTTATCATGGCCCACTACCAAGTGCCATCATGTTCAGTATGAGATGATAGAGACAGATGCCTTCTGCCTGCTTGCTGACAGCCCAACCCCTTTTAGGCAGACCCCATTCATTTTTGCTGCAGTACCCTTTTTTAAAATCCTGGATTTGACACTGTCTCCCTTTGTTTAGAATATGCACCCTGTTGTGTTACTTTTCAAGCCCAGTGGATGTATCCAGGTCCCTGGCTGTAGAAGCCCCAGGCAGTCCTCCCACACAGCTCTGCCTCCAGGCTGTCTCTGACACAGAACTGAAGCAAACTGAGAAGTTCTGGAACAGCTCCTGATGTTCATTTGTGGGTCCTGTGCCCTTATTGGTTGAGACCCCTCTGTCAATCACTGGGGCAGGTCTGTTTGTTTCTTTGCTTGCTTGTTTGTTTCATTTCGGAATACCAATGAGCATTTCTTATTTCTACTGAAATCCATTACTCAGTATTAGCTTCAGTGCAAATAATTAAAAATAAACAATTATATTTATATACAAACTAAATGTCTTTTTTAAGAACTTTTTTCTCTTTCCCACTTTTTTTTGTTCAATCTGACTTACATGGCATCTTTCTGAATATGTAATTATCAGGCTTGCTTAACATAGTTTCATTATTCGCCTGTATATAGTTGTATAGACTTTATTTCTTTTTCCTTCCTTTTTCCATTCCCGGTATTGATATGTGCTATTGTATGTATTGTACAACCATGTCTTTAGATACACATTGCTGTGTTGTGGAAGAGGTATCTCTCTATCTTTTTTTATATATACCAATAAAAAGATTAACTGCAAAAATAAATAAATAAATAAATAAATAATTAAAAAAATACGTGTTACAAGTATGCAACATTATGAATTTGAAACAGTCAGAGCCACACATTTGGGCTGTAGTTTTCATTCATGCAGTTTGCACATTCTTTTACTCCATGATTATCCTGGAACCAAGATCAAATCTGATGTCCCATGAGGCGCTTTCCTAGATCCTTTTGCAAACAAAGAGGCAGAGCTTTCCTTACTGTAGGGACCATTTCATAGCTAAATCACATAATTCATTGTTTAGTTTTGGTACTTGATACTTTCAGTTATATTAGACCTACCATGCTTCAGCTTTTAACATGTGACCACTTATTTAACTTGGGGGTCAAATAAACTGGGGCATTACCTGCCACACATTTTACTGCAAATTGCAATTTAGGAAGTTCTCTACATTCCCCACGCGGGAGCCAATTAAGTTCCCAATATAACAAGCTATATTGTGTCTGTATTAGGGCATCCAAAATAAAACTAGCTAATTTGTTGTAGATAATACTGAACTTCTGCAGGCCTGTTTTTGAGGCTCAGTCATACAATATGTCTGCATAATCTTACTTTACCATCACACGGTATCATAGGCTTTGGGGTGTGACTGGTGGTGCTCCCACCACCTATCTCGGTTGCTATGTTGAAAGGGGTCAGATATGTTTAAGATGGATTCCAGTCCTGTATTCCAAAGAGGCACTGGATCAGAAGTCTTTATTTTCTACAGGACATCTGTCCTTACACATTTATCTGTGCCCCACCCCCGTGTCTGCATCTTTATGTGCTACTGTCTGGGCAGCTCAGGCAGCAGTCGGGGAATCTGAGTCCCATCATCATTGCCAACGCACATGGTCATCATCTGCAGGTGTCTGCCTTTGATATGCACTGTGAACCACATTGATGAATGGTGCTATCAGCACAGAGGAATGCATCCTCTTCCTCACTCTACCATCCCAGTCAGCAGACCTGGAGACCAGAGAGCAAAGCAGCAGAAGACTGGGGAGCTTGGGAAGGGGGCCTGCATTATGTTTATGAAATTACATGCTATAGTGCAGAGTTGTTCAACAACCACCAGCACATTAACTGCTGGACCAGGTATGAACTATTACCATTTCATAGGGACAGCAATAAAAATGACATCCTATGTACATAGGCATCAAAATATCCTATTTCTGAAAAATCTAAGAGAAAAGACCTGAAAAAAAAAAAGAAAAGGTACCGTAAAACATGAGTGCACAGAGTATGGGCTACTAAGGTCTCTTCTTTTTGTAATTTAAGGTTCTGTAGTGAGGAGCTCTGTTTCTGAAAATTATGAGTTAACAAATGCATTTTGCCAATTTTAGAGAATTTACCACATTCTCCTCTTTGCACGTTCATGCTAGATCCCTCAGGTCAATGAATAAATCCTCTTAACATTTAGGTCTCCTTGCCACATAGTTAGCACACTGTGTAACTTCGTAGGAACTTGTGTTTCTGAGATTCACAGTTGGGTGAACAAATCCTCATCAGAATGGAATTTACTGACACCCACTAAATGGAATGTCTTCCCCGCTGATATCCATAGCATGTATGTAAAGGAGAAAATAGTTATAGTATATTGTTAGGGCTTACTGTGCACGGAATTCAGTCAGACTAAAAAGCTTGCTGCAGCCTGTGCACAGTTGAAAAGTTGCTGTGCACATTCTAAAGATGTTGTTGTGCACGTTCTATATTCAGTGCACCCGACTTTCCCCTCTCGCACCGACATCCACTGCTTCCCTGCTTCCGCTTTACGAGCATGCAAATGTGCTAGCAAAACAGACTACTGGGTCCATCGACATCTGCTCGAGTGTGCAGCTAGCACCCCTAGTTTGCAGCTGCTCCACCCCCCCCTTGTCATCCCACTGCTGCCGCCCCACCTCCTTCACCCTCACTCTCCCCTACTCCCTGTCCCATGCCCTTTTAAAACTGTTCATAGATAGGTGGCCTGATGCGATACCTCGCTCCACACTGGCAACCCGGGTTGGGGAGTGAACTTGGGGCGCCAGGGGTTGGCCGTGGGAAGAAAGGCTGGAGCGTCCAAAGACAGCTCACCTTCTCCAGAGGGAGGGAGGGATTTCAGTCTGGCAAGTGGTGACCCCTGGTGGAGACTGGGAGCACAACAGCACGCCGGAGTCACTGGGGTAGGATTGGTAACAGGCGTAGGCCTGGGATAAGTCAGCTTCAGGGGCAGCTCCTTCATGGAAGGAGTGGGGGATGTTGTGGACATTGGCACACACGCCATGATGTATGGGCATGCAACGTCCCACAGAAGAAGAGAAAAAAAACCTCCAGAGCTGGGAAGGTGGAGTGCCGAGCTGGGTCCCAATGTGCCAGTGCCTGCCTGCAGTCTGGGACCCTGACAGGATTACAAGAGTCTGGGGTCTGCCTCCACCCCAACCCACCTGGGGGGTATCCGGAGCTGGATGGAGGGACCAAGGCTGTCAGGTAAGGCACTGGCAGGGGCAGGCTTAATGAGTGACTCCCGATGGTGCTGCTCTGGTCGGGATGTAGGAGGTGGATAAAAAAGAAATATCAAAAAAATAAATAAACTGTTCACAGATTTACATGATACCACCCATTCTGGTAGTGCATTTCATTTTGCTACCACCCTCTCCATGAAATAATGTCTCCTCATTTCCCTCCTAAATCTTCCCCCCTCTATTCTTATCCCATGCTGTCTGGTGTCCCTCCCCCTCCTTAGCTTAAAGACCCGATCTGCTCCATCCTTATTGCTTCTCCTCAGATACTTGAATGTCTCTATCATGTCACCCCTTTCAAAATACATGAAGTCCTGCTGTATTCTGACAATTTGCAGTTAGCCCCAGCACTTGAACTGTTCCGGAGAGGTGAGAGTTAACTCTATGCCAGAGCATGGAACGTTGAGTTCGAGCTTGGTTCAAACCTCTGTCTGCTGCACTTCCCAGTGTAACCATCAGATTCTTTACTCCACCTAACTGAACAGTCGCTCCAGAGATCTCTCCTATGCTTTTGGTTCGTTAAAAATAAAACGTCAATTAAATACCATTTTTTTCTCTGTTTAGAAACATAGAATTTGATGGCAGATAAGGACCGCTTGGCCCACCCAGTTTGCCCATTTCCCTGCCTACTGGATAAGCTGCAGATCCTAGTTAACCAGCAGCCTACTTCTTCCTACCCCCACCCCCTAGAATTGCCTTATGACTGTCCCATGCATGCTTGAATTCCACCACTGTTTTTGACTCCACAACCTCCTCTGGAAGGCCGTTCCATGCATCCACAACCCTCTCTGTGAAAAAATACTTCCTTAAATTACCTCTGAGCCGCCCCCATCTTCAAATTGTGCCCCCTTGTTCTGCACACACCTCTTTTTTTGAAAGATGCTACCCTCTTGGACTTTGTTGATTCCCTTGAGGTACTTGAAAGTTTCTATCATGTCTCCCCTCTCCTCCTTTCCTCGAGGCTATACATATTAAGCTCCTAAGTCTCTCTTCATGTCTTCCGATGCAGACCCTGCACCATTTTAGTTGCCTCCTCTGGACAGCTTCCAGCCTGTCTATGTCTTTTATGAAGACTGAGTCTCCAGAACTGCACGCAGTACTCCAGATGGGGTCTGACCAGCTGTCTGTACAGAGGGATAATAACTTCCTGTTTTCTACTGGTGATGCCTCTCCCTATGCATCCCAGTATCCCCCCAGTCCTCCTTGCTGCCCTCTTACATTGCTTGCCCACCTTTAGGTCATCTGATATGACTACCCCCAGGTCCCTTTCTATTTTTGTTGTTGTTAGTATCTCACCCCCCATTGTGTACTCTTCCCCTAGGTTTTTGTTTCCCAGGCACATTACCTTGCACTTCTTAGCATTGAATCTAAGCTGACATACATTTGACCATTCCTCTAACCTTGCCAAGTCCCTTTTCATCCTTTCCACCCCACCTTGTGCATCAACTCTGTTGCAGATCTTTGTGTCATCTGCAAAGAGACATACTTTTCCTTCCAGTCCCTCTGCAATGTCGCTTATAAAGACATTGAAGAGGACCGGTTCTAATACTGAACTTTGCAGTACCCCACTAGTAACCCCCCTTTCTTCAGAGTGGACTCCATTTACTAGTACTCTCTGTGTCCTATTCTGCAGCCAATTTTTTACCCAGGCTGTCATCTTGGGATCCACTCCCAGGTTAGCTAACTTGTATATTAATCTTTTGTGTGGGACTGTGTCAAATGCCTTGCTAAAGTCTAGGTAGGCCATGTCCACAGCCCCTCCCTGATCTACTACTTTGGTCACCCAGTCAAAGAAATCTATCAGATTTGTCTGGCATGACCTTCCTGCTGTGAATCCATGCTGCCTTGGGTCCTGTGCCCCTCTGGCCTCTAGATACTCGACAATTCTTCCTTCAAGTGATTCCATCATTTTCGCATCAGCTGAGGTTAAACTAACAGGTCTGTAGTTTCCTGCTTCTGCCTTGCTCCACTTTTGTGAAGGGAATCACATCTGCCCTCCTCCAGTCCTCGGGACCACCCCATCCTCCCATGATTTGTTAAACAGGGTAGTCAGTGGTATCACTAATTCTACCCTTAGTTCTTTTAGAATTCTGGGATGAATCCCATCAGGCCCCATTGCTTTGTCCACCTTCAGTTTTAAGAGTTCTTTCAGAACCCTTTCTTCTGTAAAATGGGCTGGTATCAACTTCTGCATCCAGAGTGTTTCTACTGTTTGTTTTAGGTACTCTCCTCTTCCTTTGTAAATACTGAGCAAAATATTTGTTTAGTAGTATCTGCCTTTTCAGTCACCCTCTGCCCTCCCTTTATTAAGCCTCACTATCCTCTCCTTGGTCTTCCTTTGCTCCTGATGTACCTATAAAAGGTTTTATCCTTCTTAACTGAGTTGGCTATCTTTTCCTCGGTTTGGGCCTTTGCTGTTCTGACTGCCTTCCCAGCTTCCTTTGCTTTAACTGATACAGTTCTCTGTCCTGCTCCTTCTATGATTCCTTGTACTTCCTGAAAGCTTTCTTTTTCTCTTGAACCTTCACAGCCACTTCCTTTGAGAACCATAGTGGTTTCTTACATCGTTTAGTTTTGTTTATTTGCTTCACACAGAGGCTTTGTTACCTCTGTGATGGCAGTTTTTATTATTCCCCATTGTTCTTTCACCCCTCCTTCCTGCCCATTTGCTAGTGCATTCCTTAGGCACTCACCCATTTTGGCAAAGTCAGCCCTCCTATAGTCCAGTACCTTTGCCTTTGTATGGCTTGACTCTATTGCTGTGTTTATCGTGAACCATACTGTTCGATGGTCGCTAGTTCCCAGATGGCTACCCATTTCTACTTCTGTGATCCTCTATTCATCTCCATTTGAGAGAACCAGGTCTAAGATTGCTCCCTCTCGAGTGGGCTCCAGTACTAGTTGTCTAAGGCATGCCCCTGTAGGGCATCTAGAATAACCCCACTCTTCAAGTGGCTGCTGCAACTGCACTCCAGTTAACATCTGGCATATTCAGATCGCCCATCAGCAATATCTCCCTTTTTCTGCCATACTAAGTATACTTTCTATCATTTCTTGTCCATTTCTCCCTGGAGAAGGGGTCTGTATACAACCTCTGTGCGGATTGTGGTGCCATTGCCGGTCTCCAAATTTACCCACAGTGCTTCTTCTCCTCCCTGTTTTCCCTTTTGTTCTGTTGCTTTGATTCCTTCCCTTATGTAAAGAGCTACTCCTCCTCCTCTTTTACCCTCTCTGTCCCTCCTGTAGATAGCGTATCCTGGTATGTTTACGTCCCAGTCATGGTTTTGCGTGAACCATGTTTCTGTGACTGCCACGAGATCCAGATGCTCCTCCTCCATCAAGGCCACTAATTCAGGAAGCTTGTTACCCAGACTACGGGCATTGGTACTCATTGCTCTCCATTTTTGGATGGCTTTACCTTCTGTTGCAGCATCCCCACTGACCTTTCTACCGCGGGTCTTTTCTCATTTAGTACCCTGTTTTGTAGGGAGAGGCTGGATTTTCCTGCTGCTTATCAGTGCCTCCCTTGACTAGTTTAAAAGCTTGCCAATGAAGCATTTAAACTGATTGCTCAAAAGACTTGTTCCTTCCTGGACAGATGAAGACCATCCTGCCAGTATAGGCTGGTGTCCTCCAGGTGAACCCCAGTTCCCAATGAAGCAAAGCCCTGTGCTCCACACCATTTTTTCAACCATTCATTAAACTGCATGGTGCAAAGTACCCTTGCCTCACTCATGCCATTGACAGGCAGCACCTCTGAGAAGGATACTGTGTGTGCTACTTGTCTTAGGCCCCTCCCCAGTTCTACAAAGTCCTTCTGCACTGCTCTAATCTCATGTTGAGCCAAGTCATTTGTCCCTAGGTGGACAATGACGTCCAGCTCAGACTCCCATGCAGCTGTTCTCATGATCCTGAGGATGCGTTTCCGGTCCCTCCAAGCCATGGCACCAGGCAGGCACCTTACTTCAGTTTTCCCTGCTCCCCTCAGTTCTATCCCCCTAATAATTGAGTCCCCCACCAGGAGCTGCTTCCTTTCCTTGTGGTGTCCTCTGCCTCCTTCCTGTGGGCCTCCCTTGTGACAGGTGTCCTCAGCCTCCTTAATCTTCTCTGCGGGTGCATCCATGGGGAGCTGTGCTCCCCCAGAATTGTGTATGGATTGTGGAGTGGAACAACTGACTGGGTGTGCCTCTGTTCCACCATCCTCACCCTCCCTGATCCCACTGTGGTCCAACTGCTGTGCTTTCTTTGCAACCTCTGAGGTAGTGGTGGTGGCTCTGGTGCTCCCTGGATGGGGGAGGTTCCCTTCCTACCATCCAGTCTGGCCTGGGGAGAAGGTCCTTTACTGTTGTCCAGTGTGGCCTGAAGACAGGCAAATTCCTCCTCAGGGCAGAGAGTTGTCTGCAAATAGCAGCATCTCAGCCTCCAGAAAGATTCCCGAAGACTGCTGCCCCACAGCCATTACATTGCACTACTCCCCATGATTATGTACTTTTGTGTGTGTGTGTGTGTGTGTGTATGTGTGTGTGTGTGATTGGTTTGTTATATAGAATATATATATTATACAATGTGTATGCTTATATTTTCAGGTGAAGCTAGAGAGGATATGACATTGATATGCACCTTGCACTCCTGAGGAAATGATGTCAGAACCCCAGGTATAAAGGAAGTATTTCAGGGGTGGGTGGGTGAGGGTGGAAGGGTTTGGGCCTAAACTGTGCCCTCACAAAACAATCAGCTAAGAGCTCTGACCCACCGCTGCAATGAGTGCCTTCCTGTCAGCAAGATACCATACACAACAGTTTGACAGAGAAAATCCCCTGCTAATCAAACAGAGAAAAATCCAGACATCCAAGTCAGACACAGGTAAACCTCCCCAGCCCCAAAACAGCCTGGTGGTTTGTGCTCTGAAAGCAGTCAGCCCCAAAATAAGTCAGCTGTGCTTTAAGCTCTTCCTGCACTGAAAATCTTACGAATTGTAGCAAGACTGTCTTTTCCTGATAATTCTAAGTTCCTTATTTCGCCTTTCAGTTAGAAGTAGCCTCCACCTGCAGAATATCTGCTACAAACCAAAGACAATTGTAAGGTTCAACTCCCTCTGTTGTGAGCACAACTCGCTTTCTTGCAAATCCTATGTTCAGTATTGCAGCTCCCAGCAAGCTGTAGTTTGACTTGAAAAATATTAGCTGTTCTTCTGGTCAGATCCCTGTCTGTGGTACAGTAAGTGTATAGGTAGTGGACTGATAGATTAATTTGTGTGTTTTTGTGTGGAAATTGTAAAAAAAAAAAAAAAAAAAGTTTCCTTATTGGTTCGGCTGAACCGATTGTTTGGGTTCTTTATTTTGTATTGTGGTTTAGTGTGAGGTACTGTATCAGTCCTTATCAGTTCTAAAAAAAAAAAAAAATTGTTTCTAACGTTTTTTTCAAATACCCATAACATGGTTAGGAACCACTAAGGGAGTCTTGCCTGGCTGAAGCCGAGTAAAGTGTAAGTTTTGTTAGGATGGCTACGTCTGAGAAGCCCAAAAGAAAAACCGGGCCCACTGGGTTTCAACACTGCTGTGTGTGTGGGGAGGCCTTTGCTAAGGTTGATCCCCACACCACCTGTGTTTACTGTCTTGGGTTTGACCACTTTGATTCAAACTGCCAAATATGTAAAAACATTCCCAAATCTACTGTTGAGAAGAGATTAGGTAGACTGAGGGAAAAGGAGGCCGAGAAGTCCGCTGACCCAGATGGCCAGCCCGGTTCGGTTTTGACCGAACCAGAAGGAGTGCCCTCTGACCAGGGTGATACTTCTTCGGACAAAATGAGAGCTGATTCTGAGGGATCGGTTCCATCAAGAAGAAAGACAAATCGGCCGGTTCGGATCCAGAACCACATCGTCCACCACCGAAGAAATTGCCAGGGCGATTAGCATTGTGGAATTGCTCTGTCTGGTTCCGACTGATCTGACACCATCAAGTAGGCATTCGGTTTGGTTGGTTCCTCCGGTTCGGGATTATTCCACTGAACAGTATTATGAACCAGACCTGGAGGGGGATGAAGATTATGATGATGATGATGATGATGGTATAGAAGGTCTGGATGAGCCCATAAAACCGGACCTCTCCCCAGACAGACCTTCCGGTGTTTCCCCTCCTGGGCTTTCTGAGTCCCCTTCCCACTTTATGTTTTATAGAAAAGTGGCAGAAACCCTCCAGCTCCCTTTGGTTGAAGCTGTTGAGGAACCTGACTATGTGGAGATGATGAACATCCCAGAGTCCAAAAGACTGTCTATTTCCCTTCACAAATCTTTTGGGAAACAGACACGACTCCTTAAGACCCCAAATTCTCTACCACCCATGGACAAATGAATAGACAAGAGGTATATGCTGTCAGGCTCAGGTACGGATTTCCTATATCAGCAATGCAGCCATGTTGGGGTTGTACAGGCTGCAGCTTGTGATAAGGCAAACATACCCTTGGCTTCACAACCCCCAGATAAGGATTCCAGGAAGATAGATGCCATGGCTAAAAAACAGTATTTGGCATCCTCTTTGGGACTCAGGCAGGCTAATTACATGGCCTATACAGCCATATACCAGAAGCTCAGATGGGATATTGGTCTGGAACTGGCTAAACAGGCTTCCCCCCAGCTAGCCAAGGAGCTGGAGGAGGTGGCTGCTGATGGGATAGAGGCATCAAAGATCCAATTTCATGCTGCTGTGGACTCCAATGATGTATCATCACGAATCATGGCTACATCTGTGGCTCTTCAGAGAATGGCTTGGCTCAGATGTACTAGCCTTTCACAGGACACCCAGGCTAAGGCCATGGATTTCCCTGTGGTGGATTATTCTCTTGTTGGGGAGCAGACAGAGAATTACATGAAGAAAATGGACAAGTATAGGATACCCTACAGGAGTGCACAGGCCAAGGAAAGGCAGACAACTCCTCAAAAGCAGCAATCTAGGGGCAGGGGCAGGCCTTTTCACAGGCCTTTCTACCAGGCACAGGCCTCCTCTCCTTTTCCTTAAAGGGAGTTCTTCAGAGGGAGAGGCAGAATGGGCAGGGCTGTATCCTCCTCTCAGCCCAAGGCTTCTGCCAAGCAGACACCCTGATGTGTCAGCCCGAGTCGACTCCCCCTCTCCAGTAGGAGGCAGGCTGGCTTACTACTTCCAGGCCTGGAAGTCTGTTACCTCAGACAAGTGGGTCCTGGAGGCAGTAAGCCAGGGACCGTCTCTCAGCTTCAAAAGATTCCCAAAGCTGAGGGTCAGGTCTTTTCCACCTTCAAACATCTCCAAAACCATTGCCTTAGAGGCAAAGGTTTCCACTCCACTGGAACTCTCAGAGCTATAGAAAGAGTTCCTACAGTATACAGGGGCAAAGGTCTGTATTCTGGATAATTCCTTACCCCGAAAAAGACAGGGGAGTGGTGACCCATCCTCGATCTAAGATACCTAAACAAGCACCTATTAAAGCCAAAATTCAAAACGGTGATTCTGGGAATAATTCTTCCCTCTCTGAGGCCAGGGAATTGGTTAGCCTCCCTGGACCTCAAGGATTCCTACTTTCACATTCCCATAAGGTGCTCTCACAGAAAGTACCTCAGGTTCGAGTTGCCTTCAGGCCATTTCCAGTTCAGAGCAATGCCCTTCAGGCTAACATCAACACCAAGGGTATTCACAAAATGCCTAGCAGTAGTAGTGGCCTTCCTAAGGAGACAAAACATCTCCATATGCCCATACTTGGATGACTGGCTCATTGTGGGGCAGTCTCCAGACCAAGTCAAGTCAGACCTACAAGTGATTCAGCAATTGCTCACTTATCTAGGATTCCTTCTCAATCTTCCAAAGTCAGTTCTCAAACCAGTGCAACTCCTGACCTTCATAGGGGTAGAGTTGGACACTGTCCAAGTGTAACCCCTAGGTGGCGCTATCCCAAGGGCTACTACCCCTGCCTGTTTGACTACGGACAGGTTGAGGGGCCTAGGTCCCATGGCGGGTGCCTCCACCCAGAGGTCAGGGTTTGTAGTGGTTAGACTAATTTGGTCACAGCCTTCTGGGACACTGAGACCCCCTTTTATCCCCTCTAGTGGCTCATGCAGTACACCATAGTTATAGCCCCAATACCCCACGTTTACACACTGTTCACTCATATGGATACCACTTACCCTCGAGACTGATTCTGCAGCACGTCTCTGAGGACCCCCTGTATAGTAAGATTAATCAACATACACAGAAAAACACAATACTGTTTCCGTAAGTACCACCACAACAGACAGTATATAGTATAACAACAGCAAATCTGATTTATTTAGGGGACAGTAACACGGGAGGGGGAAATCAGGTTAATTAGTAGCATTAAATCACAGTACTGTGCACACATACAGGGTCTGAAAAGTCACACTCTGGGTACCCAGGTTGGGGGGAGCTAGCCAGATCTGTTGCCCGGGGTTGGCCGGCAGGTGCAGATGGATAGGGCCCTGTAGAAGAAAATATATGCACAACACCCAATTGTAATCCGGAGCTGGAGGGCTCAGTCCATGAAACAGTGAAACAACAAGAATTAGATGACACACTTGTGATTGAAAAAAAGCTGCAGGGGAATACCCTGATTTATACTCACAACACCCAAGCTAAGAACCGGATGGAGAATGTCCCTCTGGATTGCCAGAAGAGCAGGGCATGAGGACAGGGTCCTTGTGACTGGACCCCACTGCAGTTGATAGCAAATGGATGTAGTCCGGATTAAGCTTGGGGTTTACTTCCAGCTTCAGCACACAATTCACTGTACAGAGGATTTGAAATAGTGATTCGCCACAAGCACTACGCACATTTATATGTAAAATGAAAGCACTATACCAGGCAAGCTGCTCCTCGATCCCATTCGCGACTACTGCAAAATACCCGGGAGCACACACAGCAGCTTCAGTTCTGACTGACCAAGCGCAAGTCAGCAATTTCTCCAGTCTTCTACAGGGTGAGTCTGGTTTCCACACTTCTAGTGCTTCTTTCTCCTCACAACTCTGATTCAGTCCAAACTGGCACTCACAAAGGATGCAGACCGAAACTCAGGGCCTCACATGCGCGCTTCCCACGCAAAACTATACACCGCAGAAGCACACAGCTCCTTCCCTCTTCACTGCCACAACTGATCTGATCTTTTCAGTCACAGAGCAGGGCATTTCCTTTAGCTCCACACTATTTTGTTGGCTGATTCAGCTGTCACTCACAATAAGACTCCCCTCTGTTGGTAGAAAAAGGCGCCAAGGTCAAAACTACATTTCCCAGAGTCACTACCCATACAATCCCCTTGTGGCTGGCTCAAATTAAGAGTCCAAGTTCTGATTCATCCACAGGCTCCATTTTAGGGCTCCCTTAACCCAATTGGCCCAGCACAACAGTTTAGGTCCAAAATGGAGAGGTAACACACACAGAGTCCCAGCTGCAATAAAGGCAGGTTAGACAAACTACAATTTTGCTAATGTTTTAAATGATTACAGGCAAACAGTTACAGCTTTCAGATGGGCTCCCTTTGCACCTTCAGTATCTGCAAAATGGAGCGATTACTCCGCAGCTTGGGTGGGATTCGAGCATTAAATATACAGTCCCCCATACAAACTAATTAAGTCTGCAAGCAGACAGCTCTTGAAGAGACAGTACGTGGAGGCTCAAATAGCACTCACTTGCAACCACAGTTAAACAGCTCAGACACCGAACACCTCCCAGGCTTGGAGCATTCAGGCAAGCTCCTGGAAGACTTTTGGGAACCCCCATTTGCAGGGGGGTTACACAAGCAAGAGCCTTTCTTCCTCTAGCAAGGGTAAAGGCCCTCACAGACCTGGCTTATTCCTTTCGATTCCTGGTCTCTCGACTAGCAAGGCATTTTCTTCAACTCCTGGGCCACACAACAGCCTCCACTGCAATAGTACAAGGCACCAGATTTCACATGAGGGACATTCAGTTTCACTTAAGGACTTTTTGGTCCCAGAAAAAAGACCCTCTAGCCAAATTAATTCCAGTGACTCAGACTCTGATCCAAGCTCTCCAGTGGTGGCTGGACCAGAACAACCTCAGACAAGGAGTCCCATTCATCACCCAATCTCATTCTGTGGTTCTTCCCACAGACACCTCTCTCCTGGGACGGGGTGCTCACTTGGGAGCACTTACAGCACAGGGAGTGTGGTCCCCTCAGGAGTCTCTGCTTCATATCAGTCTCCTGGAGCTCAGGGCAGTGTACCTGGCTCTATAAGCTTTCTCAGAATCAGTACAGGACAAGGTGGTTCAGGTCAGGACAGATAACACCACCACCATGTGGTACATCAACAAGCAGGGAGGCACTCGGTCTACGTCCTTGTGCACGGAAGCCATGAAATTATGGTTCCTGGCTTATTCTAGACTTCTCTGGTAGCAGTCTACCTTCCAGAGAAGGACAATGTGCTAGCAGATGCTTTGAGCAGGATTTGTCAGGGCCATCACGAGTGGTCCCTGGACCCATTAGTGTTGAAGGTGATATTTTCAAGGTGGGGATCTCCAGAGATAGACTTCTTTGCAGCCCCAGACAGTTACCAACTTCCTCTATTTTGTTGCAGACCCCCAGTATTGGGCTCAGTCCCCCTGGCTGCTCTACTTCTGGATTGGCAAGGGAAATTCCTGTATGCCTTCCCCCCCCCCCGCTTCCTCTACTGTTCAAAGTTCTGGTCAAGATAATAATAATAATAGTTTTATTTATAAAGCACCTTTCAAGATGTCAAGGTGCTGAACAATTTCAAACAATCCAAAACTCTAAATAAAAATCATAAAACATCCATAAAAATCAGCATATCATCCAAATATCACATATATAATAAAATCCAGACATTAATACAATAACTTAGTTATCTAAAAAGGCCATATTCCATAGATATGTTTTTAAGTCTTTCTTAAATAACTTCACGGAGGTGCACTGCTGTAACCGGCATGGTAGAGAGTTCCAAAGAGTGGGTGCAGCATGCGAAAACACTCTGCTGCCAGAAGATTTTAAACTCACTCTTGGGATCTCTAACAACCCCATGTCGGCCAAGCGGAGTGATCGGTCAGGGCAGTAAGGAACCAGGAGGTCTTTCAGATAGGCTGGACCCTGGTCATGAAGGGCTTTGAAAGTCAATAAAATGACTTTAAAGGTGATCCGCCACCGCATAGGAAGCCAGTGCAGTTCGCACAGCATGGGAGTGATATGACAGGACCTACTTGTCCCAGTCAATACCCGGGCTGCAGCATTCTGCACCAGCTGTAGGCGACGGATTTCAACCCCAGAAAGCCCAAAGTAAAGGGTGTTGCAATAGTCCAAACGTGAAGAAACAAAAGCATGGACCAAGGTAGGCAGGGAGTCTGATGGAACAAGGTGCCTAACCCTGGCAATGTTCCTAAGATGATAAAAGGAAGTCTTGACAACGGCTGGCACCTGAGATTTAAGAGTCAGCCTGTCGTCAAGAATAAACCCAAGGTTACGCACCCATTCAGAGGATGGAAGAGTTACACCACCGAGAAAAATTCCAGATGGTGCACCAATACACGGCCTCTCAATCCGACCACCTGGGTCAACTACCAGAACCTCTGTTTTCTCCGAGTTCAACTTTAGCCAACTAGAATCCATCCAGTCTTGGATCTCCCCCAGACAGTTATTAAACACCGAGAGAGCTCCATCCTGGTCGGGTGCAAAAGACAGATAGAGCTGAGTATCATCTGCATAACAGTGAAACCTCAGCCCATATCGCCTTATGATACTCCAGGGCAGATATACACTGTAAACAACATGGGTGATAGCACAGATCCCTGAGGCATCTCCACACAACAAAGAAATTGGGTCAGAGGAAAAATCTACACAACTCTTGTGATCTCCCAGTGAGGAATGACGTGAACCATTGCAAACGGTTCCAGACATTCCACAGATTTGCCCCAGGTGAGCTAATAACACCATGTGGTCCACAGTGTCAAAGGCTGCAGAGAGATCAAGAAGAACCAAGATAGAGCGTCTCTTCTGATCCCTCGCCATCAGAAGATCATTTAACACCCGAACCAGCGCAGTCTCGGTGCTATGTCTTTTCCGGAAGCCAGACTGGAGGGATTCGTAGACATTATGGATGGTTAAATGGTCATCCAATTGAACAGCTACGACCTTCTCAAAAACCTTCCCAATAAAGGGGAGGTTAGAGATAGGCCGATAGTTTGAAAAACAGTCTAAGTCTAAAAGATAAGGTCACAATCTTGCAAAGTGATCCTGATTGCTCCAGACTGGACCAGACAGCCTTGGTATCCTCTATTACTGTCCCTGGCAGCCCATCTTCCCTTAGCTGTTCCCAAGAATCACAATCTGCTAACCTTCTCTCAGGCCAGAATTTGGTACCCCAACCTTCGATCTCTCAACCTCAAGGCATGACTCTTGAAGAGCTAGAATATGCAAGTCTGAATTTGTCTCAAGGGGTTCTGGACATTCTCAAGGCTTCTCAAAAACCTGACACCAGAAAAACTTATAGTTCCAAATGGGAAAAGTTCAGCATTTGGTGTTCCAATAAGCACATATCTCCAGATTCTGCTGACTTGGCTATAGTTCTGGATTATATGGTTCACCTTACTGGTTTAGGCCTTAGACCAGCTACCGTCAAAGTACATTTGCCAGCTGTTTCTGCATTTCTGTCAGTGGAAAAGTCCTCTTCACTGGTATATCACCCTGTTTTCTGTAAATTTTTCAAAGGGTTGCTTCATACCAATCCTCCCTTTAGGGATCCTACTCCTGCTTGGGATCTTAATGTTTGCATTGCTGATTATGCAACCCCCTTTTGAGCCTTTGGCCTCTGCAGAACTTAAGTATTTGACTTGGAAAACTGTGTAACTGGTAGCTATTACCTCTGCCAGGCATACCAGTGAATTACAAGCTCTGTCAGTGGAGCCTGATTTTATCTCATTCCAAAGAGATAAGGTGGTCCTTAGAACCCACAGGAGGTTCTTACCCAAAGTGGTTTCAGATTTTCATCTGAACCAATCCATGACTCTTCTTGTGTTCTTCACTGACCATTCTTCTTCAGGAAAAAGAAGTTTACACAGTTTGGATGTTAAAAGGGCTCTTAGCTACTACATTGTGCGTACTAAGGCACTTAGGTTTGACTTCCTCCAGTTGTTCCTCACTTATGGTGAGGTGGGGAAGGGTAAACCTGCCACTAGGAGAACTATTGCCAGGTGGATTGTTTCTTGTATACAATTCTGCTATGAATAGCTAGGCAAAGTACCCCCCCCCCAGGCCTGAGGGCTCATTCGACTAGAGGTACAGCTGCTTCCCTGGCTGCTGCCAGGGATATACCATTGTTAGAGATATACAAAGCAGCCACCTGGAAAACAGTCCATACATTCACCAAGCATTACTCTCTGGATAGCCAGGCTAGGAGTGATGCTAGGTTTGGTACAGCAGTACTGCAAAGCCTATTCCCAAAATAGGTTCTGTCCCTCCTCCATGGAGGTACTGCTTAGTAGTCTGCATATTGTCAGAATACAGCAAGTCTTCATGTTACTTGAAGAAAAAATTACTCACCATAGTAATTGTGTTTCTTCTAATGGAGTCTTGCTGTATTCTGACCTCCCCCCTGCCTCCCCTCTCACAGCCTGTTTTTTGGGAAGTGGGCTGGCAGGTGCAGTGTTGCACCTCAGGGGTGCACTTGGCACTCCCCTTTTTATGTTGATTGCGCACAGCGCAAGAAACATATTGCGGCAGCTTGCTCAGAAGCAGATTGTGGAGGCGCGGCACTGTTGTGGCCAATGCCCCACAGCCTGCAAAGGCTTGTCCCGCTTCTCCCAATGCTGTTGCACACTGCTGGTGACAGTAGTTTGGAACCTTGCCACCAACTTTTGACAATTTCGCTGCTGCAATCAGGGTCCGCCTCGTCATTGCAGCATCAGCCATCTGCTGCACTGAGGGTGCGACCCATCATTGCAGGGTGGAACTTCCAAACCCTGATATTGTTTGTGAACATGTTGGTGGCTTCCCCATCATGTTCACAAACAATATAACCCCTCCACCGTGTTTATGTGCTGGCGGGGGCCCCAATCCCCATTGGCGTTGGTGCCCTAATGTTGATTTTGCAGATGGGAGAGCTCAATCCCCATCGGCATTCTGTAACCAACCCCACCTGATTTTATTGTCTGCCAACAGGGTGCCCAATCCCTGTCGGCATAATCTAAGCCCCCCCCTTTTGTTGTGTGCCGACGGGGGTGCTCAAACCCCCTTGGGCTACTGCTGCCCCCCAAAAGAAAGAGTCCTTTGGCATGCTGGGAGCCCACCCCAGCGTGCCACATTGCCCTGTAATGTAAAAAATGGTCCTGCAACATCTTTTTTTTTAACCTGAAAAAAAGGAAACGATCCTCGGTGGTCTTCCTGGCCCCCTGCCACAACCTGCACCCACCCACTGTGCACTCTGCCTCCCCACACCCCCCTCACCCCATACTTACCTCTGGAGCTTGGTGCAACGATCTTCAGTGGACCAGAAACATGTCTGCACTCTTCAAAGCCGACCGTGAACTGAGAAAATGCCGGTAAGCTATATAATGGAATGAATAGGGTTTTTTCCAACTTTAATGCATATCTCAGTCATTTTTTGGAATTTTGGTACCACATTTTCAACATGGGGTTTTTGGGACCCCTCCTCATGAATTCTTGAACTGTAATGGCATTAATCAGCCCAGAAAGGTGATTTCACGGTCACTGCGTGGAATCACCTTCCGGGGCCGATTAACGAAACGACAGTGCCACTATTCATGAGGCGGGCTCTCAAAAGCCTATGTTGCAAATTTTGGGGAAAAAATCCAAAAAATGACTGTTTCACGAGCGTGTGCTGCGCAGTTGCTACGCACATTTATAACTTTATGAATTTGCAATATTTTCACTCCAGATTTCTAACACTGCCATTTTCCCATATCTACTTATGAACAGTACAGCTGTCATTTTTCCCATCCTGGCCGAAATGTGTTTTCGCACTTCCGGCACAGAATAGAGCAGTCATTGTGGGAAATCACTGTCCGGGATGGATTAAGAAAATGACAGTAATACTGTTCACGAGCAGAGGTCCTAAAATGCCTATGTTGAAAATTTGGTGATGATAGCCCATCAAATGACTGTGTTACAAGTGTGCATTGCACACTTTCCATGCACCCTTGTAACTTCGCAAATTTGTAATATTGCCATGCCAAATTTTCAACAGTGACATTTTTTCACACTTGCTTATGAGCAGTACAGCTGTCATTTTTCACATCCTGACCGAAATGTGTTTTCATAGTTCTGGTGCAGAATAACGCAGTCGCTGTGGGAAATCACTGTTCAGGACAGATTAAGAAAATGACAGTGGCACTGTTCATGAGCAGAGGTCCTAAAATGCCTGTGTTGAAAATTTGGTGATGAAACTCCATAACACGACTGTGTTACAAGTGTGCGTTAAAGTTTTCCCACGCACCCTTGTAACTTTTCAATTTTGTAATATTTTCATGCCACATTTTCAACAGTGGCATTTTTCCACACCTCCTTATGAACACTATAGCTGCCATTTTCCTGGCTAAAATATGTTTTTGCACTCCTGCCAGAGAACAGCACAGTCGCTGTGGGAAATCACTGTTTGGGACAGATTAAGATCGAACAAGTGAGGAGGGGGAGTGACTGAGCTCAACTGAGCTCTGTTGGGACTGCTGCGGATTTGTTTGTGGGCAGAAAAAGGGCTGAACACAAGAGCCCAGTATAAAAGGGCAGCCTGCAGCACTGGAAGAAACAGAACGAGAGAGCAAGTGATGGAGGGGGAGTGAGCGAACTCACCGGAGCTCTGTCAGGACTGCTGCAGATTTCTTTGTGGGCAGAAAAAGGTGCCAATGCAGGCAGGGACCCAGTACAAAAGGCCAGCCTGCAGTGGTGGGAGAAACAGTATGAGCGAGTGAGACAGAGGGACTGACTGAGCTCAATGGAGCTCTATCAGGACTGCTGCGGATTTCTTTGTGGGCAGAAAAAGGTGCCAGTGCAGGCAGGAGCCCTGTACAAAAGGGCCGCTTGCAGCACCAGGACAAACAGAATGAGCATGTGAGAGAGGGAGATTGAGCGACCTCAATGGAGCTCTGTTGGAACAGCTGCAGATTTCTTTGTGGACAGACAAAGGTGCAAACGCAGCCAGGAGCTCCATACACAAGTGCTGCCTGCAGCACCAAGAGAAACAGAATGAGTGAGTGACAGAGCAGTAGTGAGCGAGCTCAACAGAGCTCTATTGTGACTGCTGCGGATTTCTTTGTAGGCAGAAAATGCGGCAATGCAGGCAGGAGCCCAGTACAAAAGGCCAGCTTGCAGCGCTGGCTGAAACAGAATGAGTGAATGAGAGATCTCAATGGAGCTGTGTTGGGACTGCTTCAGATTTCTTTCTGGCCAGAATAAGCTGCCAATGCAGGCAGGAGCCCAGTACAAAAGAGCAGCCTGCAGTGGCAGGAGACACAGAATGAGTGAGTGAGGGAGGGGGGGTGAGTGAGCTCAACGGAGCTCTGTTGGGACTGCAGCAGATTTGTCTGTAGGCAGAAAAAGGCAGCAATGCACACAGGGGTCCAGTACAAAAGGGCAGCCTGCAGTGGTGGGGAAACCAGAATGAGTGAGAGGGAGTGAGTGAGCTCAACGGAGCTCTATTATAACTGCTGCAAATTTCTTTGTGGGCAGAAGAAGGCGGCAACGCAGGCAGGAGCCCAATAGAAAAGGGCAGCCTGCAGCGCTGGCAGAAATGGAATGAGCGAGTGAGAGAAGGGGAGTGAGCAAGCTCAGCGGAGCTTTGTCAGGACTGCGGCAGATTTCTTTGTGGCCAGAAAAACGCGCCAACAGAGACAGGAGCCCAGTACAAAAGGGCAGCCTGCAGCGCCAGAAGAAACAGAATGAGTGAGTGACACAGGGGGAGTGAGCGACCTCAACGGAGCTCTGTCAGGACAGCTGTGGATTTCTTGGTGGGCAGAAAAACGTGCAAACACAGGCAGGAGTCCAGTACAAAAGTGCAGTCTGCAGCACCGGGAGAAACACAATGAGCGAGTGAGACAGGGGAAGTGAGCGAGCTCAATGGAGCTTTATCGTGACTGCTGCAGATTTCTTTGTTGGCAGAAAAAGGTGGCAATGCAGGCAAGAGCCCAGTACAAAAGGCCAGCCTGCAGTGGAAACACAGACTTCTTATGTATGGTCAGAAAATCTGGGTACTGGGCCTGTTTTCTTGTTTTGCAGCACTGTGGTATTTAAGAAAAACAGTTTCATTGAATTCTGTGTAGTGCGCGGCACTTGTTTGTTAACCTAGTCATTCACCCTATCGCTAGTTACAGTACCTGCCTCAGCTGTACAGCATGGGTTTCTGTACTCGCTTGCTGTGTATGGTCACCTATACAATATTACTTATATAATGCATAGTTGTCCCTTGTTCTGCATGGATTTCCATCTTTACTGAAATGTCGCTGTACCACGACTGGAAGGTCATGGAACATCATTGTACCTTTCTGTGTTACAAGAACATTCCAGCTAATCAGAAATCCTCAGGCCACCTGATCCGTGAACCACTGCGTGCTCAAATTAGTTAGCAAAAAAACAACCTTGCAGAGCTGGGGGGAGGGCAGCTGGGCACTAGCTTGAAGATTAAATAATAATAATAAACTTTATTTATCTAGCGCCCCATCCCGGAGGCTCTGGGCACTGTACAGGCAGGCAGGCGGTAGTTTAAATTACATAAAATACAATATATACAGGAACATAAGTCAATTATAACAACAAACGAACAATGATACATAAACACAAACATCTGTTTCAGTCAACAGGTCAGCAGGATCAAATGGATCAGAACAAAAGATGGTGCAGACAAGTCCACTCTAACTTTTTTTTTATTAAATTTTTGCATAACCTGCCTTTCAGTAATTTTTGCATGGCTTTGCTTTCCCTTCTCTTGTTTTACAGTGATGCATGAACAGTCAAAATAGTTTATCTCCCCGTCACTTACAAAAAGAGAAAAAAAATACACTGAAATATGCTGGATGGGCAACCACATTCCCAACCAACCTGAGTGGCTACCTCGGGGCTCTGATCACACCAGAACCCCTCTATGGCAGCACAGGCTGGTTGTGTATGGTTGCCCATCCATTATTTTCTATGTTGTCCACTGTGTTTGGACCCTTCATTGGTCCATTTCAATGATGCATGGGTCCCTTCTTAAAAAGGGGAACCCATGCCAGATACCTGGGTTCAGAAATGAGCATGGATTGCTACAGCTCGGCCGGAGAGGGAGAGGATCGAGCGTCCGGAGGACTGCTTTCCTCTCCCAGGGTGAGTGGGTTGTTGCTCCTGCCAAATGACTGCCACCAGGTGGAGGCCTGGAGGGTAGTGTAGGACTGAGGGTGACACAATGGAAGGGCGTTGCAGGACTGCAGTGTGTGCATGCCCCAATGCGTGTACATTCACGTCCGCAACAGGGAATGGGAGAAAATGGAAAATGGAGGTGGCGAGCTCCATGACAGCCCCACTGGGCTTCTGGATTGTGGTCTGGGGGGAGTCAGCCCTCCTGCCTCCAGCCCTGCCATGGGGAGGGGAATCCGAGGAAAGCTGGATCGGAAAATGGGATGTTGGAGTGAATTGAGCCCTTTGAGAGGGGGCTGGAGCTTGCCTGCCAGTCCCAAGTGCAGAGAAAAGGCAATCTAAAAAAGGGGGAACCCACAAGCAAAGGGGGCTACTCTTATTAGAGCTACAGTACCAATTGCAGCTATTGCTGTGCTTGTTAAAGCTAGTATTTCTTTCATCATTTTAGTAGTTCATTTTTAAGTTTTTTTTTTTTTTTACTGAAATCTTTATTACAGAGTTCATCAGTACAAGTGTGACTGCTGGTGGTAATAGGTGCTCAGTGGCTCTTCGAAGTGGAGTTTTCAGAACTTTTGCTAGCGTTCCTTATATCATACAGAAGTATGAACATATGAAAGAAAGAAGACTGATGGCGAGAGTTTTACACAAATGCATCTGTTCTTCAGACACAAGTGTGGAATTCCGCCCCAAAAGTTAAAAAGTTGGTCTAACTTTTGGGATGGAATTCCTCAGTTGCGTCCGGAAAAAGGGCACGAGTCCCGCAGTTGTGGCAATGACAGCAAAAAAAACGTAATTGGTCTATTCAGTCTGCCCTGTTTCCTACCCTGTCTCATGACCTATTATCTAGACGGGGTTTTCACGCTGGCCACCCCTCTCACTCCCTGCCTTACTGCTGCTCTCCCTGAGTAACTACTAAGCCCTTTACTCTGTCCTGGCAGTGCTTGAACTCAGTAATCATTTTTGCATCCACCACCTCGGCCATCAGGCTGCTCCACAGCTCAGCCACTCTCTCCATAAAGTAAAACGCTCTCACATCCTTCCTGAATCCCCCTGCCAGCTTCCATTCACATCCTTTTGTTTTCTACTCACCAGGCCTGATAAATGGTTGCTTGCAGCTTGCCTTGTTCATTCCTCCTGGAACCTGAACATTTCTATCATACTGCCTCTCTCCCTTCTGGCATCCGACGTGTACAAGTTCAGTGCACTGAGCCAATCGTCAAGATGGGATATGACCATTTATCTGTGCAGGGGCATTACAATATCTTTCTATCTGCTTATGAAGTTTCTCTTGATGCATGCAATGATGCTATTTACTTTCCTAGCTGCTGCCCTGCACTGTAACCCCCATTTGACTTTGTTGCTGATCATTACCCCAAGGTCCTTTCCTGCTGAGTTTCAGTAATCTCTGTGTTGTTCAGGTGGTACCCTGCACCCACTTTACATTTTCAGTGTTGAATTTCTCCTCGTTTTCTGTTCCCTCCTTCCTCCTACAGGTGCTGCATCCCTCCTATGGATCCACAGTGACCACGTATAGGAGGCAAGGCCATGCATGCCATAAGCTCTCCATGGCCCACCATGGTGGTTGTTGCAAGACTAAAAGGATGGCACATCCCTCCCCTCACCACGAGGTACTGCTATTGGCAGAACCCCTGCCCATGTGCCACCAGACAGTGGAGACTCGGAGAGCACCCTCCTAAACCTGGGTCCCCTTGTAGCGGAATGATATGCCACTGCTAGGCCGCAGGGAACAGCTTGTTTGTACTTGTAATGTTTCAGATGTTGCCGTACGGTGTTCTGTGAATACGTAAGCTGGCTGTCCCCATACTGCAGAATCAATGCCTTGCAACATGCTGAGGCAAAACAGAAAATAATTTTAACTTATTAGATTGACATTAGCATAATGGTAGACATAGCAGGACATGATAACACTTGCTGTTACAATCTTGACAAGAGCAGTTTTGCTGACGATTAAAAAGCAAATTGTAATATGATCCAGTCTCCTTGTGAAATACACTTTTGTAACTTTGATGGGAGGGGTGATAAACTATTCAATACCAGCACTCACAGCTAAATGGTTTATTTTTTTCTGCTAAGCATTTTCAAGTAGTTAGATTCATTAGCAAAGCCTGTAATTCTGTCCATCTTTGTCTGTCTGTCTGTCTATCTATCTATCTATCTATCTATCTATCTATCTATCTATCTATCTATCTATCTATCTATCTATCTATGTCTCTCTGTCTTTCTGTCTATCTGTATCCGATGGGGCCATTTCTTCCCTCTCAAATCCTGACCATCTGGGGGTTTGTTACGCTAGCTTGTACACTGTTTCAGGTTTTGCACCGGCGGGTACACTTTTTCAGGCTTTACACTAGTGCATACACTGTTTCAGGTTTTGCACTAGTGTGTACACTGTTTTAGGGTTTGCACTAGCGGGTACACTGTTTCTGGTTTGTACACTAGTTTGTATGCTGTCTCAGGCTTTACAGTAGCTTGTACACGGTTTCAGGTTTTACACTAGTGGGTACACTGTTTCAGGTTTGTACACTGTTTCAGGTTTTACACTAGCTTGTACACTATCTCAGGCTTTATGGTAGCTTGTACACGGTTTCAGGTTTTACACTAGCGTGTGCACTGTTTCACGCTTTATACTAGAAGGTACACTGTTTCAGGTTTTACACTAGCAGGTACACTGTTTCTGATTTTACACTAGCTGGTACACTGTTTCAGGTTGTACACTAGCTTGTACATTGTTTCAGGTTTTACATTAGCGTGTACACTTTCAGGGTTTACACTAGCTTGTACACTGTTTTGGGCTTTACACTAGATTGCACACTGTTTCAGGTTTTACACTAATGTGTACACTGTTTCAGGTTTTGCACTAGTGTGCACACTATTTCAGATTTTCCACTAGTTTTCCACTAAGGGAGAACTATTGTCCAGTCAGCCTTACAGCAGTGGTGGGGAGGGTCATGGAGGCGCTCATCAGGGAGAGTGATAGTGCCTAGAGGGGAATGGATTGCTGAACAACAGTCAGCACGGGTTCACTGGGGGAGGTCATGCCAGCCCAACCTTATTGAATTCTTTGACTGGGTGACGCAGACGATAGACCAAGGAAGGGGTCAGTGGACGTGGCCTACCTGGACTTCAGTAAGGCCTTCGACACCATCCCCCACAGAAGATTGGTCAATAAACTGAAAAGTATGATGGTGGGGGACAAAATAACTAGATGGGTGCAAAGCTGGCTAGCTGACAGGACCCACAGGGTGGTAGTGAAGGGGGAGCACTCTAGCGAGGGGCAAGTGATGAGCAGGGTACCCCAGGGGTCAGTGCTGGGCCACTCCTCTTCAGTATCTATATATATGTGACATTACAGATAGACTGAAAGGATGGGTGGCGCTCTTAGCGGATGACATGAAAATCTGCAATAGAATAGACACTAAGGGAGGGGTGGAGGGCATGCGGCAGGACCTGAGGGCACTAGAAGGGTGGGCAGAGATCCTGCAACTAAAATTTAACAACAGGAAGTGTGCAGTTATGCACCTGGGACATGGTAACCCGAGGACAGAGCACAGAATGGGAGGGAAGGGAATCAGGGCAACAGAGCAGGAGAAGGGTGTGGGTATTGTAGTCTCTAGCGACCTTAAGGTGGGGAAACAGTGTACTAAGGCAGTAGGGAAGGCCTACGGGATTCTGGCTAGTATTGGCAGGGGAATCACCTGCAGGAGGAGGGAAGTCCTAGTGCCCCGTACCAGGCTATGGTGAGACCGCTCCTAGAGTATGGAGTCCATTTCTGGAGGCCTCACTTGTGAAAGGACATAGACCTTATTGAAAGGGTTCAGCGAAGAGCGACCAAGATGGTGCTAGGGATGAAGGGCAAGCCATATGAGCAGAGATGCTACGAGCTGGGGTTATACACCCTGGAGACCAGAAGGGAGAGAGGGGACATGATAGAGACCTTCAAATATGTCATGGGGTTAAACAAAGGGGGTTCTTAGGGCTTATTCAAAATAAAGAGGAAAACCGCTACTAAAGGGAATAGCCTGAGACTACAAGAGGGACACTACAGGGGAACATGAGGGGGAAATTCGTTATGGAGAGGGTGGTGGATGCCTGGAACAGGCTTCCAGAGGAGGTTGTGGGGGTGGAGACAGTGCTGAGATTCAGGAGGGCTTGGGACAGGCATAAAGGGCTATGGGAGGGGGAGGAGTGAGTTCCCAGGGAGGGAGGAGGTTGTCTTGTGGGGGTAAGGGCAGACTGAATGGACCATGGGGTCTTTTTCTGCCATCAAGTTCTATGATTCTATGATGTTTTACACTAGCATGTACAGTGTTTCAGGTTTTACACTAGCGTGTACACTGTTTCAGGTTTTACACCAGCATGTACGCTGTTTCAGGTTTTACACTAGCGTGTACACTGTTTCAGGTTTTACACCAGCATGTACGCTGTTTCAGGTTTTCCACTAGAGTGTACACTGTTTCATGTTTTACAATAGCATGTGCACTGTTTCAGGTTTTACACTAGCTTGTACACTGTTTCAGGTGTATTTTACAAATATTGACCCTTCGGGTTCAAAATGTCGTTACCACGTGAAGCACAACCACATGACAAATCCCCATATAAGCAACCCCAACCTAAACAACCAATTTAGGAGGCACAATAGTGTCGTGGTTAAGAGCGCTGAGTTGCAAACCTGGAGAACTGTGTTTGAATCCCACAGCCACCACTAGCATACTGTGTGACCATGAGCAAGTCACATAACTTTTCTGTGATCCCAGGATGCACCTGGAAACAAGTTTTGGCTTAGTGTGTCTTTCCTGGCTATAAAAAGATTCATTAGACCAATAAAAATAGTAATTATTCCAAAATGCCCACCTACAGATGAAAAACTACAACTGAATATGGAGACATAGCTCCCCAACATAAAGATCAGAGACAACCTCCCACAACACCAAAAGAACAAATAATAACTAGAAAGCAACCAAGCACACCAATACTGCTCCGCAGAAGAACACAGAAACAGACTTGACAAAATGATCAC
This sequence comes from Neoceratodus forsteri, assembly GCA_016271365.2. NCBI lineage: Eukaryota > Metazoa > Chordata > Ceratodontiformes > Ceratodontidae > Neoceratodus > Neoceratodus forsteri. The sequence goes on from CM057451.1 coordinate 1,104,754,609, forward strand.
AAATGTTAACAAAAATTAAACTGAAAACAGATACAGACAGATTCTACAGTCCTAACCCCCTGCATATATAAAAACAGCAGCACTCCAAATATTGCAAAAGCCACAGAACAGGCCCTTATGTCCATGACCTCTGCAACACTGAGAGAGTGAAGTTTTTTTTTTTTGCATGTGATCAGCGGCTGCCGATATTATGTGCCATCGCCTGGGCACTGGTAGCATGTCAACAGGCAGTGTTACTGTACCATTGCAAGTCATATGGTAAGTGCTGCATGTTGATACCAGCACGCAGACGACAGAGCATAACATGCAACATCCACTGATGACATCATCATGTATAGCCTCAATGAAAACCCAGCAGGAAGCAGAATGATGTCAATAGCTGTGGACCACACTCTTTATTTATTTATTTATTTATTTAGTTTTTGTTGACCGGGTAAGTGCACTAGACAAATCCTGCCTATTTTCAGGCATGACCCGGGGGAGGGGGATACAGATGAATGCCAACTGACTTTGAACCAGATTAAGCTATTGGTGGTATTTTTAGTGAATGGGGGAAATTTGGCCAGGACACCGGGGAAATTCCCCTACTCTTTTCGAGAAGTGCCATGGAGTCTTTAACATCCACCTGAACTGCCACCAGAACAGGCAGATTCTTGAAGGGGCCACAGCACGGATACACAAAACATAAGCAAAAAGTAAAGGTGCAGTTAAACAATGATACATTTCTGATTATTTTGTAAGTGAAACAACATACGCCAGAGTTTGGGAATCATGCCAGGATAACACACTCAGTGGTAGCTGAAGACCCTTAGCACACAGCCAGGAGGTGTGTTCACCTAACTTAATGCACACCCTGTCGTGGCTTATTGCCCATATTATCCAATTCTGCAGTGCATTATTTCTTACTTATACAAATCCAGGGGAGGCAAACTGGTTCAGATAAAAAGAATTATTTAGGGCTGATGGCATATATATGGAGGAAATGTGTAATTTCTTCTATGGGTACAGTATGTCACAGTGACACTTACCAATGAGCAGCCAGCTCTGGCAATGCCTGATGACATTACAAACACCACAACACAAGTCTGTGTACTTGCAGAGAACCTCGGCATAGGAATGAACTGCTTATGACACAAATAAATGTGTTCCCACTGCTTGTCTTTATTTTGTAAGCAAATTCCACCAGAGTGCCGCCAGCAAAAAGATGTCTGGACCAACAGCCCAGCACTTCAACCTTAATGAAGATCTTCTTCAGGTGGTGCTGGCTACCCAGAATCCCATTTTTGTACCATTGTACCACAGGTATAGTAATTCCATTCCAATGAATTTGATTAACAAATAATATAAACAAAACCATCACTTAATGGTATAAAATTAACTCACAGAGCGCATGCTTAGGAATAGCATGGAGGGATCACGTGATGAGCTAGCAAGGTACAGACGTCTCCGAGACCGTGCTCGAATTTCAGCAGATAAACTAAAAAGATTTAAGCTCTTTTTGACCCCCTAAGCCTGCTTTTACAAAGATCCGTGTCGACTAGGAGAGCCCTGTGCAGTTATGATCGCCACAGGCTCATTTGCAGGAAGGAGTAGATCAACTTACCAGCGGCGAGCCAGAAGGGCGAAAAGGCCGAGTTGGAAACTGAAAGCCCCGAGCCTCTCGCGGCACGGATACCGGCGACTAAGCGCTCTAAGCCCCACTCTCCAGACGATGCCAAGGACCTGAAAACAGAAGCCCAAGGAGGGTGTTCAACTTAGCAGGATATTTGTGAGATTAAACATCTTTTGCAGGAATTAGTAGCAGATTTTACCATACTGAAACCCGCGTTACATGCCTTGACACAGAGGGTGGGGGATGTAGAGGCCAGAGTGGCATCGCAGGAGAGGAAAATGGGGGCCATTGACCTAGAAATGATAGGGCTCAAAGGCAAGTTAAAAGCTTGAAGAACGGCTGGAGGACCAAGAGTCACTGAGTAGGAGAAACAACTTAATAATGGCAGGTTTACCTGAAAAAAATGGAAGGCTCGGACTGTGTAGCCTTTATGCAGGACTTCTTTTGAAGCTGTTTGGTCCTTCGCCATTTGGTGACTCGTACAACGTGGAGAGGGCCCACAGGTCATTGAGAGAGACATCCCCACCTGGAGCCAGACCTCGAGTTCTGATTATGAGATTTTTAAGCTACAAGGAAAAGACTCATGTCCTGAACAAAGCGAAAGTAAACAGATCCCTGCAGTGGAATGGGGCTTCAATATGGATTTTTCAAGATTTAGTGCCTTCGGTGAGAGAGAAACAAAAAGAATACGCGGAGATAAAAAAGAAGCTGTATTTAGCGGGTCTAAAATTTCGATTGCAACATCCAGCAACACTAACTGTAAAACTCCCGAAAGGAGATAAGCGCTACTTAACAGCAACTGAAGCTCTGGAAAGTCTCAGAAGTGAATTACCAGAACTATTCAAGTCGCCGACTTGAAATGGAGAGGGTTTGATGGGAGCACTGGCAATGCAGCGGCAAGTGTGATCTGCAGTATCGGGGAATTATTTCGAGAACTGACAGGGTTGGCTAATTCCTGAGTTCGACCAGATGTTGGTTTAAAGAAATAGAGACTAACTGCTTCTCACTATCGTTCTACTATGTTATCCGGAACTGTCAAAAAAGGGATGGACCGCAGCCCCTTGGCTAGCTAGTATGGCTATATGGCTAGGGTTTTTTTTTTTTTTTTCAGGTTACTAGAGTAAGATACAAGAGTGAATGGTTTGAAGGAGAAAAGTTATCGGACTAGTACTAACCTGGGTTGCATATTGTTAATGTGGCTGTTATGCTCTTTCTTTTTCTGGCCATGGAGAGAAAAGTTTTATAAGGCCATAAACAAAGCCAATTTTAATGTCGGGGGAATGATGGGGGGCACCGATGGATGATATGCTGGGATCTGAGGGGTTCGGAGATATCTGGAGGGCTGACTCATACACGTCTCATGAATATTGAGGAGGGCAATCAAGGATCGGGGGAGGTAAGAAGGGTGGTTATTGGGGGGAAAGGAGAGAGAGAATCCATAGAACATGAGGTAAAGAGGATACAACATATGAGAGTGAACATTTGGGGCTGTGACATAAAAGATGGTAACACTTAAACTTCTTTCATGGAATGTGAAAGGTCTCAGGGGAGGAAAAAGACTGGTTGTACTGCAATATATAAATCAATTGGGGGTACATGTTGCTGCACTCCAAGAAACTCATTTACTGTCTGAGGAGGTAAACCTTCTTAGGAGGGGGTGGGTTGGTAAGGTAGTGGGAGTTGGGAAAATGAAAACGTCGGGGGAGTGGCAATATTAATCAGGAAATCGTGCCCATATGTAATTGAAAGAATTCAGTCAAGAGAGGATGGCAGGGGGATATATCTGGAGGGTTCAATCTTGGGATGCCCACTTTCTTGTGCTTCAATTTATGGCCCTACTCCAGCTAAGTCAGAATTCTTTGCTTCGTTAGAAGCCGATATTACCACACTCCCGCAGACTCCACTTATTATGGCAGGAGACTAGAATATCTACTTTGATAATAGGAAGGACAGGAGCCCCGCCTCCAATAAACCATCTTCTCCCCCGCAGAGAGCTTTAAACAGGTTTTTGGAGGCAACAGCGCTGGTAGACCCATATAGAATGTACAGGAAAGGGGATACAGGGATGACATTCTACTCGGGGGTCCACAAGACACATACTAGGATTGATTTCTTTGTGGTTAATAGGAAGGGTTGAGAGATGTCAAAGGCTTGAATACTTATAATAGGGTCCTGTCTGATCATTCTCCAATACAACTATTATGGGAACTGGACAACATTCCTCTAAGACCGTTTCGTTGGCGACTAGATGAAGGGATATTTGCAGAAGACAGCATGGTACTTAAGTTAGAGGAGGTACTTAAGGGGATCATTCAAACTCAAATCCCAACAATAGAGGATAAAAAAATAGCCTGGCCAGCCTGTAAGGTATTATATGCAGTAATGGTGCAGGAGTATACCTCTAAACGGAACAAACTCAATAGAGCGCGGGAAGAATTTTTAGTTGGGGCCATTAAATCATTATTACCCTTAGAGGGCTCAAGCAAAGAATTGGACAAGGAATTAGGGGAGTTGAGAGACCAATATAGAAGTATACTGAACCTCAGGACAGATCGCTGGCTGGAAAGACTAAATGCTAAATATCTTATGCATGGGGATGTGCCTGGTCGTGTATTGGCTCATAGAATTAAGGAGTGGGAGGTGGAAAGAACGATCATGGCAGTAAATTTCAAGGGAGGGATTATATCAGAACCGCAGAAGATGGCGGATGCTTTTGCGGACTACTATTCAGGGATTTATCAAGAAGGAGGCACCAGTGCGGAGGTAGCAATTGAAAGGTTCCTTAAGGATATACTGTTGACCAAGTTGGAAGCAGAGCAAGCCCGGGTACAAGCTGCACCAATCTCGGAACTAGAGATCAGGGAAGTAATCAGAGACCTTCCAAATAACAAGGCGCCAGGGCTGGATGGCTTGTCTGCAAAATTCTATAAAGTTCACCTAGGAACAATAGTCCCTCTATTATTGGATTTATTTTCAAGCATTATGAACAATGGGGTCCCCCATCCTCCCTTATACCAAGCCTATATTACCCTGATCCCTAAGCCAGACAAGCCTAGGGACCTGCCAGGTAATTATAGACCTATTGCTTTAATCAACCAAGATATTAAAATACTTACAAAGATTCTGGCCAATAGGGTTTTGAAAGTTGCACCTTTGTTAATTAGCCAGGACCAAGTGGGATTCATGCCAGGGAGGGGGGCGCAGGACGCGTTAAGAAAGATGCATCACATTTTGCATAGGGCATCCCACTCAAAATCTGCTATGGCCCTAATACACTAGCACTTGAAAAAGGCTTTTGATCGTGTCTCCATAATTTCTTATTCTCTACAATGGAGAGAATGGGCTTCGAAGGGCTTTCTTAGAGCCTCCAAAATCTATACAAGCCCTACAGCTAGGGTCCTATGCAATGGGTATTTATCAAAGGAGTTTCTTCTGAGAAATGGGACTGAGCAGGGTTGCCCTTTGTCACCAATCTTATTTAACATTTATTTGGAACCTTTATTAAGATCATTAAATACTGGAACCCAGGGTTCAGGGATTGAACTTAAATTCTCGGCATTCACGATGATATTTTGTTACATTTAACCAACCCTTGCTAGCTTCCAAAAGGCATTGGAAGTAATTGGGAATTTCTCAGAGGTATCTAACTATAAATTGAACCTAAGCAAGACTCAGGTTCTCCGCTTACCTGCTCACAGATAGAACAGATTTGAACACCTGAACATTAACTGGGCTGGGAAAAGATTAAGTACCTGGGAATCTGGATCACCTCCAGATTGAGAAAGTGGAGGAGAATGTGGGTAACCTGTTAGATACAATTAAAACTGACATATTAAGATGGAATAAACTTCCTTTAAATTTAACTGCTAGACTGGGACTGATTAAAATGAACCTTCTACCCAAGTTATTATTTCCGATTTATCTCTCACCTTATTGTATTCCGAAGGGGAGGTTTACCAGTATACAGAGGGTAATTTCAGATTTCCTGTGGGACTCCAAACCTCCTAGGAGGAAGCACGTTGTTCGCTTCCCTTACTTCAAGGGTGGGATTAAGCTCCCGGACCTTTTTCTATATTATGTAGCAGGTCAGCTGGGTGCGCTGGGGCGATGGATAAAGAGTGAGGAAGTAGGGGGATACACACCAACATGGCTTCAGCTAGAACAGCTTAGGCTAAAGGACCTAAAATTCTCCCCCTCTGCAATGCTGTTTACAGACCCGGAGGCTTTGCCAGAAGGGGGAAGGCAGTCACCAATTTATAAATCAGTTAAAGCATGGTGGGATCTGTTGAGCATGATTCAGAGGAGGGTGCAGAAGGGAACCAGAAACCAGCCCATAATAGGAAACCCTAACTTTCGCTTAGGGGGGCAAGTAATTAGTGGCCAATGGGCACCACAACTGTCTGGCCTGATGCTGTCGGATCTGATAGTAGAAGATAGAGTGAAGCTATCGGAGCAAACCAGAGCATGGGATCCTTTTAAAAAGATTCAAATTACAAACCTAATTCAGAAATTTATACGGGACAATAAGGAAAGGGAACGGATACTATTCACGTGAGACCATTTGAAAGAGATCGATCTTCTACAACATCCCTCTCAAAGTTTACAGGGTGCTGCTAGACTTCATGAGTGTGGAAGTAAAGCTCAGATAAGATACTGGGAGAAAACCCATCCCCTTGAGGCCTGAATGGAAAGAAATCTGGAGAAATATTAGGTCTTGCCTATACCAAAGTATAAAACCATGCAGTTTTTATTTGTTCAAATATCTACTATACTCCTGTTAAATTATGTTCTAGAAAACTCAGACAGACAGATCTGTGTTTTAGATGTGGAGCAGAGTCAGGGGACCTGCTGCATGGATTGTGGAATTGCTCTTTAATCCAACCACTATGGACTCAAATTGGGCAAAAAATGGATCCATTACTGAACTATTCCGAGTATATTAAACCAGAGATATGCTTATTAGGAGACATGCAAACGATATAAAAAGCTCAGCCAAATATCATATGTCTTTGATGTCCTCCTGGTTAAAGCCTTTGTTCTGAGGCACTGGAAAACTGATAATATTTATAGCTATGATCAATGGGTAGGTGACCTATTGCAGGTCTTGGACAGACTTAAAAGACAAATGGCAATAGAGGGGAGGAAAAGGTATATGATAAAAGATGGCGGGTACTAGAGGCAGTATACTCGGTACAACTGACGAGTGCCCGGACACAGATCTGTCTGTCTGAAGGAGTTTAGCTTGTCTGATGGTTTCTCACAGTAAAATGGGAGAATGGAACCAGATTGTATGGAAATATAGGACGTTGTATAGTGTAACCTTTGTACTCTATGGAATCATAATACTCTCAAAAGATGGTCTCTTTATGGATTAGTATGCTACTATCTTTGGTGGATATGGATGGATTCTCTCTCTCTCCTAGGGACACAGTTATTAGAGCCATGTCAGAGAAATTAGGACATGCCTTGTAACATGGGAAGATACTATTAAGAAAATTTAAATTAAGTAAAAGACTAGTTTAAAAGTCAAATGCCAAGGAATTGTATAGTAGATGATATTAGGCAGAACTGGACATAAAGCTATGACCTAGATAAAATATAACTGTGACTGTAAATAGTTACGGGGATGTAAATAGTATCCATATCCAGTTTGGGGATGTGGGCCAGGGTTCAACCCTGAGGTATGTGTGTAAAAGTATATTGGTGGAGCACATTGAAAACACAATAAAGAAGATTAAAAAAAAAAAAAAGGAATAGCATGAACTTATGCAATAATTGTTTGAAAGCATGCTTACTATATTATTTACAACCAAAAAGAATACTTTGTACTTCTACCTCTAAATAATCACCATTTAAGACTTCCCTATTATAAAGTTGGCTATTCTAATAGGGAAGAAGGCAATACTATCACTTTAGAAAGATACAGCACTTCCAAACTATATGGAGTGTGTATCCATGGTGATAGAGCTAAGTAAAATAGAGGAAAGGAAAGTGGGGAATTGTTTAACCAGGAATGGTGCACTAGGCCGAAATGGGTTTCCAGGTGCAACCTGGGAGCACAAAGAAGTTAAGCGACTTGCTCAGGGTCACACAATATGCAAGTGGGGGCTAATGGGATTCAAACCCAAGCCTCCTGGTTTGCAGCTCAGTGCCCTTAACCACTTCACTATACTGCCTCCTATAAGAAGGCATTCCATAGAATACAAAATTCATGGCACATTTTATAACAAATATACAGTACTGATCATTCATATTAAAAATTTATTTAGCCAGGGAGTTGGCAGTATAGCTTAGAGGTTAGAGTAATGAGCTGTGAATAAGCTTGGTACATCCAGCAGACCAGGGTTTGATTCCCACAACTTCCACTTGCATACTGTGTGACTCTGAACAAGTCACTTAACCTCCCCAGTGCTCCCAGGTCGCCCCTGAAAACAGGCACTTGTGCCTCGTGGGCCTTACCTGGTTAGCAAAAGACTAAAATAAAAAAAAAACAATTAAAATATCACAGTAAGTTAAGTCAAGTATATTGTGAGGAGCCAAGGTTAGGATGCAGTTTTGTATATAGGTTAAAGCGAGGGATGTGCCATCAGCTGTCCAGCACCATGGCACCGACTGACAGGTATGGGGATGTGGAGGGGAGGTTCCACTAGCCACCAATGATAATGCTGGGGTAGCGGGTTGGGGCACAGGGAGTTGCAGACTGGAGCACCAGTGTGTGTGTGTCTGTCTGTCTATCGGTATGTGTGCCATGGAGGTCTCCAGCACTTTTGTTGGGGATGGGGCAGCCGTGAATGGGGGGGGTTGTGACTGAAACAAATGAGGTCATGGCTTACATCAGTTGGGGGTGTGGCACCTATGATGGGAATGGAGCATACCTCGGTAGGGGCACCATGACATGTGTTGGGGGCGGGGAGCATGGTATTGTGTTATGGGGAACTGCATGTGTGTGGGATGGGGGCTTTGTACTGTCTCTCTACGGTGACAGGGCACACTAGTGATGGGGGTGGGGCATGCCTCTGCTACAGTGGGATGGGGCTTTCATGGGTTGGGAGTGCTGTGTTTGGGGCTGGGGTGTGCTGCCGCATTATGGGGTGGGGTGGACGTGTGTCAGGGGGGCTGACATATGGGCCTGTGGGCAGGGATCCCACTGGCAGTGGTATGGGTGTGCAGCAGGGGACCGTGATGCCACAAGGGCATGGGCAGGGGGGTTTCCAGCTACTGGGGCCATGCCACGCCGGTCCAGGTGTCTGCATTTGCTATTCATGCACCTGGACCCATGCCCTGGGTGCAAGTGATCCATTCTGGGACTCAAGACAGGCATTTGATTGGATGCACTACACCGTCCCCGGTCACCCTGCATGGTCCTGCATGCCAGGGGGCAGGACCATCTACAGGTGCCCCACGGGTGTCTGCGGTTGTGCATACCATGTAGTCTGCACCCATCTGGGGCCACGGAGCTCTGCAGGCAGGATACACACATCTGGCACGTATTTCCTGCCCCTTCATGCATAGCGCCCTTTGTTTAGTTTAGTTTATTGTTCTAGGAATTATTACCTTTGAGCCAATGGCTCTTTTACAAAGGTTCCACGTCAACAAATGTACATACAAACAAGACATGTTACAATAAATGGGCAGCACTTTGTGAGAAGCCAAGGTTAGAATGAAGTTTCACATATAGGTTAAAGAAAATGTAGTTATTTGAGGGCTAGGATGGGATGAGGGACGTGGTGATGATGCTATACGTCATGAATTAGTTCATGATTGAACCCACCCATGCATCTGAACATAAAAAAGGAGAAAAAAAGAAGACAAAAATCATTATTTAAGTTTATTTTATGTATATATGAAAAGCACTTTCAAAATTTAACATTAAGTTTTTGTGTTTATTCTCGGTTCATTTAACCAAAGCAGTTGATCAATAACGGATTAACAAACTATTATCCACAGTGTTCTTTGTCTTAATGAAAAAATTAAAAAAAGAATAATCTTTTCTCCACATTTTACTATATTATATAATGAACATGATCAGTACATACAACTGCTATATATCTCCACTTGTAGCAGATGTAGGTGGGTGTGGCCTCTTTTCCAAAATCTTTACTGTATTTGAAAGTCAAGATGTATTGCTCTGAACATCTCACTCAATATGTCCTCAGACCCAAATCGTGTTTTTCAACAGTCAGTGAACTGAATGAATGAAAATAGTAAAATTAAAACAAATTATATAAAAATGTTGCAGTAGTTTTCATGTAATGAGCCGAATTCCACAAGTGCAGGGTCTGAAGGCAGGTTAATGAATTTTCCTGTCCTCCGCAGCTTCTGACTGAGCTGACGCCGAATTCCACAAGTGCAGGTACGATTTCCCAAGCAAGTTACTTGGCTAGATTTTGAACATGGTGTGATTCCTGTGTAGCCCTGTGTGTGCTGCTGCTGCTGCTGCTCTTTGTGCATTTTTTCACCCACCCTGTCCTCCCACCATATTTAAATACTGTAAAACCCCACCTCTGGTCTTTTCTAACTGGCCCCAGAAGTGTAGAGGCATGTCTGCACTCCAGAAAGCTTAGGGGTCCCACCTCCTGCATTTCAAGCCACCCCCTTCTCCCAGAAGGCACGCCTAGCCTGCTGTGAGTGTACCCTTGACCCCAAACTTAAACTAATTTCTACATTCTTTTAAATATTCTTCTGCCCGTCCTTTTCTAGAAGAACTCCCTCCCTTCCCATTGATTCTCCTCTCCCTGTTTAGCAGCGCATTACCCAGTCAAATAACGCTCACCACTCTGCATATTTGGAGTGCTCACCAGCCTGCATATTAGAAGTCTCCCAGCTCAGACCTGGTACCCTGTGCCAAAGTCCGCAGCCCTACTACTGAACCATGGGGACTCCCTCTCATGATGTATGCTAAACACCCCCCTTATACTCCCCGAACACCAGCATACCCCTACCCATGGCCAGCCCTGCCCACCACACTATGCTTATAACACTACTACTACTGATCCTACCTCTCTCCACTCCTCACACACCCCACCCCACCCAAGTACCAGACCCACTGCTTCCCCGAGACTTACACCACTGCCACAGCTCCTCCACAATGTCCGCTCCAGTACCTCCCCCTCCCCCCAAACATATTCCACTGCTTCTGCCCCACAAACTCAGCATGGCAGGCAATTGGCCCCGACATCCCAACCCTACGGACACTCGGCATACCATGCGTGGGGAGCGCACACAGTCCGTACCGCTCCACAGCTGGATACATTAGCAAGCATAGGCCTCTCCTCAGAGTTATCTCTCTCCTCCTACTTCTATCTGGAAATGTACACCCAAACCCGGGACCTAGATCCTACAACACACAGAAACAGACACCAGCCACCAGGATCTGCATTGGGTCCATGAATATCTGCAGTATACTGAAAAAAACACTGCACTCCAATGCTGGATTACAAGGCATCAACTGGACATCCTAACCCTGGTTGACACCTGGCTATCCAAGTGCACCCCCGACTCAGCTGTCTCCTTCCCTGACTACTCACTCTTTAGACTGGACAGAGTGGGCAAACGAGGTGGCGGATGTGCAATTTACATTAAGCACACCCTATTGGCCCAGGCACTACCCCCCCAGTGTTAGAACATGGAGTGCAAGCGTTATCACTGAAAATCTCCCCCGACTCATCAAAGGCCCCCCTTATAGTCACGGCGGCCTATCTCCCACACCGCAAACAAACGCAAGCCCTCCACTCACTAATAGAGTACCTTGCCAGCCTCCCCCACAAATCAGAATACATACTACTAGGGGATCTCAACATAAACTGGTTCAGCAAAGCAGCCACCTCCGCCTCGGATGCGCTCACAGCCCTTGACCTACATCAGTTGGTGACAAAACCAACTAGGTGTAACCCAGCCACGGGCACACACACCTTGGTGGATGTCATCCTCACCAACCGGCCCCACAAAATCAAGGACATTGAAGTCCTACCAAACTTCCTCTGTGACCACTCCCCGGTAATCTGCTCATGGTCAGGCCGGCAACCTGCATCATCCCTAACCACAACACTCCAACGCCAACTGCACCCAGGCAAACTCTCCGACTTTAAACAGCACCTTACTCCATGAGACTGGTCCCCAATATACCATGCCCACAGCATTGATGCTGCACTCATCTACTTCCAGGACTCCTTCACCCAGGCCTGTGACATCTTTGCCCCTATAAAAAAGACAAACATCAAAAAACAGAGCGCACCATGGATAACTCCATCCCTCCCTCCTCCAGCAGCTCAAAAGCCATGATAATCTTTGGCACAGGGCCAATGAATCAGGCAAGCCTGCCAGTCGGCAGGCATACAGAGCTGCTCGGAACAGCTGCACCTGGGCTATTGGAAAGGCAAAAGCCGAACACTATCGAGCCACCCTAACCGCCTTCTGGGGCTCATCACGCAAGTTCTGGGACAACATAAAGTCCCTAAATGGAAAAACACACATGCCACCCCTGTCTGAAATTGCATCTAAGGGACTGGTCACCACAGACCCTAAGGAGATTGCCAACACACTCAATGACAACTTTACTGACCTAAGCTGCGTTCTCCCCCAAAACTTCTTTGACCCAATACCAGCCCCCGACCCCCCCACCACCCACGGCCACCTTTCTATCTCCAGGCTATCTCTGCCACAGAAACAAGGCCATACCTAGCCAAAGCCCTGAATGGTACTAGCCCCCTGAATGACCCAATTGACATCAAACTCCTCCAAAAGGCACTGGATGTGCTGGTTACCCTGCTCACCGGCCTCCTGAACTGCTCCCTATGCCTTGGTCAGTTTCCCACAGCCTGGAAGAATGCAGTTGTTATACCAATCCACAAAGGCAGTGACCCCCTAACACCGGGGAACTACTGACCAATCTCCATTCTCCCACCACTGTCCAAAGCGCTAGAAAAAGTTGTGGCGGATCAACTAACTGACTACCTTAAAACCCATGACCTACTCTGCAAAGAACAGCATGGGTTCCATTTTAGGCAAAGTACCACCATGGCCCTGCTAGAATTCTCAAACTACATACAATACTGCTCTTGATAGATGGCACATCGTAGGGGCCATGTTCATAGACCTATCCAAGACCTTTGACACGGTCAGTCACCCCTTCCTACTAAACTCCCTCCTCCTAATGGGGTTATCACAAGGGCCCTTGGACTGGTTTACTAGTTACCTGTCTTCTAGGTCCCAGTGTGTGCGGATAAATAACAGTCTCCTGCTTGCATCCCATTCACTTGGGAGTCCCGCAGGGATCCATTCTAGGGCCCCTGCTTTTTAGCATATTCTTGAAAGCAATTCCCACCGCCTGCCCCAAAAAGATACTCCTCTACATGGACGACGACATCATCTGTGCCTCCCACACCAACCCAACCAACCTTCAGGCTTCACTCCAGAACACGTTCAGCCAAGCTGAACTCTAGTTTGCCAAGCATAGACTAGTCATGAACCTAAAAAAAAACCAAGACCCTACTTTTCGCACATCACCAAAGAAAATTAAAAAATGCCCAATCGCATATTCTAGCACAGTCACTCTACACCCTGGAGCAGGTCTCGTCCTATAAATATCTAGGGGTTATCTTTGACTCTCCCCTCTCCTTCCATGCACACATCAACACCCTCACATCTGCTACCAATGCACGCATTGGTCTTCTTTATCGCCATAAGGACTGCCTTACGCCAGAAGCCCTGAGACTAGCCGTAACCTCCTCAGTAATGTCTCTGATTGACTATGGGTTGCTGGTCTATGCCGCTGCTGCAGATGCAACAGCTATTGGTAAAATAAAAGTGGTTATTAACAAAGCCTGCAGGCTCTTAACTGCTGCAGACTGCATGACACACACATGCATGCTCTATTCCATTGCCCAGATCCTGAACTTTGTCGAGAGGGTCCACTACCAGTAATGCCTCTTGACCAAAAAGTCCCTACTTGGCTTGACCCCCCCAGGCCTATCTTCCTCCCTAATCTCCTCTTCCCCCACAGTGTACACACACAGCTCAGCCAAAGCTGCACTGACCATTCCCAGAGTCAGAACTACACCCGTCCAGAGGTCTTTTCTGGTCAGGGCTCCCTCATACTTCAACGCCCTCCCGCCATCGGTCTCTAACCATCAAAAATTTGGTCCCTTTAAAAAGGCATTCAAGACCAACCTCCTTGCTACCCTCACCTGCACCTGCACACTCTAAGTCCACCACCAGTGCCTTCAACAGCTGCTCAGAATGGCCACACAACCTCTTTCGCAGTCAATGGCCTGCAATTCTTACTCAGGCACTCGGACAAAGTCTTCAGACAGGCTGCTCTAGAATTTGCACCACCTGCCTCCCCTAACTTACCCAGTTTACTCAGCTCCAGCCAAGCATAGTAGGCATGTGCACTGTCCCTGATTCACTCTCTGGCCACTAACTGACCTCTTACTGTTAGATTTATCCTATGCACTGTCAACAGCCACAACAATGTATTAGACATCCTTGTAAACTGGTCAGGACATCCTTGTAAAATGGTCATGCTGTAACCAGAAGTCAAAGTGCCCTGGCACTGTACTCCGTATCGTACGATTTACTGTGTTGCCCATAGCCTACAGCCTCAACTCTGTATTAGACATCTCAGTATACTGTTTCATGAAGCAACCGTGCCATCAAACTGCCCTGGCATTGTATATTGTATCGTACTGTCTATTGTATTTACCTATGTCTGTATTGTGCATTGATGTGGAGCCTTTGGAAATGAGTCTCTGACTCAAAGGTTGTAATTCCAAGATTTTAAATAAATAAATAAATAAAATGTTTATAGCTATTGTACTTATGTGGAAACTATGACTATTCTCCAGTGAACCGAATCACTTGGCTGCCAAGTGGCACTGAAGCGTTATACCGTGTCATGTTATTTCTATTAATACTGCAAATATTCTTCATTTACAAGTCTCGTTGTTTAAGCATAAGAACATAAGAACATGACGGCAGATGGGGACCGCATGATCCATCTACTCTGCCTGTTATTTGACCTACTCGGCCCTCAGCTAGAAGTTTGATGTCTTTGTCACACATTTAAACCAGCAGATGTGGAGTGGCCAACAACACCCTTTGGTCCACAGAGGGATAGGATTGACACTGCCCACTCATCAGGTCAAACTTTGAGACTAAATCTTAGAAACATAGAATCTGACGGCAGATAAAGATTGCTTGGCCCACCCAGTCTGCCCATTTCCCTACTTAATGGATAAGCTGCAGATCCTAGTTAGCCAGCAGCCTACTTCTTCCTACCCCCACCCCCTAGAATTGCCTTATGACTGTCCCATGCATGCTTGAATTCCACCACTGTTTTTGACTCCACAACCTCCTCTGGAAGGCCGTTCCATGCATCCACAATCCTCTCTGTGAAAAAATACTTCCTTACATTACCTCTGAGCCGCCACCCATCTTCAAATTGTGCCCCCTTGTTCTTCCACACCTCTTTTTCTGAAAGATGCTACCCTCTTGGACTTTGTTGATTCCCTTGAGGTACTTGAAAGTTTCTATCATGTCCCTCCTTTCCTCGAGGCTATACATATTAAGCTCCTTAAGTCTCTCTTCATATGTGTTCTGGTGCAGACCCTGCACCATTTTAGTTGCCCTCCTCTGGACAGCTTCCATCCTGTCTATGTCTTTGCAGAGATTGGGTCTCCAGAACTGCATGCAGTACTCCAGATGGGGTCTCACCAGCTGTCTGTACAGAGGGATAACAACTTCCAGTTTTCTACTGGTGATGCCTCTTCCTATGCATCCCAGTATCCCCCCAGCCCTCCTTACAGCCCTCTCACATTGCTTGCCCACCTTTAGGTCATGTGATATGACTACCTCCAGGTCCCTTTCCATTTTTGTTGTTGTTACTATCTCACCCCCCATTGTGTACTCTTCCCCTGGGTTTTTGTTTTCCAGGTGCATTACCTTGCACTTCTTAGCATTGAATCTAAGCTGCCATACATTTGAGCATTCCTCTAACCTTGCCAAGTCCATTCTCATCCTTTCCACCCCACCTTGTGCATCAACTCTGTTGCAGATCTTTGTGTCATCTGCAAAGAGACATACTTTCCTTCAGTCCCTCTGCAATGTCGCTATAAAGACATTGAAGAGGACGAGTCTAATACTTAACCCTGCAGTACCCACTAGTAACCTCCCTTTCTTCAGAGTGGACTCCATTTACTATTACCCTCTGTGTCCTATTCTCCAGCCAATTTTTGCCAGGCTATCATCTTGGGACCCACTCCCAGGCTGGCTAACTTGTATATTAATCTTTTGTGTGGGACTGTGTCAAATGCCTGCTAAAGTCTAGGTAGGCCATGTCCACAGCCCCTCCCTGATCTACTACTTTGGTCACCCAGTCAAAGAAATCTATTAGATTCATCTGGCATGACCTTCCACTGTGAATCCATGCTGCCTTGGGTCCTGTGCCCCTCTGGCCTCTAGGTACTCGACAATTCTTTCCTTCAGAAGTGATTCCATCATTTTCCCTATCACTGAGGTTAAATTAACAGGTCTGTAGT
The DNA here is from genome assembly GCA_016271365.2 of Neoceratodus forsteri. Taxonomy (NCBI): domain Eukaryota; kingdom Metazoa; phylum Chordata; order Ceratodontiformes; family Ceratodontidae; genus Neoceratodus; species Neoceratodus forsteri. The sequence goes on from CM057451.1 coordinate 1,104,770,758, forward strand.
TTCCTGCTTCTGCCCTGCTCCCACTTTTGTGAAGGGGAATCACATCTGCCCTCCTCCAGTCCTCAGGTACCACCCCATCCTCCCATGATTTGTTAAAGAGGGTAGTCAGTGGTGTCACTAGTTCTACCCTTAGTTCTTTTAGAATTCTGGGATGAATCCCATCAGGCCCCATTGCTTTGTCCACCTTCAGTTTTAAGAGTTCTTTCAGAACCCTTTCTTCTGTAAATGGGCTGGTATCAACTTCTGTATCCAGAGTGTTTCTATTGTTTGATTTAGGTACCTCCCCCTCTTCATATTTAAATACTGAGCAAAAATATTTATTTAGTATCTCTGCCTTTTCACAGTCACCCTCTGCCCACCCCCTTTCCCCTTTATTAAGCCTCACTATCCCTCCCTTGGTCTTCCTTCGCTCCCTGATGTACCTATAAAAGGTTTTATCCCCCTTCTTAACTGAGTTGGCTATCTTTTCCTCGGTTTGGGCCTTTGCTGTTCTGACTGCCTTCCCAGCTTCCTTTTGCTTTAACTGATACAATTCTCTGTCCTGCTTCTTCTGTGACTCCTTGTACTTCCTGAATGCTTTCTTTTTCTCTTGAACCTTCACTGTTACCTCCTTTGAGAACCATAGTGGTTTCTTACATCGTTTTTTTTTATTTGCTTCACACAAAGGCTTGTTACCTCTGTGATGGCAGTTTTTATTATTCCCCTTTGTTCTTCCACCCCTCCTTCCTGCCCATTTGTTAGTGCATTCCTTAGGCACTCACCCATTTTGGCAAAGTCAGCCCTTCTAAAGTCCAGTACTTTTGCCTTTGTATGGCTTGACTCTACTGCTGTGTTTATTGTGAGCCATACTGCTCGATGGTCGCTCGTTCCCAGATGGCTACCCACTTCTACATCTGTGATCCTCTCTCCATCTCCATTTGAGAGAACCAGGTCTAAGATTGCTCCCTCTCGAGTGGGTTCTAATACTAGTTGTCTAAGGCATGCCTCCTGTAGGGCATCTAGAATAACCCCACTCTTAGAAGTGGCTGCTGCAACTGCACTCCAGTTAACATATGGCATATTCAGATCACCCATCAGCAATATCTCCCCTTTTTCTGCCATTCTAAGTATACTTTCTATCATTTCCTTGTCCATTTCCTCCTCCTGAGAGGGGTGTCTGTATACAACCCCTGTGCGGATTGTGGTGCCATTGCCTGTCTCCAAATTGACCCACAGTGCTTCTTCTCCTCTCTGTTTACCCTTTTGTTCTGTTGCTTTGATTCCTTCCCTTATGTAGAGAGCTACTCCTCCTCCTCTTTTAACCTCTCTGTCCCTCCTGTAGATAATGTATCCTGGTATGTTTACGTCCCAGTCGTGGTTCTGTGTGTACCATGTTTCTGTGACTGCCACGATATCCAGATGTTCCTCCTCCATCAAGGCCACTAATTCAGGAAGGTTGTTACCCAGACTACTGGCATTGGTACTCATTGCTCTCCATTTTTTGATGGCTTTACCTTTTGTAGCAGCATCCCCCACTGACCTTTCTACCTTGGTCTTTTTCTCATTTAGTACCCTGTTTTGTAGGGGGAGGCTGGGAATTTCCTGCTGCTTATCAGTGCCTCCCCCCTTGACTAGTTTAAAAGCTTTACAATGAAGCATTTAAACCGATTGCCCAAATGACTTGTTCTCTTCCTGGACAGATGCAGACCATCCTGCCAGTATAGGCTGGTGTCCCTCCAGGTGGAACCCCAGTCCCCAATGAAGCCAAACCCCTGTGCTCCACACCATTTTTTCAACCATTCATTAAATTGCATGGTGCAAAGTACCCTCGCCTCACCCATGCCATAGACAGGCAGCACCTCTGAGAAAGATACTGTGTGTGCTACTTGTTTTAGGCACCTCCCCAACTCTACAAAGTCCTCCTGCACTGCTCTAATCTCATGATGAGCCAAGTCATTTGTCCCTAGGTGGACAATGACATCCAGCTCAGACTCCCGTGCAGCTGTTCTCATGATCCTGAGGATGTGCTTCCTGTCCCTTCAAGCCATGGCACCAGGCAGGCACCTTACTTCAGTTTTCCCTGCTCCTCCCAGTTCTATCCCCCTAATAACTGAGTCCCCCACCGGGAGCTGCTTCCTTTCCCTGTGGTGTCCTCTGCCTCCTTCCTGTTGGCTTCCCTTGTGACAGTTGTCCGCAACCTCCTTAGTCTCCTTTGCGGGTGCATCCATAGAAGAACTATGCTCCCCCAGAATGGTGTATGGATTGTGGAGTAGAACAACTGACTGGGTGTGCCTCTGTTCCACCACCCTCACCCTCCCTGAGCCCACTGTGGTCCAACTGCTGTGCTTTCTTCACAACCTCTGAGGTAGTGGTGGTGGATCTGGTGCTCCCTGGATGGGGGAGGTTCCCTTACTACTGTCGAGTGTGGCCTGAAGATGGGCAACTTCCTCCCTCAGGGCAGAGAGTTGTCTGCAAATAGGGCAGCATCTAAGCTTCCAGAAAGATTCCTGGAAGACTGCTGCCCCACAGCCATTACATTGCACTACTCTGCACATGTCTGTCTGCCTTCTTGTTTATCCTGTTTAAAATCTTGAGACAAAGTACTCAAAGAAAAAAAAAACAGAAGGGCAAAAACGCCAATGAAAACGTAAATACATCAGAGCCAAAATGGCAGTTTCTATGTGTTAATGTTCGCAGCCTGGCAAACAAAATCAACGATTTAACTACATTACTCACAGAAGCAAACATAGACTGGGTTGCAGTCACAGAAACATGGTTCACTGAGAACCACATGTGGGATGTAGCCATCCCAGATCACACCCTTTACAGAAGGAATCGAAGGGGTAAGAAAGGTGGAGGTGTAGCACTATATGTAAAAGATAGCATCAACGCCACAGAAACCCAAGGACTAAACATCAACGCAGAAGTCCTCTGGGTCACCCTCGGTGCATGGAGTAAGACACCCATCCAGGTTGGGGTGGTATACAGCTCTCCATCCCAGGATAAAGACCACGACAAGGAGCTCCTGGAATCCATCTTACAGATGGTGAATAATGGAGAATTGTTGCTAATGGGAGACTTCAATCTATCAGACGTAGATTGGCTCTCATACTGTGCTTCCACAGAAAGGAGCAGAGACTTTCTCCTAACACTGCAAGGAGCAGGTCTAGTACAGCTGGTGACCTCACCAACCAGAGAAGGATCTATTCTGGACCCTGTGCTCGCAAATAGCAATGTGATCTCAGACGTGGAGCTTGGCAGCAACCTAAGTTCCAGTGACCATAAGACCGTCTCATTCAAAGTCACCAGAAAAGAGGAGCACCCACAGCAAGCTTTCAGTCCTGGATTTCAAAAAAGGCCAGTTTTGCACAAATGAAAAAAAAACATCAAACCTCTCCTCAACCACAAAGCAGGGGATATGGTAGAACAAAAGTGGGGAGCACTGAAGGGGGCGATACTCACAGTGATGGCAAGTGCACCAAACAAGTTGCAAAATCCAAGAAACACAAAACACTCTCTGGTTTACGAAAGAAGTAGCAGCAAAAATAAAGGCAAGAAAAAGCATACAAAAGATTCAAGGAGACAAAAGCAGATGCTGAGATAGAGGACTATAAAACAAAACTCAAGGAAGCCGGAAAGGCAGTCAAGATGGCCAAAGCCCAAACAGAAGAAAAAATAGCAAGAGAAGTTGAACAAGCATTTGTTAATGCTGAGTGTTGTCACGCTGGCATTGGCAGTGACGAAGCTAGAGATGCATAAGAGGAATGGCAGTGAAGTATTGAAGTGACGCTAACTCCACCCCCACCCTGTAGAGAGCAACAGGCATTGGGGTGTACCTTTGGGTCGTCAGCTATAATGCTCATGCCATTGTACCGCACCCTACCCTGTGGACATTGACAAGTGTTGTGGTGTGCTTTGGGGTCTTTGGGCATTATACTTACCCCATTCCATAAGGAAATACGCTGATGTGGGTGCAGTATAGGAGCGTGGGGTGATGTTTGTGGCCGAACAGTGCAAGACACACCATGATGCCTGTCAGTGGCTGCAGGGTGGGCAAGGGGGGTGGAATGGCATGAGCATTACATCCGATGATCCCAAGTCACAGCCCTGACGCCTGTCAGTCCGTACCGGGTGGGGTGCTACAGTTGGAAACCCTAACGCCGTAGGTGTGTAGTGGTAGTTTCACTCCACATTTTCAACATGGGCTTATCAGGCCACCTCATGAAAAGCGGCACAATCACTTTGTTAGCTGAAACGTGGTTTTGCACAGCAGCTGTGCCATTTAGCGACAGAGGGACGAAAACACAGTTTTGTGCAGGATGTATAGAATGACAACTGTATTGTTCATGAGGAGGCGTAAAAAATGGCAATGTTGAAAATCTGGAGTGGCAATATGAAATACTGGTGAAACAATGAACATGCATACAAACTGCGCAACAGACGTCCGCAACCCAATTGTTTGTGGGAGTTTTTTAGGCACATTTTCAACATAGGTATTTTGGGACCTCCCCTCATGAACAGTGGCGCTGTGATTTTGTTAATGTGTCCCAAAAGATAATTTCCCATAGCGAGCACGCCATTGTGTGCCACAGTTACGGAAATGTGTTTTGGACAAGCTGTGAAAAATGGCAGCTGTACTGTTGATAAGGAGGTGTGCACAAATGCCAGTTGTGAAAATCTGGCATGGAAATATTACAAATTTACGAAGTTACAAGGCTGCGTGGCAACTGCGCAACGCACACTTGCAGCACAGTCATTTTATGGACTTCCGGCACCAAATTTTCATCATAGGCATTTTAGGACCTCTGCTCATGAGCAGTGTCATTGTCATTTCCTCAAACTGTCCCGAAAACTGGTTTTGCACAGCGACTGTGCAATTCTGCGCCGGATGTGCGAAAACACATTTCAGCCAGGATATGTAAAATGACAGCTGTACTGTTCATAAAGAGGTGTGGAAAAATGCCAATTTTGAACATCTGGAGTGAAAATAATACAAATGCACGAAGTCACGAGCGTGCGTGCAAGCTGCGCAACACACACTCGTAAAACACAAATTTTATGGACTTTTGGCCCCAAATTTTCAACATAGGCATTGTAGGACATCTGCTAATGAATAGTGTCACTGTCATTGTCATAATGTGTCTCGAACATGGACTTTCCACAGCGACTGCGCTATTCTGTGCCAGAACTGCGAAAACACATTTTGGTCAGGATGTGAAAAATAACAGCTGTACTGCTCATAAGGAGGTGCTGAACAATGGTAATGTTGAAAATCTGGAGTGAAAATATTACAAATTTGCGAACTTATGAGCGTGCTTGCAAACCGCACAACGAACGCTCTTAACACAGTCATGTTAAGGAGTATCGTCACCAAATTTCCAGCATAGGCATTTTAGGACTTCTGCTCATGAACAGTGTAACTGTCATTTTCATAATTTGTCCTGAACACTGATTTCCCCATCGACTGCGCTTTTCCATGCCGGAAGTGCGAAAACACATTTTGGGCAGGATGTGAAAAATGACAGCTATATGGTTCACAAGAAGGTATGGAAAAATGCCAATGCTGAACATGTGGCATGAAAATATTGCAAATTCGCTAAGTTACGAGCATGTGTAGCAACTGTACAACGCATGCTAAGTAAAACAGTCATTTTTGGATTTTTCCTGGAATTTACAACATAGGCTTTTTGAGAGCCCCCCTCATGAACACTGGCACTGTCATTTTGTTCCTCACTCCCAAAAGGTGATTCCACGTAGTGACTGCGAAATCACCTTTCGGGACCAAATAACGCCATGACAGTGCAAGAATTCATGAGGAGGGGTCCCAAAAACCCCATGTTGAAAATTTAGTGCCAAAATTCCATAAAATGCCTGAGATATGCAGCAAAGTTGAAAAACCCCTATTAGAGCTTACCGGCATTTCCTCATTTCGCGGTCGGCTTTGAAGAGTGCAGACGTGTTCCCGGTCCACCGAAGACTGTTGCGCCGAACTCCGCAGGTAAGTATGGGGTGAGGGGGGAGAGGGGTGTGGGAGGCAAGGTGCACAGAGGGTGGGTGCGGGTTGTGGGAGGGAGACTACGAGGGACCGTTTTTGTCTTACAGGGTAAAAACAAAACATCACGGGACAGTTTTTTTTTCCTGGGATTTGGTACCGCTGGGGTGGGCTCCCAGTGCCACCTAACTGGTGCTTGGGGGTGCTGCAGCCGACAGAGAGGATTGGGCACCCCGCCAGTGCACCACAAGGGGGTTAATTTATGCCGATGGGGATTGGACACCCCGTCGGCACACAAGGAAGCGGGGACAAGAGCCGAGGGTTGGGCACCCCCTCAGCATATAACAAATGGGGAGTGCTTTTATGCTGATGGGGAGGGCTTCCCTTGGCACGCATATCAGCTACATGTGGAAGCCAGCAGCGGATTGGCATCGGTCGGGCAGTTGGCTGCCGCATGCATAGAATGTGGCCAAGACGTCGGGGGTCTGCTGCATCTGACGAGCTTTGCTCGGATTGCAGCGGACCTTTCCTTAGATGTGCTTGCCACATTATGTATGCATGGTGTGGCGCTGGCATGCAGGCTGATTGGGGATTGAGAGATGCACCTACTGATGCGTGCCCTGCATTCGCCCACCAGTGACTGCGCCTCCAAATCTGCACTACCGCAAGATGTTGGCTGCGCAAGTGCGCCAACATAAAAAGGTGACAAAACTTTATATCGTTACATTAGGGAAAAAAGGAAAATAAAAGGTGCTATCATGAGACTCTCAACGGATGACAGACGAAACGAGGAAAGCGATAAAGGCAAAGCCGATATTCTCAATAATTTTTTCTGCTCAGTATTCACATAAGAAGACCAAGGTAATGGCCCTAGGTTACACAAAGTGGACAGACACGACAAGAAGGCTGACACTGAACCCTTCACAAGAGACAGTGCACGTAAACAACTACAAAACTTAAACACATGTAAGGCAATGGGACCAGACAGAATCCACCCCAGGATTCTGAAAGAACTTGCAGTGGAGCTTACAGACCCACTAGCAGAATTGTTCACAGAGTCCTTGGAGAGTGGACAAGTGCCAAATGACTGGAGAATGGCCACAGTGGTGCCTTTGTACAAAAGTGGAAACAGGGAGGACACCGGAAACTATCACCCCATCAGCCTGACCTCAGCAGTGGGCAAACTTATGGAAACTCTACTTAAGGAATGCATAGTGAAACACTTAACAGAAACTGGGCAGCTAGACACAAAACAACATGGATTAACAGCAGGGCGATCATGTCAGATGAACATGATTGAGTTCTATGACTGGGTCACAAGAATAGTAGACCAGGGAGAGGTGGTGGATATAGTATATCTGGATTTCAGCAAAGCTTTTGACTCAGTCTAGGGCAGGAAAGGTAACCAATTGAGTATCACAGGACAGGAGTACTAGGACTGGTCTTCTTCAGTGTGTTCATCAGTGACGTAGTTGAGGGTCTACAGGAGAAAGTTTGCCTTTTTGCAGATGACACGAAGATCTACAACAGGGTGGACACATTAGAAGGGGCAGCAGCAATGGAAGAGGATCTAAGACATTTGGAAGCATGGTCTAGGAACTGGCAGCTGAAATCCAATGCCAAAAAGTGCAACGTCATGCACATAGGGAAGAGAAACCTGAACAGATCATACACACTAAACTGAGAACAACTGACAGTAACAAAACTCGAATGGAACCTCGGAGTACTGATTTCTAATAACTTGAAAGTAGGAAGGCAATGTGAAAAGGAGGCACAAACAGCCAGTTGCATCCTGGGGTGTATAGGCAGGGACATTTCAAGTAGCAAAAAGAGGTGGTAATGCCACTCTACAGGACATTGGTAAGGCCACATCTTGAGTACTGTGTACAGTTCTGGAGGCTGCACCTCAGAAAAGACATTGATTGCCTGGAGGCAGTGCAGCAGAGGGCCATGAAAATGGTGCCCGGCTTGTACCAGGAGCAGTATGAAGCTAGACTGAGGCATCTGCAATTGTACTCCCTTGAACAGAGAAGAAACGAGGGATATGACAGAAACCTTTAAATACATGAAAGGGATAAATCAGGAACACCTATTCTAAACAAACACATCACCACAAACAAGAGGACACAACATGCGCCTTATAGGAGGTAGATTCAAATCTAACCATAGAAGGTCCTTCTTCACAGAGTGAGTGGTGGGACCTTGGAATAGTCTTCCCACAGCAGTAGTGGAATCTAAGACTGTCATGGCATTCAAGTTAGTGTGGGACAAGTACTGCAGTAATCTAGGAAAATGATAAGATATGGGGGGTAGTCAAGATGGGCAGACTAAATGGATCTCACGGTCCACTTCTGCTGTCACATTCTTATGTTCTTACCCCCCCCCCAAGTATATTCCCTTATTTCAATATTCTGCTATGTCTGTCCTAAGATATTTTGAGCTCCGTAACTGTCTTGGCATCCAGGACCTCCTGCAGCAGCCTGTCCCATGGCTCCACCACCCTTTTTGTGAAGAAAAACTTCCTAATGTTTCTCTGAAATCTCCCTCCCTTTAGACATGTGTTGTGGCCTCTAGTACATGCCTCCTTATTTTCTTGGAAGAGGTTCTGATTTTGCACACAGCTGATACCCTTTAGATATTTAAAGGTTTCTATCATGTCTCTTCTATTTTTCCTCTGTTCTAGGGGAGTACATTTAATTCTTTAAAGAGCTGCTGACGCCTCTGGGAAAACAATGAAAATCACAATACTTAGAAACAATTAAGCATGTATGTCATTTACCTTCTACAGATTTCTCCTCCCTTATATTTATTGTTTGTTTGTTTATTGTTTAGTTTTTGTTGATCGGGTAAGTGCACTAGACAAATCCTGCCTATTTTCAGGCATGACCCGGGGGAGGGGGATACAGATGAATGCCAACTGACCTTGAACCAGATTAAGCAGTTGGTGGTATTTTTAGTGAATGAGGGAAATTTAGCTAGGACACCAGGGAAATTCCCCTACTCTTTTCGATAAGTGCCATGGGATCTTTAACATCCACCTGAACTACCACCAATCCATGCAGATGGGACCTCGGTTTAACGTCTCATCTGAAAGACGGCACCTCAGACGTGCAGCACCCCTCTCATGCTGCACTACAGTATCAGTACTGGGATATTAACCCAAGTGTCAGATGTGGGAACTGAACCCACAGCTCTCTGATCTCCCGGCCTCAGAGGCGAGTGTGCTACCTACTGAACCACTGACACTGCTTATTACCAAGGAAGTACCCACAAAAAAAGGATCTTTTTCCCTTAGAGTTCATCTGCTCCTCCAGCATAATCCCTACCTGAAATCATAATTTTTGTTGTGATATCACAGTTAGTTGCCATGGGAATAACTGTGATGTCACAAGCAGAGTGTTATGACATCAGGTTGGGAATAAGCAATAGTAGCTGATGAGCCCTCAAGGAACAAAGATACTGTTTTTATGCATAAAACTTCAGTGATAAATAATGGCAAGAAGAAATTCAGAGCTCATGAGAAATATAAATAGCTTTGCGTCCAAATATTACATTATTCAAAGTTCTTCCGGAGGCATCGGTTGCTCTTTAAGTCTTGTCTCATAGGATTTGTGGTGGAGGCCCGGAACCATGTATGTAGCTCTTCTTTTCAGTTTCCAGATGGTCTATATCCTTTTTAAGGTGGGATCTCTAGAACTGAACACAGTATTCCAGGTGTGGCCTCACCAAGGATCTGTAAAGTGGGATTATCACTGTGCGCATTCTGCTTGTGATCCCTCTTCCGATGCAGGTGAGGATGTTACTGGCGTTCTGTGATGCATTCTCACATTGTCTCCCTACCTTTAGGTTGTTGTATACAGTTCCATGTGATAACGGCAACCGCGTAACAGCGATCACTGTTGAGGGCAAGTCTACATAGCCAAAAATGAATTTGGCGATGTAGACTTGCGGTCTAAAACAAAAGAGCTGGGCACTTGCATTTTGTTTTTATGTGGGGGCTGTGCCCCACCCTAAAGATTCTAACTCCAGGGGTGATGTCAGGGGAGCAAAACGACAGAAAAATAAAAATCCCGACCGGTGCAAAAAATAACAGGTGCCCAGAACCGGACCCGCCACCCTCCCAACCCTAGCCTGCTACCAACCCACCACGCCACATGGCCAGCTCGGCAACCCACTGCTGTGCTAAGCCCCTCAAACCCTCCCTCCCCTTCTGCACATCGCACAGCGTGGTCCCCCCCCCCTGTGAGTGTACATATAGTGACATCCCATCTGGTCACCCTCCCTTCCCAGTAGCCCTGTGTAAAAGTGGCATGATTGAGTCACCCTTTTTGAAAGTGCTCAGTTGTGGTCTCTTAATGCATGGGCTACCTTGCATACCATGGCCCCTAGATACTGTTCTAGGTTCATGATGGCTAATTGTTCACCCCCCATACATGATATGTATTTCCCACATATAACTTAATATTGAACATAATAAACTTTATTTTTTATAATAACAATAAACTTTATTTTTAAATGCCTTTCAAAGTATCAAGGCGCTTTACAATAGTAAAAACATAATTTCATAAAACAACAAACACAGGGATATATAACACAGCATCTCCAAACATCAATAAGTTAATGACAAGCCTGATGCCACAAAAAAGTTTTAAGTGCCTGTTTGAATCCTCCCACGTGCGCACACTCCCGAAGTTGATGGGGTAGAGAATTCCAGAGGGTAGGGTCCGCAAACATAAATGCACGGGCCTCAGAAGATTTCTAAATCACCCTTGGACCCTCCAGCAAGCCCTCGTTGGCCGAACGGAGCTGTTGCACAGGGCTATAAGGAATTAGAAGCTCTTTCAAGTAGTCAGGACCAAGTCCGTGTAGGGCTTTATAAGTCAGTAAACCAACTTTAAAGGTGATCCACCACTGAATCAGCAGCCAGCGCGGATCGTGCAGCACAGGGGTAATATGCGAAAACCGCGACGACCCCGTCAATAATCGTGCAGCAGCATTCTGCACTAGCTGCATGTGGCGGATATCAACCCCAGGAAGCCCTAAGTATATCACAATATAAAAAAATGGTAATATGAAATGCATGCTGAAAATAGAAAATAGAGTTAGAATCCACATTTCAATCAGAGATCATCTTCACGACTTATCTAAAATTATCTAAGAGAAAAAAGATAACTTGTGAAGAAGACCAATGGTCGAATCTTCGATTCTAAGTCTATTTTCAGTGCACATTTAATATAACCATTTGTTTTTGTTTTCACGGAGCGCCTTGCTTTGTTTTTTATATCACGGCATACATTGTTGCTTATTATTGAACCTCCTACTTACTGATTGATTTTAGATTATCAACATCTTATCAAAAACATTTGTTATTACCAATTTTATTATTAAAAAAACAGAAAACAAAAGAAGTATGTAAACTTGAACCTGGTACCATTTCCCAACTAATGTTATATATATTTATGAGGCAAAAATTGGCAGATGTCAGTGATAGTTTCACCACTATGGGCCCTAGAGTGAGCATATCAGTGATACTCTAACTCAAGGTCAATTTTTCCCATAGTAGTAATTTTTTTGTGTGTATTCTTTGGTAATCAGGTAAGACCTACTGGGCACAAGGCCCATTTACAGTGGTGACCAGGGAGCACTAGGGAGGTTAAGTGACTCGCTCAGGGTCACACAGTATGCAAGTGGAAGCTGTGGGAATAAAACCCAGATCTGCTGGATTTACCAAGTTCATTCACAGCTCATTGTTGTAACCCCTAGGAGCCATCCTGGAGGTGCAGAGTGAGAATTGCAGTGTTATTCTCACTCTAGGTCTGGGGACCTCTTTATAATCCCACACCTTAACTCTACGTACATCACCATGGCTCCCTTCCAGGTCTCCTTTTTTTACCTTTCTACTACTTTTGCTGGGTGGTGATATTGAACCCAACTCAGGCCCTAGTACCACCCCTAAACACCACTCTGATCCCACATGAAATGCCACACATGGCATAAAGATTGCCCTTATGAACATATGTAGCCTCCCTCCAAAACTCCAGGAACTAGAGGCTTGGTTAGCCCTCTACAAACCTGACATTTTAGGGATCTCAGAGATGTGGCTAAATCATCCATCCTGGCTACACTGTTCCACCTCAGTGGTTATACCCTTTACAGGCATGTCCGTACAGGTAGGAAAAAAGGTGGCAGTGTGATGCTGCTCATCAGAGACCATCTCACAGCTTCCACCACCTCTGTAAGCCCCAATGATACCTACGGCCTGCAATGGATTATAGTGGAACTAACTCTTGGTTCCTACAAGAAACTATATGTAGGATGCACATACAATCCCCCTAAGGCGGGTCTGTCAGGACTCCAGCAACTCACAACCATGTTAAGCAGCTTATCCCCCTCTAGGGATCTGAGCATGCTTGGAGATCTTATCCTAAACCGGCTCAGCGATCATCAGACTGAGTACTCTGAGCTGCTCAAGCAATTAAATCTTATGCAGATCATCTCCGGCTAGACACGACACAACAACCGATCCACCAATTGTTCCCTAATAGACTGGATCATCACTAATAGAGTGGACAGAATATCCACATCAAAGGTGCTAGCTGGCTCTATTAATGACCACTCTCCCATCTACTGCATTTGGACCTGCAAGAGATCCTGCACCCCCCATAAACAAAATTGTTCAGGGATTTTTCTAGGCTATTCCCTGAGTGCCTTAGGGCTGACATACTAGTAGAAGACTGGTCCACCTATTACTCTCTAACTGATGTGGACTCCGCACTTGACTTTCTCTCCTCTGTGCTACCCTCAATACAAGACAGACACTGTCTGGTCACATCTTGCAGGGTTAGGAGCCCCAACTCTAGATGGCTATCCAGAGAACTGCTCTGGAAAATGAAGCAGAGGGACTCTGCTTGGGGCTTGTATAAGGTCAACCCCTCCCCAGCTATCTGGAACTCATACTGAGCTCTCCACAATATCTGCAAACAGGAGGCCAAACTCTGAAAGGCATCCTACTACCTTAAAAAAACAACAGGCACAAAACCTAGGCAACCCTTGCAGATGTTGGTCTTCTAGTAACTCTAATTAAATCTGACAATAAGCAAAGTTCCATTTGCCTACATACGGACATAAGCTTAGTTACTGAGCCTAATGTCATATCAGATCTGCTAAACTGGAAATTCACCAACCACCAGCCCTACCTAGACAAACTCCACCCGAAGGACCACAAGGACCAGGAGGTCATTGGTAATCCCAAAATACCACGCAGTGCTCCCGGCCTAGGTTATATTTCCCCAAAAGACTCCAACGGCCCAGAGGTCGCTGGCAATCCCAACACTCTGGCCAGTGCTTCCTTCCACTTTAAAGGTACCACACACAAGGAGGTTCACAGACTCCTCATGCCCAGCAGTGCTGGCAGAGATGGCCTCTGCCCTCATTTTCTGAGGCTAGCTGCTCATTACATTGCATAACTCCTGGACTTTCTCTACACCATGTACCTAGCTACCTCCTCTCTACCAAGACTATAGAAACAAGCCAGAGTAGTCCCCATATTTAAATCAGGGGACCCCAAACTCATGGAGAACTAAAGACCAGTTTCCATACTGTCACACCTCAACAAAGTATTGGAGAAGATAGTCTTCCACCACTTATCTGACTACATAGTTAACAATGGCCTACTCTCCCCTCTCCAACACGGTTTCAGGAAGGGATTCAGCACCACCACTGCCACTGTCTGCTTCAATGACCACATACTCAAATCTGCCGATGATGGTATGCAAATTGGAGCTGTCTTCATCAACTTATCCAAAGCCTTTGATCTCATTGAACACTACCTCCTCATTGAGAAACTTGACTCCTTTGGCCTTTCTGAGGGGTCTGCAAATTGGTTTCACCACTACCTTTCTGAGAGGTCACAAAGAGTCTCTGTCAGTGGCGCTCTCTCGACTCCCCTGGTGGTGACCAGTGGGGTCCCACAAGGATCCATACTGGGCCTTATCCTATACTCCCTATTCATTAATAACCTACTAAATATTAACCGTGGTTGTCATAAAATAATGTATGCAGATATCTAATCCTGTACAGGAGCGACCACAGTTTTCACTCCCTGTCTCACTTCCTTGCTCAGGATTTCACAATCACACATAACTAGTTCTTGGCCAACAACACAAAGAAAACCAAAACCATGCTTTTCGGATCTAGATAGAAGCTCTCCAAAATACCCACACTATTAGTCCACTGCTTCCCAATCACGGCCCCTGACGGTATGCACCTGGAGCAAGTCATGAGTTGCAAATACCTTGGGGTCACACTGGACCCTTCCCTCACATTCAGGAAACATAAAGGAACTATGATAAAGGGAGTTCACCAACAGATCGGTGTTTGCTACCGCCTGAAACATTTTCTTAACCCTCAGGCATGACTCACAATCGGACAAGGTACCATGCTCCCTGTCCTGGAGTACTGCTCTCCTGTCATCTTCCAGACCTATGACTGCATCTGTCATTTTATCCTATCTGCCAATCTCTCTACCCAGACCTGCTCCCTATATGCGTCCCTTGGCTGGCTCTCACTCCAGGCTCGACGGGACCTCTATAGGGGGACCCTTGCCCATAAAACCCTGGCAACAGGCTCCGCCTCCTCTGTAGGCAGACTCCTCTGCTTCAAGCAATACACAAGGAAGATGAGAGCCTCATCTCAACAACTGCTTAGTGTCCCATGCTCAAACACTAGCATGGGCCGAGAGCTTTCTCTGTAGCAGCTCCTAAGCTCTGGAATTGTCTCCCCACCCCTACCCTTATCATAGGCTCTAACCAAGCCACCTCTGCCCTCAACATAGAGTCTACCCAGGCCACCTCTACCCTCAACATAGGCTCTACCCATGCCACCTCTACCTTCAACATAGGCTCTACCCATGCCACCTCTACCCTCAACATAGACTCTACCCAGGCCACCTCTACCCTCAACATAGGTTCTACCCAGTCCACCTCTACCCTCAACATAGGCTCTACTCAGGCCTTCAAATCAAACTTGTCAGCAGCCTTACTGGTAGCATCTGTATGCAACTGCACCCCTTAACTGCCATGGGACAACCACCATGGCACCTGCAATTACATGCTATAATTATTCTAACACCTCTCACTGCCCTCACTTCCCAGGGTAATTACACTGCCTGCCACCACGTGCCTGAACTTGGATGCCTAATCAGCTTCAGTGCCACTTACAGCACTCCTTTCTCTAGTGGCTCTATATGTCATTCTGTTGTACTGTGGTATTTAATTCCATCGAATCCTTATACAGTTTGTGTGTTCTATCCTATTACTTGTTTCTCAGTGTATCTATGCCTCTTTTTATTTTTATGCCTTGTATTTCTTTATGCCTTCCTGTATTCTTATGTGTCATCTCTATGGCCCAGGTCATGTGGAAAAATGGACACACCAAGTGTGCGCGACAAAAAAGAATCTCGATGTTCCACACAGCGACAGCACAATACCAACACCGGTATTGTGCCCTCACAAAAGACTGCGTTTTTTGTCACTGTAATGGTCAGTTTTCAAGTTTTGCTGTTGGGGTGTCGCGCTCAAGGGGCCACCCCCTAAAAGCGGTTCCTGGGACCAATGTACCCACCCAGTTAAATAAATAAATAAAATTAAAAAACAGATCTTTTTATCCCACATTGGCAATGGAGGAGCAGCATGAGAATACTAGTATAATAGCTGACAATCCATTTTATTGCACTGATTATTATGTATTTTATTTTATTTACTCATTCTCAAATTACAAGTACCTTTGAGCAGGGGACTGCTCATTTACAAAGGTTTCACATCAGTAATGGGAGGGGTTACAAAGACAGACAAAGGAGAGCAAAAAATAAATGTACAGTTTACAGCAAACACCATAGTACAAAGTTGAAAGACAGTCTCTGATACATTTGCAGTATAAAGGTGGTGGTAAACTAAGTGAGAGAGAAAGGAGGTAAGTTAAGTTAGGTCTGAAATATAGGGTGGGAAGGTTGCAGCCAGGTGGCCTTGTCAAGAAGGGTAGTAAGGTAGGCGAGATTGGGGTAGAGTGGGAGAGTGGGGGCTAATGGTGAGAGGCAGAGGCAAAGGATGGGAGAAAAAGGGGGAGGGGTAGTAGGGTAGGTGGAGATCGGGGTAGAGTGGGAGAGGTGGGGGGTGATAGTGAGAGACAGAGGCAAAAGGAGGGGAGAATAAGGGTGAGGGAGGAAAGAAAGGGGAAGAAAGAGGTAAAAGGAGCTCCATTTTGGCTAGGGGTCTGACATGGTGGAGAAGTGATATGCAGGGAAAAAGGAGTGAAAAATAGTGGGGTGGGCGTAAGGGGGTGGGGATAGGGACAGAGGATGTCCTGTCAGAGGTCAGAAACTGGGTGCACCGGAGAGCACATCATGAGGTTAGTTAGTGCAGTCACAGGTGCTTTCGTTTATAATGTGCTTGTGGAGGAGATGTTTAAATTGGGTCAAATGAGTAGGCTATTTAGTTCATAGCCCAGGCTGTTTAGCCAGTTGGGGCCTCTGTAGAGGAAGGACCGCTGGCACTGGGTGGTCCGGACCCGTGGAACGAGTAGGTGTTCAGTGACAGAGGCCCGAGTATAATGAGCCTTGAGGGATCTAGGAAGAAGGCAGGAGATTCCAGTTGGCAGCGCACCAAGGAGCCTCTTTTTGGCTAGTATGCAAGTTTGGTACTTGATTCATCCATGGAGATTAAGCCATCCGATTAGTGCATACAGATCACACGTATGGGTGAGGCGGACAGCGTCCGTGAGGAGCTACAGGCTTTGTTCAAGGTAATATTTAGCCTTTTTAGGGATGTAGCAGAGGCAGCTCCATATATTATCAAACCGTAGTCAACGGTGGAGAGCACTGAACTGTGGACAGCAAGTTTAAGTGCTACAGAGGTCAGATTCCTTCTATGCCTGAAGAGCAAGCCTAGTTTTGCATTCACCGACTTGGCAACAATCTCAATGTGAGTACACAGGAAAGATGGCAATCCAATGTTACAACAAGATATTTGAATTGTTTAACTTGTTCGAGGGCAGCTCCAAGGTTATTCTTGACCGTCAGGGCATGCGACCTATCCTTGTGGCGCGAGGAAGAGAACAACAGGAGGTTTTTTTTTGTAGTTAAGTACAAGTTTGTGCATTTGGAACCATTTTTGAGTTTGAGGAAACCAAGTTGGAGGTTGTCTTCAAGCGCAGAGGTATCAGGGTTGCTTGCAAAGATGACAGCATCACCGGGGTAGAGGAGCATCCTTAATTGACAGGCATGCGGCAGGTTGTTTAGGAAGATGCTAAACAGGAGGGGACCAAGAACAGACCCTTGTGGGACACCAGATTGGACATTTTGTATCTCCGAGATGGCGCTGGATATCTTTACCCCTTGCGTCCTGTCCGCGAGGTAGCTTCTGAACCACTTCAGCGTGTTTGGTGAGAGTCCGATTGTTGCAAGCTGATCAAGGAATAGTTTGTGATTAATGGTGTTGAAAGCTTTCGTGAGGTCGATGAGTTGAATCAAATGCTGTAATAACCAGGTATCACATCATACCCAGTTATTATGGTATTTAGAGCACTTGTGCTTCACTTTCACTTACAGTACAACAGTGGGAAATATGCCACTCTAAGTCCCTGCACCATTTATTATAAAAATAAAACATAAGGCACTGTGTGTTTACGAAGTTTTTTTTACACACCTTCAGTGTGTGATGACCTCATAAACCTCTTGAGGTTCACTCCTGAGGTTTATGGATCATCACACCTCAAGTGTGTGAAAAAACATCATAACGCACAGTCATCTATGCATTATTCTCTGTTATTCTCACTCTAGCTGCATTTATCCCTCAGTGGCACTGGAGATACAGAATGCCACTGAGATTTCCTGTACTGCGCTTCACTTTCACACAGTAATATTGTGCTGGGATAACATCACTCTTCAAGGGGGCCACTGAACAATCAGTATCTAGGATTCTTGCTTCCATTGTATAATAAAAGGTGTGACATAAATCAAATACGCCACGGCCCTAATGAAAATATCTCTGATATTTTCCCTCATGCATTTTGGCCTTTTGACAAAACTTGTGGCTTCACCACTCATGATGACGTAAGGTCATACTGCACTCAGTTAAAATATCAGTGATATTTTCATTAGGGCCATGGCATACTCCTTATTTATGGTATGAAGATGGTACCCAGTCTCTGAAAAAAACAAAAAGATCATTTGATAAATGATGAAAAATTCTCTGTATCATTCGAGCCATTGGACACACTGGTTTTAAGGGATGGATAGAATTTTACATTTTTTAATGATGAATTGCTGCTTATATGTCTTATTTTTGCTGATTTTGTATTGTACAGCGCCCAGAGCCTATGGAATTGGATGCTTTATAAATAAAATATCTATCTATTGAAAATTGCAGCATTTAATGTTTTTATCATTCTTGTCTCCTGTTGCAATTCTGTTGATCTATCACCTCCTCGGGGTAGTGCTGGTACATGCAAAATACCCAAACTGTTTTATAATTATAGAAAAAGGGCCAGAGGTGTTGTGGGTCACACTGGAGACCAGAACAGGGGCATTATTCACAATGGAGTGGTATACAGGCCTCCACCACAGGGGAAGGAATTGGACAAGACATTATGGACAACATTAGAAGGAAGTGCTGCTGACTGAGGACTTCAGCCTCTCTGATGTTGACTGGAGCCTTACAGCAACAGCTTCGGCTAGAAGCAGGGCAATCCTAGGCTCTATACAGGAAGCGTTTCTCAGGTAGTTAGTAGTGAGCCCACTAGGAACGAGGTAATACTGGACTTGGTGCTCACTAACAGAGACAGAGTAACAAATGTCACAGTGGACTGCCCCCTGGAGGCCAGTGATCACCAAACAGTGTGGCTGAGTATCAAGATGGATACAGAAGCAAACCACAAGAGGACAAAGGTCATGCACTTTAGAAGGGCAGACTTTAAACAAATGGGAAACTACCTTTGAAACAGCCTGGCAGTGGTGGATGACCGTGGTGGTGTGGATGAACAATGGAGACTAATTAAGTAAGGTATTGCGAATGTAACTAGCCTCTGTGTGAAAGAAGTAAGTAAAGACAGGAGGAAAAAAAGGCCACAATGGTATTCTAAGGAGGCGGCCATGAACGTGAAGGGGAAAAAAGATGGCATTCAGGAGGTACAAAAGAATCACAGAGGGATGAGGATTGGGAGAAGTATCAGGTAAAGCAGAGGGAAGCAGGGAGGGCAGTTAGGCAAGCAAAGGCATAAACAGAGGAAAGGATATCCAGAGAAGTGGCAGAAGGGGAAAAGACCTTCTTCAGGTACATAAGTGAAAAGAGGAGGGCAAGAGGATGAATAGTGAAGATAAAGAAGTCTATAGATGATGACTGTAAAGAGGATGATCAGAAAAAAAGCTGACATCCTGAAGATACATAGATATCTAGACACTGTCGGCAGATAAGGGCTTATGGCCCACCTAGTCTGCCCATTTGGGCTTGTAAGTTCCCTTTATGTTTTTCAAGAAGTCTATTGCCCCTACCCCTGGCAGCCAGAATTCCCTTATGTCTATCTCATGCATTATTAAATCATGTGATTGTTTCAGCCCCCACACTTCCTCTGGCAGGGTGTTCCACTTGTCCGCCACCCTTTCTGTGTAGAAATTCTTCCTCACGTTTCCTCTGAATCACACTCCGTCCAACTTCAACCCATGCCCTCTAGTCCTGGAACATCTTTTTCGCTGGAAGATAGTATATTCCTGCACCCTGTTCCTCCCTCTAAGGTACTTGTATGTCTCTATCATATCCCCTCTCTCCCTCCTCTCCTCCAGGGAGTACATATTCAAGTCTTTCAGCCTGTTCCCATAGGACTTGTGATACAATCCCTGTACCATCTTTGTTGCCATCCTCTGAATCTTCTCACCTTGTCTATGTCCTTATGTAGGTAAGATCTCCAGAACTGTACTCTGTACTCCAGGTGTGGCCTCACTAGTGTCTTGTATAGTGGAATTATAACCTCCCTTTTCCTGCTGGTGATGCCCCTGCCTGTGCATCCCAGCATCCTATTTGTTTTACCTGCTGCCTTGTCACACTGTTTCCCTACCTTGAGGTCATTAGAGATAGTAACCCCAAGGTCTCATTTCTGCTTGGTGCATGCTATATCCTCATCCCCAACTGATATGTTACAGAGACACAGTACTTCAGTTTGGTCTTCACAGTGGAGAGGGAGAGGGACAGACCAACAGGGGGGGCAAGCAAAGGGTGGGTTAGAGAGTAATAGGAATGAGTATCCTGGAAATTGGAGGAGGTGGGGAGGGGAGGGTGGACACTGGGGGAAGGAGGTTAAAGGAGGACCAGTGAGAAAGGGGAGGATAGTTGGTTGCAATGGATGTGGGGCTGCGGTTTTTAGAGACACACTCTGGAAAATTGGGGGGCACCCAATATGTCTGAAATTGGGACAGCTTGTGGGTGATATAAATTGGCTGAGAAGGGAGATGAAGTAGGGGTCGAGAAGTGGAGCGAGGCGGAAGGGGGAGTTGGAAGAAACTGCTCAGGCAACACTGTAGGCTGGGGAAGGGACAGTGGGAGCAGGGGAACGAAGGGGATGTTTGAGGCAGTATAGCGCAGTGGTCTAAGGCTCTGAGCTGCAAATTTGGTGACATCCAGCAGACCAGACTTGGGTTTGAATCCCACAGCTTCCACTTGCATACTGTGTGACCCTGAGCAAGTCACTTAACCTCCTTGTGCTCCCAGGTCGCTCCTGTAAAAAAGCTTTGAGCTTAGTGTGCTATACCTGGTTAAACAACTAAATAATAATAAATAAAAAAATAGAAGGGAGGGATGACAGACCAGGTTGTAGGGAGGGAAACTGTTGGAAGGAGGGGAGGATAAAAGGGGGGGACAAGGTGATAGATCATGGTCACATGGAAGGAACACAGGACCTGGGTTCAGAAGAGCTTCCACAGGAGGCAGTGTTAGGGTATCAAACAGGTTTACACCATTGGCTGTGATACAGGAACAAAGGGATCAAGAGGGGAAGGAAGACAAACAGGGCTCGGAATAGGTCTCAGTAGGAACCAAGAGAGTGGGAGGGCAGGAGAGAATGAGTGGAAGGGCAGGATGGTAGGGGGCATTAAGATGTGGAGTGAGGAAAAAAGGGAAATTGGGGGTTATACTGGAGGAGGAAAGTAAAGAGCTAGAGCATCAGAGCAGAGCAGGCGAGAAGGGGAAGTAGGATGAACAGGGTGACACTTTAGCTAAGCAAGTATGCAGCACAGGTCGGGGAGGTCAAGAAAGGGGTAAGAGAAGTGCAAGGAAGCGAGAACAGGACAGGGGCACTGGGGCATTTGCTAGAACAGAGCAAATTGACAAGGTCATGGTCTTTGGCGACCCTATAATAAAGAGAGTAAATTGGCTAAGAAAGGGGGTTGCCTATAAAAGGAGGCTGGTCTTCTGCAAACCAGAGATGGAGACAGGTAGGGTGAAGCAAGGAATAAGGGAGGGTATAAGGGTACTGGGGGGAACCGCATCTCGTCATACACCTAGGGACAAATGACCTGGCGGGCAGTGAAGTAAGGGAGGTTCAAAGCAGGTTCAGGGAGTTGGCCAGGGGATTCAGAGAGGTTAGCTCTCTGACTTTCTCAGAAGTCTTGCCGGTCCCCTGTGCCAGTACTGTTAGGCAGCAGAGAATTATGGAATTCAATGGCTGGCTCAGGGATTGGTGCAAAGAGGATGGTTACACCTGCATTGGGGTGTGGGGGGACACATGGGCAGGAGAGAGTCTATACATGAAGGCCAGACTACACATTAATGAGGGGGATGCAAGGGTGCTGAGGGGTAAGCTGCAAGGTTATATAGATGGGGTCCTGGGGAGGGATTTAAACTAGGAGGGGGGGAGTACCAGACTAGGGTAGGGAAGGTGGAAGAAACTGTAGGGACTTGCCTAGTGAACACTCCCCCATAGGAGGGGGCAGGGGAAGTAGGAAGTGGAAAAAAGGGAAAGTGAGAATTTGGTGGAGAGATATGTTAGCTAATGCCAGGAGTTTGGGAAACAAACTGGGAGAATTAGAAGCCACGATGGTAGACGAGAGACTAGACCTGGTAGCCATAACGGAGACCTGGTGGACTGAAAACCATGACTGGGAAGTGGTTATCCCGGGGTATAGCTTTTTCAGGAAGGACAGGACTGGGAAAAAGGGTGGGTGGGTGGCACTCCATGTGAAGGATGAGATAAGGGTGACAGCAGGGCAGATAAAACAAGGGGAGGCAGAGGTCTTATGGGTCACACCAGAAAAGCAGTCTGGTGAGACAATACATCTAGAAGTGGTATACAGACCACCCACTCAGGGGAGGAAGTGGACAGGAAACTAATGTAGGAGGTACATAAGATGGCAAGCAAGTGTGAACTTCTGCTGGTGGGGAATTTTAACCTCCCCAATGTAAACTGGGAGATCCCGTCAGCAACATCAGCAAGGAGTAGGAAGTTGCTGGAATCCCTGCAAGGTGCGTTTTTTCAGCAGCTGGTCAGAGAACCTACTAGAGGAGGGGTGACACTGGACTTAGTACTAACAAATGGGGACACTGTAGCTGAGGTTTTGGTGGGAGGCAACCTGGGGTCAAGTGACCACAGAGCTATTAGGTTTAGGCTTAGGACGGGGAAGGATAAGCAAGTCAAACCCCCACTAGGGTTCTGAACTTTAGGCGGGCGGACTTCAGTAGAATGAGGGAGATTTTAAGGGAAGCTATTGAAGGTGAGAAAAAAACTGGGAGACGTGGAAGAATTGTTGGGGGCGTAATAAAGGGGGGAATTTTGAGAGCAACTGATCTATGCATGAGTGTAGGCAAAAACAAATGAAGGAAGAGGCTACTCTAGTTCACGAGGGAGGTGACAAGAGCAATAGGGGAAAGGAAGAAAGCTTTCAGGGCATGTAAAAGAATGCAGGGAAAGGTGGATAGGGAGGTGTACAGAGAGAAGCTGGGGTGGCTGGGCAGAAAATCGGGAGGGCAAAGGCAACTACGGAGGAGATGATAGCAAGGGAGGCCAAAAGGGGGGATAAAAGGTTCTTACAACAGCAAAAGAAGGAAATCTAAACAGGGTATAATGAGACATAAAGGGGAGGGGGAAGTTCTGGTAGAGAGGGACATTGAGAAGGTGGACTTACTGAACAGGTACTTCTGTTCAGTTTTCATGGTGGAAGGGAAAGGTAAGGTATCGGAGTTGCAGGGGAGGGGCATGGAGGGCAGGGAGGTGGACTCCAGCCTGTTCGAGGTAGGCTTTGTATATGAAGTACTGGGTAGGTTGAGGGTGGACAAAGCAATGGGTCTGGATGCCCTACATCCAAGTGTAACCCCCCTGCAAATGGGGGTTCCCAAAAGACTTCCAGGAGCTTGCTTGAATGCTCCAAGCCTGAATGGTGTTTGGCATTTAAGCCATTTATCAGTGAGTGTTTTTAGAGCCTCTGGTACTGTCTCTTTAAGAGCTGTCTGCTTGCAGACATAATTAGTTTGTATGGGGGGACTGTGTGCTTCTCTGAGTACCACTCGAGCTGCTGCCAATTCACTTCATTTTGCAGTCACTAGGAGTGCAAAGGGAACCTATCTGAAAGATGTAACTGTTTGCCAGAAATTATTTAGAGTAATAATGAAATTACAGTTTGTCTAACCTGCTTTCTTTGCAGTCAGAACTGTGTCTGCTAGTTCCCATTCTAGTTTTGAACTGCTGAACTGGACCAATCAGTGTGGGGTAAGCTAGCTCTAAAATGATGCCTTGGATGAATCAGAACTTGGACTCATAATCTGAGCCAGCCACAAGAGGATTGTATGGGCAGTGACTCTGGGAGATGTAGTTTAGACTTCAGTGCCTTTTGGACCAACAGCAGCAGTCTATTGTGAGTGACAGCCAATCCAGTCAAGAACTGGGAGGAACTCAAAGGAAGTGCCGGTTTAGTCAGTTGGAGTTCAGTTGAGCTTTGGCAGTGAAGAAGGAAGGAGCCCTGTGCTTTTCAGTGTGCAGTTTTAGTCCAAAAAGCGTGTGTAAGGCCCAGAGTTCGGTCTGCAGCTTGTGTAACAGCTTGTTAGGACTGAATCCGTCCTGTGAAAGAATCAAAGGATCTCTGAAGAGTAGAAACCAGGCTCACCCTGTAGAAGACTGGAAGAATTGCTGAAAATTGCACTCGGTCTGTCAGGAACTGAATCTGCTGTGTGTTCTCCCGGTATTGTGCAGTAATTGCGATCGGGATACAGATGCAGCCTGCCTGGTATAGTACTTTCTTTATATGGATGTGTGAAGAGGTTTGTGTACCTCAAGTGAGCCCTGCTGACATTGAAGGACCCTATCTTATTTGGAGGTCGTGAGTACTAATTCAGGGTTGCTCCCTGTTGAATTGCCACATTAAATCCAAATGGAATTACTGTACTGCTGACTGTTTAATTCTCCTTTTCTCTGTGTGAAAGGGCCCTACCAGCTGCCACGGTTTGGACTAGCCACTAGGGCTTGGGTACCCAGGGACAGTAACTGATAGGGATAGGCCTGTGCACAGAGCCATAGGTAGATTATTAGAGTGATAAGCTAATTAACCTGATTTCCCCTGTCCTTGTTATATCCCCTAAATAAATCAGAGCTGCTTGTTTCAGCAAAGTTATACTGCCTGAGGTATTTGTCTATGTTAAAGTACTGTACTGTGATTGTTGCACTGTATCTCATTTCACAGGAGGTCCCAGTGCGGAACCAGACCTGGGGTAAGTGTATACTGTGAAGGTAATTCTGATATATTGTGTGGGCCACTAGTGGGAAGAAAGGGGTTGCAGTGTCCCAGAGGGCTGTGACCAAGTTAGTTTAACTATTGCAAACCCTGACCTCTGGGTGGAGGCACCCGCCATTGGATCCAGGCCCCTCAACCTGTTAGTGGCAAATCAGGCAGGGGTAGTAGCCCCTGGGATAGCGCCATCTAGGGGTTACACAAGGGTGCTCTGGGATCTTAGGGAGGAACTGGCAGTACCAATGACAAGGCTGTTTAATCTTTTACTAGACACGGGGAGGGTTCCAGGGGATTGGAAAAGGGCAGATGTGGTGTCGCTGCACAAGAGCGGTGGCAGAGAGGAGGCAGGAAACTATCGTCTGGTCAGTCTTACCTCAGTGGTAGGTAAGATGATGGAGGCACTCCTAAAAGAAAGGATTGTCAACTACATTGCAGCCAGTGGTCTCTAAGACGACAGGCAGCACGGGTTCACAGAATTTTTCAACTGGATGACGAGGGTGATTGATCAGAGATGGGTGGTGTGCGTGGCCAATCTTGTCTTCAGCAAGGCCTTTGACACCATCCCTCACAGGAGGCTGGTGAACAAATTGGGCAGTTTAGGGGTGGGGCCAAAAATAACAAAGTGGGTGGAGAACTGGATTAGTAACAGATGCCAGAGGGTGGTAGTAAATGGGGCTCACTCAGAGGAGGAAAGGGTGAAAAGCATAGTGCCCCAGGGGTCAGTATTGGGGCCGATCCTGTTTAACTGCTATACTGGGGATATTGTGAAGGGACTGGAGGGGAAGGTGTGCCTATTTGCAGACATTACAAAGATTTGCAATAGAGTAGACACCCCAGGAGGGGTTGAAAAAATGAGGGAGGACCTGATGAAACTAGAGGGGTGGTTAGATAGTTGGCAATTGAGCTTTAATGCAAAGAAGTGCAGAATAATGCACATGGGGCACAAAAACCCAAAGACCCCATACACACTGAGAAGGGAGGAAGTTCAGGTAACAGAGCAGGAAAGGGATATGGGGAATTATCATTTCAGACAACCTAAGGGAGGCAAACCAGTGCAACAAAGTGGTGGGAAAAGCAATCAGAATGCTGGTGTGCATAGGGAGGGGGATTACAAGCAGAAGGTGGGAGGTGTTAATGCCCCTATACAGATCCATGGTTAGACCACACCTGGAGTATGGGGTGCAGTTCTGGAGACCTCACCTACAAAAAGATATTGATAGGGTAGGAAGAGTACAGAGGAGGGTGATCAGAAAGGTGCAGGGTATGCATAAGAGGACCTATAAGGAGAATATGGAGGAGCTTGATATGTGTGCCCTGGAAATGAGGAGGGAGAGGGGGGGATATGATTGAAACTTTTAAATATTTGAAGGGGATTAACAAGGTGAGAGAAGGGAGCATCTTTTAAAGGAAAGAAGAAAATCTGAAAACCAGGGGGCACAGTTTAAAGCTGGAGGGAGGAAAGTTCAGAGGAAACAGGAGAGGAAAGTTATTCACAGAGTGGGCAGTGGGACCCTGGAACAGACTACCAGAAGAGGTAGTGGGTGCCAAAATGGTGGTGGGGGGGTTAAGAGGTCATGAGATAACTATATGGGAATAAACTGAAGAGGGAAGGGGGAAAAATAGGAATTAAGGAGGGGGTACAGGGGTGGGATGTAAAGAAGTAGATTTAGGGCTACCTAGGGGGTGGGGATAGGGGCAGACTAGATGGGCCAATGGGGCCCTTTTCTGCCGTCAGATTTCTATGTTTCTAAGGAGCAGCAGGAACACAGAAGTGGGGGAGGTAAACACAAGTCCATTTACAGAGGAAAGAGTCTTGAAGGAACTTGCAAAACTGAAAATGGACAAGACCATGGGTCCAGATGGGTTGCGTCAAGGTGCTAAGGGAACTTAGGGAGGAGCTTGCTGCACCACTGGCAGCCTTATTCAACTTATCACTGGAAACAGGAGAGATTCCAGGGGATTGCAGGAGAGCTCATGTAGTTCTGCTTTATAAAAGCGGCAGCAGGGAAGCGGCTAGCATATATAGATGGTCTCTCTTACAGCAGTGGTGGGGAACTTAATGGAAACTCTGTTAAAAGAAAGGCTAGTGGAATATCTTGAATCCATGGGGTTGCAAGACCAAAGACTGCATGGATTCATGAGAGGGAGGTCATGTCAGACAAATCGTATAGATTTCTTTGACTGGGTGACCAAGGAAGTAGATTGGGGAGGGCAGTGGTTGTGGCCATTTTGGACTTCAGCAAAGCCTTCAACACTGTACCACATAGGAGACTATTAAAAAAAAACTAGATAGTCTAGGAGTGGGAGCCAAAGTTGTTATCTGGGCAAAAAACTGGATGATGGATAGGTGGTAGTGGGTGGTGGTATATGGCACTCAATCAAATGAGGGGAGAGTGACCATTGAGGTGCCACAAGGTTCTGTAATGGGGCCGGTCCCGTTCAACATCTTCACAAGTCACATTGCAGAAGAGCTTAAAGTGAAGATATGCTTTTCTGCAAATAACACCAAGATCTGTAACAGGGTGGATACTCAAGAGGGTGTGGAGAAAATAAGAAGGGATCTCAGAAAACTTGAGGAGTGGTCAGGGTATGGTAGCTGGGATTCAGTGCCAAAAAGAATATAATCATGCACCTGGGGCATAGAAACCCAGGAGTTGAGTATAAAATGGATGGGGAATTAATGTCAGTCACTAAGAAGGAAAGGGACCTAGAGGGTTACAATATCTGATGAGCTCAAAGTCACGAGGCAGTATGACAAGGCAGTGGGAAGGGCCAATGGACTGCTTAGATGCATAGGAAAAGGTATCACAAGCAGAAGGGGAGAGAGAGGTGATATTACCACTGTATAGATTATTGGTGAGACCACACCTTAAATATTGTGTACAGTTCTGGAGGCCACCTCTCATAAAAGGCATAGACAGGGAAGAAGCAGTCCAAAGAAGGGCAACTAAAATGGTACATGGGTTGCACGAGAAACCATATGAGGAGAGACTGAGGGATCTCAACATGAATACCCTGCCCTGGAGGAGAGGAGAACATGATGGTGACATGATGGAGACCTACAAGTGCCAGTGCACAAGGTACAGGTGGGGAGCCTGTTTCAAATGAAAAAGTGCAACAGAAAAAGAGGGCATGAAACAAAACTAGAAGAGAGGAAATTTAAAAGGGACGTGAGGAAATACCACTTCACTAAAAGAGTCGTAGATGCCTGGAGCAACCTTCCACAAAAGGTAGTAGGGTCAAAAACTGTGGGGGTTTCAAACATGCATTGGATAGAGATATGAAAACACTAGTAAATAACAAGCATTTGTCTATGCTGAATGTTTGCTTGCTGGTATTGGCATTGGTACTGCATGAGTTAGAGAGAAGCATAATAGGAATGGCAGTAAAGTATTGAACTAATGCCAACCCCCACCCCTACCCTGCAGAGAGTAACAGGCATTGGGGTGTGCCTTTGGGTCATCGGCCATAACACTCATGCCATTCCACCTCACCCCACCCTGCAGACACTGACAGGTGTCATGGTGTACCTTGGGGTCTTTGGTCTTTACGCTCACCCCATCCCATAAGGAAATGAGATGGGTGCAGTATAGCAGAATGGGGTGAACATTAGGGCTGAAGACCCCAAGGCACACCTTGATGCCTGTCAGTGGCTGCAGGATGGGGGAGGAATGGTATAAGCATTATGGCCGACGAACCCAAGCCACACCCCCAATGCTTGTCAGTCTGTACAGGGTGGGGCTTTATAGTTGGAAGCCCTAACACCCCGGGTGTTTGTTGGTATTTTCACTACAAATTGTCAGCATGGGCTTTTTGGGACCCCACCTCATAAACAGTGGCACTATCATTTTGTTACTCAATCCCGAAAGGTGATTTTGCACAGCAAATGCGCCATTCGGTGCAACTGGTGCGAAAAGACATTTTGGGCAGGATGTGAAAAATCACATCTGTACTGTTTATGAGGAGGTGTGAAAAAATGGCAATGTTGAAAATCTGGAGTGAAAATATGAAAAAGTGGTGAAGTTCTGAGCATACATAGAAATTGCATAATGCACGCTCGTAATGCAGTCATGTTTTGGAATTTTTTCACCAAATGTTCAACATGGCCTTTCTGGGACCTCCCCTCATGAACAGTGGCAATGTGCTTTCATTAATCTGTCCCAAAAGTTGATTTAGCACAGCGACTGCACCATTCTGCGCCACAGGTGCGAAAACACGTTTCAGGTAGGATGCAAAGAATGACAGCTGCAATATTTGTAAGGAGGTGTGAAAAAATGGCAATGTTGGAGATTTGGAGTGAAAATATTAAAAATTGGCAAAGTTACGAGAGTGCGTACAAACTGCGTAACGCACACTCATAATGCAGTCATTTTTTGGAGTTCTTTCACCAAACATGCAACATGGTCTTTTTGGGACCCCACCTCATGTACAGCAGCACTGTCATTTTGTTAATCAGTCCTAAAAGGTGATTCTGTATAGCAACCACAAAATCACCTTTCCAGACTGAGAAACGAAATGAGAGTGCCAGTGTTCATAAGGTGGGGTCCCAAGAAGCCCATGTTGAAAAGCTTGGAACAAAACTCTACAAAATGGCTGAGCTATCAACCTAAATTAACCCCCCCTCCCATTTATTGCCATTATAGGGCTTACAGTCATCTCTTCAGTTCCTGGTTGGTCTTTGAAGAGTGCAGACGTGTTCCCGGTCCACAGAAGATCACTACTTCTGACCTCCGGAGGTAAGTATGGTGAGGGGGATGTGGGGAGGTGGGGTGCACAGAGGGAGGGTGCAGGTTAGGGGAGGGGGATGGCGGCAATGACGAGGGACTGTTTTCTTTTTTATCAGGTTTAAAAAAAAAAACTTCATGGGACTGTTTCCTTCTTTACAGGTGAAATATTACAAAATGGATTTTGGCACACTGGAGTGGGCTCCCAGTGTGCCAGACTAGTGGAGGATCAATGCCCACCCAGGCATTGGGCACCCTGAGGTCGGTTGAAGAAAAGGGGGCATGGGTCACATGTAACATCAGAAGTGTGCATCCCAGTGTTGGAAAAAAAAAATTACTCTGGCACACTGGGGTGGGCACCCAGTGTGCTACAACAGTGGAGGTGGAGGGGGCATGCCGACATGGGGATTGGGCACCCCGTTGTCAGAAAAAGATATGTTCAGGCTTGGGGGGGGGGCATCCAATACCCGGACTAGGCATCCCAGTGTCAGAAAGTAAAAAAAAAAAACATTTATCTGGGTACACTGGGGTGGGCTCCCAGTGTGCCACAATAGTCAGGTAGGGTGGGGGGCATGCAGACATGGGGATTGGTCACCCCGATGTCGGCTTTCAGGGGACTATGTGGTGGGTGGCAGGAGCCACCAATCTGCAAAGCCATGGCATGGCTCATTTAAATATGCTTCACCATGAAAAGGCACACTGAGCAAACGGGTTGCTCGTAACTCCAGCCATGCACATTACTGTGTACTGTAACGTGCATGGCTGGAGTCTTCTCCGCCGCTTTGTGCCTGGTTGCGGGCGGGAGGGGGGAAGCTGCCGCTGGAATCAGGGATGACGAAACTGTCCATGATTGGAGTGGCAGATTTCTTTCAAGTCCGGTGCCCACTCTGAAACTGCCGTCATCAGCAGTTTCCCTGTTGACTGGTGGCTGAGGGACGTGCCCCTGAAAGCGTTGGCTGGATTGGCCAAACACTGCCACACCTCTGCAATACTGTATTAACCTCAATATGTTTCTTGTGCGCTGCACGTGCAAGTAAACATAAAAAAGGGGGGGGGGTCACTGGAGACCAGTTAGGGTCTGCTGAGACAGAATAGGCAGGGAAGAAAACTGGGCAGACTGGGTGGGCCAAGCGGTCCTTTTTTGCCAACAAATTTTATGCCTCTGTGTATCTATAATGTGCACCACTTGCATTCCTTTCAGTTTTGTTTTCAATTCCTCTGACATGTTCTTGGATTCTTTTTTCAATTTTCGGATTGTACCCTTCACACACAATAATTTGCAAGGGCACTAGGCAACATAAATTACATATGCAGTTGCATATGTCATACATTGCTTAATCCATAATTTCTGCTCTGACCCTGGGTGCACTAAAGCTTGGCCAGCTGTTGCAAACTTACATGTATTGCGTGCTCCACAGTGGAAAAAAAAAACTAACGGTTTGGATGGTATCCAAGTACTAGCTGTTGTTTTTTCAGGTGTAACATGGCTCTGTCATTACAAATACCCTGCTGTTTTCAAAGCTTTCAGCAGCTGAACTCGGATAGAAAAGTTCAATTTTCAGTAAAGCAGTCATATAAAAGATAAACCTTTTAAAATGTTGTAATATAACAGCATAAACAACGGGTTACACTGTGGTAATCACATTTATCTCCACATGTAAGGATAAGACCTACAGTGGCTGATGGAAGCTTTCTGAGTTTCAGGAGTTTTCAGGAGATGAGTATCCGCAAGAAGAAAGGAGCCAATAGGTTCTGTTCTATAAGTGAATCAGAAACCAGATGTACGGGATGTTACATCTGATTTGAAAGTAACACAAGTAACTGTATCCACAGAGAGAGGGAGAGAGTGATGATGAGCTACCCCACTGAATTTTGTAACCGCTTATTCAGTGAATCGACTACAGATCATCATGCCAGCCTTGTGGTGCTGAGAGTTGAGGTGCTGGATGCCACACCTTGCTCCACACTGGCAACTCGTGTTCGGAAACAAGCACAGGATACTGGAGGTTAGTAACAGAGGGAGATGATCAAGTGTCCCAGGGAGTGTTGGCTCTACTGAATGACTGCCACCAGGTGGAGGCCTGGTGGTAGTGCAGGACCAGAGAAGCAGCAAGTGGGATGTGCTGCGGGACTCTGTGGTGTGCGGTGCCTCCACACGCGCATGCTGATGTGTGCATCCCAGCAACATGAGTCTGAGAGGAAATTGAAGTGAAATGGTGGCAGGACAGGCATACATGAAGCCCTGCCCGCCAGTCCCTCACCCACCTCACCATCAGGATGCTGACATCCAGAACCAGATAATTGAGCTGGAGGGGATGGCCCTCCCTCTCCTTACCCCCACCATAGGGGGAAGCCATGGAGGGGGGAACATGAGTCTGCCAGTAAGTGCTGGGGAGATTGAGAATGGTGGGAGTCAGTGGAGCAGGATGGAAAGGAGCCCAGCCTGTCTTGGCTGCACAGGAAGGTAAAAAACATATATGAAAAAAAAAAACAGATCATCAAAAAAGCACTGGGACATACTTAAATCAGATAACATTCTTGCACCATTTGTAGAATGGAAACCATGATTTGTCTGTAGGGCGGTATGAATGTAAGTGATTGAGTGGTGCACAACCAGCATGCTAAACATCCACTGGAAAACAGTGGAGCTGGTTACCATAAGGTTGCCTCAGATGTGGAAGATGTAAGTTTTGTACAACAGTAAAGGTGGGTAATGTCACAAACCCACTCTGCAGGTCAGGCCCTCTACTCCCAAAGTGCCAACCTCCGAGCACAGTCTTGTGAACAGTTTAACAGAACACGGTAACCCTCTTGTCTGTTTTGTGAGTTCGGATCAACCTTTGGTCTCAAGTCTTGGAGGGATTCAAACTGTGAACCTCTTGCTAGCGTACCCAATGCACAGGCTCAGATATTTCTGTCTTCTGAGGGCCAGATATCTTTGCCTACAGGCACCTAACCAGGTATACAGAGATGAACCCTTGAAAACTTTAATAAAGACCTCAGATTTAAAACGCTTCTCTTTCCAGTTTGGTACCACCATTCAAGCTTATGTCTATTGTCTACTTTAACCATATATACTTTTCTTACAACTAAAAGAAAATTCAAAGACAGATAAAATATGTTCTAAAAAAGAGTTTTACTACAATAGATAGAAATATGTTAAACACAAAATACAGAACTGTTATATCACAAGACATACACATCTTTTAAAAGAACAAGGTTTAAACAGTGCAAATTCCTACTTATAGTACTTAGATTTGACTCTCTTTCTAAATACTTGTTTACAAGTGCTCACAGATCTTTCCTTGTCAGAGTCTAGATAAAAAGTATCTAAGTAAAACAGAATTATTCCTTAAAGTAAACTGTATTTGCCAACCCCTTTTGTGTGAGGTCATCTAGCTCCTCCTCTGTCAGATTATATATAAAAATATATCTAATAAAAAAAACAGGATGTCTTTTCAAAGTATTAATTTTGCAATCCTCAGCATGACTCATATGTTCTTCAAATGACATCTCTTTGATCTCATGATAAGCTTCCCCCCTTTTAGGACATGAAAAGATCTTTATGATTTTCGCACTCCTGTGTCATAAGCTGGGTTTTCCCTCCAACGTCATAAAATGGATATGATCTTCCATCTTAGCAACTACAGCTGTAATTAACTCATTAAAAACAGGAGGTCCTTGATTAAGGCCTTCCATGTAACACATCGTCTCTAAACCTGTGTGTGTGATCTCACATGATGTTTTCAGCATTTTTCTCATGGCTTTCATCTCTCAGCTGAAACCGGAGGGGGGGGGGGGGTGGTGAGTGAGGTCATTCTAAGAGCACCAGATTTTTCAGCAGAGACAACCAGTAATACATTTTTGTATTTAAAACAAAAGGATACAGCACTCAGAACTGTCTGTCCACGTCACAGGAAACAAGTTTAAAAATACATCAGGGACGAGTGTGTGAAGTCAGACAGTTTATTAACTGTGACTTGGAACATGTGGTGTATTCTGTCTAATGCACTCCTGGGGTAATATATGTGGGAAAGCCCTCGAGGAAATTTAAGGAACTCATAGGGGGAACTTCTTTGAGCTATTAGTAAAGATGACCTGAATAATGCATTGGCATCACACAGTAAAATGAAAGGCCATACACTTGCTGTTCATGGGCCTAGAGAAAACAAAAAATGGCCCAAGAAGGAGAAACTCGGGGATCAAGTTACTCCAAAGAGAACTGTTTTGAATTTTTGAAATGAGGTCTCTGCATAGTCAAAAGAGGTTAAATGATAAACTAGTGTTAGTCCCATTCTTGACTTAAAAGCTATTAGAAACATAGAATTTGACGGCAGATAAGGACCGCTTGGCCCACCTAGTCTGCCCATTTCCCTACCTAATGGATAAGCTGCAGATCCTAGTTAACCAACAGCCTACTTCCTCCTACCCCCCACTAGAATTGCCTTATGTCTGTCCCATGCATTCTTGAATTCCCCAACTGTTTTTGACTCTACGACCTCCTCAGGAAGGCTGTTCCATGCATTTACAACCCTCTCTGTGAAGAAATACTTCCTTACATTGCTCTGAACCGTCCCCCCTCTATCTTCAAATTGTGCCCCCTTGTTCTTGCACATCTCTTTTTCTGAAAGATGCTACCCTCTTGGACTTTGTTGATTCCCTTGAGGTATTTGAAATTTTCTTTCATGTCCCCCCTCTCCCTCCTTTCCTCGAGGCTATAAATCTTAAGCTCCTTTAGTCTTTCTTCATATGTCTTCTGGTGCAGACCCTGCACCATTTTGGTTGTCCTCCTCTGAACAGCCTCTACCATGTCTATGTCTTTGCGGTGATGGGGTCTCCAGAACTGCACACAGTACTCCAGATGTGGTCTTGCCAACTATCTGTACAGAGGGCCAACAACTTTCTGTTTTCTACTGGTGATGCCTCTCCCTATGCATCCCAGTATCCCCCCAGCCCTCCTTACTGCCTTCTCACATTGCTGGCCCACCTTTAGGTCATATGATATGACTACCCCGGTCCCTTTCCATTTTTGTTGTTGTCAGTATCTCGCCCCCCATTGTGTACTCTTCCCCTGGGTTTTTGTTTCCCAGGTGCATTACTTTGCACTTCTTTGCGTTGAATCTAAGCTACCATACATTTGACCATTCCTCCAACCTTGCCAAGTCCCTTTTCATCCTTTCCACCCCTCCTTGTGTATCAACCCTGTCGCAGATCTTTGTGTCATCTGCAAAGAGACATACTTTCCCTTCCAGTCCCTCTGCAATGTCACTTATAAAGACATTAAAAAGGACCAGTCCCAGTACTGAACCCTGCGGTACCCCACTAGTAAACCCCTTTCTTCACTGTGGACTCAAATTACTATTACCCACTGTATCCTGTTGTCCAGCCAGTGTTTTACCCAGGTTACCACCCTGGGACCCACTCCCAGGCTGGCTAATTTCTTTATTAGCAGGTGGTGTTTGAGATCCACGAGAAAACCTGACACTGATGTTTTTATGTTTGAATCCCACCAGAACCACCATCTAGCCATTTAGTAAAGAAAGAAGAGCAAAATAGCTTCACTAAAAAGCCACAAGTGAATGAACTGGAGAATAAATGAAATAATGCCGAATGGCAAAATGTGGAGTTTGAAACTGGAATTGGAAAATGGACAGTGTACTAGATGTTTAAAGCAAGAAAATGAGAAATACCTTTTTAAATATGGTTTTATTTCACTAGTATCAATTGTGTCGCTTGTGATTAATATCGTATTACTCTATCTGGGTTTTGCTCTAAACACTATTAACCACATGTAACCTTTAGAGTAGCAGTATATAAGTTGGCCACTGTGTGGCAGCATACAGAAACATTGGCATTGTTTTGTGCCAGTCTGCAGAACTTGTAAGTCCACATGTTATTGTTGGTTATATGTAACAAAAGATTTGAACTGAGATCCTAGTCTGGGTGATCCCTTTGTACTCGATGAGTATTGAGCTCTACTATTTTGATTTGAAAGACATTACAAGCACCCTGCTGTTTTCAAAGTTTTACCAGCTGAACTGGACAGGTAAGTTACATCTTCCATAAAAAGCTCATATAAATGATAAACCTATTAAAATGTTGTAGTATACGAGCATACACAATTGGTTACACTGTGATAATAATATTTATCTCCACAAGTCAGGATAAGACCTTCAGTGGCTGTGGAAGCTTTATGAAATCCGCTCTTAGATTAAGATAAAGCTGTGCCGCTGGAAGCCAGTAAATGCACTGCCAGTCTTTTATAAAGGGTATGTGAAAATGAGTATAAAATGTATAAACAGTTGTAAACAACATTACCTAGCAAAGCCATAAAAGCCAATTACTCACTTCTTCTATGTGTTGGGCATTCTCTATATTACATACGAAAAACTTTCCAAATTATAAACTTACCCTAGGCTACAGTGAATCACCACTTGTAGGGCTAAAAAGTATGAAAACCTAGAACTGCACCAGCAGGCAAAAGGTGCAACTCCCCTCGGCATAGCTAGTAAATGTCTGGATCATGAGCAGCCGGGTTCTATACGGTCCCCACCCCACGACAGAGTAGCTAATCTATGAACTCGGTACCCTGTTACTGGGGCCCTTGACTGTTGGTGCCTCTTACAGCAGAGTTAGGGTCCAGCAGTTCAAACACATTTTGGTGTCACTGTAAAGTATGTTACTTACCAAGGCCATACAAACTACGGTGTTGTGCTGCCTTTGAATTATTTATTTATTTATTGAATTTTGTTGACTGGGTAAACCCACTGGGCCTCAGAGAGTCCCCTTTTAAGGGGCAACCTGGGATTAACTACAGAATTATTTTAATTTTATTCTTTATTTAAACATATGGTAACCGGGAAAGGCACGCTGAGCTGAGGTTCGATTCCAGGTGCGACCCGATGGGAAAGGAGCAATGGAAATACAGACAATAAATGCAAAGAATTAGTTAAGAGAACAATAGCAGCTAGTTACAATTAATATAATACAGCAGTGAGAGCAAAAAACATGACGTGATGAATCTCTAGAGGTGAACAATGCAATAGTAAGTGCTCTACATAATGAATCTTTGATAAGTGCTAGGGAGGGCTGTAGGAAGGTAAAGTCAGTAGAAGTAGTGGGTTTAGCTCAGTTGTGGCAGCTGAATAAGGGTGGAGGAAGGAGACATGGCTGTTGCTTGCAGCTAGAGTGAGAGCGTGAATTTCTGATAGCAGGGGTAAGTTTGTGTGCAACAGGAATACAATATAATGAAATGCAGACAGTGGGTAGTACAATTTAATGCAGATTGCTTGACAAAAATAACTTAATGGTTAACAATAAACATACATTTAGACTACAGTATGAATTTTCATCAGTTTACATATGAGTACAGTAAATTTAAAGCAGACAACAACAAACTGTAGTGCTGTTGTTACCAAGCAATCCCATATTTGGGACATAGGTAACACAGATTAATCAGCAATAACAGTTACATTGATTTATTTCTAAGAAATGGGGGTTTTAAGCCCTTCTTATTACACATGAAATACATTTAAAATCATAAACATTTGGTACCCCTGGCTGGATTAAAAACTATGAAGGATCAGTGCTCCATTGGAAGGCTAAAGGAGCAGCTCCCCTAGTACAGACAGCGGGAGTCTGGGTCATGATCAACCTGGTTCATCACACAGTGCTAGTGTTGCTCAGATAGTGCTTTTGTGGATCCTACCACTGTCTGTCAGATAGTGCTGGTATCCTACCTTGGATCCTACCAGAAATCCTACCAAAGACAGATACTTGTAGGATCCGATCCAGGGTCAGATAGCGATGGATCCTAGTTAGGATCCAGGGATCCTTGGTCAGATAGGATCTGGGGTCAGATAGTGATGGATCCTAGTTAGGATCCAGGGATCCTTGGTCAGATAGTTAGGATCTGGGGTCAGACAGCGATGGATCCTAGTTAGGATCCAGGGATCCTTGGTCAGATAGTTAGGATCTGGGGTCAGATAGTGATGGATCTTAGTTAGGATCCAGGGATCCTTGGTCAGATAGTTGGGATCTGGGGTCAGACAGCGATGGATCCTAGTTACGATCCAGGGATCCTTGGTCAGATAGTTAGGATCCGGGGTCAGATAGTGATGGATCCCAGATCAGATCCAGGGATCCTAGGTCAGATAGTTAGGATCCAGGGTCAGATAGTGATGGATCCTAGGTCAGATCCAGGGATCCTAGGTCAGATAGTTAGGATCCGAGGTGGATCTATTGCTAAGATCCACAACATTTGTTGCTAGGATCCACAGGATCCACAGTGTTTGTAGGATCCATGCACTGGATTCTAGAGGGTTGGATCCATGGTCAGTTAGCACTGCTATCCTACCACATCAACTATTTGGCCAAATGGGAGGTATCTATTGATATCCTAGTTTCTAGGATACTATCTGAGCAACACTACACAGTGCCCCCTGTTCAAGCTTCTGATTGGTTAAGGTGAAACATTGGGGTGGATGCTCCAGCTACCACTCTCCTGCTACATGCTCATTTGCTGCTAGAGGTGTACATTTTTATGCTGTTTATTTTTGCGCTTCTAGGACTTTTTTGACTAAAAAAAATCACTTCATATACAGTGAATTGCAGCATTGTGGTTCTGTACACTACGTGCTTTTCTTTTTTATTATCACACAGTGCAGCATACGCATGTTTACATACTAGTTATGGTCAGAAGAGACTTTAGGTCAATAATGTCTGCCACGCATTGCTTTATAGCAAGGATGAATAACTATGCTGTGCAAACGTGCACTAATAACTTACCAAGAAAAACAGGTATAAGAGCCCAATTTGGTTCTCTAAAAAGGTCAGAGAGGCACTGAGGGCCAAAAAGAGGTCTTCATCATTTACATGGGCAGGGGGATGAAGAATGGAGGGAATATCAAGTAAAAACAATGGAGGCCAAGCTGGTAGTCAGGGACGCAAAAGCAGACACAGAGATGCGTATTGCGGAGGGGGTCATGGGTGAGGAAAATCAATTTTTCAGATATACTGGAGTAAAAAGAAAGATGGGAAGAGGAATTGTTAGACTGACGGGGTGCAGGGTAACAGAGGAGGATGGGGGAAGGCAGCCATTTTTAATGAGTACTAATGCTCAGTATTCACAAAGGAGGATAGCGGGCCTTTGCCAGAAACTGGTATAAAGGCTGCAGAAAAAGGGATCCCAGAAATGAGGCAGAAGGTATTTACAAATCAAAGAGTCAGAAAAGGGCTTGCATCTCTAAAGACAGATGAGGCCAAGGGGCAGGATGGGTTGCATCCGAGATGCTCATGGAACTGGCATTGGAGTTAGCTGAATTTCTGGTAGGGCTATTCAATAGCTCAGTTCAGTCAGAGGTGGTTTCAAAAGACTGGAGGGTAGTGGACATAGTGCCACTGCACCAAAGAGTGGGGATAAGAAACAACGAGATAATGACAGACCTGTCAGTCTTACCTGTATCTCCATTCTGGGTAAACTGATGGAGACACTAGTCAAAGAAGAGCTAGTGGACTACCTGGAAAGAAATGGGCTCCAGGATAGTAAACAGCATGAATTCATGGCAGGGAGGTCATGTCAAATCAATCTGATAATATTGTTTGACTGGGTAACTAGAGTAGTGGATAAGGGGCAAGCAGTGGAAATCCAAATCATGAAATAAATTAAATAAATAAATAAATGTATATATATTTTAAAGTAAATATATATGTGTGTGTGTGTGTATATTTATATATTAGAGGCAAAAAACTCTGTTTAATGCATTAGTTAGGGTTGTTCCACAGCGACAAAAGTGAGGAAATTCGCTGTTAGGGTTGAAAACCCTAACTCAGAATTCACCCCAGCACCACACACACACAGACACACACACACACACACACACTCAAGTATGGGGAAGACCAAGTCAACACAACCAATGACAGACATCCAGCAGCAGGTGACAGAAATAACAAACAATTGTCTAAATGTACTACGAGACATCCCCACCCACCTGACCAGGTACTGCATGCTCAGTGGAGATCAACAGCAAAACTGAGGCCATGTACACCAAACGTACACATCCTGATTGCAGCTGCACACAACGTACCACACTTAGTAGTTGCATGGCCTTACCTACCGATGCCCCACACCACACCACAACTGGTACTGTGCCATTAGTCAATATAAATGCTGAAGGTGCATGATGACAGTTGTAGAAAGGTTTTAACACTAGTGAGTATACATTAATTAAGAGAAGTACATAAATTAACCACAAGACACTAGCATGCTCAAGATAAAAGTAGTGTTACATTTAGTAGGTGATTTACATAGTAGTACATTTACTGCAATGGTTTACTCAAGATAGAGAGGCTGATGTAGCGTATGGAAAAGCATTGCCTGTTCAATGCTCTGAAATTCATACTGCCAGTATCAGATGCATTCTTACTGATGAAGGTGTACTGCTCATGTACATACATAGACCTTCAGTGTGTTTCAATACTAAAGATGCAGTAAGTATTCTTTGTAAGAAACATTGTAATTGCATGGATCAGGCCAAGCAACTTCTAAATATCATAGCACTACTGAGTCAACAATGCGTACCTGTATCGGAGATGTATAATGGATAGATTTTCCTGTAGGCACTTACTGAGTATGTTGTACCTGATAAAGACAATCTCATTGCATCGGTGATGACTAACTTATTCAAATAGTAATACATTTACTATTGTTGCAATGAGTGATCTATGCCACTTATGGACACAGTGTAATTTTTATAACAGTTGTTTCATACTCAGGCTGTATGCTTAGTGTTTGGGTTTGCCACACTTCTGTCACTGATGCTATCAAGTGATAACTATGTTAATTGTGGTACAACAGGAATCAAGTAGGTATGGTGTAGATATAAATAGAATGTCTTTTAGTATTGATTTAACTCACAATGGGGTAAGTGTACTAGGACAGCAGGGGTTATTCTCTATCACTGACTCTGTCAGTTATAATTACACTAACGTTTCGATGACTGTAATGATCAAGTTACACTGTTCATCTTCATGAGTTCATATTCACGCCATTCTCCAGTAACTAGACAGTGTATGGTGTAACTGGGTGGGACACTGTGTTGCAAAGCTGCTACAGTGCCTAGCAGAGGGCGACTATCTACTCATAAAGACAATTAAGCAATAAGTCATGACCAACAGTTATGTTAAATGGTCTGTTAATCACCCTGTGGGGGTTTAATGTTGAATGAGGCATAGCCGAGTGCCACATGTCGCTAGACAGTGATAAACTGACCATTAACATAATACCTGGGAGTGGCTTACTGCTATCATAATAAAACTGTTTTTTAAACAACATTAAACCATGTTCATCATATGGTTAGGCTCTACATGTATGTTAATAAAAAGTAAACATAAGGCTGTTACAATGTTTACAGTCAATTAGAAAGCTGCATTTCTCAAACCCTTGTTATAATCAGAGATATTATACCTGTACAACTCCTTGGTTTTGCTGAACTCTATTGCTCAGGTGGCCCACCACATGTGGTCTGGTCTGGTGTGGAGCATCGGTAGGTAAGGCCATGCAACTACTAAGTGTGGTACGTTGTGTGCAGCTGCAATCAGGGATGTGTACGTTTGGTGTACATGGCCTCAGTTTTGCTGTTGATCTCCACTGAGCATGCAGTACCTGGTCAGGTGGGTGGGGATGTCTCGTAGTACATTTAGACAATTGTTTGTTATTTCTGTCACCTGCTGCTGGATGTCTGTCATTGGTTGTGTTGACTTGGTCCTCCCCATACTTGAATGTGTGTGTGTGTGTGTGTGTGTGGTGCTGGGGGTGAATTGGAGTTAGGGTTTTCAACCCTAACAGCAATTTCTCACTTTGTCGCTGTGGAACAACCCTAACTAATGCATTAAACAGAGTTTTTGCCTCTAATTTCCTTTCTTTTGAGAATGGTAACGAGAAATAGTGAATGTAATGCAGCGGTGGGCCTCCACCACATGATGTCTTGTGGCATAGTAACAGGAGCAGCAACGCAAACAGAAATGCTAACAGTGGCACATGGTAACACAAGAATGAGAACAGAAAGGGTAACGCACACGGTATGACGGAACGGGTTCGCTATGTGATGTGTTATCACATAGTAACATGGTGCCTGCAAATGGAAATGTCAATGGGCATGGTGACGCAAAGTGAAACAGAAAGAGAAACAGTACTGTAGACACAAATGGCAAAAATAAGAGAAAAGCAGCGCAAATGAAACGCAAAGGATAACGACATAGGGCCCCGCGCTCCCGGCACGTAATGCGGCAGCTGGAGCGCGGGGCCCAAAGGGCCCCACACTCCCACCACATGATGTCTTGTGGCATAGTAACAGGAACAGCAATGCAAACAGAAGCACTAACAGTGGCGCACAAGGTAACGCAAGCGCGAATGAGAACAGAAAGGATAACGAACACGGTGGCGTAGACGGGAACGGTGTGCCACGTGATGTCTTGTCACATAGTAACATGGTGCCTGTAAATCGAAATGGCAATGGGCATGGTGACGCAAAGTGAAACAGAAAGAGAAACAGTACGGTACACACAAATGGCAAAAAAGTAACAGAAACGCAAGCGCAAATGAAAACGCAAAGGATGACGCACGTGGTGGCTAGACGTCAACGGGTAAGTAAACGGCATGGAACCCAAGCAGAAAAGGGCAATGGTAACAGTAATGTAAGCGCACAGGCTGGTTTTCCCAAAAAGCTGAATAGAGAAAGACAGTGAGTACAAAGAATGATGCATAATAATGGGTATCGGAGCAGAAAATGAGGACTTGGAATACTAAATAAGTTATATCTCAGGAACTGTATGATGTAGAAAAAAATTTAAAAGTCGTATGATTTATGACTGTCCTGGCTAGTTTGTACTTAGCCCTACTGGGGGCTAGAATTTTTCGATGAAAACTCCGTATCTCGCACCGTTTTCGAGATACGGGTCCTGAAAGGCGCGTCGAACGCCGTAATGTTATCCTATGGGAAAAAAAGAGAAGTTCGGAGTGCCATAACTTTGTCTCCCTGTAATATTTTTTCACCAAACCACTGAAAGGCACATCTGTGAGCTGTTGGCTGTCTTCCCTCCAAATTTCAGGAAAAATACCAAACCGTTATTTTGTAGCAGGGATCCAAAGGATTTCTGTAATGCGTCAGGCGCCGTAATGTTATCCTATGGGAAAAACCGTCAAATTTGGAGTGCCGTAACTTTGCCACCGTGTAATATTTTTTCAATACACCACTGAAAGGCACATCTGTAAGATGTCGGCTCCGTTCCCTCCAAATTTCAGCTCAAAACTCCCAACGGTTCTTTTGCAGCGCAGTGCCAAAGAATTGTTGTCATTTTCCCACAGACTAGAAAACTACTGTTGCAATTTGCGAAAGCTTTCGCAAAAATTTGCGACACTTTCGTGAGCACGAAAGTAATTTGCGAAAGTACTTTTTCCAGACATTTGAAAAACATATTTCTGGGGTGTTTTACCACAACATAAAGACATGGCAAGCATCCTCAGGGCCCGACTAGGTAATACAAAAAAAAATTAGGTTGCTAGAGGGTCCCAAATTTAAATGCCAACCATTTTTCTGATCACCAACTGAAAACAAAATGGCCGATTTGCAAAAGTAACAGGCCCATTTACGAAAGTAAAAATGCATTTGCGAAAGTGTTGAACTTTTTAACTTTTCCCATTGACTTATAACTGTTTTTTGAATAACTTTTGAACCGTTTAATATTTTTTCACGAAATCTTCGAAAGGCACATCGGGGACCCTGGCTGCACATTCCCTGAAGATTTTGGGCCAGTCGCACAAACCGTACGACCTGTAGGCGCGACCATAGAATTCCAGAAAAGCGCAAATGCGCGCACAGATCACACTTAATAACTCCACAGCTGTATATCCGACCAGTACGAAACTTGGCAGATCCCAAGGCCTATGGTTCTTGATTATAAATTCCAAATTTCAGGCAAATCCACCAAACGGTTGCAAAGTTATTAAGGTGCAAAGTTTTGGGGTTTAACATAGAAATGGCTCCTCAACCCTAACTATGGTAGCACTACCGTGCTACCATAATATATATATATATATATATATACACACAGTACATATGCACAAATAAAATGATTAACCATGCAGGGAGGAACTGAGGGTGGTAATCCATTTAGGTACAAATGAC
This sequence comes from Neoceratodus forsteri, assembly GCA_016271365.2. NCBI lineage: Eukaryota > Metazoa > Chordata > Ceratodontiformes > Ceratodontidae > Neoceratodus > Neoceratodus forsteri. Next base: position 1,104,814,393 of record CM057451.1, read on the forward strand.
GTAGCTCACAAATCAGTTGCTGAGGTCAATCATAGTCTTGCAAAGCTGGCAGAAAGAATGGAGGCAACAGCAACTTCCCTGGCCTTCTCAGAGGTCCTACCAATGAGGAGTAGGGGAGGAAGGGGGATAGAATCAAACAGGATGAGGTAGCAGAACTAAATGAGTTGATGAAGAAATGGTGCCAGTCAAGGGGGTACCACTTCATCAGCAGCTGGGGTGAATTCTGGGAAAGGAGACTTTTTAAGGGTGATGGTCTCCACCTGACACGGGAGGGTGTTAGTGCATTAGCACAAAAGTTTGTCATTTACATTAGTTACTTAGGATGACTAGCACAGGCAGTTGGACAATGAGGAAGGAAAAAGGTGAAGGGATACCAACAAATCAAAGGGAGGGGTCCAAAAAAAGAACCCGACTGACAGAAAAATGCAAGGAGGGAAGAAGATAGTTGGGACGTATAGGGTCAACAGAGGAAAAGTGGATACTATAGGAGGCATTTCACAGAAAGGGAGGGTGGGAGTCACTACAGAGTAGGGACAGAGGAGTAGATCCAGGGTATTGAGGGTCATGAGTACCAATGCTAGGAGCCTGGGAAACGAGATCCCTGACTTGGCTGCAGTCATGGCAGAAGCAGACCTAGGTGTCATGGCTATACCAGAGATGTGGGGCAATGGGGACCAAGATTGGGACATGACTGTACCAGGATATATGCTTTTCAGAAGGAACAGAGAGAGCAAGAAGGGGGGGGGGAGTAGCACTTTATGTGAAAGAGGACATAAAGTCTACAGAAGTGCTGCGCAAGTTGTGGGGGGCAGAGGCTCTGTGGGTCGCCCTAGAGACGGAGAAAGGGGAGGTCATTCGCATAGTGGTGATATATAGGCCACTGTCACAGGAGGGGGGAGGTGGACAAAGCTATGATGGAGGAAACACAGAGGATGGCAAACAAAGGGAAGATGCTGCTGCTGGGGGATTTCAGCCTACCAGATGTGGAGTGGAGCACCCCAGCAGCGGCCTCTGCCAGGAGCAGAGATATCATAGATTCCCTACACGGGGAGCTCTTGAGACAAGCTTGTCAGGGAACCTACTAGGTAAGGGGCAGTACTAGACCTGATCTTAACAAATGATGACAGAGTGAGGGAGGTCTCAGTGTGGGAAAGCCTAGGTACAAGTGACCATAATACTGTATGGTTCACACTAAGGACAACAACAGTAGGGAAACAGTCAAAGGTAAAGGTCCTAGATTTTAGGTGTGTTGACTTCAAGCGTATGAGTGACCACCTCATGGAAACTATTGTAGGGGTGGGGGATCTGGAGGGCGTGGATGAAAAATGGGCAAAAATTAAGGAGGTCATAGTAGAAGCCACAAATCTTTGTGTCAGAAGGGTCAACAAAAACAGAAAAAAAAGGAAACCTCTATGATTCAGCAGGGAAGTAGCAGAAAAGGTCAGGGAAAAAAGGGCAGCATTCAGGAGTTACAAGCAGACACATGGGGGGAGTATAGAGAAGCATGCCAGCAAAAGCAAAAGGAGGTGGGAAGGAAAGTCAGGACAGCAAAGGCGGAGACTGAAGAGAGAATAGCTCCATCAGTTAAGGGAGGTGAAAAAAATCTTTCACCAGTATGTGAGTGAAAGAAGGAAGGCAAAGAGGGGGATGGTTAGACTGAGTGACAAGGGTAGGAAGGCAGTGGAAGGGGACCAGGAGAAGGAAAACTTCCTAAACAGCTACTTTTGTGCCGTGTTCACAGTGGAGGGGAAGGGGGAAGGAGAACAGATCAGGGAGAGGGTGGAAGCTGGGAAGGGAGTGGACACCAGCCCTTTCAAAGTACAGGAGGTACTAAAGGAATTAGCAGGGCTAAATGTAGACAAGGCCATGGGATCTGACGGGATATACCCCACAATACTGAGGAAGCTGAGAGAAGTGCTAGAAGACCCCTTAACTAGCCTATTCAACAGATCACTGGAGACAGGGGTGATTCCAGATGACCAGAAAAGAGCGGATGTGGTCCCTCTCCACAAGGGCAGAAGCAAGGAGGAAGCCAGTAACTATAGGCCGGTCTGCCTGACCTCAGTTGTAGGGAAAATAATGGAGAAATTGCTGAAGGAAAGAATTGTCAGATATCTTGAATCAAGGGAACTGCAGGATCCCTGAGAGCATGGATTCACGGAAGGGAGGTCATGTAAAACAAACTTAATTGAGTTATTTGATTGAGTGACCAGAGTAATAGATCAGGGAGAGACAATGAATGTGGTATATCTAGACTTCAGCAAGGCATTTGACACCGTGCTGCACAAAAGGCTACTACAGAAACTAAGAGCCCTGGGGGCGGTTCCAGAGGTGGAGAGATGGGTGAAAAGTTGGTTAGAGGAAGAAGATAAAGGGTGGTAGTTAATGGAGTTCTGTTGGGGGAGGGAGGGAGGGAGGGGTGACCAGTCGGGTGTCGCAGTGATCGGTACTGGGACCGAGCCTGTTTAATATTTTTATAGGGGATATTGCAGAAGGGCTTGAGGGGAAGGTATGTCTATTCGCAGACAATACAAAGATGGATACTGTGGGAGGGGTGGAAAAAATGAGAAGAGATTTGCACAAATTGGAGGAGTGATCAAGAGAGTGGCAGTTGAACTTCAACATGAAGAAGTGCAAAATGATGCACTTGGGGACTGGAGCAAAAATCAGGGAGCAGAGTACAGGACTGATGGTCAGGTGCTGGAGGCAATAGAGCAGGAGAAGGACCTTGGTATAATCATATCAAATTATCTCAAGATGGCTAAACAGTGCGAGGGAGCAGTAGCAAGGGCCAACAGAATGCTGGGATGCATAGGCAGGGGTTTGAGGAGCAGGAGCGGGAAGGGGGTGATGCCCTTGTACAAGCAGCTGGTGAGGCCACACCTTGAGTATGGGGTTCAGTTCTGGAGACCATTCCTCAGGAGGGATATGGATAGGATGAAAAGGGTCCAGAAGAGGGCAAGGAAAATGGTGCGGGGCCTGAGACACTTAACATACAAGGAGAGGCTAAAGGATCTTAACATGTATACACTGGAGCAAAGGAGGGAAAGGGGAGACATGATAGAGACTTTCAAGTATTAAAAGGGTATTAACAGGGTGCAGGATAGCAGTATTTTCTAGAAGAAAAGATACTTAAATATGAGGGGTCAGAATGTGAAGCTGGAAGGGGCAAATTCAAGGGAAACATTAGGAAACATTATTTCACTGAAAGGGTGGTGGATGGTTGGAATGCACTCCCTGAGGAGGTGGTTGGGGCCAAGACTGTAACGGGATTCAAGGCTGCATAGGATGGGTGCAAGGGAATAATAGAATTTGGGAAATGGGCAAATTTACCAGGGAGACATAGGGTCCTTGGTTAACATGTAAGCAGAATACTTGGGCAGACCGGGTGGGCCTGAGGGTCCTTATCTTCCATCAATATCTATGTATCTATAGTTGGCTGAATGTAAAAAATGTACAGCATTTTATGTCGGTAAGACCAAATGTGAACTAACAGAACAGATTGGTGAACATATTAAAAGTATCAAATGTGATGGAGAGAGTGCTTTAGCCACCCAAATAGAGAAATGGGGGAACGTTCATGTCTTTCAGTTTCAGGGAACTGAAAAAGTTTGGCAAAACATTAGAGGAGGCAATAAGATCAAACATCTCCTGCAATGAGAGTCCGTCTGGCAGTATAACCTAAACGTTGGTAGCCTTCCAGGCTTAAATGAGTATTTCCAGTTAGCTCCATTTCTGTAAAAATGAAATTTATTGTATTATGCAGGTACGGCTACTTATTAAAGAGACAGCGACTCAAATGAAATTGTTGGTATCTTTTTATGTTGCTTGCATGCATGTGCAAGAAACATAGTGCCATCATCAGAGATTTCGGAGGTGTGTCACCTCCTCCTCCAATTCAGTCAGTGTGCTGGCAGGCGCGGCCCCTGTAAGCCAATGCATTTTGGAGCTGTCTATGACACGCTCCAAAATGCAGTGGCATACAGTTGAAAGGACATTGAACGAGCAGTGATAAGATATCACCTGCTCCTGCGCAGCCCCAAACACATGCGCCCATGCAGGCGTGCAGCGCCCCATGCACTGTATAGCCAACGGGTGCCCAATCCCGCCTGCTCACGCTGCGTCCCCACCGCCTTTCCCAAAAAGCGTGGCAACTAATCATATAGCCGACCGGGCGTGCCCAATCCCGCGCCGGCTTGCACTGTCCTCCCTCCAGTAGTGAGTGCCACGCTGGAGCCCACCCCAGCGTGGCAAACTATCCTTGGGCCGACAGGGTGCCCAATCCCCGCCGGGCTGAACGGCCCAGTTCTTGTGTCACCAGTGCCCACCCCAGCGTGGCAAATGTCCCGCGCTGTCTATTTGTTTTATTTCAACCTGTAAAGAAAAACGGTCCCGCGTGCATCTCCCAACCCTCCCACAACCCGCACCCACCCACTGCGCACCCAGCCTCCCCACACCCCTCACCCCATACTTAACTCGACTCAAGTAGATGATCTTCGTGGACCGGGAACGCCTGCACTCTTCAAAGCCGACCGCGAACTGAGGAAATGCCGGTAAGCTGTATAATGGGCTAGATAGGGGGGTTTCAACTTTGTTGCATATCTCAGGCATTTTTGGGAATTTTTGCACCAAATTTTCAACATGGAGTTTTTGGGACCCCTTCTCATGAATGATGTCACTATCATGGCGTTATTCGGGCCTGAAGGGTGATTTCGCAGTCACTGCACAGTCACTGAAAATTTGGTGCCAAAATTCAAAAAAATGACTGTTTTACGAGCGTGCGTTGCGCAGTTCCTACGCAGGCTTGTAAGTTCACGAAATTTCAATATTTTCACTCCAGATTTTCAACATTGCCATTTTACCACACCATCTTATGAGTAGTACAGCTGTCATTTTTCACATCTGTGTTTCCGCCCATGTAACGCAGAATGGCGCAGTCGGTGTGCGAAATCAATGTACGAGACAAATTAAGAAAATCACAGTGACATTGTTCATGAGCAGAGGTCTTAAAATGGCTATGTTGAAAATTTGGTGAAAAAATTCTTAAAAATGACTGTTTTACGAGCGTGCATTGCGCAGTTCCTACGGACGCTCGTAAGGTCGCGAATTTTCAATATTTTTACTCCAGATTTCCAACATTGCCATTTTATCACACCTTCTTATGAGTAGTACAGCTGCCATTTTTCACATCTCACCCAAAACGTGTTTCTGCCCATGTAGCACACAATGGCGCAGTCGGTGTGCAAGATCAATATACGGGACAAATTAAGAAAATCACAGTGACACTGTTCATGAGCTCAGGTGTTAAAATGGCTATGTTGAAAATTTGGTGAAAAAATTCCAAAAAATGACTGTTTTACGAGCGTGCGTTGTACAGTCCCTATGCACGCTCGTAAGTTCGTGAATTTTCAATATTTTCACTCCAGATTTCCAACATTGCCATTTTGCCACACCTTCTTATAAATAGTACAGCTGTCATTTTTCACATCTCACCCAAAACATGTTTCCGCCCAAGTAGCACACAATGGTGCAGTCGGTGTGCGAAATCAATGTACAGGATAAAGTAAGAAAATCACAGTGACACTGTTCATGAGCAAAGGTCTTAAAATGACTATGTTGAAAATTTGGTGAAAAAATTCCAAAAAATGACTATTTTACGAGCGTGCGTTGTACAGTTTCTATGCATGCTCGTAAGTTCGTGAATTTTCAATATTTTCACTCCAGATTTTCAACATTGCCATTTTACCACACCTTCTTATGAGTAGTATAGCTGTCATTTTTCACATCTCACCCAAAATGTGTTTCCGCCCATGTAGCACACAATGGCGCAGTCGGTGCTAAATCAATGTATCGACAAATTAAGAAAACCACAGTGAGACACTGTTCATGAGCAGAGGTCTTAAAATGGCTTTGTTGAAAATTTGGTGAAAAAATTCCCTTCAGATGTTCTGCAATATTACTAATGAAGACATTGAACAGAACTGGCCCCAGGACCGATCCCTGCAGAACCCCACTGGTCGCCCCCTCTCCCTAGACTGCATACCATTTACCACCACTCTCTGCCTCCTGTCTGTTAGCCAGTTTCTAACCCAGTTTACCACCCTTTCCCCCATGTGCAGCCTACCCAGCTAGTTTATCAGTGTCCTATATGGGATGGTGTCAAAAGCTTTGCTGAAATCAAGGTAATCGTTGTCCACTGCCCCACCCTGATTCACTTCCTTTGTCACCCAGTCAAATAAATCAACCAGATTTATCTGACATGATGTCCCCACTGTGAATCCATGTTGTCCATGGTCCTGGGTTCCGATGGCATCTAGATGCCCCACTATCCTTTCTTTAAGCAATGTCTCCATGATCTTATCCACTACTGAGGTGAGGCTGAATGGCCTATTGTTCCCTGCCTCCTCCCTGCTGCCAGACTTGTGTAGAGGGACCACATGTGCCCTCCTCCAATTCACTCATGTTGAATGACTCAGTGAACATGGCTGCCAGAGGTACTGGTATCTCCCTTCGCAGTTCTGTTAATATCCTTGGGCGTATGCCATCTGGTTCCATCGCTCTGTCCACCTGCAATTTATTGAGCTCCTGCAGGACTCTTTTGCCTTTGAATGGACTATTGTCCACCTCTTCACCCCCTTGGCAACTGCTGTACTGCTGTGGCCCTTGCCCCTCCCACTCTTCTCTGAATACTGAACGGAAAGACACAGTCGATGTCTTGGGAGGAAGGCATGAAACTGTCACTTCCAAATACCTAAACAGCACATACAAGCAAGCAACATTCGGCATTGACAAATGCTTGTTTTGTCATGCTTTCCACCTTTTTTCCTTGCACTTTCCTGCCCCCCCACCTTTTTCCCCTAGTAGTCCCTGCTCCCTCTTTTTAGATGGTTTTGTGTATACATTTCATAGGTTTTTCCCATCAGCAGCAGTTAGCCACTTTGCCTTGTCTTTTTAATTTGCAAATCCTACTCTTCCCCTGGCTTTCATAGTTGTATCTAATTGTTATGTTGGCTCGTGCATGCGCAGCTAACATATTGCGGTAGTAGCAGATTTGGAGGTGCGATCACTGTTGGGTGATTGCAGGGCACACATCAGTAGGTGCATCCTCATTCCCTAATCAGCCAGCAGCAGGGGCCGACACCCTGCATATCTAATGCGGCCACAACATCTGAGAAAAGGTCCACTGCAATGAGAGCAAAGCTGTCATGCAGCGTGACCACATCACGACTCCCGATGTGCAGGCAACATGGTGGCAGTGACTGCCGCCTTGTCCTAATGCATGGGGAGCCCACTCCCCGTGGCATAATGCCCATCCCATTTCTGCTGTGTGCCGAGGGTGCCCAATCCCCCTCGGCATCATGCGCCCGCTAAAAAATGCTTTTTTGCCAACGGGGCCCCAATCCCGCCGGCTCCAGTTCCACCCCTTCCCAGTTAGATCTGCTGGACGGGGAGCCCACCCTTGTCTGCATGATGTCCCCCTTTCTTCTGTGCTGAGGGGGTGCCCAATCCCCTCAGCTGGTCCCCACTCCCCTTCCGTATGTGCCGATGGGGGTGCCCAATCCCCTGTGAGCTACTGCATCCCCCCCCAAAAAAACCACTTGGGTGGCATGCTGGGAGCCCACCCCAACATGCCAAATACCCTGTAAAAAAAAAAGCTGTCCCGCAATGTGTTCTTTTTTTACTGAAAAAAAAAACGGTTCCACGCCATCTCCCTGCCCCCTTCCGCAACCCGCACCCACCCTCTGTGCATCCTGCCTCCCCACACCCCGCCTCACCGTATACTTACCTCTGGAGTCTGGCGCGACGATCTTCGGTGGACCGGGAACACGTCTGCACTCTTCAAAGCTGACCGTGAACTAAGGAAATGCCGGTAAGCTGTATAATGGAATGAATAGGGTTTTTTCAACTTTGATGTCTATCTCAGGCATTTTTTGGAATTTTGGCAACAAATTTTCAACATGGGGTTTTTGGGACCCATCCTCATGAATTCTGTCACTGTCATGGCGTTATTCAGCCCTGAAAGGTGATTTCACGGTCACTGTGTAGAATCACCTTTTGGGACATATTAATGAAATGACAGTGCCAGTGTTCATGAGGTGGGTTCTCAAAAAGCCTAGGTTGCAAATTTGGTGGAAAAAAATCCAAAAAATGACTGTTTTATGAGCGTGCATTGTGCGGTTGCTATGCACGCTCGTAACTTCACGAATCTGCAATATTTTCATGACAGATTTTTAACATTGGCATTTTTACACACCTCCTTGTGAACAATACAGCTGTCATTTTTCACATCCTGGCCAAAATGTGTTTTCGCACTTCCAGCACAGAATAGGCGGTCGCTGTGAGAAATCAGTGTTGGACAGATTACAAAATGACAGTGACACTGTTCATCAGCAGAGATCCTAAAATGCCTATGTTGAAAATTTGGTAACGATACTCCATAAAATGACTGTGTTACGAGCGTGCGTTGCGCAGTTTGCAGGCACGCTCGTAAGTTTGCGAATTTATAATATTTTCACTCCAGATTTTCAACATTGCCATTGTTCTGCACCTCCTTATGAACAGTACAGCTGTAATTTTTCACATTGTGGCCGAAATGTGTTTTCGCAGTTCCGGCGCAGAATAGTGTAGTCGCTGTGGGAAATCCATGTTTGAGATGTGGAAAATTTGGTAATGAAAGTCCATAAAATTAGTGTTTCATGAGCATGCATTACGCAGTTTCAACGCACACTCATAAGTTCATGAATTTGTAATATTTTCACTCCAGATGTTCAAAATTGGCATTTTTCCACACCTCCTTTTGAACAGTACAGCTGTCATTTTACATATCCTGGCTGAAATGTGTTTTCACATGTCCGACGCAAAATTGCACGGTCGCTGTGCAAAATCAGTTTTCAGGGCAGTTGGAGGAAATGATGGTGACACTGTTCATGACCAGAGGTCTTCAAATGCCTACGTTGAAGATTTGGTGGTGAAAGTCCATTAAATGACTGTGTTGCAAGCGTGCGTTGCAGTTTCCACGCACCCTTGTAACTTCACAAATCTGCAATTTTTTCATGACAGATTTTCAACATTGTCATTTTTTCACACCTCCTTATCAACAGTACAGCTGTCATTTTTCACAGCCTGCTCAAAATGTGTTTCCGCAGCTGTGGCACACAATGGCGTGGCCGCTGTGAGAAATCACCTTTAGGGACACGTTTACAAAATCACAGCGCCACAGTTCATTTAGGGAGGTCCCAAAATACCTATGTTGAAAATGTGGCTAAAAAACTCCCACAAATAATTGGGTTACGGACGTGTGTTGCACAGTTTCTATGCATGCTAATGATTCCATCAATTTTTCATTTTTTTCACTCCAGATTTTCAATGTTGCCATTTTTGTATGCCTCCTCATGAACAATACAGTTGTCATGTTCCACATTCCTGCCCAAAATGTGTTTTCGTCCCTATGTCACCAAATGGCATAGCCACTGTGCAAAACCACCTTTTAGCTTACAAACTGATTGTGCCGCTCTTCATGAGGCGGGGTCACAAAATGCCCATGTTGAAAATTTGGAGTGAAAATACTAACACACGACTACGGTGTTAGGGTTTCCAACTGTAGCACCCTCCCTTACAGACTGATAGGCGTCAGAGGTGTGACTTGGGATCATCGGCTGTAATGCTTACGCCATTCCACCCCCACCCTGCAGCCAGTGACAGGAATCGTGGTGTGCCTTGCAGTGTTCAACCACAAAGTTCACCCCATTCTCCTATACTGCACCCACCTCTGCATATTTCCTTATGTAATGGGGTAAGTATAACGCCCAAAGACCCAAAGCACACTACAACATTTGTCAGTGTCTACAGGGTACGGTGAGGTACAATGGCATGAGCGTTATAGCTGAAAACCCAAAGGCACACCCCAACGTCTGTCAGTCTCTACAGGGTGGTGGTGGGATTGGCGTCACTTCAATACTTCACTGCCATTCCTATTATGCATCTCTAACTCCGGCACTACCAATGCCAATGCCAGTGAGACAACACTCGGCATCTACAAATGCTTGTTTTTAAACTGATCCATGTTCAGACTCCTAATTACTTCCTCCGGCAGACCGTTCCATTCTACCACCATCCTTTGATTGAACCCATGGCCTCTTACGTTCCTTTTGTAGTTCCCCCCCTGAACATCAATTCATGACCTCTAGTGTCCCTGTTAATTTTCCTTTTAACCAGGCCTAGGCACTCTCACAGATCTTTATTACTGTAGGCCCTTTAAACCAGACAAAGGACCCCTCTCAATCTTCTGTATTGAAGTGAGTACGTCTAGCTCACATGTCCTCTCGTTGTAGGCCTTCTCCCTCACATCCGTAACCATCCTGGTTGCTCTTTTCTGCAGTGCCTCCAATTTCCTGTTGTACAACTTACTACTTGGAGACCAAAGTTGCATACAGTACTCTGTATGTGGTCTCACCAAGGCTCCATATAATGGCATCACCACCTCTCTATCTTGGCTCCTAATGTTTCTTGCTATACAGCCCATCAACCTCTTCTCCTTGCTTCTCACCTCCCTGCATTGTCTGTCGAATTTCAATTTGTTGTTGATAAATACTCCCAGTTCTTTCTGTTCTTCTGTTACTTTTAATTTGACTCAGTTTAGTGTATACTTGGCCCGGATATTTCTTGCCTCGAAGGGCATTATCATGCATTTGTCTGCATTAAAGGAGAGTTTCTTGTCTCCTACCCATGTTGCTAACCTATCTGTTTCCTGTTGAAATGTTACAGCATCTTCCATGGAGTTTACCAATGCCCCATTTTGACATCAACTGCGAACTTAGGCATCCATGTATAACCGCTACAGTTTAGAGATGCCACAAACAGATTGAATAATAATGGCCCGAGGACCGATCCCTGTGGGACCCCTCTCGTGACTCTTGCCCAGCTTGACAGATACCCCCTCAAATTTCCCTCTGTCTCCTATTTTCTAGCCAAGACCCTAACCACCTTAACAAATTGTTGTCTATTCCTGTATCAGTCAGTGTTTTCATTAACTCTGTGTGGGATACAGAGTGAAAAGCCTTTGAAAAATCTAAATATAGCACATCAGCAGGGATACCCTGATCCATAGCCTGGCTAACTGGTTCAAAGAAATTCATAAGGTTAGTAAGGCATGACCTGTTTTTTCCTCAATCCGTATTGTAAAGCATCCACTTGGCTAGTGTTATCCAAAAAAATCTCAATACTATCTTTTATTATTGACTCTAACATGTTCCCCAGTATTGAAGTAATACTGACCAGCCTGTAGTTCTCCTGTTTACCCCGTCACCTTTCTTAAAAATTGGAGTGACTAAGGCTAGTCTCCAGTCGTCCACTACACAACTCTGATCAGTTGAAGTCTAGAATAAATCCTTAACTGGGGCTTCAATGATAGCTGTCTCTTTCAAGATACTCGGATGTATCCCATCCGGTCCTTGTAATTTGTTTATATCTAGGCCTCTTAATCTTTTGAGTACATCTTGTGTGGAAATATCACTTCTACTTCCCTTTTTTTTGGGGGGGGGTGGATTTGGTGTATGTTTACCCTTTTCACTAGAATTATTTATGTTAATGAAATATTTATTTAGCTCTTCTGCCATATCTCCACAACTAAAAGTGGTCCAACCCCAAGCCCTGACCTTTCTTAGCCCTCCAATATACTATAACTAAAGAATTATTTTATATTATCCGCAGTTCTAGTTTCTAATTTTAACTCAGTCTCTTTTTGCCTTTTTTATTAGTTTCTTACCGGCCTAACCTTAGTTTTCTAAGCCCCCCATGCTTCCTGTGTTTCTCTTATCTTGGCCATGTTATAAGCTCTCTTTTTTGTTTGATAGCTCTTTTAATGTTCTTATTTAGCCAGATTGGTATATCTCCTTTTTTTTGTTATATTTCTTTACTGTTTGTATATACATATATATTGACTCATATACTGTAAATTTTCTCTTTAGTTTATCCCATTTTCCTTTCAGTAAACTTCCCTCAAAGTCTTGTTCCCAGTCCCATCCCTGTAAAGCATTCTGGATTTTATTGTAGTTTGCTTTGTTTAGACATTTTATAATAATTGCACCTCCCTGCTTTGTCCTTGTGTAACCCCTATGTGGCACTATCCCAAGGGCTACTACCCCTGCCTGCTTGGCTAGTAGCAGGTAAAGGAGCCTGAGTTCTGAAACGGGTGCCAACACTCGGAGGTTAGGGTTGGTAGTGGTCAAGCTAACCTGGGCACAGCCCTCTGGGACACTGTAACCCCACTCTTTCCCTTCTAGTGGCCTGAACACTGTACAATAATCACTTTCACTATATCCCTGGTACACCACATAAGTACCCACACTGCTTGCACTTATCACCAGGGCTGGTTCCTCTGACTCGACCCTGGGGACCCACTGTAAAACAAGGTTATGCACAGCAAAGAGCAACAGTACAGTACTTTGAGCACAAACTGGAACCACAGTCAGATTACATGCGGAAAAAGTTATGTAACCCCTCGGTGGCGCTATCCCAAAGGCTACTACTCCTGCCTGCTCAGCCAATAACAGGTTGAGAGGCCTGGATCCGATGTCGGGTGCCCCCACCCAGAGGTCAGGGTTGGAACAGTCAGATATGACCTGGTCACAGCCCTCTGGGTCACTGCAACCCCCCTTTCTTCCCACTAGTGGCTCACCAGCAATTCCCACTCTGCTGTTATGACTTACATTTACCCCCAGGTCGTGATGGCCAACTTGGTGCTGAGTACCCCCTGTAAAATAAGATGCAGTTATACAATAGCCCATACACAGATGGGTAGCACAAACACGCAGTTCAAATGATGTACCTTGCAACAACAAATCTGATTTATTAAGGGGGGAAGTAACAAGGATGGGAAAGGTCAGGTTGATCAGCTTAACACTTCTACTATACAGGGCACTGTGCACAGGCCAACCCTATCAGTCACTGTCTTTGGGTACCCAGGCCTTACAAGGCTAGCCTATTCGGTGCAGCTGGTAGGGGCTCTGGTGAAGAAACAAGCATTTGGTACCTAGATTTGATTTGTCAGCGCCCGCAGGCACAATTCATGCAGCCCTTAAAACAACCAGACCACTCTTGTCCTTAGAAAGAACATTTGACAGGGAGATACCCTGATTCAGTACTCACGACTCCTGCAGAAGGATCCCTCTCACACCACTACAGGATTTAGCCAGTGATCCAAACACTGCTCCACACATTTATATGTAATGCAGAGGAGTACCATACCAGGCAGCTGCTCCAAACTCCCGATCACTTTTACTGAACAAACCAGGCGAAACTACGCAGCTTCACTTGTCCTGACAGACCGAGAGTGATTTAACAGATTCTCCAGTCCTCTTCAGGGTGAGCCTGGTAGGCAGCTGTATTCGCAAAGCCCCCTCTGCCTGCACTCCTCATGGATCTTGTCCGCTTGCTCTACTGGCAATGTAGACGCCTGCCTTCTTGGCCTAACACATGCGCTTCCCACGCGAAGACTTGCCCAACGCAGGAGCCAGAGCTCCTTCTCCCTTCACGATCACCAATGACTCTGCCCATTCAGAACTGTTGTAGAGCAGTTTCCCCTTGCTCCACTGGGCTCCAATTGGCTGCTTCAGGCTGTCTGTCACCTCCCACACCCTCTGTTGGTACAAAAAAGCACCAGGGTCCAAACTACACTTCCCAGGAGCATCTGCCATATACTCCCTTCTGGGCCGGCTCCCGGTGGGAGTCCAAGTTCTGGTTGGCTCAAGCGGTCTCCATTTTAAGGCCCCCCCTTTTCCAATTGGTCCATCACTGAAGTCCAAGTCCAGAATGGAGGGGCCAACACACAGAGTGCCAGCTGCAATGAAAGCAGGTTAAACAAACGCAATATTACTACCACACTACACAGTTGCATTCTTCAATGAGGCTCCCTCTGCTCGCTTAGTGACGGCAGAACAGAGTGGTCCAAACAGCAGCTCAAGTAGGATTCGAGCAGTAAACTCACCACCTCTTCCGATGCAACTGATCAAGCCTGCAAGCAGGCAGCTCTTAAAGAGACAGTACTAGAGCCTCCAAAAGCACTCACTATGCCCACATTCAAGCGGCATTAAGCTGAACATCAGTTAGGTAAGGAGCACCCACGCAGCTCCTAGCAGGCTTTTAGGAACTCCCATTAGTAGGGGGGTTTCACCCTTCCTGGCCTGGAAATAACTTGGTGTCCGCGTCAAGTAGTTACCCTTAAATCACTTTAAGGCAAAACAGCACATCAGACCTTTAGTTACATACATTGTTACTATATTCACTGTGCGGGAATAATGTTATGAATAGTACTTGGTGCCACTTGTATATATTGTTTTGTTTTGAAATTACTCATTCCCACCTTGAGTATGAGCTGATAGCTGGAAGGCCCTAAAGATGGGACGAGCACCAGAGAAGGAGGAGGAGAAGGTGGAGGAAACTGTGAACGCTAAACAGGAGGGGCTGAGCGTGTCGGAATGCTTTATAGAAGGGAATCCCCGCCCATTGAATTACAGGCGGACCCTTCAATTCACTGTGCGTGAATAATGTTATGAATAGTACTTGGTGCCACTTGTATATATTGTTTTGTTTTGGCCTTACTCGTTCCCACCTTGAGTATGAGCTGATAGCTGGAAGGCCCAAAAAGAATAGTATCCACCTGCTCCAACTCATGGAGAGTATACCTGGCAGCACTCAGGAGAGGAAAAACCACCTTTAATGGAGGAAACCTCTGAGAAACCATGGCTACCAAGTTGTCGTCCTTCTAGGCGTACTATGAGGAGATGGAAAGAAAAGCTGGACGCATTTCTGCTTCAGGATTAGGAATGTATGTCTCAAAACAAGATGATGTCCATCTTCCCAGTCATTTTATTATGTAAGCTGGAACTTTCTTTCTTGAGGCAGAAGTAACAGCACCAATTCTAAATGAATGGCCAGAATAAGCGAAAGGATCAAGTCCTAGGCATTGTAGTAGTGAACGAATTGAATCCACAAATTCTTTGGTGGTTAGAGGTACATTATTATGAGAGGTTAGAAGTGGAGATTCAGGACTGGATTGACTATGAAAACTGCATAGCTGGTTCAAGAAGTAGACGGGGCACCAAGCAGTATTTGTAGGAAAATATTGAATGTCCATGCCTTCTCATAGCCTGTCCAATTTGATGCAGGAAGATGGAGAACATAGTAATCAACCCGCTTGGTAAGATGTTTGACCTTGAGAAAGGACGTTGCAGAAAGTGATGAAACTGTAAATTCTCGGGACGTGAAATCCATAAAAAGCCAGACAGATAGCTGCAAGTAGGATGGTGGAGTGAGAAGTAGGAGGTTCGGACTTCAGTAGATTAATTAGCTGTTTGAAGATGGTATCATCGATGGGTAAACGAGTAGGTATCCTTTTGAATGAGAGTTTTTGGATTGCTGTAAGAAGGAGCTTCACTGCAGGATATGATGCCAAGGAGACAGAAGCTGGATCTTGTAAGCAAAGGTGAAATTGAATGCCAGCTAAGTATTGTCGAATGGTAGAGTAAGATAATTTACTGGTTGTATGACAGTAGGTCGTGAAAGCTAATACGGAAGGCAGAGAAATCGGAAATGCAGAGTAGGCTGACATGGAGCAGAATGCATTGTATTTTCTCCAGGTTGTTCTGTAAGCTGATTGTGTGCTGATCGATAAGGCTGACCACATGAGGTTTTGCGCTGTAGTAAGATAATTAATCATGGCATGACTAGATTCTTGAACTGTGGAGATGGAGTTGGAAGAAGATCTGCAGTAGGAAGGAGAATATGAAATTTCTGAAATTGAAAATGGGAAAGGTAGTCAGTGGCTGAATTGAGATGACCAGGAATATGAAAACATTGAATGCAAAAATTATGAATCAGAGAAAGCCATGTTAATCTCAGCAAGAATAGCATAATTGTAGGAGAAGATGATCTGCCTTTGTTAATAATATCTACTGTTGTTTGACTACCTGAATATATTAACACTGTAGACAAAGACCATCAATGACCCCAAGTAAAAGCTGCTGCAACTACAGGATATATCTCAAATAAAGGGGAAGAGGTCGAGGCTGCAGGCAATTGTAAAAATTCGGAAGGCCATGTAGAAAAGATCCATGATTGATAAAAAATAGCAGCGAATCCGTGAGTAGGTGAAGCATCCGTGAATACTCCCGGAGAAAATTCTGGAGAGATGTCTTTGTAGAACATAGAGTGACCATTCCATTGGTTTAGGAAGAGGAACCACATGGCAAGGTCGGATTTTGCAGTAGCTGTAATGGAAATATGATGGTGGAGAGCTGACGCCGAAGGAAACAGACCAAGCAGATATGCTATGAAGGTATGTCCTTGAGGAATAATACATGTAGCAAAGGAGAGGTAACCTAGCAGAGACAAGAGTTTGTGTTTTGTGCAGGATGAGCGATTGGAGAATGAAAGAACCAGAGTCTTGATTCTGCGTAGCTTGTCCATAGGGAGTCTGACTTCCATGTGGACGGAATCAAGAATGATGCCCAAAAATTCCAGAGAAGTGGCAGGACCAGAAGTCTTTTCCTCTGAGACAGGTACAGCTAAATGATGAAACAAGCGGCGTAAGGCAGAAAGTGCTGCAGCTGGAGGCGCAGAAGGAGGCTCGATGAGAAGAAAATCATAAAGCAAGTGGATCACTGAGGTTACCCGACAATGATTCAATAACAACCAGCAAAGCGTAGAAGAAAAGATATCGAACAGTTTCGGACTGCTTTTGCAACTGAAAACTACCCGCACAGCAAAGTAGTAGGAATCCTCCCATTTGATGACATAGAGATGCCAAAGGGACGGATGAATAGGGAGGAGTTTAAATGCATCGGCAATGTCAGCTTTAGAGAGCCATGCACCCCTGCCCATTTGTTTGATAGTCAATATAGCATCGTCAAGCTTGGCATAGGCCAGAGAAAAATCCTGAGAAGGGATAAGAGAGTTGATACTGGGAACGTAAGTGGCATGTGGAGCGGATAAATCAAAAATAAGGCGCTGTTTTCTTGAAAATTTGTGAGTAGCAATGCCAATAGGACTGACATGAATGAGAGGAAACAGCGGATGGAGGAATGGTCCAATGAGATATCCTTTGTCTAGCTCTTTCTGCAAAAGGGAGGAGACCAAGGCCAGTTGAGTGAGAGCTGTTTGTAAATTAGGAGATTCATAGGAGTCCTGAGGAAGAGAACAGATGCCAGTATGGAATCCAAAAGTAAATCCGGAGACGAGAAACTGCACTAGAGAGCGAGATGGATTGTGGCGAGCAGCCGGGATAGTTCACTGACGTTGACAGGAGTAGAAGGATGATGCAATAGTCAGGGTCTGCTTCTTAAATTAGGGCAGATGGATTTTGCATGAGCTTTACCACAATGACTACAAACGTGCAGCAGACGGCGGGGATGAAGGAGCAACCCTATCGTTGAAATTATTACAGACAGATCTACCAGCCATGAAAGTAATAGGATGATCATGTTTATGCAGGGACAAGCGAGGCATAGCAATATGATTGCGTATAGTCCTGGTAATAGTGGAGCCAGAAGTGGTATACGGGATGTAGGCGAATCAGGCACGGATAAAGGGCAGAAAGAAGCGGCATGGGAAAGGGAGCGGCAGATCTGGCAAAAGAGAGCCTGTTGGCCAGTGAAATGGCGGCAAAACAACTCATTGTCAAGCGAGCCCCAGTGAAGGTGGACATTCAGGTGAGAGAGAGCAGCAGCAGCTTTAGTTGAAAAAGATTTATGGTAGTCGAAAAGATGAGTACCACCATAATGGATGCCAAGGTCAACAACTAGATACAGGTAGGTATCCAGTTCCTCCCTGTGAGATGGAAAAGCAGAACATAAAATGTCTCTGAATAGACTAAAGGCCAAAACAAATTCAGGAATAGTCAGTTTTTTGGAAAGCCTGGGGTCCTTAGAACGAAGAACGATGGAAAAATCACCACAGGAGACGACTCTGTTTTCGAGTGGTATCGTGGGAAGAAATAAGCAATGATATAAGGTTGACATCTTTCCCTTGATGATATCCTTGCGGAGATGATGCGGAACTAGATGAACAGGTGAGACAGCAGGCACAGAGGAACTTGAAGCTAGAGTACCTGAGGTAGAAGCAATGGCAGGCGCAGAAGGAGACGGTGGAGGCATCGGGGCTGGATTAGGCTGAGGGGCAGGCGGAGTCTGGCGGCGTTCCAGAATATCCAGGTGATTGGAAATATCAGACATGGAAGAGGCCAGCTGAGAAATGAGATCCTTCAATTCAGCAAAGGCATCAGGAGCAGGTGTAGCAGGACGAGCTGGCGGAGGACGCGGATTGAGATCCTGATTCACAAGCCATAAATCATACAGCTCCTGCTTCTTGGCACCAGCAGGAACAGGAACCCCCAAAGTCTTTAATTCAGCCAGGAGACGAGGAACAGTCCAATCCTTAAGAGAGTGCTTAGATTTCGCAGACTTCTTCCGAGAAACGGGAGGGGGGGGTCCTTCAGGTGTAGCAGGAGGATCCATGGAGGCTACCAACAGGCTGAATTACAGGCAGGAGGCCGACAGCAGGAACAGCAGTGGCAACAGCCCAAAGCCAGAACATACAAGGGAAACCAGCAGGGATTCCTAGAAATTGCCAAAATGAGTTCAGGATAATAGCAGGCAATACCAGGAATGAACCTAGAGCAAGCAAGGAACCGCCAGGAAAGCGGCACAGCAAACGAGGGAGCCAGGAGCAGTCAGACCAAAGCAGCAGCCGAACCAGGAAGGAAGCAACTGGGACACACTTTGGGATGGGATGGGCGACGTGGAAGAGGAGAGAGAGAGAGAGAGAGAGAGAGAGAGAGAAGGAGCGAACCAGACGACCAACACCCGAATCCAGCGGAGTAAAGGAAGAGGCGAGGAGGAGGAATGGCAGAGAAGCCCAAAAATCACCGCAAGCGGCGAGAGAAACGCTGGCAAGGACAAGGCAGCAGGCAAGTACCAGTGAGAACGAAAACCACGCACCCAGCCCAGTGCTCAACTGTGAACGCTAAACAGGAGGGGCTGAGCGTGTCGGAATGCTATATAGAAGGGAATCCCCGCCCATTGAATTATAGGTGGGCCCTTCAATTACACAGTTACTATTGATTATACACAGTACACATACAGACAACCTTTTCCTTCTTAAATTAGGTCATTTCTCCCTGCCCATGACACCTGGATAAAAGGGGCCCTTCCCTATCAGCTACCTGAAGGCTAAGTGGGGCAGGGGCACCATACTCAGAGGGTGATACTAACAGTCTGGAATCATTCCCCAGGGTTAGTTTGGGCAAAGAGCTCGGGATACATACACCCCTTTATGGACCACATTCAGAGGTAGATCTACAGGCTGGCCCAGGGACTCATAACTCAATCCACTACAGGCCGTACTTCTTGGCCAGTTCGTCTAGGAGTCTCAGATAAAATTTCTGAAGGCCCCGACTCCATTTCAGCCCCACTTGGGTTGGTCGGGGAAACCTCTACAGGGTGAGGGGACCCTGAGTCCATTGTACCTTCGGGGACAGGGCCCTCTATTTCGGAACTCACCCCACTTAGCACAGCTGGGGACAATTCTGGTACTACCAGGGAACTATCAGGGCACTCAAAATATTCTTCTTGCTCTGGCATATCACCAGTTGCCTCCTCCACATCACTTCCTTCAGCTGAGAAATCAGACAGTTCAGCCAGTCCCAATGAGCTCATATCTTCGGATTTAATACCATTCATTTCTCCCTTCGGGAGCATCGGCTGCAGAGACAAAGCAGGGGGCTCAGACAGTCCAGGAAACCCAACTTCATCCCAAAGGTTGATTAGGGGATTGCCCCTAAACAGTTGGCTCAGTTCATAAGAGGGGCGGTACTCAGGATTATTCTGACTGTCCTCGGATACAGACTGGCAATCAACTTCAACAGAGGGGGGTGGAGAAGGCCTCTTTAGTTTGATGTCTGGGGAACCAACCAGTCTTAGTTTTTCTTGGCAGCAGCTCTAGTCACAGGCCCGGGGGGGGGGGGGCATTGGGAGGTTCAGCATCTATCAAAATCTGTCCAGTTGGCAGCAGATGGTTTCTGTGTATAGTTTTCACATCTCTCGAGTTGTTCTCAGGCCGCACTTTGTATACAGGTAAATCTTCCAGCTTCCCCACAACGATATGTGGGAGGTGATGCCATCTGTCAGCAATCTTATGCTTGCCATGCAGTCCCAGATTTCGCAATAGAACTCTATCCCCTTCTCTCAGGTCCACTGCTTTCACTTTCTTATCATACCTCTTCTTATTGGCCAGGTTTCGTTTAGCAGCCATGGTCTGGGCTAGTTGGTAGGCATGGTTTAGTTAGGTCTTCAACTTCTGCACATACTGTAGATGATTAGCTGCTTGAACCCCAACGGGGGAAACCCAGAAACATACATCCACTGGCAATCTAGCTTCTCTTCCAAACATCATTCTATAAGGGGAGAATCCAGTGGCAGCACTTTTGGTGCAGTTATATGCATGTACCAGGGTGCTATTCTGCTGGCTCCATCAGGCTTATCTTTTAGGCTGCAGTGTGCCCAACATGTCAAGCAACGTGCGGTTAAACCTTTCAGGCTGGAGACCACCCTGTGGATGATACGGGGTGGTTCTTGACTTTCGTACCCCCCACAAGGACAGCATTTCTTTAATCAGACGGCTCTCAAAATCTCTCCCCTGATCGGAATCGATTCTTTGAGGGGCCCCATAGTGGACAAAGACGTTCTCAACAAGTACTTTAGCCCCCATGGTTGCTTTTTGATCTTCAGTAGGAAAAGCCTGTGCATACGGAGTGACGTGATTGGTAACTACCAATATATTGCTGATGTTTCTCTGATCTGATTCTAGACTCAGGAAATCAATGCAAACCAATTCCATAGGGGCACTAGTAGTGAAATTAACCAGGGGGGCAGCCCTCTGAGGCAGAGCCTTTCGTTGTAAACATCGGCTACAAGTCTGGATATACTGTTCCACATCAGCTCCCATCTTGGGCCAATAAAATTGAGACCTCACTAAGTCAAGGGTTTGGTCTATACCAAGGTGTCCAGTATGATTGTGCAGGGACCTCAACACCAATTCTCTAAAAGCAGTGGGCAGCACCAGTTGTTGTTTGTCTACTCGCCCCTCTTTGTCTACGGTCTCCCTATATAATAGTTTGTTAATCAGTTTCAACTTTGAACCTTCTTTGTATAACAGGGCAGTTCTCAGGTCAGTGGAATGCAGTTTTGATACATCTCTCCCTACCTGCAGAGCCTTCAAAGCAGTTTTTATCATGGGATCTTGGGATTGAGCCAGCTGGAAACTATCATTATTGAATTGATGCAGCGAACTAGTGTCTAATGCAGAAAAATGACAGTCAGCAGCAGGTCTGCAGTTCTCAGATGGCCCCAAGCAATCCACCATGCAGTCCACAGTATCAGGAGACACCTGTTCCTCCTTGTCAAATTTTTGGCAAAGGGCTCTAATGTCAGGTTCTGACAACCTGACCCAGTCGGCTCGGGGCACAGGCCTCCGGGAGAGGGCATCGGCATCTGTGTGGTTTAGGCCTGCTCTGTATTCAACAGCATAGTCGTAGGTAGACAATGCAGAGAGCCATTTATGGCCAGTGGCATCTAATTTTGCTGAGGTCTGCACATATGTCAGAGGATTGTTATCAGTCTTCACCAATATCTTAGCACCATACAAGTAGTCATGAAATTGATCAACAATGGCCCACTTCAGGGCCAGGAACTCTAGTTTGTGCACTGGATAGTTTTTCCTGAGGGGAGTCAAGCTTCTGCTGGCAAAAGCTACAGGTCTCAGACCGTTTGGGTGCTCTTGATATAACACAGCCCCCAATTCTTGTAGACTGGCATTGGTATGAAGAAAGTACGACCTGGCAGGGTCAGCATAGGCCAGCACTGAGGCATAGGTAAATTGATATATAATATCATGGAAAGCTACCTCACAATCAGCAGTCCAGTGGATCCCAAACACATAATTTGGGCAGAAATATTTCTTCTCATTCTCAGAGAGCACAGCTTTCCTATACTTTTTATGGGTTGGAGGATACCCCTGAGTAAGGTTGAGCAGAGGGCGGATCACCCGAGAATAGTCCTTTGATAAACCGCCTGTCGTATCCACAAAACCCCAGGAACCATTGCAGCTCTTTCAAGTTCTTTGGTTGAGGCCAAGTAGTCAAAGCTTCCACTT
The DNA here is from genome assembly GCA_016271365.2 of Neoceratodus forsteri. Classification (NCBI taxonomy): domain Eukaryota; kingdom Metazoa; phylum Chordata; order Ceratodontiformes; family Ceratodontidae; genus Neoceratodus; species Neoceratodus forsteri. Next base: position 1,104,836,596 of record CM057451.1, read on the forward strand.
AGCTGGGATCAGTCTCTATGCCTTCAGTGGACACTATGTGCCCCACATACTTCACAGAGGTTTGAAAGAATTGGCACTTATCTATAGACAACTTGAGACCAAAATCTTCCAGTCGATCCAGGACTTTGAACCTGCTTTCATGTTCTTCCAAGGAGCTGCCAAACACTATGACATCATCCAGGTAGACTAAACACTCGAATAAGTTCATATCCCCCACAGCACGCTCCATCAAGTGCTGGAAAGTAGTAGGGGCGCCTGAAATCCCTTGGGCATCCGCATAAACTCATAGAAGCCTAGAGGGCAAATTAAAGCAGTCTTTTCTTGATCCTCCGGAGCCATTGGGATCTGGTAGTACCCACTGTGAAGGTCTAATACTGAGAACTATTTACTACCATTTAGACAGTCCAAGGCATCCTGAATGCGTGGCATGGTATACTGGTCTGGTATAGTTCACCTGTTTAAAGTACGGTAATCCACACACATCCGAACAGTTCCATTCTTTTTCCTCACTACTACAATAGGTGAAGCAATAGGGGCTTCTGGATTTCTGTATCACCCCAGCTGCAAGCATCTCCTGCAAGTATCATCTCACATCATCTATATCTGCAGGGGCCAGGCGTCGAGAGCACTCATGGTATACTGGTCTGGTATACTTTGCCTGTTTAAAGTATGGTAATCCACACACATCTGAACAGTTCCATTCTTTTTCCTCACTACTACAATAGGTGAAGCAATGGGGGCTTCTGGATGTCTGTATCACCCCAGCTGCGAGCATCTCCTGCAAGTATCACCTCACATCATCTATATCTGCAGGGGCCAGGCGTCGAGAGCACTCATGGAAAGGTCGCTCATCCTGTAGCCGAATATGGTGCTCAGCTTCTTGCACACATCCTACATCCCACTCCTTCAAGGAAAACACCTGCTCCCTCTGGGCGAGCCTTTCGCTAATCTTTTTCTTCCATTTTTCTGGCAGTGGGGAATCATCGAAATCAAACAGATCAGGGGTCACTCGGTCACTCCTGCCAGGAGTCTTGTTGTTGGGTAGAACAGCAGTATCTGCACAGTGCACCATAGCCAGAGTGCAGCCTCGCTTCACTCGATTCTCTCGATCAGATACATTGTGCACTTGAACCATTACTCTTCTGGAAAAAGCATGGGCTCAAGCAGGTAAGATGCTGGGTTTAACCAACAACCCCTTTGGCAACTTTCCCTCGCCTGGTGCATCCAGTATCAATATTTTATTCTTAACGTCCTTTTTAATCCGGGCCGCTCCCTGTAGAACACACTGGGCATTTGAGGCTAGCAGCAAGGATTCTGGATCCTTTTTCCAGACGACACCCACTGGGCCTTCAGGCTCCGGCTGGCTGGCTTTTCTCTGGGTCTCGTAGGCCATCTGAATCAAAGCAGGTATTCTGAGAGCTCGCCCAGTCCTGGACCCCGGTTTTTCAGAGCACAGCTGCGCTAAGTGACCAAACATATGAGCATTTGTTCCAATTAACAAGGGCACCCCATCATGCAGTCCAGTGGGAGGGCACACTAATGCCAAGGTTTCCACTTGTTCGGCCACCCCAGCCACAGAAGTAGGAAAAGACAACTAGATTCGGACATACCCAGAATAAGGGTAGGCCTTATCGCTCAGTCCCCAAACATGTAGTCCCTCCAAAGGCTGCAGAGGCACCTCAGGCAGGTGCTTCTGATACCAGTCCTGAAACATAATGGTCACTTGGGAACCACTGTCCAACACAGCCCAGGTGGGTACTCCATTCACTCTCACTGTGGTCTCCATTGAGGGACCTACCACGTCAGATCATTAAGGGGGCATGGTTTTAGAGGTTGCTTGGGCATTGGCCCGGGTAACAAAACTCTTCTGAGGAGGCCCTCCCTGGGGTCTGGTATAGGCCATGCAATGCCAGGCTACTAGCCGGCTGTTGACCCTCCTTAAGTTCTCCGGTAACCGGCACTCAGTCTGAAAGTGTCCATCCTCCCCACAGTGATAACAGAACTTAGTATCTCGGGGGGTTTTGTTGGGAGGGAGATATCTCGCCTGCCAGAATGCGTCAGGGGTTCTGGAGGGCTCCTCAGGACTAGGTCATTTGTTTCTAGATAACTCAGGTTCCCCAAATTTGGAGGAGTCGGCAGCAGTTTGTTTCACTTCTCTCACCATTTCCCGTAAATCTTTAATCTCGGCCCTCAAGTCACTCTCCACCCAGGGATCAGAGGAAACAGCATGCACTCCCACTCCATCCTGGGCCTCTGGGGGCACAGGAAATGCCTGAGTCCCTTTGTTCAATCCCCCTCGAGGGGTGGGTCTCATCTGGTTCACTGGGCTCAGGGGTCTGGCATAGATTCACGACCTCCACATAGGGTTCCCACCCCTCTTCATCAGTCTCAACTTCTTGAATCTCTCTCATCAATTGGCAGTATTCGTGAGGAGCAGCCCGTCGGTCATGTAACTTGAGTTTTAAATATATCACACTGGAAAACCTAGCAGATTTCAACATGTGATCCAGCCGGACCTGATTCAATGCTGGTGCGGTTACCCCCTCTTTTTGATAAGCTTTTTGCAATGCCCTTTCCATTCTGGTGAAAAAGGCTGACAATTTCTCATTCCTCCACTGTTTAGCTGACTTAAACTTCCACAACAAGTCTTCCCCAGTATCTGTGCTCCCAAACATCCCCTGTAAGGCAGAAAGGTACTCTACTGCAGAGGCTTCAGGGCTAGTAGCTAGCAAGAAACGAATGGTTTCCAACGCTGGGCCCCTCAGGCTCTCCATCAGTCTCTTTTGTTTCTCCCCCTCAGAGCACTGCCACTCTTGGACCAAAGGGTAGCATAGTCCATCCAGGTCTCCAAATCATCTTCCCCCAAGGGCACAGGCACAGTCCCAGAAAAAAGTTTCAATCTCTGATAGGAGTCTAGCTGTATGGGGGGGAACAACTACAGGGGGTGAAGCCAGAATGGAACTCTTGGAGGACCCAGGGGAGGTACCTGGGGAGGTTTGGGGGGTGGGATCACTAGAAAGGTCTAACACCTGCAGTAATTCCTGAGTAGTCCTCCCTTCTGCAGCTAACAGTTTTAGCAGTTTATTAGTTTTGGGAGACCCCTCTGGGGTGGCTAAACCACTCCGGACATGAATGACCCTCCATCCCTTTTCAGCACCTTCCAGGTAAATCACTGGGGGCACCCTCTCTGGGTCTATAATTATACTGCATAAAAGCAGCACCTGCAAAGTCTGGTCGAGTAGGTCGGCCATTCGCCCCTTTACCTCTACCTTGCCTAAACATGTAACATGCTCAACTGCAGAAACAAGGTCAGCATTCTTTATCCCCAGAGATACCTCCAGTAACAACACAATTTTGAGAATCCAACTCTTCATCTTCACCCCACCCCATCAGTTTATGCACCATCATCTTAACAGGGTCTAATTTGATTTTAGTCGTGATATCCCTCTCCAGTTTTTCCTTTAATTTGGCCATGTTGGGGTACTTCGTCTACTTGGCCAGCAGGGGACGCTAATCCCAGTGGTGCCTCTAAAATGTAACCCCTTGGTGGCACTATCCCAAAGGCTACTACCCCTGCCTGCTCAGCCAATAACAGGTTGAGGGGCCTGGATCCGATGGCGGGTGCCTCCACCCAGAGGTTGGGGTTGGAACAGTCAAATATGACCTGGTCACAGCTCTCTGGGTCACTGCAACCCCCAACACTAGTGGCTCACCAGCAATTCCCACTGTGCTGTTATGACTTACACTTACCCCCAGGTCGAGATGACCAACTTGGTGCTGAGTACCTCCTGTAAAATAAGATGCAGTTATACAATAGCCCATACACAGATGGGTAGCACAAACATGCAGTTCAAATGATATACCTTGCAACAACAAATCTAATTTATTAAGGGGGAAGTAACAAGGATGGGGAAGATCAGGTTGATCAGCTTAACACTTCTACTATACAGGGCACTGTGCACAGGCCAACCCTATCAGTCACTGTCTTTGGGTACCCAGGCCTTACAAGGCTAACCTATTCGGTGCAGCTGGTTGGGGCCCCGGTGAAGAAACAAGCATTTGGTACCTAGATTTGATTTGTCAGCGCCCGCAGGCACAATTCATGCAGCCCTTAAAACAGCCAGACCACTCTTGTCCTCAGAAAGAACATTTGACAGGGAGATACCCTGATTCAGTACTCACGACTCCTGCAGAAGGATCCCTCTCACACCACTACAGGATTTAACCTGTGATCCAAATGTTGCTCCACACATTTATATGTAATGCAAAGGGGTACCATACCAGGCAGCCGCTCCAAACTCCCGATCACTTTTACTGAACAAACCGGGCGAAACTACGCAGCTTCACTTGTCCTGACAGACCGAACGCGATTTAACAGATTCTCCAGTCCTCTACAGGGTGAGCCTGGTAAGTAGCTGTATTCGCACAGCCCCCTCTGCCTGCACTCCTCACGGATCTTGTTCGCTTGCTCTACTGGCGATGTAGATGCCTGCCTTCTTGGCCTAACACACGTGCTTCCCGTGTGAAGACTTGCCCAGTGCAGGAGCCAGAGCTCCTTCTCCCTTCACGATCACCAATGATTCTGCCCCTTCAGGACTGTTGCAGGGCAGTTTCCCCTTGCTCCACTGGGCTTCAATTGGCTGCTTCAGGCTGTCCGTCACCTTCCATGCCCTCTATTGGTACAAAAAATGTGCCAGGGTCCAAACTACACTTCCCAGGAGCATCTGCCATATACTCCCTTCTGGGCAGGCTCCTGGTGGGAGTCCAAGTTCTGGTTGGCTCAAGCGGTCTCCATTTTAAGGCCCCCCTCTTTCCCAATTGGTCCATCACTGAAGTCCAAGTTCAAAATGGAGGGGCCAACACACAGAGTGCCAGCTGCAATGAGAGCAGGTTAAACAAATGCAGTATTACTGCCACACTATATAGGTTTCAGAAAACAGTTGCATTCTTCAATGAGGCTCCCTCTGCTCGCTTAGCGATGGCAGAACGGAGCGATTCAAACAGCAACTCAAGTGGGATTCGAGCAGTAAACTCACAACCCCCCTGATGCAACTGATCAAGCCTGCAAGCAGGCAGCTCTTAAGGAGACAGTATCAGGGACTCCAAAAGCACTCACTATGCCCACATTTAAGCAGCATTATGCCGGACACCAGTTAGGCAAGGAGCACCCACGCAGCTTCTAGCAGGCTTTTAGAAACCCCCATTAGTAGGGGGTTACAGTTAGATCTGATTTATTCAGGGGACTTGAACAAGGGAGGGGCAAAATCAGGTTAATTAGCTTAAAGGTTACATCAATCAAGCAGTTATGCATGTGCTTTGAGTCCCCCCACACAGTCCACCTCTGGGTACCCAGGTGGAGAAGAGATGGTCTGTCCAGGACTGATGCCCGGGTTTGCAGCTGGTTGGGGCCCTGTGATGGAAAACACAACATGCACAGTACACAATATTTGTAATCTAGAGCCAGAGGGCTCAGTTCGTAAAGGAAACGAAACAACAAGACAGTCAGATGACACACTCATATTAAACTGTTGTTGCAGGGAGTTACCCAGGTACTTACTCACGATACCCAAGACTGGACACAGGCTGGAAAATCAAGAATGCAGGTGGTTGATCTGGAATGCTAGGAGAAGCAGGGCCCACATGAGTCACAGAGGTGTCATTCCTGTTCAAGCATGGAGCAGGGGGCTGAGCTCCAGGCAGGTCTCTCGTCAATGGCTTCTCTTTGCAGTGGGTAGTCTGGCTGGGCCAGTCTGGCAAGGTCCAGATCGCATGGAGACAAATTCGAATGCAGTCCGTTTTGGGCTAGATACAGCTTCCAGCAAGCAGAACACAGTTCACACAGTGGGGGACTAACTTACGACCCACTAGCAGCTCATAGCACATTTACATATAAGGGAATTCTACTGTATCGGGCAAAGCGCTCCCCTGTCACAATCGCAAAGTCTCTGCACACACCGGGAGCTTAGGGGTAGCTGGAACTCCTGACAGGCCGATTGCATTTAGCAAAATCTTCTTTTTCAGGTTGAGCCTGGCCCACTTCAGTAGCTTACTTTAGTCACACAAACTTGGATTTAGTCCAAAATAATTCTCTTCATTCCCTCTCAGGAGCAGCACACTGATATGCAGGCCAAAAACTTGGCCTTTTCACAGTTCTCCCATGAGAATCCACTCAGGATTGCTGCCCAAAATCACTTCAGCTCCTTTTTGTTCAGCTTCCAGCTTGGATCTAACTGAAAACTGCAAGCAGCCCAGGACTTCCGCAAGATCCAAAATATTTGGTTGGTTGATTTGGCTGTCAGTCAAAGCAAGAGCTCCCCCTTTAGTTGCAAAAAGGCAAAAAGTTCAAACTACAGTTCCTACAGATTTTGAATTCAGACAGCTCCTGTAGTCCGGCTACATTTTAGGTCCCACCAGTACTGATTGGTCCAATTTGCAGTCCAGGACCAAGATAGTGGAGACAAACAAAACAGTCCTTGCTACAAAGAAAGCAGGTTAGACAAACTACATTATCATTATCACTCTAAATGATTTTCAGTAAATAGTTACATCTTTCAACAGAGCTCCCTCTCAGATTACTTAAGCTGCAATCAGGCAGCTCTTAAAGAGACAGTACACAGAGGCTATATAGGCTCTGGTAATCACATTTAAACTGCTAAACGCAGGATACCAGCCTGGTAGGGAGCATTTAGGCAAGCTCAAGGAAGACTTTTTGGGAACCTCCATTTGTAAGGGGGTTACAATTGTTATGATGATATCAAACTGCACCATGTTATGGTTGCTACCTAATAGTGGCTCTCTAACCAAGCAAAAGTAAGGAAGAAATAGCCGCCTTTAGGAGGTTAAAAAAACACAGGGAGGGGGAGGACAGAAAGGATTACCTGAAGGAATCGAAGGAGGTGACAAAGGCAATAAGGCCAGCCAAGACATTTAGGGAGCTCAGGCTAGCACAGGGCATTAAGAAGGGGGAGAAGGACACCGTGGAAAAAAGGAGTTGTAAGGACCACATAGTAAAGATTAAGAGGGATTTGTGGTAACAGGAGCAGAGCAGATAGATGCGCTTAATGAATACTTCTGCTCAGTATATACCAAGGAGAAAAGAGGGGCGATACCAAGAGAGGGTGGGTGGGCAGGCACGGGGCAGAGGTGACCGATGGGGGAATCACAGAAGCCAGAGTACTGGAGGGATTGAGGGCACTGAGGGTGGACAAGGCACCAGACCAGATGGCATTCACCCCAGGGTGCTGAAGGAGCTGGCAGAAGTACTGACGGGCCCTTGGTAGACCTGTTCAATGCCTCTCTAGACTCAGGGAGTGTACCTCAGAACTGGAGCATGGCTCATGTGGTTCCCCTCCATAACAGTGACCCAATGATTAACCACTGAACTACAGACTGGTAAGCCTCACCTCCATCATGGGTAAGCTGATGGAGACAATCCTGAAGGAGAGGCTGGTGACCCTTCTGGAGATCAATAGACTGCAGGACAGTAGTCAACATGTGTTTGTCAGAGGCAGATCCTGTCAGACGAACCTGATGGACCACTATGACTGAGTAACTAGACAGTTGGACAAGGGCCATGCAGTGGATGTCCTGTACCTCAGCTTCAGTAAGGTATTCGACTCAGTGCCACATGGGAGGCTGGGAAGTAAACTGGAAGGCACAGGGGCATGGGCAAAGATGGTGGGATGTGTAGTGAACTGGCTGAAAGGTAGATAGCAGAAGATGGTGGTGGAGGCGAGCTCTCATCTCTGAGGGTGGTGACAAGCAGAGTACCACATGGCTTGGTGCTGGGGCTGGTGCTGGTTGGAATATTCATAGCAGACCTCTTGATGGGCATCAAAAGCAAGATCAGTCTGTTTGCAGATTATACCAAGGTGGGTGCAGTGGTGGATGACCTAGGAGGGTGGCAGGGGTTGCAAGATGATCTGTCAAAATTGGAGACCTGGTTGGATACCTGGCAGCTGGGGTTCAATGCCAAAAAGTTCAAGGTGTTGCACTTCAACACAAAAAACCTGAGGAGGAGCTACCAGGTTGGGGGGGGGGTCAGCTAGCTGTAACAGGGGAGGAGAATGATCCAGATGTGATCATTACGAGCTCAGTGAACAACTCAGCTCAGAGTAGGAAGGCAGTTGCAAAGGCAAACAAGATGCTGGGGTGTATTGCCAGGAGTATATCCTCAAGGAGGGGGAAGTGATCCTGCCATTGTATAGATTACTGATTAGGCCACACCTCTAGTACTGCATGCAGTACTGGTGCCTGTACCTGAAAAGGGACATTAAGCTACTGAAGAGGGTGCAGTGCATGGCACCAAAGATCATCCAAGGGCTGGGAGACATACCCTACGAGAGCAGGCTGAGGGAATTGAACATGTATGCACTGGATGAGAGGAAGGACAGGAAGATATGATTAAAACCTTCAAGTACATGAATGATATAAACAAACCAGGCATGGAGGGTCTTTTTAAGTTGAGAGGGGGTACACTGAAGGCCATGGTCTGAGATTGGAGGGGGGAAGGTTCAGGAGGGAAATGAGAAGATATTTTTTTTTACAGAGAGAGTGGTGTCCAGGTGGAACACATTGCCTGTGGAAGTGGTATCCTGGAGAACAGTGGGTTGCTTCAAAAGGGGATGGGACAGAGTAAGGGGGAGGGTCAAAGGAAGGGGAGAGGTGAGGCAAGGCAAGGCAACAATTGTTTAAAACATGCCCAATCCCGGAGGCTCTGGGTGCTGTACAATAATAAAACACAGCATAAATTATAATACAATATAATCACCCATCATAAAAATAAAATAGATATAAAATAATAACTTAATTTGTTACAGTTCACTAAAGGAAAACACAGGTCAGGAACAACTTGCATAATGGCTAGGCACTAGAGGTTACACAGTGAAATCGGGGAATGCCTGTGCAAACAGGAAGACCTTGAGGTGGGCCTTAAATACCTCAGCTGAAGAGGTCTCCCTTATAGATAGTGGAAGTGAATTCCACAGGACGGGGCAGGCGACACTAAAAGCTCCATCACCGGCCATTTTTAACCTCATCCTTGGAATCACTAGGAGGCCCCTAGATGAGGAACGAAGGTAGCAGAGTGAAACAGCCGGTGTGAGAAGGTCAGCCAGGTACCTGGGGCCCAGTCCATGTAGGGCCTTAAAAGTGAGCAAACACACCTTAAAGAGGACCTTACACCTGATCGGCAACCAGTGCAGTTCCCGCAGCACTGGGGTGATGTGACAGTATTTCAACTGCCCTGTCAACAGCTGCGTACACTATCCTGGCCAGCCCCAGGTCTCCACCTTCCACCAGACACATCCTGACCAATAACAGTGAACCACAACTCCACCAATCCTTACTATGTTACACAAGCACCCTCAGACACACACTAATAGAAAAATATCTAACCTGCCACACAACAAGCATTCTGCCTAAACCCCCCCTCCATGGAGGGAGGAGTAGCTGCAGAATAAGGACAGCTAGCTGCACAATCAAGCAGACTCGATAGTCTTAAAGGTGAGCAAACACACCTTAAAGAGGACCCTACACCTGATCGGCAACTAGTGCAGTTCCCGCAGCACTGGGGTGATGTGACAGTATTTCAGCTGCCCTGTCAACAGCCTGGCAGCTGTGTTCTGCACTAGCTGCAGTCAACAGAGGGTACCCCCAGAGACCCCAAGTTAGAGCACATTACAGTAATCAAGCCTTGTCAGGAAGGCATGTACCAAAGTTTGGAGGTCCAGAGGTAGAACTAAGGGTTTAACCCTAGCGATATTCCTCAGATGATAAAAGCTAACCCGGACAGCAGCTGACATCTGAGCCTCAAGCGTAAGTCTGCTGTCCAAATAATGCCCAGGTTCAGCACCTCAGAGGCAGCTTTCAAGGGTACAGATCCCAGGAACAATCCTGTCTCTGCACCCGAGGCCAACCTAGCATGCCCTCTGTTCAACTCTACAGTTAGTACCTCTGTCTTATAGGGGTTCAGTCGTAACCAGTTGGAGGCCATCCAGACATTTATTTCAGTGAGGCAATTATTTAGCGCATTCACTGCATCAGATATTCCAGGAGCAAAGGAAAGGTATAGTTGGATATCATCGGCATAACAATGAAAACCCAAGCCATACTTCCTAATGATCCTTCCCAGGGGTAGCATGTACAAGGTGAACAACATTGGCAACAAGACTTATCCCTGAGGTACTCCACAAGACAGGAGGCTAGGGGAGGAGGAGAAATTCCCCATCACTACCCTTTGCCTCCTGTTGGTGAGATAGGACTCAAACCAGCAGATGACCATGTCGGTGAGTCCACAAAAGACCCTCAGGTGGTCAAGTAACACACAATGGTCCACCGTGTCAAAGGCTGAGGAGAGGTCAAGGAGAATGAGAATTGTCCCCTTTCCTCGATCTCTTGCCCTGAGAAGGTCATTATGCACCTGAACTAACACAGTTTCAGTGCTATGCCTCACCCAAAAACCTGACTGGAAAGGCTTATATAGATCATAGGCTAAGAGGTGCTCCTCAAGCTGAAGCAACACAACCTTCTCCAAAACCTTCCCCACAAATGGGAGGTTGGAGATGGGACGGTAATTTGCCATGATGTCAGGGTCCAAAGATGGCTTTTTCTGAAGGGGTCTCACCAATGCCTCCTTCAAGACATTTGGGAAAATCCCCTTTGACAAGGAACACTGGACAATCAAGGCAAACACCGGACCAACGGAATCAACACATCCCATCAAGAAACGCATTGGCACCAGGTCCAGTTTACAATATGTGTGCCTCAGTTTGGAAGCAAGCTCAATGACCTCGGCCATCTCCACTGGTCTAAACTCGCCCCAACCAGATGGAGCGCTCTCCGAACAACTAAGGCAATCCCTGTCAGCCATAACACGGCTCACTGGCAGAATTCCAAACCAAATGCCAGACACTCTGTCCAAGAAGAACTGAGCAAACTCCTTATATAGTTCATTTGAAGAAGTCTTCTTTGGCTGCAGACAGGCTGGATTTAACAGCCTGTCTGCAGTCCAAAAAAGCATAGTTGGTTGGCTCCTCCTGGCAGCGATCTCCCTGGACAGGAATTCTGCCTTCTTACAGTTGATTGCCTCCTGGTACTTAAAGTAATGAGCACACAGGGCCAGTTTGTCCGCCTCCAACCTGGTCTTCCGCCAGCAGTGCTGTAACCTCTGACCCATGGTCTTCACCACCCTTAGATCCCTATCAAACCAGGGAGACTTCACGTGAGAAGACCTGGGTCATACACAGACTGGTGCGAGGGAGTCGAGCGCAGTGGACATCACCTTATTATAGGCTACAACAGCTGCAGCCACCCACCCCGCATGCACCGCCCACACTAGATAGATCAGCCACTGCCAGAGAACCCTCCAGCATCAAACCCCTCAAAGGGCGGTAGCTTACCATCTATGCAGGGGGAGGGCTCTCGAGGGGGCCCCAAACGAGAACTTCACTGTGCAGTGATCAGACCAAATGACCCGATCAGTCTTGAGATCATTTATCTCAAGCCCCAGAGAGAAGACTGTTGTCAGGGCACAAAGTCAGGAAGCATAGGGAAAACCAGGAGCAGTTGTAGAATTTACCAAAAACATTTATTTACAGTAGCAATAACATAAAACAATAAACTTGTTCAGAGTAACTCTGTACAGAGAAGAAATACAATCTTTCTTCAGTCCGTGTGTCCCTTTTTCTTCTATTTCTTTCTTGCAGTAGCAACTTAGTTCTTTCATAAGTCTTTTCAACCCCCATCCTTAGCAAACATCCTGTCCTTGGAAGTTTCAGGAGCTGCTAGAACAGTGTCCTTCTTGAGGCCTCTACAACTTTTGCAAAAGGCTCAGCATTTGCACAAGTAACCTCTAGAGTTTACAATCATCTCAAATTATAAATATATATATTTCAACAGTAATACAATATATTTTCCAAACAAAAGTGATCCCATTATCGGTTACATTTTCATAGGATGATTTGCACATCTTTTTATATTAGCAAATCTAGATATGCAAGGGAGAAAAACAGACAGAAAGAGAAAACTGAGAGACAGTAAGAGGCAAAGAATTGCGAGACTGTTCGGGTTGATCAAGTCTGAAGTCTCACAGGGAAACATTGGTTGTGCAACTAGACAGAGAAGAGACAGAAAAGGAAAGAGTAGATCCTTGCATTTAAACACTTTCTCCATAACAAATGGGAAGGGTCCTATTCTACCCTGTCACATACACCCCCCTCCTTAAGAGGGAACCTGTTTTATTAAACAAGTTTTAAAAACTTTTTATTCTCTAATAACATTTTCTGCTTTCAGCAATTAAACACATGTGCCTCCATTTTTATGTTGATTGTGTGGATGCACAAGAAACATATTGCAGCAGCTTGCCAGAAGCAGGTTGTGGAGGCGCGGCATTGTTGTGGCCAATGCCCCCACAGCCTTTGGAAGCTTGGCCCGCTTTTCCCAATGGAGTGGCATGCTGCTACTGACACTAGTTCAGCCAGTGTGCCACAACCTTGAAAGGTTTCAGACGCTGCAATCAGGGGCCGCTTCGTCATTGCAGCGTAAGCCATTCCGCTACAATGAGGGAGCAACCCGTCATTGCTGGGTGGAACCTTGCAACTGTGATATTGTTTGTAAACATGGCGGCTGGCTTGCACATGTTCTAAACAATAACACTACTGCTCAGGGATGCCCATTCCCCTCGGCAGCATGTGCCCCACCCCACTACAGTGTTTGTTTGCCGACGGGGACCCAATCCTGTCGGCTTCAGTGTCCATGATGTTCACGTTGCCGATGGGGGCCCACCACCAGCATTATGTCCCTCTCCCAATTTAATTTGCCGATGGGAGCCCTCCCCACTGGCATAATTTCTTCCAACCCAAAACTTACAGTACAGTTGTGCGAGGGGTGCCACAATCCCCTTGGCTCTTGTCTCCTCCTTTTGTGCTGATGGGGTGCCCAATACCCGTCAGCTTCAGGCTGCCCCCAAAAAAAACACTCTGTTGGCATGCTGGGGCCTCCCCAGTGTGCTAAATAGCCCTATAAAAAAAAATCCTGCAATTTATTTTTTGAGTAACCTGTGAAAAAGCGGTCTCTCATCATCTCCCTGCCCCTCCCACAACCCGCGCCCACCCTCTTCACACCCTGCTCCCCACACCCCCCTCACCCCATACTTACCTGCAGAGTCTGGCGAGACGATCTACAGTGGACCAGGAACACGTCTACACTCTTCAAAGCTGACCGCGAACTGAGGAAACACTGGTAAGCTGTCTAATGGCATAAATAGGGCTTTTTCAACTTTTTAGCATATATCAGGCATTTTTTGGAATTTTGGCACCAAATTTTCTACATGGGGTTATTGGACCCCCTCCTCATGAATTCAGCCACTGTCATAGCGTTAACTGGTCCCAAAAGGTGATTTCTCGGTCACTGCTCTGAATCACCTTTTGAGACTGAATAACGAAACAATAGTGCCAGTTTTCATGAGGTAGGGTCTCAAAGGTGGGAAAAATCCAAACAATTACTGTTTTACAAGCGTGCATTGCGCAGTTGCTAAGCACGCTTGTAACGTCACCAATTTGCAATATTTTCACTCCAAATTTTCAACATTGCTATTTTTCGCACCTCCTTATGAACAGTACTGCTGTCATTTTTCACATCTGGGCCGAAATGTGTTTTCGCAGTTCCGGCGAAGAATACATGGTCGCTGTGGGAAATCAGTGTTCAGAACACATTAAGAAAATGACAGTGACACTGTTCATGAGCAGAGGTCCTAAAATGCGTATGTTGAAAATTTTACGACGAAACTCCATAAAATTACAATGTTACGAACATGCATTGTGCAGGTTCCATGCACACTCATAACTTCGCAGCTTTGCAATAGTTTCACTCCAGATGTTCAACATTGCCATTTTTATGCACCTCCTTATGAACAGTGCAGCTGTCATTTTTCACATCCTGGCTGAAATGTGTTTCCACACTTCCAGTGCAGAATAGCACGGGTGCTGTGGGAAATCAGTGTTCAGGAAGCATTATGAAAATCACACTGATACTGTTCATGAGCAGAGGTCCTAAAATGCCTATGTTGAAAATTTTTTGATGAAATCCCATAAAATGACTGTGTTACAAGCGTGCGTTGTGCAGTTTCCATGCACCCATGTAACTTCACAAATTAGTAATATTTTCACTCCAGATTTTCAACACTGACATTTTTGCACACCTCCTTATGAATAGTACAGCTGTCATTTTTCATATCCAGGCCAAAATGTGTTTTCGCGTTTCCGGTGCAGAATACCACAGTTGCTTTCAGAAATCAGTGTTTGGGACAGATTAGGATTGAGCGAGTGAGAGAAGGGGAGTGACCGAGCTCAACTGAGCTCTGTCGGGCATGCTGCAGATTTCTTTGTGGGCAGAAAAAGGTGCCAACACAGGCAGGAGCCCAGTACAAAGGACAGTCTGCAGTGCTGGGAAAAACACAACGAGCAAGTGAGAGAAGGAGGGGTGAGTGAGCTCAACGGAGCTCTGTTGGGACTGCTGTGGATTTCTTTGTGGGCAGAAAAAGGTGGCAGTGCAGGCAGAAGCCCAGTACAAAAGCCAGCCTGCAGCGCCAGCGGAAACGGAATGAGTGAGTGAGTGAGAGAGGGGGAGTGAGCAAGCTCAGCGGAGCTGTGTCAGGACTGCTGCAGATTTCTTTGTGGGCAGAAAAAGACGCCAATGCAGGCAGGAGCCCAGTACAAAAGGGCAGCCTGCAGTGCCGGGAGACACAGAATGAGTGAATGAGGGAGTGGGAGTGAGTGAGTGAGCTCAACGGAGCTCTGTTGGGACTGCTGCAGATTTCTTTGTGGGCAGAAAAAGGCAGCAATGCACACAGGGGCCCAGTACAAAAGGGCAGCCTGCAGCAGTGGGAGAAACAGAATGAGTGAGTGAGAGAGGGGGATTGGCTCTATCATGACTGCTGCAGATTTCTTCTTGGTCAGAAAAAGGCGGCAATGCAGGCAGGACCCCAGTACAAAAGGACAGTCTGCAGCACCAGGAGAAACAGAATGAGCGAGTGAGACAGGGGGAGTGAGCGACCTCAATGGAGCTCTATTGTGACAGCTGCAGATTTCTTTGTGGGCAGAAAATGGTGCCAATGCAGGCAGGAGCCCAGCACGAAAGGGCAGCCTGCAGTGCCGGGACAAACACAATGAGTGAGTGAGAGAGGGGGAGTGAGCGAGCTCAATGGAGCTCAATCGTGACTGCTGCAGATTTCTTTGTGGGCAGAAAAAGACAGCAATGCAGGCAGGAACCCAGTACAAAAGGCCAACCTACAGCGCCGACAGAAGCGGAATGAGCGAGTGAGAGAGGGGGAGTGAGAGAGCTCAATGGAGCTGTGTCAGGACTGCTGCAAATTTGTTTGTGAGCAGAAAAAGTCACCAACAGAAGCAGGAGCCCAGTATAAATGGGCAGCCTGCAGTGCCAGGACAAACCAAATGAGTGAATGAGAGATGGGGACTGAACCACCTCAATGGAGCTCTGTCAGGACAGCTGCAGATTTCTTTGTGGGCAGAAAAAGGTGCCAATGCAGGCAGGAACCCAGTACAAAAGGGCAGCCTGCAGCACCGGGAGAAACAGAATGAGCGAGTGACAGAGGGGCAGTGAGCGAGCTCAACGGACCAAAGCAATCAACATTCGGCATTGACAAATGCTTGTTTATCTTTACAATAGTACAGCAAACAGTAAAGTTCAAACCCATACATTTGTTTTTCAGCCTTCAGAACCCCCAATTCCTGATACATATCTTGATAGAAAATCAGCATTACTGTTCTCTTTACCAGATTTGTGTATCACCGTGAATTTAAATAGCTGCAGTGCCAGGTACCATCCTGTGATTCTGGAATTGTTATCTTTTATCTGGTTAAGCCAACAGAGAGGATAGTGATCAGTTACAAGAACAAAGTCAGTTCCTAGTAAATAAAATTTGAGGGACTCCATGGCCCACTTTGCCGCTAAACACTCCTTTTCGATAGTGGAGTACCTTTTCTCTCTGTCATGCAATGTCCTACTTATATACAGAATAGGATGTTCTTTCCCATCTATATTTTGACTTAGGCCAGCACCTAGGCCTGCTGTGAATGCATGTGTTTTTAGCAGAAATTGTTTCTCAAAGTCTGGACTTCTTAAAACAGGAGCTGAACATAATACAGCCTTTATGGTTTGAAAAGCTTCATCACACTCTGGGGTCCATTTCACATTATTTGGGTACCGTTTCATGAATTCAGTGAGGTGAGTAGCTAATTCATCAAAGTTGGGAAAAAATCTCCGATAATAACCAGCCAGCCCTAAAAATGAGCTAACATGCTTCTTTGTTTTGGGTACAGGACTGTTAGCTGCAGCTTCTATTTTAGAAATCTCTGGCTTAACTTCTCCGTTTCCCAACACATAGCCCAAATATCTGGTTTTCTGCATGCCCAATGCACATTTGGTAGGATTAATAGTCAAACCTGCATTTTTGATAGTGTGGATAACTGCTCGTAGGTGTTCCATGTGGTTTTTCTAGTCTGGACTGTACACCACAAGATCATCCAGGTACACAGCACAATAACCGGAGTGAGGGGATAAAATTACATCCATGTACCGCTGGAATGTAGCTGGGGCACCATGTAAACCAAATGACATGGTGGTGAACTGATAGAATCCCATAGGCTTGGAAAATGCAGTTTTATCTCTGGATTCATTAGCTAAAGATATTTGCCAGTAACCCTTGGTGAGATCGGGAGTACTGATATACTTTACACTCTCCAGTCTGTCCACCAAATGATCCACAGAACTCCAGCACAGGGGGAGGAATTAGATAAGGTACTGATGGAAGCCACTGGCAAGATAGCAGAAAAGGGGGAGGTGCTGCTGGTGGGGGACTTCAACTTGCCAGATGTAGATTGGAGCCTCCTAGCTGCAGCTTCAGCAAGAAGCAGAAGAATCCTGGAATCCCTGCAGAGGGCATTCCTCAGGCAACTAATCAGTGAACCCACTAATGATGGGGCAATACTGGACTTGGTACTCACTCACAGGGACAGTGTTGTAGGCATCATGGTGTGGGTACACCTCGGTATCAGCAATCACTGTACAGTGTGGTTCAATATAAGGATGGGCATGGAACTGAACCACACAAAGGTAAGGGTCCTGGACTTCAGGAGGGTAGATTTAAAAAAAAATGGGTGGATGCCTCTATGATGACCTCATGAAGGGTGGGGCTGACCTGAGTGGGATGGAGGAATAGTGGAGGAAACTAACAAGCATTTATCAATGCCGAATGTTTGCTTGCTGGCATTGGCAGTGGTAGTGTAGAAGTTACAGAGCTGAGTAATAGGAATGGCAGTGAAGTATTGAACTGAAGTCAACCCCACCACCATCCTGCAGAGAGTGACAGGCATTGGGGTGTGCCTTTGGGTCATCAGGCATAATGGCCACGCCATTTCACCACACCCCACCCTGCAGACACTGACAAATGTCACGGTGTGCCTTGGGGTCTTTGGCCCTTATGTGCACCCCATTCCATCAGGAAGTATGGTGAGATGGGTGCGGTATAGGAGAATGGGGTGAACTTTGGGGCCGAAGAGTCCAAGGCATACCTTGATGCCTCTCACTGGCTGCAGGGTGCGGAATGGTATGAGCATTATAGGCAAGAATCCCAAGTCACACCCCTGATGCATGTCATTCTCTACAGGGTTGGGCGTTGTGGTTGGAAACCCTAATACCTCAGGCATTCGTTGGTATTTTCACTCCAAATTTTCAACTGTTTTTTTTGTGACCGCACCTCATGAACAATAGCAATATCAGTTTGTTAGCCAAAAGCTGCTTATGAACAGCGACTATGGCATTTAGCACCACAGGTGCAAAAACATTCCGAACAGGATGTAAAAAATGACAGCTGTACTGTTCATGGGGAGGTGTAAAAAATGGCAATGTCGCAAATCTGCAGTAAAAATATTAAAAAAACTGGTGAAGTCACGAGTGTGCATAGAAACTGTGCAACGCACACCCGTAATGTAATTAGTTTAGGGATTTTTTACAGCAGATTGTCAACAGGCATTTTGGGACCTCCGATCATGAACAGTGTCACTGTGATTTTCTTTATCTGTCCCGAACAATGATTTCCCACAGCGACCATGCATCTCTGCCCTGAAAGTGTGAACACACATTTCAGCCATGTTGTGAAAAATGACAGCTGTACTGTTCATAAGGAAGTGTGGAAAAATGCTACTGGTGAAAATCTAGACTGAAAATATTACAAAGTCATGAACTTACGAGGGTGCGTGGAAACTGCGCAATGCTCATTCATAACAGTCATTTTATGGACTTTTGTCACCAAATTTTCAACATAGCCATTTTAAGACCTCTGCTCATGAACAGTGTAACTGTGATTTTCTTAATCTGTCCCAAACATTGCTTTCGCACACCAACTGCACCATTGAGCACTACATGTGCGAAAACACATTTTGGGTGACGTGAAAAATGGCAGCTGTACTGTTCATAAGGAAATGTAATAAAATGGCAATGTTGAAAATCTGAAGTGAAAATATTGAAAATTCGCAAACTTACGAGGTTGCGTAGGAACTGCACAATGCACGCTCGTAAAATGGTCATTTTTAGGAATTTTTTCACCAAATTTTCAACATAGCTATTTAAGACCTCTGCTCATGAACAGTGTCACTGTGATTTTCTTAATGTGTCCCATATATTGATTTCGCACACCGACTGCGCCATTGTGTGCTACGTGGGTGGAAACATGTTGTGGGCAAGATGTGACAAATGACAGCTGTACTGCTCATAAGGAAGTGTAATAAAATGGCAGTGTTGAAAATCTGGATGGATTGAAAATATTGAAAATTCGCAAACTTACGAGCGTGCGTAGGAACTGTGCAATACACGCTCGTAAAACAGTCATTTTTAGGGATTTCTTTGCCAAATTTTCAACAAAGCCATTTAAGACCTCTGCTCATGAACAGTATCACTTTGATTTTCTTAATTTCGCACACCGACTGCGCCATTGGGAGCTACATGGGTGGAAACACATTTTGGGCAAGATATGAAAAATGACAGCTGTACTGTTCATAAGGAGGTGTGGTAAAATGGCAATGTTAAAAATCTGGAGTGAAAATATTCAAAATTCGTGAACTTACGAGCGTGCGTAGGAACTGCGCAATGCTGCGCTAAATAAAACAGTCATTGAAGATTTTTCACCAAATTTTCAACATAGCCATTTTAAGACCTCTGCTCATGAACAGTGTCACTGTGATTTTTTTAATTTGTCCCGTACATTGATTTTGCACACCGACTGTGCCATTGTGCTCTACAAGGGCGGAAACACGTTTTGGGCGAGATGTGAAAAATGACAGCTGTACTATTCATAAGAAGGTGTGGTAAAATTGCAATTTTGAAAATCTGGAGAATCTGTAGTGAAAATATTGACTATTTGCGAACTTATGAGCCTGCGTAGGAACTGTGCAATGCACGCTCGTAAAACAGTAATTTTTTTTTATTTTTTCACCAAATTTTCAAAATAGGCTTTGACAGCCCACCTTATGAACACTGGCAATGTCATTTAGTTAATCATTCCGGAAAGGTGATTTCCAGTGCTAGTAGCAATCACCCTTGGAACCCGGTAACACCATAACAGTGACAGCGTTCATGAGAAGGGGTCCCAAAAATCCCATGTTGAAAATTTGGTGAAAAACTTCCAAAAAATGCCTGCGATATGCAATAAAGTTGAAAAAACCCTATCTATCCCATTATACAGCTTACCGGCATTTCCTCAGTTCGCGGTCGGCTTTGAAGAGTGCAGACGTGTTCCGGTCCACGAGATCATCACGCCGAGGTCCGGAGGTAAGTATGGGCTGGGGAGTGGGAAGGCATGGTGCGCAGTGGGTGGGTGCGGGTTGTGGGTGGGGGCCAGGGAGAAGCACCGAGGGACATTTTTTATTTACAGGTTTTGTTTCAAAATAATGACGCAGGATGTTTGCCATTCTGGGTGGGCTCCCAGCATGGCACAGGGGCGGCTTCTGGTTGGGGGCGTGGAGCCGCGGGGATTGGGCACCCCGTCATCCATATCATCAGCTACCTGCCACGTTGGGGTGGGCTCCCAGCATGGCACCCTGTACTCTGGGGGAGGACAGTGGAGCCGATGGGGGTTAGGAACCCCATGGCTGCCACAATGAGGATTGCCATGCTGGGGTGTTTCAGTCCATGTGGAAGTCTTTTGGGGTGAGCATGTTAACGGATTGGGCACCCCATCGGCCATACAGTGTGTGTGGGGGGGGAAGCAGCACGCAGTATGCATGCATGTGTTGTTGTGTGTGTGTAGGGGGAGCGCGCATGAGCAGATCTGATCGCTGCTCACTGAAGCGTAGCTCCCCCTTTCAACTGTACGCCACTGCATTTTGGACCTGTCATAGACAGCTCCAGCATGCATTGGAGGACTGGGTCCGTGCCTGCCAACACACTGACTGAATTGGAAGAGGGGGTGACACACCTCTGAAAACTCGAATGATGGCACTATGTTTCTTGCACATGCGTGCAAGCAAACATAAAAAGGCCCACAGTGAAAGCAACAAACCTCTGTGTCAAGTGAGTAAGCAAATGCAAGAGAAAAAAAGAGACCGCTATGATTCTCGAAAGAAGTGGCAGAAAAGGTAAAAGCTAAGAGGATAGCATTTAGAAGGTACAAGCAGATGCAGAGGGAGGAGGATAGGAAAGTGTATCAGGGGAAACAGAGAAAAGCAGGCAGAGCAGTAAGGAGTGTGAAGGTGCAAACTGAACAGAGAATTCCCAAGGCAGCAACGAAAAGGGACAAGACGTATTTTAGGTATGTAAGATCAGGGTGGGATTGTAAGGTTAAAAAGGGAAGGAGTGGGAATGTGCGGAGGGGGAACAGGAACAGGCATTCATCCTTAAATACTTTTGTTCAATGTTCACAGAGGAAGGAGATGGGAAGGGCCACAAAAATGTAACAGGAGCTTTGGGGAAGGGAGATAGATTCTAGCTCATTTTTGGAGGAGAGAGTCCAGAAGGACCTTGCAAATCTGAAAGTGGACAGAGCAATAGGGTCAAATGGGGTCCAACCAAGAGTATTGAAAGAACTCAGGGAAGTACTGCCTGCACCTGTGATAGTCTTATTTAACATCTCATTGGAAACAGGAGTGGTCCTGGAGGACTGGAGGAGGGCAGATGTAGTCCCACTTCACAAAAGTGGTAGGAGTGAAGAGGCTGGCAATTATAGGCCTATTAGCCTGACTTTGGTGGTAGGAAACTTAATGGAATCACTGCTAAAAGAAAGAATTCTGGAATACCTTGAATCCAGTGATTGCAAGACCTCAAGTAGCATGGATTTGGGGGGAGGGGGAGGACATGTAAAATGAATCAGACAAATTTCTTTGACTGGGTGACAAAGGAACTAGATCAGGCTGGAGCAGTGGACATAGTCTGCCTAGATTTCAGTAAGACATTCAATACTGTTCCACATAGAAGACTAGTAAGCAAGCTAAGTAGCTTAGGAGTAGGCCCAAAGGAAGCAAACTGAGTAAGAAATTGATTAAGGGATAGGCGTCAGTGGATGGTGGTAAATGGAGGCCACTCCAAGGAAGGAAGGTGACCAGCTGAGTACCTCAGGGATCAGTGCTGGGACCAGTCCTCTTTAATATCGTAATAGCTGACATTACAGAGGAGCTGGAAGGGAAGGTCTGCCTTTTTGTGAATGACACCGAACTCTACAATAGGGTGGACACTCCAGGGTGTGTGGAAAGGATGAGCAGTGACCTGAGAAAACTCGAGGAGTGGTCAAGGGTATGGAAACAGGATTTCAATATGAAAAATTGCAAAATAATGCACTTGGGGCACAGTAACTCCAGTGCAGAGAATAAAATTTGTGGGTTGTACTGATGACTGCCAAGAAGAAGAAAAGACACCTGGGGGTGCTCAAATCAAATGGCCTAAAGGTGGCCAAGAAGTACAACAAGGCAGTTGGGAGAGCTAGTGGGATACTAGAGTGCATGGGGGGTAGTATCACCAGCAGAAAGAGGGAGGTGGTGTTTCCTCAGTATAGATCACAGGTAAGAACTCACCTAGAGTACTGTTTTCATTTCTCAGGAAGGACATAAACAAAGTGGAGGCGGTCCAGAGGAGGGCAACTAAAGTGGTGCAGGGTCTGCATCTGAAGCCCTATGAAGAGAGACTAAAGAACTTACATATGCACACCTTGGAAGAGAGAAGGGATACGGGGATATGATAGAGACCTTTAAATACCTCATGGGGGCAAACAAGGTACAGGAGGTAAGTATTTTTCAGAAGAAAAGGTGCTCAAGAACAAGGGGACGTGCTATGAAGCCAGAGGAGGTAGATTCAGGAGAGATGTGAGGAAGTACTTCTTCACAGACAAAGTGGTGGATTCCTGGAACAGCCTTCCAATCGAGGTGGTGGGGGCAAAAACAGCGGTAGGGTTCAAGAATACATGGGCTAGGCATAAGAGAATCTTATGGGAAAGGAAGGAAGGGGGAAGGTAGAATGGGCTGGAGATCAAGCAGGCTCTGCAATGATAACTGTAA
The DNA here is from genome assembly GCA_016271365.2 of Neoceratodus forsteri. NCBI lineage: Eukaryota > Metazoa > Chordata > Ceratodontiformes > Ceratodontidae > Neoceratodus > Neoceratodus forsteri. The sequence continues at coordinate 1,104,859,152 of CM057451.1, forward strand.
GTATGGACAACTGGGCAGACTTGATGGGTCAGGCGGTCCTTATCTGCCAAAACATTCTGTGTTTCTATCCAAACCCTGGTTCTATCTGAATTTATTTATTTTATATATGTATGAGATGAAAGGGAGAGGTAGACAATACTGCCTATTTACAGATGCGTGCTAACTAAAATTGTACCAGGTTAAGCTGGTGGTGATATTTTAGTGAATATAATGCTTAATTATATAAATCTTTGTTGCACAATCAACAGCAACATTTATGAAGATGGCTTCGGTCATCTACACTGGATCTTCTTTTTCCATAATATGATCAAGTGCCCAACAGTTTGCTTCTTTTTCCAACATAGTATTCCATATTTGGAATCTGAATAGTGAAGTGCAGTAGTGTGACCGTGACAAGCAACCATTATTTAGAGCTCCAAGGTTCATTTCAGCTACAGACAGCTCAGACAGCTGAAGACAGGATAGTGTTGCTTGACTGTGCCTGTAAATTACATCTTTGTGCTGTTACAGCAGCAGTTTAAGTTGGTAGTGCTTGTTTTGATTCAGAAAGGGAGAAGGAAGAAGAAAAAGATGAATAATACAATTAACATTCACGTAGTGCTTGAAAGCCTCAAAGTACCAGCCGGAACTAATTAAATTGATTGCAACAAAGTAACAGTTTAATATTTTGAAGTCTGCTTTAAACCTTATGGAAGCTCTTATCACTGGCATCAGCAATGACATCTGACAATTTCTCTCATACGATATGAATTGTAGTGAGAAATAAATAATGTTCCACATCGGAAATCAAACCCATGCTTGTGCAGGTCTGAAACCCCATGCCAAGACATAAAAACCCTATCACCGACATCATCAATGACTTCACGCAGCAGAATCACTAAGAATTTAACCTTAAACTTGACTGAATGCAGAAAAGAACATGCATAATTGCAATAGCCTTTTACTAACTTACACTAGTTTGTGTATAAGTAACAATGAGCAGGAGAACTGACTTGAAGTCCCAAGGTTTTTTACTCAGGTTAAGCGGGGAGGAGTTCAATTGTTTGGAGTGGGATTTGAAAATTATTGGGAAGTTTACAAGGCATGTATCCTTTTCCTTATAACCCCTTATAGGGTTTTAACTCATGAAGTACTGGGACCAGATTTTCAAAACTGTTGATGCAGATAATATACTTGCATGCTGCAGCACCTGTTTAGACATAAGGGGTTTTATTTTGAAAAGTGCAGCTGACACACAATTGACTGTAGTTTCTGGCAGCATGCATCCATCAGTAGATGTAGCTGTCACTATTTGCTAAAGTCTGCTTAGACTACAAAAAGATGTCTGAACAGACTTAGTCCCTAGCCAGTGGTGTCCACTGTTGGATGTCACACTGTTTTCTGTCAGCAATTGTTGCCTGCCTGTTTCCAGGGACACGGGGCCAACACAGCCCCTTTGAAAATATTCCTGAGTGCAACACAGGCTCTGGAGCTTTAAAAATCTGGCCCCTGGCCGGCCCGGTGGCACTGAGGTGCTGGACGCCTTACCTCATACTACGCCGGTGACCCATGCTCAGGAGTGAGCATGGGCTGCCGAGTCGGCATGGGAGGAGAGGATCGAGCATTCAATGGCTGCTCTCCTTCTCCGGGAAGGTCTCAGGTCAGTGCTCCACTGGCCCCACGCAGCTGGAGGCAGGTGTACGATGCTGCAGAAAGGGAGGAGGTGGGGCAGATGCTTAGAGAGCATGTCTTGGGAAGTGTGCGTGCTGTCTCCGCAGGCGTCATTGCATGCCTCACCTCCTAAGAGAGAAAAGCTGAAAAGGTCTCGCCATGCAGCATGAAGCTGTCCCTCGCAGGCGCCGCCTCCAAGAAGGCACTTCTCTGGCTGGATCCGTGTTGGGTGGGTTGAGATGCTCCCCACCACCCTGCCATGATGGGTAAGTTGTGGGGGCACAAGGGAGGGGGACGGATCCTCGGGGGATGGCGCTGGGGTGACAGTGGAATAAGGTGGAGTGCCAGCCAGGACGAGAAAGAAATACCAGATAAAAAAATAAATAAAAAATCGTGCCCCTGGTGATGGAGGTCCCAATCCACAATGGGGCAGGATACACTCCAATTGAGCATACCTGGGTCACTGCTGTGTACACCCTGATGCCATCTGCATCAGATGGCATCCACAACACCCAGACCTACATGTAGGGGCAAGGGGCTGCCCTACAAGAACTCTGGTATTCCCACTGGTATGTGTTAAACATTAAAAGTCTCTCTGGCCATATTGCCCCCAGCCACTATGGAGATTCTGAGGATGGGGGGATGGAGAATGGGGGGGCTGATCGGGCTGGAGACAGGAATTGTTACTGGGTGGGGGATTGTGTGTAGCCTCCACCCGCTATGTTGGCCTTCCACACTTTGGATCTTCTGCTGAGGATGCAGCAAAAGCCAGCACCGGCCCCCTGGCCTGCTGCATCCTGCCCACCCACATAGATAAACATACACACCGGGATCAGGTGTGGAGGCCATCTGTCCGTGGATATAGGGAGGTCCTTGCAAGAGCAGAACAGGATCTCTGCACACCACATACTAGCAGAACAGCTCGTCTGTTGATGAATAAGGGGGATGTGGGCCTTTTGAAGATCATGCCCTTATAGTGTTGAGGAATAATAATAGCAGTGCCCTCTAGTTTGTGAGGCTGATAGTAACTGAATGTTCAAAGCACTTTAAGCCTCCCTCTCAATTGTCAGGGGAGTCCTGCAAGGCTCCATATTAGGCTCTATCCTGTTTTCTTTGTATATCAATAATCTCGACACACATATATCGAATTCCAAGCTGCACTTTTTTGCAGATGATACAGTTCTGTACACATCAGGCTCAACAATGGCTGAAGTGAGGAAAGTACTACAAGCTGACTTTGTCCAGCTAGAAACCAACCTAATTACTGCCAAACCCCTTCTCAATGCAAAAAAAAAAAGGCCCTGATCTTTGCTCATAATACCTCTGCCACCTCCTCTGCCATCCTTCCCAAAGACTTTATTGTCACCTCCCTAGGAGAGCCCTTTGAAATCATCTCCAAATTTAAATACCTTAGTATGTGGTTAGACAACAAGTTCTCTTTCAATGACCACCTTGACGACCTTGTGAAGAGACTAAAAGTTAGGCTAGGTTTCTTCTTCCGTAATAAATCCCTCTTTCCACTCGAAACTAGAATCAGGTTGATTCAGACCACTTTCCTGCCGTTACTTGATTATGGAGATCTAATCTTTAACTTTTCAGCAGCCTTAAGATTAAACAAACTAGACGTCCTTTACCATCGCGCACTATGATTCATCACTAACTTGCCATACTGAACCCATCACTGTGACCTGTATGCTGCCATTGGTTGAATGTCACTTTCTACCAGACATACGCTCCATGCTGGTTTCTGGACTCTTAAGATACTCCTGAACAAGGTCCCAAACTATCTAACATCCCTTTTCTGCATTTCCCACAGTGCCTACTCTCTTGGGAAAACTGACTTCCTCCTCCTTGATGTACCAAGAACTCGTACCTCCTTTGGTAAAAGGGACTTATCAAGTGTTCTCCCATGCATTTGGAACCAGCTCCAATCTACACTGAAACTCACTGGCACTGTCTCTGTTAACCTCTTTAAAAAGCCTGTTGCATCCAAAATAAAATACACTTGCAGCTGCTTCTAAAGCTATTCCCTGTCAATACCATGCACTGCATCTCTTCAACCTCCTTGACTTAGTCTCGCCCAGTAGGATTCTCCTTAGCATTGGCTCCTGAATTCTAGTCCTTAATTGACAACCTTGGGCATATTACTAGTTGCTTCCAGCCCTCCTCTTTACTGTCACACCCCCCCCCCCGCCTACCATGCCTCACCCCTTTCTACCCTCACCCTACCATCTCCAGCCTAGCCATACCTAACCCACCCCTACCACTCCTAAACCTACCCCTACCCCTTTGCCCTGCACACTCTCCCTTTTTCTTTCTATACCTACATCACACCTACCTCCCTAACTCCCATAGTACTCCAGCCACCTATCCTCCATGGCTTATACATTCACTGATGTCCCCATATATCAATGAACCACTTTCTTATATCTTATGGTGCATGCTCCCCCAATCCTACCTCCCCTCTCTATTCCTACTCCCTTCCACCTCTCAATCCCTTTTTTTCTTCTCCCTCACCTCCTAATGAAGCACTGTTTATTTATTGTATCTCCCGTACCTGTATATTATTGCTGTGATAATGTTGAATATGCAACTTGTATTTGTCTGTTTTATGTCTAAATGACCCCCTTGTGAATGAGCTTGCTCAATGGAGTTTTCTTCAATAAACTTGAACTTGAACTTAAACTCCTAGCTGATGGGAATTTCTGTTTAGCTGAATAATTAGAGATGTTGTCTTCAGGACTTAGGGTCCCATGTTTGATTCCCAGAATAGGCTGTTGGTGAGGTCCCATCAGGAGGAACAGACATAACAGTTGTGATGATGATGAGGAGATGGCAATTTGCAGTCCTAAAACAGGAGAAGTTGTGTTACATTTGTGAAAAGCAGACTTTGAACTGTGCAGTCTAAATCTGAGGTACTGCTGTAATATATTGTACCAGCTGTTTCTACCCTCCCTTCCCTGCTGAGGACTGTGTCCTCTGGAATACTCAACTCTGGTCCTGCTGGCCCAACTGGACACCCTGGGCTTTGAATACGAACCCAGGCCACTGGTGTGGCAAGTTATTCTTTCAGTCTACCCTAAATAGTTTAGATTAAATTTTATTATCTTAGAACATCAGTGAGGATATAGTAGTAGTAGTATTATATTAATTTCAGAGGCACCTAAACCCACAGGGTCTGGATGCCTTACAAAACAAATCAAATACAGATACAGCATCACAATAAATAAATTTCTGTGCATGTTATACCATAAGTACAATAAATTAAGACATAGTTGGGTAATTATAAAAAGATAAAGTTTTAATCTCTACGTAAAGTTTTCAATTGGCGGATCCTCCTGAAGCTCTCGCGGTAGCTGGTTCCAGAAAACTGGAGCAGCCTCCACAAAAGGAACGATCCCCAGACAGCTTCAGTTGGGATCTGGGTATCTTCAAGAGACCCACCTCAGAAGAGTGGAGAGGGAGGTCAGGAGTATATGGACACAGGAGCTCTTTTAGGTAGCTAGGACCCAGATCATGTAGGGCCTTGTACGGTAATAAGCCTATCTTGAAGTGGAGCCACCATCTCACAGCCAGCCAGTGCAATGTCTGCAAAGCAGGATAGATATGCTCAGAGCAAGAAACTCTGGTAATCCTTTGAGTTGCGGCATTCTTCACCAACTGCAAGTGGCACATCAAACCTCCAGATAGCCTGAGATAAAGAGCATTACAATAGTCCAATCTGGATGTCGCAAAGGCTTGCACCAGTGTCTTTGGGTCCTGAAGGCTGAGTAACAGCTTGACCCTGGTGAGGTTCCTAAGATGAAGGAAACCCCCATGGACCACAGCTGACACCAGATGTTCTATTGTCAGCTTATGGTCCATGATGATTCCCAGCTTCTTCGCCCTATCTGGATGTAAGGTGAGTGGGGCCAAAATATAATCCAGCCGCCACCTCATCCAGTCCAGCCACTCTCCGGATATCTGAGTCTACCAGAAGCACTTCAGTGTTGTCCAGATTCATCCTGAGCCAACTAGAGATCATCCAGTCATTGACCACATATAGGCACTCATTAAGCAGGCCCACTGCATTTGTCTCACCAGGGGCAAATGACAGATACAGCTGCGTATCATCTGTATAACAGTGGAATTGCAAACTGTACCTCCATATCACTTCTCCCAGCAGCAGCATGTACACCACAAAAAGCGTGGGAGACCAGATTAAATCCTGAGGGACTCGATGGGTCAGGGCAGCTAGGTGAGTGGGAAAATACTCCTGACACAACCTACTGCACTGTACTGGACAGGAAGAACCCAAACCACCTTATTACAGTGCCACTGAGCCCTACAAAGTCCCTCAGTTGAGCTATTAAAATAACATAATCTACAGCGTCAAATGCTGATGAGAGCTTGAGGAGACACAAGATGGAACATTCCCCTTCTATCTCTGGCCAGGAGAAGATCATTCTGCCTCTAAGCTGCACAGTCTCTGCACTATGACGCCTTCTAAAGCCAGACTGGAATGGCTCACAGATAGAGAAAGCCTCCAGGTGCGTCTCCAGCTGTGTCACCACCACTCTCACAATAACCTTTCCCAGAAAGGGAGGGTTGAGACAGACTCCTTTTTCCTGTGGGAGACAGCTGGAGTACAGCGTTCTTCCCCCACATCTAAAACAACAAGTGCTTTAACGTGATTGTATTAAGAGGGATGGGGCACTCTAGCCTGGAAATGAACAATACCATATAAAGTCTGTGGATTATTGAAGTAGTGATACTGAGGAACAAGTAAAAGAATACATGCTGACACTTGATAGCATAGCTAACAGAAGGGTCTGTTGATGTAGCAAGGTGGCTATTTAACATTACCTGGATTTCACATGTTGTGTGAAATATTAAAAAGAATTTAAGAATTAATTTGTCTAAGTGTTCATCTCACTACTCTGATCTGATGAAAGTGTCCCATGGATGATCCAAGGTCAGAACTTTCTGTGCACTTTATTTAAAAGGGAAATGTTGGCACCATGGTGTAATGGTTAGCACTCTGAACTTTGAATCCAGTGATCCGAGTTCAGATCTCAGTGGGGCCTGAAGTCAAAAATGTAATGGGCAGAATAGGTGGCCCAAGCAGTCCTTATCTGCCATCAAAGTCTATGTTTCTATGTTTCTAAGGCAACCTGGACACTTGCAGAAATGTTAGAGATGGGCATGTAATTTGCTACAATATCTGGGTCCAATGAAGGTTTCTTGTGAAAGGGGCCTCACAACACAACCCTTTGAAGGCCATCAGAAAGACACCCTCCTCAAGAGAATACTAGCCAATCTCAGCAATTACCAGACCAATAGGTTCCCACAGTCTAACAACAGATGAATAGGTCCAGGATCCAGTGGACAGAAGGTGAGATGCAGCTTCATGATCACCTGGAGAATCTCCTCAGAAGGCACAGAGTGAAATTCCTCCCAGACAGACTGAGGGCCTCCGTTAGTCACAGAATGGGCGATGCTGGGCCGTGACAGCCCACTCCAAGAGACGGAGGAGTGAATAGAGGATACTTCATCAAGGAAAACCTGACCAGACTCCTCATGTCACTGTCGTGTCTCAACTCCTCTGAACTATAGGTAAGCCAGATGTAACTGGAGCCCACTTGAGAGCGAGCAATATTAGACTTGATACTCTCAAATGGAGATGGAGAGAGGATCACAAATGTAGAAGTGGGTAGCCATCTGGGAACTAGCGACCATCGAACAGTATGGTTCACAATAAACACAGCAATAGAGTCAAGCCATACAAAGACAAAAGTACTGGACTTTAGGAGGGCTGACTTTGCAATAATGGGTGCGTGCCTAAGGAATGCACTAGCAAATGGGCAGGAAGGAGAGGTGGAAGAACAATGGGAATAATAAAACTGCCATCACAGAGGTAACGAGCCTTTGTGTGAAGCAAATAAACAAAACAAGACGATGTAAGAAACCACTATGGTTCTCAAAGGAAGTGGCAGTGAAGGTTCAAGAGAAAAGAAAGCATTCAGGAAGTACAAGGAATCGTAGAAGGAGCAGGACAGAGAACTGTATCAGTTAAAGCAAAGGAGGATGGGAGGCAGTCAAAACTGCAAGGCCCAAACCGAGGAAAGATAGCCAACTCAGTTAAGAAGGGGATAAAACCTTTTATAGGTACATCAGGGAGCAAAGGAAGACCAAGGGAGGGATAGTGAGGCTTAATAAAGGGGAGGAGGGTGGGCAGAGGGAGACTGTGAAAAGGCAGAGATACTAAACAAATATTTTTGCTCAGTATTTACAAAGGAAGAGGGGGAGGTACATAAAACAAACAGTAGTAACACTCTGGATACAGAAGTTGATACCGGCCCATTAACAGAAGAAAGGGTTCTGAAAGAACTCTTAAAACTGAACATGGACAAAGCAATGGGACCTGATGGGATTCATCCCAGAATTCTAAAAGAACTAAGGGTAGAACTAGTGACACCACTGACTACCCTTTTTAACAAATCATGGGAGGATGGGGTGGTACCCGAGGACTGGAGGAGGGCAGATGTGATTCTCCTTCACAAAAGTGGGAGCAAGGCAGAAGCAGGAAACTATAGACCTGTTAGTCTAACCTCAGTGATAGGGAAAATGATGGAATCACTTCTAAAGGAAAGAATTGTTGAGTACCTAGAGGCCAGAGGGGCACAGGACCCTAGGCAGCATGGATTCACAGCAGGAAGGTCATGCCAGACGAATCTGATAGATTTCTTTGACTGGGTGACCAAAGTAGTAGATCAGGGAGGGGCTGTGGACATGGCCTACCTAGACTTTAGCAAGGCATTTGACACAGTCCCACACAAAGATTAATATACAAGTTAGCCAGCCTGGGAGTGGGTCCCAAGATGACAGCCTGGGTAAAGAATTGGCTGGAGAATAGGACACAGAGAGTAATAGTAAATGGAGTCACTCAGAAGAAAGGAGGGTTACTAGTGGGGTACCATGGGAGTTCAGTATTAGGACCGGTCCTCTTCAATGTCTTTATAGCGACATTGCAGAGGGACTGGAAGGAAAAGTATGTCTCTTTGCAGATGACACTAAGATCTGCAACAGAGTTGATGCACAGGTGTGGGTGGAAAGGATGAGAAGGGACTTGGCAAGGTTAGAGGAATGGTCAAATGTATGGCAGCTTAGATTCAATGCTAAGAAGTGCAAGGTAATGCACCTGGGAAACAAAACCAGGGGAAGAGTACACAATGGGGGGTGAGATACTAACAACAACAAAAATGGAAAGGGACCTGGGGGTAGTCATATCAGATGACCTAAAGATGGGCAAGCAATGTGAGAGGGCAGCAAGGAGGGCTGGGGGGATACTGGGATGCATAGGGAGAGGCATCACCAGTAGAAACAGGAAGTTATTATCCCTCTGTACAGACAGCTGGTGAGACCCCATCTGGAGTACTGTGTGCAGTTCTGGAGACCCAATCTCCAAAGACATAGACAGGATGGAAGCTGTCCAGAGGAGGGCAACTAAAATGGTGCAGGATCTGCACCGGAAGACATATGAAGAGAGACTTAAGGAGCTTAATATGTATAGCCTCGAGGAAAGGAGGGAGAGGGGACATGATAGAAACTTTCAAGTACCTCAAGGAATCAACAAAGTCCAAGAGGGTAGTATCTTTCAAAAAAGGGTGTGCAAGAATAAGAGGGCACAAGTTGAAGATTGGGGCGGCTCAGAGGTAATTTAAGGAAGTATTTTTCACAGAGAGGTTGTGGATGCATGGAGCGGCTTTCCGGAGGAGGTTGTGGAGTCGAAATCAGTGGTGGAATTCAAGCATGCATGGGATAGTCATAAGGCAATTCTGGGGGGTGGGGGTAGGAAGAAGTAGGCAGCTGGTTAACTAGGATCTGCAGCTTATCCAGTAGGTAGGGAAATGGGCAGACTGGGTGGGCCAAGCAGTCCTTATCTGCCGTCAAATTCTATGTTTCTATGTTTCTAACAGCCTGTCCACAATGCAGAAGAGATGTGCTAGTCTTTTCACTTATGCAGCAATCACCCGTGACAGGAACTCTGCCTTTCTCAGAGTGATTGCCCCCGGTACTCCTTATAATGTGCTTTCAGAGTTAGTTTATCCTCCAACAACCCCGATCTATGCCGAGAATGTTCCAATCTGTGTCTTTTGGCCTCCAACTGTCTGAGCTCTTCACTAAACCAGGGGCAGTTCTGTTGGGAGACTCTCAGGCATAAGTCAAACGGTGCAAGTGAGTCAGGAGCTGATGTGATCACTGTATTGCAAGCTTCCACGGCACTCTTGATCCCATCAGCACACCCCTGCAACAGGCTCGAGCAGTTCAGTACCAACAGCATCCTACAAGGGTCCACATTTCTTAAAGGTCGATACCGAACTAACTCCATCAGTGGGTTAATGCCCTTTCCGGGGGCCCTGGGCTGAAAACTCACAGTGTGATAATTAACCAACTGATCAGATCAACTTCGACATTTAGCAACTTGAGCCCAGATGGGAAAACCATATCCAAGGTGTGTCCAATTTGATGAGCCCCAGAGGCTACAACCTGTGTGAAGCCCAACAGGTTCATATGTCAGAGAAATTGCTGACCAGGTCTAAGGAATTTGTCATCAGCCAAGACATTGAAGTCATCCAGCACAAGATATCTCGGATACTCCAACGTCAGAGCGGCGCTGAATTCCCCAAATTCCTGCAGGAATCCATTCTTGTAACCTGGAGGATGGAAAACAAGAAGGATCTTGCTCTCCACACCAGCACCACTCTTAATGGCCACACAATTATATTGATGTGGTTTGGCCTACTGGGTAGGCTGCAGATCTCAGACAAGATGTAAAACTGATGACCACCTCCACCCCATGCTCCTGCCTAAGATAGTGCACCACAGTAAAAGAAAATAACATATAATTATTTTCTTTTTGGTCTGGGTTTTTCTAAATATCCTTCACACTTACTTATAAACTCTCAGTAGCTTCTGTAAGTAACAAACAGCTGTTCAATGCCACCAAGTCACATCGGAAAATGAGATGAGGCATCTTCACAAAACAAACATTTAAAACAAAATAGATAAAAATGATTTTAGACTAAATCCACATAAATAGATTGAAAAGAACATTTGTACATCAAGACAAAATTCAAGGTTCATTTTTCAGCTTTCTTTGGTAATATTGCCATGTTGTTCTCTTTTTAAAATATGCATAAAGTGTGGTTTGTCCTTTTCTGAAGAGTGACATTATCTCTAGTCCAAGACACGTTTATGAGCACCCAAAGTGGGGTCATCCAGGATGTGTTTTGGCATTCTTAATAGGAACTGTGATACGCACTATAAATTATACCTCAGAAAAAGAACTGCCTGTTCTAATTAAATCCATATGATAAATCTTTCATTTTCAAAAGCCTTAATGAATAAATACAGGAACTGACCTTTACAGATCAGAGCGTCTCGGAGAATGAGTAAATAGAGGCAGCTGTTTAATGTTTTACAGTGCAAACAAAACAAACAGATCTTTGGCTTTTAGTCTGAAGGTCTGTAGCCTGCGGGAACTCAACATGTACTCCCTGGAAGAGAAGAGAGCAAGAGGGGACATGACTATAGCCTACACATACTTCATCGGAGTGAGCAAGGTTCAAGTGGAGGGTCTATTACAGAGAAAGGAAGGCACGTGAGGAAATACTTCTTCACAGAAAGGGTTGTGGATGACAAACAGCCTGCCAGAGTAGGCGGGGTGGGGAGAGGCAAAGACTGTGGGGAGCTTCAAGCATGCATGGGATAGGCATAGGAGCATATTAGGCAAAGAAATGGGAAAGGAAGTGACACCTATGACCAGCTAGGATCAGTGGTGATGGAAAAGGCGGGGACAAGGGGCAGCCTGGATGGGCCTAAAGGTCCTTTCGCGCACATAAAATCTGTGTCTCTGTTTCCATGTTTAGTCTTGAGCTATCATTCCATCTTTTTTTCAAATAGAAAGTAAGCTGCTCAAAGACATATCATTATAAGAACAAACTTTAATATATGTAACCACTCTTAAAGAACCAACATCTTTGTGAAATATTGATTCCTTAGTTACCGGGATAGTACTGGGGCAGTGTGTTGAACTGCCCTGTGGGATACCCAAGTAAAGAAGTGGATTTGGGACTTTTCCTACCACTGGCCAGCAGAAGGAGACAGCAAGTCATGGTTTCGTGGAGTCAAGGGTATAACTAGGCTTTGTAATGCACTAAACAAATAAAAATGAATACCCCACCCATAAGTGTGGTTCAATCAAATTCAAAGATCATAGCACATGATCAGGCCCTGTTTTGCTTTTGGGCCCTAAGTGTCTGCCTGATTATGATAATATGACTTCCTAGAGTTATGTGTTTGCATGGCGGTGACGTGTCCAGCTACTGGGGATTGGCTCCAGCCTTGAAGACACTCTTATGTGTACACTGATGATAGAACGACTTGAGGGCCTTCCTACATGATTCATTGTTTAGGCATCTTTAACCACTTCAGCTCTAGCCCTCCTCCTTCCCTGTAGTACATTTCAGCATGATTTAGCAAGCAGTTTAGTGCTGAAGATGGTTTGAGCAATACATTCAAATATTCACTAGTTCCTTTGACAAAAGAGGGATCAGTCAGAAAACTGGATTTCTGGAGTGGGAGGATGTCATCTCAGGTTCTTCTGAGTTTTTAAATAGAATGCATTTTTCAGCCCGCCTGGGTTTATTGATGGGAACATTTATTAACTATAATGCATTTTACCAGTGGGTGAGTCACAAAGCTTGGAGCAGGATCGAACCAAGTCTGAGCTGAACCAAGGGTCTATGAACCAAAACATGAGCTGCAGCTAAGCCGTGGGAACTGAAAATACTGCTATATGCATGCCTCATGATTTATATAAAACGAAGCATCAGAAAATCTGAATCTGCCCACCACTAGTCTGTCCTGCCTAGTACAGGCATATGAAAAAGCATGTGCTTTACAACTAACATGACTCTGTGGTGGGTCATGATTGAATCTGGATGGCAAGCAGAGCCTAAGCATGATTCTAGGCTCAAGCCAGCCTTGAAAATTACTTTACTTGTCCAACTTAAAGGGGAACTACGGTCAAAATTTACAAAAAGATATGTTGTGCAGTCTTATGATTCAAGTGTGTAGCCCTAATGCGTCCTTTACATTTTTTTTGTTGTTAAGATTTTTTTCTAAGTTTATCTACTTTGTTTTATGGCCCCTGGGGGCCTCCATGATTGTATTCTGTTATTGCCTTTCCTCCCCCCAATGCCAGCTGTCCATGTGACACAGATGCATCACAGATCACTGATTCACTCAGTTCTAACTCAGTCTCTTCTTTTAAGTGCCTCTCCTTATCCAATGAGCACTAATAAAGGCTACATTCACAGTTTGGGAAACATCTAACAGATGACTGAGTGAGCTATTCTTCAAGGAAACACCTAGAGTCTATACTAAATGTAGCATTGATGACCTGGGTGATCTGTATACTTTGTACAGCTGTGTGTGGTGTGATGAAAAGAAAAGCTTCAAAAACAAAATATTCACTCCTGATGGCTAAACATAAGCATACAGCTAGGAAAAAATAATTGAATTAGAGAGAGTTATTTATTTGAGGCCAGAACAACAGTGTCTTAATAGCACAGTGCTGCTACAGAACAGTAAGACAGCACTCACTGAATTAATGGTCTTCAATGCATCACAGTCACATGGGATAGGAACTAGAAGGGGGACAGGATCAGATCTACAGTACAGTAGCTTCTTCTTGTTGTTTTTACATTATTTCTTGTGGATCCTACTTGGTAGAAGGTTATTTCTTTCCTTTCTTACTACTAAGGGGCTAGCAGGGTATTGTTTGGGGCTGCTGGAAATTTTAAACCTGTTTTGGTAGCTATAAGTGGGCTCATTTGTTTGATGATTCACTGTGTGGCAGGCTGCATTTGTGGAGGCCTGTTTCTTCTGTTTTAAAATATAATTGGTGTGATTTAACTGGATCTGTTTCTTTGAATTGGAGACCTATATCTTCTAATTCCAAGCCTATTTTGATGTGTTGTTGGTGAAGCTGTTTGAATTGGAGTCCTGTTTCTTTGGGTAGCAAACCTATTTGGGGGGCTTTGAGTAGAATTGTGATTCATTGTTGCTGACTTCACTAGCTGCAAAGTTTTAGTGCAGAGTGGGGGAAGGGTGCTAATGTTCTGACCAGAGGCCTCAGCTACCTGATTGTTTCTGGATAACTTGAGCTAGTCCCACCCCCAAAACCCTCACCCACCACCCCCTGGTCCATGATTTCCTTTATACCAGGGGTTCTGACATCACTTTCTCAAGCGGGCAAGGATATGCATCTGTCATAGCAGAAGCAGACATCCAAGAAAGGAACAGCATCAAGTGAAGAGGTGACTTCTATCTCAGTGGAAGGGAAGTAAATGCAAATCTAGGAGCTTTCATTATTACTACTTTGCATTGATATTGCATTGGGGAAAGGAGGAGTAGGAGTTTGAAGAAGGTTGCGCAATGGCTACTTAAAGTCTCTTTTTGAGTGTGGATAGGAAGGATAGGAATATAAAAAGCAGTTGCTCAATATATCTAAACTTGTACAACAAAGGAGGTAAGGGAAATAAAGAAAGAATGTTTTGCACTGATAGAGGAGGGAGAGGGGAGACTTGGGGGGGTGTTTGGTATCCTGCATCTGGAAGGGTGGGGGGTCGCTGGTGGGCAACAACAGCAATGGGTAGGGTGGTAGGCTGCAACAACTGCGGTGCACCAGTCTTTCTAAAAATTGCCTGGAGTGTGGGAGGATGTTTAGTGTGCAACCACATAGAAAAACTTAGAAAGGAGATTGAGGGTCTGCAGGAGGAACTAAGACAGGCAAGGCAGAGTGGGGGTGGGTTTAGCCCAATAATGGAGGGAGGAAGAAGGGGAGATGAGGGAGGGTGATTTAAGCCAACAGTGGTGAGGAGAGGGTCAGAAGAAGGGAAGCAGAGACAAAGGGGCCCAGGCCAGGAAGAGCGATTGCCAGGGAAACCAGCTCAGGAGACAAAAGACAAATGGAAGGAGGAGATAGGGACTTGTGAGGGGAGGCAAAGAAGTTGCAAAAGTCATGGAGTGGAAAGGAGAGAACAGGTTACTATGAAGAGAGAGGGAGCGGGCATTTGTGAAGGGTCTTCAGAAAATAGTTGTGCACTGCTAGAGAGGAAGAAGGTGGAGGAGGAAATGATGAAATTAGAGAGTAATTGATAAATGCCTGGACCAAACTGGAGCAGGAAATTCTGCTCAGAGAATTGCAACAGGGTAAAGGGAAATAATGTGCAGGAGGAAGAAGAGGAGCTAGAAATGAGAGAGGAGATGCATGGAAGCAAGCAGGGAGTAAGAGAGGTGGAATCTTAGTGCTGGGGGACTCAATACTAAAAGGAGTCAGGTGGGGTAGCAAGGGGGAGAGGCATAGTTGCATTTGGGTGGAGGCCATGCCAGGAATGACAGCGGAAAGGGTGGGACAATCTGTTCTGAAATATGCTAGAAGGGGTAGGGACAAGCCTCATTTAATTATACATCTTGGGACAAATGACCTGGCTGGCAAGACAGTAGATATAGTCCAGAGGTTTGAGGAACTAGCACAATTATGTGAGGGCAGGAAGATCAGTAACCTTTTCAGAGATACTTCGATGCAAAGGCAAGCACAACAAGAAAGCTGAGAATAGAGAATTTAATGGATGGCTAAGAACCTGGTGTTGTGCTAAAGGGTGTGGGCTGTTGGGGGTGGGGAGGGACCTGGGAGGACAGTAGTCTCTATGCCAAGGACAGACTACACTTGAGTGAGGAGGGAAAGAAAGTGTTGGAACAGAGGATGGAGGAGTACATAGAGGAAGTTGGGAATTTAAACTAGGAATGGGGGTGGCAATTGGGGAAGAGATATGCAGAGACCACAGGTTGGGAAACCATATGAGCTTACCCCCCATAACAGTGACAAATGACAAATGGCAGATCTTACTTCGAGACACAGCTCTTGCAGCAGGTTACACCATTAGGACCGAAGCCGCCAGGCGCCAGGACCACACGGAAAAATTCTAGCTAGCTAACTTCAGCGGGGACTGCCCCCGACGTCGGTCCCGCCTCCGACGTCAGGCGTGGTACAAAAGGGGGCGGTCCCACCAGATTCCCCAGTTCTTTTCCCGCCGTCGACTTAGCTACCTGACCCCTGAGTTACCAGTCTAGCGCGTGACGTGAATAGTTCTTTTCGATAAAATTTTGAAAATCTTCAGACCTCTTCAAGCAAGATCTTGATGTCATCACCAACCGGGCCATCCTTGATGCGCTTGTGAAGCAGATCCCGTTCAAGGACCCCCACGGCCTGCGTCCGGTGCCTGAGCCCCAGACCACGATAGCAGGCCTGTCCTTCTTGCCAAGGGTTCAACAGCCATACCAGGATCCGGCGTCAGAGGGCTTTGCAGCGTTTCTTCTGGAGGAACAACTGAAGACCATGTCCTCCAGGGGAAAGCTCCAGGGTCCACAAGCCTGGAGAAGAGAAGGAAGGCCCTTCCAGGTCCCTTCTAGGGTTGAGTCCCGTAGCTCCGGTTGAAATCTCCCGGCTGCAATCAAGAAACCTTCATCTCAGGAGAAATCCATGAGCCTTCCTCCCCTTCCAGGGCCTTGGCGAAGTCCGAGAGCGACACCATCACCACCAAGTCGGGTTCCGCTCCTCGGTACCCGGCGTCAGGTCTTCGTCGGTGCCTCCCGCCAAGGCGTTGGAGCTCAACGCCTTTAAAGGCCTGTGCCCAGCCCAGACGGCTCGACAGCCGTCAGCCGTCGCCCTTCTTCCCTGGAGCCGCCGTCGGCCCGGCGACCGGCGCCGGCCATTACATCCCAGCGGACGCGGTAGGGGACCGGCGCCCGCCCTCCTGAAAAGAAGAAGGCCCTGTTGCCTCCGACCGACATCGGTCAGGAGCCTCTATCGGAGGAGGACCTAGAGCAGCCGAGGACCAGGCAGGCGACCCGGTCCCGTAAAGGTACTCCCAGGGATCCCTAGCCATTACCAGAGCCCCTGTGGAGCCGGCCGCGGGACCCGGCGACCGCCCACGGCACCCGGGCGTCGTCGGGCCCTCTCTCTAGTGGAGGTGAAGATCTGTTCACCCTACTGGTGGGATACCATTAAACAAGACATGGTTCCCCCTCCTCCTCCTCCTCCTCCTCCTCCTCCTCCTCCTACTCGGTTCCTGCCCCTCGCCGCCGGGGTGCGGCAGGCCTGTTCCTCCTCCCGGGGACTAGAACCCCTCCCGGGGAGACCTGATAAGCGAGGAACCTCCGTCGAAATCTCTTCTGGATCACCCAGCCCCAAGAGACCAGGAGGCGCCCGGACGTTCGCCTTCAGCGGAGGACACAGGATCAGACTACTCCACCTCTAGATCCCCATCTCCTCTCCATCCCTTCTCCGGACCCAAGTGAGATGCCTAGATCTCCTCCGGATGATCCCTCGTTCCTTGATATTATGAGACATATACAAGAGAACATGGGATGGGATGCTGAAGACTTAGACCCCGAAAGAGTGCGACTCGCCAAATATCTTCGGCAAAAGGACCCCAAGTCTGTGGTGGTACCACCCTTGGTTGACACTTTCGTGGACGTCACCAAGGCTGCGTGGAAGCGTCCACACTCGCTCCCGGCGAGACCGAAGAAAGCTGATCGCTTGTACAAGGCTCCTAAGGACGACCAGTACTTGACGCAGCATCCTCAGGCCGATTCTCTGGTCATCACAGCCTCACATGACCGGTCACAGAGGCCACAACATTTGAGCACCCTGCCACGGACCCAGAGTCCAAACAACTGGAGCGCATTGGGTAGGCGCGTGTCTTCCGCTTACCTGCGCCATCAGATCCCTGAACTATTTAACCACATGGTTCAGTTCCAGAACGCTTTGTGGGAACAGGGTCTGGAGCGGCTGAAAAGATGCCGAGGTGAGCAGAAGGAGGAGATGCTTCAGCTCCTCGTACGGAGGTTCAGGCGTGGGGACCCAAGTGCTAAGTGCAGCGTATGACTCAGCGGACTCATCGGCCCGAGCAGCAGCTTCTGGCGTTTGCCTCGGAGACACTCTTGGTTCGCGTCTCCGGTTTTACCCAGACGTCAAAGAACATCTTGGGCGCCTTTTGAGAGAAGTATTGTTTGGTAATCCTACAGAAAGATCCTTACCAAACTCCAAGAGGCCGGGAAGGCGGTAAGGTCGGTTCAGGCCATGTACCGACCTAAGCTTGGTTCCTTCGTAGGAACCAAAAGCCGTTTCGTCTTGTGAGCCTAGAGGCAACAGACCACTCCGCTGCACCTCAGAGGGCTCTGGTTTCGTAGAGCCCAGGGCAAACACCCGCCAGCCGAGGCCAGCGTTCTCCTAGAGCAGGCCCAGCCAGCGGGTCCATCTGCCGCCACAGCCTGACTCCTTGCCGGCCCCGCCCTCAGGATCAGCGGGAGTTTATAGTCGAGGTCGCATTGCGAACTTTCCTGCGGGATGGCAGGCCATTACCACCGACAGGTGGGTTCTTCAGTTGGTCAGTCTAGGCCACTTTATAGAATTCGCAGGAAAGCCACCCTCGAGGCCTCCTTTGCTCTCCGGTATCAGGTCAGCACAAAGCCTTGATCTGGCAAAAGTACTCGCGCTACTACAAGGGAGGCGATAAATGCGTCCCAGAAACCAGAAGGACTAGGATACTATTCCCACTTCTTCCTGGTTCCCAAGAAAACAGGGACCTCCGTCCAATCTTGGACCTCAGCGACCTCAATGTGTCGGTCACTTACAAGAGATTCCATGGTGACCCTTTCAGGTCTTATCCCCATGCTCAAACAGGGCTCTTTTAGCGTCTCTAGACATACAGGATGCCTACCTGCACATCCCTATGGCTCAGGCGCACAGGAGGTTCCTGCGCCGAGTTTCGACCACCACCTTCAGTTCCGAGCCCTTCCTTTTGGACTGTCTTCCCACCGAGGTCTTTACCAAGTGCATGGCAGTCGTGGCAGCGTCTCTGAGGAGACAGGGCCACTCGTGTTCCGTACCTGGACGACTGGCTTCTCATGGCCGCCTCCAGAGAGGCGTTGCTTCTTGCAATCAAGAGCACCCAGGATCTGTTCGATCCTGGGCATCCTCATAAATTACGAAGTCTCTCCTGGTACCGTCACTGAAACTGCAGTTCATAGGAGCAGTTCTGGACACTGTTGGGGAAGAGCCTTTCTTCCGGCCGACAGGGCGGGCGCATCAGATCCCTCATAAGGGACCTATCACTAAGCAAGGTTGTACCTGCCAGGTCGGTCCTTTGCTTGCTCGGACACATGGCTGCGGCCATTCCTACTGTCCCTTTCGCAAGACTCCACATGCGCATTACTCAGTGGATGCTCAAAGTGCAATGGGACCAAAGGCAAGACCACTTGCAGCATCCGGTCAGACTCACGAATTCAGTGATTCAAGACTGGCAGTGGTGGCTAACCCAGGGTCACTCTCATCAGGCGTCCCGTTCATTGCGCCGTCCCGAGTCACCCTCACCACAGATGCTTCCGGTCTTGGGTGGGGGCACACCTGGACGGGTAAAGTCCCAGAATGCGTGGACCCAGATGGAAGCTCACCTTCACATCAGCGTGCTGGAAATGAGAGCGGTCCTCTATGCCCTGCAGGCCTTTCAGTCAGTTATCCCACCGTGTACTCTTCTACTTCAGACAGACAACACGCGGTGATATTACCTCAACAAACAGGAGCGCACACTCTTACCTTTGCAGGAGGCCATGAGAGTGTGGGATTGAGTAATCAGACAGGCGGCAGAATCTGATCACTGTGCACGTTCCCGGAGTGGACAACACGGTTGCAGGCGGCCTGAGTCGTTCTCAGGCCAGAGTCCACGAATGGGAACTCCTTCAGGAGGAGCAGAGGATCTGTTTCTTCGATGGGAACTCCAGATCTAGACTTGTTCGCCTCCCATCCAGCATAAAACTGCCCAATTTTTGCTCGCTAGATCCAGGGCCTGGTGTTTTCTGGCAGACGCGTTATCCCTCTCCTGGGCCAACAGATTCCTCTCGCTTTCCCTCCTTTCCCGTTGATCCAGAGAGTTCTTCTCAAACTGCGCGGAGAACTAATAATGATCCTAGTGGCCCCATTTTGGCCCAGACAGATTTGGTTCCCTTTGTTGATTCAACTATCTCGGGAACCCCGCTCCCGTTGCGCTCAGCTCCCACTTACTGTCTCAGGAGAAGGGTTCACTTGTCACCGGACCTCGTTCCTTGAACCTGCATGCTTGGCTCCTAGAGACATAGCCATTTTCAAATCACGAGGGTCTCGCAAGAGGTTGCAGAAGTCCTTTCTCAGCCAGAAAACGACAACATCATCGGCGTTTGCCATGAAATGGCGCCGTTTTAGTATGGTCGAACCGCGACCTTTCCCCTAGGTTGTCCTGGGGAGTAATATTAGAATATTTGCTCTCCCTCTTTCATTCGGGTCTAGCCTACTCTCTATTAAAGTGCACCTCTGTGCCATTTAAACACCACCTCCCGGTGGAAATCAGTACATGGCTCAGGTGGACCCTCTCGCGGGAATTTCTTGGGGAGTGTTGCCTTGACCTCTATTAGAGACCCTGTGCCTCCATGGGATTTGCTTTTGTCCTTGAACA
The DNA here is from genome assembly GCA_016271365.2 of Neoceratodus forsteri. Taxonomy (NCBI): domain Eukaryota; kingdom Metazoa; phylum Chordata; order Ceratodontiformes; family Ceratodontidae; genus Neoceratodus; species Neoceratodus forsteri. The sequence goes on from CM057451.1 coordinate 1,104,879,401, forward strand.
GCTCCCTTTGAACCTGCCGGATTGCGAGTCACTTTTCTGTCGTGGAAAGCGTTGTTTTAGTGCTGTTACCTCGGCAAGAAGAATTTCTGAACTTCACGCTCTCAGGTGCAAAGAGCCTTATTTAGTTTTCCACGGGACAGAGTATCCCTGAGGACGAACCCTAAATTCTTGCCTAAGGTGGTTTCTTCCTCCTCTGAACCAGGATATCGACCTTCCGGTCTACTTCCCGAACTACTCTAATAGAGGAGAGGCTCTGCTCCATACCCTGATGTTCACCGCAGCCTGAGGTTTTACCTCAACAGAACTCAGTCCTTTCGTAGTTCTGAGCAGCTTTTTCATTCCTTCTCGAGAGAATGATGGGCCAATCAGTATCCAAACAGTCCCTTTCTCGCTGGCTTGTCCAGTGTATTTCACTGTTATGGTATCAAACAAAGCCCTCCGAGTACAGTCGGGTCATTCCACTAGAGGGTGGCTACTTCCTTTGCAGCTCAAAATGTTTCACTTCTGCTATATGCGCTGCATACTTGGAGTTCTGTGCATACCTTTATCAGGCATTATAGCCTGGACATAACCTCTGTGAAGGGCTGGTTTAGTTTGGCCGTGACTTCAGGGTCTCCTGTCCTAGGTTCAGGACCTGGTTTTATCCTTTAATTTCCTCCTCCCGGATTTTCTGACAGCGTTACTGCTTGGGAATCAGTCCTAATGGTGAGCCTGCTGCAAGAGCTGTGTCTCAGTAAGATAGTACAGTTACGTAAGAACTTACCGTAACAGTAGATCTTGAGAACAGCTCTTGCAGCAGGTACCTTCCCACCACCTTCCCCTTGGAGGAAGCATGGCTCAGTCTTTCTGAGCAAAATTGTTATCTTTCTGTCTTCTGACCGAAATCCTAGGTCTCCCATTTTGATGTCAGCCTGCGGCAAAAGTCTCGGCGGAGAACTGAGGGAATCTGCGGGACCTTGCCCCTTTGCCACCACGCCTGATGTCGGAGGCAGGACCGACGTCAGGCGGTCCCGCTGAGATTAGCTAGCTAGAATTTTCCGGGTCCTGGCGCCTGGCGGCTTCGGTCCTAATGGTGTAACCTGCTGCAAGAGCTGTTCTCGAAGATCTACTGTACGGTAAGTTCTTACGTAACTGTACTATACTATTGGTGATGCTAGGAAAGGGGGGCAGGATGGGGGGGGGAAGGGTGGAAGGTGGTTACCCTTAATGCTAGGAGCCTTGGGAGGAAATCTGCAGAGTTACAGGTTCTCAGGGCAGAGGGAGAGGTGGACATTGCAGCCATCACAGAAACATGGGCCACCCAATACAATGACTGGGACCTGTCTGTACCAGGATACAGGTTATTTCGTAGGGACAGGGTGATTGGGAAAGGAGGGGGGTGGCACTATACGTGAAAGAAGGACTGAAGTGTGTAAGGGAGGAAGGGGAGGATGGTAGTATGGAGTCACTTTGGATGCAAATCCAGGATTCCAAGAATAGGATTCTTAGAATGGGAGTGGTGTACAGACCACCATCTCAGACGGAGGAGTTAGACAGGGAACTAGCGGGACAGATCAGCAGGACCTGAGAAGGGTAGTAGTGGTGATTGTGGGGACTTCAACATGCCAGGAGGGACTGGAGTACCCCAACAACCAGGAACAGAAGGAGCAGGTACTGCTGGATGCCTTCCAGGACAGCTTCCTGGTGCAAATGGTCAGTGAACCAACCAGGTTAAGGAATACCCTTGACCTTGTGCTGGCAAATGGGGACTCAGTGAGAGAACTTACAGTGGAGGAACCGTGTCAGGGGTGACCACCACTCAGTATGGTTCATTGGACATGGGCAAGGAAGGAGTGGAATCTGGCACAAGAGTGCTGGACTTCAGGAGGGCCGACTTTGGGAGGATGGGGAAGTGGTAAAAGGTGCCTGGCCAGAATTCAGTCTAGTGTGGACACTAACCAGAGGTGGGAGCTCATAAAGCTGGGGATAGTGGAGGCAGCAAAACCTGCTGCAAGCCCAGAGCAAGAAGGCTAGGCTAGAAACTGAGCTGGTTGAGCAAGGAGGTCATGGAAAAGGTAAGGAAGAAAAGAGCTGCCTTTAGGAAGTACAAGAAAACAGGAAGGGGAGGACAGGAGGAGTACTTGACAGAATCAGAAGGAGGTGACAAGGGCAGTAAGGGGAGCCAAAGCATCTCGAGACTCAGGCTGGCACAAGGCATTAAGAAGGGAGAAGGACTTCTTTAAGTACATCAGGGAGAAAAGGAGCTGTAAGGACCACATAGTAAGGATTAGGAAGGAGGGGTTGGGTGGAAGCAGAGGTGCGATAAGGCAGAGCACTAAATGAGTACTTCTGTCAATATTTACTAAAGAGGAGGGGTGACACCAAGGTGGGAAAATGGCAGAAACAGGGGAAGGGGTGACAGATGGGGAAATCATGGGGCAGAGTTCGAGAGGGTTTGAAGGCACTGAGGTGGACAAGGCGCCAGGCCCAGATGGCATCCACCCAGGGTACTGAAGAGGCAGGCAGAGGTCCTTGCAGGACCTTTGGAAGACCTATTTAATGCCTCACTACATTCGGGGTGTGTACCTCAGGACTGGAGGATGGCTCATGTGGTGCCCCTCCACAAGAGTGGCCCCAAAGATGAACCGGGAAACTACAGACCAGTGAGCCTCACATCCATCGTGGGTAAGCTAATGGAGACTATCCTGAAGGAGAGGTTAGTGGCCCTCCTAGAGGCCAAAGGACTACAGGACAGCAGACAGCATGGCTTCATATGTAGCAGATCCTGCCAAACCAACCTGGTGGAGTTCTATGACTGGGTAACTAGGCAACTGGACAGAGGCCATGCAGTGGGTGTCCTGTATCTGGACTTCAGTAAGGCATTCGACTCTGTGCTGCATGGAAGGCTGGGAAGGAAGTTAGTAGGCACAGGGGCGGGTGCAAAGCTGGTGAGATGGGTAGGAAACTGGCTTCAGGGAAGGCAACAGAGGGTGGTGGTGGGTGGAGAGCTCTCACACCCAAGGGCAGTGACGAGCGGTGTTCCACAGGGCTCGGTGTTGGGACCAGTGTTGTTTGGGATATTCATTGCAGACATATCACGGGACATCAAGAGCAAGATCAGTCTGTTTGCTGATGATACCAAGGTAAGGCGGTGGTGGATGACCTAGGGGGATGGCAGGGGTTGCAGGATGATCTGGCAAAGCTTGAAACCTGGTCAAACACCTGGCAACTGGGGTTTAATGCCAAAAAGTGCAAGGTGCTGCATTTTGGGATGAAGAACCCAAGGAGGAGTTACCAGCTGGGGAGTGCAGCTAGCCCAGACAGAGGAGGAGAAGGATCTGGGTGTGCTCATTACAGGGTCAATGGACAACTCAGCACAATGTAGGAAGGTAGCTACAAAGGCCAACAAAATGCTGGGTTGTATTGCAAGGGGTATATCCTCGAGGAGGGGGGAGGTGATTCTGCCACTGTATAGGTCATTAGTTAGACCATACCTGGAGTACTGCGTGCAGTACTGGCGCCCATATCTGAAGAGGGACATTAAGTTACTGGAGGGGGTGCAGCGCAGGGTGACAAAGATGATCAAGGGGCTGGGGGACTTATCATATGAGAGGAGGTTGAAGGAGTTGAACATGTACTCACTGGAGGAGAGGAGGGACAGGGGTGACATGATTGAAACCTTTAAATACATCAAAGGAATAAAAAAGATGGGTTCAGAGGGACTGTTCAAAGTAAGGAAGGGGAGGGCCACCAGGGGCCATGATATGAGACTGGAGGGAGGAAGGTTCAGGAGGAGATGAGGAGACACTTTTTACAGAGAGGTGGTGGCTGGGTGGAATGTGTTACCTGCAGAAGTGGTATCAGTAGAACAGTGGACTGCTTCAAAAGGGGATGGGACAGGACAAGGGGGAGGGTTAATGAAGAGGAAGGGTGGAAGGGAGGGGCAGCTGCAGAATAAGGGGTGCTAGCTGCACATTCGAGCAGACTTGATAGACCTCTAGGCCTTTATCTGCTGGCAAATTTCGTGTGTTCGTATGTTCGTGGGGAAAAAGAAAGGCAATAAAGTATAACAGCATGGAAATCCCCAGGGGCATTAAAGCAAGTAAGCAAATTTAGAAAAAAATCCTAAACAGCAAACAAAGAAAAGAACACACTAGGACAACACGCACAAAATAAAACCATCTGCACAACATATTTGTAAATTTTGACTAGTTCTCCTTTAACTCATTCCAGGTGTTCAACATGCTGCCTTCACCCTCCAGTGGTTGATGGGTCTAATCGAGCAATGAGAGAGAAATTTTATAATCTGGGTGTCATTCTAGATAGCCACTTGTTCCTGTGATTCGGTCTGATTTTTAACATCTAAACATTATTAGGCTGCAGCCCTACTTCAGTAGTAATGACCTGTGTTCACTGCTGCAAGCTATTGTTACTTCATGAATCCACTACTACACTGCTCTTTCAGCCTCTCTGCTTCACCGATTGCAGCTGGAGCAAAATGTTGCAGCATGGCTTTAGACTGGTGTGCCTAAATTTGACCATATTATTCCAGCACTGTGTGATTTGAACTAGCTGCCAGAGAAATGATGGGTAGAAGTTAACATTTCCTTGTTGACACAGAAGACCATAAATGGACTGAGTTGCCCCCTCCAAAACACAGTCAGGAGTTGCTTGCAACTTGCCAGGAGGACTCTAGTGGAAGCAGAGTTCTTTGCTCAGTCACCCAGGGTCATTTGTTAATCCCTCCTTAAGGATGAAATCTACGGGTGACTAGGCATTTGCAACATTTGCCTCTAGGCTGCGGAAGTGTGTCCCTAGATCCATCTGTGTTGCTCCTTCAATGGGTGTTTTTATACAGGGTCTAAAAACCTTGCTTTTTATGTTTGCTTGCATGCATGTGCAAGAAACATAGTGCCATCATCGGAGATTTCGGAGGTGTGTCACCTCCTCCTCCAATTCAGGCAGTGTGCTGGCAGGCGCGGCACCTGTAAGCCAATGCATTTTGGAGCTGTCTATGACACGCTCCAAAATGCAGTAGCATACAGTTGAAAGGGGGAGCTACGCTTGAGTGAGCAGCGATAAGAAGCTGCTCACGCGCAGCTCCTCTCCCCGCCACAGGCGTGCGTGCCCCCCGCACGCAGTGTATAGCCGACAGGGTGCCCAATCTCCATCGGCTGAGCTGCATCTGTCTCCTCCCCCCCGTCCCAGTAGTTGATGCCACGCTGGGAGCCCACCCCAGCGTGGCAATCAGTCATTTTGCCGCCGGGGGTGCCCAATCCCCCGTCCGCTGAACGCGCCCCCCCAAGTTCTTGTGCCACGCTGGGAGCCCCCCCCACGTGGCAAACGGTCCCGCAATTTTTTTTTTTTTCCGATGGGGGTGCCCAATCCCCGTCAGCTGAACGCCCCAAAAGTCCTTGTGCCACGCTGGGAGCCCACCCAGCGTGGCAAAATGATCCCGTGAGGTTTTTATTTATTTGCCGTCAGTGCCCAATCCCCGTCGGCTGAAGCCCCCAAAGTCCTTGTGCCCGCTGGAGCCCACCCAGCGTGGCAAATAGTCCACAACGTCTTTTTTTTTACCAAGAAAAACGGTCCATCGTCGTCTCCTGACCCCTCCCACAACCGCACCCACCCACTGCGCACCCAGCCTCCCACCCCCCACCCCATGCCTCCGGACTCCGAGGCAGTCTTGGTGGACCAGGAACACGTCTGCACTCTTCAAAGCCGACCCCTTGAACTGAGGAAATACCGTAAGCTGTATAATGGGCTAGATAGGAGAGGATTCAACTTTGTTGCATATCTCAGCCATTTTGGGAATTTTGCACAAATTTTCAACATAGGGTTTTAGGACCCTTATGAATGATGTCACTGTCATGGCGTTAGCCGGGCCGAAGGGTGATTCAGCGCGGTGACTGCGAAATCACCGCCTGAGCAGGCTCACCGCCATGATGGCATCATGAAGGATAAAACCCATGTTAAAAATTTGGTCAATCAAAAATGACTGTTTAACAGCGTCGTGCTTGCCAGTTCATGGTAAGTTCGTAAAATTTCAATATTTTCATTCCAGATTTTCAACATTGCCATTTCACCACACCTTCTTATGAGCAGTATAGCTGTCATTTTTCACATATCACCCAAAATGTGTTTCTGCCCATGTAGCGCAGAATGGCGCAGTCAGTGTACGAAATCAATGTACGGGACAAATTAAGAAAATCACAGTGACACTGTTCATGAGCAGAGGTCTTGAAATGGCTATGTTGAAAATTTGGTGAAAAAATTCCTAAAAATGACTGTTTTACGAGCGTGCGTTGTGCAGTTCCTACGCACGCTCATAGGTTTGTGAATTTTTAATATCTCCACTCCAGATTTTCAACATTGCCATTTTTCCACACCTTCTTATGAGTCAGTACAGCTGTCATTTTTCACATCTCACCCAAAACATGTTTCCGCCCATGTAGCGCACAATGGCGCAGTCGTTGTGCGAACTCAGTGTATGGGACACATTAAGAAAATCACAGTGTCACTGTTCATGAGCAGAGATCTTAAAATGGCAATGTTGAAAATTTGGTGACAGAATTCCTAAAAATGACTGTTTTATGAGTGTGCGTTGCACAGTTCCCACGCATCGTAGGTTTGCGAATTTTCAATATTTCCACCCAGATTTCCAACATTGCCATTTTTCCACACCTTCTTATGAGAGCAGTACAGCTGTCATTTTCACATCCTGCCCAAAAGCGTGTTTCCGCTCACATGTAGCGCACAATGGCGCAGTCGGTGTGCAAACTCAATGTATGGGACACATTAACAAAACCACAGTGACACTGTTCATGAGCAGAGGTCTTAAAATGGCTATGTTGAAAATTTGGTAAAAATTCCTAAAATGACTTTTACGACGTATGCTGCACAGTTCCTATGCATGCTCGTAAGTTTGCAAATTTAATATTTTACTCTAGATTTTCAACATGTCCATTTTATTAACTTCCTTATGAACAGTACAGCTGCAATTTTTCATATGTCACCCAAAATGTGTTATCGCACATGTAGTGCACAATGGTGCTGTTGGTGTGCGAAAGCAATGTTTAGGACAGATTAAGAAAATCACAGTTACACTGTTCATGAGCAGAGGTCTTAAAATGGCTATGTTGAAAATTTGGTGACAAAAGTCCATAAAATGACTGTGTTACGAGTGAGCATTGTGCAGTTTCCACGCATCCTCGTTAGTTCATGACATTGTAATATTTTCAGTCCAGATTTTCACTAGTGGCATTTTTCAACACTTCCTTATGAACAGTACAGCTGTCATTTTTCACAACATGGCAAGTGTGTTTTCACACTTTCAGTGCAGAGATGCGTGGTCGCTGTGGGAAATCATTGTTCGGGTACAGATAAAGAAAATCACAGTGACACTGTTCATGATCGGAAACCAAAATGCCTGAGTTGACAATCTGCTATAACAAATCCCCAACCTAATTATATAGCGGGTGTGAGTTGCACAGTTTCTATGTCGTCGTGACTTCACCATTTTTAAATATTTTACTACACATTTGCAACATAGCCATTTTACACCTCCCCATGAAAGAGTACAGCTGTCATTTTTACATCCTGTTGAATATTTTTGCACCTGTGGTGCAAATGTCAGAGTCACTTGTGCATAAGCACCTTTCGCTACCAAACTGATATTCCCCTGTTCATGAGGTGGGGTCACAAACACAAACATGTTGAAAATTTGGAGTTAAAATACCAACGAATGCCTGAGGTATTAGGCTTTTCAACTAAATCGCCTAACCCTATAGAGAATGACAGGAATCAGGGGTGTGACTTGGGATTCTTGCCTGTGATGCTCATACCATTTCACACCCTGCAGTCACTGAGAGGCATCGAGGTATGCCTTGGACTCTTCTTGCCCCAAACTTCACCCCATTCTCCCTATCGCACCCATCTCACGTATTTCCTAATGGAAATGGGAGTGCGCATAAAGACCAAAGACCCCAAGGAACACGTGACACTGGTCAGTCTCTGCAGAGTGGGGTGTGGTGAAATGGCGTGGCCGTTATGCCTGTCGACCCAAACGCACACCCCAATGCCTGTCGCTCTCTGCAGGGTAGTGGTGGTGGTGGGGTTGGCTTCAGTTCAATACTTCGCTGCCATTCCTGTTACGCAGCTCTGTAACTTCTACACTACCACTGCCAATGCCAGCAAGCAAACATTCGGCATTGACAAATGCTTGTTAGAATAGCCATTTTAGACAACTGAAGTCTATTGATTGCACTTAAACTGTATTTTAGATATGTTATACTAATGTGGTCAATGTTTGGTTTGATGTTGAAAATGTTTTGTACATATTTTTGACTATATTTTTTACTTCGTATTTTATATATTGTATTCTGTGCAGATCTGTGAGCCCTGGGAAGGTGCTATACAAGGGTCCCCTAGCTGCACCTGGAATTGATCCTCAGCTCTGTGTGCCTTTCCCGGTTACCAATTTTAAATAAATAAATACAGATAAAACTCTGTCTGTCTGTCTGTCTGTCTATCTGTCTGTCTGTCTATCTGTCTATCTATCTATCTATCTATCTATCTAACCTGGGCCCAATCCTTTTTTCCATAAATGACACCCCCCCCCAGTCTATGTTTCAGCTAACATGCATATGTATGCAGACAACACTGTTGTATTTGCCATCAGAAACTCCATTCAATTGCCGGAACAGCCCTACAGTGCAACTTTGACAACACCCAGTGCTGCTTCTGTGCTAACCAGTTCTCCCTTAATGCCAAAAAAGTAATCACTCTATTTGGTAGCTGCAAGTGTCCAAGCAGGCTTCGTCTTATTGGAACACAGTATAGTGCATTGGTTTAAGGCTCTCAGTTGCTAACCTGGAGACCTGGGTTTGAAACCCTCATTCCCCCACTTGCATACTGTGTGACCCTGAGCAAGTCACTTAACTTCCTTGTGCTCCCAGGTCACAGCTGGAAATAAGCCTCAGCTTAGTGTGCTATTCCTGGTTAAGCAATGTTCCCTTCCCTTCCCTCCCTTTGCTTCTACCTTTAAAACCCTCAATGGCACCCTCTTCAGTCAATCCCACCTTGATGTGTGGCTGGACAGTCACCTCGATGTCCTGGTCCACATTGATGCCATCATTAAAAAATTAAACCCCAGATTTGGTGCCTTCCACAGGAATTGGGGTGGGGTGGAAAGGATGAGAAGGGACTTGGCAAGGTTAGAGGAATGGTCAAATGTATGGCAGCTTAGATTCAATGCTAAGAAGTGCAAGGTAATGCACCTGGGAAACAAAAACCAAGGGGAAGAGTACACAATGGGGGGTGAGATACTAACAACAACAAAAATGGAAAGGGACCTGGGGGTAGTCATATCAGATGACCTAAAGGTGGGCAAGCAATGTGAGAAGGCAGCAAGGAGGGCTGGGGGGACTGGGATGCATAGGGAGAGGCATCACCAGTAGAAAACAGGAAGTTATTATCCCTCTGTACAGACAGCTGGTGAGACCCCATCTGGAGTACTGTGTGCAGTTCTGGAGACCCAATCTCACCAAAGACATAGACAGGATGGAAGCTGTCCAGAGAGGGCAACTAAAATGGTGCAGGGTCTGCACCGGAGGACATATGAAGAGAGACTTAAGGAGCTTAATATGTATAGCCTCGAGGAAAGGAGGGAGAGGGGGACATGATAGAAACTTTCAAGTACCTCAAGGGAATCAACAAAGTCCAAGGGGTAGCATCTTTCAAAAAGAGGTGTGCAAGAACAAGAGGCACAATTTGAAGATAGAGGGGGCGGCTCAGAGGTAATTTAAGAGTATTTTTTCACAGAGAGGGTTGTGGATGCATGGAATGGCCTTCCGGAGGAGGTTGTGGAGTCAAAAACAGTGGTGGAATTCAAGCATGCATGGGATAGTCATAAGGCAATTCTGGGGGGCGGGGGTAGAAAGAAGTAGGCTGCTGGTTAACTAGGATCTGCAGCTTATCCAGTAGGTAGGGAAATGGGCAGACTGGGTGGGCCAAGCGGTCCTTATCTGCCATCAAATTCTATGTTTCTATGTTTCTATGTTAATTAATCTTGCCTTGTGTCCCCAGTCCAGCATGGGATTATTCAGATTATTCTTCCACTGTTTGACTACGCAAATATGATCTATGGAGGTGCCCTCAAATTCACGCTGGCCAGACTAGACCCTATCTCCCACTTCTTCTGCTGTTTTGTTACTGGCCCCTGCCCCCTTTACTCATCACTGCTCCCTGTACAATCTCCTCTCTCCCCCATCTTTATGGTGCCTATCCAATGTGTTTCCTTGCTCTCTCAGTTCTGGTTTATGCCCTCCCTCCCTCCTACCTCTCTAACCTGGTCTCTCCCTCGGCTCCCTCTGCATATTCCCTTCACTCCTTTAATGCTCGCTCCTTCATTATTCTTTGTTGCTCTACATCCACTGGTCAGGCCTCCTTCTCAGTTCGGATGCCCTCAGTCTAGAACTCTCTCTCCTCTCCTCCCTTAGATCAGTCCCCATCACCTCTCCTTTAAGGCACTTCTGCAGGCTCACTTCTCTCCTGTTTGCACCTGTCCTTACTTAGCTGGCACCTGATCAAGCCTGCCCTTCCTCATTGAGCATTAACCATTATATTGCAGTCGTATTGTTTATATGAGCTGTTGCCCTTCCAAACCCATTTGCACTCTGTAAAATCATTTGTTGTACTCCTGGTTTATGCCAGAATTAGAGTGAGCATTGATAGTGGATTCTTAGCCTGGTAGTACACAGTAAAACAGTGTTAGTTTATCTGCCTGAATGGTTTGTGTCTGGACTTCTACATCAAGCCTGCTTCTACCTTTCATTTCTTATTTTTTCTCTTCACCACGCTTTACAACTTTCCCTCTCCCACTCTCTCTCTCCCTCCCCCCGCTCCCCCCACCCACTTTCTAATCTCTGCCCCTCTCTTTCTCCTCCCTGACTGGTTTTAACATTCTGTCCTCCCATTTGTTTCTCCCTCTAGCCACTGGACACAGCAGGGCCTAGTGCCCTCGGAGCAGCTCCCTGTCGAGTCACCACAGGTATGCAAAAGGACACTACAGGAGTCAGCGTTTCCCTTGTGGCACCCCGCAGCTTTGTTCTTAATTCTCAAATTTGCACCTTTTCTTTTACTCTGCCACTCAATTCTGCTGAACATATTTGCTAGAAAAAACTGGCTTCATTTGATTAAGTATTCACCAGCTACTATTGTAAGGTGCCCTGTGTAAGAAATTACTTGTTAATTCCTGGGCATTGCTCCACTATTATTGCAAAGCCACTTACTTGTTTAAGTCTTGCTATCTGCTCCAGGGCTATTACTGAAGTAGTTCTGCTCTGAATGCTCCCGGGTGCAGCGTAGTTAATCTCTGCTCCTAACGGCCAACTTGGAGAAAACGCAGATTTAAACCGAATTGGATGTTTCACCTTCTTTGTGGCCAGTGCACTGTTTGCTTTGCTGTGGGCACTCCAGAGTAAAGTCGGAGCTGCTCAGGGAGGACTCAGGCTTAGCAGCTACTGCTTCTGCTTACATGAATTCCCTGCAGCCGCTTTGTGGCTGCCCCCCACCTGCCCCAATACTATCCCACCCTTAGCTGTCCCTGAATTTATAGGCAGTCATAACCATGTGTACTGATGATCTGCATGATGAAATAACGTATCTCCTTACTTTTCCATCTGCAGGATATCTTCTACGGCTACTAGAGTGTGTTACTTCTCTCTGTTCTCCCCTGGTTCCAGCAGTAGATCCAATTGTTTTTGTCCACTGAGATGCTTTCACCTAAAGCCTGCACTCCTAATCTCTTTCATTTTACTAATTATACCTACCCTAGATCTAAAATGCATACACTTTGTTTTTGCATCCCCTTCTTTTTAGCCCTACCGACCTTTGACTTCCTGGGACAAGTCCTTGTGTCCACATCGGCCTACCCCCCGCTTCCACAAATAACTTTACCTATTCTAATATGTTAGTGCATAAAACTACAGGGGCTGAACCTTCCCTGAGCCTCAGATATAAATTTACCAGTTTCCTAATTAGATACTTTCTACGAATGAAGTTCACCAACCCTGAGCGAAATTCTTACTTGTTTGCATTCACCGCTGTTTGGCTCACAAACTATCCTTAACCCTGTCTGGTGATATTAAAACCTACTCATGCCCGGAGACTCAATTCACTGCACCCGTTTTCACCCATATGCTACCACAGTCTCCTGGACTAAGCATAGCTCACCTCAATATCAGGAGTCTTACTGTTAATCTCCCTTAATTACAGTGCTGGGTTCAAGTTAATAACTCTGACTTACTAGCTCTATCAGAAACCTGGCTCAAGTCATCCATCCCCAGCTTCTTATGTTCTATGCAAGGTTACAGCTTATTTCGGGTTGATCGTTCCTCCTCCAGAACAGGAGGTGGTCTAGCACTGTACCATAAGGCTCATCTAAATGTTACCCTTATACCTACACAAAATCTGAATAACTGTGAAGTACTACACTCTCTCTTACTCCTGGGTGGCTCAAAGAAACTACACATATTTAATGTATACTTACCCCCTCATGTTAGCAAACTTGGTCTTCAGGAACTAATTGACTTTATAACCACTGTAACATCGAAAAATGAAATTATATGTCTGGGGGATTTTAACCTTGACTGGCTGGGTCCTAACGCCTCTCAACTGGCAACTACTATCAGCAAAGCAAACCTTGCTCAGCTCATCCATTCACCCACAAGGATTGCTGCCAATGGTACCAGTAGAACTCTTATTGACTGGGTACTAACAAACAGAAAAGACCACATTGCCTTAGTCGGTGTTCTCCCAGACTCTGTCAGTGACCACAGCCCTGTCTACTGTATGTGGGATACTTCTCCCCCCTGAGAGCCACAGCCATGGCTCTCTGATGAACCCGACCTGCCAGACTGCCACCCGCAGTCCAGGTGTGAAGCCACCAGCCCCTCACAGAAGCGCAGGTAGTCTGAGAGTCACAGCTATGGTTCTCTGATGAACCCGACCTGCCAGACTGCCACCCGCAGTCCAGGTGTGAAGCCACCAGTCCCTCATAGAAGCGCAGATGGTCTGAGAGCCACAGCCATGGTTCTCTGACGAACCCGACCTGCCAGACTGCCATCCGCAGTCCAGGTGTGAAGCCATCAGCTCCTCACAGAAGCGCAGGTATGGACTTGCCCTCAGGGACTGATTACCTCCAGGAAGGGAGCCCTAGCTGCCGATTTTGCTTTTTTTATATGAGGACAGTTGTCTCTGGGTTTAAATCCAGAGTCTGTTACTGCTGTGACCCACTGACTGCAGTCAGCCCCAGGAGCACTCCGATTGGCTCCATATAGCTGTGCACTGTTAATGCTTGATTATATTGTACTAGATTATGTTTTCTGTTAAAACTGTCTTGCTTGCATTTTACAGCTGAAGTTTTCTGATTTAATGTAAATGCCTGTATTGTGTTCCTCATAAGACCAGTAGCGATATCAGCTCAGGCCTTTGAAAACCCCCCTCACCTTTTTACTCTAGTATTGTGTTTTAAATAGCCCTGTTATTGCTCTCTCAGACTTTGAGGCACCTTGCCTAACATTTTGGTCTGCAACACCCCCCGTTTAAGCCAGTCTGCATTTCTTTTTAGCTCCACGAGCAGCCCCACCCCCTCTGACTTTCTTATTTAATTCTCCTCTGCCTTCTCCTTTCAGGTAGTCTGAGAGCCACAGCCGTGGTTCTCTGACAAACCCGATCTGCCAGACCACCACCCGCAGTCCAGGTGTGCAGCCACCAGCCCCTCACAGAAGCGCAGGTATGGATTTGCCCTTAGGGACTGATTACCTCCAGGAAGGGAGCCCTAGCTACCAATTTTTTGGCCCACTCTGGTCCTGATTATATACACATAAACCCCGCATCGGCTTTCAAGCTCACTCCTACAGGCTATTGCCAGCCACACCTCATTGGTTATCTAGGCCTTAATTTTCACTGGTCCTCCATCCTCCTGCAGGAACCTCTCATTTCCCTGGCCCTCTATGCCTGTCCCCTCTAAGTTGCCACAACATTTAGGGGATTTCTAACGCTAGATCTGTGCCATGGTCCAACTACTAGGCTTCCTGCCACTGCTCATCCATGTTCTCTTCTCCCTCCTTCCCCTCCTCTCCAACATGCCACCCACCTCTCCTATGCCCCCCCCATTTCCTGCCCAACATCACTGGGCTTCCCCACTCCTCCACCCGCATCCACTTCCTTTACCCAAGCCTGGATCTACTCAGCCACACATCTCAGCCCTTTTCTCTTCATCCCATGACTCTCCTGGTTTACTTTTCAACTATCCCCCCTTGCCCAGCTCCAAATAATCACCCAAGCCTTCTAACTAAGAGACATCCACTCACCGTCAGTCACATACAACTATTCACCCATTACCTATCTCTTGTGCTCCTGCTGCTTGCCGCAGATGACATCCACCCAAACCCCGGCCCCCAAACCACACACCCCCTCTCAATCACTGCAAGCACCCCTCCTATATCGGACACTTCCTCACTTCTCCTTGGAAACCCTCTCCCATGTGGCCTGCACCTCCTGCACCTAAATATAAGAAGCCTAGTCCATAAACTTGACTCCCTCCAGGTACTTGCTGCCCACTATGCTCTAGTTATCCTCATCTTGTCTGAAACCTGGCTCACAAAAAGCATTAGCGACTCCTCTGTCACCATCCTAGGCTACACTTTGGCCCGCCAGGACAGAGCCACAAGAGGTGGCGGAGTTGCCATCTATGTCAACTCGGACTTGCACTATTCGGTTATCCTAGCCAAGTCTGAACCTAAAATCTATGAATTAATTTTACTCCAGCTGACACTCCCCTTCTCGCTACCAATCTACATTGCAGGAATATACTGCCGACCTGGCACACCATCCTCTGCTGTCACCAACCTCCTCAAGCAAATCTCCTGCCTAACCCTAACAGGGGAACTTTATATTATGGGCGATCTAAACCACAACTGGCTAACTCCTGCCCTCAACAAAACCAGGACTGAAATTGCTGCACTAAACCTCTCTCAAATCATTACTGAGCCCACTCGGCTTAACCTAAAATCTGGTAACCACTCACTCCTCGATTGGGCTCTTACCACACACCCTCACTGGGTCATAAATGCCAGTATTCTTCCTGACTCCCTCAGTGACCACCACGTTACTTTCTTAGTGTGCAAAATCCACCACTCAAAATCCCCCCCTAAATTTCTAGTCCAATGCTCCTTCAAATCCCTCAATTTCTCCCCGGTGTTAGACGACCTTGCATTAGCAAACTGAGCCCCCGCCTCTATTATGGACTCCATTGACAACGCCTTTCTCCACTTTAAAGACACTTTCCTCAATGTCTGGGACAAGCATGCTCTGCTGCAACATACAAGGGTATGAGGCTACCGCCTGCCATGGATCATCCAACAACTGATTGCATGTCAAACCGCCCGTGACAAAGCCTGGAAAACGCATAAATCCTCACGCCTCCCACTACATCTTTCCGCATACCACATGCTCCGAAACACGTGTACCAGAGTCACTAGCCTAGCTAAAGCAGAGTACTTCAGCAGCTCTCTACAGTCCAGCCTAAATAACCCCTCAAAATTCTGGAAGGTCATTCACTCCCTCTTCATGCCACCAGCTGCTAATCCCACTCCAATTCTAAATATTAACAACTCCATTCTCGCTGAGCCAACAGCAGTCGCTACTGAGTTCAACATTTATTTCTCCACTTGCGCTGCCACTCTCCTCTCTGCCCTTCCAAACCCTGCACCTATCGCACCCTCTACAGACGTAACGAACCTGACCAGGCCTCGCTCCTTCTCCTTCAATGACATCTCTGCAGCGGATGCCCTAGATGCACTACTTTCTCTCAACCCATCAAAAGGCAAATCCCCAGATGGCTTGGACCCTAAACTCCTCCATCTCTCCACCACCTCCATAGCAACTCCACTTGCCAAACTCTTAAACCAGTCATTTGCCACCGCTGCTGTCCCCCAAGCATGGAAGCACGCCACTGTCATCCTCCTCCCAAAAGGAGGTACCCCCACCTCCCCCTCCAACTACCACCCTATTTCCCTCCTCCCAATGCTAGCAAAACTACAAGAGCGCCTTGTGCTCACCCAACTTCCTTCCTTCCTTCCTCACAGACTCTAATTTCTTCACACCCTACCAGTCAGGTTTCAGAAAGGGACACTCCACTGCATCCTCCCTGATAAGGCTTACCGACTCCATCCTGACTGGTGTGGACAGAGGGCTGATCACCTCAGTCGTCTTTGTTAACCTTGCGAATGTCTTCGACACCGTCTCCCACCCCATACTGCTCTCTTGTCTCGCTGAATCAGGCCTCTCTGTTATTACCACCAACTGGTTCAGATCTTACCTCTCTGGCACAACCCAGTCCATTAGAGTCGCAAATGCTATCTCCTCCCCCCTTCCCTCAACTACCGGTGTCCCCCAGTGGTTGGTTCTGGGACCCATACTGTTCTCTATATTCCTAAATGACCTACCGCTCATCTGCTCTACTACCTCAATCCACATGTATGCAGATGACACTGTACTCTTCTCCTCAGGCTTCGACCCTGAAGTGGTACAAACTAACCTCCAAGCCGACTTCAACAAAGTACAGCAATGGTTCAGCTGTCACCAGCTCTCCCCTAAATGTTAAAAAAACTGTCACGATGACTTTTGGTACACGACAGCGCCTGTCCAGACTCCCATCCCTTCCCTATTTCCACACCCTGGATGGTCAAAAACTCGAAGATGTCTCCTCTTTCCGCTACTTGAGGGTATGGCTCAACTGCCATCTTTCCTTCTCAGACCACATCGATGCTATTTCAAAAAAAAACTACGTCCCATGCTCGGTGCACTTTATAGGAACCACAGTAGCCTCCCTCTCCCCGTCCGACGTGAACTGGTCTAGAAGATGATACTGCCCTTCTTTGATTTTAAGTTCAAAGTTCAAGTTTATTGCAGGAAAGACTCCGTTGAGCAAGCTCATTCACAAGGAGGTCCTGAGGCACATACACATACAGTTCACAATTACATAGACAGGAGATATAAAATGTATAACAACAAAGAAAAAAAATTTATAATACAAGAGGTATACACAATAGAAGTCCTTATAGAAACATAGACTTTGATGGCAGATAAGGACCGCTAGGCCCATCTAGTCTGCCCATTTCCCTACCTACAGGATAGGCCGCAGATCCTAGTTAACCAACAGCCTATTTCTTCCTACCCCCCACAAGAATTGCCTTATGTCTGTCCCATGCATTTTGGAATTCTCCCACAGTTTTAGACCCCACAAACTCCCTCAGGAAGGCTGTTCATGCATCCACTACCCTCTCTGTGAAATAATACTTCCTACATTGCCCTGAACTGCCCTCCTTCTATCTTTAAATTGTGTCCCTTGTTCTTGCAAGTCTCTTTTTCTGAAAATGCTACCCTCTTGGACTTTGTTGATTCCACTGAGGTACTTAAAGTTTCTATCATGTCCCCCTCTCCCTTCTTTCCTCAAGGTATACATATTAAGCTCCTTTAGTCTCTCCTCATCGGCTTCTCTTGCAGACCCTGCACCATTTAGTTGCCCTCCTCTGGACTGCCTCTATCCTGTCTATGTCCTTGCGGAGATGGGGTCTCCAGAACTGGACACAGTACTCCAGATGGGGTCTCACCAACTGTCTGTACAGAGGATAACAACTTCCTGTTTTCTGCTGCTGATGCCTCCCCTATACATCCTAGTATACCCCACCCTCCCTACTGCCTTCTCACATTGCTTGCTAACCTTAAGGTCATCTGATATGATTACCCCCAGGTCCCTTTCCTTTTTGTTGTTGTTACTACCTCCCCACCCATTGTGTATTCTTCCCCTGGCTTCTTGTTTCCCAGGTGCATTATTTTGCACTTCTTTGCATTGAATCCTAGCTGCCATACTTCTGACCATTCCTCCAACCTTGCCAAGTCCCTTTTCATCCTTTCCACGCCTCCTTGTGTATCAACCCTGTTGCAGATCTTTGTGTCATCTGCAAAAAGGCATACTTTTCCTTCTAGTCCCTCTGCAATGTCACTGATGAAGACATTAAAAAGGACTGGACCCAATACTGAACCCTGCGGTACCCCACTAGTAACCCCCCTTTCTTCAGAATGGATTTCATTTACAATTACCTTCTGTGTCCTGTTGTCCATCCAATGTTTTACCCAGGCTACCACCCTGGATCCCACTCCCAGGCTGGTTAATTTGACTATTAATCTTTTGTGTGGGACTGTGTCAAATGCCTTGCTAAAGTCTAGGTAGGCCATGTCCACAGCCCCTCTCTGGTCTACTACTTTGGTCACCCAGTCAAAGAAATCAATTAGATTCGTCTGACATGACCTTCCCGCTGTGAACCCATGCTGCCTTGGGTCCTGTGCTCCACCTATGCTATATATGCAGTACATTCCAGCTTTAACCTTGCCCTAAATTATGCAACACATTTCAGCTTAATAAGTAGAGGTGCCAGTTGGTACCTAGGAAGTTGACTTACTGTGACATTGTTTACGGTGCAGCCCCTAAGTCCACCCTATCTAAGCTGGACACACTTTTCAATGCCTTCTGCCGCTTTGCTCTCGATGCCTCACCCCTTACCCACCACTGCGACCTCTACCATTCCCTGGCACTACTGTCCCTCGGAAACTGCTGCATTTCACACTGTGCTAAATATGTATCTAACCTATGGCCTGGCACCATCCCTTCCTACCTTTCCTCCGTGTTCTCAGCTGCCCCCTCCCCCGCCCATTATCTTGGATCCTGTGACTACCGCCAACTATCAATCCCTAGGTGGAAGACTACTGCTGAGCAAGCCACCTTCTCACACCAGTTACCCAAGCTATAGAATGATCTCCCATCTCAAATTTGGCATTCCTCCTCTACCTACTCTCTTTCTACCGCCTTAGCTAACTTCCTCACCACTAATTGCTCCTGTACCTGATTCGGCCATGTGCCAATTGCTCCCCTCCCCACTGCCCGACCAGTGGCCTTAACTTTGCTATAAATGCTGACATATAGCCCAAACCTATGCACTTTTGTCCTGTGCCTTTTTGTCCTGCACCATCATGTGTTCTATGTCTCCTGTTGCTTATACCTGCATATTACTGTGTGCTAAATTTTCCCTTGTATTGCTGCTATATGTCAGGTAATTGTTATATGCTCCATACAATATCCAATGTAATACATGTGTTGTTGCTTGTAGTTTAATGCAGTTGTATCCATATGCTGCTATTTGCCTCTGTTACTTGCTCAGTTGATAACCTGCATGTTATCCAATCCCCTTGTACCGCCTCCCTCTAGGTCTCACCGGGAGACGAGCATCTTGTTGTTCAGTGTGCCTTTCCTGGTGAAACTATTTCAATAAATAAATAAATAAATATCCACCCAAAGTGCTAACTTTCTCTAACTTTTCTCTACTTGATTCAGCTTCCTTTATTCGTGACTTGCGTCTAGTTGACTGATCCCCTGTCTTCATCACAAATGATATCGACAGTGCGGCTGAATACTTCAACAGTACCTTACTCTCTCTACAGGAGAGGCATATCCTGATCACAACGCATAGGGTTAGGGGCAAAACCACAAAGTGGCTTAAACTCCCTCTATTAAAACAGCTGAAACTGAGGAACAAACTATGGAACACATGGAAATCCTCCTCTCTTCCCTCTGATTATGAGAAGTATCGTGCTCTGCGCAATGTCTGCAAGAGAGAGATTTGTTTAGCAAAGAGCAACTATTACCGTGAGCTCCTTCACTCCTCCTCAATCAACACTAGGAGGTACTGGTTCCAAATAAATGAGATCCTTGGGAGTCACAGGTCTGAGGCCCCCAAAGAGATGA
The DNA here is from genome assembly GCA_016271365.2 of Neoceratodus forsteri. Taxonomy (NCBI): domain Eukaryota; kingdom Metazoa; phylum Chordata; order Ceratodontiformes; family Ceratodontidae; genus Neoceratodus; species Neoceratodus forsteri. The sequence goes on from CM057451.1 coordinate 1,104,899,247, forward strand.
TTGTAAATTATATCAACCGTAATAACCCCACCACAATAGCAAATGCCTTTAACTCCCTCTTTACTAAGCTTCCCATGACATCTCCCTCCCAAGCCCAATGCCATCTTTTCGCTGAACCAGACCATGATGACATTGCCCATCCACTGAATCTTGCTCCTGTCTCCCGTCTTGAAGTTCTGAAACTTCTTAAAACTATTCCTATTCACGGTAGTGCAAGCCCTGGCAGCATTGAACCTAGGATTCTTAGACTGGCAGCTCTTATCCTAGCCACACCTGTTACAAGACTTCTTAACCTTTCCATCTCCTCCTCCACTGTACCACATGTCTGGAAAACTGCGACGACTACCCTCGTGTTAAGAAAAGGTGACCCCAAGATCTTATCTAACTACCGATCTATTGCCATTCTACCTACTCTTTGCAAACTACTTGAGAAGCTTATCCATGCTCAGGTCTCTTCGCATCTCCAAAAGTTCAAGATCCAGACACCTGTCCAACATAGTCTTGAGCCAGGACATCGCACCACTACAGCCCTGACCCTGTTTACTAGTGAGGTTAAGATGAACATAGACAAGGATCTCCTTACTGGGGCTGTTTTGGTAGACCTCACGAAGGCATTCAACCTGGTCAACCACCCCCTACTCTTAAAGAAGCTCTGTATGCTTGGTGCGGCAGGATCCACCTTGTCTTGGTTTAATAGCTACCTTAGCAATCGTACACAAGTTGTCGCTTTCAATAAAGTCCTCTCTTCTTCAGAAGTCCTCCCCTGTGGTGTCCCCCAAGGTTCCATACTAGGCCCTTTGCTCTTTTCTCTCTTCATCAATTATATTCTTTCCTTTCCTACTCACTCCAGGGCTATAACGTATGCTGATGAACTGGTCCTTTTCACTGCCTCTAATTCTGTCACTGACATAAGTGATCAATTATCCTCCTCCTTCCAAAGCATCCAATCCTGGCTCTCCTCGAATCAGCTCATCCTTAACCTACCCAAAACATATGCCATGCTCTTCAGATCCACCAGAAAAGTCCAGACAGCTACCCCCTGTCTGCAGGTCCATTGTCTTGATGGATCTGCTATATCCAATACGGACTCCTTTAAATACTTGGGTGTGACATTTGACCCATCGCTGAACTTTTCCTTTCATATAAATGAGATCTGTAAGCGTATCAACATAAAGATTGGAGTTGCCTACAAAGTATGCCATTCACTTACCCCTTCAGCAGTGATTTCCATTGCCCAGGGTATCCTCCTTCCAGGGTTTAAATATGCCCTACCAATTCTGTCCCGGGCTAATGTTACTGCTGTCCACAAGTGGGAAGTTGCATACAATAATATTTGTAGATTTGCCCTGTCTGCCCCTAGATTCACCCACCATGGTCTCCTCTACTCCTCTTTAAACTGGCTTGCTCCTAATGATTTGCGCTCCTACACCCTTGGATGCTTTATCAGCTCTCTTACCTGTATCATCAAACCTGACTCTCTTGGAGCTGTGTTAATCCCTGTGACTTATGCTCACTCCCTGAGGTCCTCTGCCTCCCCACTATTCCTTGTTCCCCCTTGCTCAACAAGAATGGGTGAACAAGCTTTCTCCCACTTTGCCCCCAAATTCTGGAATTCCCTACCTCCCCACATCAGGGTCTCCGCATCTCATGACTCATTCAAGACAGTACTCTTCTCTTACCTAAGGACGCACAGTATCTGCAAATGCTCTTAACCATCTTTTTTGTTGCTTGTCTTGTCCGATATTTCTATTGTGTTAACTCCCCCTACACAGTGTTATGTTTTGTTTCTCTCTCTCTATTGTCTGAATGTAATCCACGCTGTCAGACCTTCCTAGGTTGGGTCCAACACAGGTTTAATTTGATTTTGTTTTCGTTTGTCTCACTCCTGCGTGGGTGACCTATGTTAACAATATCTATTTGTATTTTGACCTCCCTATGTGAGGTTCTGCTTTGGCATACTGTACCATTTTCTACTGTTTATTTTTATATCTCTATATTCTGTACTCTTCCTGGTCATGCTTGAAAATAGGCAGGTCAAATTGCCTAACGTACTTACCCGGTCACCAAAAGCTAATAAATAAATAAGTAAATTTGGCACCTTTCTGATACCACATTGTAATTGTGCATACCTTCATCGTTCTGTAGTCTCAGATGCTCATAACTGTTTTCTCCCATTTCCCCTCCCTGTGTCACAACTAGAGTCACAACTGGAAACAAGCGATGGTTCAATGTGCCTTTCCCAGTTACCAATTTTCAAATCAATCCATTCATCAATCAGTCAACCAACCAATCAATCAACAATCTGTCTATCAAGTATTTTATTTTAGATAGATAATTTTATTTACAATATATGGTGCCCCATGCTGGAGGCTTGGGGAGTTGTACATAAAAACATAAACAACCAACAGAAATTTAAAATAAATACAGAGCACAAATAAAAGCATAAAATTCAACATCATTCTTTAAAAATCATTAAAATTAGGGTAAACAGGTAGGTTTTCAGAGCGTTCTGGTCTATCTCCTCTGAAGACCTAGTACAGACATATTGTATAGGGGTAGAGAATTACATAGCTTAGATGTCACCACAGTGAAAGCCCTGACATCTGAAGATTTGAGGTGGGCTTGGGTAATCTCTAGAAAATTTTCCCTAGTGGAGTAGAGAGGGTGGCATGGAGTGTATGGACATAGGAGATCTTTAATGTAGCCAAGACCCAGGTCGTGCAGGGCCTTGAAGACCATCAAGCAAATCTTACGGGTGATATGCCATCTGACTGGGAGCTAATGGAGACTATGCAGTACAGGCATGATATGAAGAAAAGTGCTTGTACCGCATATCAGCCTGACCCAGCATCCTGCACAAGTCAGACGATGCATCAGACCTCCAGAAAGTCCTAGATATAGATCATTACAGTAGTCAAGGTGGGGTGTGAAGAAGGCATGGCCCATAGTCAGCAGGTCCTCAAACTGAAGAGAGCTGTACCAGTTAAGGCAGAGGGAAGCAGGGAGGGAAGTCAGAATAGCAAAGGCCCAGACTGAGGAAAAGATAGCCGACTCGGTTAAGAAGGGGGATAAAACCTTTTATAGGTACACCAGGGAGCATGGAAAGACAAAGGGAGGGATAGTGAGGCTGAATAGAATAGATGGTGGGTGGGCAGAGAGGGACAGTGAAAAAGCAGGGATACTGAATGAATACTTCTGCTTAGTATTCACAAAAGAGGAGAGGGAGGTGCCTAATCCAGTTAACAGAAGCACTCTGGATAGGGGGTGGATCCCAGTCCTTTCACAGAAGAAAGGATTCTGAAAAAACTCCTAAAACTGAAGGTGGACAAAGCAATGGGAACTGACAAATTCACCCCGGAATTCTAAAAGAATTAAGGGGAGAACTAGTGAAACCACTGACTACCCTTTTTAACAAATCGTGGGAGGATGGTGTGGTACCTGAGGACTGGAGAAAGGTGGATGTGATTCCCCTTCACAAAAATGGGACTAAGACGGAGGCAGGAAACTACAGACCTGTCAGTTTGACCTCTGTGGTAGGGAAAGTGATGGAATCACTTCTGAAGGAAAGAATTGTTGAGTACCTAGAGCCCAGTGGGGCACAGGACCCAAGGCAGCATGGGTTCACAGCGGGAAGGTCATGTCAGACGAATCTAATTGATTTCTTTGACTGGGTGACCAAAGTAGTAGACCAGGGAGGGGCTGTGGACATGGCCTACCTAGACTTTAGTAAGGCGTTTGACACAGTCCCACACAAAAGATTAATAGTTAAATTAACCAGCCTGGGAGTGGGTCTCAGGGTGGTAGCCTCGGTAAACACTGGCTGGACAGCAGGACACAGAAGGTAATTGTAAATGGAGTCCACTCTGAAGAAAGAGGGGTTACTAGTGGGGTACCGCAGGGTTTAGTACTGGGTCCAGTCCTTTTTAATGTCTTTATAAGTGACATTGCATAGGGACTAGAAGGAAAAGTATGCCTCTTTGCAGATGACACAAAGATCTGCAACAGGGTTGATATACAAGGATGCGTGGAAAGGATGAGAAGGGACTTGGCAAGGTTGGAGGAATGTTCAGAAATATGGCAGCTTGGATTCAATGCAAAGAAGTGCAAAATAATGCACTTGGGAAACAAAAACCCAAGGGAAGATTACAAAATGGGGGGGCAGGTAGTAAAAAGAACAAAAATGGAAAGGGACCGGGGTAAATTACATCAGATGACTTTTGGGGTAAGCAACGAATGTGAGAAGGCAGTAGGGAGGGCTGGGGATACTGGGATGTATAGGGAGAGGCATCACCAGCAGAAAACAGGAAGTTGTCTTCCCTCTGTACAGACAGTTGGTGAGACCCCATCTGGAGTACTGTGCACAGTTCTGGAGACCCCATCTCCACAAGGACATAGGATAGTGGCAGTCCAGAGGAGGGCAACTAAAATGGTGCAGGGTCTGCAAGAGAAGCCATATGAGGAGAGACTAAAGGAGCTTAATATGTATAACCTTGAGGAAAGGAGGGAGAGGGGGGACATGATAGAAACATTTAAGTACCTCAGTGGAATCAACAAAGTCCAAGAGGGTAGCATCTTTCAGAAAAAGAGATGTGCAAGAACAAGGGGACACAATTTGAAGATGGAGGGGGGCAGTTCAGGGGCAATATGAGGAAGTATTTTTTCACAGAGAGGGTGGTTGACATATGGAACAGCCTTCCTGAGGAGGTTGTGGGGTCTAAAACTGTGAGAGAATTCAAGAATATATGGGACAGACAAGGTAATTTTTGTGGGGGGTAGGAAGAAATAGGCTGTTGGTTAACTAGGATCTGCAGCTTATCCTGTAGATAGGGAAATGGGCTGACTAGGTGGGCCAAGAGGTCCTTATCTGCTGTCAAAGTCTATGTTTCTATGAAGATAGGGCTTCAGATAGGTGATATTGCTTAGATCAAAAAAAACACAGCAAACAACAGTGGCCACCTGAGCTTTAAGTGGCAGTCTGCTATCCACTATGACCACAAGGTCTGTAGCCCTATTGCTGACTTGGAGAACGTTGTGTCTCGAAGAGGTTATGGTGATATCAATTCCCTTCATTGCCATTGTTTGGAATGTTGGTTCTATGAGAAGTAACTACATCTTGCCTGGATTAAAGCTCAACCAGCTGGCAGCCGTCCAATTGTTTAGTTCAGATAAGCATCGATTACTCACAGTTATCGAGTTTCCATTGTTCAGCTTGAAAGAGAGGTACAACTGTTGTCTGTATAGCAGTGGAAACCCAGATTGTATCATCTCATGAACTTGCCCAAAGGCAACATGTAAACCTTGAACAACATTGGGGGCGGGGGCAAAACTGAGCATTGTGGCTCGCTACAAGGAAAAGCAGCCCCTTTGGAAAGAATTTCCCAAGTGCTAAGCATTGCACCCTACCAGCCAGAAAAAGACTCAGACCATCGTAACACTGTACCGCAGCATTCCTCATAAGTCCTCAGGTGATTAGTCAATAAACCATGGCCCATAGGGGCAAATGGGGATGAGAGGTAAAAGGAAATGGGAAATTGTTTAACCAGGTAGGGCACACTAAGTCAAAGCTTGTTTCCAGGTGTGATCTGGCAGCACAAGGAAGTTAAGTGGCTCGCTTAGGGTCACACACTATGCAAGTGGTGGCTGTTGAATTCAAACCCAGGTCTTCAGGTTGGCAACTCAGAGCCCTCAACCACTGCTCTATACTGCCTCCTGATGAGAGATCATGAAGAATTACCTTAACGTATTCCTCCTGGTCTTGCGCCAGGAAGAGGTCATTCCTCACCTTCGCCAGAGCAATCTCAGTGTTATGTCGAGATCTAAAACCTGATTGAAATGGCTTGTAAATTTCATGGTGTACCAGACGCACCTCAAAAAAACATGGAAACTTGAATTTGTTGGTAGAAAAGGACAGCTTAGCCCATTTAGTTAGCCCAGACTTTCCCTGCCTAATTTATTCCTTTATTACAAAAGTTTCACCATGAAAGACATACTGAACTGTGAACAGCTCATTTCCAGATGCATCCTGGGAGAAGGGGGTGTGAAGAGTCATATGCAGCAAATACAATGTAACAGGAGCATAATCAATACAATTGAAGGTAAACAGTAAAAAATGTACAGTATGTGCACTGTAAACAACTGGGATAATACAGACAAGGGCACTCCACTTCTAAGTACATAACAGTGAAAAGGTAATGAGGGAAATAGACTTCTGGGTAAACTGACTGGTGGGGGGGAAGATGGTCATGGACAGTTGCAGGAGGGAGAAGAAAAGTCATGAAGAAAAGACTGTAAGGAGAAAGCAGAAGAAACATCCTAACTAGTCTACGGTGACCCTCCTTCTTCCTCCTCCTTCCCTTTTTACTCATATGCCCCTATGCACTATAATTTATTACTTACTGTTTTAATTTCAATATTTATTATTTTATTTGTTTTAAATTGAATGTATTTTACTTGTTGTGAGGTGCCTGGACCCTCTGGAATTGGGTGCCATATAAATAAAATAGCCTTGCCTATGTCTTTCCACGCACCTCCACAACTTCCGGTGGCAGTCTGTTCAAGGTGTCTACCACCCTCTCTTTTTCTTTTCCAGTTGTGGCACACTGAGCTGAAAGCTTGTTTACAGGTGTGACCTGTGAGCACAGGGAAGTTAAGTGACTTGCACAGGGTCACACAGTATGCAAGCGTGGGCTGTGGGATTCAAACCCAGGTCTCCAGATTTGCAGCTCAGAGCCTTAAATCACTGCGCTATACTACCTCCGTTTCAGTAAAGTAGTAATTCCTCTCATCCCTCTTAAACTCCCACCAGCTTCATCACAGGTTTCCTGGTCCTAGTGCTCTTTCTCATTTGAAAGAGATACCCCTCTTGCACCCTGTGCACCCCTGTGAGTTACTTTCAGGTCTCTATCATGTCTCGCTCTTCTCTCTTCCAGGGTATATATGTTGAGATCCCTAAGTCTCTCATCATGGGGCTTCTTGTGCAACCCCTGCTCCATTTTAATTGCTCTCCTCTGGTCTGCCTCCACCCTGTCGATGTTCTTTCTGAGGTGAGGCCTCCAAAACCGGACACAATACTCCTGGTCAGATCTTACTAGAGAGCGATACTATGGCAACACTACCTCCCTCTTCCTGCTGAATATTTCCATCCTATGCATTACAGCATCCCTCTAGCCCTCCTCATTGCTTTTTCACACTGCCCTGCAACTTTATAGTCATCAGCCATGTTAATTGCGAAGTTCCTTTCCTGTTTAGCGACTGTCAGTACCTCCCCCTTCCTATACTCATCTCCTGGGTTCCTATGCTCTAGGATCATGATTTTTCACTTTTTGGCACTGGACCCCAACTTGCCATGTCCTTGACCACTTCTTGTGCTTTCCAAGACCCTTGCGCATTCTCTCCACCCCCTCCTGATTGTTCACCCTATTGTAGATTTTGGTATCATCTGCAAAAAGGCATACCTGCCCTTCCAGCTCTTCTGCAATGCCACTTATGAAGACATTGAAGAGGAAAGGTCCCAGTACTGTGCCCTGTGGCACCCTGCTGGTCACTCTTCTATCCTTAGAGTGAGGGCCGTTAACCACCACTCTCTGTTACCTATCTGTTAACCAGTTTCTAACCCAAATAACCACTCTGGATCCCAACCCCTAGGCTGCCCAAGTTTCTTATCGGTCTCCTGTATGGTACAGTGTTGAAGGCCTTGCTAAAGTCCAGATAGTCTACTGCCCTCTCCTGATCTATTTCCCTGGTCATGTAGTCAAAGAAATCGATCAGATTCGTCCAAAATGATTTCCTATCCACCCCACCCCCCTCATGAATCCATGCTGCCTTTGGTCTTGCAGCCCACTGGATTCAAGATACTGCACCAGTCTTTCCTTTATCAGAGATTCCATTAGTTTCCCACCACTGGAATAAGACTGACAGGCCTATAGTTGCTAGCCTCCTCACTGTTGCTACTCTTATGAAGAAGGACCACATCAGCTCTTCTCCAGTACCCTGGAATCATGCCTGTTTCCAGTAAACTGTTGAATAAGGCTATCAGTGGGCCAGTTGGCACCTCCCTGAGTTTCTTTTGCACCCTTGGGCGTAACCCCTCTAGTCCCATAGCCTTATCCACCTTCACAGCTGAAAGTCACTTCAGGGCTGTTTCCTCTGAAAATGGACTTGTGTCTACCTCTTTCCCATTCCTGCTACTCCCTGGTGGTTCACCCCCCTCCCCCCACTGTAAAGACTAAGCAGAAATACCTGTCCAGAATGGTAGCTTTTTCTTGGTCCTCTTCTGCGTAGTCTTCTCCTTCCACCATTCTAATCCTCACTATCCCACCCCTTGCTTTTCTCTTCTCACTTATGTATCTGAAGAAAGTCTTACCCCTTTTGTGACCACTTTGGCATACTGTCTTCTGTCTGTCCCTTTGCTCCACTCGCCACCTTTCCTGCTTCTTTCTGTTTTACTTAGCATACCTCCTGGAAGGATGGGTCTACACAGAGGCGATGTCCTGCATCCATCTTGGAAGGGGACTGCAGTCTTCAGTGGAAGGTTTAGATGTTACTTTGATAGACATTTAAACTAGCTGAGGGGAAGCTGGAAATACAAAGGAAGGCATAAACTGATCCCTCTCTGCAGTTTGATACAACAGCAAGAGATGGCCCGAAATGAGGAAACTCCATCAGGGCACAAGTTGAAGAAAGCAGAAGTATAGTTGGGGACAAGGGGGGCAAGAACAGAAGAGGTGGAAAGGGAGGTGTTGAGGAGGTAAGGTAGGAAGAGAATAGTGAGGGGGAGAGAAGGACGTTTCAAGTGGCAGCAAAGACAGGAAGGGGAGGTTTAGGTTAGTTTAATTTATTTGATCTCACAACTGCAACTACCCAAGAGGGTACATTATCATATCTCATATCATATCATATCATATCATATCATATCATATCATATCATATCATATCATATCATATCATATCATCATTTCATTATATATCATATCAATCTTTATTTATAAGTGTTATTTCAATGAGATCAGAGCATTGTACAACAATAAAATCCTATAAAACAGCAGTAAATAACACCAAAAACTAACATGCTTAAAAACAGCTAATAGCAATATGCTAAATATCACATCAGTGTGGGAATGCTAATCAGAATAAATTAGTTTTTAAGGCAGTTTTAAAGCTCTCGATAGTCAGGCACTCTCTAATCCGATGAGATAGAGAGTTCCACAGGGTAGGGACCACAAAAGTCCCAGAAGTCTTTAATAAAACCCTGGGAACCTCTGGCAATCCCTCGATGGAGGAACCAAGTGAATGGAAGGGGCAGTAGAGGCAGAGAAGATCTTGCGAGTATCGCGGTCCTTGTCCGTGTAGGGCTTTATAAGTCAGTAACCTGACCTTGAAGGTGATCCGCCAATGTACAAGCAGCCAGTGCAGGCCATGGAGCACAGGAGTGACATGGCAAGATCTCGATAAACCAGTCAATAACCAGGCCGCCGCATTCTGCACCAGCTGCAATCAGCGGATATGAACCCCCCGTAGCCCTAGGTCTAGGACATTACAGTAATCAAGGAGTGAGGTTACAAAGGCATGGACTAATGTTGGAAGGTCGCCAGGCAGGACCAGGCACTTGATCTTGGCGATGTTCCTCAGACGGTTAAAAGAAGTCTTAACGACAGCAGATACATGAGATTTTAATGTCAGGCTGCAATCTAACACAACGCCCAGATTTCACTCCCGGTCAGAAGTAATTGAAGATCAAAAACACAAATCCAAAAAAGTTTCAAACATATATCACCATTATATACCTACAAATATTATTATACATCATAAACTAAAACTATCACAAATCCATTATACTATCTACAAACTTAAAACATAATCACCATTAAAATATTATCAAAAAAACATAAAATTCAGAATACACAATATGTCATGTAGAACATACCTAAAGCAACAGTACTAGTTAACAACTAACTGGCAGTAAGTGGCTGGCAGTATAGCCTAGAGGTTAGAGGAACGAGGTATGAATAAGCTTGCTACATCTGGCAGACCAGACCCGAGTTTGAGTCTCACAACCTCCACTTGCGTATTGTGTAACTGAGCAAGTCTCTTAACTGCCCAGTACTCCCAGGTGACCCCTGAAAATAGGCACTTGTGCCTAATGGGCCTTACCCGGTTTCCAAAAAAACAAAAATGTAAATACTTTGGTTGGCAGTTAGGACAAACCAGATCATTAATATATCAGATTTTCTTTTTGCTTTATTTCACTCGTGTGGCAAGATATAGGATTTTGAAGTTCTTAGAAATTATTGGTCCTTTACGAACATACAAAAGTTGCCAGCAGCAAAAGGCCATCCTGGTCTATCTAGGCTGCTCAAGATTGCAGCTAGCTCCCTATTCAGCAACTGCCCACCCCCTTCCCTCCCTTTACCCTCCCCTTTGCCATGTCCCATCCCTTTTTGAAGCAATCCACTGTGTTACATGCCACCACCTCAGTCAGCAGTGCATTCCACTTTGCCACCACCCTCTCCATAAAGAAATGCCTCCTCACCTCCCTCCTGAATCTACCCCCCTCCAATTTCATGTCATGGCCCCCAGTGCCTCTCCCCACCCTCCTCCTGAATAGACCCTCTGTGTCTGTTTTGATTATCCCCTTCATGTATTTGAAGGTCTCAATCATATCCTCCCTGTCCCTCCTCTCCTCCAGTATGTACAAGTTTAACTCTCTTAGTCTGACCTCATGTGGCAGTTTCCCCAGGCCCTGAATCATCTTCGCAGCCCTACGCTGCACTCCTTCCAGCAGCCTATTGCCCTTTTGTAGGTATGGACGCCAGTACTGCACGCAATATTCCAGGTGGGGTCTAACCAACAATCTGTATAAAAGTATAATAACCTCCCTTCTTCGCAAGGTAATTCCCCTTGCAATGCACCCCAGCATTTTGTTGGCCATTGCTGCTACCTTTCTGCATTGTGCGGAGTTGTTCATTGCTCCCGTGATGAGCACCCCCAGATCCTTTTCCTTTTCTATTACCTCCAGCTGCACCCCGCCCCCCCCCCAGATGGTAGCTTCTCCTCGGATTTTCTGTTCTGAGGAGCAGTACTTTGCATTTTTTTTGCATTTGAATCCCAGCTGCCATCTGTCAGGCCATGCCTGTAGCCTTGCCAGATCCTCCTTTAGCCTCCGCCACCCAACCTGGTTGTCTACAACTGCTCACATCTTGGTGTCATGCTCAAATAGGTGGATTTTGCTGCTGATGCCCTCCAAGATGTCTACAATAAATATGCCAAACAGCACTGGGCCTAACACCGACCCCTGTGGAACACCACTTGTCACAGGCTTAGGGGATGAGCATTCCCCACCTACCACCATCCTCTGCTGCCTATCTTTTAGCCAGTTCTCCAGCCACTCCACCAGTTTGCCCCTGCCCCTGTGCCCCGTAGCTTGCTTCCAAGTCTCCCATGCGGCACTGAATTGAAGGCCTTACTGAAGTCTAGGTACAGGACATCCACCGCATGGCCTCTGTCAGTTTGCCTAGTCCCCCAGTCATAGTATTCCACCAAGCTGGTCTGGCATGACCTGCCCTTCACGAAGCCATGTTGCCTCCCATCATGCTCCCTGTTCACCTCCAGTAGTGCTACTAGCCTCTCCATTAGGATGGTCTCCATTAGCTTCCCCACTATGGACGTTAGACTTACTGGCCTATAGTTCCCTATTTCGTCTTTCTGTCCACTCTTGTGGAGCGGAACCACATGAGCCAGTCTCCAGTCATGGGGTACACATCCTATGTCTAGAGATTAATTAAATAATTCTGCCAAGGGTCCTGCCAGGACCTCTGCCAGCTCCTTCAGCACTCTTGGATGTACTCCATCCGCTCCTGGTGCCTTGTCCACCCTCAATGCCCTTAACCCCTCCAGCACCCTCCCCACTGTGATTTCTCCATCCGACATTCCCTGCCCACCTGTTTCTATCCTCCCTGCTACTGTGGGTAGCACTCTCTCCCTTTCTTTTGTAAAGACAGAACAGAAGTAGTCATTGAGCACTTCTGCCTTTTCACCCCCCTCTTCCACCCATCCCCCCTCCTTCTTAATTCTTATAATTTGGTTCTTACAGCTTCTTTTCTCCCTGATGTATATAAAGAAGTATTTTTCCCCTTTTTCTTTGCCCTGCACCAGCCTGAGTTCTCTTACCACCTTGGCTGCCCTTACCCCCTGGTCACTTCCTTTGCTTCTTGCAGATATTCCTCCCTATCCTCCTCCCTCCCTGATTTTCTGCATGTCCTGTAACATAGAAACATAGAAACATAGAATTTGATGGCACATAAGGACTGCTTGGCCCACCCAGTCTGCATTTCCTACCTACTGGATAAGCTGCAGATCTAGTTAACCAACCAGCCTACTTCTGCCCCCCCACCCCCAGAATTGCCTTATGACTGTCCCATGCATGCCTGAATTCTACCACTGATTTTGACTCCTCAACCTCCTCCAGAAGGCCGTTCCATGCATCCACAACCCTCGATATGAAAAAATACTTATAAATTACCTCTGCTTCCCTCTATCTTCAAATTCGCCCTCTTGTTCTTGCACACCTTTTTTGAAAGATGCTACCCTCTTGGACTTTGTTGATTCCTTGAGGTACTTGAAAGTTTCTATCATGTCCCCCCTCTCCCTCCTTTCCTCAAGGCTATACATATTAAGCTCCTTAAGTCTCTCTTCATATGTCTTCCGGTGCAGACCCTGCACCATTTTAGTTGCCCTCCTCTGGACAGCTTCTCTCCAGAACTGCACACAGTACTCCAGATGGGGTCTCACCAGCTGTCTGTACAGAGGGATAATAACTTCCTGTTTTCTACTGGTGATGCCTCTCCCTGTGCATCCCAGTATCCCCCCAGCCCTCCTTGCTGCCCTCTCACATTGCTTGCCCACCTTTAGGTCATCTGATATAACTACCCCCAGGTCCCTTTCCATTTTGTTGTTGTTAGTATCTCACCCCATTGTGTACTCTTCCCTGGGTTTTGTTTCCCAGGTGCATTACCTTGCACTTCTTAGCATTGAATCAAGCTGCCATACATTTGACCATTCCTCTAACCTTGCCAAGTCCTTCTCATCCTTTCCACCCCACCCTGTGCATCAACTCTGTTGCAGATCTTAGTGTCATCTGCAAAGAGACATACTTTTCCTCCCAGTCCTTCCATAATGTCGCTTATAAAGACATTGAGAGGACCGTCCTAATACTGAACCCCTGCGGTACCCCACTAGTAACCCTCCTTTCTTCTGGTGGACTCCATTTACTATTACTCTCTAGTCCTATTCTCCAGCCAATTCTTTACCCAGGCTGTCATCTTGGGACCCTCCCAGGCTATCTAACTTGTATATTAATCTTTGTGTGGGACTGTGTCAAATGCCTTGCTAAAGTCTAGGTAGGCCATGTCCACAGCCCTCCTGATCTACTACTTTGGTCGCAGTCAAGAAATCTATCAGATTTGTCTGGCATGACCTTCCGCTGTGAATCCATGCTGCCTAGGGTCCTGTGCCCTCTGGCCTCTAGATACTTGACAATTCTTTCCTTCAGAAGTGATTCCATCATTTTCCCTATCACTGAGGTTAAACTAACAGGTCTGTAGTTTCCTGCTTCTGCCTTGCTCCCACTTTTGTGAAGGGGAATCACATCTGCCCTTCTCAGTCCTCGGGTACCACCCATCCTCCCATGATTTGTTAAAAGGGTAGTCAGTGGTGTCACTAGTTCTACCCTTAGCTCTTTAGAATTCTGGGATGAATCCCATCAGGCCCCATTGCTTTGTCCACCTTCAGTTTTAAGAGTTCTTTCAGAACCCTTTCTTCTGTAAATGAGCTGGTATCAACTTCTGTATCCAGAGTGTTACTACTGTTTGTTTTATGTACCTCCCCCTCTTCCTTTGTAAATACTGAGCAAAAATATTTGTTTAGTATCTCTGCCTTTTCACAGTCTCCCTCTGGCCACCCTCCTTCCCCTTTATTAAGCCTCACTATCCCTCCCTTGGTCTTTCTTTGCTCCCTGATGTACCTATAAAAGGTTTTATCCCCCTTCTTAACTGAGTTGTTTATCTTTTCCTCGGTTTGGGCCTTTGCTGTTCTGACTGCCTTCCCAGCCTCCTTTTGCTTTAACTGATACAGTTCTCTGTCCTGCTCCTTCTGCGATTCCTTGTACTTCCTGAATGCTTTCTTTTTGTCTTGAACCTTCACTGCCACTTCCTTTGAGAACCATAGTGGTTTCTTACATCGTCTTGTTTTGTTTATTTGCTTCACACAAAGGCTCGTTACCTCTGTGATGGCAGTTTTTATTATTCCCCATTGTTCTTCCACCCCTCTCTCCTGCCCATTTGCTAGTGCATTCCTTAGGCACTCACCCATTTTGGCAAAGTCAGCCCTCCTAAAGTCCAGTACTTTTGTCTTTGTATGGCTTGACTCTATTGCTGTGTTTATTGTGAACCATACTGTTCGATGGTAAGCTGCCCTTTTCCTCCTTATCCTGTCTAACACCCCTTTGCTTACCCAGCTGTGTTTCTTTTGCCTAGCCTTCTTAGTCTGGGCCTACAGCAAGTTTATGTTGCCTCTACTATCCCCTGTCTTATCAGTTCCCACCTTTTTTGTGTGTCCATACCCAGTTGAATTTTGCACAGGAACCCCTGTACCGCTTCCCTCATCATCTTAAAGTTGGCATTCCTGAACTCCAGCACCCTTGTGCCAGATGCCCCCCTCCCCTTTAGCCATCTGTAACTGGAACTATACTGTCTGGTGGTCACTCCCCCCCAGTGGTTCCTCCACCCTCAACCCCCTTACCCACTCCCTGTTCATAAGTATGAGGTAAAGGATGTTCCTTTTCCTAGTTGGTTCCTCGACCAACTGTACTAGAAAGCTTTCCTGGAAGGCATCCAGCATTACCTGCTCCCTTCTATTGTTTGTGGTAGGTGTGTCCCACTCCACCCCCCGGCAGGTTGAAGTCCTCTACTATCACCACCCCCCCACCCCCAGTTCCCACAGTTCCTCCTCATCTGTTCTGCCAGTACCCTGTCCATCCCTTTAGATTTAGAGAGTGGCCTGTACACCACCCCCGGTCTTAGTGATCTATTTTTGGGATCCTGTAGTTGCACCCACAGTGCTTCTGTATCTCCCTCGTCTCCTCCCTTACACATTTTGATCCTTCCTTTATGTACAGTGCCACCCCCTCCCCCCTTCCCCTTTGTCAGGTCCACCACCATGGATGTAAGGAGATCTGGGTGCTGCTGTGCTCTTGGCTGTCAGAAGCATTTGCTGGCAACACCCTGATGTATCTACATTATAAATATAGTGTGTGCAGTTAGTGTGAGATCTCTGGGGAGAAGATTTTTTAAAGTTCCTGGGGAATGTCATCTTTATTGTAGATCCACGGAAATTACAAAAGTTGCAATTAAATATGTTCTTAAAAATAGCTCATTGAATTTGAAATATCCAAATGAAGAATCTAAGATTATTAGGAATACACTGCTGTTAAAAAATGGTATCGTGATATTTTTTTGCTTTCTAACTAGTACTGCTACTTTAAAATAACCTTATTATTAGGGCTGTGCAGGGGCCAAATATTACTTTCCAAATACCACAAATATCAGGGCTTCTGAATATTCAGAGGCCCTTCCCGAATAGAGGACTATTCGGGTGGTATTCATATTCGGGACAACACCTGCTTGCACAGCCCTTAAAAAACAGTTCCAACCTCCTCTGTAGCCTCCTCCAAAACAAAAATAAGATGCTATGTAACCCCCGTCTGCCCACCCTCTAGCAGCAACCCCCCTGCACCAGCGGCAATTTGTTATAATAAAAACAAAATCCCAATGGGCAACTGGCAGAACCCACTCACGTCCATGGTCAGTTGCCCTCTTGACTGAAAAGGTAATGCTTACTATACTTCCTCCCACCCATCACCCTGGCAGTACCCTACTCCCCCCTCCCAGCACCGGGAATTTGTTATAAAAAAATAAATAAAATCTCACATGATCTGCTGATTTTACTATGCAAGCCCGTAGCACTTTTTCATTCATTACAAGACGCTCAGCCGTTGAGGACAGAGGGTTGCACCAGCGTCACAATCGCGTTCTTTACAGAAGCATAATTAGGTGCTGGGGAGGGAGGAGGGTGGGAGTAGGGTGCTTCCTGGGTGGGGAGAGTATGTTATAAGCATGAGATTCACCAAACAAGAGGGCGGTTGGCCATGGAGGTGGGTGGGTTGTGCCAGTCACCCATCAGAGATTTTATTTATTTTTTTGTAACAAATTTCCAGTGCTGGGGAGGGGGAGAAGGGAGGCAATGGAGTGCTGCCAGGGTGGGTGGGGGGTAGGGAAGAAGAATATTAAGCATTATGTTCCACAGACAAGAGGGTGGCTGGATGTGGAGGCGGGCGAGTTCTGCCAGTCACCCCTTGGGGATTTATTTTCTTTTTTATAACAAATTGCCACCTGTGCTGGCAGAAGGTGCTGCTAGACTGTTGTGCAGAAGGAGCTTACGTGGCTGAATGTTTTTTTTTTTTGTGGGGGGTGGGGCTGCAGAGGAGGGTAGGGGCTGTTTTTCCTTTTTTGTTTCTCAAGAGTTAGGGCTGTGCCGAATATAATATTTGGCAACTGAATACTGAATATTTGATGTCCGAATATGAATATTTGGCAGAATATTCAAAATAACATATTCGCACAGCCCTACTTAATACCCGCACTTATTTTTAAATTATTTTCCCATTATCTTTATAACAAGGCAAACAAAATATTCTAAAGAAACATAGAATTTGATGGCAGATAAGGACTGCTTGGCCCACCTAGTCTGACCATTTCCCTACCTAACGGATAAGCTGTAGATCCTAGTTAACCAATAGCCTACTTCCTCCTACCCCCCACTAGAATTGCCTTATGTCTGTCCCATGCATTCTTGAATTTCCCCACTGTTTTTGACTCTAAAGAGGGGTACAGGAGGGAATAAATCACCCATACAATGACTTAAAAAAGAATATCTCATACACCCTAGTTCTTATTTGGGACCTGTCTCATTTCATCCCAACTGTCAAACTGTAACTTACTTTTCTATTGGGGCCAAGAACTTATTCAACCTATGATCATGATCACATATTTGTAAAAACATATTTCTGCTTAACTGTTCTCTGCAGGCAAAGTGGAAGCAAGGTGTTGAGAGCCAGATGTGTCAACGCAAGGAGTCTTGGAAATAGACTTCCAGACCTGGGGACCGTCAAGACAAAGGCAGAGGCAGACCTGGATCTTGTGGCCATCACTGAGTTGTGGTGCAAAGGGAGCCATGACTGGGACAAGGCCATACCAGGCAATACTCAGTTCAGGAAAGATAGGGAGGGGAGGAAGGGTGGAGGGGTTGTGCTGTATGTGAAGGAGTGTATACGAGGGATGGAAATGCAAGGGAACCTGGGGTTAATGGATGGGTTGGAGGTACTGTGGGTCACCCTGGAGACAGGAGCCACAGCCACAATTCATCTTGGGGTGATATACAGACATCCAACATAGAGGTAAGAATTAGATGAGGCACTGGAGGAATCCACCAATACTTCAATCTGCTGGATGTAGATTGGAGCTTCAATGCTGTGGCCTTGGCTAGAAGTAGGGTCATCCTACCCTCCCTTCAAGGCGCATTTCTCAGGCAACTAGTAAAAACGTCCACTTGAGATGGAGCAATATTGGACCTGGTTTTCACAAACAGGGACAGTACTGCAGACTTCAGGGTGGGATGCCACTTGGGGACCTGCAATCACCATACAGTGTGGTTCAATGTAAAGACGGTAGAAGAAACAAATCACACAAGATGATGGTCCTGACTTTAGGAGGTCAGCTGTAAAAAGAATGTGTGAATGCCTCAGTGACTGCCTAGCAGGGGGAATTGCTTGGGTGGAGTAGAGGAACAGTGGGCCAAATAAAGGAATGGCACAGTGAAGGCAACAAACCTCTGTGAGAAAGAGGTAAGCGAAAACAGGATGAAAAAGAGATCCTATGTATTTTGAGGGAAGTGGCTGCGAAGGTAAAGGCTAAAAGGGGGCATTCAGGAAGTACAAGGAGACACAGAAGGAACCAGATAGGGAAGTGTACCAAGAAAGGCAGAAGAAAGCAGGGAAGGTGGTGAGAGGCACAAAGGTGCAAACAGAGGAAAGGATAGCCAAAGGGCAGCTAAAGAGGCCAAGATCTTTTTTAGAAACATAAGTGAAAAGAGGAAGACAAGGGGCAGGATCCTGAGTATAAGAAAGAGAGGGGAAGACTATACAGAGAGGATTAGGAAAAAGCAGATAACACGAACAGATACTTCTGCTCAGTCTTCACAGTGGAGAGAGAGGGGAATGGACCACATAGAAGCAGCAAGAACACTGGGGGAGGGAGACAGAAACAATACTATTCACAGAGGAAATATTCCTGCGAGAACTTGCAAATCTGGAAGTGGATAAGGCTATGGGTCTGGATGGGGTACACCCAAGGGTGCTGAGTGAGCTCAGGGAGATACTGGCTGCACCTCTGACAGCCCTATTCAAGAACTCAGTGGAAATGGAATTGAAGGGCAGATGCAGTCCCACATCATAAAAGCAGTAGAAGGGAGGAGGCTGGCAACTATAGGCCAGTCAGTCTGACATCAGTGGTGGGGAAGTTAATGGAGACTCTTTAAGAAGAAAGGCTAGTGAAGCCTCTTGAATCCAGCAGGTTACAAGACTCAGTGCAGCACAGCTTTAAGGGGGGGGAGGGGGAGGTCATGCTAGATAAACCTGACTGATTTCTTCTACTGGGTGACCGGGGAAACATATCAGGGTGGGGCTGTGGACATGGCCTACTTGGACTTAAGCCAGGTCTTCAACACTGAACTACATAGGAGGCTTACAGATAGGTGGCAGAGGGTGGTGGTAAATGGCACTGATTGTAGTAAGGGGAGAGTGACTAGTGGAGTACCTCTGGGCTCAGTACTGGGACAAGTCCTCTTCAGTGTCTTTGTAAGAGACATTGCACAGGATCTTGAAGGGAAGGTATGTCACTTTGCAGGTGACACTAACATCAGCAATAAGGTAGCTACTCCATAGGGGTGGAGAGAATGAGTATGTAACCCCTAGGTGGCGCTATTCCAAGGGCAACTACCCCTGCCTGCTTGGCTAGTAGCAGATTAAGGGGCCTGAGTTCTGAAACGGGTGCCTCCACCCGGAGGTCAGGGTTGGTAGTGGTCAAGCTAAACTGGGCACAGCCCTTCAGGACACTTTAACCCCCCTCTTCCCTTACTAGTGGCCGTAACAATACACAATAATCACTTTTACAATACCCCGATATACCACACAAGTACTCACACTGTTTGAATTTACCACCAGGGCTTTCCTCTGGCCCGGCCCTGGGGACCTCCTGTAAAACAAGGTTATACACAGCAAATAACAGCAGTACAGTACTCTTGCACAAACTGGAACCACAGTCAGGGTAAATGCAAAAAACAGTTAGACCTCATATATTTAAAGGGCATGAACAAGGGAGGGGCGTAATCAGGTTAATTTGCTTAAATGCTCTATCAATCAAACAGTTATGCACGCACTTCAGGGTCCATAAACAGTTACACACTCTGGGTACCCAGATGGAGAATGGTGGGCTAGCCAGGAACGCTGCAGCTTGTTGGGGCCCTGTGATGGAAGAAAACAACATGCACAACACACACTATTTGTAATCCGGAGCCAGAGGGCTCAGTTTGTGAAAAGAAAACAAGACAATTAGATGACACACTTTTAGATTAGGCTGTTGCTGCAGGGGAGCTACCCTGATGATTACTCATAATACTCAAGACTGGACACAGGCTGGACAAAAATTGAGACAGCAGGTGGTTAATCTGGAGTACCAGGAGAAGCAGGACCCACATGATTCATTGCGGCATCGTTCCTGTTCAAGCATGGAGCAGGGGGCTGATCACCAGGCAGGGCTCTTGTTGGTGGCATTCTCTATGCAGTGGGGTTGTTTGGCAGGGCCAGCGTGACATGTCCCAGGCCGAATGGAGATGAATGCAGATTCAGTCCGATTAGGCTGGATAAAGCTTCCAACAAGCAGAACACAGTTTATACAATGGGGAACCAAATCACGTCCCACTTTCAATACACAGCACATTTACATGTAAGGAAATTCTACTGTACCAGGCAAACCGGTCTCCGGTCATGATCGCAAAGTCTCTGCAAAAATTGGGGATTCAAAAGCAGCTAGAAATCATGACAGGCCAATGACATTCAACAAATCTTTGGTCTTCTTCAGGTTAAAGCCTGGTCACAGTCCAGTGGCTTAAATAGTCTTCACAACTCGGATTCAGTCCAAATAAACTCTATTTTCCCTCTCAGGGACAGCAGGCAGACAGGCAGGCCAAAACTCAGCCCTTTCTCAGTTCTCCCATGCAAAACTATACAGAACTGCTGCTCAAAATCACTTGAGCTGTTACTTCTTCACTTCTCAGCTCAAAACTGAAACTAGCTGCAGCAGCCTGGGAAATTCCCCAAGATCCAAAAGGATCGGTTGGCTGATCCTCCTGTCATTCACAACAAAGGCTCCCCCTTCAGGTGCAAAAAGGTGCAAAAAGCCCAAAACTACAGTTCCTACAGATTTTGACTCCTGACAGCTCCTGTAGTCCGGCTCCATTTTAGGTCCCACCAGTAGTGATTGGTCCAATTCGCAGTCCAGGACCAAGATAGTGGAGATAAACAAAACAGTCCTTGCTGCAAAGAACGAGGGGTGGAAGAACAATGGAGAAAAATCAAAACTGCCATCATACAGGCAACAAGCCTTTGTGTGAAACAAATAAAGAAAACAAAGCAGAGTAAAAAAACATTATGGTTCTCAAAAGAGGTGGCAGGGAAGGTTAAGGAGAAAAAGGCTGCATTCAAAAAGTATAAGGAATCACAAAAGGAGCACAACAGAGAACTGTATCAATTAAAGCAGAAAGAAGTGGGGAAGGCAGTCAAAATAGCAAAGGCCAAAACCGAGGAAAAAATAGCCAACTCAGTTAAGAAGGGGGATAAAACCTTTTATAGGTACATTAGGGAGCATAGAAAGGTTAAGGGAGGAATACTGAAGATTAATAAAGGAGAGGGGAGGTGGGTAGAGGGAGACAGTGAAAAGGCAGAGATACTGAATCAATACTTTTGCTCAGTATTCACAAAAGAAGATGAGGAGGAGTTACCTAAACCAGACAATAGAAGCACTGTGGGTAGTGGGGGTTGACACCAGTCCATTTACAGAAGAGAGTCCTGAAAGAACTCCAAAAACTCGAGGTGGACAAAGCAATGGAGCCTGACGGCATTCACCCCAGAATCCTAAAACAACTAAGGGAGGACCTAGTGACACCACTGACCACACTTTTTAACAAATCATGAGAGAATGGGGTGGTACCTGAGGACTGGAGTGGGGCAGATGTGATTCCCCTTTACCAAAGTGGGAGCAAGGCAGACGCAGGAAACTACAGACCGGTAAGTTTGACCTCAGTGGTAGGGAAAATGATAGAATCACTTCTGAAAGAAAGAATTGTTGAGTACCTAGAAGCCAGCGGGGCACAGGACCCAAATCAGCATGGATTTACAGCAGAAGGTCATGTCAGACGAATCTAATTGATTTCTTTGACTGGGTGACCAAAGTAATAGACCAGGGAGGGGCTGTGGATATGACCTACCTAGAAATTAGCAAGGCATTTGACACAGTCCCGCACAAAAGACTAATAATCAAGTTAGCCAGCCTGGGAGTGGGTTCCGGGGTGGTAGTCTAGGTAGCAAACTGGCTGCACAACAGGACACAGATGGTAATAGTGAATGGAACACATTCCAAAGAAAAGGGGGTTACTAGTGGAGTACCTCAGTGCTCAGTATAGAAACATAGAAACATAGAAGTTGTCGGCAGATAAGGACCGCAAGGCCCATCCAGTCTGCCCATTTCTTTTTCTACCTTATAAATGTGCCATCGGCCTTTGCTCTGTCAGTGACCTATCTATTCATAGTCATTTGTATTGGGTCCACTCCTCTTTAACATCTTTATAGGTGACATTGCAGAGGGTCTGGAGGGAAAGGTATGCTTCTTTGCAGATGACACAAAGATCTGTAACAGAGTTGATACACAAGGGCGGGTAGAAAGGATGAGAAGGGACTTGGCAATGTTGGAGGAATGGTCAGACATATGGCAACTTAGATTCAATGCAACGAAGTGCAAAGTAATGCACCTTGGAAACAAACACCCAGGAGAAGAGTACACAATAGCAGGAGAGGTACTAACAACAACAAAAATGGAAAGGGACTTGGGGGTAGTCATATCAGATGACCTAAAGGTGGGTAAGCAATGTGAGAATTCAGTAAGGAGAACCAGGGGGATACTGGGATGCATAGGATGGGGCATCACAAGTAGAAAAAGGGAAGTGGTTATCCCTCTGTACAGACAGTTGGTGAGACCCCGTCTGGAATACTGTGTGCAGTTTTGGAGACCCCATCTACGCAAGGACATAGACAGGATGGAAGCAGTCCAGAGGAGGGCAACTAAATGGTGCAGGGTCTGCATCAGAAACCATATGAAGAGAGACTGAGAGTCTAATATGTATACCCTTGATGAAAGGAGGGACAGGGGGACATGACAGAAACTTTTAGTACCTCAAGGGAATCAACAAAGTCCAGGAGGGTAGCATCTTTCAGAAAAAGAGATGTGTAAGAACAAAGGGGCACAATTTAAAGATAGAGGGGGGACGGCTCAGGGGTAATGTGAGAAAATTTTTTTCATGGAGAGAGTGGTGGATGCATGGAACCGCCTTCCTGGGGAGGTTGTTGGGTCTAAAACAGTGGGGGAATTCAAACATGCATGGGACAGACATTAGGCAATTGTAGTGGGGGGTTGCAGGAAGTAGGCTGTTGGTTAACTAGAATATGCAGCTTATCCAATAGGAAGGGAAATGGGCAGACTGGGTGGGCCAAGTGGTCCTTATCAGCCATCAAAGTCTATGTTTCTATGTTTCTATGAAGGCATGTTAGACAAACTACATTATCATTATCACTCTAAATGATTTTCAGCAAATAGTTACATCTTTCAACAGAGCTTCCTCTCAGATTACTTATGACTGCAATCCAGGCAGCTGTTAAAGAGACAGTACACAGAGGCTATACAAGCACTCTCTGGCAATCACATTTAAACTGCTAAAACGCAGGACACCAGCCTGGCAGGGAGCATTTAGGCAAGCTCGAGGAAGACTTTTAAGGGAACCCCCATTTGTAGCGGGGTCACACCCTTCCCTGCCTGGAGAAAACTTGGCGTGCGTGTCAAGTCTGTACCATCATGCATCAGTTAACATAAACTTATTACTTTACTATACATATTCACTATACTTCATGATACTATATCCATTCTGACAACAAATTGTGCATATTTCACACAGGTAAATTGAATTATACTGAATCAGGTAGCAACTTCTTGTACCTTAAACAATGCAAGAGGGGGCCCTTCCCTCTCAGCTGACTTGGGGCTAGAGGGGGCAGGGGCACCATGGTGAGCGGGAAAGACAAGTAACCTGGAATTGGCTGTCAAGCTCAATTTGGGCAGTGAGCGTGGTGAGACATGAACACTTTTGTGGACTACATTGAGAGGGAAATCCACTGGCCTCCCGGGAGAATCATAACTGAGGCGTACTACTGGCTTGACAGCTCGGCCAGTCTTTCTGAGGAGGACAACTACAGTCTCTGTACTCTCAGCACTGGTCTGGGGACTCTTGTCACTTGTGAGGGGTGCCTCTGCCTGGGTGGGAACGTCCAAACTTGGGGCACTGTTGGCTTCTTGCTCTGCAGGCTCTGTTTCTACAACACATGACTCATTTTGCGAAGGCTCAGGCACAATCAAGCTTTGAGGCACTGAAGGAGGGTGGTCAGCACTCTATAGTGTTCTTCAAGTTCTGGTATGTCACCAGAAAGACTCAAACCCTCAGCCCCTTCTTCAGGCAAATCATACAGTTCCACAATACACAGAGACTCAACATCTTCAGACGTGATACTTTGCACTTCACTTTCTGGGAGCATTGGCTCCAAGGGCAAAGCTGGGGGGTAAGGCAGTCCAAAAGGCTCAGCTTCATCCCCACAATTTATCGGGAGGTTACCTCAAAACAGCTGGCTCAGTTCATAAGAGGGGTAGTAGGCATGGTCATATTCACTTTCATCAGAAGTGGACTGACAGTCACTATCATTCTGGACCTGCAGCGGAAGAAACCTTAAATCTCTGACCACTGGGGTAGGTTGACTCTGTCTCTTTCTTGCAGCAGCACTAGTCACCAGCCCAGGGGGCTCAATTTCTGGGGGTTCAGCCTCAATCATGACTTGGCCAATAGGTATCAAGTGGCTACGGTGCATGGTCTTGACAGCTTTGGAGTTGTTCTCTGGGCACACCTTGTACACAGGTAAATCATCCAACTTTCCAACTACTACATGGGGAAGATTTTTTTTTTTTTTTAGCTTTTGTTGACCGGGTAAGTGCACTAGACAAATTCTGCCTATTTTCAGGCACGACCGGGAGGAGGGGGATACAGATGAATACCAACTGACCTTGAACCAGATTAAGCTGTTGGTGGTATTTTTAGTGAATGAGGGAAATTTGGCCAGGACACCGGGGCAATTCCCCTACTCTTTTCGATAAGTGCCATGGGATCTTTAACATCCACCTGAACTACCACCAATCCAGGCAGATGGGACCTCGGTTTAACGTCTCATCCGAAAGACGGCACCTCAGAAATGCAGCACCCCTCTCATGCTGCATTACAGTGTCAGTGCTGGGATATTAACCCAAGTGCCAGATGTGGGAACTGAACCCACAGCCCTCTGAAGATAGTGCCACCGATCAGCAATTTTGTGTTTACCATGCAGTCCCAAATTGCGTAAAAACACATGGTCTCCAGGTTGAAACTCTTGAGCCTTTACTTTTTTATCATGCCTCTCTTTTTGGCTAGATTTCTGTTGGCAGCCATTGTATGGGCCAGTTGATAGGCATGGCTCAATTGAGCTTTAAGTTTCTGTACATATTGCAAGTAGTTTTCAGCTTAGACCCCATCTGGAGAGGCCCCAAAACAGACATCAACTGGCAGCCGGGCCTCTCTCTCCCGAACATGAGGCAGTAGGGGGAGAACCCAGTAGAATCATTTATTGTGCAATTGTATGTGTGTACCAAGGTGCTAATCTGCTGGCTTCATTTATGCTTGTCTTTTGGGTGGAGGGTGCCTTGCATGTGCTTTGGAGGCAGTATAGTGCAGTGGTTTGAGGCACTGAGCTGCAAATCTGGAGACCTGGGTTTGAATCCCACAGCCCCCACTTGCATACTGTGTGACCCTGAGCAAGTCACTTAACTTCCCTGTGCTCCCAGGTTGCACCTGTAAACAAGCTTTCAGCTTAGTGTGTCTCACCTGGTTAAACAATTGGGAAAAAAGAAAAGGGTGTAGTTAAAACGTTCTGGTTGAGGGTCTCCCTTCGGGTGATAGGAGGTGGTTCTTGACTTTCTCACCCCCCCATAAAGAGAGCATTTCTTTGATTAGCAGACTCTCAAAGTCTCTGCCTTGATCAGAATGAATCAGCTGGGGGGCACCATAGTGGACAAAGAAATTTTCCACTAGCTCCTTGGCCACGGTAGATGCCTTTTGATCTTTGTTGGGAAAAGCTTGTGCATACCATGTGAAATGTTCTGCAACCACTAACACTTTGCCAATGTTCCGCTGATCAGGTTCTAAACACAAGATGTCTATGCAGACTAGTTCCATGGGGGCACTGGTAGTAATATTAACAAGGGGGCAGTCCTCTGAGGCAGGGCTTTTCTTTGCAGGCAGCGACTACAAGTCTTTACATGGTGCTCAACATCGGCCCCCATTTTGGGCCAGTAGAAGCGGGATTGTACCAGGTCAAGGGTTCTGTCAATACTGAGGTGCCCCATGTGATTGTGGAGGGACCTCAGTACCAAATCTTTAAAGGCTGTGGGCAGGACCAATTGTTGCTTGTCTACTTTGCCACTATGATCCACTGTCTCGCTATACAACAACTGATTGAGCAACTTCAATCTGGGGCCTTCTTTAAACAATAAAGCATTTCACAAGTCAGTGGAACGTAACTTAGACACATCTTTCCCCGTACGCAGGGCATCAAGTGCTGGCTGAATCATAGGATCTTGGGACTGAGCCCACCGAATGCTGTCATTGTCAAACTGAGGTAGTGCACTAATATCTAGAGCAAAGAAGTGGCAATAAGCAGCTGGTATGCAGGTGTCAGAAGGGCCCAAGCAATCTATTAAACAGTCCACTGTGTCCGCTGACATCTGTTTATCTCTATCAAACTTTTGGGACAATGCTCTAATGTCAGGTTCAGAGAGCCTGACCCAATCACTCTTGGAAGTGGGCCTTTGTGATAGGGCAACAGCATCAATATGGTTCAGGCACAGTCTGTATTCGACAGCATAATCATAGGTTGATAATGCAGAAAGCCACCGGTGCCCAGTGGCATCTAACTTAGCTGAAGTCTGTACATAGGTCAACAGATTATTGTCAGTCTTCACCAATATCTTTGCCCCATAGCGGTATTCATGAAACTGGTCAATGATGGCCCATTTTAGCGCAAGGAACTCCAACTTATGCACAGGGTAGTTTCATTCAGATGGGGGCAAGCTCCTACTGGTGAAAGCTACTGGTCTCAGGCCATCCTCATGTTCTTGATACAGCACCGCTCCTTGACCCTGCAGACTAGCGTCCATATGCAGCACATAGGGTTTGGTGGGGTCAGCATAAGCGAGAATGGGGGCATGGTGAGATGGTATATGAGCTCATGGAAGGCTGCTTAACAGTTAGGCGTCCAGCGGGTCCCAAAGAGTTCACCTGGGCAGAAGTATACTTTTTCTGGTTCTTTAACGGCCCCTTTTTTGTATTTACGGTTGAAAGGAGAGTAATCCTGGGTAAGGTTCAAGAGTGGGCGAATCACCTTGGAATAGTCTTTTATGAACCTGTGGTAGTAGCCACAGAACCCCAGGAAATGTTGTTGTTCTTTCAGATTATAGGGCTGGGGCCAAGTAGTCAGTGCTTCAACCTTACTGGGATCAGTCTCTATCCCTTTTGTAGATAATATGTGCCCCACATACTTCACGGAGCTTTGGAAAAATTGGCACTTGTCAATGGACAGCTTGAGGCCGAAGTCTTCCAGTCAGTCTAGGACTTTAAACAGTCGGTTCTCATGCTCCTTTAAGGTGCTCCCAAACACAATGACATTGTCCAAGTACACCAGACATTCCAGCAAATTCATATCTCCCACTGCACGCTCCATCAGTCACTGAAAGGTGGCCGGGGCACCCGATATCCCCTGTGGCATCCTCAGAAACTGAAAGAACCCCAATGGACAGATGAAGGCTGTTTTCTCATGGTCTTCCAGGGTCATTGCGACCTGGTAGTATCCGCTGCAAAGATCCAACACCAGGAACCATTTGCTCCCAATCAAGCAGTCGAGGGCATCTTCTATACGAGGCATAGTGTATTGGTCTGGGATGGTCCACCGGTTCAGGGTTCGATAATCAACACACATCCTAACAGACCCATTCTTCTTATGCACAACTGCAATGGGAGAGGTGTATGGGCTCCTGAATTCTTGTATCACGCCAGCAGCAAGCATTTCCTGCAGGTATCTTCTCACATCATCTATGTCTGCTGGGGCTAGGTGTCGGGACCTCTCTCGAAATGGCCATTCATCGTGCAGGCGTATGTGATGCTCCACACCCTGGACACATCCCACATCCCATTCCTTCAATGAAAACATTTGGTCTCTCTGGGCAAGTCTCTTGCTAATTCTAGCCTTCCATTCAGCTGGCAACGGGGAGTCACCAGAGTCAAACAAATCTGGGGTCACGCTCTCCTTCTCACCAGGGTGCTTGTTGCTGGGCAATACTGCAGTGTCTGTGCAGTGTACCATAGCTAGTGTGCACCCTCTGTTCACCCAGATCTCCCGATCTGACACATTGTGAATCTGGACTATCACTTGTCATGCGTAGGCATGGGCACGAGCAGACAAGATGCTGGACTTGACCAATAATCCTTCTGGCAATTTTCCATTGCCTGGCGCATCCAACATCAGTATTTTGTTCTTGACATCTTTCCAGAGGCAGACCTCCCTTTGAAGGGTACACTGGGCATTAGAGGCCAGTAGCATTGAATCGGGATCCTTCTTCCACATGATCCCCATCGGTTCATCCTGGTTTACTTCCTCGGGTTTCTGTTGCAAATCATAGGCCCTCTTGATCAGAGCCAGAATTCTCAGGGCCATCCCAGTCCATTGGCCTTGTTTCTCATGACAGAGTTGTGCCAGTCTCCCAAACATATGGGCGTTTGTCCCAGTTAACAGGGGGGACCCCATCATACAGTCCGGTGGGGGGACACACTAGGGCCAATGTCTTTACTCACTCTTCTACACCCGTTACAGTTGCAGGAAAAGACAACCAGAGGTGGACATACCCTAGGTAGGAATAAGACTTGTTGCCCACACATGTAGGCCTTCCAGGGATTGCAAAGGCACATCAGATTTATGTTTGTCATACCAGTTCTGGAATATAATGGCCACTTGCGACCCACTGTGAAGCACAGCCCGAGTATGGATAACATTCACAGTCACCGTAGTCTCCATTGAAGGGCCCACTATTTTGGACCAGTCTGGAGAGACAGTAGCAGAGGCCTGGACAGACGATTTAGCCACAAAGAAATTGGAGTTAGGGTTTCTCTAACCCTCACTGCGGTCATTTCGGGCACCCCTTGGCCATTGATTTGCTTTTTGGAGCTCCCCTGTCTGTTTACTACTCTTTCTAAGTCCTTCTGAGACTGGCATTCTTTTTTCATATGGCCATTCTTTCCACAGTTGTGACAAATGATAGACTCCTGGGTCATCCTGGGAGAGAACATCATATGAGGAACTGAAGCAGTAGTAAGAGATTGGGGTCTAGTATCTGCTTGCAGCAGTAAGAGTGGTGCAACGTTTCTTAACAGTTTCTTTGGAGTGGCAGTGAATCTGGTGATCTCAGCCTTGGAGCCACCCTTGGTAGCAAATGCCTGAGGGTGCACCCCCACCCCCATGGCAGTCACCTCCTGAAAGGGACCAGAATCTTATTCCATGGGGGAAACCCTTGTAGAGGCACCCTTCTTCAACTCTCTGACTTCCTTTAGTAGCTTGTCTTTCCAATGCTGGGCCCAGGGCGGGAAGTCGTTTGCATTCTCAGAGTGCTCATCAAGTGCCAGCTTTTGCCCCTGAGCCTTACTTGGCTGATCACTCTTAGTCACTTGTGCAGCAGAAGCAGATATGGGTGCAACCCCCCCGGTTGCCTTTGCTCAACCCCCCAGAATTTCTTTCATTAGCTCGTCATAGGAGGGGGGCGATTCCAGTTGGGTGGCAAGGTGCAACTGAAGCAGTAAAAATTCTGAAAATGGAGCAGACTTAAGGCTCCGGTTCAGCCTAGTTTGCTCTAATTAATTTGATGGCAAACTACACGTCCTGTGGCACTCTTGTAGCAGTGTTTCAAGTCAAGGTACATACACAGACAATGGCTCCCCTGGGTACTGATGAGCATTTCTTACTCTCCACCACAAATCCTCATCTGAATCCAGGCTCCCATACACATTTTCCAATGCATCAAGATAGTCCTGTGCAGTTGCTTCAGGGTTATTGGCCTGCTTGGCATGGATGGTAGCCAGGGCAGGACCTTGGAGGCTTTCACTCAACCTCTTTTGTTTCTCTGCTTCTGAGCATTGCCATTCAAGTACTAGAGGGGCAACATAGTCTATCCAGGTCTCCCAGTCATCCTCCTCCTGGGGGGTTGCGAGGGTGCCCGAGAAGATTCTCAGCCTTCGGTAGGAGTCATGACTAATGGCAGGTACAGATATAGGGGCCAGAATTGGCGTGGACATGGAAGGCAGGGCAGTAACAGGTGCTGGAGTGGGAGGGGGTGTTGGAGAAGGAACACCCCCAGGTGGCAGGAATAGTTTTTTAAAGTCCTCTACGGTTTTCCCTTCCTCCAGCAACAACTTAGCAAATTTCTCCCAAAAGTCTTAGATAATGGTGGGAGCTCATCCTCCTTATGGTCTTTACTGTCTTTTGTTATCACTCTCCAGGCAGCTGGAACTCCTTCTGGGGCAATAGTCTGTGGCACTTTAGAGCTGTCCATGAGGTCACTACACTCTACCAAGGCTATGAAAGTTTGGGCGATCAAATCAGCCTGTCGACCCACCACCACAGGGTTTTTTTAAACATTCAACTTTGGAGAGCGCTCCCTCTATAGTGTCTTTACTGGTACCCAGGGGGATAGCCAGTATAAGTAGAGCATTTTGGGGTGGATCTCCTGCCCAGTACACCACCCCACCAACTAGTGTACAGCCATTTCTACTGGGGTAGCCATTAATATTTAACAATAATTCATACTTTTTGGCCACTATGTAACCCCTAGGTTGCGCTATCCCAAGCGCTACTACCCCTGCCCAGGGACACTGGTTTACAGCATATGGGGTGACATGGACGGAAAAGTGGAAATCTAATTGGCTAGTGGGAAAACGGCACCAAAACGGAAACAGTGTTTGTTCTCGTTGTCTCCGTGAGCACAGCACTTTAAATAGCTTGGTAGCGAGTGTGCCTTCATCTTTGCCTTTGCTTTCTGTGCCTGTTTGAGTGCAATTATTTTCACCAAAACTTTCCTTTCTTTGGACCCATTCCTGCTTAAAAGGACAACAAGACCTGCTACAAACTATGCAAAGTAGGTTCTGCACTTCTAATAACCCAGAATTATGCTCCGCTCTCCATGCTCATTTTTAAACTGTTAGGTAGGTAAGGTGGGGGCCTGTGAATGGACGCTTGGTCTCTCTACTCCCCTATGGTGTTTGTTTATAAATTTCAGTGCTGTCCCTAAGCTTGCCGAAACTTTTCCGCTTGGGCTTGCTGGTCTCTGGACTTTCCAAGGAGTCCCTTCCTCCTACAGGCTCTGCTCCTCCGGCTCCTTCGTGCTGACCCTCCCTGGCTACCGCAGTACCACTGGCTGGTCGCTCGGTCAGGTCACTCTCTCTGCTGGTGCGATTGTTTTGTTGCTGCTCGCTTTTTCTCTCTTCAGCTGTGTCAGCCCAGGGCGATGTGAATGTACCTTCACTGCACAATTGGTGCAAAAAATATTTTTAAAATGAAGGATAGGACTGGAATTTTTAGTTAGTTCAAGGTGGTTTGTGGGGGTGATTGGACGAATTCCAGATCAAGTACCGTGTTTGGTGTCGCAATCCATTCCTGAAGCTGGGGGTTCCAAGATCACAAGGCTATTAGGTTTGTGCTCCCAATTTTTGTGGAACTGCCACATAAAAGACCACCACTGGACCTTTGCTGATGGGGGAGTCGTCACCTCCATGAAATACATCATGTTGGGGGCTGTGTCTGTTTGGAGTGTGGGGTAGAGGCAGGTTGTGTTGGTGGGGTGAGGTTACTGATAGGCTGGGGACACAGGCTGTGTTGTGTTTGTACTGGTAGTGATGGTGTGGGGATGCTGGCAGTAGGGTGGGGACTGGTTCTGGTGGTGTGGGGGTGTGGATACAGACAGTGGGGTGAGAAATGATCGTAGTGGCGTGGGATAGGGATACTGGCCATGTTATTGTTGGCACAATGGCTGTGGAGGTGTGGGGGTGTTGCAGCATGGTGGAAATATTGGCAGTGGAGTGGGGTGAGAATACCTGCAATGGGGTGGGGACACTGGTTGTGATAGTGTCAGGACACTTGTCATGGCAGGGTGAGGGTACTGGCAGTATTAGTGTGGTAACATTAGCAGTGCTGGTGTGGGGACACTGGTCACGGTGGTGCAGGTGGGTGCTGGCCACGTAATGTTAAGGTGGGGTGGGGATACTAGCAGTGGGGTGGAGACACTAGGCGGGAATACTGGCAACAGGGTGGGGACACTGATCATGGTGGTGTCGGGACTTATTTGGGATGCACCTACTCTTAACAAGAACTGCACAAAAAATGGCACTGTGGGTAGAGTGGCCATGCCAGTCCATCTGGGTGGGGAGAGGGTCTGTGCAGGTCCATCCGGGTGGGGGACTGGTTCTGGGGGTGTGGATACAAACAGTGGGGTGGGGACTGGTCGTGGTGGTGTGGGATGTGGATACAGGCCATGTTAGTGTGGGGACACTGTCTGTGATGTTTCAGGGTGGGGGTACTGGTCGTGTAATGTTGGTGGAACACTGGTTGGGTTGAGTGGGGTGGGGATACTAGCAATGGGGGTGGGGATACTAACAGTGTTGGTGTGGAGGCACTAGCTGTGGTGGGGTGGGGATACTGGCAGTAGAGTTGGGGGCTGTGTCTATTTGGGGTGCGCCTACTCTATTGTGCACTGTTCAAAATCTGCCACTGTGGGAAGAATGGCTGTGCTAGCCCAACCAGGGGAGCGAGGGGCAGTGCTGGTCCATTTGGGTGGGCAGAGAGTGGCTGTACTGCTCCGTGGGGGTGGTGGAGAGTGGCCAGCCCATGTTGATCTGTCTGGGTGGGGAAAGTGACCATGGTGGGGATGCTGGTTGGGAGAGTAGGAGTTCAGGTCCATATTGGTGGGGAGAGTCACTGTGTTGGTCTGCCTGGGTGGGGAGAGTGTCTATGTTTGCCTTTTGGGGTGGGGAGAGTTGTCGTGCCGGTCCATGGGGATTTGTCCATGTTGATCCATCAGGGTGGGGGAGAGTGGCAGTGTTGATCCATCCGGGTGGGAAAAGTGGCCGTGACCCTGATGAACTGACCTGCCAGCTTTGTGCCCCAACCTGCTCCACTAGCTTCCTCATGCTGCTGGCCTGCACTTTCTGCTTCCTTGTGCTGCACAGACCTGCCCTGCCACCTGCTGCCATAGGACTACTACCTTTCTATGTGCCTGCCATAATCTGATTAGCTATTTTTTGGTAAAAATACAAATGAATAATGGTTTTGAAATATGACACAGATGCTGGAAAAAATGGTTCTGGCCTCAGAGGGAAGGGTGGACGTCCAGAGTGGCACAGAACCATTTTTTCCAACATGCATGCCAGTCTGCCGGGTCCGTGCCATGCTCCAGTGGTTGTTGGTTGATGGTCGGCAGATGGACGGGCTGGGCGGACTGGTTCACATGCTGGAAAAAATGGTTCTGGCCTCGGAATGAGGGGTGGATGGCCATAGTGGCACAGAACCATTTTTTCCAACATGCATACCAGTCTGCCGGGTCCGTGCCATGCTCCAGTGGTTGTTGGTTGATGGTCGGCAGAGGGATGGGCTGGGCGGACTGGTTCACATGCTGGAAAAAAATGGTTCAGGCTTCTGAGGGAGGGGCGGGCAGGCAAAGTGGCACAAAACCATTTTTTTCCAACATGCATACCAGTCTGCCAGGTCCGTGCCATGCTCCAGTGGTTGGTTGTTGATGGTCGGCTGAGGGATGGGCTGGGCGGACTGGTTCACATGCTGGAAAAAATGGTTCTGGCCTCTGAGGGAGGGGCAGGCTGGCAGAGTGTCACAGAACCATTTTTCCCAGAATGTATGCCAGTCTGCCAGGTCTGTGCCATGGTCTGGTGGTTGGTCGTTGATGTGGTCGGCTGAGGACGGGTTGGGCGGTCTGGTTCACATGCTGGAAAAAATGGTTCTGGCCTTGGAGGGAGGGAGGGTGGGAAGAGTGGCACAAACTATTTTTCCCAGAATGTCGCCCAGTCTGCCAAGTCTGTGCCACATTCTGATGGTTGGTCATTGATGGTCGGCTGAGGGATGGGCTGGGTGGACTGGTTCACATGCTGGAAAAAGAGGTTCAGGCCTTGGAGGGAGGAGCAGGTGGGCAGAGTGGCAGAGAACCATTTTCCCCAGAATGTATGCCAGTCTGCCAGGCCCGTGCCACACTCTGGTGGTTGGTCGTTGATGGTTGGCTGAGGGACGGGCTGGGAGGCTGGTTCACATGCTGGAAAAATGGTTCTGGCCTCAGAGGGAGGGGCGGGTGGGCAAAGTGGCACAGAACCATTTTCAAAGAATGTACACCAGTCTGCCAGGTCCGTGCTACGCTCTGGTGGTTGGTCGTTGATGGTTGGCTGAGATGGGCTGGGTGGCTGGTTCACATGCTAGAAAAATGCTTCGGCCTGGAGGGAGGGGCGGTGGGCAGAGTGGCACAGAACCATTTTTCCCAGCATGTACACCAGTCTGCGGGTCTGTACCACCCTCTGGTGGTTGGTCGTTGATGGTCGGCTGAGGATGGGCTGGGCAGACTGGTTCGCATGCTGGAAAAAATGGTTCTGGCCTCTGAGGGAGGGGCGGGCGGGCAGAGTGGCACAGAACCATTTTTTCCCAGCATGTACGCCAGTCTGCCAGGTCCATGCCACACTCTGGTGGTTGTTCATTGATGGTCAGCTGAGGGATAGGCTGGGCAGATTGGCACACATGCTGAAAAACATTGGTTCTGTGCCATTCTGCCCATCCGCCCCCCCGAGGCCAGAACCATTTTTCCCAGCATGTATGCCAGTCTGCAGAGTCTGTGCCATGCTCCAGTAGCAAACATTTAGTGTATGCTTATATATATTTCTTTTAACATTACTGTGTGGTTTGAGAAGATGTTATGTGATCTATCTTCATTTAGCACCTTGGATACCCAAGGGGAGAGTGGCATTCTTTCATTTATCATTTACTGTGTTCTGTTGCCCTGCTGTGCTGGACCTGCTGTCTCTATCCTGGCTATGCTGAATGTAAACGTGGTGCAAAGTATTTTTGTGTGGGTTATTAAGCATCATCAAACTGAATCAATCATATTTCATCTGAACCCAAAGGGCATCATCCGTGCAGTTGGAAATGCGGATTGTCATCCTCAGCTCCCATCATCAATTTTGGAGGATGCAGGCATCTGATTACCTGGGGGATAAACAAAGACAAGTTGATAAACTGTCAAACTGCGTGTTACCAATTTTACCACTTGTATTAAATAAGTTTTCTGTCGAACCTTTTGCTGGAATGTCTAATGGAATGTGTTGGAGGCCTGTCTTGATTTTTGCTTAAAATTTAAAATTAAAACTTCTGAATAAAGAAGTTGGTGGGGGGGGGGGGAGCCTTCACAGGAACCTGGGCTACCACAACAGGCTTGCAACCCACTGTCTCATAGGTAATGCTAATAAAAACACCAACCAACTTGTATTTGCCTTTCAAGGGGTACTGAGTGGCTGTGCGTGAGTATATGAAGGGGTCATTCATACAAACTTCTTGTGGTGGCTTTTCTCCTAGGTGCTGTGGTGTAACTGCCTTGGCACCAGGGCAGTCTGTGTTTGCTTGGATGGGCTCGAGGAACTAGAAAGACAGATGGTGAGTTCTTAAAGGAGAACTACTGGCTGAGGTGAAGCCCTGACCACTGTACAGATTGGGGCTCTCTTCATCTATCTTGTCCCCCCCCCTGCAGGCACTATATTAAGTTAATAATCTTTGCACGTAATCACTCAAATTGTTAAAGTCTCCAGTGCACCTGGCTCATTAATTTCGGAGCTTGTGAACATCTCACACTCTCGCTCATGAACTGATGATGCTATCTTGCCCTTTCTTCCAGTGCTCTTATGCTTGGACATTGAAGTTTTGTGCCTTTTTATTATAAATACCATGGTATGCCTAGGCCACGATTGCCCTGCCAATTGAAAAAGGAGCAAGGCATTGTCGTCAGCTTGCAGTTTTAATATGAATAAGAGTGTCACGTTCAGTAGCACCATAATTAAAATGCCAGGTGCTCCAGAGTGATGAGGTGCAAAGATTAATTTACCTATGCTAACTGCAGGAGGGATAGGAGAGACAAAGCCCCAATCTGCACAGTTCTCATGGTAGAACTCCTTTCATGAGTTTGAGCTCCGACATGAAAACTAAGAGGCTCCATTTTCATGAAGACCAAGTCAGAAAGTGGCCAATTTACTGTTTTTGTGATTCTAGATTGGTTTATTCTTTGGCAGAGATTGTGTGTGTATCTCTCCATTAGCATCCATTAGCAACCGCATTAATCAGATGTGGATTTTTTAAGTTGGATGCACTTTGTTTACAAATAAACCAATTCAGGCATCTAAATATTAGATAGGGACTGAACCGACTGAGTCCACCTTGGCGTCTGGTGGTTCGGCTTACTTCACGTCTGAGCTTGGATAGATTGGTACATGGCATTGGGCTGCAGTGCTGCACATGCTGCCATCACACTGGACGGGTGGGGGCTGCATGTGCAGCCACTGTTGCTGTCACACCGGATGGGGCTGCAGTGCTGCACATGCTGCTATCACACAGGATGGGTGGGGGCTGCAGTGCTGCCACTGTTGCCGTCACACGGGACGGTTGGGGGCCGAGTGCAGCACATGCTGCCGCCACCGGGATGGTGGGCTGGCAGTGGCTCATGCTGCTATCACATCGGATGGGTGGGGCTGCAGTGCTGCCACTGCTGCCGGCACACAGATGGGTGGTGCTGCAGTGCTGCACATGTTACCATCACACCGTACCGGTGGGGGCTGCAGTGCTGCTGTCAAAAATTGATTGAGGAAAGACCACGGTTTCCATTTTGCCTAGAGATGGAAGTTGAAGTGACTTCTCAGTGCTTTCAAGGCTGTGCTCTGCTACGGACTGTACTGCTTCAGCTCACACCCAACCCTGGCCTGTTGACTGATGTGGATGCCTGAACTCCAGACTGCTAACAGCAACATGTCCTGTGATTGTGTCAGTGCTGCTCCGCTGAAAAAGTAAGTTTTTTTTGGATTTCTCATCGCTCACTTTTTTTGGTCAAGACTTGTCTGGTTCGGTTTCTTGGTCGGGTATGGGGGCAACAGTAGCTATTCGAGGTAGAGTTTGATTTTCAGGTGGTTAGTGACTGAATGGTTTGGAGTGTTGGTGGCAAGTTGGGCTGCCATGTAACGGCCCCACCATCAACCACAATTAAAATAATTGAAAATTACTGCAGAGATACTGACACCAACCCTGGCTGGACACTTTTTCAGTGATGGCCCTTGTGGCAGTCACTGAGTACCCCGACCCAGTCAGCGAGGAGTTGCCCATGATGAGTGACTTGAATGAATGGAGGGTGTCTGCATCAACATCCTCCATGGAAGTGGGTTTTGTTAGTACAACCCGCCATGTTGACCCAGAGCCCTTGTCCCCAAATGCAGACATGTGGGGATCTGCTACTTTAAGTTTTATACACCCTGTGTGGTTTGGCACAAAGGTATTTCCTGTGGGTGGTGGTAACTAGGGACTGGGGAGTGTGGGTAGCAAGCTGGGCCATCACAATAAGACCCTACCTATATGGCCCCTTGCTTATGTACTTGGCTTTCAGGATAGGTGGCTGCATCCATGGCTATTGGTAACACCTTAGTCCTGGTGGCTCACAGCCAAACTTTCAGGTTCTGTCTCCTGGCAGAGGAGGCAGATGGCATGTCTAACTAAGTGTAAGTTTACTTGTGTGTGTGGAGATGAGGGGTGAGGGGGGTGTGTGCGTGTGTGTGTCCTTTATTTAGATAATAATTGTTTTTTTTTCTTCTGATTTTAGGCTTCAACATTCCTGCTTGGTGTGAATTTCAGCTGGAAATAACCATCATCTCTAAAAGGTATGGTGTGGTCTTCATATTCATGTGTTTTTTCAAGTCTTTGAACTCAATAAGCCTGAGCTGGGGAGACCGACAAGGTCTTAGTGCAGTGCGGGCAGCAAGCCCGGGATCCCGTATGTCATCAGGATTTCTCATCAGCTGTGACCAGGGCTATATTCGGATGTCAGTATTCTATTTCTGCATTATATAGTCAAGCCTGTGACAGCGTCTGAGAACAGCTAGGTTTCTGTAGCTGCTCCTCCCAACTGTCATCCATGGATTGAGCATGGATTAGCGGTGAGATTCTGATTCTGGTATTGTTTTTTGTATGGATTGTGAGCTGCTGAGGTCAGCGTGTTTTCTGTACCTGTTCCTCCAAACTCTCATCCATGGGCAGAAATTATCTGTGATATTTTGATCTTAATGCAGTAGTTCTGAAGCTTTAAGTAGTTCTAAAGCCTGTTTTAATATCTCTCCAACTTGTGTTCCACTTTTTAGTTCTTTGGAGTCATCTGTACTACCCATAGTGATGGCAACACCAAGCAAAATGGCAAAACTTTCCAGTGTCACTGCTAAGGACTGTGCATTGCAATTCAAATTGGAAGGCACGTATGAGGATGGAGGGAAAATGTTTTGTCACTTTTGTGATCACCCCATTGATTATGTGAGGAAGGATACAGTGGTGGATCACTGCAAAAGTAAAAAACATATGAAGAATGCAAGCCAGAAGAATAGCAACAGACAGGTGACACTTCACACCAGCTTTACTGCCACAACTTTTGCAGCTGCAGCACAGGAGAATACTGTATTAGGTGTATTGAGGGCTTGGTGTGGTGCAAATATACCCATTGAAAAGTTGGATCAACCGTGCATAAGAGACTGGATGGGGACAACGTTAAAGGAATTGGTGCTCTCCCAAAGGTATCCACCTTAAGGCAGAACTACTTGCCCAAATTCAGAAAGGAAATGGAGGACGGAATTTCGCAGCTTGTGAAAGGGAAGACATTGTCTGTAATGTGTGATGAGATGACAGACGCAGATCCCGGCTGTATACGGAACATAATTTTTGTCATGCAGGCGGAAAATCTATCATTGCAGACACAACGGAGTTGACAGCAGTGAACCACACCATTGTTGCACAAAGTGTGATAAAGACATTGCAGAAATATGATGTGGAGATGGACCAAGTAGTCACCTTCATCAGTGACAATGTGCGGTACATGGTGAAGTGCTTCAAAGAGGATTTATCTGGCCTTATTGGTGCCCATGTGATCCATGTTGGTTACTGGACACATGTGGTATCCTTGGTGGAAGACACATGGATTGACCATTTTGAACTGGTCAATAAACTTGTGGCACTTGTGAAATACTCATTCCAGCAGTCGCCCAAATGCAAGAGAGAGTACTTGGCATTCCTGGAGGGGCGAGATGTAGAAAAGAAAATACTGCCTCCTGTTCCTGTCTTAACCCGTTGGAACACTTGGTTTGAAACCGTTAAGTACCATTCACTTTACCTTCAGCACTTAAGAGACTTCTTCCAGGAGGAGGCAAGTGATTGCAACTCCATGAATTCTTTGAGAAAACTTTTCCAAGACTGGTTTACAGAGCTGCAGATTCACACAACGTTCATCGCTGAAAACTGCAATGATCTCATCAGCACAATAGAGCTTCTACAAAGGAAAGACAAACCCTTGGTTGTTTCTATATTCAATGCACTACATGGAATAAAACAAAGGTTTCAGATGGGCGTATCAAGAAAAGAGGCATTTGGAGAAAGGACAGACGAATACTTAGCTAAGCTTAGTTAAGCAGGAGCAGACTGTAATTTTCCAAAAGGCATTTGGAGTAACCCTAAACAAAATGACAAAACACATGGAAACAAACCCAGCCACAGAGTTCTTGAAAGCCTGCCATATGTTGAACCCCTACAACCTTCCTAAATTGAGTAGGGACTTCACGCACTACTCCAATGACATTGGTGTATTTGAACTGCACAACCAAACTGCTCTACGAAAGGACTGGGAGATGTATGTTGGGCAGGACATAGGAGAGCTTCCAGACATAATGGACTTTAATGTTGGCCAGTACTGGATTTCAGTGCAGCCACAATTACCAGTACTAGCCAAAGCTGCTCTGCAAGCCATTTGGATACCTGTGTCGCATGTTGATGTGGAGAGATCCTTCGCGGTCTACGGACAGATCCACACAGACCAAAGATGCGACCTGCTAGTAGACAATATGAGATTGCTATCCCAGGTTATGTACAATAAGTCAAAGGATTAGATTGGTGAACATTTTCTACAAAAGTTTTGCACATTTCATTTAGTTATAGGGTTTAAACATTTTCAATAACTTTGTTAGCTTGTTTTCCATATTCATTGCCATGTCATGTGTATATATATATATATATATATATATATATTTATATTTTGTTTTAGTTCATGTGCTTTTCGCTGTTTAGATTTTGTCATACTGTATTGCACATTTTCGTTTAGGTTTTGTTTATGCAGTTTTCCTTCATGTGTTTTTCACTGTGTATATATTGTCATACTGTACTGCACATTTTGCACATTTTAGTTTAGGTTTTGTTTCTGCACAGTTTTCCAAATTTCCTGTACCTCTACACATTTGACACTTCAAGTATTTGTATTTAGGTTTTAGTTCACTTGTGTTTCAATATACATTCACTTTTCTACATTCTGCACATTTTCAATTAGATTTTGTTTTTGTTCACATTTTTCAACTGCTGTACTTGTATATTGTTTTTGATTTGCAATATTTGCACTCTTTATAAACTACTTTTCTTGAAATGCTGGACTTGCTTTTATTATTGACTTCATTAACATTTCTTGGGATGAGAACTTATGAGAAAGGTCATGTGGGTGGGAACTTAGTCTGCATTGTGTGGTGACTGGTGGCAGTCTCTAATGGCTAGTTCCTTTTAATTTATCCAGGTGTCCTGCGATCTAATATTCTGTATCGTCACACCTGAGGGATATGGGCTGCAGAGCTTTATCACCATGTTACTGACAACACAAAGGAAGGATGGAGGCCACAGTGCTGCCGCCATTGCACAGGAGGGAGGAGAGCCACAGTGCTGCCGCCATCACACAGGAGGGAGGAGGGCCGCAGTGCTGCCGCCATTGCACAGGAGGGAGGAGGGCTGCAGTGCTGCCATCATTGCACAGGAGGGAGGAGAGCCACAGTGCTGCCGTCATTGCACAGGAGGGAGGAGAGCTGCAGTGCTGCCGCCATTGCACAGGAGGGAGGAGAACCGCAGTGCTGCTGCTGCCATCACACTGGATGGATGGGGCATGCAGTGCTGCTGCCAGTCACACCAGAGGGAGGGGTCCACAGTACTGCTATCCCCGTTGCATCAGAAGGATAGTGGGCATTAGTGGTCCTGTCATTATACGGGAGGGATAGGGGATGTAGTGTGCCTGCTGCATTCACACATTGTAGCTTCTAAAATAACTTGATAGTTACAAGTGCAGATATGCAACAGCAGATGTAGAAATGTGAAAATGTTATTTATTTTTATTTATTTATTTGGAATTCAGAAACACCTTTGAGTCATAGACTCATTTACAAAGGATCCATGTCACAGAGATAAGAATACAGACTGACAGTACTAACAATAGATCAGTGAGTAAACATTCAACTAAATATGCAGTGAGCAGAAGGCAATCAATCAGTTACAATGAGCAGTAAAAAGCATTAAATACTAGGAATTGCTTAGTGATGGTCATAACACGACAGGTATTACAGTTTGGAAACAAATTCTGACATTGACTGCTTAGGTGGAGAAGCAGGTGAGGGGGGGGTTAAACTCAGGCCAGGGGCCCTCGTCAAGTTTATCATCAGATCATGGGCAGTCACAGGCACTTGAGGACAGGAGATGTTCCCTAAGGTGGATTTTGAAGAGCCCAAGTCTAGGTTCATTTGCCAAGGGGACAGGTAGACTATTCATCCACCGAGGGGGCCCTATAGTTAAAGAATCTTTGGAATAGAGAGGTCCGGCAGCCAGGAACTGAGAAGAGGTTCTTGTCAGAGCTACGAGTGTGATGCACCTTGGGTTCAGGGTTGACTAAAGGGGCTAGTCTGGGGAGAGAGACCAAGGGCAATTTTTTTAGCCAAGAGGCAGGTGTGGAACTGGATTCTGTTGTCTAGGTTTAGCCAGCTGGTATCATTATAAAATACACAGGTGTGCGTGAGCCGGTCGCATCCCAGGACTAGGAGGTAGGCTTTATTTAGGGAGTGATGGAGTCTATCTAGAGCAGAAGTATTTGCTGCTCCGTATATCAGTAAGCCATAATCCAACAGCGAGAGAACCAAGGAGGAGACAACAAGCCTGAGGGCATCTGGGGTAAGACAGTGTTTGAAGCGATATAACCATACCAACCTGACATTTACGGACTTGGACAGGTGGCAGATATGAAGGTGGAAGTTAAGTGCAGGGTCCAAAGTGATGCTCAGGTATTTAAAGGAGCACACAAGGGGGGGTCTGGTTTGCAGTTAGAACTAGAGGGCAATGCTGCTTTCTTGCATTCTGCGGATGGGAGAACAGCATAAATTTGGTTTTAGAATAGTTAATAGTGAGTCGCTGAGCAGCGAACCAGTTCTCAGCATAGCTGAAAGCAGCCTGGAGGGAGCAGTGGAGTTGAAAGGGGTCAGGGTTGGAGGAGATGCATGCTAGCAGAGCGAAAAAATGGTAAAATACAGGTGACAAAGCCAACAGCAGTAAAAAACAATTTTGGACGTGCCAATACCGGTTTTGTCAATCTGCAAAATGGAATATGCCTTTTCTCAGTCACGGTAGACCACTGTCCCTGTCCCTGCCTGTTTGGCTAGTAGGAGGTGAAGGGGCTTAGGTTCGGTGATGGGTGCCTCCCCCAAAGGTCAGGGTTGGTATTGGTCAAACTAACCAGGCCACAGCCCTCTGGGATACTGTGGCCCCCCTTGTCTCCTACTAGTGGCCCACACAAAA
Organism: Neoceratodus forsteri; assembly: GCA_016271365.2. Lineage (NCBI taxonomy): Eukaryota > Metazoa > Chordata > Ceratodontiformes > Ceratodontidae > Neoceratodus > Neoceratodus forsteri. The sequence continues at coordinate 1,104,941,773 of CM057451.1, forward strand.
CACAATATTTACCTTCACAATACCTCGGATATGCTTTGCACATACACATGTATTTGGCACTTACCCCCAGGACTGATTTCTTCAGCTTGGCTCTGGGGACCCCCTGTAAAACAAGGTCATGCAAAACAAAAGACAACAGTACAATACCTTAAGCATAAAGTGACACCACAGCCAATGTAAATTGCAGAAAAAAGTAGATCTGATTTATTCAGGGGGTAGTAACACGGGAGGGGCACAATCAGGGTAATTGGTTGAAACACTTTATCAATTAATCTATGGTGTGGGTGTTTACAGGCCCTACTACAGATACACTCTCTGGGTACCCAGTGGATGAAAAAGGGGCTAGCCAAGTCTATTGCCCAGGGTAGGCTGGTGTTGCAGCTAGTTGGGGCCCTGTGAAGGAAAGAAACAACATACACCACACCCTAATTGTAATCCGGAGCCGGAGGGCTGAGTTCGTACACTTGAAAAGAAATAACAGGTAATCAGGTGACACACTTTTGATTTAGCAGTATGTTGCAGGGAGCTACCCTATTTGTTACTCACAATACCCAAAGCTGGACACAGGATGGACGATGGTCAAGACGATAGATGGATTTTCTAGACTGCCAGAAGAAGCAGGGCCCACATGATGCACTGTGATGTCATTCCTGTTCAGACGTGGAGCAGGGGGCTGATCCCCTGGAGGGTTTCTCATCGGTGGCTCTTCTCTGTGCAGCAGGGTGGTCTGGCAAGGCCCAGCTGCATGGAGACAACAGTAAGGCAGTTCATTGATGTTGGACACACTTCAAGCAGCAGCACACAGCTCACACGAAAGGGGAACTAAATCGCGACCCCCCTCGGCACACAGCACATTTATGTGTAAAGGAAATATTACTGAACCAGGCCAAATGCTCTTCAGTCACAATCGTAAAGTCTCCGCTTAGACTAAGAGCTCAGACATAGCTGGAGTTCCTGACAGGCCAATCGCGTTTAGCAAAATCTTCAGTCTTCTACAGGTTAAGCCTGGTCTCAAGTCAATAGCTGCTCCCAAGCACACAATTCAGATTTAGTCCGAAACAATTCTAGCTCTCTCTCTCCTCTCAGAGCAGAAAACAGGCAAGCAGGCCAGAAGTCAGACCTTCCACAGGTCTCCCGCGTGAACTACTGCACAAACGGCCGCATGAACTATGCAAGCTCCTTCTCTTTCAGCTTCCAACTCGAATCTGGCTTGCCAGCAGACAGTTCAGGAGATTTCCCTTAGATCCAAAAGGTTTGGTTGGTCAGTTCAGCTGTCAGTCACAGTAAGAGCTCCCCCTTCTGTTACAAAAAGGCACCAACAGTCCAAAACTACAAATCCCAAGCTGTAATCCACACAGTCCCATTTCAGCAGGCTCCATTTTAGAGTTCCCCAGTACTGATTGGTCCAATTTGGCAGTTCGGGACCAAAATGGTGGAGACAGACAGAACAGTCTTTGCTGCAAATAAGGTAGGTTAGCACAAACCACGTTATCATTACTACTATAAATGACTACCAGCAATTAGTTACATCTTTTAGCAGGGCTCCCTCTGCACAATTAGCGATGGCAGAAACGGAGCGATTATTCAGTAGCCCAGGCGGGACTCGAGCAGGAAAACACTTAGACCCCCCATCCAGATTAATTATCACTGCAAACAGGCAACATTTAAAGGGACAGTACATGGAGGCCACACGGGCACTCACTGGCAATACATTTACACGCTAAACGCAGGACACCAGTCTGGCAATGAGCATTTGGAGCAAGCTCGTGGAAGTCTTTTCTGGAACCCCCATTTGTAGGGGGGTTACACCCTTCCCTGCCTGGAGAAATTTGGCGTCCGCATTAAGTCTGTACCATCACAATAATTTCAAATGCAAATTATGACATACATCTATACCATTAGCATGTTATGCAAATCACATTTTATACATCAGTCATCATACTTAACCATTACTATACATATTCCCTATGTTTCATGTTGCTATAACATTCTGAATTACATTATGCATTTTTCACACATGTACTTTAAACATCCTGCCATACAAATTCAGGTTATTACTTCCTGTACATTGAACAGTGAGAGAGGAGGCCCTTCCCTATCAGCTAACTTAGGGCTAGATGGGGCAGGGGCACCATACCTAGGGGGCAGGACAATCAACTGGGAATTGGTACTTATACTCAGTTTGGGCAGTGAGCTTCGAGATACATACACCCCTTTATAGACCACATTGAGAGGCAAATCCACAGGCCTCCCAGGGGAATCATAGCTAAAGTGCACCACAGGCTTGACAGCTCCGCCAGTCTTTCTGGGGGGAACAACCTCAGTCTCTATACTTTCAGCAACAGCTTGGCTTTCATCACCTGAAAGGGGTGCTTTGGCCTGGGTAGGAAGGTTCAAACTGGGGGCACTGTCAGCCCCTGGCTCTGTGGATTCCGTCTCCACAACACTTTGCTCACTTGGAAGGCACTCTGGCACTGGAATGGAATTATTTTCACACTTAAAGAATTCTTCAGGTTCTGACACATCACCAGAGTGACTCACATCATCTGCCCCTTCCTCAGACAAATCATACAGTTTCACTATACATAGTGACTCCAAGTAGTCAGACATGACACTTTGCACTTCACTTTCAGGGAGCATTGGCTCCAAGAATGAAGCTGGAGGGGTTAGGCAGTCCAGAAGGCCCAGCTTCATCCCCACAATTGACCATGGGGTTACTCCGAAACAGCTGACTCAGTTCATAAGAGGGGTAACAAGCGTAGTTGCACTCACTCTCGTCAGAAGTGGACTGACACTCATTATCATTTTGGGTTTGCTGTGGAAAGAACCTTAAGTCAGTGACCACTGGGGCAGGCTTACTCTGTCTTTGTTTTACAGCAGCCTGAGTCACTGGTCCAGGGGGAACAATCTCTGGGGGCTCAGATTCAATCATGATTTGACCAATGGGCAATAAATGGTTACAGTGCATGGTCTTGACATCTTTTGAGTTGTTTTCAGGCCGCACTTTGTACACAGGTAAATCATTCAGTTTGCCTACTACTATGTGGGGAAGACAGTGCCACTGGTCAGAAATTTTATGTTTGCCATGCAATCCCAGATTTCTCAACAACACACGGTCTCCAGCTCGAAGCTCTTGGGCCTTCACCTTTTTGTCATATTTTTCTTTATTGGCTAAGTTTCTCTTTGCAGCCATTGTCTGAGCCAGTTGGTATGCATGGTTCAACTGAGCTTTCAGTTTTTGTACGTACTGTAGGTAATTCTCAGCTCGGACCCCATCAGGAGAGACCCTGAAACAAACATCCACTGGTGGCCGAGCCTCTCTCCCAAACATAAGGCGGTAGGGGGAGAACCCGGTAGCATCATTTCTCGTGCAGTTATAGGCATATACCAATGTGCTAATTTACTGGCTCCATCTGGGCTTGTCCTTCGGGTGGAGAGTGCCTAGCATGTCAAGCAGGGTGTGATTAAAGCGTTCTGGCTGTGGGTCCCCCTGCAGGTGATAAGGGGTGGTTCTTGACTTCCGCACTCCCCCCACAGAAAGAGCATTTCCTTGATTAAGTGACTCTCAAAGTCTCTGCCTTAATCAGAATGAATTCTCTGGGGGCCCCATAGTGAACAAAGATATTCTCTATCAGCATCTTGGCCACGGTGGATGCCTTTTGGTCCTTGGTGAGGAATGCTTGGGCATACCTTGTAAAGTGATTTGTGACCACCAACACATTACTGATATTCCTCTGATCAGGCTCCAAACTTACAAAAATCGATGCAAACTAACTCCATGGGTGTGCTGGTGGTGATGTTAACAAGGGGGGGCAGCCCTCTGGGGCAGGGCCTTTCTCTGTAGGCAGTGACTACAAGTACGTACATGATGTTTGACATCAGCCCCCATCTTATGCCAGTAGAATCGAGACCGCACCAGGTCAAGGGTTCGGTTGATACCGAGGTGGCCCATGTGGTTGTGTAGAGACCTCAGTACCAAGTCTCTGAAAGCTATGGGCAAGACCAATTGTTGCTTGTCTACTTGACCCCCTATCTACTGTTTCTCTGTACAACAACTGATTAATCAGCTTCAATTTAGGGCTTTCTTTGTACAATAAAGCAGCTCTTACTTCAAGAGGGCTCTTGCAGTAGGTAATTACATATAGGACTGACGCCGGCCGAAGGCAGGACCCCACGGAAAAATTTCTAGCTAGTAGTCCCTGGCGAGGGACCGCCCCACGTCAGGTGACCGGCGTCATACGATGTCGGTATAAAGGGGCGGTCCTGGACGCCCGACTTCCAGTTCTTTCCCGCCGTCAGCTCATGCAGCGCCTTACGCTTAAGTTCTTATCGCTCAGTCCTGTTACTTCGTCGGTTTTTCCGAAAAAGTTTTCAGTGTAGAATTTTATTCTTCTTTCATCAGGTGAACGTCGGTTTATGTCGTCCCCTTCAAAGAATAAGTGCGACTCATGCGGCGCCCAACTGCCTCACAAAGACGGTCACTCCCTCTGCCTTTTCTGCTTAGGCCCCGACCACGTGGTCGACAAGTGTCCGCATTGCCTTCTTTTCAACGCGGCCACCCGCAGATGGCGCCAGCAGTCCCTCGAAGCCCATCTCCTCAAAAGAAGATGTCCACGATGGAGAAGGAGTTGAAGAAACTTCGGCAGGTGTCGACCTCCCCTGAAGGGCACAAGAAGCGGGACAAGGAAAGGCACCTGGAAGACCTCCTCCTCCGTGACTCTGGCGGAGTCACGGGCAGGTAACATCCTCCGGGGGATACGCCCGACAGCCTCAAGGCTTTGGAGGCATCAGCCCACCCGTCGGGTTCGAGCCGCGGGTGACCAGCTCTACGCCGCAGGCTTCACGGCCTACTGATGCGGGTGCCTCCCATAAGCGGACGTTGGCTCCTCTGGCGTCCGCCGGAAGGCGCTGGCACCGACCGCCGGGCGGCGCCGCGGCAATGTCCCCTCGAACTGAGCCTCTTCCCACCTCGGCCCATCTCTGACGAGGACTCCGAAGTCAGATGCCGGCTCCTCTGGCGTCCGCTGGGATATAGCCTGTAAGCCACACGTCAGCCTCTCCGACATGCACCGGGCCTCAAAGCCTACGGCAGACCCTGCTTCGCCTGTTGTACCAGGTTCCCCGCAGCCTTTGCTGCCATCAGAGGAGCCAGAGTCCCCCTTGCGTGACCCCGGGGATTTTCCCCTCCATCCCCGGATGAGGCTCAGGATCCAGGGCTACCGTCTGATCCTCTTCCTTCAGAGCCAGATCTGACGCTGGCTCCCCTGACGCCGGCTCCGATGCCGGCCCCGCGGACGCCGGTTCCGACACCGGCCCCTCTGACGCCGGCGGGGGATATTCCTCTTCCATCGGGCCCTCCGCCTCACAGGCCTATCCCAGCTGATCCACCCGTGGAGTACCCGGCTGGGCTGTCTGCTCCGGCAGCTCCTCCAGTGCCTGGGTATCCACCTTCTTATCTGATGCCGGTTTTCCCAGGTCATCAGTAACCTGCGCCGCAGTACCCGGCACCGACTCCTCCGACGCTGCAGTACCCGACGCCGCAGTACCCGGCTCCGGTATTCCACAGCGGGTTATGGAAACTCTCCCTATGGTTTAATCTGTACAACTATCCCCTCCTCCTCCTCCACCACCACCCCCTAGGCCGCAGGTGGATCTCAGAGACTCTTGCCTCCTGGTGGGCTGAGCCAAAGCTCAGCTCACCAAGGAAGTCGAGCTGTCTTGTAGTGACGTGCCACCACCGGCTCCCGTGCGCCCAGGCGGCGCCTCCCTCTCCACCTCCGGATTCCCGGGCTTTGCCCTCGGGATCCAGAGAGGGGCAGGACACGCGTCCTGAGATTCCCCCTAAGGAACCCTTTCCTCCCCCTAGACGAGCTAGGGAGTCTTACTCTGCTTCAAATTCCTCTTCTCCCTCTCTCTCTCTCAGACTCCTTGGAGGCCTCTGATGGGTGTTCCGAGAAAGACGACGAGCCACGCTCTCCGTCCAAGCCCCGGCCGAGGACTCCTCCGAAGTCTCCTCCGGAGGATCCTTCCTTCATGGAGTTGCTCAGAAAGATCCAGGAAGTCCACCAGTGGCATTCCTTACAGCCAGATCCTCAACGGATTAAACTCGCCGAACATCTGGACTTGCCCCTTACGTCTCCTACCCTAGTGCCACCCTGGATCGAGCCTCACGCCCACCTTGTTTCCACTATTTGGAAGCAACCGTCGCTGTTAGCCCCACTTCCTAGGAAGTCGAACAGGCTATACCAGGCTCTGGAGGGTGTAGATTTTTTAGACTCTCACCGCTGTGCAGACTCAGTTGTGATTAGCACTACTTACGGCCGGTCCGCACACTCGAAACACTTGAGCTCGTCTCCACCGGATAAGGAATCCTGCCTTCTGGATCAGTAAGGAAGGAAGATCTACGCTTCTTCCACACTGGGGATTAGGGCCCTGAATTATGTAGCACATATGGGGGATTACCAGAAGGCTGTCCTTACCCAGGCGGAATCTAAGATTGACTCCTTGCCTGACTCTCAAGTCAAGCAGGAGTTAGCCGACCTGGTCCGTTCTGCTCGTTCGACCAGTCATCACATTCTGACGATGACCTACGATGCAGTGGACACCGCAGGATGGAGTTCTGCGTTCGCCGTAAGTCTTCGGCGTCACGCATGGCTCCGTGTGTCAGGTCTGGTTCCGGAGATGCAGTCCGCAATTCAAGAAGCACCTTTCAGGAGTTCTGTGCTTTTCATGGTGATGTCAAAGACATCATCACTGACTTTCAGGAGAAGGGGACGGCACTGAAATCTATTGATTCAATGTACCGTTCCCATCCCCCACAGCGTCGTCCCTTTCACAGACGCAGCCGGCCTCAAGTGAAACCTCAGGGAAGGCGGACCACTAAACGTCGGGCCCCCACAGCTGCCAGGCCCCCGCCGCCTAAAAAAGCAACGGGTGCCTCAGCTGCGGCGCTGCCTCACACCACCTGACTCCTTCCCTCTCCCACCGCCTCCGGATGCTCCAGAGGAACCAGTAGGAGGGAGGTTCTCCCTTCACCTTCTGGGTTGGGAGAGGATAACATCAGATTCATGGGTGCTTCAGATCATAGCAGAGGGGCACTCCATAGAGTTTCTGCAGAAACCTCCCCGTCACACCCTCTGAACTCCTCTTACTCAAGGGACCATCTTCCTTTGGTCAGGGAAGAAATCTCTGCTGTCCTTGCGAAGCAGGCCATAGAGCCGGCCCCCCCCTCACCTCCACGGGATGGGTTACTATTCCCATTTCTTCCTCGTACCAAAGAAGATGGAGATCTCAGACCCATTCTCGATCTCAGCTCCCTGAACCTATATGTGGAATACAAGAGGTTCAGGATGCTCTCCCTTCAAACCCTCTTGCCCCTGCCCCAGCCGGGCCAATGGCTTTGTGCACTGGATATGCAGGATGCGTACTTGCAGATCCCCATTCGCCCTTCGCACCCAAAGTACCTCAGATTTGCATTCCAGGGGGACCACTACCAATTCCGGGTGCTCCCTTTTGGTCTTTCCTCGGCTCCCCGAGTCTTTACCAAATGCCTGGCGGTGGTAGCGGCCCACCTGCGTACTCTGGGAGTTCAGGTTTTTCCCTACCTGGATGACTGGCTCCTGGAAGCCCCGTCCAGGGAGGAACTCCTGCATTTTCTCTCCTTCACCCAGCAGGTTTTCACTGGCCTGGGTATTGCCATCAACCATTCCAAGTCTCACCTGGATCCTTCACAGAGGCTCCAGTTCATTGGGGCAATCCTCGACACAACAATGTGCAGGGTCTTCCTGCCTCTGGACAGGGGTGCCTCCCTCCAGTCCCAGATTTCCCTCCTATCGGAAAACAGGAGGGTTCCGGTGAGGTCAGTGCTCCGTCTACTGGAGCTTATGGCGGCGGCAATCCCGACGGTTCCGCGTGCACACCTCCACATGAGAATCTTTCAGTGGACTCTCCGATCTCAGTGGGATCAATGGGTAGACGACCTAGATCATCTCGTTCTGATCTCCTCGCCGATGGTAAGAGACTTGCAAGGGTGGATGGTTCGAGAGAACCTTTTCCGGGGGGTCCCCTTTTTTCATCCTCCCCCAGATCAGACTCTGACCACAGACGCTTCAGGCGAAGGTTGGGGAGCCCACCTGGGTCCTCACCGAACCCAGGGCCTATGGTCAAACTTGGAGTTAGTTCTCCACATCAACGTGCTCAAGCTTCGAGCAGTGCTGTATGCTCTCCAGGCCCTTCACCAATTCATCCTTCCCGGCCACCTAGCTGTCCAAACAGATAACATGTGCGTGGTATGGTACATCAACAAGCAGGGAGGGACTCGGTCCTACCCACTGTGCAGGGAAGCGATGAGAGTTTGGGAATGGGCAACGCTTCACAACCTTCACCTCACGGCAATCCATGTTCCGGGAGCCGACAATAGCCTGGCAGACAGGCTAAGTCGCTCGTCGGCTCTACCACATGAGTGAGAACTGGATGAAAAAGTTCTAAAAAGTATCTTCCAGATTTGGGGGACTCCTCAGATAGACCTCTTTGCCTCCCCCAAAACGCAAAGCTTCCAATCTTTTGCTCGTTCTCTCCAGAGTGAGGCATTTTCTGGAGCGACGCTCTATCTCTAAGCTGGAAGGACAGATTCGTCTATGCTTTTCCCCCAATTCCTCTGGTCCCTCGTGTCCTGCAGAAGCTTGCTTTGGAAGGAGCGAGAATGATTCTAATCGTTCCTTTCTGGCCCAGGCAAATCTGGTTCTCTCTTCTACAGCAATACTTAGAGGTTCCTCCTCTTCCTCTTCTTTTATCTCCAGGATTGCTGTCCCAGGATCAGGGGACCCTGGTCCATCCGGGACTCAAGTCCCTTCAACTTCATGCATGGCTCCTGCAGACCTAGCTCAATCTCGTTTTGGCATTTCTCCTAAGGTGGCCGAGATTCTGGTGGAGGCTAGAAAACCCTCTACTAGGTCCACCTACACCATGAAATGGAAAAGATTTTCCATCTGGGCTGTGTCCAGGACATGGAGCCTTTTCCTGTCCTGTGACCATTCTACTTGAGTACATGCATCATCTTTTCGACCTGGGTCTCAGTCACTCCTCTTTGAGAGTCCATGTGGCTATTTCAGCCTACCATGTCCCTTTCACTGATAAGGCTTTTGCCCAGCTGAGAGTATCAAAACTTTCCTCAGAGGGTCCTTCATCTCAGGCCCCTGTCCAGATTCCAACTCCCCCTTGGGACTTAAACTTTGTCCTCGAGAAACACTCTTCCTCCTTTGAGCCTCGACTTCCATGGACTTGAAGTTTTTATCGTGGAAGACGCTCTTCTTGGTGGCCATTACTTCTGCTCACAGAATTTCCGAGCTCCAGGCCCTGATGTGCAAAATCCTTTATCTGATTTTTCACAAAGAATGAGTAGCTCTTCTCACGAATCCTAAGTTTCTCCCGAAGGTGGTAGAGGAATCTACATTAAATCAGTCTATTGAATTACCTGCTTTTTCACGCAGTACTCCAATCAAGGAGAATATCTGCTCCATACCATGGATGTTCACAGGATTCTGAGATACTACACCGATAGGACGAAGGATCTCAGAAAGACTGATCAGTTGTTCATCTCCTTTGCTCACAAAAGAGAAGGCAATGCTGCCTCTAAGCAATGCCTATCAAAGTGGTTGGCACATTGCATCACTTTCTGCTATGACAAGTACAATAAAACCGTCCCAGGTCAAGTCAGAGGTCACTCCACTCGTGGAGTTGCAGCCTCTGCGGCTTGTTTCAAGAACATGTCTGCGGCAGACATCTGTGCTGCTGCCACTTGGACTTCAGTCCATACCTTTACTAAACATTACAGTTTGGACATTGCCTCTCGCCGTAGAGCAGGCTTCGGGTTAGCTGTCTTGCAAGGCCTCCTTTCTTGAGACCTGCTAGATTATTTGCTACTTTTTGGAGTAGTTCCTCCTCCCGGTGCCTTTCATTTGTTCCAGACTGCTTGGGATTCTGTCCTATATGTAATTACCTACAAGAGCCCTCTCGAGTAAGATAGTACAGTTACATAAGAACTTACCGTAACAGTAGATCTTGAGAGAGGCTCTTTACTGATATTCTCTCCGCCCTCCATCCCCCTAGGCTTTTTCAGCTCCTTTTCCATTGAGGGAAATATCTGCTTCTCTCTCGTCCGGGCCTTCCGGGCCTGTGGCGGGAAAGAACTGGAAGGCGGGCGTCCGGGACCGCCCCTTTATACCGACGTCGTATGATGCCGGTCACCTGACGTGGGGGCGGTCCTCGCCAGGGACTGCTAGCTAGAAATTTTTCTGCAGTAACGTTTAGCCGGCCAGTCCCATATGTAATTACCTACTGCAAGAGCCTCTATCGAAGATCTACTGTTACGGTAAGTTCTTACGTAACTGTACTTTCTCAAATCAGAGGAGCGCAACTTGGACACATCCTTCCCTGCATAGAGGGCTTCAAGTGCTGATCGGATCATAGGATCTTGGGATTAAGCCCGCTGAATGCTGTCATTATCAAACTGAGGCAGTGCCCTAATATCTAGCATGGAGAAATTACAGTATGCAGCTGGTATACAAGTGTCAGAGGGGCCTAAGCAATCTACCAGGCAGTCCACTGCGTCTGTGAACATCTGTTCCTCCTTGTCAAACTTTTGGCACAGTGCTTGAATGTCAGGTTCGGACAGCCTGACCCAATTACCTCTGGAAGTAGGCCTCCAGGAGAGGGCATCAGCATCTATGTGATTCAGGCCCGACCTGTATTCAACAGCATAATCATAGGTAGACAACGCAGAGAGCCACCGATGCCCGGTGGCATCCAGTTTAGCTGAAGTCTGCACATAGGTCAGTGGATTATTATCTGTCTTTACCAATATCTTTGCTCCATACAAGTATTCATGGAACTGGTCAACAATGGCCCACTTCAATGCCAAGAACTCCAATTTATGCACAGGATAGTTTTTTTTCTGATGGGGTCAGACTTCTACTGGCAAAGGCCACTGGTCTCAGGCCATTCTCGTGCTCCTGATATAACACAGCCCCTAAACCTTGTAGGCTAGCATCGGTGTGTAACACATAGAGTTTAGCAGGATCAGCATAGGCGAGGATGGGAGCATGTGTGAGCCGATATATGATCTCATGGAAAGCAGCTTCGCAGTCTGGTGTCAATCGGGACCAAAAAGTTCACCCAGGTGGAAGTATACTCTCTCTGTTTTGGTGGAGGCCACTCTCTTGTATTTTTTGTTCGTGAGATGGTAACCCCTGGGTAAGATTCAGAAGTGGGCGAATCACCCTGGAGTAGTCCTTTATGAACCACTGGTAATAACCCCAAAACCCTAGAAAGCATTGTAATTCTTTCAGATTGTGGGGCTGGGGCCAGGTGGTCAAGGCCTTAACTTTGCTAGGGTCAGTCTCTATCCCCTCGGTGGACACTATGTGCCCCACATACTTTACTGATGTCTGAAACAGCTGGCATTTGTCGATGGACAGCTTAAGGCTCAAATCTTCCAGTCGGTCCAGCACTTTAAAAAGTCGGCTCTCATGTTCCTCCAATGAACTTCCAAACACAATAACATCATCTAAATATACCAGGCACTCCAACAAGTTCATGTCCCCCACTGCACATTCCATCAATCGCTGAAAAGTGGCTGGGGCACCCAAGATCCCCGGGGGCATCCTCCTAAACTCATGGAACCCAAGTGGACAGATGAAGGCTATTTTCTCACCGTCTTCTGGGGCCATAGGGATCTGGTAGTACCTACTGCGAAGATCCAACACCGAGAACCACTTGCTTCCATTCAGACAGTCTAAAGCATCCTGAATACAGGGCATGGAGTATTGATCGGGGATGGTCCGCCTGTTAAGGGTCTGAAAGTCCACACGCATTCTTACTGTCCCATTCTTTTTCCTCACCATCACAACAGGTGAAGCATAAGGGCTTCAGGATTCTTGTATCACACCAGCTGCAAGCATCTCCTGCAGGTGTCTTCTTACATCATCTATATCTGCGGGGGCTAGGCGCCGAGACCTTTCACGGAATGGCCGATCATCATGCAGGCGTATGTGATGCTCCACTCCTTGGACACATCCCACATCCCATTCCTTCAGCAAAAACACCTGATCTCTCTGGGCGAGTCTCTGGCCGATTCTAGTCTTTCATTCAGCTGGCAACAGGGAGTCACCAAAGTTAAACAAGTCAGGCACCACTCTGTCATTCACCCCAGAGTGCTTGTTACTAGGTAACACTGCAGTGTCTGCGCAGTGTACGGTAGCTAGAGAGCAGTCTCTATTCACCCACATTTCTCGATCTGACACATTGTGGACCTGGACCATTACCCATCGAGTAAGGGCATAAGCATGAGCGGGTAAGATACTGGGCTTAACCAGCAACCCCTCTAGCAATTTTCCATCACCTGGTGCATCCAGCATGAGTATCTTATTCTTGATATCTTTCCGTAAGCTGACCTCCCATTTTAGAGTACACTGAGTGTTGGAGGCCAGGATCATCAACTCAGGATCCTTCTTCCATACAACCCCAACTGGTTCATCTTGACCCACCTCCTCGGCATTCTGCCATGACTCATAGGCCCTCTTAATCAATGCAGGAATCCTCAGAGCCCTACCAGTTCATTGCCCCTGTTTCTCATAGCATAATTACGCCAATCTCCCGAACATATGAGCGTTGGTTCCAATTAGTAGGGGAACCCCATCATACAGTCCAGTAGGGGGACACACTAAGGCTAACGTCTCTATTTGTTCCACCACTCCAGCCACCGAAGTAGGGAAAGACAACCAATTCCGGATATACCCAGAGTAGGGGTATACCTTTTCACTCAACCCCCAGACATGCAGTCCTTCCAAAGGCTGTAAAGGCACAGCAGGCAAGTGCTTCCGATACTAGTCTTGAAACATTATAGTTACTTGGGAGCCACTGTCAAGCACAGCCCTGGTAGACACTCCATTCACCTTCACTGTTGTCTCCATGGAGGGACCCACCACTTCGGACCATTCAGACCTTAGACTGTGTGTATACTGAATATTCTATGTAGTATCCTAGAGTGTGTGTATATTGAATATTTTTTATGTATCTATGTAAATTGAACCTTGACCTTGCCAGGTCCATCTTACAAATGAGCTGTGCTCAACGATGTTCGCCTGGATAAATAAAGATTTGATTGATTGATTGATTGATTGATTGATTCAGGTGGCACTGATGTCGGTGTCGATCTGGCATTGGCCTTGGTAGTGTAATTTTTTTAAACAGCCCCACCTGGTGGCCAGTTGTTGTTTGGGTAAATCAAAGCTAACAGTTTGGTACGGACCCTCCTCAAATTCTCTGGTGAGCAGCAGAAGGAATGGGTGTGTCCATCCTCCCCACATTGATAGCAAAAAGTAGGCTCTCTAGGGTCTCAGGGGGGTTTGTGGGCCCATCTCCAGACTGATGTATCACGGGGGTATTGGGTGGCTCATCTTTGGCTCTTGCTCTGAGTCCTGGATCCTTGGGACCACCACCAGGATGGGGTTCGGTGGGGCTCTCAGCAAGTCCCCCACTAGAGCTTTCAACTCTTGCACTTCTTCCAGTATGTTACCCTCAGTCCGGGGTTCTGGAGAAACAACAAGCACTCCCACTCCACTTTTAGTCTCTGGGGGTGCCTGATGCAGGTCAGGTTCTCTGGCTGCTTCAGTCAATTCTTTAATCAGCTCTCTCAGTTGTTGTGCCTCATCCGAGTCACTCCTCTCCGGGGTCGGGCAGGTAGCAACCATCCCAGCATAGGGCTCCCAGCACTCTTCATCAGTCTCAATCTCATGAATGTCCTTCTTAAGATGACAGTACTCGGGAGGGTTATTCCTCCTGTCTTGTAACTTGAGCTTAAATATCATCACACTAGAATATCTGGCTGACTTTAGAATATGGTCCAATCTAACCTAGTTCAGCTCCTTTGCAGGCACTCCTCCTTTCCTGTGGGCCCTCTGCAGAGCCCTCTCAATCCTGGTAACAAAAGCGGACAACTTCTTATTTTTCCACTGCTTAGCTGACTTGAATTTCTACAACAAGTTGTCCCCCGACTCAGTACTGCCAAACACTCCTTCCGGTGCAGAGAGGCATTCAGCCACAGTAGCCTCTGGACTAGTTGCTCGCAAGAAACGGATGGCCTCCAGTGCAGGATCTCTTAAGCTCTCCATTGGTCTCTTTCTCTTTTCCCCCTCTGAGCACTGCCATTCCTGCACCAAGGGAGTAGCATAGTCCATCCATGTTTCCAAATCATCCTCCCCTGTAGGCACTGGGACTGTGCCTGAAAAAAGTGTGAGTTTTCGGTAAGAGTCTAACTATATCGGGGGTATTATTATGGGGGAGGGGGCTGCAGGAGAACTCTTGGGAGAAGCTGGGGATGTGGCTGGGGAGTGCAGGAGCATGTGTTCCTCAGAAAGGTCTAGCACTTTTTCGAGCTCTTGAGCAGTTCATCCTTCAGACGCTAATAATTTGAGCAACTTGTCCTTAAACCCTTCTGTACTGGGGGGACCCACCCGGGGTAGTTGGATCACTGTACAGGTGAATGACCCTCCACCCCTTCTGGGTACCTTTCGGCATGACAACAGGGGGTACCTTCTCTGGATCTATCGCAGAGCTACAGGAGAGTAACACTACCATAGTCTGCTCAAACAAATCTGCATCTCTCCTCTTCACTTCAACCTTGCCCAAACCCTTAACTTGTTCCACAGTGGCTATAATATCAGCATTAATAGTCCCTAAGAGGACATCCAGTAACAGTAGGGCCTGTCGGGGGTCCAACCCCTCAGCCTCACTCCACCCCATCATTCGGTGCACTAACAGTTTATGGGGGGCAATTTTTAGCTTGGGCATAGCAAGATCCTCCATTTTCCAACCAAAACTGAACATACCGTGGCAATTTTCTCCCTTGGCCACTAGAGGACGCTAATCCCAGTGGTGCCTCCAAGATGTAACCCCTAGGTGTCACTTTCTCAAGGGCTACTACCCCTGTCTGCTTGGCTAGTAGCAGGTTAAGGAGCCTAGGTTCACTGACAGGTGCCTCCACCCAAAGGTCAGAGTTGGTATTGGTCAAACTAACCAGGCCACAGCCCTCTGGGACACTGTGGCCTCCCTTGTCTCCTACTAGTGGCCCACACAAAACACAATATTTAACTTCACAATACCCCGGATATGTTTTGCACATACACATATATTTGGCACTTACCCACAGGATTGATTTCTTCAGCTTGGCTCTGGGGACCCCCTGTAAAACAAGGTCAGGCAAAACAAAAGACAACAGTACAATACCTTAAGCATAAACTGACACCACAGTCAATGTAAATTGCAGAAAAAAGTAGATCTGATTTATTCAGGGGGATAGTAACATGGGAGGGGCACAATCAGGGTAATTGGTTGAAACACTTTATTATTTAATCTATGGTGTGGGTGTTTACAGTCCTTACTACAGTTACACTCCCTGGGTACCCAGTGGATGAAAAAGGGGCTAGCCAGGTCCGTTGCCTGGGGTAGGCCGGCGTTGCAGTTGGTTGGGGCCCTGTGAAGGAAAGAAAAAACATACACCACACCCTAATTGTAACCCGGAGCTGGAGGGCTCAGTTCGTACACTTGAAAAGAAATAACAGGCAATCAGGTGACACACTTTTGATTTAGCAGTATGTTGCAGGGAGCTACCCTGTTTGTTGCTTACGATACCCAAAGCTGGACACAGGATGGATGATGGTCGAGACGATAGATGGATTTTCTGGATTGCCAGAAGACGCAGGGCCCACATGATGCACCACAATGTCATTCCTGTTCAGACTTGGAACAGGGGGCTGATCCCCTGGAAGGTCTCTCATCGGTGGATCTTCTCTGTGCAGCAGGGTGGTCTGGCAAGGTCCTTGTGGCGAGGCCCAGCTGCATGGAGACAACAGTAAGGCAGTTCTTTGATGCTAGACACACTTCAAGCAGCAGCACACAGCTCACCCGAAAGGGGAACTAAATCGCGACCCCCCTCGGCACACAGCACATTTATATGTAAAGGAAATATTACTGAACCTGGCCAAATGCTCCTCAGTCATGATCGCAAAGCCTCTGCTTAGGCTAAGACCTCAGATGTAGCTGGAGTTCCTGACAGGTCGATCGCATTTAGCAAAATCTTTGGTCTTCTACAGATTAAGCCTGTCTCAAGTCAATAGCTGCTTCCAAGCACACAGTTCGGATTTAGTCCGAAACAATTCTCTCTCTCCTTCTCCTCTCAGGGCAGAAAACAGGCAAGCAGGCCAGAAGTCAGGCCTTCCACGGTTCTCCCGCGTGAACTAATGCGCAAACGGCCACTCGAACTATGCAAGCTCCTTCTCTTTCAGCTTCCAACTCGTATCTGGCTTGCCAGCAGACAGTTCAGGGGATTGCCCTTAGATCCAAAAGGTTCAGTTGGTCAGTTCAGCTGTCAGTCACAGTAAGAGCTCCCCCTTCTGTTACAAAAAGGCACCAACAATCCAGAACTACAAATCCCAAACTGTAATCCACACAGTCCCATTTCAGCAGGCTCCATTTTAGAGTTCCCCAGTACTGATTGGTCCAGTTCGGCAGTTCGGGACCAAAATGGTGGAGACAGAACAGTCTTTGCTGCAAATAAGGCAGGTTAGTACAAACCACGTTGTCATTACTACTGTAAATGACTACCAGCAATTAGTTACACCTTTTAGCAGGGCTCCCTCTGCACAATTAATGATGGCAGAAACGGAGCAATTATTCAGCAGCCCAGGTGGAACTGGAGCAGGGAAACACTCAGACCCCCCCATCCAGATTAATTATCACTGCAAAAAGGCAGCATTTAAAGGGACAGTACACGGAGGCCACACAGGCACTCACTGGCAATACATTTACACACTAAACGCAGGACACCAGCCTGGCAACGAGCATTTGGGGCACGCTCATGGAAGCCTTTTCAGGAACCCCCATTTGTAGGGGGGTTACAACTAGAAGGCACATAATCCCAGTGGTGAGCCTCCAAAATGTAACCCCTAGGCGGAGCTATCCCAAGGCTACTACCCCTGCCTGCTTGGCTAGTAGAAGGTTAAGGGGCCTGAGTTCTGAAACGGGTGCCTCCACCCAGAGGTCAGGGTTGGTAGTGGTCATGCTAACCTGGGCACAGCCTTCCAGGACACTGTAACCCCCTCTTTCCTTACTAGTGGCCAGAACAATACACAATAATCACTTTGACAATACCCCTGATACACCACACAAGTACCCACACTGTTTGCACTTACCACCAGGGCTTTCCTCTGGCCCGGCCCTGGGGAGCCCCTCTAAAACAAGGCTATACACAACAAATAACAGCAGTACAGTACTCTTGCACAAACTGGAACCACAGTCAGGGTTAATGCAAAAAAAGAGTTAGATCTGATTTATTTAAGGGGCTTGAACAAGGGAGGGGCGTAATCAGGTTAATTTGCTTAAAGGCTGTATCAATCAAACAGTTATGCATGCACTTCAGGGTCCTTAAACAGTCACACACTCTGGGTACCCAGATGAAGAATGGTGGGCTATCCAGGAACGTTGCAGCTGGTCGGGGACCTGTGATGGAAGAAAACAACATGCACAACACACACTATTTTTAATCTGGAGCCGGAGGGCTCAGTTCATGAAAAGAAAACAAGACAATCAGATGACGCTCTTTTAGATTAGGCTGTTGTTGCAGGGAGCTACACTGATTACTCACGATACCCAAGACTGGACACAGGCTGGACGAAAATCGAGACAGTAAGTGGTTAATCTGGAGTGCCAGGAGAAGCAGGACCCACATGATTCGCCGAGGCGTCATTCCTGTTCAAGTGTGGAGCAGGGGGCTGATACCCAGGCAGGTCTCTCATCAGTGGTTTTCTCTGTGCAGTGGGGTAGTCTGGCAGAGCCAGCGTGGCATGGCCCAGGCCAAATGCAGATGAACGCAGATTCAGTCCGATTAGGCTGGATAAAGCTTCCAGCAAGTAGAACACAGTTCACACAGTGGAGAACCAAATCACGACCCTCTTTCACTAGACAGCACACTTACATGTAAGGAAATTCTACTGTACCAGGCATACTGCTCTCTGGTCATGATCGCAAAGTCTCTACACAAACTGGGGATTCAAAAGCAGCTGGAAATCCTGACAGGCCGATCGCATTCAGCAAATCTTCGGTCTTCTTCAGGTTAAAGCCTGGTCACAGTCCAGTGGCTTAAATAGTCCTCACAACTTGGATTCGGGTCTACAACAGTTCGCTCCTGACTACTCGCTCCCTACGAACTCGCTCCCTCGTATACGCTCCGCAGACAATCCACCCCCACATGAACACGCTCCTGCATATCTCACTCCCAAATTTACGCAAACTGACAGCTACTATCTAATAAACAGTATAAACAGTATAAATGACAATTTAGTGGGTTTGTTTACCTTCGAGTGGAAGGGTGTCACTACAGTAGCTGGAAGTAATGTAAAGAAATCTGAATCAAGAATTGATTTAATTGGTTCACCTGAATGCCTTAAGCTATCTGTCTGAAACTATTTGATAGGGTGAGTCTGAAGAAAGAATTGATTGTGATTGGGGCCACTGAATGCCTGAAGGTAGAATACATTTAATTTGATTGGTGGAGCACGATTTCATGAGTGACTCTGTTGGTAGAAGTGATTTGATTTGATTTGGGGAACAGTGCTTGTGGACTTTGTTTCATAATCTTTATTAGTTTAAAATGTTAAAAGCAGTTACAGTCTAATAATCAAAAGTGCAAGCTACACCTCGCAGGAATTCTTCAGTTGTTCCTTCTCTGTACTTTTCAATGATGTAGGCGAGTCCCTCCACATTGGCAAGGTAAGCTGTCTTGTGTCCAGCAGGAGCAATGCCAGCGATCAGTTGCTCGATGCAGGAGTCTCTCTTTTTTTGGATGCTTCTCAAACCATCAATACATTTCCACAATGTAGGGTGGGCCACACAGAGCACACTCTGCATACCTCTGTGGAATGCCTTGACAACGTTGTTGGATTTTGCTCTCCTTTCTTGTATAGTATCTGAATGGTTCCACAGAGTAATGGGATACTTAGGTTGCCGGCGACCAGTCCCCCTCCGATTTCTCCTGCCAATTCAAACATCTTCACAATAGTTGATTAAAGGCTCAAGTTGGGGGGGGACACTTGTAGGGACTCCTCTGTTATATCTTCAAAGCGAGCCACAACCTCTCCTGGTGGATATAAAGCCAAGGGCTGGCAAGTATTTACACTTTAGTGCGAACACACCATGGCAAACATGTCATTGAATGATCTAGACTATTTATTGTTGTACATATGTAACTAATACTGCTACAGTAGACTATTCCTCGTGACTCAATGTACTCAGCTCTACTCACTGTTATGTACTCTGATGTATCTGTATTCCTTGTTGTACTCACACGGGTCGTTCCAGAAAATAGGCATATAACTTGTCTAGTGTACCTACCCGGTCAACAAAAGGTAAATAAATAAATAAATAATTTTGCATCCTGGCTGTGCTGAACTGACAACCCCTCTGTCTGTATTTTTCTATATACACACTGGGTAAAATAAAAAAAAAATCCCAGTTGTCGTGCTTGAGGAAACACTGTTTTAAAAGCATTTATTGTTGCCAATTTGAAGTCGGTCATAATCACTTGTGGTGCAAAAAGAGGGTTAAACTGCTTTAGAGCTGTCAGCACAAGCTCATAGGATTCTCTGCACTTGTTTGGCAGAAGCGCGTATAAAGCAGGCTGTGCACTGCCAAATCTCTCACCCAAGATAACGTACATCTGGTGGAATAATGGTGGAGCAACACTAAATTTCCTATCAGCATACCAATTTTTGCAGCGTTAGAGAAAATGTAGATTGTTCTCAGTGCCAAACATTAAAATTCTATCTGGACCAGCACCGCTATCATATAACAGGAATTTGACTGCAGAATCTCCCCAGTCTGGAGTGTATGTTGTGTATGAGTCTGGGATCACCAGGTCTGACAAGTCCTTTGGGTTTGGCGGTGCACCATGCGCCCACACACTCTATACGGTGCGTTTAATATTTTTGTCCAGCAGTGTACCTTGTGTGTCCATAGAAATTTGTTCTCTAGCTTGAATGACTATCTGTGCTGTAGTGTCCTGTATTGTTAGAGCTCTCTGCTTAGCGATATTAACAGCCTCAGCTTTTTCAACAGCACTAACGCTGGGAGCATGAGTATGCTGTGAGAACTTGCAGATTATTGTTGGGTCAGCATCGCTTATTGTGTGTACCCTGGCACTACAGTCTTTAGGCTTTCTGACAGCTCGTTCACATTGCCATATTGCCTTTCCCTCATGTCCACTCTTGTGCATTGTGTATATAAAATTTTCTTCATCCACAAGCTTTTGCCTATCTCTCTCTCGGACATTATGAATCATCCAGTCATTCTGACTCGCAACAGTAGCAGCAATGAGGAATGCTGAATGAAACAGAAGCTTTATGCAAGACACTGATTGGCAATTGGCATGTCCAGGGAGTGATTCGGTCCAGAGCGATTTCGCCAGGGTTTGAATTGACGCAGGAGCGAAAACACGGGAGCGAGTTCGTAGGGAGCGAGTAGTCGGGAGCAAATTATCATGCTGTCCTTGGATTCAGTCCAAATAAACTCTATTTTCCCTCTCAGGGACAGCAGGCAGGCCAAAACTCAGCCCTTTCACAGTTCTCCCTTGCAAAACTACACAGAACTGCTGCTCAAAATCACTTGAGCTGTTACTTCTTCACTTCTCAGCTTAAAACTGAAACGAACTGCAGCAGCCTGGGAAATTCCCTAAGATCCAAAAGGTTCAGTTGGCTGATCCTCCTGTCAGTCACAACAAAGGCTCCCCTTTCAGGTACAAAAAGGCGCAAAAAGCCCAAAACTACAATTCCTACAGATTTTGACTCCAGACAGCTCCTGTAGTCCGGTTCCATTTTAGGTCCCCCTAGTACTGATTGGTCCAATTTGCAGTCCAAGACCAAGATAGTGGAGATAAATAAAACAGTCCTTGCTGCAAAGAAGGCAGGTTAGACAAACTACATTATCATTATCACTCTAAATGATTTTCAGCAAATAGTTACATCTTAGAACAGAGCTCCCTCTCAGATTACTTATGACTGCAATTCAGCCAGCTCTTAAAGAGACAGTACACAAAGGCTATACAGGCACTCTCTGGCAATCACATTTAAACTGCTAAAATGCAGGACACCAGCCTGGCAGTGAGCATTTAGGCAAGTTCGAGGAAGACTTTTCTGGAAACCCCATTTGTAGGAGGGTTACAAGTAGACTTGAGAAAACCTAAAGAGTAGTTACATAGAAACATAGACTTTGACGGCAGAAAAGGACCACTTGGCCCACCCAGTCTGCCCATTTCCCTACCTATTGGATAAGCTGCAGATTCTAGTTAACCAACAGCCTACTTCCTGCAACCCCCCAGTATAATTGCCTTATGTCTGTCCCATGCATGTTTGAATTCCCCCACTGTTTTAGACCCTGCAACCTCTCCAGGAAGGCGGTTCCCTGCGTCCACAACTCTCTCCGTGAAAAAGAATTTCCTCCCATTACCCAGGCCGTCCCCCTCTAACTTTAAATTGTGCTCCCTTGTTCTTACACATCTCTTTTTCTGAAAGATGCTACCCTCCTTGACTTTGTTGATTCCCTTGAGGTACTTAAAGGTTTCTACCATGTCCCCCATCCCTCCTTTCATCAAGGGTATACATATTAAGCTCTCTCATTCTCTCTTCATATGGTTTCTGATGTAGACCCTGCACCATTTTAGTTGCCCTCCTCTGGACTGCTTCCATCCTGTCTATGTCCTTGCGTAGATGAGGTCTCCAAAACTGCACGCAGTACTCCAGATGGGGTCTCACCAACTGTCTATATAGAGGGATAACCACTTCCCTTTTTCTACTTGTGATGCCCTTCCCTATGCATCCCAGTATGCCTCTGGCTCTCCTTACTGACTTCTCACATTGCATCCCACCTTTAGGTCATCTGATATGACTACACCCAGATCCCTTTCCATTATTGTTGTCGTTAGTACCTCCTCTGCTATTGTGTACTCTTCTCCTGGATTTTTATTTCCCAGGTGCATTACTTTGCACTTCTTTGCATTGAACCTAAGTTGCCATATGTCTGACCATTCCTCCAACCTTGCCAAGTCCCTTCTCATCCTTTCTACCCCCCCCTTGTGTATCAACTCTGTTACAGATCTTTGTGTCATCTGCAAAGAGGCATACCTTTCCTTCTGGACCCTCTGCAATGTCACCTATAAAGACGTTAGAGGACTGGACCCAGTTCTGAGCCCTGAGGTACTCCACTAGTAACCCCCCTTTCTTCAGAATGTGTTTCATTCACTATTACCTTCTGTGTCCTGTTGTGCAGCCAGTTTGCTACCCAGGCTACCACCCTGGGACCCACTTCCAGGCTGGCTAACTTGATTATTAATCTTTCGTGCGGGACTGTGTCAAATGCCTTGCTAAAGTCTAGGTAGGCCATATCCACAGCCCCTCCCTGGTCTATTACTTTGGTCACCCAGTCAAAGACATCGATTAGATTCATCTGACGTGACCTTCCTGCTGTGAATCCATGCTGCTTTGGGTCCTGTGCCCTGCTGGCCTCTAGGTACTCAACAATTCTTTCTTTCAGAAGTGATTCCATCATTTTCCTCACCACTGAGGTCAAACTAACAGGTCTGTAGTTTCCTGCTTCTGCCTTGCTCCCACTTTTGTGAAGGGGAATCACATCTGCCCTCTTCCAGTCCTCAGGTACCACCCCATCTTCCCATGATTTGTTAAAAAGTGTGGTTAGTGGTGTCACTGGGTCCTCCCTTAGCTCTTTTAGGATTCTAGGGTGAATCCTGTCAGGCCCCATTGCTTTGTCCACCTTGAGTTTTAGGAGTTCTTTCAGTACTCTTTCTTCTGTAAATGGACTGGCGGCAACCCCACTATCCAGAGTGCTTCTACTGTTTGGTTTAGGTAACTCCTCCTCTTCTTCTTTTGTGAATACTGAGCAAAAGTATTTATTCAGTATCTCTGCCTTTTCACTGTCTCCCTTTGCCCACCTCCCCTCTCCTTTATTAATCTTCATTATCCCTCCCTTAACCTTTCTATGCTCCCTAATGTACCTATAAAGGTTTTATCCCCTTCTTAACTGAGTTGGCTATCTTTTCCTCGGTTTGGGCCTTTGCTTTTCTGACTGCCTTCCCACTTCTTTCTGCTTTAATTGATACAGTTCCCTGTCGTGCTCTGTCTGTGATTCCTTATACTTTTTGAATGCAGCCTTTTTTTCCTTAACGTTCCCTGACACCTCTTTTGAGAACCATAGTGGTTTTTTATTCCGCTTTGTTTTCTTTATTTGTTTCACACAAAGGCTTGTTGCCTCCATGATGGCAGTTTTGATTTTTCTCCATTGTTCTTCCACCCCTCCATTCTGGCCATTTTCTAATGCATTCCTCAGGTATTCACCCATTATGCCAAAGTCAGCCCTTCTAAAGTCCAGTATCCATGTCTTTGTATGGCTTGTCTCCATGGTTGTGTTTATTGTGAGCTACATATGCAGTGGTAGCTTGTTGCAGATGTCTACTGACTTCTAAATTTGTGATCCTCTCTCCATTTGAGAGTAACAGGTCTAATATTGCTCCCTCCTTCCCGAGTGGGTTCCACCACTAGCTGTCTAAGGCATGCCCCCTGTAGGGCATCGAGAATGACCCTGCTCTTGGATGTGGCTGCAGTCCATGTCGCCCAGTTAACATCTGGCATATTCAGGTCCCCCATCAACAGTATCTCCCCTTTTTCAGCCATTTTGACGGTATAGCTGCTGGGTTTCCGTGTTAATAAGGGAAATCTCAAGTTCCTAAGGCACAGAAATCCAGAGGTGGAGCATAAAATGAGGGAAGAGGTATTGATGGTCACTAAACACAAAAAGGACCTTGGAATTATTGTATCTGATGACCTCAAGGTGGCGAGGCAGTTTGACAAAGCTATAGGCAGGGCCAGCAGGATGCTGGGGTGCATAGGGAGGGGAATCCACAGCAGAAGGAGAGAGGTAGTGTTGCCACTGTATCGATCATTGGTGAGACCCCACCTAGAATACTGTGTCCAGTTCTAGAGACTGCATCTGGGGAATGACATAGACTGGGTGGAGGCTGTCCAGAGGAGGGCAACTAAAATGGTGGAGGGGCTGCATCTTAAGCCCTACGAGAACAGACTGAGGGATCTCAATATGTGCACCCTGGAAGAGAGGAGGGGGTGTGATAGAGACCTATAAGTACTTCATATGGGTAAATAAGGTACAAGAAGAGAGAATTTTACAGAGGAGAAGGTTCAGGAGAACAAGGGGGAATGCAATAAAGCTGAAAAGGGGGAAATTTAGGAGGTTTGTGAGGAAGTTCTCCTTCACTGAAAGAGTGGTAGACGCCTGGAACAGTCTTCCAGTGGAGGTGGTGGGGTGAAAACAGCAGTGGGCTTCAAAATGCATGGTATAGGCACAAAGGAATCTTGGTAGGGAAGTGGCGGTAGCCAAAGATTAGATAGGGTCTGTGGTGACAGTGTAGACAGAGACAGGATGGGCAGACTGGGTGAGCCAAGTGGTCCTTGTGTGCTGACAAAATTCTATGCTTATCTGTTTCTCTGTCCTCCTCCCTCTGTGTTTCCTTATACCTTCTAAAAGCCCCCACTTTTTTCCTTCACCACCTAGATCACTTCCCTAGCAAATGACATTTGGAAGGCTGAGCCTGTAGTTCAGTGTAGAAGCAGCCAACCACTCCCACTTCCTGACCTGTATAAGAAGTTCCTCTCAGCCTCCTTCTGCAGCATTTTTTCTTTGTTGCTGGAGGCTCTGTTTGTTTGTCCTCTGAGCTGGCTAGGGCCTGCCTTGGAGCCTATGGCCCCCTCCCCACCTTGCTGTTTCTGTTTGTCTCTGCTGGACTTCGGTGTTTGTTTTCCTGCTTCTGGTTTGTATTTTGCCTATGGCTGTGTGCTTCTTTCTGTCCTTGTTTCTGTGTTTTTGTGTGCCTTTGTATTTTTGTTTTGGGCCTTTGTTCCCTGTTTCCCATGTTTGTGTATTTTGGTTTTTGTCTTTTGTGGCTTTGCTTCTAAGCTCCTAACATATTGCTACTCCAGAGCTCATATTACTTGCTCTCAGTCATTCACAACTCTCACTATTACTTGCAATGCAACTGCACAATTATCTATGTGTTTCAGCTCAACCACAGCTGCTCTCCATGATGCATTTTGCTGTTTTCACCTGATTCAGGCTCACTCTGAACCCCAGCTATGCAGCTGAATCATGCTCTCTCAACTCATTCTACTTACCTCATTGCTACAGTTTCATTGCACTGCCTCGAGATATCTTCTTTCAGAGCATTGTGCCTCCTTTCATTTTATGTTTATTTAAGTTTACAACTCAGTTACTCAATACAGATGCTGCTGTCTATGTTTGTATACTCTGTTATACTCTGAGGTTAGCTAAGCTACTGCTGATTGCTGTAAACTAGTTTCAATAATTGCATGTGGATCTCATCCCTTCCATCACTTTCTTGTTTTTCCTACAGCGGGGACTTGGAGGTGTTTGGGGAGTCGTGACCCTGTGTGGCTAATCATTTATGTTCTAAATCCTGTCTCTGCAGCTGAAAACTCCTCAGAGTGTTTGTCACCTTTATTGGCTTTTTGAATGCCTGGCTAGCTGGCCCCACTATTCCCAGTGCTGCTCCATTGCTACTGCATTTTGCAGATCTATGTGCAGGTCTGATTATTACTACTACTCACTGACCTACGTGCAGGTCCACTTTGCTTACGCAATCATGCCTACTGCCCTCCTCTTGGTTTCAGCCTCTGTGATGTCTGCTGCGCTCACTACTGCGTCCGACCTTGGCAAGGTCTCAGCACTTAACGCTCATTAAGGTCTCAGCACACCAGTGCTCATTCAGTGGCTGACCAGTTTCTGGGTCATGCCAGCCATACCATTCTGGTGCAGGGCTCACTGCAGCCGACAGTCTCACTCTGCACCCAGAGTCCGCAGCTTGAGCATGCGAAGCTTGGAGTGGGGTCCTTCTCACCTGGCTGCTGAGCTGTGGATCCTACATCTGTTTCCTATTAATGATATCACAGACTTTCATTCTCAATGTCACCTCAATGCCTACCACCATCCCCTTGGCTTCAGCCTCTGGGATTTCAGCTGCAGCTGGGAATGTCCTCGCTCCGGGTGGACCTTCAGTCATCAACGGCACCTCAAGCTGTAGAATTTAGGACTCAGCTTGAAGAGGTGGGGCTCTCACGGGGGCCCCTTTAGCTGCCTGAGCAGATTCAGAGGCACCCTTTGTCAAAGGGTGTGAATGCAAGGATGGACACTGACACCAAGCGTAGTGCGACAAGGCTATATAGCCAAGCCTTCAAAAATGTATTATAATAACAACAGAACAAAACAAACTCGCACTTGAGACAAAATACAGAAAAGAAAATTAAAAGGTACAAAAATAACTATCTGTTCTCACAGGACAGCAGCAGAAGCTACCTGGGAACACACATGGAAATAAGTCTGAAAAGGCGCAGACTTCCAAATGGATCAGAACAGGGCTGATCCCAACAAGCATTTGTCAATGCCGAATGTTGCTTGCTTCTATGTGCTGTTTAGGTATTTGGAAGTCATTGGAGTGCAAATATTGAAAATTTGCGAACTTACGAGCGTCTTGTGAACTATAGCATACGCTCATCAAAAACAGTCATTGTTAGGAAATTTGTCACGATATTCCAACATAGCCATTTAGACCTCTGGTCATGAACAGTGTCAGTGTGATTTTGTTAATGTGTCCCACACATTGAGTTTGCACACTGACTGCGCCATTGTGCACTACATGGAGGAAACACATTTTGGGCAGGATGTGAAAAATGACAGCTGTACTGCTCATAAGGAGGTGTGGTAAAATGGCAATGTTGAAAATCTGGAGTGGAAATATTGAAAATTCGCAAACCTATGAGCGTGCGTGGGAACTGTGCAACGCACACTCGTAAAACAGTCATTTTGAGGAATTCTTTCACAAAATTTTCAACATTGCCATTTAAGATCTCTGCTCATGAATAGTGACACTGTGATTTCTTACCTTGTCCCATACACTGAGTTCGCACACCGACTACGCCCGTTGTATGCATAACGCCAAATGAGGAAACATGTTTTGGGCAGGATGTGAAAAATGACAACTGTACTGCTCATGAGGAGGTGTGGTAAAATGGCAATGTTGAAAATCTGGAGTGAAAATATTGAAAAATTGTGAACTTACGAGCCTGCGTAGGAACTGCGCAACGCACGCTCGTAAAACAGTCATTTTTAGGAATTTTTTCACCAAATTTTCAACATAGCCATTTTAAGACCTCTGCTCATGAACAGTGTCACTGTGATTTTCTTAATTTGTCCCGTACATTGATT
Organism: Neoceratodus forsteri; assembly: GCA_016271365.2. Lineage (NCBI taxonomy): Eukaryota > Metazoa > Chordata > Ceratodontiformes > Ceratodontidae > Neoceratodus > Neoceratodus forsteri. The sequence continues at coordinate 1,104,969,181 of CM057451.1, forward strand.
TCGCACACCGACTGCGCCATTCTGCGCTACAAGGGCGGAAACACATTTTGGGTGAGATGTGAAAAATGACAGCTGTACTACTCATAAGAAGGTGTGGTAAAATGGCAATGTTGAAAATCTGGAGTGAAAAAGGAACTGCATAACGTCGCTCAGTAATACAGTCATTTTTGGAATGTTTGGACAGGTACCAACATGGGGTTTTGGGACCCTTCTCATGAATGATGTTACTGTCATGGCGGTGTGAGGTCCCGAGGGTGATTTCCTGATCACTGCACAGTCACTGTGTGAATGCCGAGCCTGAATAGTGACGGCTGACATGACATATTAAGGAAGGGCCTAAAACCTATGTTGAAAATTATGAAATCCCAAAAATGCCTGAGATATGCAATAAAGTTGAACCCTCTCTATCTAGCCATTATACAGCTTACCGGCATTTCCTCAGTTAGTGGTCGGCTTTGAAGGTGCAGGCGTGTTCCCGGTCCACGAAGATCGTCGGCGGGTCGGAGATGAGAAGTATGGGGTGAGGGGAGGTGTGGGAAGCTGGGTGCGCAGTGGGTGGGTGCGGGTTGGAGGGTGTTGGGAGATGCGCCGCGCGGGACCGTTTTTGTTTACAGGTTAAAACAAAAAAGATGTTGTGGGACCGTTTGCCATGCTGGGGTGGGCTCCCAGCATGGCACAAAACGAGGGGGGGCGTTCAGCTGACGGGATTGGGCACCCGTCGGCCAAATAAGTGATTGCCACGCTGGAGTGGGCTCCCAGCGTGGCACCAGCTCAGGGGGGCGTTCAGCCGGCGGAGATTGGGCACCCCATCGGCCAAATAAGTGAGCTTGCCACGCTGGGTGGGCTCCCAGTGTGGCACCAGCTCGAGGGGACAACAACAGCTCAGCGGCAGGGGTTGGGCACCCCGTCGGCTACAGAACTGCTGAAGTGCGCGCCTGCGTGTGGGGGAACGCTACACTTGCTCGGTGCTCACTCGGCGTAGCTCCCCCCCTTTCAACTGTGTGCCAGTGCATTTTGGAGCGTGTCACAGACAGCTCCAAAATGCATTGGCTTACAGGGGCCGTGCCTGCCAGCTCACTGACTGAATTGGAGGAGGAGGTGACACACCTCCGAAATTTCCGATGATGGCACTATGTTTCTTGCACATGTGTGCAAGCAACATAAAAATGAATCTGACATGATCCAGGCTTGGACACCCTTTTTATTTATTTATTTATTTAGCTTTTGTTAACCTGGTAGGTACACTAGACAAGACAACTGCCTATTTTCAGGTACGACCCGGAAGAGTACAGGAATAATAGGTTTAGGTACATACAATGACATTGTACAAATTAGACATGTTACAGTTCATGTGAAGACACAGATTCAATACAGCAAACGAAACATGGTAAGGCACAGATTATACAGTATTAACATAACAAAAATAAACACCTTGTGGGAGATAAGAACAATAATGTTACAGATTCAACACAGCGTACGAGCGTGGTAAGGCATAGATTATACAGTATTAACATAACAACATAAACACCTTATGGAAGCCAAGAGCAGTTCCAGGGGCACAGTATCGAAATCCTTCAGATGTGACACTATATACAGCTTAGCAAACTCTTGGAGTCTGGTCTTTTGTCCAGGAGTAGCTCCAGAGGAGAGGAGTGCTTTAACCCAAGAGGACAGCATGTGACCATGTCAAACTCTTCCCACAACACTTTTAAACTTAAATCTTTCTTTATTTCACACCAAAATTCAGTTCTAAAACTTTTAGAGATCATTGGGGTTTACATGCAATACAGATTTAACATCAAAAAGAATCAATTCTAAACAAAATAAAATACTATACACTCTGTAGCTCCTCCCTTGATTGACCTAAAGTATAAATATAGAGATTTGAGGGCTGGCTGACTCCTAGGGACACCTTCAGAAGAATCCCAGCAAGGAGTCAGCCCCTGCAGCCGGCCCACCTTTCCTAAACTTCGGTAAGGTTGTTTTAAATACAGCTATTTCAAAATATACAAAACACACACAGTTATTACATTATTCTAACAAGATAATGGAATTTTACCTGAAATTTGACACATTCTATTTCAGAAGTTTCACATTTCAGGACATGGTGCAGCACAGGAAAACAGAACTTCTACATAAGAGATGTTTTATTGCCTCTGTAATTCATTAATGCTTGTGCTGCTTTAAATAACAGGATTTTATCAAAGCCTACCAGGTATTAAGCTGCTTTCTATGTAAAATATACATAAAACATGAAGAAAATGAAGAGTTTCTAGCTCTTATCAGGTTGCTAGCAACAATGAATGAACCTCTTAATATTAAGCAGTATGATTGGACGCCTAGAAAAAGAAAATACTGTACACAGTAAACTGCATTTGCTTCGGTAATTTAATAAGAACTTTTACCGAAGTAAAACATACATTCTGATGTAAGTCTTCCACTTCAAGGTTTCTTTAGAGCATCTCGCAAGTGCAAGAGGGTTATCACCTCGCAAGTGCGGTGGGGGGGTCACCTTTCAGCAGCACTAAACCTCTGCTTTGCCGTGCAGGCTGTAAGAAGGATACTGCTTCCAAGCAGCCTGGCACATGTATCCGTGCGGTAAAGTACCTCTGACAAAAGCATAGCATACAAAGGTTGTAGCGCTACAAACCTTCCAAGCGCCATAGTGTTTACAATAGTGGGATACAAGTAAACACAAAAGGCGACCGAAGTGGGGGGGATTGTGTGCATATAAAGGCTCCAGAAAAGGAAAAGAAAAAGGAAAGACAAGCATTTTAGAGAGATCTCTTCCAGGTGGCCAGCCTGGAAAAGGGGGAAAAATAAGAAATAGATAGAAGCAGAAAAGAAAAGAGCTTTAGCGCTACTGCAGTAGTCTTTATTAGAAGAAGAAAAGAGACTTCTGGAGGGGCTCAGGTATTCTCTCACACCCTTCAATGCTATTTTCCCCATGACTGCCTCTGGTTCACCTGGTTTATGTTTAGGGCAAGTAGGCCAGGTGAGTGCCTCAGCAGTCATTGCTCTTCCTCCTCCTGCCTTGATTGCCCGTTGTTGTAGAGTAGCACTGGTAACCTTCCATGGCATTCCCGCTAGAGTGATTGAGCGAGAGCTTTCCGTCAAATTGGAATATTTTTCACCCCCCATTAATTGGGTTTCCAAATTGCAGCCACAGAGTCTTCACTAAATAAAATATCCTAGTCTGGAAGGAATGTGACCTAGGCCTTGGATCCCCAGAGATTTCCTCCTCAAAGGGTTTTTTTCCTCTCCTCTGTGCCTCAGGTCATAAATGTTAGTTAGCTGTAGTTAGTGTTTCCTAATTCTTTTAGGTAGGTTCTGCTGTTGGATGGAGGTGGATGGTGTCCCTACTTACCGTTTCCCCTCTCCTTAGGAGGTCCTCTCATTCTCTAGCGCTACCCATCAAACTCATGCCATTGCTAACCTACACATTTCATTATGTTATAAAGCTGCCTGATGCCTTATCTACTTCTATGCCTCACTGCTACTGATTGCTAACATGTTTCATACTCTACAATTCTTTTTGGGGTTCCTTCCTAAGGTACCTTTAGCCAAGGTAATCATCCCGCAGCACCTCTAGGGGTGGAACCCTTTTTGAGGGTTCCTTGCCTTTGGTACCCCTACAGGGTGATAATTCCTCTGGAATAGAGAGTGCAAACGACCAAAACCAAGTAACATAGTGGCACAAGCATAACACTATACTGGCTGCATAGGCTATTGAACTGGAAGGCTGAGCCTGTAGTTCAATGGACAAGCAGCCAGCCACTCCCACTTCCTGACCTATATAAGCAGTTCCTCTCAGCCTCCTTCTGCAATATTTTTTCTTTGCCCCACCATCCTCTCCTCCTCCTCCAGTGGCAGCACCTCTCTCCTTGGGTTCCTTCCTAAGGTACCTTTAGCCAAGGGAATCATCCCGCGGCACCTCTAGGGGTGGAACCCTCTTCAAGGGTTCCTTGCCTTTGGTACCCCTACAGGGTGATAATTCCTTTGGAATAGAGAGTGCAAACTGCCAAAACCAAGTAACACAGTTGCACAAGCACAACACTATACTGGCTGTGTAGGCCATTAAATGGTCTTTTATTCTTTCTGCTCTTACTCACTTTCTTAACACAGATGCTGGCTGCTTTCATTATTCTCTCCCTTATTTTTCCCTAGTGTGCCTCTACCCTTCCCTGGATATCCCCCCCATGAGGCAGTTTCTGAGGCAGCCTCCCATTTCTTTAAAATCTGCCCTCTAAAAGTCCATGGCCCTCATGGTTGTGTGGTTTGCCTCTGCTCCTGTCTTTGTTAAACCACACTGTACAGAGATTACTAGTACCTGGGGTAGTGTCTGCTCACTGTGATGTCTGCAATGCTGTCCCTGTTTGTAAGCTAAAGATCCAGTGCTGCCCTGTCCCTAATTTGTTATTTGACTAGCTGCCTGAGAAGAGCCTCCTGTAGGGAGTTATGGCTGGCCCTGCTCCTTGTTGAAGCCAGAGCTGGAAGGCTCCACTCTGTGTCTGGCAGATTGAAATCACCAACTAGCAGCACCTTCAGTGTATTTGGATAGTGCCCTAGCTCCTTAGGCTGGAGGTTTACACGCCACCCTGGTATGGATGGCAGCCACAGAGCCTGCATCCAGGATGAACCACAGCACCTTCAGCCCTTTCTCTTCCTCTGGGTGCCCCTGTACCTTTATGCTCTTGATTTCCTCCCTCACATAAAGTGCAGCCCCTCCTCCCCTCCTCTCTGCCTGGTCTCTCCTGAACAGAGAGCAGCCAGTATGGCCATGTCCCGGTTGTGGTACTCAGTGCACCACAACTCTGTTATGGCTAGCCTCTGCCATGATGGCTTCCAGGTCTGGAATTTTATTTCCCAGAGTCTGTGCAATGGCGCACACGACTCTTCGTATCTTTTACTCCCTGTCTGCATGCCTCCTTGCTTTAGAAATATGCACAGAAACATAGGTATTGATGGTAGATAAGGACCACTTGCCCCACCTAGTCTGCCCATTTTCCCTACCTATTATAACACCGCAGATCCTAATTGATCTCTGGCTTTATCCCCCCTCCCTACCTCTAAGGTTCCCTTACATAGAAACATAGACTTTGATGGCAGATAAGGACTGCATGGCCCACCTAGTCTGCCCAGTTCCCTATCAACTGGATAAGCTGCAGATCCTAGTTAACCAACAGCCTATTTCTTCCTACCCCCCATAAGAATTGCCTTATGTCTGTCCCATGCATTCTTGAATTCCCCACTGTTTTAGACCCCCACAACCTCCTCAGGAAGGCAGTTCCATGCACCCACCACCCTCTTTGTAAAAAAATACTTCCTCACATTGCCCCTGAACCGTCCCCCTCCATCTTCAAATTGTGTCCCCTCGTTCTTGCACATTTCTTTTTCTGAAAGATGCTACCCTCTTGGACTTTGTTGATTCCCTTGAGGTACTTAAAAGTTTCTATCATGCCCCCCCTCCTTTCCTCAAGGGTATACATATTAAGCTCCTTTAGTCTGTCTTCGTATAGCTTCATTTTCAGACTCTGCACCATTTTAGTTGCCCTCCTCTGGACTGCCTCCATCCTGTCTATGTCCTTGCAGAGATGAGGTCTCCAGAACTGGACGCAGCACTCCAGATGGGGTCTGTACAAGGGGATAACAACTTTCTGTTTTCTATTGGTGATGCCTCTCCCTATACATCCCAGTATCCCCCCAGCCATCCCTACTGCCTTCTCACATTGCTTGCTAACCTTTAGGTCATCTGATATGACTGCCCCCCAGTCCCTTTCCATTTTTGTTGTTGTTACTACCTCCCCGACCTTTGTGTACTCTTCCCATGGGTTTTTGTTTCCCATGTGCATTACTTTGCACTTCTTTACATTGAATCTAAGCTGCCATATTTCTGATCATTCCTCCAACCTTGCCAAGTCCCTTCTCATCCTTTCCACCCTCCCTGGTGTATCAACCCTGTTGCAGATCTTTGTGTCATCTGCAAAGAGGCAGACTTTTCCTTCCAGTCCCTCTGCAATGTCACTTATAAAGACATTAAAAAGGACTGGACCCAGTACTGAACACTGTGGTACCCCACTATTAACCCCCCTTTCTTTGGAGTGGACTCTGCTTACTATTACCTTCAGTGTCTTGTTGTCCAGCCAATGTTTTACCAAGGTTACCACCCTGGGACCCACTCCCAGGCTGGCTAATTTGTTTATTAATCTTTTGTGTGGGACTGTGTCAAATGCCTTACTAAAGTCTAGGTAGACCTTGTCCACAGCCCCTCCCTCGTCTACTACTTTGGTCACCCAGTCAAAGAAATCAATTAGATTTGTCTGACATGACCTTCCCGCTGTGAATCCATGCTGCCTTGGGTCCTGTGCCCCACTGGCCTCTAGGTACTCAACAATTCTTTCCTTCAGAAGTGATTCCATCATTTTCCCTACCACTGAGGTCAAACTGAGAGGTCTGTAGTTTCCTGCCTCTGTCTTGCTCCCACTTTTGTGAAGGGGAATCACATCTGCCCTCCTCCAGTCCTCAGGTACTACACCATCCTCCCATGCATTCTTGAAGCCTGTTACCTTTTTTGCCCCCAACCACCTCCACTGGGAGGCTGTTCCAGACTTCCACCACTCTTTCTGTGAAGAAATACTTCCTCATATCTCTGCTGAGTCTCCCCATACCCCAACCCCCGGTTTCATAGCCTGTTTCCTTGTTCTTGAGCACCTTTTTCTCTGAAAAATGATTCCCTCTTGAACTCTACTTATACCCATGAGGTATTTGAAAGTCTGTGTTATATGATAGCCCCCCCTTTCCCTCCTTTCCTCCAGGGTGTACATATTGAGGTCCTTCAGTCTCTCCTCATAGGGCTTTGTGATACAGACCTTGCACCATTTTGGTTGCCCTCCTCTGGAATGCCTCTACCCTGACTATGTCCTTCTGGAGATGTGGTCTCCAGAACTGGATACAGTACTGTAAGTGAGGTCTCACCAGTGATCTACACAGTGGTGACACCACCTCTCTCTTTCTGCTGGTGATACTGCTCCTTGTGCACCCTAGCATCCCAGCACCTCTCCTCACTGCCTTGTCACACTGTCTGGCCACCTATAGGTCATCAGATATGATTAGTTCCCAGGACTAGACTTAGAACTGCTGGCAACACAGGGCGTTCAGTGTCACCAGCCCAGTCCTGTGGAATGCGTTGCCACCATCTGTCAAGTGCGGTCTCAAGGCCCATTTATTTTCTTAGGCCTTCCCGGAACAGGAGATCTGATCTGGTTCTTAAGAACTTGCCTTAATGAGATATGCTGCTGTACTATTATTTATTTTATTTATTGCTGTATTTTATCTTATTGTTTTTATGATGCTTAATGTCTTTCATTTCCCTTCCTTGTTTTAGTGTTAGGTGCCTAGAGGCTCCGGGATTGGGCACCCTAGAAATTAACCTTGCCTTGCCTTGCAATTGTTCCCAGGTCTCTTTCCTGTTTGGTGATGGTTAAATACTACCCCCCTTTTGTACTCTGCCACTTGGTTTCTGTGCTCCAAGTGCATGATTTTGTACTTCTTAGCATTAAAACACAGCTGTCACACCTCTTGACCACTCCTCCAACTTTCCTAGATCACTATTCATTTTATCCACCCCATCTGGAGTATCTAGCGTATTACAGATTTAAGTGTTATTAGCAAAGAGGCATATCTTCCCTTCTAGCTTCTCTGCAATGTCACTTATAAAGACATTAAAGAGGACTAGTCCCAGTACTGATCCCTGTGGCACACTGCTTGCCACCACTCCCCTTCCTCAGAGTGAACTCTGTTTACCATGACCCTCTGCCTCCTGTCCCACAACCAATTTTTCATCCTGTTTACCACCTAAGGATCCTCTCCTAGGCTTCCCAGCTTGTTTACAAGTCTCCTATGTGGAACGGTGTTGAATGCCTTACTGAAATCTAGGTAGGCCGCAGCCGCTGTTCAACCCTGATCCAATTCCCTGGTCAGTCACCCAGTCAAAGAAATATATCAGAATTGACATGATCTTCCCCCAGTGAATCCATACTGCCTTAGATCCTGATGGCCACTGGATTCCAGATATTACACAATCCTCTCCTTCAGTAGTGATTCCATTACTTTCCACACCACTGAAGTCAGGCTGACTGGTCTGTAGTTGCCAGCTTCCTCTTTGCTTCCACTTTTGTGAAGTGAGACTACAATACATCTGCCCTCCTCCAGCCCTCTAGAACCACTCTTGTCTCCAGTGAATAGTTGAACAGGGCTGTTAGAGGTGCAGCCAGCACCTCCCTGAGCTCCTGAATATACTAGTATGCACCCCTTCTGGCCCCATTGTGTTGTCCACTTTCAGATTTGGGAGTTCCCTCAGAACCCTCTCCTCTGTAAATGGACTAGTGTCCACCTCGCTTCCTTCGATACTCCTGGCCCTCATCTGTGGTCCCTCACGTTCCCCTTCCTCTGAACATGGAACAAAAGTACTTGTTCAAGATGTCCGCTTTTTCCTGGTGCTCCTCCTCACACTCCCCTCCTTCCTAAGCCTTACTATCCCTCCCCTGGTTTTTCAATTTTTGCTTACATACCTGAAAAGATTGTGTTGTTGTGTAAGTGCTTGTGCAAGTTACTTTCAGAAGTTACTTTGGTTTGACTCTGTCTCCTGGATTCCCACCCTTTGTAGAAGTGCCAGGAGAAGTTTCTCAAGGCTCAAGAAAATTGGTAGCTAAAAGTGCCAGAAGACCAAAGTGTGATGTAACAGAACCTCCTCCTCCAACTCATGGAGTAGACGCAATGTCCATGGAGGAGAGGGAAAAAAACACACTGTTTTGGAAACCTCTGGGGAACCAGTTACTGCTTTAACCTTCCTTCCAGGCTTCTAAAAATAATGAGGCTAGCTTTTGTTAATCTTGGCAGAGTTTGGAATTTGGATCTCTAAGTTTCAACGCAGGATGAAGTAAATGACCCATAATCTTGACAATGTGAGCCGGTATGTTCTTTCTGGAAGCAAAGATGGCTGCTCTACTCCAGAAAGAATGACTGGGAAAAAGATGAGGAATCAAGATCCAGATGAGACAGCAACACTTTGACATGAAGGATGAACCAGGATGCAGTTATGATATAATAGTCTGTAGTGCACAACAGGAGGCTGTATAGTGTAGTGATTAAGAGCACAAAGCTGCAAACCTGGAGAATTGGATTTGAGCCCCACAGCCACTGCTTGCATACAGTGTGACCATGAGCAAGCCACTCAACTTCCTCTGCTCTTAGGGCACACCAGGAAGCAAGCCTTGGCTCAGTGTGTCTTTCCTGGGCAAAAGAAATTGTTAAATAAATAAATAAAATAAAATACAGAAGAGGATGAGTAGAATCAGGATGTCTCTCTGTAGCTTGCAGCTGAGAACTTGAATAGGACACCAAGTTGAGTTTTTTGTGAAACAGGATACATTATATGGACCCCTCTATTACTTCTGTCAGTTTTTGATCTTGGTAAAGTAAGGAAAAAGTGATCTGCTGATGCTTTCTTGAGGCTGTTCTTTGCTAGGTGAATTGCAGGACAGAAGACAGAAGAGGTAAATGTTCTAGGTCTAGGAATCCAATGAATGCTATGGTCATGGCTGCTTGTAGATTAAGATCAATGGAAGATCCAAAAGATCCATTTTTTAAGAGGTCCATCAGTCAAGACTAAAAATAGTAGGTCCAGCCCGGTGGCGCTGAGGGTTGAGGCACTGGATGCCACACCTCATGCAATGCCGGCAACCTGGGTTCAGAAACGAGGTCGGCCACCGGGGGTTGGCAGGGGTAAGAGAGGATTGAGCATCCACAGGACTGCTATCCTCTTTCTGGGGGAGGGAGACCTGTTATTCTGCTTGTTGACTGCCCTTTGGTGGCATCTGGAGGACAGTATAGGTTGGGAGACACGTGCCGACATCATCATGTCGGTAGGAAGGGGGGTGAGAGAAAAAGTGGAAAACGGAGCCTGGCAGGTTCTGTGATGGCTCCGGGGTCTGGACCGGGTCTCGGGGGGGGGGGAGGCTGGTGCCCTCATCCCTGGCTCTGCCGTAGGGGGAATCTACAGGGGATTAGCCGGGATCAGCGATATGGGGATGCAGGAAGAAGTCGGAGAGTGAGTCTCTCCGCAAGGAGGGACCGCAGCCACCTACCAGGGCTCCCAGGAGGAAAAACAGATAATAGAAAAAAAAAAGAATACAAGTTGTAATCTATAGGCTTCCTTGTGGGAGGATCTTTAGGAGCAAATTTTCTCAAACCTTGAAGAAAATCCTTGAGTGTTAGACAGGATTACTAAAATCATGTGGTATTGGGATGGACAGGCAGCAAGGTAAACTGCTTGCTTGAGATGCATTGTTTGATTGTTGTGGCTGTCAAGCTAAATATTGAAGAGCAGTAGTTTGCAAATGACAGAAAATAATGAACAAAATATAGCAGTGTGTCTAAGTTTTGAAGGGCAAAGGACATAGTATATTTCTTCCGTACTACTCTGTAGGCAGACTTTGTTGATGCAGCTATAGAACTCCAGATGGTAGCAGAAACGTGGTTGAGTTTTATATATATATATATAGGTTATTTGCAGCTCATGGAATGGTGAAAAAGAAGTCATTTTTATGTTGGCTCGCGTGTGCGCGCATCAGCCAACATATTGCATTAGTAGCAGATTTGGAGGTGCGGTCACTGAGGGCAAATGCATAGCACGCATCAGTAGGTGCGTCCCTCATCCCCACTAAGTCAGCATACAGGCACCACACCAGCAATACTTAATGAGGCGAGCACATCTAAGAAAAGGTCTGCTGCAATGAGAGCCAAGCTTGTCATGCAGCGGCACCAGAACATGCCTCCTGATGTGCCCTTCCTAGTGAAAGCAGTCCAGTAAACATGGTGGCAGTGACTGCTGCCACCTGCCACAATGCCGACTTTGGGGGTGCCCAATCCCCCTGTCGGCATACCGGACCCAGTTCATGTGCCAGCGAGAACCCCTCCCCATCTGCATAATGGCCCCCTCCCATTTCAATTCTGTGCGGGTGCCCAATTCCCAGCATCATCGCCCCCCCAACAGTCTTTCTTTGTTGATGGGGGGGGGCCCAACCCCCATCTGCTTCAGTCCCCAGTTTAATTTGCCAATGGGGGAGCCCACTCCCCGTCGGCATAATGGCCCCCTCCGTTGTGTGCCAAGGAGGGTGCTCAATCCCCCTCGGCTCTTGCCTCCCCCTCGGTATGTGCTGATGGGGGTGCCCAATCCCTGTCAGCTACAGCATCCCCCAAAACACTCAGATGGCATGCTGGGAGCCCACCCCAGTGTGCCAAATGCCTGTGAAAAAAAAAACTGTCCTGCAATTTTTTTTGTTTGTTATTTAAACCTGTAAAACAGAAAACAGTCCCTCGCAGTCTGTCCTGCTCCCTCCCCCAACCCGCGCCCACCCTCTGCGTACCCTGTCTCCCCACACCCCTCCTCACCCCATACTTACCTCCGGAGCATGGCACGATGATCTTCGGTGGACCAGGAACATCTCTGCACTCTTCAAAGGCGACCGCGAACTGAAGAAATGCCGGTAAGCTGTATAATAGCATAAATAGGGTTTTTTCAACTTTGGTGCATATCTCGGCCATTTTTGGGAATTTTGTCACCAAATGTTCAACATGGGATTATTGGGACTCCTCATTAATTCAGTCACTGTCATGGCTTTATTCGGTCCTGAATGGTGATTTTGCGGTCACTACGCAGAATCACCTTTCGGGACCGATTAACAAAACAACAGTGCCTCTGTTCATGAAGGGGACTCTCAAAAAGCCTATGTTGCAAATTTGGTGAAAAAAAATGGCCGCTTTAATGAAAGCACATGCTCATAAATTCCTTGAATTTGTAATATTTTCACTCCAGATTTTCAAAATTGGCATTTTACCACACCTCCTTATGAACAGTACAGCTGTCATTTTATATATCCTGGCCAAAATGTGTTTTGCACGTCCGGCGCATTATAGCGTGGTCGCTGTGTGAAATCAGTTTTTGGGACAATTTGAGAAAATGATGGTGATACTGTTCATGAGCAGAGGTCCTAAAATGCCTATGTTGAAAATTTGATGACTGTGTTGCAAGCTTGCATTGTGCAGTTTCCACGCGCACCTGTAACTTTGCAAATTTTCAATATTTTCTTGCCACATTTTCAACACTGGCATTTTTTCACACCTCCTTATGAACAGTAAAGCTGTTATTTTTCACATCCTGCCTGAAATGTGTTTTCACACATCTGGCACACAATGGCACATTCGCTGTGGGAAATCAACTTTTGGGACAGATTAACAAAATCACAGCGCCACTGTTCATGAGTGGAGGTCCCAAAATGCCTATGTTGAAAATGTGGGTGACAAACTCCTAAAAATAATTGGGTTACAGACGTGTGTTGCGCAGTTTCTATACATGCTCATGACTTCACCAATTTTTCATATTTTCACTCCAGATTTTCAACTTTGCCATTTTTTTACACCTCCTCATGAACAATATAGTTGTCATTTTTCACATTGTGCCCAAAACATGTTTTCATGCCTGTGTTGCCAAATAGTGTAGTAGCTGTGGAAAATCACCTTTCGGCTAACAAACTGACAGTGCCGCTCTTCATGAGGTGGGGTCACAAAAAGCCCATGTTGAAAATTTGAAGTGAATACCAACAAACGCCATAAGCTAGGGTCTTCCAACTTTAACAACCCCCAACCTGTACAGACTGACAGGTGTCAGGTGACTTGGGAACATCGGCTGTAATGCTCACACCATTCCACCCCCCCCCCCAACCTGCAGCCAGTGACAGGCATCGAGGTGTGCCTTGCAGTTTCCGGAACCAAAGTTCACCCCATTCTCCTATACTGCACCCATCGCAGTATATTCCCTTATGGAATGGGGTAAGTGTAAGGCCCAAAGACCTCAAAGCACACCACAACACTTGTCAGTGTCTACAGGGTAGATTGAGGTGAAATAGCATGAGCGTTACAGCTGATGACCCAAAGGCACACCCCAACGCCTGTCACTCTCTGCAGGGTGGGGGTGAGGTTGGCATCAGTTCAATACTTCACTGCCATTCCTATTATGCATCTCTAACTCCTGTACTACCAGTACCAATGCCAGCGAGACAACATTTGGCATTGGCAAATGCTTTTTTTTTTTTTAGTCTTTGGTTGCCGGGTAAGGCCTGCTAGGCACAAGTGCCTGTTTTCAGGGGTGACCAGGGAGCACTGGGCAGTTAAGTGACTTGCTCAGAGTTACACAGTATGCAAGAGGAGGTTGTGAGAATCAAACCAAGGTCTGGTCTGCTGGATGTACCAAGCTCGTTCACAGCTCGTTACTCTAACCTCTAGGCCATACTGCCAGCCCATACATTATAACACTTCAGTGGGTTGACCAGCAACTACAATCCAGACATCTTCTACAAGGATGAGGAGGGAATGCGGGTGGACAGGTTGACAGAGGTAAATTGGGATGACAGGCATTCTATTATACCATTCTGGGGAGAGCTGTGTGAAGCCGGAGTGGGAGCAAATGTGAGTCAAACTCCGCTTGGCCTGTCATCATAGCAACAGGTGCATTCATTCTAATTTCATGCCAGCCTGCTGATTAATTCAAACACGCAACACTCCTTAGTGAGTCACACTCATGACAGCAGACAGCCCTCGCTGCCCACATGCAATTGCATGGCTTGCAAGTGACCAACACAACCAATGGATCTTGAATGAATGAGTCATTATGGGAGTGTTTACAGAGGATGGGAGGAGGGAAGACTTCACAACAGTGGGGTAGTGAGGAGGCTTGAAAGTGGAAACCAAACAGCAGAACCTTAATAGTGTGGAAAATTAGGGATTTTACTACTTAAGGAAAGGATTGTTCAACACCTGGAAACCAGTGGAGCACCAGACCTGACACAGTATGGCTTCACAGCAGGAAGGACATGTCAGACAAATTTAATTGATATGTTTGACTAGGTGAAAAGGGAAGTGGATGGGGGGGGAGAAGCGGTGGACAACACCTACCTTGATTTCAGCAAGGCCTTGAATGCCACTGCACATGGAAGAGTACTGAACAAGTTGGGCAGCCAGGGAGTGGGTCATAAGGTGGTAAACCAGGTTAGGAACTGATTGAGCGATAGATAACAGAGGATGGTGGTAAATGGAGGTCAACGTAAGGAAAGTAGGGTGAGCAGCGGGATACCACAATTATCTCTTCTGGGGCCAGTTGTATTTCATGGCTTCTTAAGGTGACATTTTGGGAAGGGGGCTGGAAGGGAAGGTGTGCCTCTTTGAAAATGACAGTAATATCTGCAAGCGGCTGCACACTCCATGAATGGGGGACAAATGAAGGGGACCTAGGTAAACTGGAGTGATGGTGTACAGTGCTGCATCTGAGATTCCATGCAAAAAAGTGCTGTATCATGAAATTGGGGTGCAAGTCAAAGGAGGATTACATGATGGGGGTGATACTGATGGTCACCAAGCAGGAAAGGGATTTGGGGATAATCACACCTGATGACCTAACAGCAACCAAACCATATTGCAAGTAAGTCAGGAGGGATAGCCAGTGTGTTGATGGGATGCACAGGGATCAAGTATCACCAACAGAAGAAAAGAGGTGGTGATGCCACTGTACAGATCATTCGTGATGCCTCATTTGGAGTACTGTGTCTAGTTCTAGAGGCCACAACTCCTACTGAGTCCAGTTCTGGAGGCCACATCTCTGTAGGGAGTTAAACAGTGTAGACGCAGTTTCAATAGGGTCAACAAGGATGGTGCAGGGATTAAAACAAAATTCATAATATGAGACTGAGAAACCTCCCTATGTATACCCTAGAGGAGAGGAGAGGAGAGACAGAGGAGACATAATAGAAACCTGCCAGTATCTAATGGTCATAAATAGTGTATCGGAGGATAGCATCTTCATAAGGTACATGATCATGGTGGGGGGGGGCATGACATGAGTTTGGAAGGGGGTAGTCTCAGGGGTAACATCAGGAAGCATTTCTTCGGGGAAAGGGTGGTAGATGTCTAGAATGAACTAACTCTTAGTTGAGGAAGTGGGGGACAACACAGTGGGGAAATTTAATAAAGCATGGGACTGGCAAAGGGGAACAGTAGCGACAGGAAAGAAAAGGTAAAGCCAGATATCAAGTAGGGTATGCAACTTTTACAGTAAGTAGAGAGAATGGACACACTGTACAACACTATTGGTCCTCATCTGCAGTCAATTTCTATGATTCTAAGACACAATTCTATGTAATAATGTGCACATCGGGGCGTGGCTTGGATGCCGAGGAAGACGGATGCCTAAGTTGATAGCTCATTCCCCAGCTATATAAATCCAAGCCACGATACTGACATTCAGCCCCCCCCCCCCAACACCTCAGTATGCTCCCCTAGTCGCTGCTCATCTGAATGGTGTGGGTATTATTGTTTCCGAGACTTGGCTTATTGTTGTCTGGTGCTGGTCCCTATGTGATCTGACCTAGAATCGGATAGGTCTTAAACCCCAGAGTAACCTGATAAGCGGCTCGAACCTGCAAAACAGGGGTGAATAGCCCCCTAGTGCTATTGGCTGCACCTCTTGACAATGATACCAACGAGTCTCAGAGTCTCTGGCTTGCTACCTAGATTCACCCTAGCTTCCATCATGGCCTCTTACAAGCAGACCACGGAAGGACTGGCCAATGCAGCTCCGGAACCACCCGCCCAGTCATCTGATGTAGGTAACTCCCTGCAGCATATCACAAGGCTGCTAGAAACGCTACTATCCAGGGTGGACTCTATTTCCTCTACCCTAGTAGGTACAGTTGCTGAAGTGCGGGCTCTTAATGATAAAATGAACGTGGTCGAGCAAAAAACGGATGACCAGGAGCATAACCAGGCCAAAATTTTGCAACGCATACAGGACCACGATCATAAACTTGCCACGCTATGGCGAAGGGCTGAAGATCAAGAAAACCGGAGCAGGTGCAACAACATCAGAATATTAGGTATTCCTGAGGGCCTAGAAGGATCCAGCACTGAGAGGTTCCTCAATGAAGAAATACCTAAGATGCTGGGTGATAGATAGCACGACCCAATTGAAGTGGAGAGGGCGCATCGAATTCCTGGTGGATCTCGACCTATGAATGCAGCACCGCGCCCCATAATAGCCTACATGCTCAAATATTCTACAAAGGCGAGAGTACTAAGGGCTGCTCGGGATATAGGGAACATTATATGGTGAGGGGTAAAAGTATCTTTCTTCAGGGACTTTTCTGCAGAAGTGGCGGCCCATAGAAAGACCTTCATCCTTATAAAAGAAATCCTGGCACAGCATGGGTTTAAATATGGTTTTCATCAATTGTCCCACCTGTCTGTCTCCAAGGAAGGAAAAGAGGTAACAGCTGAGACCCCTCATGAAGTGGAGCTGTGGATTTCTAAACACTGGCCGAGGCTTCCCTGAGGACTTCGTCTCCCAGGAGGCTTTGGAATCCAGGACACTCAAACCAGGACAGCGGGAACCAATTGTCAGACGGCAGCTCCCAGAGGGACCACATTAGTAATCGGACGGTCCCGTGAACAAATGTGCCCCCCAGACCTACCATACAAGCTGGTCTGGCAACATCCTCAGGGGGCAACAAGTGCCAAAAGCCATCTCTTCTCCTCCTCCTCCTAGGCCACAGCGAAGAGCAGGCCAGATGGCCAGGATTCATCACCGTTCGCATAGTGACCATGATTCTGCTTCCGAAGGCCCGGAGATAGCCCCTCCCACTGAGCAAAGTACTGATGAACTCCTCTATGCAAGCCAACCTGAGAACACTGACATCTCGGACGATCTCATAATGGAAGCTGTAGCTATTGACTCCTGGGCTGAATTCCCTTCAGGGGTGGATGATCACTCAGATCTCGCGGCACTGCCAATCAAGCCAGGGCTCTTAACGTTTGCGGAATCACTTTTTAAAGATCTGCAGACTCCAGCTACTGACCTAACCCTGAGGGAGGAGGCTACCCCTCCGGACTGACCACTATAAGTGTTTATTTTGATTGTCTCATAACACTATTTACCTAATTTGTGTAGCAATCCAGAAGGATAGGGGTGGAGAATGGGGCCAGGGGCATCATGAGCTGATTCCCCTGTTTTGGCACAGAGAATCTGATCCACAAGTGGGGGGGGGAACCAGAAAAACTGGCATATTGCTCTGCAATTATATCACCATCTGGAGTGATAAACCCACTGCTGGACCCCCTTTCGTCACCCTCCACCGGGTGTCTGCTTTGTGGCCCCCTGCACTAATTCTGCCCCTCCGGTCCATATACCGCATGGGACCTATGCAGGTTTTCATCGCTTACTACGCCCTGCCGATACATATGGCATATTGTCTGACCTAACCATCAGTATGTGTAATAGGTCTAAATACCCTTGTTTCTCCCCCTTCCCCTCTCTGCCCCCCACCCTTTCCCATTTTGCCTTCCATCCTGTCTCTCTCATCCCCAATTTTTCCCTACCACCCCCTTCCTCATATCCTCCCCTCCTCTCCTCCCCTCCCTGTTTGCCCCACGAATAATCTTTACGGATGGGGGTTTTGACTATAAATACACAGATATAGCTGGGGATGGAGCCCTGAAGCACTCATTGGACTTTCTCCTAACTCCCCAAACCAGGCATTTGGCTAGCATGGCCATGTGATTTTCTCCTTAAACTAGTGGAGATTATTTTGTGCTTAACCCAAATACCTTTAGCTTGTTGCTAGTAAAAACCTGTACTGACCTTGTTTAATTATTTTAGAATTAATAATATATTGTTGCCTCCACTCTGTTAGTGGCCGCTGTAGTTGAATATATCAAGCATCTTCTGTAAATAACTGTTTTGGTTAATAGTTTTTCTCTTAAACTGCCTGTTTGTACATTGTATTCATCTGTTCTTTTCTTGTTACCAGGTTATTTGTGCTGTGACTCTCTCTAGCAAGTTCACTTTGACTTTTTCTTTCACCTGAAGCTCTCTGCTTCCTCTCAGGTAACCTCTCCACTCATATACACCCTTGCTGGGATCCCTGGGTGAGTACTTATAAAGCCTTTGTACTTTAGGTATAGAGATGCAGCACCCCAGGGTGGGAATCAAACTTGTATCATGGAATGTTAAAGGGCTGAATCACCCAACTAAGCGGTCTGTAGTTCTTAAGCACTTACACTCCTTGCAGGCGGACATTGCACTCATTCAAGAGAGGCACCTTACTGCAAGAACTGTACTATGGCTCAAAAAGTCATGGGTAGGGTCAGTGATAGCTAGCTCCGCAACAAGTAAAGCCAAAGGAGTCACCATCCTAGTCCATAAAACATGTCCCTGGAAGGAACACAAAGTAATCACTGACGGCCAAGGCCGCTGGGTAGCGGTCAGGTTCTCCTCACCTGGGGGTTACATGATCCTGGCCAACATTTATGGCCCGAACATGGACTCGCCTGAACTCTTCTTGGACCTCAACCAAGCTTTGGAATCTCTCTACGGGATATCCCAACACCCCTATCATGGTGGGTGGCGATTTCAACCTAGTTCCAGATATCTTCTTAGATAAATCTAAACCCACCCCATAAACACATCCCAGAGCAGTACTTGCATTGAAGGAGATTATGAGGGAATGGGGCATGATTGATATATGGTGGAGGGACCACCCCATGGGGAGGGACTACTCCTTTTTCTTGCCAGTACATGCTACTTATAGCCATATTGACCTCTGGCTAGCAAACTCGACTGCGGCCCAGGACATTGTCTCCTCGGACATTGATAATATCCTTGTCTCTGACCATGCCCCAGTTTCGTGTATATACACACCTATGGGACACAGTAGCTCAGGCACCAGATGGCGGTGTAACCCCTTACTATTTAAGGAACCTTCGTTTCAATCTATGGTAAAAAGCATGGCTCAAAATTATTTCACCAACAATAAGGCTGCAGATACCTCGCTGCAATGGTCTGGGAAGCCTTTAAGGTTCTCCTGAGGGGGCGCATTATTGCATTCGTTGCTCACAGAAACAAGGAAAGATGGGCTGACCTCACTCGCCTACAGACTGACCTCTCAGTGCTACAGGCTCAGTGCAAGACTTCTCCGTCTGGATGTCCCGATGCAGCGAGTCTTTGGGAGATAGTAGGCCTAAAATATTGCATTAACACCCTGCTCCACCAAAGGGCAGAATGGCTTATGACCCGGACTAAACATGCATATTGGGAAGCTGAGGACAAAGGAGTGAAGCTTTTGGCCTTCCAGTTAAAGAAACAGCAAGCTGCCTCCCAAATACACGCCCTTCAGAACTCCAAGGCAGAAGAAGTCACCACCCCTAAGCAGATCAATGACTGTATGAAACAGTTTTACCAGCAGTTATACCGATCCCATATCTCCTTAGATCAAAACCAATTAGGGAATCATTGGAGGGACTTCTGCTCTGAGGCCAGCATCCCTCAGCTTATGGAACCTATGAAGACTGCGCTAGATAAACCCTTCACTGAGCCAGAACTCCAGCTGGCACTCTCCCAACTCACCGAGGGCAAATCCCCGGGGCCGGATGGTATGACCACTGAGTTGTATCAGTTACTGAAATCAGAGATCAGTACCCCACTACTGTCTGCTCTCCAAGAGGCCCACACAATGGGTATCCTGCCTCCAACCATGCGAGAAGCTCTAATTGCTCTCATCCCAAAAAAGTCAGACGACCAACTGAACTGCATAAACTACCGTCCTATCTCTCTCATCTCTGTTGATAACAAGATTGCAACTAAGATGCTAGCTAGTCAGCTAATGGACGTCATACCATCCATAATACACCCTTCACAAGCTGGGTTCACCAAAGGCAGGGCTGTTGCGGATAATATACACCTGGTCCTCAACCTTAAGTGGCTCGCTCCCCATTCCTCTACTCCCATGGCAGCGACGGCAGTGGATTTTTCCAAAGCCTTCGACTCAGTCGAATGACCTTACCTTCATGAGGTCCTTCTCCTTCATGGGTTTGGCTCATGCTTTCGGCAGTGGATCCATGTTCTATGCAAGGAACTCCTGGCTAGAATCCTGACCAACAAGGATACTTCCTCACCCTCCTCACTACAGCGAGGCATGCGACAAGGATGCCCACTCTCACCTCTGCTATTCTTGGTGGCCCTGGATCCCCTCACTTGGAAACTGCAGGCCTCTAAGGACATTCAGGGAATCCAGGTAGGAGATCACTCATACCTGACTGCCTCCTATGTGGACAGCCTACTTCTCACTCTTGCTCATCCCTGTGAATCCCTATGTCCGGCCTTGGGGACTCTGCAGGCATTTGCTCGATTATCTGGCCTTCAAATCAATGAAAAAAAGACCAGTGTTGCCCCCTTGAATGTGGCATGCACCAAAAACTGTCTGCAAGGATTGGAGCTATCCTAGGCTCCGAATAGCCTGTCATACTTGGGTATCCATATCCCATTTGACTGGAAACAGATTGAATCCAGGAACTTCACCCCTCTCCTGACTCAACTGACAATCGAAACATCTCGCTGGCGCCAACTCAACCTCTCCCTTCCAGGGAAAGTTGCTGCACTGCGTATGTTCTTGTTGCCTAAGGTAGCATACCTACTCAACAACTTACCAATAGCCCTATCGGAAAGAGTTTTTGCTCTCTGGATAAGCTAATTTCATACTTTTTATGGGAAGGCAAAAAACCAAGATGGAGCATTCATAAACTAAGAGCCCATTGGTCCTGAGGGGGCCTTGAGCTTCCATGGTTACAAGGATATCATTGGTCCTTTCCTGCAGCTCAGGCCATCAAATGGTTTACCCTCACAAATCCCTCTCACACACCATGGGTGCAATTAGAGGCTCAAATACTGCACAAGCCCCCTCTTAGTCTTTTCCTGACCAAAATCCCTGTAGCCCAGAACAAGTTCACACCGGTCATGGCCGAAACTAGAAAAGCATGGTTCCGGCTTATGGCTGCAGCTAAAACCAAGAACCGAATGTGCTCTTTACCGTTCAGGTATCTCAACCTATGGCACAACCGGCTTCTCACAACCCTTATGAAAATTTCCTCGGAAAACCGTAGCGTTACCATTTGTCCACCATTTCCATACCATTGTAAATTCCATTGCAGTACCACCGCATCCCCTTGACTGGTAACACATTGGATTTGTTTCAATTCCATTGTGAAACCATTGTTGCCATTGTGGTACCACATGGACAGTGGTATCGCAATGAGAATGTGTGCATGGATGGTACTACAATGGCTCAAACACACACCTCTGTATTCCCACTGCTGTTTTGGTAACACAATGGATTTGTTTCAATTCCAGTGTATTACCGCTGCTGCCACTGTGGTACCATGTACCATGGTGGTAACACTGGGGTGATTTCCATGTAGAGTGGTAACACAATGAGCTACCATTGCAAAACTATTGAAATTGGTCTCACAGTGGATTTGTTTCAATTCCATTGCCAAACCATTGGTGACACTGTGGTATCATCTGTGTGCAATGGTAGTGCCGTGGTTCTCTAAGGGGATGCTGGTAGCTCAATGATGACATTGCACTATGACTACTATTGGTAATCAGGGGGTAGCACATGTTAGTACAGTGGTTCTCATGTGGTATGACATCGACCACTCCAGGTTCTCCTGCTAGTCCCCCATCATACTTGACATCAGATCCTCCCCCCAGTGCCCCCCTCCTTGCATGCCTCTCAGACCCTCCACTTTGGCTCCCCATGCCTGTCTCCCCCATCACCAGTTCTCACCGAACTTAGATCTGCAGCTGCACAATAAGGACCACACATGCAACAGTTTTGCTTGGTCATAATAATTTTTAATCAGTACTTTTGGTGATGCTAAATCATTATCTATCATTATTGATTAATACCCAAAGCCGCCATAAACCATACGTTTTCTTTCACTGCTGACGGTGTTTTCTTTTATCATCATAGTTAATCAATACCTGGTGCAGGTTATTGGCAGCTAAACAGCATGTGCTTCACAGATCACGCTTGGACATAGGCGTTCAGTAAAACAAACACCGCCAACAGCTTAGTCTGGTTCCGTTTCAGTTGGTTACCATCTGTATCCCCCCTCCCCCTGGTCACCCGTGAAAAAGGAACATCTAGTCTCAATGGGCCTACTGGGTCAACAAAATGTAATCAAATAAAACAAATAATAAATAAATAGGCTTGCAATATTTGGCCATGATTAAAGAGCAGCTCTCAACTAGACCCCCACTGACACATATATGGCAACTCACCTGGCCAGGAGTCTTTTACACAAATGATTCCTTTGTGGGCTATCACTGTAAAATGTTAATCCACTCGTAAATTTATTTTCTGACCCGATCAGTCATTGCCTTTTAAAATAAAGATGCGACATTCTGTATTGGGCTTCATTAAGCCCATCCTGCGGTGGTAATAATCTGTCAGTGCAGAAATTATAAAATGTACTGTTGTACTGTAAGGGAGGAAGGGATGGTAACTCTGGTGAACTGCTGTCCAGCCGACCCCTTTCCACTTCCTGGTCTGCCTGCTCTGCCCCTACATTCTGACTTTACATGTCTCCAGAGAGGGCACAGGGAATGCCCCATACAAGTCTATGGGGCTCATTTTCAGAATGGTTTTATAGACATTTAAGCAACCTTTGATAGAAAATGAAAGTCACTGCTCAACTAATAGGGACCCTCCTGAATGATGATGTTTTTTGCCTTAACCTTCCCCAACACCTCCTCCGAAAACCATAGTGGTCTTTTTTCCCCTCTTGCTTCTGTTTACATGTCTAACACCTTTCACTACAATTCTTTTTAATTTCACCCACTGTTCCTGTATTTCTCCCTAGTCTCCCTCCCTCCCTTCCAGGGCATCCCTGAGGCAATCCCCCATCTTTGGAAGTCTTTAACTGCATTTCCTGGCAAAAGGGAAAGTTAACTTACTTGTTCTTGGTTATACAGTGTGTAAGTGGATGGGGGCTGGGGATTCAAACCTGTGTCTTCATCCATGTTTGCCGCTCAGTGCTCTGCCTTCAAGCATACAGTGCCCAAGTGCCTCAAAAACAGCACATAATGTCCCCACCACATATACATACAATATATACAGAACTTGTTGCAAAACAAAAACACTACATTAATGCAGATATTATGCAAAGCACACAAAACAAGAAAATAAAAAAGAGGGCTTGAGCCTCACAGGTCTTGGCAAATTGGTTATGTGGTGTTCCTTGGAATTGCCAACCTTAATGCCCATCCTCCACCCCATCCCATAGTCTCTTTTCTAAGGCACAAGGTACAGCTCCAACCCAGTGCCTCCCATTGCAGCCATTTGAACCTGTAAAACAAGAACAGCACTGGGCTCACAAAGGATCGGCAGCTCATTACGAACTATGACAAACAGTGTGGAGTACACACAAAAATAATACTTGCTGCTACATATGGTCAGTGTCCTCCTATACCTGGTCAATGCCATGTTAGACCTGTAGATATAAAAGGGAAAATGGATCAGTATGAAAAAGAAAAAAAGTGTGTTGTGTGTTGTGGGAGGAGGGGATACCAAACCTGCACCACACCATCAACCTGGCTTTTAGAATGGACTTGGTCACTCAGGAGATGTCATGGTTGGGGGAGGGAGGAAAATTCATTGCCCCGTGCCCCTAGAACTGATCATTTTTGGGGGTAGGAGGCCATGTTGCTCCACACATCGACTAACACAGGGCAGGATAAAGACACCGAGGGACAAATATTCAAAAACTTTGCCCTGGCAAAATATACAGTGTGCTTCCCTGGTGATGTAGTGGATCCCCCTCCCTTTTCCTAACCTGCCTGTAGAATACATGGAAACACATGTATGTGACAGCAGAAAAGGCCGCAGGCCCATCTAGTCTGCCCAGTTTTCCTATATCCACTAGGCCTTTTCTGTAGTCCCCCCCACCGTGGCAGTTGCCCTCTGTGCTTATCCCATGACCTCTTGAACCCTCCAGCCATCCTCTCCCCTACCACTTCCCTCAGTGCCCATTCCAGTTGTCTACCACTCTCTCAGTAAAGAAATACTTCCTAATGTTTCCTCTAATTTTTCCCCTTGATTTGGAATTTCCAACCACCATCCATTGCACTATAACAGACCACAGCAGGCCAAATGTGACTATCTCTATGCCAACATCCCCAGCCACAACCAGTCCCATAACCTCCTGCAGCTGGCACCAGAGGAACAGGCAGTGACAGAAGCTCCAATAGTCCGCAGTGCACATTCAAGCTTCCACAGTCTCTGATCAGATGTTTTCCACTTCTGCTTTTCTCCAGGGGCCAAGTTCAGTCCTCAGTGACATAACTTATCCCAGGGAGTACAGGGAGTACAGTGGGGCCAGTAAACAAAAGATGAGAGCTTATATAAACTCTTAACATGCACTACAGGACACATTTTCCCACCGCACCAAAGCCAGCCGCAGAGGACTCCAGGATCTGCTGCAAATGAAGCCATCAGTGCAGAATCAAGCAAAACCAATTCACCATAATCCACTACACTACAGCAAACAGCAAGCAAGCCAAAATGGCTCCACATGCAAAATGCACACTGGGACCAGACCCACACTTGTGTGGGACCCTTGACACAAGCCAGCCAGTAGGTGTAGTGGTAAGGAGGGACACAACCTTTTATATGCAGGTACATCAGTGAGAAGAGGAAGGCAAGGGGAGGGATTGTGAGTCTGAAAGGGGAGGATGGAGTGAAGTAAACGATGAGGACCACCAAAAAGCAGAAATACTGAACAAATACTTCTGTTCAGCTTTTACAAAGGAGGGGGCAGGAAATGGGCCAGTAATAAGGATAGGGAGATCACAGAAATGGACACAGGTCCCTTTGCAAAATAAAGGATCCTCACAGAACTGGCAGCAATAAGGCTATGGGGCCAGATAGGGTTCACCCCAGGATACTGAGGGAGCTAAGGGAGGCGTTAGCAGGGCCTCCAACTACCCTGTTCAACCTGTCATTGTAAACAGGTGATGTGCCCAGGGATTACAGGAGGGCTGATATGGTGCCTGTCTATACAAAAGTGTTAACAGGGAGGATGCAGGGAACTACATACTGGTGAGCCTGACCTCAACAGAGTGACAAGTCATGGAGATACTACTGGAGGGAAGAATAGTAGAACACCATGCTACCACCTCCTCTGCTATTACTTCCCCATGTCTTCCCTCAAATGTGGCCCTTCCCCACTCCGACTCCCCTCCTGTCCCTATCCTTAGCCTTTCCCAGGCTGCCTGCTACTTCCCTTGTCCTCTTGTCTCCTTGCTCCTAACTTCCCTCCAGAGAGACTGCATCACCATCTCCTCGCTGAGCCACCCCCACCACTGTGTCTTCTTGGTGTACTGCCTACTGCCTCCCTGCTATGTAACGTTTCCCCTGTAGTGACCTCTCCCTGCTCCTTTGCTGCAACTTTCCTCCTCTCTGCTTTCTGGTCTTCTGGACCAGCCAACCCTGAGAATCTGTTTGCAGTGCTAATCTCCTTTCCAGTAATGAGTCCAGTTCCCCTTCCCCCAGGCCGATGTCTTTGCTCTGACCCAGTCTTAATCATGCCCCTGTGCCGGACCCACCTCCAGTTATCACTTCCTTCTCTAGGCTGCAGCCACTTGTGTGGCCCTCCTGCTGTCCTACCTAGTTCCCCCTTATCTGTGCCTGTTATGAGCTCTTTCGAATGTCTCATTAGTTCCCCCGGTTTTGTTCCCCCCATCCTGTCTCCTCCATGCCTCCAGTTCCCTTATCAACCACCCTATTTCCTGCCTGAGCTGGCCCATCTGCCAACACACTCTGCAGCCCCCTGCCCTCCAAGCCACTCCCAGGAATATGGCTGTTCCACATCCTTGGCAACATACAACCCTTCCCATCTCCCGCCCTAATTGACTGCCACTGCATATCCTCTCCTCCCTTAACCTGGTCCTGCCCCTCTCCATGGACCCCTTCCCCCACCTTGAACTCCCCACGTCTGTAATGGATATATGTGGCCCTCCCAGTTAGGCTCTTACTGTCTACCAGCATGTTCTGCTGCCTGCTCTCCTCCCTGCTGATGCCCTGCAGACGCTACTCAAGATGCTACACTCTCACTTCGTGGCACTCAAGTTTCAGGGTCGCTTGGTCCGCTTGAAATATAAGTGGATCCCAGCCCCATTATTGGCTGGTCTAAGTCACATGACCACCCCCCTGCGTATTTCCAACCTCTCTCCCTCAGTTAAATGCCCCCCTTCTCCCAGCCAAGACAAAATCATTTGTTTGGAACTTGTGCTGTTGAAATCACACAGCACTCATTGCCATCTCATGAAATGCTAGCTCAATCCTAAAGGAAAACAAACAGCACAGAGAAAGTACTTATCTTCTACCTCCAACTGCCTGTTTCCTTCTGCTGGGTTTCACTCCCAATGGGTTGAGGCACTGGATGTCACAACGGCGACCCAGGTTCAGGAGCGAGCTCAGGCAGTTGAGAGTTGGCAGGGAAGGGAAGGGATCGAGCATCCGGAGGACTGACCTCCCTTCCCAGGTGGGGATCCAGGGAACTCGCTGCTCTTGGGCAGCCCCTGATGGTGGTCAGGGGCAGTGTAAGGAACAAGCAGCATTGCAGCTGCAAGGAGCAGAGTTTCAGTGTACGTCGGCATGTAGTGCCATTAGACGCAAATGCACATTTGTAACTCTGAGGGGCAACCATGTAAGAAATACCCTCTGGTGACCAGCAGAAATGAAGGTGACCCAGGAGACCTGCCAGCATCCCGCCATTAGACCCACTCGCATCATGATCTCCCACGGGCAACCTGATCTCATGGTAGGTCCCTCTAATTCAAGACCAGGCCACCAAGGGTGGGCAGACCCTCAGAAGGGGGGTGATCTTGGGCGCAGGACTTGCCATGGATCAGAAGGGAGATCAATGTGTGTCCGGGGGGAGTAGGCTGGGAGTAGAAGGCAGAGTTGAGTGGGTATTCTGGAAGGATGCCCTGGGCATCCAGAATGCAAAAATAGAGTCTACAAAAAAAAAAAATGGGGGCGACAATGGAAAAGCAGCACTACGGCTAAAGGCCAGTGCCCAAAATGGGCTTAAAAGTAGCTGTGGGACGTAGTCAGGGGGAAATCAGTGGACTCCCCGAGAGGAGCATGAAAGCAGCAAGCACCACATACCGTAGACTTGTGCATTGGCCGATTAGTTTGCCCCTGGTGCTCTGAAGGATTGGCTGCAAGAAAAAAGCATAACGGCCAGAAGTGCCATAATAAAGAGCTCATAGCAGCAAATAGAAGGAACCCTTACGTTTTGTTGGATAATTTGAGTTGCTCTGCTGGAGGAAATAGTTAAGAGCTCTTGGGGTTTAGATGCACTGTGGTGTATTTTGGAGCTCAATACGACCATATAACACATGTCTGTTAAAGTAAAGGTATCCGATTTTTGTGCTTAGTAGCCCATTACTCTGCTGCAGTGATAGCCCCTCCTTGTCAAAATTATAAATGTTAGTACTGTCCTGTAAAAGCCAGAAGGGATCATAACTTTGGCTGAACTACTGGCCAGCTGATCCATTCCACTTCCCAGTCTGCCGACCACAACCCCACGCTCGGACATTTTATGACATCTGTCTACAGCACTGTTCACCAGCCCACCTCCATCAAAAGAACCCTATGTCAGGCCACCTCTGTCCAAAGCACCCTACACCAGACCACCTCCATCCAAAGCACCCACCAGCCACCTCCCCCAATGGCCCCCACCATACTAGCTTCTTCCCTCCACAGCCCCAATTCACATGCCCCTCACTCCACAGCTTTGGACAATAGCCTCCCTACCACCATGCTCCAACACTAGCCCCCTTCCTCCACAACACAAGACAGTAGCCTAGACACTAGGCCCCACCCTAAAAAACACCCTAAACTAGCCCCCTTCCTCCACTGCTCCAGACAGCACCCTTCCTCCCTGGTGATCACCAATATCCTGACCTCCACTGTCCCACAAAATGACCCCGTTTCCTCCACAGCCACAGTACTAACCCTCTCCTTCCAAGGTCCCTGACATTCTCATTCTCTCTCTTGCCTCCCTGTGACACACACTGTAATGGGCACGGCCACAGCATTACAGCCAACCCACATATAGGGAGAATCTGAGTCTCTTACCTGAGGAATAGCAAGCTAGAGGCAGGTCTTTAAGGGATGATGTACACGGGACCCTGTAAAATAAAACACAAAAAAGGGTCACAAAGTATCTGCAGTTCTTAGTAAATAGGGTGGAAAGAACAAGTTAAAGATAGATGAATACTTATCTGATGAGGAAGAACAATTTGTGTCCTGTCAGACCTGTAAAATAAAATCAGGTTAATATGGAGAAAATACTGTAGCAAGTGTATAAACAGAGAGCTGAGAAATGCAACAGGTATAGAACAGTACAGAAGTAAGGAAAAGGGTACATTTAGAATTAAAGGAACAGTTGGGTCAAAGTAGGAAAAAAGACACATAGAGAATGGAAATCAAATAATACAGGAAATAAAAGATAAGGCAATTGGGAAGGGGCTCAGCTAAATCCTCTTAGTGCACTGGATGGCCAGGTGGCCAGTATTTCAGAACAGTAGCCCAGGTGGGTTAGTGGAGCTTCTGATGGGCTAATGGCTCAGCTTTAATGAAATGGGGAAAGGGAAGGGGAAACTGATTAATCAGGAAAAGCACACTAAGCCAAAGCTCGTTTTCAGGTGTGAGCTAAGAGCACAGGGACCTTAAGTGACTTGCACAAGGTTGCACAGGCAAGGCAAGGCAAATTTTATTTAGAAGACTCCCATCCCAGGGGCTCTGGGCACCGAACATTTAAAAGAAAATACATATTATACATTCTAAATAAAAACGCAACACTATCACAAATATAGCACAATATATAAATACAATGGCTGAGGTAAACAGCCAAAACCTGAAAAAGCCAGTACTAGCCTCACATAGATTCTGAGACAGTAAGGACTATAATAAAAAATCTGGGAAGCCTTGATTATATAAGAAGGTCTTGAGGCAGGCTTTAAAAACCCTCCACAGAAGGGGCCTCCCTCACAGCTGGAGTAAGCGAGTTCCACAAGACCGGAGCTGTGACACTAAATGCTCTGTTGCCAGCTGTTTTTAGCCTCGTCCTGGGAATCCCAAGGAGACCCCAAAGGAGGAACAGAGGGGGTGGGTCGGGACAGCGGGAATAAGAAGGTCCTTCAGATAACCAGGGCCCAGTCCGAGTAAGGCCTTAAAGGTGAGTAAACCCACCTTAAAGAGGACCCTCCACCTAACTGGCAGCCAATGCAGTTGACGCAGGACCGGAGTGATATAACAGTATTTAGACTGTCCAGTCAACAACCTTGCCGCCGCATTCTGCACCAGCTGCAGTTGGTGCGGTACCCCCAGAGACCCCAAGATAGAGCGCATTACAGTAGTCCAGCCTGGATGTCATGAAGGCATGTACCAAGGTGGGGAGGTCCTGTGGCAGAACTAGGGGCTTTATCCTGGCGATATTCCTCAGATGATAGAAACTGGTACGGACTGTGGAAGACACCTGAAACTCAAGTGTCAATCCACTGTCCAGAATAACGCCAAGATCCCGCACCCTAGAGGAGGCCTCCAATGGTACAGAGCCAAGAAAAAGCCCAATATCCACACCAGAGGCCAATCTGTCATGCCCTCTGTTTGACTCTGCCACCAGTACCTCTGTCTTATCGGGGTTCAGTCGCAACCAGCTAGAGGCCATCCAGTCATTGATTTCTGCAAGGCAGCTATTAAGCACTTCCACTGCGCAAGATGTTCCAAGGGCAAAGGAAAAATACAGCTGGGTATCATCGGCATAGCAATGAAAATCCAAGCTGTACTTCCTAATGAGCTCTCCCAGGGGCAGCATGTACATGGAAAACAACAACGGCGACAGGACCAAACCCTGGGGAACCCAGTATAACAAGTGGCCAGGAGAGGAGGAGAAATTCCCCATTACCACCCTCTGCCTCCTGTTATATAGAAAGGACTCAAACCAGCAGATGACCATGCCGGTAAGTCCGCAGAATTCCCTCAGGCGGTCAAGTAGCACCCGATGGTCAACCGTGTCAGATGCTGAAGAGAGATCGAGGAGAACAAGAATTGTCCCCGCTCCTCGATCTCTAGCCCTAAGGAGGTCATTATGCACCCGAACCAGCACAGTTTCTGTGCTATGTCTCGCACGAAACCCAGACTGGAGCGGCTCATATAAATCATAGGCCACAGTATAGTAACAAAGGGCTGTGGGATTCAAACCCTGGTCTCCAGGTTTGCTGCTCAGTGCAAAAGGTGCAGTGTGGTGCATACTTCAAAGGTCCTACACAGCACAGAGTGCTGAGCACGTCCATAGTAGTAGATCAGGGAGGGGCTGTGGACATGGCCTACCTAGACTTTAGCGAGGCATTTGACACAGTCCCACACAAAAGATTAATATACAAGTTAGCCAGCCTGGGAGTGGGTCCCAAGATGACAGCCTGGGTAAAGAATTGGCTGAAGAATAGGACACAGAAAGTAATAGTAAATGGAGTCCACTCAGAAGAAAGGGGGGTTACTAGTGGGGTACCGCAGGGTTCGGTATTAGGACCGGTCCTCTTCAATGTCTTTATAAGCGACATTGCAGAGGGACTGGAAGGAAAAGTATGTCTCTTTGCAGATGACACAAAGTTCTGCAACAGAGTTGATGCACAGGGTGGGGTGGAAAGGATGAGAAGGGACTTGGCAAGGTTAGAGGAATGGTCAAATGTATGGCAACTTAGATTCAATGCTAAGAAGTGCAAGGTAATGCACCTGGGAAACAAAAACCCAGGGGAAGAGTACACAATGGGGGGTGAGATACTAACAACAACAAAAATGGAAAAGGACCTGGGGGTAGTCATATCAGATGACCTAAAGGTGGGCAAGCAATGTGAGAGGGCAGCAAGGAGGGCTGGGGGGATACTGGGATGCATAGGGAGAGGCATCATCAGTAGAAAACAGGAAGTTATTATTCCTCTGTACAGACATCTGATGAGACCCCATCTGGAGTGCTGCGTGCAGTTCTGGAGACCCAATCTCTGCAAAGACATAGACAAAATGGAAGCTGTCCAGAGGAGGGCAACTAAAATGGTGCAGGGTCTGCACTGGAAGACATATGAAGAGAGACTAAAGGAGCTTAATATGTATAGCCTCGAGGAAAGGAGGGAGAGGGGGGACATGATAGAAACTTTCAAGTACCTCAAGGGAATCAACAAAGTCCAAGAGGGTAGCATCTTTCAAAAAAAGAGGTGTGCAAGAACAAGGGGGCACAATTTGAAGATGGGGGTGGCTCAGAGGTAATTTAAGGAAGTATTTTTTCACAGAGAGGGTTGTGGATCCATGGAACGGCCTTCCGGAGGAGGTTGTGGAGTCAAAAACAGTGGTGGAATTCAAGCATGCATGGGACAGTCATAAGGCCATTCTTGGGGGTGGGGGTAGGAAGAAGTAGGCTGATAGTTAACTAGGATCTGCAGCTTATCCATTAGGTAGGGAAATGGGCAGACTGGGTGGGCCAAGAGGTCCTTATCTGCCATCAAATTCTATGTTTCTATGTTTCTATAGTGGCTGTAAGTTTTTCAAGCTAAAAATTGCCGTTTTCACTGTGAGCATACAGCGAAAAATGAGTTTTCACAGAAGCAAGTCTCCCTTTGATTTTGTGCACAGTTGGCAGCCAATCGGTGCATGGAGCAAATTAGCCCCTTTCCCATCTAGGACAGATGTGACACAGCAAATATTTGGACTGCATTCCTATTTTAGCACAGTTAGCAGCCGAACAGGACTTGGAGCAACAGCCCCCACCCCTTACAGCAACCTGATGCCTGTGCTCCCATCCATCCAGCAACTGGAGGCTGAGAGGTTTCATGATGCAAGACTGCATTCCTTTTTTAGCACAGCTGGCAGCTGAACAGGACTTGGAGCAACATCCCATACCCTTCCAGCAATCTGAGGTTCAGCAGATCCATGATGCAAGGATGCATTCCTTTTTGAGCACAGTTGGCAGCAGAATGGGACGTGGATCAACACCACCCACTCTTCCAGCAACAGGAGGTAAAGCGGCTCCACGAAGCAAGGTTGCAGGACAGAGAAATAACCTTGTTATGTTTGCTTGCACGCATGTGCAAGAAACATAGTGCCATCATCCGAGATTTCGGAGGTGTGTCACCCCCTCTTCCAATTCAGTCAGTGTGTTGGCAGGCGCGGCCCCTGTCCGCCAATGCATGCTGGAGCTGTCTATGACAAGCTCCAAAATGCAGTGGCATACAGTTGAAAGGAGGAGCTATGCTTCAGTGAGCAGCGATAAGATATCGCCTGCTCATCGCCAGCTCCCCCTGCACACACACACACACACACACACACACACACACACACACACGCCGCGTACTGCGTGCTTCCATGCACACACTCTACAGCCGGCAGGTGCCTAATCCCAATCGGCTGTGCCACCCAAAGCCTTCAAATGCCATGCTGGGTGCCACTCCAGCGTGGCAACTCAATCAGTATAGCCGACGGGGTGCCCAATCCCGCCGGCTTCACTGCCCTCGAGTAGCAGGGTGCCACGCTGGGAGCTCACCCCAGCGTGGCAACAATGCTATGGCCGACGGGGTACCCAGTCCCGTCGGCTCCACGCCCCAACCGCCCTTCGTCGCCCTGTCGTTTTTTTTTTTTAAATACCTGAAAA
Source organism: Neoceratodus forsteri (assembly GCA_016271365.2). Classification (NCBI taxonomy): domain Eukaryota; kingdom Metazoa; phylum Chordata; order Ceratodontiformes; family Ceratodontidae; genus Neoceratodus; species Neoceratodus forsteri. The sequence goes on from CM057451.1 coordinate 1,105,001,833, forward strand.
ACGGTCCCATGCAGTCTTCCTGACCTCCTCCCCACAACCCGCACTCCACCCACTGCGCATCTTGCCTCCCCCACCCCCCACCCCATACTTACCCGGACCTCGCACAACGATCTTCGGTGGACTGGGAACACGTCTGCACTCTTCAAAGCCGACTGCGAACTGAGGAAACGCTGGTAAGCTATATAATGGGCTAGATAGGGTTTTTTCAACTTTATTGCATATCTCAGGCATTTTTTGGAATTTTTGCACCAAATTTTCAACATGGGGTTTTGGGACCCCTTCTCATGAATGCTGTCACTGTCATGGCGTTATTCGGGCCCGAAGGGTGATTTCACAGTCACTGCGCGAAATCACCTTTCGGGACCGATGTCTTGACACTGCCAGTGTTCATAAGGTGGGCTCTCAAAAGCCTATTTTGAAAATTGGTGGAAAATTCCAAAAGACTGTTTTACGAGCGTATGCTACAGTTCCTACACACACACTCGTGAAGTTCGCTAATTTTCAATATTTTCACTCCAGATTTTCAACATTGCCATTTTACCACACCTTCTTATGAGTAGTACAGCTGTCATTTTTCACATCTCACCCAAAATGTGTTTCCGCCCATGTAGCGCACAATGGCGCAGTCAGTGTGCGAAACCAATGTACAGGACAAATTAAGAAAACCACAGTGACACTGTTCATGAGCAGACATCTTAAAATGGCTATGTTGAAAATTTGGTGAAAAAATTCCTAAAAATGACTGTTTTATGAGCGTGCGTTGCGCAGTTCCTATGCACGTTCGTAAGTTCGCAAATTTTTAATATTTTCACTCCAGATTTTCAACATTGCCATTTTACCACACCTTCTTATGAGTAGTATAGCTGTCATTTTTCACATCTCACCTAAAACGTGTCCGCCCATGTAGCACACAATGGCGCAGCCGGTGTGTGAAATCAATGTACGGGACAAATTAAGAAAATCACAGTTACACTGTTCATGAGCAGAGGTCTTAAAATGGCTATGTTGAAAAATTTTCGAAAAAAAATTCCAAACAATGACTGTTTTATGAGCGTCGTTGGCTAGTTCCTACATGCGCTCGTAAGTTCGTGAATTTAAATATTTTCACTCCAGATTTTCAACATTACCATTTTACCACACCTCCTTATGAGCAGTATAGCTGTCATTTTTCACATCTTGCCCAAAATGTGTTTCCGTCAATGTAGCGCACAATGGCGCAGTCGGTGTGTGAAATCAATGTACGGGACAAATTAAGAAAATCACAGTGACACTGTTCATGAGCAGAGGTCTTAGAATAGCTATGTTGAAAATTTGGTGAAAAAATTCCAAAAAATGACTGTTTTATGAGCATGCGTTGTACAGTTCCTACGCACGCTCGTAAGTTTGCAAATTTTCAATATTTTCACTCCAGATTTTCAATATTGCCATTTTACCACACCTTCTTATGAGTAGTACAGCTGTCATTTTTCACATCTCACCCAAAACGTGTTTCCGCCCATGTAGCGCACAATGGCACAGTCGTGTGTGAAATCAATGTCAGGGACAAATTAAGAAAATCAGTGACACTGTTCATGAGCAGAGGTCTTAAAATGGCTATGTTGAAAATTTGATGAAAAAATTCCTAAAAATGACTGTTTTACGAGCGTGCATTACGCAGTTCCTATGCATGCTCATAAGTTTGCGAATTTAATAGTTTCACTCCAGATTTTCAACATTGCCATTTTATTGCACTTCCTTATGAACAGTACAGCTGCCATTTTTCATATGCCGCACAAAATGTGTTTTCTCACATGTAGCGCACAATGGTGCTGTTGGTGTGCGAAAGCAACGTTTGGGACAGATTAAGAAAATCACAGTTACACTGTTCATGAGCAGAGGTCTTGAAATGGCTATATTGAAAATTTGGTGACAAAGTCCATAAAATGATTGTGTTGCAGTGAGCATTCATGAGTTTCCACGCACCCTCGTAAGTTCATGACTTTGTAATATTTTAAGTCCAGATTTTCACGGTGGCATTTTCCACGCTTCCTTATTTACAGTACAGCTGTCATTTTTCACAACATGGCCGAAGTGTGTTTTCACACTTTCAGTGCAGAGATGCGTGGTCGCTGTGGGATATCATTGTTCGGGACAGATAAAGGAAATCACAGTGACACTGTTCATGATCAGAGGCACCAAAATGCCTGAGTTGACAATCTGCTGTAAAAAAATCCCCAAACCTAATTATATTACGGGTGTGCGTTGCAGTTTCTATGTACGCTTGTGACTTCACCATTTTTTTAAATATTTTTACTGCAGATTTGCAATGTTGCCATTTTTTACACCTCCCCATGAACAGTACAGCTGTCATTTTTTTACATCCTGTTCGGAATGTTTTTGCACCTGTGGTGCTAAATGCCATGGTCGCTGTGCATAAGCAGCTTTCGGCTAACTAACTGATATTCCCCCTGTTCATGAGGTGGGGTCACAAAAAAAACATGTTGGACATTTGGAGTGAAAATACGAATGAATGCCTGAGGTATTAGGGTTTCCAACCATAACGCCCAACCCTGTAGAGAATGACAGGCATCAGGGGTGTGACTTGGGATTCTTGCCTGTAATGCTCATACCATTCCACACCCTGCGGCCAGTGAGAGGCATCGAGGTATGCCTTGGACTCTCCGGCCCCAAAGTTCACCCCATTCTCCTATATCGCACCCATCTCACTGTATTTCCTAATGGAATGGGGTGCGCATAAGGGCCAAAGACCCCAAGGAACACCATGACACTTGTTAGTGTCTGCAGGGTGGGGTGTGGTGAAATGGCGTGGCCGTTATGCCTGACGACCCAAAGGCACACCCCAATGCCTGTCATTCTCTGCAGGGTGGTGGTGGGGTTGGCTTCAGTTCAATACTTCACTGCCATTCCTATTACGCAGCTGTGTAACTTCTACACTACAACTGCCAATGCCAGCAAGCAAACATTCGGCATTGACAAATGCTTGTTTTATAGCTGCAACAAGCATATTAGTTAACAAACATGACAAGTTAGGACTTGTATGTCATGAAGACACCTGGTTTTCACGGTAATTGTGAAATCCATGCACTGCGTGAAAAACTTAAAGCCTTGTCCGTATGTAACTATGTCCTGCAGACTGCGACGCAATCATTTGCCCAGATGCATAGGTCAAGAGGCCTCCCCCACAGCTACTGGATCCCTAGGCCTTCCTCCCCACTGGCACATACAGGCTCCCTTGGCCCTCTTTCCCCTTCAGCAACTACTACTTGCAACTCCCCAGCACCATTTAAACCCCCTGTCTCCCTCCAACCTTACAAGCTCTGTAGTGAACTCCTGTAGCCGACACATCACTTTAAATGGGAAGATACAGTAGATCTATGGATTCATAGCTCAAAGTTTAATTCCAATACTGCAGTAATTAAATCCAACTCCCTACAAGTTTGAATTTTAATAGAACAGCTGCCCTCTCAAAGAGCTAAGTCTTTTCTTCTCCCTTACTTAATCTCAGGTTTGAATTCATAGGCTATAGTACAGACCCCTCAATCCTCCATAACTCAAAGTTTAATTTACTGCACAAACCAAGACTCCCTTCCCCTCACTCAGATTTGAATTTACAGAGATGCAGCAGACTCTTCAGAGCTAATGGCTGGGATTGTGGAGCAAGACCCCTTGACTTTTACTTGTATATTATTTTCAAACTTTTTGTGGCCCATCCTTCAGATCTGACAGATCTTGCTCTGTAGGTACAGTTTCGCCTAAATGTTTTTCATCAAATTACTGTTTAAAAGATAAACAAAAAAATTCTACTGTAACCCCCCTGCAAATGGGGTTCCCAAAAAAGTCTTCCAGGAACTTGCTTGAATGCTCCAAGACTGAATGGTGTTTGGTGTTTAAGCCGTTTATCTGTGAGTGCTTTTAGAGCCTCTGGTACTGTCTCTTTAAGAGCTGTCTGCTTGCAGACATAATTAGCTTGTATGGGGGGACTGTGTGTTTTCCTGCTTGAGTCCCACTCGAGCTGCTGCCAAAATGCTCTGTTTCTGCCATCGCTAAGTGGGCAGGGGGAGCACTCTTCAAAGATGTAATTGTTTGCTTGTAACCTGTAATAATGAAAGTGCAGTTTGATTTAACCTGCTTTCTTGTAGCAAGGACAATGCAGAGCAAGCTCCCTCATGTTGGTTCTGAACTGCTGAATTGGACCAATCATGGTGGAGATCCTTTAAAATACAGCCTGCTCTGGGTAAATCAGAACTTGGACTCTCCTCTGGAGCCTGCTGTAAGTGGATTATAAAGGCAGTGACTCTGGGAAAAATGTAGTTTTGACTTTGGTGCCTTTTTTCCACCAACAGGGGGAGTTTACTGTGAGTGACAGCCAAACCAGCCAACTGAACTGAGAGGAACTCAAAGGAAATGCCCGGCTCTGTCTACTGGAAAGATCAGATCAGTTTGGGCTGTGAAGAGACAGGGAGCTGTGTGCTTCTTCGGTGTGTAGTTTTAGCGTGGGGATCTCGTGTAAGGCCTTAAGTTTCGGTCTGCATTTTGTGCAAGCGCCTGATCGGACTGAAACCAACCTGTGAAGAGAATCAAGGAGATCTGAAGAGTAGAAACCAGGCTCACCCTGTAGAAGACTGGAAAAATTGCTGAATCGCCCTCGGTCTGTCAGGAACTGAATCTGCTGTGTGTTCTCCCAAGTACTGTGCAGTAATTGCGATCGGGATAGAGAAGCAGCCTGCCTGGTATAGTACTTTCCTTTTACATATAAATGTGTGTAGTGCTTGTGTGGAATCGCGTTTCAAATCCTCTGTACAGTGAATAGAGTGCATGAAACTGGAAGTAAACCCCAGCTTAATCCAGACTACATCCATTTGCTCTAAACTGCAATGGGGTCCAGTCACAAGGACCTTTTCCACATGGTCTGCTCCTCCTGACAATCCAGGACAATCTGCCTTCCATCCAGTTCCCAGCATTGAGTTTGTGAGTACAAAGCAGTGTAGCTCCCTGCCATCTGTTCATCGAATTGCAAGTGTGTCATCTAATTGTTGTTTTTTTTTCATTTCTTCATGAACTGAGCCAACTGGCTCCGGATTACAATTTGGGTATTGTGCCAGTGTTTTTTCCATCACAGGGCCCCAACCAGCTGCAACCGATCCTGGCTACTTCCCCATCCTCGTACCCAGTGAAAGTGACAATTTGGGACTCTGAATATGCGCACAGTACTGTGATTATTAATGTGTTTAACCTAATTAACCTGATTTCCCCTTCCTTGTTACAGCTCCTTAAATAAATCAGATCTGTTCGTTTCAGCAGAGTTACACTGGCTGAGGTATTCGTTTATGTTAAAGTATTGTACTGTGGTTTTTGCACTGTATCATCTTGTTTTGCAGGGGGTCCCTGGGGTCCAATCGACAGAGCCAGTCCTGGGGGTAAGGGTACATTGTGAAGATATTCCTAATGCATTGTTTGGGCCACTAGTGGGAAGAAAGGGGGGTTACAGTGTCCCAGAGGGCTGTGACCAAGTTAGTTTAACTACTGCAAACCCTGACCTCTGGGTAGAGGCACCCGCCACTGGACCTAGGCCCCTCAACCTGTTAGTAGTTAAGCAGGCAGAGGTAGTAGCCCATGGGATAGCGCCACCTAGGGGTTGCATCTTGGAGGCACCACTGGGATTAGCGTCCTCTAGTGGCCACATTTACGAATTACTGTAAAAAAATAAATGGGTACCCCAACAGAAGTGGCTGTACACCAGCTGGTGAAGTGGTGTACTGGGGAGGAGATCGACTCCCAAAATGCTATACTTATCTTGGATATCCCGCTGGGTACCAGTACGGACGCTGTAGAGGGAGTACTTTCCAAGGTTGAATGTTTATGAGACCCTGTGGTAGAGGGGCATCAGGCTGATCTGCTCACCCAAACTTTCATGGCCCTAATAGAGTGTAAGGACCCTGTAGACAGTTCTAAAGTGCCATAGACTGTCACCCCCGGGGAAACTCTCACTGTCTGGAGAGTGATAATCAAAGACAGTAAAGACCCCAAGGAGAACGAGCCTTCCCCATTATCTGAAACTTTTGAGGAGAAATTTGCTAAATTGTTGTTGGAGGAAAGGAAAACTGGAGGATTTAAAGAAACTATTATTGCCACCTGAGAACGTTCCTCCACCAACACCCTTTTCTCCTCTAGCACCCGTTATTGCCCCTCCTTCTGTGCCAGTGCAAGCCCCCATGTCTGTACTTGCCAATAGTCACGACTCTTACCGCAGGTTGAGAATTTTCTCCAGCACCCTCCCCACCCCACAAGGGGAGGATGATTGGGAGACCTGGATAGACTGTGTTACCCCTTTGGTATCTGAGTGGCAGTGTGCAGAGGCTGAGAAACGGAAAAGAATCCTAGAGAGCTTGAGAGGTCCCGCTCTGGAAGTCATTAAGTCTTTGAGGTCCAAAAACCCTGAGGCATCTGCCCAAAAGTACCTAACTGCACTTGAATGCAATTTTGGGAGTATTGAGTCAGGGGAGAGCTTGATGTGGAAGTTTCAAGGTACAAAACAATGGGCAGAGGAAAGTTTATCTGCATATGTTACTCATCTGGAAGGAGAGCTACAGAGGGCCTACCAGAAAGGGGGGGCGGCCGCCAGTGACTTAAACCGTGTGAGGTTGGGGCACATATTGCAATATGCAAAGCACTCAAAATTGCAGCTCCTTCAGTTGAGGCTTCATGACAGGAGAGGTAACCCACCGGATCATTGTGATTTGATGAAAGAAATCTGGGAAGTTGAGGAGGAGGAGGATTTCTCAGAGCCCCCGCGTAGTTCTAGCTGCTACAACCTCTGCTCCAAGGGCGGGGTCGGCTGCTGATGGCCAGGGATCACCGAAAACCCATGATGAAAGTCAAGGATTAAGTGCCTGCCAAACGGGGATGGCTGTAAACACCCCACACTGGGAGGAGTTGCTGAGGGAGATTAGGAAAGTAACAGACAGTCTCATCATGAAGGATACTCCTATGAGCACGGGCATTGACACTTGCCCGACTGCTTCTGCTATGGGTGTGGGGATGCCCACCCAGGTACCTCATGTTGACAACAGTTTGAAACTTGATGCATTGACTTTGGAAGTGAGGGAACTGAAGAGATGTCTCCAAATGTCCAACCCACCGCTGGCTGAGGTGGCACCAAGGTTTTCTATCGATAGTACCCATGCTGCAGCCCCCACAGTGATGCCTCGGTCACCCCAAACTTCAGCAGACATATTTTGCCATAACTGTGGGAAGGATGGGCACATGAAGAGGGGAATGTCTGTCTCAGAAAGACTTAGAGAGAGAGTGGTGAGCCGGCTACAAGGAGAGCTTCAGAGAACAAGTCAGTGGTTAAGAGGTGCATGAAATAGTCCCAGTGAGGGTCCCAAAAAATGCTAACTCACGTCCCTCTGTGGCAAGGTCAGTTGCCCAGGCCCCCGCTACCGCCTCTCCAGACTGGTCCAGAATAGTGGGTCCCTCCATGGAGACCACTGTAAAGGTGAATGGAGTGTCTACAAGAGCTGTATTAGACAGTGGCTCCCAAGTGATGATTATGTTCCAGGATTGGTATCAGAAGCATTTGTCAGACGTACCCTTACAACCATTAGAAGGACTGCATGTATGGGGGTTAAGTGAGAAGGCCTACCCCTACTCTGGGTATATCCGAATTTGGCTGTCTTTCCCCTCCTCTGTGGTTGGAATGGCAGAGCAAGTAGAGACCTTGGCCTTAGTGGGTCCCCCTACTGGACTGTATGATGGGGTTCCTTTACTAATTGTGACTAATGCACATATGTTTGGATGGCTGACACAGTTGTGTTATGAAAAACAGGGGTCAAGGACTAGTAGAGCTTTAAGAATTCCGGCCTTGATGAAGAAGGCCTATGAGGCACAGAGAGATGCTGACAAAGTGGAACCAGAGGAACCGGTTGGAGTTGTCTGGAAAAAGGATCCTGAGTCTCTGGTCCTGGCACCAAATGCCCAGTGTACCCTCAAGGGGGAAGTCCGTATCAGAAAGGATGTCAAGAATAAAATTTTCATGTTGGATGCACCAGGCAATGGGAAATTGCAGGAGGGACTGCTGGTCAAGCCTAGTATTTTGCCTGCTAGAGCCCATGCTTATGCCAGAAGGGTAATGGTTCAAGTTCGTAATGTGTCTGACAGAGAGATTCGAGTAAATAGAGGTTGTGCCCTGGCTAATGTGCATTGCGCAGACACTGCAGTGCTACCCAGTAGCAAGAGTTCGGGGAAGAATGACAGAGTAACTCCTGACTTGTTTGATTTTGGTGACTCCCCGTTGCCAGCTGAATGAAAAGTGAGGATCAGTGAGAAGCTTGCCCAGAGAGACCAGGTGTTTTCCTTAAAAGAATGGGATGTAGGATGTGTGCAAGGAGCTGAGCACCACATCCGGCTGCATGATGAAAGGCCATTTCGTGGGAGGTCTCAACGCCTGGCCCCTGCTGACATAGATGATGTGAGATGGCATCTGCAAGAGATGCTAGCTGCTGGTGTAATACAAGAATCCAGAAGCCCCTATGCTTTACCTATCGTGGTAGTGAGAAAAAAGAATGAGACAGTAAGCATGTGCGTGGATTATCGCACTTTAAACCGGCAGACTATCCCTGATCAGTATACAATGCCCTGCATTCAGGATGCTTTGGACTACCTGAATGGTAGCAAGTGGTTCTCTGTGCTGGATCTTCACAGCGGGTACTACCAGATCCTGATGGCCCCAGAAGACCATGAGAAGACAGCCTTTATCTGTCCGCTTGGCTTATATGAATTCATGAGGATGCCTCAAGGAATTTCAGGCACCCCTGCCACCTTTCAGCGACTGATGGAGCGTGCAGTGGGGGACATGAACTTATTAGAGTGCCTGGTATACCTAGATGGTGTTATTGTGTTTGGCAGCTCACTGGAGGAACATGACAGCAGATTATTCAAGGTGTTGGACCAACTGGAACACTTTGGCCTTAAACTGTCCATTGATAAGTGTCAATTCTTTCAAACATCAGTAAAGTATGTGGGACACATAGTATCCACCGAGAGAATAGAGACTGACCCAAGTAAAGTCAAGGCCTTGACCACCTGGCCACAGCCCAAAAATCTAAAAGAACTGCAAAGATTCCTGGGATTCTGTGGTTATTATCGGCGTTTCATCAAGGACTATTCAAGAGTGATCCACCCTTTACTTAACCTTACTTAAGGGTATCCCCCAACTCACAAAAAGTACAAAAAGTCAGCATCCCTTGAGACTGAAAGAGTGTATTTTCGTCCAAGTGAAGTATTTGGGGCCCGCCTGACTCCTGATTGTGAGACTGCTTTTCATGAGATCATATATCAACTTACCCACGCTACAGTGTTGGCCTATGCTGATCCAACAAAACCTTATGTCCTGCACACTGATGCTAGCTTGCAAGGGTTGGGGGCTGTGTTGTATCAAGAGCACGAGAAAGGCCTGAGACCAGTGGCCTTTGCCAGCAGAAGCCTGACCCCTTCTGAAAAGAACTATCCTGTACACAAGTTAGAGCTCCTAGCTTTGAAGTGGGCCATTGTTGATCAATTCCATGAGTACTTGTACGGGGCTAAGATACTAGTAAAGACTAACAATAATCCTTTGACCTATGTGCAGACTTCAGCTAAGTTGGATGCCACTGGCCATAGGTGGCTCTCTGCCTCATCTACCTATGACTATGCAGTTGAATACAGAGCAGACCTGAACCACATAGATGCTGATGCTCTCTTCCGGAGGCCTGCTCCCCAGAACAGAATGACTGGGTCAGACTGTCAGAACCTGATATTAGAGCACTCTGCCAGAAGTTTGACTGGGAAGAACAAATGTCCATGGACGCAGTGGACTGTATGGTGGATTGTTTGGGACCCTCTGAGAATTGCATACCTGCTGCTTATTGCCACTTTTCTGCTGTAGACATTGGTGCACTGCCTCAACTGGACAATGACAGTATTCAGCAGGCTCAATCCTGAGATCCCATGATCAAAACAGCTTTAGCAGCCCTATATGCAGGGAAAGATGTGTCCAAATTACGTTCCACTGATTTGAGAACTGCATTGTTATATAAAGAAGGTCCTAAGTTGGAACTGATCAATAGACTGTTATACAGAGAAACAGTAGACAGAGGGGGGCAAGTAGACAAACAACAACTAGTGCTGCCCACTGCCTTTCGAGATTCAGTACTGAGGTCCTTACACAACCACATGGGGCATCTTGGTATAGACAGAACACTTGACTTGGTGAGATCCAGATTCTGTTGGCCTAAGATGGGGGCTGATGTGGAGCAACACATTCGAACTTGTAGTCGCTGCTTACAGAGGAAAGCTTTGCCCCAGAGGGCTGCCCCCCCTTGTTAACATCACCACCAGTGCACCCATGGAGCTGGTCTGTATTGATTTTCTGAGTTTGGAGTCAGATCAAAGAAATATTAGTAATGTGCTGGTGGTCACTGACCATTTTACAAGATATGCCCAAGCTTTCCCCACCAAGGACCAGAAGGCATCCACTGTGGCAAAAGTACTTGTAGAAAACTTTTTTGTTCACTATGGGGCACCACAAAGAATCCATTCTGATCAAGGGAGAGACTTGGAGAGTCGTCTGATCAAAGAGATGCTTTCTCTGTGGGGAGTGCGAAAGTCCAGAACCACCCCGTACCACCCTCAGGGGGACCCACAGCCTGAACATTTCAACCGCACTTTGCTAGATATACTAGGCACCCTCCACCCAAAGGACAAGCCTAGATGGAGCCAACAAATTAGCACCCTGGTACATACCTACAGCTGCACCAAAAGTGATGCCACTGGGTTCTCCCCCTACCACCTGATGTTTGGAAGAGAAGCTCGACTGCCGGTAGATGTGTGCTTTGGGGTGTCTCCTGATGGGGTTCTGAGCTGACAACTATTTACAGTATGTGCAAAAGTTAAAGGCCCAGCTAAATCATGCGTACTCAACTGGCTCAAACCATGGCTGCCAAAAGAAATCTGGCCAACAAAGAAAGGTATGATAAAAAGGTGAAAGCACAGGAACTCCAGGAGGGAGATCGGGTATTGCTAAGAAATCTGGGATTGCATGGCAAACACAAAATTGCTGACAGATGGCACCACACATACATAGATGCATAGACAGTTCGGCAGATAAGGGCCTATGGCCCACCCAGTCTGCCCATTTGAGCTTGTAAGTTCAGTTTATGTTTTCCAAGAAGTCTGTTGCCCCTTACCCCTGACCTCCAGAATTCCTTTATGTCTATCCCATGCATTCTTAAATCCCGTGATTGTTTCAGCCCCCACCACTTCCTCTGGCAGGGTGTTCCACTTGTCCACCACCCATTCTGTGAAGAAAATATTCCTCACGTTTCCTCTGAATCGTCCTCCCTCCAACTTCATCCCATGTCCTCTAGTCCTGGAACATCTTTTTCGCTTAAAAATAGTGTATTCCTGCACCCTGTTCCTCCCTGTAAGATACTTGTATTTCTCTATCATATCCCCTCTCCTCCTTCCTCCAGGAGTACATGTTCAGTTCCTTCAACCTGTCCTCATAGGACTTGTGATGCAATCCATGCACCATCTTTGTTGCCCTCCTCTGAACCTTCTTTACCCTGTCTATGTCCTTACGTAGGTAAGGTCTCCAGAACTGTACAGTGTACTCCAGGTGGGGCCTCACTAGTGTCTTGTATAGTGGAATTATGACCTCCCTTTTCCTGCTGGTGATGCCCCTGCCTATGCATCCCAGCATCCTATTTGCTTTACCTGCTGCCTTGTCACACTGTTTCCCTGCCTTGAGGTCATCAGAGATGATAACCCCAAGATCCCTTTCCTGCTTGGTGCATGCTATATCCTCACCCCCCAACTGATATATTGTGCCAGGGTTTTTGTGCCCACATGCATTATCTTGCACTTCCTTGCATTGAATTTCAACTGCCAAACCCCTGACCATTCTTCAAGTTTCTGCAGGTCCCTTCTCATTCTGTCTACACCCTCTGGTGTGTCTACTCTGTTACAGAGCTTTGTGTCATCAGCGAACAGTGAAATTCTGCCTTATAGGTCCTGCGCAATGTCACTGATGAAGATATTGAATAGGACCGGTTCCAGCACTGATCCCTGTGGTACCCCACTGGTCACTCTTCCCTCTGTGGAGTGACAGCCATTTACCACCACCCTCTGTGTCCTGCCGCCCAGCCAGTTACCTACCCACCGCACTACTGTCCTGCCCACACCATATTCCCCAGTTTGTGCAATAGTCTTCTATGTGGCACAGTGTCAACGGCCTTGCTGATTGTAGTGGGCAAACTAGATGTTCTGCCTGAGAATAATTCAAAAGATGTTAAAACAATGCATAGAGGGGGGCGCTGTGGAGCCCGAGCAAGATGGAAGTCTGAACATAGAGCTCCTCGAATATAGCTCCTTAAAACTTTGGAATTCGACCTTATTTGTGAAGAAAATCAGTATATTTTTATAGTCTAACGTATTGGAAAGGCTGGTGACAAGGATGGGGAACCCCCGGAAAGATAAATCATCGGCAGACGGATCTAAATCTAAAAATCCTCCAGGTCCCCAAAACACGCGGTCCACCCTAGGCCACGTCTCAGAAGCTGGTGAGGAGGGAACGGAAGAAACAATGCAGTCGCTGGGTCTCAAACTCAATCGGCTTATTAAATCGGTTGCAGGGTTGTCAGATAAATTTGATAACCTAACTAATAGAGTTGTGGCCATTGAATCTAGTGTGGAAGCTAACACAACAGCAACAGCCGAGGTTACAAAACGGGCAGACGCAGCAATGGGTGCTGTTTCGGCTGTCTTGAAAGAAAACTCGCATCTGAAATCCAGAATAGAAACTCTGGAGAATCAAGCCCGAGCTCACAATTTGAGACTACTTGGACTAACGGAGGGATCTGAAGGGGACCACTTGCTGTTGTATTTACAAGAATGGCTAGTTCAGCAATTAGGCAAGGAAGCTAGCCCTATAGTGCAAAAGTTCCAGAAGGCATATAGAATTATGTCGAGAGGACGGCCTAATAATCCGGAAGCACCATGGGCTGTTGTGGTGGTAACTGACGGGGTTGGTTCCAGAGATCATCTGCTAGCGCTGGCTCAGCACAAGAAAATGTTACTACAGGATGGCCAAATTGTTAATATGTTCCCTGATTTAAGCTACGCCATGCGCCAAAAACGCAAGCAGTTTGATGGCGCCCGTGCAATATTGAGAGAAGCAGGCATTTCACACGGGTTAGTCTTCCCAGCACGGCTAAGAATATTGTCCCGGGGCAAAGTTTATGTTTTCTCGAATCCCACGGAGGCGCTCAAGTGGTGTCAAAGGAATGCAGCGGATCGCCCTTGTGGTGCGACCAGAGAAGATTCCACTTCAGACAAAGAAGAAACCTGAAGTTCCGATAAGTAAACGGGGCAATAAATGACTGGGTTTGATGGGGAAGGAAGAGGCTATTTCTACCTAAGTTATCTAATTAGGAGGACCTTTTGTTGTCAGTTTTTTCAGACTCTCTTATTTTAGTTTGAAATGTTCCTCTCCTCTCAATCTCCCATAATCTAAAGTTAAAGCTGATATGCTTGTGTAACCCCCCTGCAAATGGGGGTTCCCAAAAGACTTCCAGGAGCTTGCTTGAATGCTCCAAGCCTGAATGGTGTTTGGCATTTAAGCCATTTATCAGTGAGTGTTTTTAGAACCTCTGGTACTGTCTCTTTAAGAGCTGTCTGCTTTCAGACATAATTAGTTGTATGGGGGACTGTGTGTTTCTTTGATTGAGTACCACTCAAGCTACTGCTAATTCACTCCATTTTGCAGTCACTAGGAGTGCAAAGGGAACCTATCTGAAAGATGTAACTGTTTGCCAGAAATTATTTAGAGTAATAATGAAATTACAGTTTGTCTAACCTGCTTTCTTTGCAGTCAGAACTGTGTCTGCTAGTTCCCATTCTAGTTTTGAACTGCTGAACTGGACCAATCAGTGTGGGGTAAGCTAGCTCTAAAATGGTGCCTTGGACGAATCAGAACTTGGACTCATAATCTGAGCCAGCCACAAGAGGATTGTATGGGCAGTGACTCTGGGAGATGTAGTTTAGACTTCAGTGCCTTTTGGACCAACAGCAGCAGTCTATTGTGAGTGACAGCCAATCCAGTCAAGAACTGGGAGGAACTCAAAGGAAGTGCCCAGTTTTGTCGGTTGGAGCTTCAGTTGAGCTTTGGCAGTGAAGAAGGAAGGCCCTGTGCATTTTCAGTGTGCAGTTTTAGTCAAAACGTGTGTAAGGCCCAGAGTTCCGGTCTGCAGCTTGTTAGGACTGAATCCGTCCTGTGAAAAGAATCAAAGGATCTCTGAAGAGTAGAAACCAGGCTCACCTGTAGAAGACTGGAAGAATTGCTGAAAATTGCACTCGGTCTGTCAGGAACTGAATCTGCTGTGTGTTCTCCCGGTATTGTGCAGTAATGCGAGTCGGGATACAGATGCAGCCTGCCTGGTATAGTGCTTTCTTTTATATGGATGTGTAAAGAGGTTTGTGTACCTCAAGTGAGCCCTGCTGACATTGAAGGACCCTATCTTATTTGGAGGTCGTGAGTACTAATTCAGGGTCGCTCCCTGTTGAATTGCCACATTACATCCAAATGGAATTACTGTACTGCTGACTGTTTAATTCTCCTTTTCTCTGTGTGAAAGGGCCCCTACCAGCTGCCACGGTTTGGACTAGCCACTAGGGCTTGGGTACCCAGGGACAGTAACTGATAGGGATAGGCCTGTGCACAGAGCCATAGGTAGATTATTAGAGTGATAAGCTAATTAACCTGATTTCCCCCTGTCCTTGTTATATCCCTAAATAAATCAGAGCTGCTTGTTTCATAAAGTTATACTGCCTGAGGTATTTGTCTATGTTAAAGTACTGTACTGTGATTGTTGCACTGTATCTCATTTCACAGGAGGTCCCAGTGCGGAACCAGTCCTGGGGGTAAGTGTATACTGTGAAGGTAATTCTGATATATTGTGTGGGCCACTAGTGGGAAGAAAGGGGTTGCAGTGTCCAGAGGGCTGTGACCAAGTTAGTTTAACTATTGCAAACCCTGACCTCTGGGTGGAGGCACCCGCCATTGGATCCAGGCCCCTCAACCTGTTAGTGGCAAATCAGGCAGGGGTAGTAGCCCCTGGGATAGCGCCATCTAGGGGTTACATCTTGGAGGCTCACCGCTGGGATTGTGTGTCCTCTAGTGGCCATATTTACGAACCACTGTTAAGAAAAAAATGGGTACCCCGACAGAAGTGGCTGTGCACCGGCTGGTGGAGTGGTGTACTGGGGAGGAGATCGACCCCCAAAATGCTATGCTTATCCTGGACATCCCCCTGGGTATCAATACGGACACTGTGCAGGAGTACTTTCCAAGGTGGAAGGTTTACAAAACCCTGTGGTGGTGGGTCGGCATGCTAATCTGCTCACCCACACTTTCCTGGCCCTAGTAGAGTTTAAGGATCCCATAGATAGCTCCAAAGTGCCACAGACCATTACCCCAGAGGGAGCCCTCACTGCTTGGAGAGTGATAACTAAGGACAGTAAAGACCCGGGGGGGAATCAGCCCCCACCACTATCTGAAACTTTTGAGGAGAAATTTGCTGAATGGTTGCTGGGAGAGGGGAAAACTGTGGAGGACTTGAAGAAACTATTCTTGCCACCTGGGGTGTTCTTCCCCAACACCTCTCCTGCTCCAGTGCCCGTAATGGTGGCTGAACCAATGCAGACTCCTATTTCTGCACCTGCCATTAGTCACGACTCTTACGAAGGTTGAGGATCTTCTCTGGCACCCTCCCCACCCCCAAGGGAGGATGACTGGGAGACCTGGATAGACTATGTTGCCCCCAAGTGCTAGAATGGCAATGCTCGGAAGGCGGCGAAGAGGGTTAGGTGAGAGCCTCCGAGGTCCCGCCCTGGCTACCATCCAAAGGAATGGCCAGTAACCCTGAAGCGACTGCACAGGCCTATCTTGAGGCCTTGGAGAATGTATGGGAGCCCAGATTCTGATGAGGACCTATGGTGGAGAGTAAGAAATGCACAACAGTACCAAGGAGTTGTTGTCTGTGTATGTCTCTCGGCTGGAAAAATTGTTGCAAGAATGCCTCAGAAAGGGTAGTTTGCCAGCGATTGAACTGGACCGAACCAGACTGGACAGAATCCTTAAGTCTGCCCCCTTCTCAGAACTGCTGTTGCTTCAGTTACGCCTGGCAAATCGACTGGAATCCCCACCCTCCTATGATGAGTTAATGAGAGAAATTCGAGGAGTTGAGAAAAGGCGACCTCGGGAGGTACCTGCACCAACAGCTGTGGCTTCGACCCGAGTGACTGAGGGTGACCCATCAAGTGAAGTTCAGGGGCAGAGGTTGACAGTCAATGAGTGCTCTGACAAGGAAAAAGATATGCCACAATGGGGCGAACTGTTGAGAGAGATCCGGGAATTCAAAAACAGTCCCTTTATGAAGGCCACGCCTGCAAGTACGGGCCCTGACCTATATCCGACTGCATCTGCTATGGGGTGGGGTACCCACCCATGTATCTCCTGCTGATAACAGCTCCAAACTCAATTCCTTGACCATGGAAGTGGAAAACTGCAGATGTCTCCAAATGCTTATCACGCACTTGAACAGGAATGGCACAGGTTTCCAGTTAGTAATACCCGCCCTGGCTCCCAGTTTGGCGCCTCGCCAGCTCAAACTCCAGAAAGTATGTTTTGCTATAATTGTGGGAAAGATGGGCACATGAAAGGGAATACCAGTCCCCAAAGACACTGACAAAGTTGCATATAGGCTACAAGGAGAGCTTGGAGAAGAAATCAGTGGTTAAAAGGTGCACAACATGATCCCAGTGAGGGCACCAAAAATGCTAATTCACGTCCTTTTGTAGCAAGGTCAGTTGCCCAGGCCCCCTACCGCCTCTCAGACTGGTCCAGAATAGTGGGTCCCTCCATGGAGACCACTGTAAAGGTGAATGGAGTGTCTACAAGAGCTGTATTAGACAGTGGCTCCCAAGTGACAATTATGTTCCAAGTTGGTATCAGAAGCATTTGCCAGACGTACCCTTACAACCATTAGAAGGACTGCATGTATGGGGGTTAAGTGAAAAGGCCTACCCCTATTCCGGGTATATCCGAATTTGGCTGTCTTTCCCCACCTCCGTGGCTGGAGTGGCCGAACAAGTAGAGACCCTAGCCTTAGTGTGTCCCCCCACTGGACTGTATGATGGTGTCCCTTTGTTAATTGGAACAAATGCTCATATGTTCGGAAGGCTGGCACAGTTGTGTTATGAAAAACAGGGGTCAAAGACTAGTAGAGCTTTAAGAGTTCCGCTTTAATTAAGAAGGCCTATGAGGCACAGAGAGATGCTGAAAAACAGAACCAGAGGAACCGTCGGAATTGTATGGAAGAAGGATCCTGAGTCTCTGATCCTGGCGCCAAATGCCAGTGTACCTTACAGGAGAGGTCCGTATCAGAAAGGATGTTAAGAATAAAATATTAATGTTGGATGCACCAGGCGATGGAAAATTGCCAGAGGGACTGCTGGTCAAGCCTAGTATTTTGCCCGCTAGAGCCCATGCTTATGCCAGAAGGTAATGGTCAAGTTCATAATGTGTCTGAAAGAGACATTCGAGTAAACAGAGGTTGCATCCTGGCTAATGTGCATTGTGCAGACACTGCAGTGCTACCCAGCAGCAAGAGAGTTCAAGGAAGAATGACAGAGTAACGCCTGACTTGTTTGATTTCGCGACTCCCCCTGCCAGCTGAATGGAAAGTGAGGATCAGTGAGAAGCTTGCCCAGAGAGACCAGGTGTTTCTTTAAAGGAATGGGATGTAGGATGCGTGCAAGGAGCTGAGCACAATATCCGGCTGCATGACGAAAGACCATTTACGTGAGAGGTCTCGACGCCTGGCACCTGCTGACATAGATGATGTGAGACGGCATCTGCAAGAGATGTTAGCTGCTGGTGTAATACAAGAATCCAGAAGCCCTTATGCTTCCCCCATTGTGGTAGTGAGGAAAAGAATGGAACAGTAAGGATGTGTGTAGTTATCTTTCTAAACCGCGGACTATCCTGATCAGTACACAATGCCCCGCATTCAGGATGCTTTGGACCGCTTCCAACGGGAGCAAGTGGTTCTCTGTGCTGGATCTCCGAGTGGGTACTACCAGATCGATAGCCCCAGAGGACCGTGAGAAGACGGCCTTTATCTGTCCGCTGGCTTTATGAATTCATGAGGATGCCTCAAAGGGATTTCAGGTGCCCCAGCCACTTTTCAACGATTGATGGAGCGTGCAGTGGGGACATGAACTTACTAGAGTGCCTGGTATACCTAGATGATGTTATTGTGTTTGGCAGCTCACTGGAGGAACATGAGAGCAGATTATTTAAGGTATTGGACCGACTGGAGGACTTTGGCCTTAAACTGTCCATTGATAAGTGTCAATTCTTTCAAACATCAGTAAAGTATGTGGGACACATAGTATCCACCGAGGAATAGAGACCGACCCAAGTAAAGTTGAGGCCTTGACCACCTGGCCACAGCCCAAAATCTAAAGAACTGCAAAGATTCCTGGGATTTTGTGGTTATTATCGACGCTTCATCAAGGACTATTCAGAGTGATCCGCCCTTTACTTAACCTTACTCAAGGGTATCCCCAACCCACAAAAATACAAAGTCAGCGTCCCTCAAGACTGAAAGAGTGTATTTTCATCCGAGTGAAGTATTTGGGGCCCGCTGGACTCCTGATTGTGAGACTGCTTTTCATGAGATCATATATCAACTTACCCATGCTCCAGTGCTGGCCTATGCCGATCCGAAAACCTTACGTCCTGCACACTTGCTAGCTTGCAAGGGTTGGGGGCTGTGTTGTACCAAGAGCACGAGAATGGCCTGAGACCAGTGGCCTTTGCCAGTAGAAGCCTGACCCCATCCGAAAAGAACTATCCTGTACATAAGTTAGAGTTCCTAGCTTTGAAGTGGGCTATTGTTGACCAATTCCATGAGTACTTGTATGGGGCTAAAATACTAGTAAAACTGACAATAATCCTTTGACCTATGTGCAGACCTCAGCTAAGTTGGATGCCACTGGCCATAGGTGGCTTTCTGCATTATCTACATATGACTATGCTCTCGAATACCGGCAGGTCTGAACCACATAGATGCTGATGCTCTCCCGGAGGCCTGTTCCCCAGAATGATTGGGTCCGATTGGCAGAACCTGACATTGGGCACTCTAGCTGAAGTTTGACAGGGAGGAACAAATGTCCACGACGACGCATGGACTGCATGGTGGATGCTTGGGAGCCTCTGAGAATTGCATACCTGCTGCTTATTGCCACTTTTCTGCAATAGACATTGGTGCACTGCCTCAGCTGGACAATGACAGTATTAGGCGGGCTCAATCCCGCGATCCCATGATCAAAGCAGCTTTAGAAGCCCTCTATGCAGGAAAAGATGTGTCCAAATTACGCCCACTGATTTGAGAACTGCACTGTTATACAAAGAAGGTCCTAAGTTGAAACTGATCAATAAACTGTTATACAGAGAAACAGTAGACAGAGGGGACAAGTAGACAAACAACAACTAGTGCTGCCCACTGCCTTCGAGACTCAGTACTGAGGTCCTGCACAACCACATGGGGCACCTTGGTATAGACAGAACACTTGACTTGGTGAGATCCAGATTCTATTGGCCTAAGATGGGGCTGATGTGGAGCAACACATTCGAACTTATGATCGCTGCTTACAGAGGAAAGCTTTGCCCCAGAGGGCTGCCCCTTGTTAACATCACCACCAGTGCACCCATGGAGTTGGTCTGTATTGATTTTCTGAGTTTGGAGTCAGATCAAAGAAATATCAGTAATGTGCTGGTGGTCACGACCATTTCACGAGATATGCCAAGCTTTCCCACCAAAGACCAGAAAGCATCCACTGTGGCCAAAGTACTTGTAGAAAACTTTTTGTTCACTATGGGGCTCCACAAAGAATCCATTCTGATCAAGGAGACTTTGAGAGTCGTCTGATCAAAGAGATGCTTTCTCTGTGGGGAGTCGCGAAAAGTCCAGAACCACTCCTTACCACCCCAGAGGACCCACAGCCTGAACGTTTCAACCGCACTTTGCTAGATATGCTAGGCACCCTGCACCCAAAGGACAAGCCTAGATGGAGCCAACAAATTAGCACCCTGGTACATGCTTATAACTGCACCAAAGTGATGCCACTGGATTCTCCCCTACCGCCTGATGTTTGGAAGAGAAGCTCGACTACCAGTAGATGTGTGTTTTGGGGTCTCTCCTGATGGGGTTCAAGCTGACAACTATTTACAGTATGTGCAAAGTTAAAGGCCCAGCTAACTCATGCGTACTAACTGGCTCAAACCATGGCTGCCAAAAGAAATCTGGCCAACAAAGAAAGGTATGATAAAGGTGAAAGCACAGGAACTCCAGGAGGGAGATCGGTATTGCTAAGAAATCTGGGACTGCATGGCAAGCACAAGATTGCTGACAGATGGCACCATCTCCCTCACATTGTAGTGGGCAAACTAGATGATCTGCCAGTGTACAAAGTAAGGCCTGAGAATAATTCAAAAGATGTAAAACAATGCATAGAAATCATTTACTGCCCATTGACAAATCTTAATTGAGTCTGAGCCCCTAGAAGATGCCCCTCTGGACCAGTGACTAGAGCTGCTGCTAAGAAAAGACCAAGAAAGTCTGCACCTACAGAAGCAAAGTTAAAGTGTTCCCTCCACAAGTCCCAGTTGAGCATGACTGTCAGTCCATATCGGAAGAAAGTGAGAGTGACTTTGAATACTATCCTTCTTACTGAACTGAGGTCAATTGTTTGAGGCAATCCCTAGTCAATACTGGAGACAAAGCTGGGCCTTCTGGACTGTCTAAGCCCCCAGCTTCATCCCTGGAGCCAATGCTCCCAGAAAGTGAAGTGCAAAGCATCAGATCAGATGAAATGGAATCATTGTGCATGGTTGAACTGTTTGAGCTTTCAGGGAGAAAATGATAGATTAGGGCAGACTGGTGATACACTAACAAGAAGAGTATTTTGAGTGCCCTGACAGTCCACTGCCAGTGTCCGGAAAGCTCTCCATGCGAGCCAAATGTTGTGGACTCAGAAACTGTAACTCCTGGAGCTGAAAGTGCCCCAAGTTCTAGCCTCTCTACCCCCATGGAGACTCCCTGACAAGTGAGGACAATGCTGAAAATGAGGCTCAGAGTGCAGAGACTATAACAGTTCCCCTAGAAAGACTGGTCGAGCTGTAAAGCCTGTGGTGCACCTCAGTTATGATTCACTTGGGAGGCCCGTGGCACTTCTCTCAATGTTGTCCATAAAGGAGTGTATGTCCCCGAGCTCATTGCCCAAACTGAGCGTCAATTAACTCAAGTTACTTGTGTTGCCCTCTAAGTATGGTGCCCTTGCCCCATCCAGCCCCAAGGTAACTGATAGGGAAGGGCCCCTCTTCAAGTTTCATGTACAAGAGGTAATAACTTGAGTTATGGTACAATGTGTATGTAATACTGTGTAAAGAGTGACGATACTGCAATGTTTCAGAAATGTGTTCTTGGTAAAATGATATATTGACTGATGATTACATATGCGAGCCTAATGCAAATGTATATGGTTGCAGTTGAAACTTATAGATATTGCCTTGGTGCGTCAAGCTTTCCCAGAACCAGGAAGGGTGTAACCCCCTGCAAATGGGGGTTCCCAAAAGACTTCAGGAGCTTGCTTGAATGCTCCAAGCCTGAATGGTGTTTGGCATTTAAGCCATTTATCAGTGAGTGTTTTAGAACCTCTGGTACTGTCTCTTTAAGAGCTGTCTGCTTGCAGACATAATTAGTTGTATGGGGACTGTGTGTTTCTTTGATTGAGTACCACTCAAGCTACTGCCAATTCACTCCATTTTGCAGTCACTAGGAGTGCAAAGGAACCTATCTGAAAGATGTAACTGTTTGCCAGAAATTATTTAGAGTAATAATGAAATTACAGTTTGTCTAACCTGCTTTCTTTGCAGTCAGAACTGTGTCTGCTAGTTCCCCATTCTAGTTTTGAACTGCTGAACTGGACCAATCAGTGTGGGTAAGCTAGCTCTAAAATGGTGCCTTGGACGAATCAGAACTTGGACTCATAATCTGAGCCAGCCACAAGAGGATTATGGGCAGTGACTCTGGGAGATGTAGTTTAGACTTCAGTGCCTTTTGGACCAACAGCAGCAGTCTATGTGAGTGACAGCCAATCAGTCAAGAACTGGGAGGAACTCAAAGGAAGTGCCCAGTTTTGTCGGTTGGAGCTTCAGTTGAGCTTTGGCAGTGAAGAAGGAGCCTGTGCATTTTCAGTGTGCAGTTTAGTCAAAAACGTGTGTAAGGCCCAAGTTCCGGTCTGCAGCTTGTTAGGACTGAATCCGTCCTGAAAAGAATCAAAGGATCTCTGAAGAGTAGAAACCAGGCTCACCCTGTAGAAGACTGGAAGAATTGCTGAAAATTGCACTCGGTCTGTCAGGAACTGAATCTGCTGTGTGTTCTCCCGGTATTGTGCAGTAATTGCGATCGGGATACAGATGCAGCCTGCCTGGTATAGTGCTTTCTTTTATATGGATGTGTAAAGAGGTTTGTGTACCTCAAGTGAGCCCTGCTGACATTGAAGGACCCTATCTTATTTGGAGGTCGTGAGTACTAATTCAGAAGTCGCTCCTGTTGAATTACTACATTACATCAAATGGAATTACTGTACTGCTGACTGTTTAATTCTCCTTTTCTCTGTGAAAAGGGCCCCTACCAGCTGCCACGGTTTGGACTAGCCACTAGGGCTTGGGTACCCAGGGACAGTAACTGATAGGGATAGGCCTGTGCACAGAGCCATAGGTGATTATTAGAGTGATAAGCTAATTAACCTGATTTCCCCTGTCCTTGTTATATCCCCTAAATAAATCAGAGCTACTTGTTTCAGCAAAGTTATACTGCCTGAGGATTTGTCTATGTTAAAGTACTGTACTGTGATTGTTGCACTGTATCTCATTTCACAGGAGGTCCCAGTGCCGGAACCAGTCCTGGGGTAAGTGTATACTGTG
The DNA here is from genome assembly GCA_016271365.2 of Neoceratodus forsteri. NCBI lineage: Eukaryota > Metazoa > Chordata > Ceratodontiformes > Ceratodontidae > Neoceratodus > Neoceratodus forsteri. Next base: position 1,105,024,925 of record CM057451.1, read on the forward strand.
AAGGTAATTCTGATATATGTGTGGGCCACTAGTGGGAAGAAAGGGGTTGCAGTGTCCCAGAGGGCTGTGACCAAGTTAGTTTAACTATTGCAAACCCTGACCTCTGGGTGGAGGCACCCGCCATTGGATCCAGGCCCCTCAACCTGTTAGTGGCAAATCAGGCAGGGGTAGTAGCCCCTGGGATAGCGCCATCTAGGGGTTACACTTGTATTATAATTTAACTGTGAAAATACAACAATTTTCAGTTGAATATGATGCTCAATCAGTTGTGCTTCTATCTTGTTTGCTTACTGTTTAAAACGCTAATATGGGAAGCCAAGTATAATATAGGATTGTACTGATGTTTTTCTATAGATAATGAATATGGAGCAAAGTTTTTCCCTTTTCTCTTCCCGGTTTATGTAGTGCTCTTCTAAAAGGAGGTTTGCACATATAAGTGCACTAAATATGAGAAATGCATGGTGACATAATTTCCCCGATATAGGGGTATGATTACTTGTATTTTTTTTTTTTTAAGACTTTGGACATACGCATTAAAAACCATGCAGCTCATGGGTTCGTTTGCAGCTTGAGTATTTAGATAACTGACTAAGCCTAATATTGGAGATACCCCCCAATGTCGTATCTTATAGTATATGTAGATCATCTGAATGTATTAAGAGGGGTGGCGCCCTCATGGTTTTACTTCATTATCGTGAATGTCATATACTAGTGAAATATAACTGTATGTTTGATGAATTATCAATAAACATAAAGTTTGAAAAAAAAAAAACAATGCATAGAAATCATTTACTGCCCATTGGACAAATCTTGATTGAGTCTGAGCCCCCAGAAAATGCCCCCTCTGCAGTGGCGGAGGAACAGAAAGATGGGCCCCAGTGCAGATTTTTATTGTGGGCCCCTTCGCCCTCCCTCAAATTTTCTACTGCCATGAGCAAAATGAGCAGACGGACAAGACACCAGTTACAAAACTTCAATATAAGTCCTCCTCCCACTTAGGAGCACAAATTTGTTAGTCAAAAAAAAAAGTGTAGTTTTAAAAAAATCTAGACATAAAAAGAGCTTCAGCAAGGTTAGGGTGCTCAGTGACAAGTTAAAAACAGTCCACAAATCAGTCACGGTACTCCCACAGTAAAAGGACAAGGAGTCTGGATTTTAACCAAACTTTTCAAAGTTTATCTCACCGTAAGAGTTAAAGCTAAAGATCTGATGAAACTTTAGGAGCTACCTGTTGCTGATTTCTGTGCTTGTACCTAGAAAGGCTGTATGCTCTTATGGTGAGATCATAAACTTTGGAAAGTTTGGTTAAATATACCTGAGACTTCTTTTTCTGTTTTACTGTGTGGGGAGTGTTGTGACTGATTTGCTGGACTGTTTAAAAAGAGCTCCAAGACAAAGGATGTGAGGAGTTAAGTGGGGGCAGGGACAGTAGCTCAAGCTGTGGACCCTGCAATTCGGGCAGATTAAATAGACCAAATTGACTTCTTCTACAGGCTTCTTGGTATGTTATTATGTATTATATGTTCATAATATAAGTCCTGTGTGGTCACAGTAGATGCAGGTTTAACCAGTCTCTCTCAGCAAGTGAAAATAGAGTATGCAAATTAATAACTTTTCTCTTGTGCAGTGCTTCTTATGTCAGGCAATGACTGTATGCGTTGTTGCCTTCAAGTGTCAATAAACTGCCACAGAACAAACAACTAGCATCAGCCTTTACTTTCTGAAAACTACTATACTGTACAGCCAGCTGTTACTGTAGTGATGCCTGTTGAGGGATGTAAACCAAACTACAGTCACCCGATTGTCCTTCCTGGTTACTGCTGCCTCCCGGGCAAAGCTCTGCAAAGTGTACTACAGCTCAGCTTCTCCCTCATTCTCCACCACAAAGCCTTTCCAACAACAGAAATTTTACAATATTAAAAAGGGGGGAACCAGCAGGCAGTTGATGGGAATAAAACAGGAATAGCAGGCATGGCCAAGGAAAAGCAGGTTCATGACTGGGCAGGGGTGGGGGGAATGGTCCTTCTTGGATTACCCTTGTGTAGGGAAAGCCCCTTGTAAAGGAGCCTGAATGGATTTGGAGGTGGTCACGCCCAGGTCACAAATGCAGCCCTACCCAGAAAGATTAAACAGAAACAGAAAGGAATTATGACTGGTCTCGAAAATCAGAACACCTAGCAGGAATTCAGAACTAACCATAACATACAGTATGACTATGATGTGTACAGAGAGAGACGCAATGTAGTAAATGGTAAGATGAGAAGAATTAATGTAACCATATGATGATTAATAATATATAAATCTGTACTGAACTGTCTCAATAAAAATATAAATTACAAAAAAATTGCAATATTAGGCTGCCATATGTTTTAGTTGTCTTCAAGCTCTCCTCCTCCTTCCCTCTCCTAACCAATAACCACCCACAAGCCAAGGAACCCAGTCATGGAAAATTGTTACCTCTCCCACCAGATATTAGCAGAGACTGAGTCATACACCTTACAGAAATCTCATATTCTGAAAAAGGGGGATCTGCTACACTAACTTTGGGAGATTTTAATCTCCTGACCTGGAAATAGATTGGGCAAAACATGAAACTGTGGAATTATTAGTAATGGGTTATATTTTTCAAGATATCATTAAAAGATGCAGCCTGAAACACACCTAATTAAAAATCAAGGGAAAAGTAGAGGTTTAAATATACTTGATTTGGTACTAACTGGTGGTGTTGTCCTGTTGTCCATCCTCTCCGGACCAGACCTCCAGTAGTCCCACTCATCAGAGCCTGAGTGCAGTCTCAGTGGGCCACCACCAGCCGCCATCAACAGTCATTCCGTGAAGCGTGGAATTACCTGTCACTGCCTGCTGCTCTAATGCTCTCTGCCTGACCAGACGCTGACACATAATGGAATTTGTAATGTTTTTTAAAATATTTTAGGATCAGTTGGTCTCCTTGCTGACAGCCTGGCCAACACTTCTCAAGAACCTTTCTTGCCAACTCTTGACTACTTGGATCTTGCTACCTCCAAAACTGCCAACTGTTATTGCTCTTACGCAATACGAAGCGGTGTACGCTGTCACTGACTCTGCACTCTGATTGGACTCATTAACAGAATGAAGTCCATGGGGCGCTTGCCACTCGGGAGTGTGGAGGGGTACACAGTTTGTGTTTTCCACGTGGCACCACCCGCTATCAATGGGAGCCACTCACCGGGGTCTGCACTGACACTCCACCACTGAGAGAAGGCGGAGCGCGGAGGGCCCTGCAAATGAATACATTCATTTATTTAATGACTCGAGTGACCCTGTGGGTCTGGTGCTCTCTCTCTCTCTGGTTCTGCTACTCTGCATGCAGTTGGGCACAGCATAATCCATTACAGTGCAGGCAGCAGCTTTAGTCCCTCTCGGCATTCCGTGTTGCAAGACTCTCTGCTGCCATCTGCAGTACATCGTCGGGAGCGGCACACTGACAGCTCAGTCAGCTGTCTGGGACTGGGTTGAGTGTCACAGACACGTTTCAGACCGTCAAAAAATGTGGAATATTTGACAAAAACAAGGCAAAACATTGATTAACTTATTGGGCCCCTAAGTGTGTCGGGCCCCTGTGCCACTGCACCGGCTGCACCGGCTATTCCTCCACCACTGCCCCTCTGGACCAGTGACTAGAGCTGCTGCTAAGAAAAAATCAAGAAAGTCTGCACCTTCAGAAGTTGAGTTAAAGTGTTCCCCTCCACAAATCCCAGCTGAGCATGACTGTCAGTACATATCAGAGGAAAGTGAGTGTGACTTTGAATACTACCCTTCTTACAAACTGAGTCAATTGTTTCAGGGCAATCCCCTAGTCAATACTGGAGATGAAGCTGGGTCTTCTGGACTGTCTAAGCCCCCAGCTTTGTCCCTGGAGCCCATGCTCCCAGAAAGTGAAGTGCAAAGCATCAAGTCAGATGATATGGAATCATTGTGTATGGCTAAACTGTTTGAGCTTTCAGGGGAAGAAAATGATGGACTGGAACAGACTGGCGATACACCAGAACAAGAAGAGTATTTTGAGTGCCCTGATGGTCCACTACCAGTGTCCGAAAGCTCTCCATGTAAGCCAAGTGTTGCGGACTCAGAGATTGTAACTTCTGGAGCTGAAAGTGCCCCAAGTTCTAGCCTCTCTACCCCAATGGAGACTCCCCTGAGAAGTGAGGACATTGCTGAAAATGAGGCTCAGAGTGCAGAGACTGTAACAGTTCCCCCTAGAAAGACTGGTCAAGCTGTAAAGCCTGTGGCGCACCTCAGTTATGATTCCCCGGGGAGGCCGGTGGACTTGTCTCTCAATGTTGTCCATAAAGGAGTGTATGTGTCCCCGAGCTCTTTGCCCAAACTAAACATCAGTGCTAACCCCAAGTTACTTGTGTTGCCCTCTAGATATGGTGCCCCTGCCCCATCCAGCCCCAAGGTAGCTGATAGGGAGGGCCTCCTCTCTTCAGGTTTCATGTACAAGAGGTAATAATCTGAGTTATGGTACAATGTGTGTGTAATACTGTGTAAAGAGTGACGTACTGCAAAGTTTCAGAAATGTGTTCCTGGTAAAGTGATATATTGACTGAAGATTACATGTATGAACATAATGTGATCCTGATGCAAATGTATATGGTTGCAATTGAAACTTATAGGGTACTTGCTTGACGCGGACGCCAAGCTTTCCCAGGCCAGGAAGGGTGTAACCCCCCCCTGCAAATAGGGGTTCCCAAAAAAGTCTTCCAGGAGCTTGCTTGAATACTCCAAGCCTGAATGGTGTTCGGCGTTTAAGCCATTTATCTGTGAGTGCTTTTAGAGCCTCTGGTACTGTCTCTTTAAGAGCTGTCTGCTTGCAGACATAATTAGTTTGTATGGGGGGACTGTGTGTTTTCCGGCTTGAGTCCCACTCGAGCTGCTGCCAAATCACTCCATTTCTGCCATCGCTAAGTGGGCAGGGGGAGCACTCTTCAAAGAAGTAATTGTTTGCTTGTAACCTGTTAGAGTAATAATGAAAATGCAGTTTGATTTAACCTGCTTTCTTGTAGCAAGGACAGTGCAGAGCAAGCTCCCTCATGTTGGTTCTGAACTGCTGAATTGGACCAATCATGGTGGGGATCCTTTAAAATAGAGCCTGCTCTGGGCGAATCAGAACTTGGACTCTCCTCTGGAGCCTGCTGTAAGGGGATTGTAAAGGCAGTGACTCTGGGAAATGTAGTTTTGACTTTGGCGCCTTTTTTCCACCAGCGGGGGAGTTTACTGTGAGTGACAGCCAAACCAGCCAACTGAACTGGGAGGAACTCAAAGGAAATGCCCTGCTCTGTCTACTGGAAAGATCAGATCAGTTTGGGCTGTGAAGAGACAGGGAGCTGTGTGCTTCTTTGTTGTGTAGTTTTAGCGTGGGGATCTCCTGTAAGGCCCTAAGTTTCGGTTTGCAGTTTGTGCAAGCGCCTGTTTGGACTGAAACCGACCTGTGAAGAGAATCAAGGAGATCTGAAGAGTAGAAACCAGGCTCACCCTGTAGAAGACTGGATAAATTGCTGAATCGCTCTCGGTCTGTCAGGAACTGAATCTGCTGTGTGTTCTCCCGGGTACTGTGCAGTAATTGTGATCGGGATAGAGAAGCAGCCTGCCTGGTATAGTACTTTCCTTTTACATATAAATGTGTGTAGTGCTTGTGGGGAATCGCTTCAAATCCCCTGTACAGTGAATAGAGTGCATGAAGCTGAAGTAAACCCTAGCTTAATCCAGACTACATCCATTTGCTCTAAATTGCAGTGGGGTCCAGTCACAAGGACCTTTTCCACATGGTCTGCTCCTCCTGGCAATCCAGGACAGTCTACCTTCCATCCAGTTCCCAGCACTGAGTTTGTGAGTACAAAGCAGGGTAGCTCCCTGCCATCTGTTCATCGAATTGCAAGTGTGTCATCTAATTGTTTTTTTTTTTTTCATTTCTTCATGAACTGAGCCAACCGGCTCTGGATTACAATTTGGGTATTTTGCCAGTGTTTTTTCCATCACAAGGCCCCAACCAGCTGCAACCGATCCTGGCTAGCACCCCCCACCATCCTGGGTACCCAGTGAAAGTGACAATTTGGGCCTCTGAATATGCGCACAGTACTGTGATTATTAATGTGTTTAACCTAATTAACCTGATTTCCCCCTTCCTTGTTACAGCTCCTTAAATAAATCAGATCTGTTGGTTTCAGCAAAGTTACACTGGCTGAGGTATTCGTTTATGTTAAAGTATTGTATAGTGGTTTTTGCACTGTATCATCTTGTTTTGCAGGGGGTCCCCGGGGTCCAGTCAACAAAGCCAGTCCTGGGGGTAATTGTTCATTGTGAAGATATTCCTAATGCATTTTTTGGGCCACTAGTGGGAAGAAAGGGGGGTTACAGTGTCCCAGAGGGCTGTGACCAAGTTAGTTTAACTACTGCAAACCCTGACCTCTGGGTGGAGCCACCCGTCACTGGACCTAGGCCCTTCAACCTGTTAGTAGTTAAGCAGGCAGGGGTAGTAGCCCTTGGGATAGCGCTACCTAGGGGTTACATTACCTTTTCCTCAGCCTGCTCCAACTTTTTCTTCTGTTTGCAGTCCATTTCTTGTTGCTTGGTGAAAGAATGCTTTGAAGTCTTGTCTGTAGTAGCTGATCTCAGATTACTCACTGAAGGACGTTTGTTCTAAGTTGTGCACATTCCATCCTGAACCCTTCTGGTTTAGTGCCACAATGAAAAGGGTCCCCAGGTGCACAGTGTGCATGTGGAATATTCTTATGGACCTAAGATTTGTGTTGCTGTTTCCAAGCTGGCATATTTTCATGCACCCCATCCAGAGAAATGTACTCATTCATTCTGTTTTTTTTTCTTTTACTCATAGTTTTTTTGCTGTTTGATATTTTTTGTACATTTTGCTGTGTTTGTTAGAAGGAACCTAAATAAGCCCCCAACAGTAAAAAAGTAGGAACAACTAAAAGGTAGGAAAGCTATGTGCATGACAAAACAACATTGTTGGAATGAATTGTTCTGGGCTACAGAAAATCTTGTCAGGCAGGCAGATGGACTTTTAGTCCTGCCTGCTAGTGGCTGTAAAAGTTATTTTCAGCTACTGGAAATGACAAAGGGGATGATGGCAAAAGGAGGTGCAGCACAAAAAAAAAAGAAAAGAGAAAAAAAACATGATTATGTGGCTAAAAGGGGGGCTTGAGAGAGGGTGCAACAGTGAAAGGGATAATATTAATAGGAGGCTATAGTAATGAACAAGAAGTGAGGACTTCTTGTAATGGAGAGGGGAGTCAAAGAAATTAAGCTGGGACTACAAAGGAAAATGGGAATAGGGGGCATGAGATCCAAGAGGGCAACCACAGTATTCCTTCTGGGGTGAAGGGGGGCTGAGTGCCATCCAACTGAGGAATTTTCTCCAGCTTTTGCACCCTCCCAGCTTCTCTCAATGGCCACCTACAGTTCAGGTTGCTCTGTAGGGACACATGATGTTGTATGGTTACCCACAATGTCACGGCCATCACTAATCTGCCACAGGTGATGCTCAAGCTGTGGGACAATTTACTAGGCACAGCAGTTGCTAGTTGGGACTACTGAGGCTACTGGCAACTTGTTTGGGCAGAATATGCCTAAAGTAAACATGTTTTTCTTTCCTGCAGGCAAGCTAAATTGGTACAAAGGGGATCACAAGAACACTATCATGCCCTACCTGAGATGCCTGGTGAGAGCAGTTTCTCTTGGTGGGGCTTCTGGACACTGCTACTTGGAGGCACTACTGTATTCTGCCCCATTCAACAGCAGAAACCCCTTTCCCACAGACAAGCTACCCCTTGCAGCTGCCACTCCCTCTCTGGGGAGTGGAAGATCCACAGCAGAGAAGTGCTGCTTAACTTTGTGTACTGGGAGGAGGTGCTGCTTGGGTGGGGGGAAGAGGCTGTTTTGGGGGGTCCTGACCCACAGACTGTGCTCTTACTGAGGATGCTATGTGTTTAGCAATTGTGCAAAGTAGCTCATGGGGACAGATGCAGGCAGCTTAAGGGAGTAGAAGCCATCCTTGAGTGACACACGTACCTCAGGCTTATCTCACCTGCAACCACTCCTCCCAGCATAAGGAATGGCTATTCCCCCTCCGATTCCACTCGGCACAGATGGCAGGCTCCCAAGACAACCCACCCTGGTGGCAGGCACTACACATGGCATTTCGCTGTGGTTGCACCACATGTGCTCCCAACCAGTGTCACTGCACTGTCCCTGCACATGCTCTGCTGGTACCATGCTGTGTCATGTGCAATACTGTTACTTTACTATGCAACATGTGTTACTGATACTTTGCGGTGCCATGAGAACTGCTGTCACTTCCCTGTGCCACATGCACTGAAAAAAGATGTGCTCATTAATATGAAATGCTGACACTGCTGAGCCACGTGCAGTGGCAGCCCCATATTAGGCCACGTGCAGTGCAGACACGACAGTGCATCACAAACAGCGCTGACACAGCAATATGCCAGTTGCAGGGCTGACATTCTGCAGTTCAATATGCACTGCTAACACTGCACAGTGCCATGTGCACTGCTGTCAGTCATGGTGCCACATTCTATGCTGGCATCGCGTTTTACTAGATGACATGCATATACTGTGCGGTGCTACATACACTGCCAACACCACACTGTGCATTGTCATCAGTAAGCTGTGCCACTTGCACTGTTTGTACATCACTGTGCCACAGGCAATACTGACACAGCACTGCCTTGTGGCATACTACTGTTTAACACTACATTGTGCCATGGTGTTGCTGACACAGCACTTTGCCTCATGCAATGCAGACACTGTACTGTGTCACATGTGATACCAACATTGTGCTGTGCCATGCAGGGCTCCTGATAAGATATATTCAGAGTGGGTACTGCTCACTTTTGAACACTGGTGAGTAAAACCAAATATTCATGCATACAAATGGCAAAATACAGTGTGTGAGGAGCACACATTAAAATGCTACAAAAAATCATTTGTGTTATTTGCCTTATTTTATTATTGTGTTTTTGTCAATATTGCCAGGTGAAATTAATGAAGAGCACAGCTGAGCACTTTACAGTTTAACTTTGCCGGCCTGCCAATGCAGCGGTATAGCTTTCACTTGTGACCTGACATTCTGGGTTTGGAAGTGAGCCCAGAATGTCACAGGGCCAGCTGGGGAGAGGAAGATTGAATGACTCATAAACTGCTCTCCTCTACAATGGTGAGGGAAGCATCCAACTTTTGACCAACCACTGGTGGAGACTGGGGGTCTGACGGCCAGTGCTTGAGTTCTTTGGGAGGTGTGTCAGATATCCAGCGCTCTTTGCACCACTATGTCATTGCACGCCATGCCTCCCTGGGATCAGCATATTCAGAAAAGACAATATCAGCCATGCAGGAGGACGTCCACCCTCAGCTAGACCCATACAACCAACTTAGGCACTCCCCTGTCCCCAGGATCACGAAGCAGCATCCATTTGGGGAGAGAGTAGGGTCTGCAATAGCACAGTAAGAAGGCATTTTAGGCCACTCTAGGTGGGCCAAGAGGTCGTTTTCTGCTGGCAGCTTCTATATTTCTATCAGAAGTCCCTTGCCAACAGCCCCACCCTGGGGGTAAGTCAAGATGCATTCCAGTGGGTTGGGTAAATCCCCGGAGAGGGGGGGTTAGGTGGTGGGGTTGGACAGATGGTGACCGGATGATGGCAAAAAAAAAGCACTTTGCAGCTCATTACATTTTGCACATTTTTTTCTACTGAGAGGGATGTTTTGGGGGGCTTCTCAGCACTGTTCCTCTCCCTACAGATTAGTGCTTGTGTGCCCCGGAGCCACCTCATGGAGGGGTGCCACCACAGATTCCTCGATGGCAGGGCCAAGGGAGGGAGGAAGGGCCATACTCCCACCACCCACCTGAGACAGTCTAGTTCAGACCATGGTTAGGGTGGCAGTATGGGTCCACAGACAAACATGCAGGGCTTCAATGAAATGCCAGCTTCCATTTTCCAGTTTTCTCCCATCCCTTCTGCAGCCAATGTGAGGTATGCATGTAGAGGCATACAAGCATCACCAACCCACTGTACCTTTTCTGTGCCACCCTAGCCTGTGCTATTACCAGTCAAAGGTGGGCATACAAGCCCTCCCTCCCTGGAAAAGGAGAGCAGTCCCAAGCTCAGTCTCTCCCCCTTCCGAGCTGGCCCCAGCAACTGGAATCCACTTCCAAACTCAGGTCTCGACGTAGAGTGACATGTGGCATCCAGTGCCTCAATCCCTCAGCACCACTGGTCCAACCCCTTTATATGATTAAAAAATATATATACATATACATATATTTATAAAAGGGGTAGGAAAAATTATGTCTGCTGATTTGTTGGAACACATCACATGACCATGCGTATATCAGAACGCGACCGCACACCTGCACCTTTATCCCTTCCAAAACAATTTTGACATTTTATAAGACAGATAAATCACTCTGAGGTGCGCGGTCGCGCTCTGATATACGCACGCCTTGGGTGGTTGATGCACACGGCCTCTTGCATAACAACGCACACCAAGGTGTGCATATATCAGAGCACGAGCGCACACCTCAGAGTGGTTTAGCCATTACATATATATACACACACACACACACACAGCATTTACTGTATATAAGCATCTTGATGGGAAATTGCATTGCCCCTTTAAATGTCTTACCATTAAGCACTATAAATAGAGGGTTTTGCATTCTCGACTTCACACCATGAAAAAATACATAGGGCATCTGTGAAGTATGAGCTGTCAGAGTATGGGATATATAATGAATTCAATAAAGGTAATTACTGTCCTGCAACACAGCGGTGTCCTTTTGAATTTGATGAACATTGATGAATGATGGGCCAACTTCTTGTAACTGTTAAGAGCCAGAAGTGATCACACTGACATCCACTTGTAGTGGGCAGTGTACGGAGTCCCAGCATGGGCTTGGGGATGGGTCTGGGAGCCTGCAGCTGGGGAGGGGGCAAACCAGATTCCATGAATTGGCTTGCTGGGTCTTGGGTACTAAGAGCCAAGGCTGAGTGAAATCAGTATACAGCTGCAGTTGTTGGAGGATGAGGACTATACGAGCCTGCAATCTGGCAAGCTGAGTTTTTGTTGAGTGCTTTCTGAAAGTTTAAGGTCTCAATCTGTGCTCAAGTGCATCTCTAATTGACATATTCTAAAACTAAAATCCTGAACCAGTACTCAGTTACTAATTTAAATACTCAGAAAGCATTCAAGTGCACAAGTTGAGCTTTTGTTGAGTGCTGGTTTAGTTAAAGTGCTCAACACCTAGCACTCAAAAAGCGCTGGTGGCTGCAGTTCTGAATGGGTTATTCTGTGGAATCTTTATACTGCTTCTGATTGTTAATGACTTTGTTTTTAACCTTGTATTTATGGGCCCTGCTGCCTCCTCTCTCCACTCTCTCAGACAGCCTCTCTTGCATGATCCACCCTCATCGTGGCCTGCCCCTAGAATACACAGTTCCACTAACTTACGTGCCTGGTTAACCCCCCCCCGGGTAGGGTGAGGAGGGCTCCCCCGCTCTTACCTCTCCAGAGCCATACATACTATGACGTTGGGCCGGTACAGTGGAGTCTGCCTCGATGAGCCAAAGACGTGCAGTGAGGTGTCGTCGCCTAGGAGAGACAGAGGTGTTTTTTTCCCTCTTGTTTGTCCCCAGATGTTGGCGTCCGATGAGGGCCAATGAGCTAGGAGGCTGCTCTGCCCCTCTGGTTACATCTGCCCAATGCACTTACTGCTTCCCCAACTACTGCGCCTTCCACCCAAGCTGCCCCAGATGGCGGTATTGCGGTGGGAGCATGCAGATGACCCCCTCCCGGGAGAAGGAGAGTAGCCGCTGGGCACTCCATCCTTCTCCTCCCCGGCCAACCCCCAGTGGCCCGTGCTCGTTCCTGAACACGGGTTGCTGGCGTGGTACGAGGTAAGGCATCCAGCGCCTCAGCCCTTGGCACCACCAGGCCAGCTCGCTAATGACTATTAATAACAGTAAACATGGTTAGCAGTATTTAACATTAGAATCAGTTCAGAATGACTGTCACCAGGCATCAAGTCTTCAAGCTGCTCAAGGCTATCTCTGACAATACCAGCCCCGGCTCTGATGGAATGGAACCCCGTCTATTAAAGATGGCTGCTCACCTCATATCTGGACCTATAGCTAGAATCTTCACCCTATCCCTCTCCAAAGGCTCTATCCCTGAAATCTGGAAGGCAGCCAGAATTACTCCGTGTTTAAAAGGCAGCAAAATGACACGATAACTACAGACCAATTGCTATACTATCAGTCCTTAGCAAGATCCTTGAGAAATTAGTCTCTATTCAAGTAACGAATCGTTGAAACTCCAACTTACTCAATACAGCACAGCACGGCTTTAGAAAACACCACAGCACCATGACTGCACTAGCAAAATTCTCCTCTGACATTCTTACCAACATGGACAAAGGGAAGCTACTGTTTTCATCGACCTCACTAAAGCCGCTCGACCTTGTTGACCATCCTTTACTACTTGCCTCCCTCAGAAATCTGGGCTTCTCCCACCCTGTCACTACCTGGTTCAGCAGCTACCTTGCCAACAGGACTCAAGCAGTGAAATTCAACTCGGCGATCTCTGACAGTGCTGTTATCAATATTGGCGTCCCTCAGGGCTCCATCCTCGGTCCTCTCCTCTTCTCACTATTTGTAAACAATCTCCCTGATGTAGTAACCTCTGGCCACTCACTACTTTATGCTGATGACCTGGTCATCTATGCCCACTCTGACAATATCGCCAATCTGGATGCTGCCCTTACCACAGACTTCCGCTTGGTGCAGCGCTGACTACACACCCAACGCCTTGTCTTTAACTCCAATAAAACTAAAGCCATGCTATTTGGATCCCCACACAAATTAAGAACCTGCTCTTCTTCTCTCTCTGTGCCTGACATTAATGGTAACCCTCTGGAGTCTGTTAGCTCTTTTCGCTACTTGGGCATTCACCTTGACCAAAATCTTGACCTAAAGCTGCACATCCAGGAAACTTGTAAATCTGTCAATTGTAAGCTAGGGGCTGCTTACAGGACTAACTACCTGCTTACCCTTGCCGCTAAACTGGCAATTGCTAGAGGAATCCTGTTACCAACCCTCACCTACGGTGCTCCCATCCTAACCATGGCCAGCAAAACTGCTCTGCACCAATGGGATACCACCTTCAACAATGTTTGCAGGTATGCAGCTAAAGCACCGCGCCTGAAGCACCATTGTCAGCTATACAAAGACCTGGGCTGGCTATCTCCCTCCTCCACCAGGCAATATTACCTCTGCAACCTTTCGGACACCATCATCAGAGCATCAAAGCCAGCTGAGCTCTCAAAACTACTCCAACCGGTTATACCTTCAGGACCTTAGATCCTCTGACAAGTTCTTCTGGAATATTCCTCTCTGCCGCACAAAAAGAGCTCGGAGCCTTCAGTTATGCTGCCCTCACTTTTGGAACTTGCTGCCCCAGGGACTAAGAAATGCTCCTTCTCACGATGCATTTAAGCACAATCTCAGAGCTTTCCTCGCCTCGATGGACAAATGTGTTTGTTTTGATCCCTCTTGAATCCCATGCTTCTAACCTGATCTCCTCCCCTCCCCTATTATGTATTATAGGCACTTGCGCTTTTTTTATTCTTGGTTGTTTTTTGCTTTTATGTTTCATGGTTGTTGATACTGTATAACATTGTTGTTCTGATGCCAATTGTAAAGCTCTCTAATTACTGCCTAGTCACTTAACTTGCCCTCGCTCCTGAGCTGTCTTCCCCCACCTTCATTTCTTAACCTGCACCCTCTGTTCCTGTAACACCTACTTTCCCAGCCCCGCTCTCTTCCCTTCCCACTTAGCCATTTCTCCAGTACCCCCTGTCATTACCCCCTCCCTTTTTCCTGCCCCTCCCCTCTCCTGCTCTTTGCCACCTCACTCCCCCTCTAACCGACCTCTCCACCCCTCTGCCGCTCTTCGGTTCCACTGCCCAGTAACAGGTTGCTACCTTGTACCGCTAATGCCGTAACTTGCCGCCACCCTTCCTACCTTTCTTTCACCTTTCTGCCCTCTCCTGCCAGCTTTCCTCCTTCTTTATTCCTCCTCTTCCCTATGCTCAGTCCTCACCCCTCCCTCTCCTATTTTATCCGCCTCCCACCAGTTTCGCCCGGCCGTGACTCCCTCTCTCTCCTGCCGTCTCGTGGTCCACCAGCTCGGCCGCAGGTTACTTCTTTACCCCGCCAATGCTGTTTTCACTGCCTCGCTCTTGTCCTCCTCCTTCTTCTGTCTTCTGCTCTTACTAGGTGCACTCTATCTCCCTACCCCCACTCATTTCCCTATCTGTTCCGTGCCCTTCATCCCTTTCCCCTATACCCTGCCCTTCCCACCCTACCCTTCCCCTCCCCATTCCTTTAGTTCAAATCCTCCTCACCCTTGCACTGAGTCCCCCACTGCCCTCCCCTGCACATCACCCTCTCACCTCCTGTTTTTTGCACCCATAGCTTTACTGTCCTGTTCCCCGACCTCTCGGTCTCTCTTGCCGACTCCCGGTTCCACCGTCCTGGCCACAGGTAGTAACCTTCTCCCGCTAATGCCGCACCTGGTGCCTTAACCTCCCTCCTGTCCTCCCCTTTTTTTTGCTATTCGCCCTACCACCCCCAGTCTCCGTCTCTCCTGCCCTACCCTTACACCTGTCCCCTACCACCTCTCCCCCTAGTTCACAACAACTGAATACATGTAATTTTATCCATATTGCTATGCTTGACTACACTGTGTGACTTTGTCCTTGCAAATGTATCCTGCTCTGTGTAATTTCTTATGTATCCTGCAAATGTATCCTGCTTTGTGTAATCTCTTATGTATCACTGTGTTCTGTAACTGTACCTCCCGGGTCGTGCCTGAAAATAGTCACTTGTTGGCTAGTGCACTTACCCGGTCAACAAAAACTAAATAAAAATAAAATAAAATAAAAACTAAACTGAATGCTAAACTGATTGACTGCTAAAATACTACTAAGGACCTCTATTTTTGCAGAATAATCTGCATGCTAATATACTGTTAATATAGCAGTCGGCTTGGGTAAGGGCAGTCAGTGCTCCTGCAATTCCTCAGGCTGGGTAGGGGCAGGAAGTGATTTGGGGGAATTAGTTCATTGATGTGTTCAGTATAGACTTAGAAACATAGAATTAGAATTTGATGGCATATAAGGATCGCTTGGCCCACCTAGTCTGCCCATTTCCCTACCTAACGGATAAGCTGCAGATCCTAGTTAACCAACAGCCTACCTCCTCCTACCCCCACTAGAATTGCCTTAAGCCTGTCCCATGCATTCTTGAATTTTCCCACTGTTTTTGACTCTATGACCTCCTCAAGAAGGCTGTTCCACGCATCTACAACCCTGTCTGTTAAGAAAAATATATCCTCACTTTACCATGCGCGCAAAAGTTCACAGCCGTTATGGATCTTGGAACAGTGAGTTTTTTAAACTGGTTTGTTCAGTGTGCCTTTTCTGGTGAAACTTTTTAGTAAATAAACAAAATAAATAAATGTATTCAGAAACAATCACCAATGGCCAGTTAGGTTAAGTAAAACTTTTAAAGGGACACTGTTAACTTTTTTTTGCATCATTTCTAGATAAAAACCCACGTTTTATGATTGCTTACCCTCTCTAAAATTCATTGGTGTTGCCGATTGTTTTATCTGTCTCCTTGCTTAGTAGAACTGAAATGCATAGTAATGTACCCAGCCTTAATTGGCTAATTTAAATCCTTGAAATACTTGGCTGGCTAATCTTCATTCATGATTCAGTAGTATTAAAAACAAGCATCAAGCATTTGTTAATGCCGAAAGTTGTCGCACTGACATTGGCAGTGGGAGTGGCATAGCTAGAGACGCATAGTGCTGTGATTTTGCGAATGCGTTTCAAAAGGTGATTTTGCACAGCGAGCATGCCATTGTGCACCACAGCTGCAGAAACACGTTTTGGGCAGGCTTTGAAAAATGGCAGCTGGACTGTTGATAAGGAGGTGTGCACAAATGCCAGTGGTGAAAATGAGGCATGAAAATATTGCAGATTGACGAAATTACAAGGGTGCGTGGAAACTGCGCAATGCAAGCTTGCAACAGAATTATTGTATGGAGTTTCGTCACCAAATTTTCAACATAGGCATTTTGGGACCTCTGTTCATGCATAGTGTCACCATCATTTCCTCAAACTGTCCCAAAAACTGATTTTGCACAGCAGCCGTGCAATTCTGTGCGGACGATGCGAAAACACATTTCAGGCAGCTGCGGTGTTCCAGGAGGTATGGAAAATGCCAATGATGAACAGCTGGAGTGAAAGTATTACAGATTCACAAAGTCATGGCGTGCATGCAAGCTGTGCAATGCAGCTCATAAAACAATCATTTTATTGACTTTCGTTCCCAAATTTTCAACATAGGCATTTTAGGGCATCTGCTAATGAACAGAGTCACTGTAATTTTCATCATGTGTCTTGAACACGGACTTTCCACAGCGACCACGCTATTCTGCGCTGGAACTGCAAAACAGATTTTGGTCAGGATGTGAAAAATGACAGCTGTACTGTTCATTGGGAGGTGCAGAACAATAACACTGTAGAAAATCTGGGTGAGAATATTAGAAGTTTTGTGAGCGTGTGGCGTGTGTACAAGGCAGCATGTACAGCATACGCTATAACACAATCATTTTATGAAATATTGTCACTAAATTTTCAACACAGGCATTTTCAGACCACTGCTCATGAACAGTGTCACTGTCATTTTCGTAATGTGTCCCGAACACTGATTTCGCACAGCGAACACTCTATTCTGCGCCGAAAGTGTGAAAACACATTTCAGCAAGGATGTGAAAAATGATGTCTGTACAATTCACAAGAAGGTGTGGTAAAATGCCAATGTTGAGAATCTGGAATGAAAATATTGCGAATGCGCTAAGTTACGAGTGTGTGTTGCGCTGTTGCTATGCGCACCTCATAAAACAGTAATTTTATGGAGTATTGTCACCAAATTTTCAACACAGGCATTTTAGGACTTCTGCTCATGAACAGTATCACTATCATTTTTGTAATGTGTCCGAAACACTGATTTCGCACAGCGACCGCGCTATTCTGCGCCGGAAGTGCAAAAACACATTTTGGCCAGAATGTGAAAAATATCAGCTGTACAGTTCACAAGAAGATGTGGTAAAGTGCCAATGTTGACAATCTAGCATGAAAATGGTGCGAATGCGCTAACGTACGAGTTTGCGTTGTGCAGTTGCTACGCACGCTCATAAAACAGTCACTTTATGGGAGTATTGTCACCAAATTTTCAACACTGGCATTTTAGGATCTCTGCACATGAACAGTGTTACTGTCATTTTCGTAATGTGTCCCAAACACTGATTTCACACCATGACTGCGCTATTCTGCGCTGGAAGGGCGAAAACACATTTCAGCCAGGATGTGAAAAATGACAGTTGTACGGTTCACAAGAAGGTGTGGTAAAATGCCAATTTTGAGAATCTGGCATGAAAATATTGCGAATTCGCTAACTTACGAGTGTGCGTTGCGCTGCTGCTATGCACGCTCATAAAACAGTCATGTTTTGGATTTTTCCCACAAAATTTGCAACATAGGGTTTTTGAAAGCCCACCTCATGAACAGTGGCACTGTCATTTTGTTATGCGGTCCCAAAAGGTGATTCTGCGCAGTGACTGTGAAATCACCTTTCGGGACTGAATAACGCCATGACAGTGCAAGAATTCATGAGAAGGGGTCCCAAAACCCCCATGTTGAAAATTTGGGGCCAAAATTCGCAAAAATGCCTGAGATATGCAGCAAAGTTGGAAAAACCCTATCTATTACATTATTCAGCTTACCGGCATTTCCTCAGTTCACGGTCAGCTTTGAAGAGTGCAGACGTGTTCCCAGTCCACTGAAGATTGTCGCGCCGGACTCCGGAGGTCAGTATGGGGTGAGGGGGGTGTGGAAGGCAGGGTGCACAGAGGGTGGAGTGCGGGTGGGGAGGAGGGCATGGAGACTACGGACTGTTTCGTTTACAGGTTAAAAACAGAAAAACATTGCGGACAGTTTTTGTTTTGCAGGGCATTTGGCATGCTGGGGTGGGCTCCCAGCATGCCACCTGTTTCTGGGGGGGTGTCTGTAGCCGATGGGGGATTGGGCACCCTCATAGGCAAACAACACGGAGGGGGATTTATGCCAACGGGGATTGGGCACCCCCGTCGGCACACAAAGAAGTGTGGGGGGGTGCAGAGCCAAGGGGGACTGGGCACCCCCTCAGCATTAAACAATTGGCGGGTTGCTTTATGTCGACGGGGAGTGGGCTCCCCTGTCGGCACATTCACAGGGGGCAGGGGCATCCGACAGGGGGATTTGGCACCCCCGAAGTTAGCAGTTCTACGGCCATTGTCCCGCCATGTACATAATGTCGATGAGCACAGCAAGAAAAGGACTGCTGCGTATGACGAGCTTTGCTCGGATTGCAGCGGACCTTTTCTTAGATGTGCTCGCCACATTATGTATGCACGATGTGGCGCCGGCATGCAGGCTGATTGGGGAATGCGGGACGCACCTACTGGTGCGTGCCCTGTATTCGCCTCAACAGCCACCGCCCCAAAGCTGCACTGTCCTACGATGCGCCGCTGCGCAAGCACACCAACATAAAAAAAATTGTACTTTGAAGAGCATTGCAGTTTGACACAGCAGTATTAATGTCTTAGCATTCGCAGCATTGCAGCCACCAGCAAATCAGCAGGGACTCCCTGTCCCCAAGCAGGCCTTGATCAGTCCTCCAGCTCTTGTCCATCCTCTCTGCTTTATCCCATGCCTCCAGGCCATGCTGAGTCGGACTCCTGCTCCAATGACACTGGCATCCACAGACCTCACCACCACTGTCCTACTGGCTCCCTCAGGCCCCCAACGATTGTCCAATCAAAAATCAACATCACAGCCAGAGGACGCTGTGCTGAAGATGGCTGCTTGATTCTTCATCTCCCTGGATTCACCAAATATCATCATCCATCCTATAAATTCCAGACTTCCTACCTTCACCAACATCTGAGATCTTACTATATGTACATCTCAGAACAGCTCTGGTACAGTATTTTTATTGCCTCATAATTACTGAACGAGTTATCTACAGCTTTTCAATTTCTCTATTAAGGACTACAATAATGGCAGACCAATCTCCACATAACAGTTCTCTTAATAGAGTGGAGGCAATGTTTCAGCAACTAATAAGTGAAATCAATGTATTAAAAATTGCACCTCAACAAAATATCAATAATATGCAGGCACTTGATCAAAAAATCAGCGCTACTGATGTTAAAGCATCTAAAATGAAGATTCCATTAACACATTACAGGCTACCATCAGGAGCAGGACAGAGTTATTAGGAACCTTCAGGACAAAATAGATGATATTGAAAATAGAAACAGATGCAACCTTAGATTTCTCGGATTTCCTGAAGGTGTTGAACTAGGAGACACCAGTGCTCTTCTAACTCATGTACTTCCTTCTTTGCTTAAATTACCAGCCAGCCAAGACCTAATCATCGCGAGATCTCACCGCACCTTAAATCCGAGGCCTGGACCCGACCAGAAACCCAGGCCCATCATTGCCAGATTTCTAAACCACGCACATACTGAACTGATTCTTCAAAAAGCGAGGCAATTAGGTGCACTTACTTGGCAAGAAAACAGAATCCTCATTTTCAGAGACTATTCTAAAGAATTATCTAACAACGAAAAGCTTACAACCCCATTAAAACAATCCTTCATCAGCGTGGAATTAAGTTTGCACTCGTTACCCTGCAACAATCGTCTTTTTTTGAATGATTCTACCAGAGATTTCAGTACCCCAGAATCTCTCTGAATTTCTGAATTGGACACAGCCCACACTTACATTGCCTTGCGATGCTAATGCAGCTGCTCCTGCTCCAGCACAAACGCTTCGCAAATTACAATGTCTTGCCCTTCCTGCTGAAACTGTCCTTCAGGTCCCTGAGAAACCTGCAGCCATCATATCTGCCACTGTAGCTCCTGCCAGAAGCTCCACACGCATACAAGAAAAAAAAGCATGTGGTTTTTCTCTAAATAATAATACCTGCTGTTTAAATAATATTTCCACCTCTCCAGCTTCCCATGTGGAACGTCACATCAGTTTTTCTACTCCTCTTACCTTGTCTAACAAATTCTCCCCACTCCAAGAAGATCTGCTCCAAGAAGATCTGCACTCATCTATGGAGGATCTGAGACAGACTGTATCCGACCCTTTACTCAAGACCAGAAGAAGCTCTCAACGGTAATGACTCTCCCGATTCTTCCTGGGCTGATCTTGTCCAGCTCTCCTTTAAATCATCTGAACCACCCAAAAGAAAAGGAGAAGAAAATCGAAGAGCAAGGCTACCTGAGGCTTTTCCCACTAAAAAAAAAAAATTTGTAATAAATACTATGGCCCATAATTAGATGTGATATAGCAGTTTCTCACCAGAATCCCTCCTCTTCACACCACCTCACTCGATTCCTTCGGTACATTTACCTCAAAGCACAGTCTCTATCGCACCCAACAGGTCTGGAGCACTTAAATGCAGTAAATCACTATCGCTGCTGAGAAGCCTGTATCTGTCTGTGGGAGGTGAGCCAATTGACACTGGAGGTATTTAATCCATGCGGGAGTTACTCTCAATGTATTCAATGGAAAAAAAAAATAAATGAGAGAAAGAATATAATATTACAATGTTTGTAAGATCTCTTCTAATTAATCCTTGTGTGGTGCCAGACATTAGTATATATAATTGCTATTTACACTCTAATTTTTCATAAGCTTTGGCGCCATGGTCAGGCGCATACATACATATATAGAGTTCTGTATTTCATATCAGTGTGCCCTTAACCCCTACTATTGTAGCATTTTTCCACATAAATCCTGTCATTTGGAATGTGGAGGATGATTAGACAAATACTCTAAAATCATTTACTTATTTAATATTTATTTTGCATCACTTCTGGTATGTAGTGCATCAGGTGCAGTCCCATTATATCTCACAGATTTTGCACCAAAGTATGCTTCCAATTGTATTTCTATACATTGAGTTTTTCCGCCTTTTCACATTATTCTTCATCCCATTTTCTTCCAAATCATTGGAACTTATAAAAATGATTCCACAATACATTGATGCACTATGAACCTATAGTATATACTGCATTCCCTAACCTAGCTTATGTGGATTAATACACATCGGGCATCCTTTTATCTGGCTCACACTGTTTCAGCATTATCTGCCATCATGTTGGTATATTTTATTTAATATTGGACTTATTGCTAGGTCCAAGCTAATTCATTATGTTTGGAATTTAACACTATTACATAATTATCCTTTTTTATTTGGTAGAATGACGTTTTGTTTTTTTCCAGGGTAATGCTTTAATTACCTCAGCACAAATCTCAATTACACTTCTTTAATATACTGTTATATAAGGTTTAGTATCTTAAGATTATAGGGTAAACCGTATCTTGAGATTCACTAATTGCTCTATATGCCTAGTAGTGTAGAGTGAGAGTCCTGGTATATTTACCGACTCTTATTGCTTTGCATTTCATAAAAGTTTCAAATTAATATTCTTGTTACTGAGTTTATACTAACGTTTGTTGGTTCTAATGTTTAATTACTTGATATTCCTATCTCTATACTCTCCCTCTACGAAGACAAAATGAATACAAATACTCAATCATCTCTGCACTCATACAAGTTAAGGCGCTGCATACATTTGTTTATTATATATATTTACCTTTTGAATCTGTGACTTCCTCCAAATTAATGGTATTGAGTCCCTCATTCCTATTTGTAACTAATTACCTTATATCCTAGTACCATGAGTGATCTAATCTTACATTCATGGAATGTCAAGGACTCAACTCTGCTTGTAACGTAAGCAAGTACTTATCTATCTTAAAAGCATAAAACACATATTGCTTTCTTACAAGAAACTAAACTTTTATCAGAGGATGTCACAGACTTAAAAGGGACTAGATGGTCAAATATGCGTCATCTTCTCCATCCAAAAACATGGGGTTGCTATCTTAATACATAAATCTCTTAATTGGCCCCCATAAAAATCATTAGAGACCCAGATGGTAGGTGGATTATAACCCTATTAAACACCACAGCAGGTCCGCTTATGTTTGTGAATGTATATGCACCCAACTTTGATTCACCATTTTCTTCCATAATTTATCCCAACAAATTATGATTAATAATAAAATAATTCACCTATTCTTATTGGTGGTGACTTTAAATTAGCACTACAAGCATATTTAGACAGAAGTAACTCATCACATGATGCCCACCCCATAGTATTAATGCTCTATCAATGCTTATGAAGGATTTAGGTCTCTCTGACATTTGGAGACTACATCATCCCAGACAATGAGATTACACTTTTATTCCTCTTTACATAAATCATATAGTAGATTGATTATTGGTTCTCTTCTCCCTCATTACTGAAAAATTATTGATACATCGATTCTCTCTATTGTTATATCTGATCATTCCCTATCAGTTTGCATTTACTCTGGGGTCCACCTTCTTCTAAATCCCCATCTTGGCGTTTAGACCCACTTTTACTCAGAGACCCTGAATTCACTCCTTGGATTAAAACCCAGATTCAAGATTTTCTTTCTATTAACGATACTCCAGATATGTCTCAAGTTACTATCTGGGAAGCATTAAAAGCCACGATTAGAGGTAAAATTATTAGTTATGCAGCACATAGAAAGAAATTAAGAGAACAACAATTAGCTAATTTAGAAAAATCCCTTAAAGAAAAAGAAACCCAATACTATAAATTAAATAAACCCAATCATAATGTACAGCTTCATCTGGAAATTCTACAATTAAGAATTAAAATTAACGAGTTGATATCCAGGAAAGCTGAACTTGCCCTTTTTAGGATTAAACACGGTTATTGGGAACAAGGGGATAAATGCAGAAAGTTGCTCTCTTACCAGCTAAAACTCAACAGATGCAGGGACATATAGCAGGTCTAAAAGATCCATCAGGTCAGACACACACAGACAACCTTTCAATCAATCGTGTTATGCAATCCTTTTACCATCAACTATACTCGCAACCTAATACTACAAATCCCAACCCAATACAACATTTTCTGGAAAAATTGAATCTACCCCACCTATCCCCTCAGGATAAAGCTGTGCTTGATAAACCAATCACTTTACAGGAAATCCAAACTGCTTTATCATCATCAAAAAACGGTAAAGCACCTGGCAGTGATAGGTTCCCTATTGATTTTTATAAAACCCTATCTGACACTCTTTATCCTGTATTAGTCAATGTATTCCAGAAGCAACCTTAATAAAGAAACTCCATGCACAATGACCGAAGCCATCATAACAGTCTTACCAAAAAAAGACAAAGACCCTTTACCTTCAAACTATAGACCAATCTCACTTCTTAATACTGATGGAAAATCTTTGCCAAATTATTAACTCTCCACTTAGAATCTTTAATGACAAAACTCATCCATACTTCTCAATCAGGATTTATCAAAAATAGAAACAGTTCCGATCATCTTCGTCATTACTCAATTTAATTCACAAAGCAAAACTCTTAAAACCCTGCAGCTGCAATAGCCATTGACTTTGAGAAAGCATTTGACTCTCTCAATTGGGAATATCTATATCAGGTGCTATCTCATTTGGCTTTTACAAATAATTTTTGTGCTTGGATTCAATTATTGTATACCTCCTTCAGCTCAGTTCTCACGAACTCTATTTTGTCCCCTCCTTTTACTTAGCAAGAGGCACCAGACAAGGATGCCCTTATACGCCTTCATTGTTTATACTTGCCATGGAACCTCTTTCTGCATACGCTCGTCAATCCGGTACAATTAAAGGCATTACTATTGGTAACTCTCACTATACTTCACTCTCATATGCAGATGATCTCTTATTTTACTTGAAAACCTCGAAAGTTCTGGGCAACCTTTAGTTAAACTACTGAATGACTTCACCTCCCACTCTGGACTAGCTCTAAACCTTAACAAATCTGAAACGCTACCACTGAATACCCTTTGTAGTTCCCTCATGAACAACTCATTAGACTTTCGTTGGGTCGCCCAAGGTATATCTTATCTTGGCATTCAGATCACCCTGACATTGAATAAATTATGGGATGCTAATCTTTCCCCTCTGTTAACCAGTATCCAAACAACACTTGATAGATGGAAGCTACTTAAACTTTCTTTTAATGGTAAAATTTCGCCATTAAAATGTCAATAACTCCTAAAATATTATACCTATTTTCCAATATCCCTTGATACTTCCTCTAGTTTTCTTACCAAAATAGACAAAATTATTGGCAGCTTCATTTGGGAAGGCAAAATACCTAGATTTAGTCATAATAAACTTAGATCCCATTGGTCAAAAGGTGGCTTTGGCCTTCCTTGGTTCCAAGCCTACTTATGGGCTTTCCTACATCTCAAACAATTAAATGGTTTAACAAACCCAACATCCAGTCTCCTTTATGGGTCAATATGGAAACATCCTTATGTCCTGGTAATGTGGTGACTTCTTTTCCTTTAACACCCTTACCTCTTTTTAAAGTCTCACCCTACCATAGCTGCTTCTATATTCTATTGGAAAATCATTCACAAACATATTAAATCTAACCCCAAACCCTTAGCTTACACCCCCATCTGGGGTAACCACCATATATCTCTTGATAATCACCCCATTTTTGTTGTACCTGGAAAAATAAGGGTATTCTCTTTTGCAGGATATACTTGAACCCAAGTCATTAAAGTTAAAATCTTACACCGACCTACGAGGCATATGGAATCTTCCCATCAGGATTTTGGAAATATCTACAGCTTCAGACGCAATGCAACTCTTACCTCACACCCTTCTCTATCAATTCTCTGTATGATAAGCACATCTCTAAATGGATAAAACAACATCCAATTTAAATAGCACTGTTTACAAAGATATTTGTGATATCCTTTCTGACTACTCTGTCAATGCTAAAACAGATGGAGTACTTTGCTACAATATAATATCACCAATGCACAATGGTCCAGATGTTGGCTCTCCTGTCACAAATCTTTTAATGATAAACACAGCTCCCTCATTCAAACCAAGATCCTTCATTTGTGGTACAGAACTCCTGTTGTATTACAAAAAATGGGTTTATTGAACAATAACAATTGCTGGCGCTGCAGTTCCCCCAGTGGGGATTTATTGCATATCTTATGGCACTGTCCCCTCATACAAAAGATTTGGCACTGTACTCACAGATTTGCAATGAAAGTGGTAGGTCAACCTTTTACACTAGACCCTAAACATTGCATTCTTGGTATTTTTAATCACCATTCTTATAAAATTTCATATTCCCAGAGCAGATGGTTAAATATACTCTTCCTTCAAGTTAAACGCACAATCCTCATGCATTGGGAGATCCAACATAATCCCTACCCTTCCCGGTATCATTAACCAACTATTGCAATATGCCTCTCTGGACCGTATGACATATATCTTGTCTGACCGACTCATGTTATATAACAATTGTTGGCAGGGCTTTTTTAATTTTTTGGAATCAACGAAATCTTCCAACACCAATATGTGGACTTAATATATATGGATTTTCCCCTTTTACTGATACATCATTGTAGTCTCGCTTTTTTCCCCTTTTTTTATAGTTTCCCTCTCTCTCTTCTTAACTTTCTTATATATCTTTTCTTTCCTATACTCTGTTCTCAATCGTTCTTTATTACTCCACAATCCTTTTATGAATGTACTTTTTTCCTTTTGCAGCATCATATATAATTATGTAACATTTTAATATAAACCGTATCTAATCATACTATCCGCTTTAAGTTCACTACAAATGTCAAGTATATGCTAATTACATGACCTGTATTGTTTACTATATTTTAAACCAAAAGCTCCTTGTATTATTGTAGCAACGTTCTTGTTATATGCTGCCTCAATTTCTTTAAAAAAAAATCCTCACATTGTACTGTACTGTAAGAGGTTTGTCTGTATATCTTATGAAAAATTAATAAAAAAGTTTAACTGCAAAAATCAACATCAAGCCAAGTCTTAAAATGCTTCTCTAAGGTAAGCCAGTCCCCAGCAGCTGGAAGTGCAGCTCTTCAAATTTATTTTAGTCCCTCTTGTTGGTATTGGATCTGGTTGGATTATGGTCTGGAGTCATAGATGGACCGATAAAAAAACATGAATACGGCGGGCGACTCACTCACAGAATCGAAGGCAGGTAGGCAAGACAGCTTGACTCAAATCACAGCAGCAGCAGTAGGCCGCTTCACTTGCTTTCCCGCTCTGTTTACCATCCCATGGTGAGTTAGGCTGTCTGTTGCACGTGAGCAAAAGTTCACAGCCGCTAAGGATCTCGGAACAGTGAGTTTTTTAAACTTGTTTGTTCAGTGTGCCTTTCCTGGTGAAACTTTTTAGTAAATAAACAAAATAAATAAATGTATTCATAAATAAGCACCATGGCTAGTTAGGTTAAGTAAAACCCAGAGTGTAAAGTGAGTGTGTTCAGGGTGATAAAGGTGGCTACAGCCAAGTGGCAAACATTAGCCTAGCTAGTGTTGTAAAATAGTAGAATTTACTGATTTAAAGTGCACTTGGGTATCAGTTTCAGTCAGGAGCAAGGGAAAAGGAGTGGACCAGGCAGTTATCCACATAAGCAGCATAGTTGCCACAACCCTAGCCTGTTAGCCACCCCAACGGCATAGTTGCCACAGCCCCAGCAAAGGACTAGTGACCTGAGTAACAGATCTAGAGACTCCTATAGCACTAGCCTGGCTACTGGAGGCAACTTGGCTACTGTAGTCACCTGTTTCACCCTGGGGCACTCTGACTTTATAATCTGGGGCTTACTTCCCACAACTAGCTCCCTGGTGCTTATTTCTGAATAAATGAAACCTTTGGGACAGCTAGCAGTTATTCACTAGCCCAACTGGCTAGCTTGGTTATAACTGATGCTTTACCCTAACCTTGCTCCTTAGCATCCTGTTCACTATCTAATTCAGGGCATGCCTGCCCTCTGCTCCACCTCCGGTAACTACTTCATTTGAATACTGCCCACTCCTGTGCTCCATTTAGGAGCGTGAGTTAACTAAATTTAGGTAATTTTGAATAAGGCC
Source organism: Neoceratodus forsteri (assembly GCA_016271365.2). NCBI lineage: Eukaryota > Metazoa > Chordata > Ceratodontiformes > Ceratodontidae > Neoceratodus > Neoceratodus forsteri. The sequence continues at coordinate 1,105,052,180 of CM057451.1, forward strand.
ACCGTCTCACTGTATGCTCCCTTCCTGGGTCGATTTTAAATACATTTGAATAGATCCACCCTTGGCAGTTCCTTGCTCCAGGGCCTTGTCCTGACCACACTAACATCCACAGCCATCCTTTATTGTGCTCACTGCGTGAAAAGAAACATCTTTTTTTTTTATTTTAGTATCTGTTCAGGCGGACAGTGCCTGTTTTATGACACTGTCACCGACTCACCGCCCCAAACTGGGGAGAAGTTGAGGCAGGAGGTGGGTTAAGTGTATGCTGGATGCCCTGATGGCTGCAGGCAGGTGGGAGGTCTTCCCTTGATGGGTAGCTGGCTCCTCCTGATGCTTGTTCATCTAATGATGCTTTCCTGTTTGTGGGGGCCACTGCCAAGGAACTGGCATTTACTTTTTCTTTACAAAAAAAACCCATAAATGGGAATAAACAGAACCCACACTACAGCTGCCAACTGCTGATCCTGGGGACCTCCACAACTACTGGACCACTGACACTGCTGGGACCACTGAGATTGACATAGGGATGAGAGGAGGACTGCAGGTACTGCCTTTTGCTCTGAATTTACTTCCCTGTGTCCCCTCTCTATTCTGCTGCACTTTCTTCATGTATTTGTTTTTCTTCGGGGCACCTGAACTCCCCTGACTATCCTCCTTCGCAGTCAATTCAAGCTCCCCCAATGGCCATTACTGGCAGCTCTCAGTATTCTCCATGGCATCCAGGATGCTGAATCCATAACAACCAGCTGTCCAGTGCAAGCTGGACCTTAGATGTGACACTGGCTTGTGCCACCTTTACTGGGCGGGCTGCAATAAGAAGCAAAAAACTTTTTAACTGCAGACAAACACTTTATTTTTATATGGCTCTGGCCACTATGTTCACCCCCCCCTTGCAACCTAAACTATAGGGGCACCTGTGGTCACCTTACTGGGGCTTTTTAGCATCAACAGAGCTTACTGGTGACCCAGTCTTTGGGGATATTACATGCCTGCCTTTGCTGCCCAATAAAAAATACTCAGAAATTAAACTACCTCTAAAACAAGAGGCTGTCAGCTCCCCTCATTTTGATGACTGCTCCTTCCTCATCTGTGTACAAAAGTAACGGTCCTCTTCATGAGTTTCCAGCAGGAAGTCACATCCCACACTGATTTTCTTCCCCACTGGCCCTGTATCTGGTCTGAGCCAGGACCGTTTGCTGTTGCTAAGCAAATATCGAGAATAAAATGCAATTGAAATGAATAAACCTATATACATTTCGATGAGACCAATTATTTCAATGGAGATTTTTCTGGTCATTTTGTGCTGGGCTAGTGAAACTCCCTGTTGGGTCAGTGGATTTTTCTAATCACTAGCCCTGATGGTTAGTGGCTAAGACAGTTAGTATCGACCCCTGTGTTAGTCTGTAAAATCTCTAGCATCACAGTGCAGGGTGGCCACAAATGGGAAAGGGACTGTACCATACCTCTGAACAGTCTCTTAATGACATGTCCCTCATTTTATCCCTCAGCATTGCTGTGTCCTTCACTGTAAGTGGTGTTGCCAATGTGCTGTAGCAAAAAGTTAGTCTTCAGCTGTGGGGGTCCAGCTGCAGGAAGGGGGTCCAGCTTCAAGGTGGGGGTCCAGCTATAGGGGACTAGATCTGGAGAGACTGATCCTATACTTCTTAACTGTCCCTCATTACAATATAGCATCATGACAACAACCATCTGGACTTCCATTGTAATGGATGAAGATTCAATTATGGCTCAAACTTCCCATCCCCAATCATGTAACTAATTCATGGGCACTTTATGGTCCAGGTGAGGGAACCTCTTTGGAGATGCTGATTCTGGAGAGTGGATGGGGAGTACCTGTAAAACAAAAGGTTACACAGGAGTCAAAGGGGTTCTTAGGGAAAAGTAGTACTGATAGTAAATGAAACTATCCCTCATGGCCATTAATGTATTGCCACAAGATGATTGTTATTTTCATGGTAATAAAAAGCTAATTTGGATAGTTTTAATGGCAATTAATGGATTAGCGCTACATAACCATCATTTTCATGGCAATGAAAAGCTCATTGCTCAGTTTCAATGGTTATTAGACATGCCATTAAAATAGGCTGATACAAAATTTAAGGGGTACACTACACACATTAAATACTTGATACTTGTAGTGGTTAATTTATGGCATGACTGAGTAAATTAATGGTTTGTGCCCATGAAACAACAATTAATTTAAATGTAATGGGAATAACAACTGGCCATTTAAAAGGGTGATACAAAATGTAATGGTGAAAAGTAATAGGACTGCATGAAGAAAATGGAAGATTAATGAAATTTAATAGAATTTTAAGGGATTTCAAGTGAAGTAGTGATACATTATCCCATTCAATTTGGGAACTTAACTGAGGGTTGTTATTGTAATTTGCATATACTGTGCAGCTCATAATGCATTTTTCAGTGTATGTTTCATTTTGTATTTCTTTCAAACTTTATTTGATTTTGATATGTACCATGTCGGTACCACAGTGGTATCAAATTTCTAGATGCACTGACACCACAGCGATACCAAATAAGCTTGGGATTTATATGTGCACCAGTCTGCTCCTTTAACGTAATACCCGTGTGGTGACATTGCAAAATACTGATACCATGGTGGTACCAAATAAGTCTTGGTGGTATATAGAAAACATTGTCATACTACCATTGCATCATCATTGGGAACTTCTAGGGCAATATAGAGTCCCCCATGAAAGTGGACTCCAAATTACATAATACCACTGTGGTACCATTACCCCTTTACCAGACTGGGCAACCTGCTGAAATTGACATAGGGATGCCCCTGTGCCATGGCACTACCACTGAGGCCAGAAACCTGACTGGATTGACACCATTGTACTACAAGACTACCATTGGGTAGTACCATTGCACGATTTCAGACATACCCAGGTATTGCCATTGATAGAACACTGTGTTGCCATTGCAACACATTTGGTAAGGGAATGGACAATAAACCCTTTAACTGGGCATCATGGGAAAGGAAGGGGATTCATATTGTTCAAGATCTCTACTTACCCAATTCTGATACACTCATGTCATTTGAGCAACTTCAAACCCGCTATTCCCCGGAACCTCAGAACTTCTGGAAATTCTTGCAGCTCCGCAATGTGGTGCAGTCCTGTAACTGGTCCCATACAACTGACCCAAAGTGGCATTGGTTGTTAACTCTTCACCTTAAACCTTCCTCTCATGGGTTAGCTGGGAAGTTCTACAGTACATGATGCAAGGTACAACCTGACCACACAGACACTTGCAGAGCCGTGTGGAGTATTGATATAGGTTGGCCCATCACACCTGATGTATGGTCACGCTGCCTACACCTGGATCACTCTGCTTACAAGGACATGACCAGCCAATTGATACAACTTAAGATTCTCCTGTATTGGTACAGGACTCCAGCGGCCCTCCATAAGTGGGGTGTCTTACCACATGCAGAATGTTGGAGATGCCGTCATAGTCCAGCCAGTATCCTACACCTTCTGTGGCAATGTCCTGCCTTGATCCCCTTCTGGTCCGCAATTGCTATGGACTGTTATGGGGGTGCTGGGACAGCCTATTGACCTCTCCAATCCCATGCTGTTACTAGGGGATAGTGCCCCTCTGCAACGACTTGGCTCGCAGCAAAAGAGCTGGATTCTGGCAGCTCTTTTGGAAGCTAAACAGCTTTTACTTATGACCTGACGACAACCCTCCCCCCAACTATTTCCATTTGGCACTCTGCTCTGGCTAGACTGGCCACTTTTGAAACATAGAAACATAGAAACATAGACTTTGACGGCTGACAAGGACCACTTGGCCCACCCAGTCTGCCCATTTCCCTTCCTATTGGATACGCTGCAGATTCTAGTTAACCAACAGCCTACTTCCTGCAACCCCCCACTACAATTGCCTTATGTCTGTCCAATGCATGTTTGAATTCCCCCACTGTTTTAGACCCAACAACTTCCCCAGGAAGGCGGTTCCATGCATCCACCACTCTCTCCGTGAAAAAAAATTTCTTCACATTACCCCTGAGCCGTCTCCCCTCTATTTTTAAATTGTGCCCCCTTGTTCTTATACATCTCTTTTTCTGAAAGATGCTACCCTCCTGGACTTTGTTGATTCCCTTGAGGTACTTGAACATTTCTATCATGTCCCTCCTTTCATCAAGGGTATACATATTAAGCTGTCTCAGTCTCCCTTCAGATGGTTTCTGATGCAGACCCTGCAACATTTTAGTTGCCCTCCTCTGGACTGCTTCCATCTTGTCTATGTCCTTGCGTAGATGGGGTCTCCAAAACTGCACACAGTATTCCAGATGGGGTCTCACCAACTGTCTGTACAGAGGGATAACCACTTCCCTTTTTCTACTTGTGATGCCCCGTCCTATGCATCCCAGTATCCCCCTGGCTTTCCTTACTGACTTCTCACATTTCTCACCCACCTTTAGGTCATCTGATATGACTACCCCCAAGTCCTTTTCCATTTTTGTTGTTGTTAGAACCTCCCCTGCTATTGTGTACTCTTCTCCTGGGTTTTTGTTTTCCAGGTGCATTACTTTGTACTTCTTTGCATTGAATCTAAGTTGCCATATGTCTGACCATTCCTCCAACATTGCCAAGTCCCTTCTCATCCCTTCTCCCCCCCCCTTGTGTATCAACTCTGTTACAGATCGTTGTGTCATCTGCAAAGAGGCATACCTTTTCCTCCAGACCCTCTGCAATGTCACCTATAAAGATGTTAAAGAGGACTGGACCCAGTACTGAGCCCTGCGGTACTCCACTGGTAACCCCCCTTTCTTCGGAATTTGTTCCATTCACTATTACCTTCTGTGTCCTGTTGTACAGCCAGTTTGCTACCCATGCTACCACCCTGGAACCCACTCCCAGGCTGGCTAACTTGATTATTAGTCTTTTGTGTGGGACTGTGTCAAATGCCTTGCTAAAGTCTAGGTAGGCCATATCCATAGCCCCTCCCTGGTCTATTACTTTGGTTACCCAGTCAAAGAAATCAATTAGATTCATCTGACATGACCTTCCTGCTGTAAATCCATGCTGCTTTGGGTCCTGTGCCCTGCTGGCCTCTAGGTATTCAACAATTCTTTCTTTCAGAATTGATTCCATCATTTTCCCCACCACTGAGGTCAAACTTACAGGTCTGTAGTTTCCTGCTTCTGCCTTGCTCCCACTTTTGTGAAGGGGAATCACATCTGCCCTCCTCCAGCCCTCAGGTACCACCCCATCCTCCCATGATTTGTTAAAAAGTGTGGTCAGTGGTGTCACTAGGTCCTCCCTTAGTTCTTTTAGGATTCTGGGGTGAATTCCGTCAGGCCCCATTGCTTTGTCCACCTTGAGTTTTAGGAGTTCTTTCAGGACTCTTTGTTCTGTAAATGGACTGGTGTCAACCCCCCTACCCAGAGTACTTCTATTGTCTGGTTTAGGTAACTCCTCCTCATCTTCTTTTGTGAATACTGAGCAAAAGTATTCATTCAGTATCTCTGCCTTTTCACTGTCTGCCTCTGCCCACCTCCCCTCTCCTTTATTAATCTTCACTATTCCTCCCTTAACCTTTCTATGCTCCCTAATGTACCTATATAAGGTTTTATCCCCCTTCTTAACTGAGATGGCTATTTTTCCTCAGTTTGGGCCTCTGCTGTTCTGACTGCCTTCCCCACTTCTTTCTGCTTTAATTGACAGTTCCTGTCGTGTTCCTTCTGCGATTCCTTATACTTTTTGAATGCAGCCTTTTTCTCCTTAACCTTCCCTGCCACCTCTTTTGAGAACCATAGTGTTTTTTTACTCCACTTTGTTTTCTTTATTTGTTTCACACAAAGGCTTGTTGCCTTTATGATAGCAGTTTTTGATTTTTCTCCATTATTCTTCTACCCCTCCTTTTTGGCCATTTGCTAGAGCATTCCTCTGGTATTCACCCATTTTGCCAAAGTCGGCCATTCTAAAGTCCAGTATCCTTGTTTTTGTATGGCTCGTCTCCATGGTTGTGCTTATTGTGAAGCACACTGTGCAGTGGTCACTTGTTCCCAGATGTCTACTGACTTCTAAATTTGTGATCCTCTCTCCATTTGAGAGTACCAGGTCTAGTATTGCTTCCTCTCGAATGGGTTCCAACACTAGCTGCCTAAGGCTTGCCCCTTGCAGGGCATCGAGAATGACCCTGCTCTTGGATGTGGCTGCAGTACATGTCATCCAGTTAACATCTGGCATATTCAGGTCCCCCATCAACAGTATCTCCCCCTTTTCAGCCATTTTGAGAATGTCCTCCATCATTTACTTGTCCGTTTCCTCCCCTTGAGACGGGGGTCTGTATACAACCCCTGTGCGGATTGTGATGCCATTCCCTGTCTCAAAGGTGACCCAGAGTGCCTCTTGTCCTTCCCTTTTACTTTTTAGTTCTGTAGCTTTGATCCCTTCCCTTACGTATAGTGCTACTCCACCTCCTCTTTTACCCTCCCTGTCCCTTCTGTAGACTGTGTACCCCGGTATGTTGACATCCCAGTCATGGTTCCCCGTGTATAATGTTTCTGTGATTGCCACAATATCCAATTTTTCATCTTCCATTAGGGCTACTAGCTCAGGAAGCTTGTTTCCCAGACTATGGGCATTGGTACTCATTGCCCTCCATTTAATGTTGGCTTTATCCTTTTTTCCCCCATCCCTACTCTTATTGCCCTTGTCTATTTTTCCATTTACCCCTGTCCTGCCCTCTGCTGAGCTCTGTACCTCAGTGTTTACCTTACTACCTGCCAAGTTTTGTGAGGGGAGGCTTGAAATTTCCTGCCTCTTATCATCACCTCCCCCCTTGGCTAGTTTAAAAGCTTGCCAAGGAAGCATTTAAACCTGTCACTTAGGAGCTTGGTTCCCTTCGTGGACAGATGCAGACCATCATGCCAGTATAGACCTTCATCTCTCCAGGTGTACCCCCAGTCCCCAATGAAGCCAAAGCCCTGTGCTCTGCACCAGTTTTGCAACCATTCATTAAACTGCATGGTGTGCAGTACCCTAGCCTCACCCCTGCCATGGACTGGCAGCACCTCTGAGAAGGTAACCGTGCTTGCTACCTGTCTAAGGCCCCTCCCCAACTCCACAAATTAATCCTGCACTGCACTGATTCCATGCCTAGCTAGGTCATTTGTCCCAAGGTGGACAATGATATCTAGTTCCCTCTCCTGTGATGCTGCTTCTGCAATTGTGAGGATTCGCTTCTTGTCCCTCCAAGCCATGGCACCATGCAGGCACCTTACTTCCCTCTCCTCTCTCTTCCCAGTTCTACCCCCCTAACAATTGAGTTCCCTATCAGAAGCTGTTTCCTTCCCCTGTGGTGTCCCTTGCCACCCTTTTGTGGGTCTCCCTTCTGGATGTCCTCAGCATTCTTCTTGGTCTCCACTGAGGGTGCCATCATAGAGGAACCTTGCTCTGCCAGACTGGTGTATGATTTGTGTAGAGGTACAACTAGGGGGGTTTGCCTCTGTTCCACCACCCACACCCTCCCAGAATCCACTGTGGTCCAACTGCTCTTCATACTTGGCAACCTCTGAAGCAGTGGTTGTGGCAGTGGTGCTCTTTGGGTGGGGGAGGCCTCCTTAGTCCTTGCCAGTTCAGCCTGGAGGTGGACAATCTCCTCCCTCAGAGCTAACTGTTGCCTGCAAATAGGACAGCAGCGCAGTTTCCAGAATGTCTCCCGGAAAACTGCTGCCCCACAGCCAGTGCACTCACACACGCCAGCAGAAGACAGCTATCACTGTACTACAGTAAATGGGAAGCCTATCTCAATTCAGCATTGTGTCGATAGAACCCCCTCCTCCATGTAACCCTCCCAGTCAAACAGAGTAAAAAGTCCCATCCCCCACATGGTTTGCATGCTGGCTTAAAACTTGCCCTTACCACCTATAAACTTACAATGGGTGCTTAATTCCTTCTGTACTAATTCCTACTTCTACCCCCCTTTTTCCTAACCTTGCACTTTCTGCTAACACTGTACATTACTTGGCCTTTGGGGTCAAGGGAGAGAGTTGTTATATGCAAACACTTTGCTTATATCATGCTTTCCATGTACAGAGCAATGCAGTAGTGAACTGTTGAACTAAGGCATATTGTATTAAATGCACATATTGATTTGGGACAGTGTCTTTGACACCTTTGTATTTTAATGTACCAGACAAAGCAGGCCTCTTTTGGTGAGAGACGTGTCCCTTGGTAAGCTTTGTTGCTATCTTTCATGTATCCAAGTCTGTATGTTTTTACTGTTTGAAATACAGTATGTTCCTAATAGAAAATCATAAAAAATTATTCTATAATAAAAAAAAAAAAATAATGTGCACATCGCAGGACCACTGTATCATACTTGGCATGTGGCTGACAGCATTCCTGATAGGCCAATGGAAGCATACATAACTACTGAGGTAATGATGCCTGCACTGACATGTAATCGCTATACAATCAGACTTTGTTGGAAGGGGTATCATGTCAAAAGAGCAAACCAAAATGAGCGACTGATAAATGAGCATATCATTTTGCTTGCTTTCAGGTTTAGAAACATAGAAACATAGAAGTTGTTTGCAGATAAGGACCGCAAGGCCCATCCAGTCTGCCCATTTCTTTTTCTACCTTATGAATGTGCCATGTGCCTTTGCTCTGTCAATGGCCTATCTATTCATACTCATCTGTATTGCTCCCTTATGGCCTATCCCATGCCTGTTTCAAGCCCTGCACTGTACTCATATCCACAACTTCTTGAGGTATGCTGTTCCATGCATCCACCACCCTTTCTGTGAAAAAGAACTTCCTCACATTACCCCTTAATTGGCCTCCCTCTAATCTCATGCTGTGTCCTCTTGTCCTGCAATTTTTCTTATATTGAAACATGTTAGACTCTTTCACCTTGTTAATGCCCTTAAGATGTTTGAATGTTTCAATCATATCACCTCTCTTCCTCTTTTGCTCTAGGGTATACATATTGAGCTCAGTTAATCTATCCTCATATGTTTTCTGATGCAGTCCCTGCACCATTTTGGTTGCCCTTCTCTGGACTGTCTCAATTTGGCTGCTGTCCTTGTGAAGGTGTGGCCTCCAGTACTGTACGTAGTACTCCAGATGGGGCCTAACCAGTGTCTTGTAAAGAGGGATTATTACCTCCCTCGTACGACTTGTGATACCCCTACTAATACACCCTAACATCCCCCTAGCCTTACCTACTGCTTTACTAGTCTGCTTGGATGATTTCAGGTCATTGTTGATGATGATGCCCAAGTCTCTTTCTTCCCTTGTGACTGCCAGCAACTCCACTCCCAGTTTATAGGTGGCTTCAAGGTTTCTCTTCCCTATGTGCATGATCTTACACTTCTTTGCATTAAACCCCAGTTGCCACTCTTTTTTTTTTTTAACTATCTTTTCCCCTCCGGTCGCAGTCTGCGGAACCTCTCACATTCTGCCTGTTCCTGTCCTGCCTGAAGTCTTCCTACTTGAGCCTCCTCTCTCCTCCCTCTCAGCCCACACAACCAGCACCCCCAGATTAACCCCTCCGGGGTGGGGTCACCAATCCTCTTGGGCGCTCTACACAGTCACTCTCCAGCTCGTGGGTGATAGCCTGGGTGGAGGACACTGGAATGCCAGGCAGGATAGACCTGGCAGTGGGTATAGGGGCAGGTGCCATCGCCTACCCCGCAGACCGGTGTTTTCCCTGTTCTGCTGTGCACTCCCCCTTCCTGTGTGTGGTGCATGTCTCTGATGTTACGGCACACGGCAACCCTGCCAAGCGTCAGCCACGCTATGTACGTGCTGCCCTGCGTGCTGCACCACCTCCAGTCTCAACTGGGAGCTACTGGCATGCCGAGCAATGCCCTGTCCTCCCCCCGGGGAGGAGAGCAGCCCAGTGGGCGCTCAATCCTCACCTGCCCCAGCCAACCCCCGGCGCCCGAGCTCACTCCCGAACTCGGGTCACCGGCATAGCATGAGGTGTGGCGTCCAGTGCCTCAACCCTCAACGCGACCAGGCCGGGCTCCCAGTTGCCACTCTTCTGACCATTTTCCTAGTTTATCCAGATCTATTCTAATTCTGCCTACCCCATCTGAATCATCTACTCTGTTGCAGATCTTGGTGTCATCTGCAAACAGACAAACCTTACCCTCCAGTCCATCTGCAATGTCACTGATGAAGATATGGAAGAGGACTGGCCCCAGGACTGATCCCTGAGGTACCCCACTTGTGACTTGCATCTCTTCTGACTGTATACCATTTACCACCACTCTCTGTTTTCTGCCCATCAACCAGTTTGCCACCAAGTTGACCAACTTCTGACCCACCGAGCCTACCCAGCTTATTAATCAATCTTCTATGTGGATCAGTATCGAAAGCTTTGCTGAAGTCAAGGTAGGCAACATCAACTGCTCCCCTTTGGTCCACCACTCTGGTTACCCAGTCAGAGAAATCTATGAGATTAGTTTGACAGGACCTTCCTGTTGTAAACCCATGCTGTCTTGGATCCTGTGCTCCTATGAATTCCAGGTGTTGCACTATCCTTTCCTTAATGAGTGCCTCCATAATCTTGCCCACTACTGAGGTAAGACTGAGTGGTCTGTAGTTCCCTGCCTCCTCCCTGCTACCACTCTTGTGGAGTGGGATCACATGAGCCCTTCTCCGGTCTTCTGGGACCTCTCCTGTGCTCAGAGACTCACTAAACATACGAACATACGAAATTTGCCAGCAGATAAAGGCCTAGAGGTCTATCAAGTCTGCTTGAATGTGCAGCTAGTACCCCTTATTCTGCAGCTGCCCCTTCCTTCCACCCTTCCCCTTCATTAACCCTCCTCCTTGTCCTGTCCCATCCTCGTTTGAAGCAGTCCACTGTTCTACTGCATACCACTTCTGCAGGTAACGCATTCCACCCAGCCACCACCCTCTCTGTAAAAAAGTGTCTCCTCATCTCCCTCCTGACCTTCCTCGCTCCAGTCTCATATCATGGCTCCTGGTGGCCCTCCCCTCCCTTACTTTGAACAGCCCCTCTGTACCCGTCTTGTTTATTCCTTTCATGTATTTAAAGGTTTCAATCATGTCACCCCTGTCTCTCCTCTCCTCCAGTGAGTACATGTTCAACTACTTCAACCTCCTCTCATATGATAAGTCCCCCAGCCCCTTGATCATCTTTGTCACCCTGCGCTGCACCCCCTCCAGTAACTTAATGTCCCTCTTCAGATACGGACGCCAGTACTGCACGCAGTACTCCAGATGTGGTCTAACTAATGACCTATACAGTGGCAGAATCACCTCCTCCCTCCTCGAGGATATACCCCTTGCAATACAACCCAGCATTTTGTTGGCCTTTGCAGCTGCCTTCCTACATTGTGCCGAGTTGTTCATTGACCCTGTAATGAGCACACCCAGATCCTTCTCCTCCTCTGTCTGGGCTAACTGCACTCCCTCTAGCTGGTAACTCTTCCTTGGGTTCTTCATCCCAAAATGCAGCACCTTGCACTTTTTGGCATTAAACCCCAGTTGCCAGGTGTCTGACCAGGTTTCAAGCTTTGCCAGATCATCTTGCAACCCCTGCCATCCCCCTAGGCCATCCACGACCGCGCCAACCTTGGTATCATCAGCAAACAGACTGATCTTGCTCTTGATGTCCCATGATATGTCTGCAATGAATATCCCAAACAACACTGGTCCCAACACCGAGCCCTGTGGGACACCGCTCGTCACTGCCCTTGGGTGTGACAGCTCCCCACCCACCACCACCCTCTGTTGCCTTCCCTGCAGCCAGTTTCCTACCCATCTCACCAGCTTTGCACCCCCCTGTGCCTACTAACTTCCTTCCCAGCCTTCCATGTGGCACTGAGTGAATGCCTTACTGAAGTCCAGATACAGGACATCCACTGCATGGCCCCTGTCCAGTTGCCTAGTTACCCAGTCATAGAACTCATCCAGGTTGGTTTGGCAGGATCTGCCACGTGTGAAGCCATGCTGTCTGCTGTCCTGTAGTCCTTGGCCTCTAGGAGGGCCACCAGCCTCTCCTTCAAGATAGTCTCCATTAGCTTACCCACGATGGATGTGAGGCTCACTGGTCTGTAGTTTTTGGTTCATCCTTGGGGCCACTCTTGTGGAGGGCACCACATGAGCCATCCTCCAGTCCTGAGGTACACACCCCGAATGTAGTGAGGCATTAAATAGGTCTGCCAAAGGTCCTGCAAGGACCTCTGCCAGCTCCTTCATTACCCTGGGGTGGATGCCATCTGGGCCTGGCGCCTTGTCCACCCTCAGTGCCTTCAAACCCTCTCGAAATCTGCCCTCCATGATTTCCCCATCTGTCACCACTTCCCCCCCGCTTCTGCCATTTCTCCCACCTTGGGTGTCACCCCCTTCTTCTCTTTAGTAAATACTGAGCAGAAGTACTCATTTAGTGCTTCCGCCTTATCGTACCCTGCTTCCACCCAACCCCCCTCCTTCCTAATCCTTACTATGTGGTCCTTACAGCTCCTTTTCTCCCTGATGTACTTAAAGAAGTCCTTCTCCCCCTTCTTAATGCCTTGTGCCAGCCTGAGTTCCGTAGATGCTTTGGCTCCCCTTACTGCCCTTGTCACCTCCTTCGATTCTGTCAAGTACTCCTCTCTGTCCTCCCCCCTCCCCATTTTCTTGTACTTCCTAAAGGCAGCTCTTTTCCTTCTTACCTTTTCCATGACCTCCTTGCTCAATCAGCTCGGTTTCTTAGCCCTAGCCTTCTTGCTCTGGGTTTTGCAGCAGAATTTGGTTGCCTCCACTATCCCCAGCTTATGAGCTCCCACCTCTGGTTAGTATCCATACTAGATTGAATTCTGGCCAAGTACCCTTTACCACTTCCCCATCCTCCCAAAGTCGGCCCTCCTGAAGTCCAGCACTCTGTGCCAGATTCCCTCCTTCCTTGCCCATATCCAATGTGAGCCATACTGAGTGGTGGTCACTCCCTGACAGCGGTTCCTCCACTGTAAGTTCTCTCAGTTTTGATAATGGCTCTGCTAGTTCCATCCTTAGCTCCTTTAGCACCCTGGGATGTATGCAGTCAGGTCCCATTGCCTTGTCCACCCTGAGCTTATCGAGCTCTTGTAGGACCCTTTCTTTTGTGAAGGGACTAGTGCACCCCTCCCTCATCCCTGTGTCCATGGTGCTGAGCTGTGGGCCCTGCCCTACCTTCTCTTCAGTAAATACTGAGCAGAAGTATCTATTTCGGATAGATGCTTTTACATGGTCCTCCTCCTCACATGACCCCTTATCCCCTTTGGTCTTAGCAATACCTCTTCTGGACTTTCTTCTTTCACTAATGTATCTATAAAAAGTCTTGTCACCTTCATTTACTGTTTATGCTAGTGTTTCCTTGGTTTGGGCCTTTGCCAGCCTTACTGCCTTCCCTGCTTCCCTTAGGGAAGTTTGGTATGCCTCCCTATCTTCATCCTGCTGCGTTCCCTTATATTTTCTGAAGGCCAGCCTTTTGGCTCTGACCTTTTCTGTTACTGTTTTTGAGAACCAAGGTGGTTTCCTTCTTCTTTTGCACTTCTCTTTCTCTCTAGCACAATGGAATGTTGCTTCAAGTATTGCATCCTTAATGCTTGCCCACTTTGCCTATACCCCCTCACCTGTATTTCTTTTTGACAGGGCTAGCTTAACTCTGTTGGCCATCTTATCAAAGTCAGTTTCTCTGAAGCCCCATATTTTTGCCTTGGAATTGGATGATTTAGTTTGGCTCCTGTGGAGGGATAGCGAACGACAGAATAGCAAGGGAAGATTGTAAAAAATGGTGAGGGAAGTGAATAGCAGTGGGACAGAAGAGGGATGAGCTAACTAGGGATGTGGAGCATGATGCCACTGAGCTACTCGTGTAGCATAGCGGGTAGGGATACCGGCTGTAGTGGTGGTGGCCCCAGGATCAGGACTTCAGACAGGTATGTCATTTTATTTTTGGCAAGTTATTGCTGTCCTCAGTCCCTCATCTTTCCTCTGGTGTCCACCCCGGACATGGTTATTAAAGTTTGAGGTTGGGGTCTTGAACCCCACAAAGGGAGATGTGGGGGCCATAACACCCCATGCATTAAACATGTAATCAGATATGCGCCAATTGAGTATTCAGTGTACATAGCTGTGTGCTGTATTTGTGTTCACGACAGTGTACTCGCTCTTGTGCGAGTCGCTGAAAAAGATTCACTCTTGTGACATGTAACCGTTGGAGGGTGGGGATAACAACACTAACCACACAACGGCAAGTCCCACTTGCCATTAGTACATACCTGGGAAATACCCTTGAACAAGTGCCAGTTTTCAAATATCTTGGAATCAACTTTGATCAAGGCCTAACCTTTGCAACTCACATTGATAGTACAGCAAAAACTATTAATCAGCGTAATTGGGATTCTGTATCGGAACCGACAGCTCCTTACCCATTCTGCACTGAGGATTGCCATCCAATCCTCTATCATCTCAGTCGTTGACTATG